>JAZDUA010000199.1:407500-1660000 GCA_038098605.1 Gryllus longicercus | reverse complement strand
ACTGCATATCTCTTGGGGGAGGTGTCTCGTAGTTCACCCCTTGTCTCTGTTTGCGGTTCGCGTGACGGCCATAGAGGGCCCCGGCACCAAGTTCGTTAATTCTCGCCTTAACTGTCCCCTCGCGTCCCGCGCGTGCGTCTTGTTTGCTCCGCGCCGGACGTTATCTCCGCGCCCTCCCCCCCCCCCCCCCCCCACGCGCGCGCCGCTCGCCGCGCAAAAAGGAGGGCGCGAGAAGCTAAGGGCTAGACATTATACTTGTTTCCGTTTTAATTTTAAACCTTTCTTGCTGCCATGTTACTCACTGGCAGACGGCATCGTCTGTTTTCTGCGGGGAACATACTTCAGTTAACGTTCCCTTCTAATTGCTGTTTTTAAAAGTACAACTGCTGGAATTATACCTTTTTGTCATGCTGTCCAAGGGCCATAAAGCCTTTTCCTCTTTGCTGATGCCTGCAAATGTTAATTTTGCCCACCTACGTGTGAGTGTAATTACGGCATTTTTCATTTCGCGGTGTGTTTCTTTTTTCGAGTGTAACGGATACGCGGCTTATCGTAAGTCCGGAAACGCTTGTCCAATGTTATCCGAATTCCCTTTCTCGTTGTGTTCCATCTCTTTTTTTTTCAAATTTAGACTTGCATTATGACGAGCTTCTCTCTATTTGGTTGAAGTGCATACATGACAGAACATTACATCAAGCATTTTTTTCACGGTGTATGACATTTCTAGTTATGGCCTTTCTTCATTGCGACTATTTTATTACACTTTTTAATTTTAAGTTTAATTTAATACAGTTTTAAAAAGCTGATTAAAGCTTCAAGCCCTAAAATGCAACTAATTAAAATAATTTTATACTCCTATACTCCAAACATTCTTTTTTTTTCATCTTATGTATTTTTCATGGGATATTCGTGAAAAGCATCCAAGAACTTCACATATAACTTATTTGATGAAATGTTGAAGTTACCTAGACACCTTCACTTCAATTGCGCCAACAATTGAAGTGATCTTCTCCCTCGTGTTCTCCCGATGCAATTTTGCATTCCTTTGCCAAAGCTGTTGTCGTTTAATACCCCCTCTGTGATTCGAATAAAACCTCCTACTGCCAGCCCATTTCAGCTTGCAATTGAATGTACAAGCCAACCTGCGCGGAGCAAGCGACACGCGGCGATGCGAGGCGACGCGCCGCCCGCAACATGGCGTCCGGCGCGCCGCCCGCTCTCTTTTGTTTGTTTCGCGTCGGATCCGCGCGCCACCGCGCGCCAGTGGCGCGGCTGCGGGAAGCTGCGCCGGGTCGCGTCGCGTCGCGTCTCGGGAGGTTGACGCTGCATCATATTCCGGTACATCCGTCTGACAGGGACAAACCTTCCACGCGGTTCTTATTTTTAATAAAATGTATAAATATCTCCCTCAAAATTAAAAGCGCATGTCATCGGTTCACAAATTTCACACAGTTGTTGAAATTGTTTTTCAGATTACTTGTAATGTATATTTTTTTCAGTGAGGTTTCTAAAATAAACATTCCCTTCAACATTGTGATTTCAATTTTTGAAAAAGAATTCGAAACTTGAACTTGCTCAGAAACACCAGTTTCTTTGTTTCAAAAATGCACAATGCTCTGTTCCGCTTAACGTGATCTGAAAGAAAAATTGGAGAAACACTGATTCAATTTGATGTTCATTGAATTAGGTGCGATATACTTCTACTTCGTAATATTTCCATATTTTTAATTAAATGGTGTGAAAAAATTCGGGAAAGATGTTTTAGTAAATTTTGTGTGCGGGATTTGTATTTTTTGTGCTGGTCATTTTCAGTTTTCACACAATAAAATTTATTTTATACCCGAGCTGCTTTATATTTATTTTGCCGCGAAGAATATCCAATGTTAAAACAAAAATTGTATGCTTGAGTTTTCCGATCACAACGAACCCAACCTTCGTTTGAAAACAAATCGGTATGTGCTGACCACCCGGGAAATGAAACACCGCTCCCAAACGACACTAGCTCTTTATGAAGCGTTCATGTTTCAAATCCCTCTTCTATTTCAGCACTCCTTTAATACTTGATCCTAAAATTCAAAACCCAAAAATCAAATGAGCGCAGACCGATGCAAACACAAGCCGTATCTACAACCAGCAGACGAGTTTTCGATTTCATTGGCGTTTTTTCGCCGATGGCGCAGCAGCGTGCTGTTGGGAGGGGGGGGGGGCGCGAAGAGTGGCGTGCGAGGCGCGTGCGGCGCGCGTGGCGTGACGCGGCGCGAGATACGCGAGCGCTGTGCAGGCGAAAGCGCGCGTGGCGTCCGCGCGCGCGCGGGTTCGCGCTGTGATTTGTGGTGGCGATGGAGCCCGCTGTAATTTTAATACATCACCGATACATAAACAGTCAGCGATAGCCGGCTTGTTTACACGCCCGCGCCCGCCCCCCGCCCATCGCACGCCCTCGCTCTGGGACACCCGCCGCCGCGCCGCAGGGGGGCGCGGCGACCGCCATCCCAGTTTTCTCACCTGCTGCCTCTCGCGCGCGGGTTTGATACGGTGTATTGTTTATGTTTTTTTACACTTTTCCCTACGTCGCTGGTGGGCAGGGGAAATGGAATTTTCCTTTCCGTTTCCATTTCTTTTTTGTCCGTCTCTGGGTGCGTCTTTTTGTTTTCTTTCCATTTGATTTTTTGTATTTCTACAACACGTTGTTTATATTCGTGTTGTTGGTCAACAACCATAAATTCTCTAGCAGCTTCTAATTGCCAATTGCTTCTGAGTCACCAATCTCTTCTTTTGGAAGAAGTGTTTTTTAGTAATGAAATTTTTATAATTTTTGTTATTATTATCATATAATACATTTAAAATATTGTCAAAAGTTACTCTTCGTTACTCTTCATAAGCGCTTTTAAATATATATCTGGTTTAAGTATCTTTATTGTTCTAATCTCTATGAAATCCCTTCCATTGACACCTCGGTAATATTAATTTACAAGTTTGGATCAAGTTATTATTATAGGTCTGTGTAGTACAAGATTTATTATTAGTATATTTTGAGTTACGTTGAATTAAACATTTCAATAAAATTCTTAATGCTCCATCTCTTAATAAAAAATTGTATTAATTTAGTAATTCTAATGATAACTTATTTTTATACCATTATTTTAAAATTCACTCTATTCTTTTTGACTGTATGATATTTAAATAAACCTCTCTCTATGTGATAATAGTAACCTTGTGAAATTTGAGTACATGAACTGGACATTACGCTTGTAAACTACTTCTACGATTTATATACAAGTGATGGTGTTATAACAACATTTCTGGTAAACAGTGCACGTGGAATACCTCTTTCCACATAGTATATGGCTTATTAACCGTTAGTCTTTTCACGAGAGGAAACACAATTATGCTCATATTACCATTCTGCATAGTAATGGCATTCCGCTAGCCACAAGCGCATTTGTTTAGTATGCGAATTCTGACGTGTTTAGTTGACGCTGATGTTAGCTATTTCTTTCACTTGACATGTTCTCTGTTCCAAAGTGTAACAGGACTATGATTTTATCGCAATTATCAAGCAGAAACTATTCAAGCACCGTTATCTCTTTATCAATATGAATCTGATTTTGCATTACAAATTGGTTAAATCGGGGTCTCTGAATATTTGTTTCTGTCACAAAATGTCCACGAATGATAGAGGTTCAATGTAGAAAGAATTGGAAATGGGTATTTTCGGTAACCGGCATTTGTTTACTACTTATCTAAACTCCAGGCTTTCATAATATTTTAAAAAAGTATTTAGTACTGGTTAGTACAAAAATAAAGATTATTTTCATGCCATGAAAATATTTTTTTTATTGTTCTCATATGGATAGGAGCAGAATGACTACAGAGCAGGCCAGTGCGAAACATGTAAGAGAATGAGTCATTATTTTTATGATTTTTATCGAGAAACTTTCATTAAGGGTCTTGATAGACTATTACAAGTTGTCGCATCTGCACTCTCCTAAAATATTGAGCAGCGCGATCAGCAGCGGTTATGCTAATGGCCTGCAGGAGCTCCTCCGCGCACGTGACAGTTGGTTGGGCGTCGAATGCCACGTCACGCTCTCGCTTTGATGGAGAAGCCGTGCCAGGGGGGGTGCAGGGAGGGACGGGCGACGGGGCTCGCATCGCGGATTATCCGCTCGTAATTGGCCCGACGGGGAGCGGGTGTCGGAGAACGGCATTGCTCGCAGACGGCCCTCTCTGCCCACGGCCGAGGAGCAAGGGCTACGGCGGAGAAAAGAATTGTTGACATTAGACACGTAATTTCGGCTGTAGGTCGCTTTGCTACTTAAATTGTGTCCTAAGAATGAAAATTCTAAGAGTCTCGCGGTTTTGAGAGTGATAAAAAACAGAAAAATACTTTTTCCCTGCACTTTTAAATATCATACACGTTCTTTTAACTGTTACTCGATGAATGAAAACCTTCCTAACATTTTCTGTGCAAATGGATTATGTAAACCAGACAACAGTAGATCATGTAGCATAGATCGTAGGGTGGGAAATAGATTCGGCCAAGAATCTCGACGCAGACTTCACAGTCTCTGGAGGCTCTAAATTTCTAGAGAAAGATTCTCCTGTGTTGCGATCTGTAAGGTATATGAGTTATGAGCTTTGTAGATTGTGTGAGCGTATTCATCAATTTGCATGTTGTCCAAATTTTTCATAATTTTTATACTTTACGGCCAGTTTTTTTAACATACCAAATAATTGATATACGTTTAAGATATTAAATAGAAAAAATATTTCACAAAATTATCTACACGTAACTACGTACTTCGAGCAGGTATACTTGCTTCAAGGCGTTGATACTCAAATTGCCTATAGACATTCTCCCTACCAAGGCCATACAAGCTTGCTCTAAATTCGATGCCACCTTACTAAAATTTCTGCCTGAAAAATTATGATTTCTTGAATTAATATTTGAGCTTCCTTACACAAATAACGCAATAACAGTTTGGACTGTGTTCTGCCAGAGTAAAATGCCTTTTTAAAACTATTTTCTCAAATTTGCATGATGATTCCTAATCAATAATATACTAAGACAGAAAGGAAACTGATACTTCGAATGTGAATGTGGAAATTTTGCATGCTTTGAACAATTCTTAATGAATACCCAAATTACCCGCAATCTCCTCTTTGAGCCTGTTCTTCCACAGGCAGAAGTTAGGAGACCCATCTAGATGGCTTCCACGGTATTTGTCCACTCTTCTGGATTCTCTGCCCTCCGCACTGCTTCTTCTAGGCTCAATACCTGTGAAGGTCGTGCATTGGTCTATCCATCTCATGACTGTACCTGCAATACTGCTTAAGAAATATATGGCGTTATGTCGAGTGATGACGCAAGTAGCGATACCGTAAGCGCACTTCTAAGACCGCATGCGCCCCGTACTCTACGTGAGGGGGGGGGGAGTTTGCGGGAACAAATATCGAGTCGGTCTCGGGAAATCTTGAAATCGCCTTTGAAATTCAGTAACTAATCGAAACAATTCGTAGGTTCCTGATACACAGCAGGCTGTCCTGGAAAAAGACTACAACAGTTACTGGTCCTGTGTTCTGTTCCTTTGTTGCCTGCTAACTTTAAACCACACCATACCATACTTTTATTTATTATTTTATTTATTACCATACTTTTCCAAAACATGAATACTAATTTGATTTTTCGGCTTATATTTTTCAAACAGTTTGTTAACTTAAATACTATAAGCAACTAAAAAAAATAAAGCAATTTCTGAATTTTAATGCAATTTCTAATTTTCTCTTTACATTGCAAGACTACTTGCAACTACACACATGTACTTGCCGAAGAAGACATTTACCATTTTTGTGCCATGAATACGGGGGAGAAGATTAACAACCCTAGCAAGAATGAGTTAATATTCATGGCAATTTTAACTTACTTTGAATGTACAACTTGCAGGTCTGATGTATTTCAGCCGTACTCCGTAAAAGTGCTGAGGCCCATCGACACGCCATTTCTCGTGTAGGACTGTTCCTAAAGCACGAGGATTCGCGCCTGATATACGGTGTGGCCGTGAAGATTCGGGAGAACATTTAGAAAGAGTGGTCGCTACAAGGCACGGCAGGAAGAGGATCATAGCCAGTTCGATGGTACTCCAATGGATTATGCTGCGACACGGCAGTCACGATGTAAGCGTTTTAGAACGGGAGTTTAATATTAATCG
Organism: Gryllus longicercus; assembly: GCA_038098605.1. Classification (NCBI taxonomy): domain Eukaryota; kingdom Metazoa; phylum Arthropoda; class Insecta; order Orthoptera; family Gryllidae; genus Gryllus; species Gryllus longicercus. Next base: position 1,653,788 of record JAZDUA010000199.1, on the reverse strand, counting down.
ATTTCATTCACTTTCATTCACTGTTGATAAAGCTAAGGCAAGGACCAAAATATGTTTTTTCCTTTCTTTGCTTGGGTGTATCAGCTAAGAATAGCAACCGAAAGAAAAATATGACGATAATGTTAGAAAATACGATAATTTAGATTCATGACGATGAGATTTTCACTTCTCTTGTAAAATATTAGGATAAATAATTATAGTTTTAATTTTCCAGTTTATTTTTTGGGAGAAATGTGTCGAAAGAAAACGTTCCTTCAATCTATACATTCTCGTCTGCATTCCACTGCCGTTTCTCTTAACGAGTTCGATTCGGAATACAGTATCCGACCTATAAGCCCACGTCGAAACCCGCGATTGCATCCGGCATAGAAGTGGATATCGAAGTGCATTCAACATGTACAGTACGATCCGGAGCCGCAGCTGTGTGTGTGTGTTGGCCGCCAAACACGACGCAGACGAGTACACACACTTTATCGGAGGCGAAAGTCCGTTGGTGTGCAATGTGCGGCCGTGGCGGCGCCCGCCCGCCCGCCCGCCCGCCCGCCCGCCCGCCCGCCCGCCCGCCCGCCCGCCCGCCCGCCCGCCCGCCCGCCCACCCGCCCGCGCGCGCGCTGCCAACAGCCGCCTGTTTGTGCGGCGCGCGGGCTGCAGGGAGGCGCTGCGCCAGTATAAAAAATATTGACTCTGCCGGGGGGCGATCCTATTTGCGAGTGATATTGCGAAGCCTCCGGTGGGCGCGGCGCGGCGATTCGATCAGTCGCCGCCGCCGCCGCCCGTGCGCCTCTGGGAAATAATAATCCCGGGGCCGCTGACGCGCCGTCGCCGCAGCCCCGACGTCGTCGCGCTCCCAAAGGTGAAGGAGAGCGTCATCGCACCTGCCTTTCCGTGTGCTGTCCGCTGGCTACGGTCCTCACGCTTCTTTTTACTCGCTTCAGTAGATGCGAGTCCGTAGGAGGCATCCCTGTTCCGAAAACTTTGCGTATCACACATATGTTTATTATTTTAATATGTATGTGTAGTAGTATCTTATATTTTTATATTAACTTAAAGTGGTCACGAATATCCTATATGGTTATTTGTGACCACTTTATATTGTTTCATTTAGGTAATTTTCATTTGTGAATGACGTCTTACGCACATTTGTACTTGATAATTCCCTCGTTTTATTTTGTAGGACTTGTTTAATTTATTTGACCTCAATTTGCCCCATTCATACCAGTCTATGTCGGGCAAATTTAATTTACGCCTTAGAGATCTACGCGAACTCCTATGATCTCGTGAGAATTCACGATCATCGGTTTCCCGGCGCTTCGAAGTCTCGGTCTTCGCAAATGCGTCCGTTGGCCGACATCTACACCCGATTGCCTCTAAACATCCGCCTTCCAGCTCCCTTCCAACTCCTCTCAAACTGACTCTTCTCCCAGATCTCTCGCACTCCTCGGCGCTAGCGACCTCTGCGCCTTTCTCCGCCTCAGCCTTCGGGACCGCGGTGCGATCTCTTCGCCTTCGCTGCAGGCCATCCGTCAGCGGCGCGGCGTCGATATTAAGTTTGGGCGATGCCGATTTCGCGCCGCTCGGAGAGCATCCTACACAGCTCGCACTTCGACCGATCGTTCGCCGCGATCTCCAACTATCGTGAAGTAGAATAACGTATGTGTTATTTTTTTTCAATATTTGATTGAAAGCACGCCTGTGCTACAACTCGAGTACAATCTAAATCCCTGATATTATTGAATTCTACCACGTTTTGACTTAATGTACCCTTGATACACATTAAAACTAACGAGTTCATGTGTGATGTTTATCAGCAATTAATTTCTCTCCTGAATGTATGGTGTTCCGTTCATAGTTAAACGGTCATAAGTGTAAGGGGATGGTGTATTCCACATTTTAATTTCTCAAAATGACTCATATTCTGTCAGTGACATCATAAACTTGTGTAAATATCTGATATCGTTCTGGAGTAGATTCGGGCAACGTTTATCCCGGCACTTTACATGGGAATGTCATGCGAAAGGCATATTGCCCATGGAGTTCAATTGTAGACAAATAGGAAATAATAATAAAAGTTTTTGTGTTTTAATATGATTCGAAAGTTCAAAAATTGGTACAAATGTGTCACCCGTTCACAGACCCGACTGCGTATAAGAACTTCACATTACACAGTATAGGCTTTTTGATGGTTGTCTCATACTTCTTCCAAACTACAATTGAATGTGGCAGTGTCATTGGTTGTAAATAAGTTTTTTTCTAAAATGTATTTACTGCTATAGATGGGGGCTGATATCTATCAAATTTGTATCCACACTGTACAAGTAACTCACACAATTGGTGATTCGGTGATTTTATCCTTTCAGTTTTTATTGAGATACATGTGTTTGCGCAATTTATTATATTTTAAAAATTGCCAGAGTTAAATTCATTATAAAGATAGGGTTTTTTGAAGTGTAGAAAACTTCAAGTTTGTGTAGCCATTATGCGAAAAAAATAATATAACACTAGTTTTTCTTTAAACAATTCCCTCGTGTAGATCTCTCGGACGACATAACAATATACTATGTTAATAGTAAGTGCTGCCGCTCGCACGAGTAATATGCTTTGTAATGTTATATGTTACTGTTATATATTATATATAACATATACCGAGCGAAGTGGCTCAGTGCGTAGCGCGCTGACTTCGTAATCGGGAGGTCCGGGTTCTATTCCCGGGCCGGCCATCCTGACCGGGGTTTTCGTGGTTTCCCTCTGTCATAAGGCGAATGCGGGGATGGTTCAAAAAGTCCACGATCACCTTTCACCAATATCCTATCACCTCCTAATCCATTAATAATAATCACACTTCAAGACGTAACAACCTTGTTGTAATCCAAGGATACAGCTGAAAAGCTGATCCTGGAAGAATTACACACGTTAATCGTCTAGTGTGGTCAGTAATGTCCTATACGCCAATAATAATAATAATAATAATAATAATAATAATAATATATAACATATTGTAGGCCGATCAGATGGCCGAGATCGCTAAGGCAGTAGTGCCGGAGTGGTTTCGGACCAGAAGATCGCGGGTTCGAGTCCCGCCTCGGGCATGGGCGTATTTGTGTTTGTGTATGTCTGTATGTGTTGTCCTTTCACCCCCATTATCATCATCATTTCATCTTCCATACCCCCAGGGCTAACAACTGTGGGGGATAAAAATCGGATCCAGCTAAAAATGCTGGTCCCCAAAAAAGTTGTTGCAAGCACCTGCCACCGCGATAATAAATAAAAACTGAGCCACGGTAAATGCAGGATGCTTGCATGCGTGGTCCTAGTCGGCCGATTAACGAAAGAAAAACAACATATTATATGGTATGTTATATTCAACTTAGCTTAAAAGAGCTATAAGAAAGCGATTTATTAAAAACTTCTTATCGCAGTAGATAGATAGCATGTATCTCTTTTGTATGCAGAATTCCTTGTGCGGCATCAGGCATTATTCTGGCAAACGCGAAACCTTCTTCCGGCAGCAGCGTCCTACCGCGCAGCGCGTTCTCCGCCGAGACGTAGACTGGCGGAGGTAGGCGGTCACGCGCAGGCACAGGCGGGCCCTCCACTACAAGCTCCCGCGCCCTCGGCGATCCGCCGCCACTCCTCCAGCCGGGAAACCTTGAACGCTTGCAGAGCGGCCGGGAATTCGATCGAGCCGAAATCCAATTATGTGAACAGGGAAAATTGGATGAAGGAATGCCTGGCGTAAGTAGCTGCGGCGCGGGCAGGGCGTGCGAGGGTGCGGAAGGCAGGGGGAGGCGGCGGTGTCGATGGGGATGCGGCTGATTCTTCGGGGGCGGAGCGGTGCGGCGAGGGAAGGAGCGCGGCGCGGGGGCGGGCGCTGGAGCGTGCGAGGCGGAGAGCGAGCACGAAGTCAGCTCGCGGACCGCGACACGCGACTGTTTGCGGCGCCATTACAGCCGCGACCTGAGAGTGCTGTCTTGTCTTTTGCCCCGCCCCCGCCCCCGCCGCTCTCGCCTTTCTTCCTCTGTGCCCCTCCGCGGCGTCCGCTCTCCCCGAGCGCGCCGCAGCGCGGCTAAACTTTTCATTATGCGCGGATCATTAAGGATAAAGTTTGCAGTTGCGAACTCATTTGTTAAACATGCACTCCTTGCTAATTAGAAAGCGGCGCGGTGGCGGCGGCGGCGGCGGTGGCGGCGGGTTCCGCCTCGCAGCGGCAGATTCGGGTCGCGGGCGGCGGCGCGGGGGCGGGCAGCGGCCGAGCCGGACGCGACGTCTTACTGCCGCCGCGGCCGCCCCAGCGGGACTCCGCCTCCGCCCCCGCCCCCGCCCCGCCGGCCACGCCGGCCGCCGTGCCCTGCACTCGGCCTCGCTGAAGTTCTCGGCTCCTATCTGCGAGGTTTAGCGAGGCGGCGCCGGCCCAGGGACCCGGGCCGCCCCCTGGGGATCGCCGTGGCGGAGCGCCGCCCGCCCGCGCCTCCCCGGCGCCGCGCAATCTCGATCTCCGCCTGCCCGCCCCCCGCTCCCCTTCCTCGACGCACTTATTATGCGAGTCTTTGTTGTTGCTTCTGGTCGAATATTTCCCTGCTGCCGCCTGATTTACGAGGTGTCCCTACGGTTTTGGATCTAAACTTGTTGTACCTTTTTAGGGTCATCTAATTTACGATCTTTCACTCCTTCTTTAATTTAGACATATATTTTCTTTTGTTTATACCCCATATTATTAAATGTCTTTTTGAATATTGTTTACCAGATTAGTGTATCGAATACTTTGATTGACATGTGTGTTAAAATTTTTCGTATTTCCTTTCTTCGTATTTTCTTCTTTCGTATTTTGTTTAAATTATTGTACGTTACTAATGGTTCTTGTATATCCACGTACAAAATAATTTGTCTGTCGTTTTTTTGTTTACTCTCCGCTATTGCGGTTTAAGTTAAGTGAGACAAAGCGTACACGCATTTTTTCTAGTGAAACCTGTTAGGTTAAACGTCCGAGGCCTTGACTAGAGCTCCGCGCTGACTACTGCTGTGCTTTGGTCTCCGTCACACTTGCCGCCTTTTGAGGGGGAGGGGAAAGGCAGCGAGTATTGTTTTCGGGCGTCGGCCGCTCTCTCGGGCGCTCTCCTCCGCAGCCAACGCCGTGCGCGCCGCCGCCGCTGCGGCCGGTACCGCCCGGGAGCGTATTTCATGCGTTATTAGATTGCCCGCGACGCAATCGGAGCTTCTCCTGACCCCTCTGTGCGCTTCGGGCGCTCGTCGTCACTCCCCTCCCCCACCCCCCGGCGCGGCGTCGCGCTGCTTCTCGCAGCTCGCGGGCTTCCGGCGACAGGAAGCGCTGTGGAATGCGGTCGCAGCTTCCCTACAAAGGCAGGCACCCGCTTGCGGATATCGCGTTGGGTTTGCTCTCGGCAATCCTTCGGGGCAGCCTTGCATAAATACATGGGCTGGCTTACGTACGTACATACCAGCCGTTTGAATAGAAAGTGTAACTTGGACGGGTTCAGGAAATTGTATTTAATGAATGCGTCTCTTCGCACGTTGTGTAAGTACTCTTCTGCATATTGTAGAACAATTAATAAGGTTTTGCGCTTTTCAACCGGCAACAAATTCTATATTATAAACCTAGGGCATAAAGATTGCAGTTGCGAACCATTTGTCACCTTTTTTTTTTGGATATATCGCATCCACCGCATTGACGTTCGAGCCTTGCGTGTTCCAGACGTATGCCTGCTTGTTGAGAGAGTGACGTTCAGTTTGCGCCTCTCGCGACACGCGGCTTAGCGCAGGAAACATATCTCCCCGCACGCAGTCCCCGCCCCCTGCCGCGAAAGAATCGCTTCGCGGCGGTTTTATTTAGCTGGCGTCTTCCCCGAAGCGCGTCACCGCCGGCGGGGCTCTTTTCCCCGCTGCCTTCCCCGCTCCTCGCGACCGGCTCTCGGCGTCGCATCACATCGCGTTGCGGCCGCAGCCGCCGCCGCCGCGCCGCGGCGTTGGAAGCGACGTCGCCACCGACACCCACGCCGCCGACGGTGACACCGACACTGCCGCCACCTCCACCGCCACCGCCACCGTCGCCGCCGACGCTCTGACGCCGGAGCTGTGGGATATGAAACGCGAAACCGCGCCTGCGGTGGCGCTAGAGGCGTCAGTGGCGGCGGCGGCGGCGGCGGCGGAAACCGTGAGCAAAGCGCCCGCATGTCCCGCCAAGGAGGAGGAGGAGCAGCAGCAGCAGCAGCAGGAGGAGGAGGAGGGGATGGCGGCGGCAGAGACGCAATATCGCATGTTCACCACTCGGCGTGTCTCGCGCGTCTCCCCTTCTCTCTTTCTGGCGGGCGGCGCGTGGCGAAATAGCGCGTGGCGAAATAGCGCGAACGCGGGAGGTGTGGTGGGCGCGACCCGACACCTCTCACATACCGATACTTTGACGTCGCTAGCACATGACAGCGCACTGCTCTTTGATCACACTCCCCTCCCTCGCTCTCTCTATATGTCATCAGAACGACCTTTTGTCATCGTATGTATTGTCACCGATATACGACGCTTTTACCTTTCTTCTCAAATCACATACGGAATTCAATTTAATTTTCTTCGCGCTCTATTTGCGGTGTGATGAGTGCACGTGGAGCGCCTGTTGATTGAGTACTCTAAAACCCCAATTTTGCTTTTTAATTTATTTCAACAACTTATAGATTTCTCTGTTGCCATTCTATTGGTTCCCCCACTACATCATACCGTCTTTCCGATTTAGCCCACTTGTGATTAGTGAACGTAATGTGTTTTTCCTGTTACGCTTTTCTCCATCTATAAGCACCTTTCGTTTCAATGTGTCCATGTTCCCACGTGACTCTTGGCCGACCCATCTCTGGCCGCACTCCGCCTCCCCGAGCGGAGCATCTGCTTAATCTGATAGGCGGGCGGGGTGGGGGGGATTGAGGCAGCGTGGGTGCCCCTCTCTTGCGTGAACACCAAAGGAATTGTTTTTTTTAATTCGGTTGAAACGCTGGGGGAGAGGAGGTTTGCGCGGCGCGGCGCGGCGGGGCGAGGCGCAGAAAGCGAGATGAGCGAGTCGACCGCCTCACGTCCTCGCGTCCAACGCGCGCGTTTGCGACAACTTCCGGTCTGTTTCCCGAAATCAACCCTTTGACGCGGTTCCTACGGCGAACTACCGCTGGAAAGTTCGCGAGCAAAATGTATGATTTGTCCAGTTTTGCCCGTCTTTATTTCGCCATTGGGGCTGTTTTTCGAATCCTTGATTCTTTTTATTCACATCTGTGACGTTTCTTTTTATTTTTTTCAGTGAACCGCATTTACATGTATTTTTTGACGTAATGTTACTCACAGAGAATATAATCGAACATCTAACTTCGCAATGCGTTATAACGTTCTTGGTTTTCTCTTTTATTTTAAATTCAAAATCAAACATAAATTATAAGAAAATATTGCTTACTAATATCCAAGTAGTAAACAAAATATTCAATTCTGACTTTGTTCTGTTTTTTAAATTTTATATGCAGGGTTTAATGTACTATACATACATTTACCTGTGCCCAGAATTCCATTACTTCAAATACAAAAATATTTCATTAATTTCTTCCAATACGATTCTTCCAATTCAGTCAATTTTTACTGTCTGCGATTTGGCAATTTTCTTCTTTAAAATTTGTCCTAATTTCTTTCAATCATGTAGTATATCCGGGTTTACATCGCTTTCTTCTTCCTCTTGAAAACGTTTTTTAAAATTTTCTTGAATAACCGTGTCTTACTTCATTCGTTTCACAAATTCATACAAATCGATGAAGTATACTCGTAGGTCGATGTTTATATACCATGAACTCTAAAGTTGTATGTTTCTTATTCATTTTTCGTCATATAATTTCATTTCCATTTTTTAAATATTTTGAATGTCTGGCTTCTCTCATCAAAAATTTCATTTACTTACCTAAAAACTTTCTCCTTAAATTTTTTTCAACGTCCAAGATTCTTCACGTTAATTATTATTTTGTACTACCGACTTGTATATCGTAATTGTATTTTCTTCAAACGTATGTTTATGTTATGAAATAACATTTAACATTGGAACTACAATCCTTCCATTATTTATTCTGTTCAGTTTAGATGTTAAGTCTGTTTCCAGAAGAAAGTGAACGAGCGCATTAATCAATTATCAAATAATTAACTTGATTGTCAATAGACAGCATATAGTAAATACACTTACGGAAAACACATTTCAGACTTGCCTAACATTTAAAAAGTGCGGTTGTTATTATTTATTTCTGTGATTTTTGTATCATTTGCTAAATGTTCCAAAATAAACAGATTGTAAGTTTTCGGAAGTGAAAATTAAAAATATATATGTATGTACATATTCGTCACACTTCGTAAATCTTCTAATCGCTCTTTATTTTCTATTTTCCTGTTATATGTGTAGTCTTTCACTCAGTCAAATATTTACATTTTGTCCAAATCTAAACTGTTTCATTGTTTTTGCTTTCACCCGACTTCCTGAGTATCACATGAAATCATAGCTTACATTCCACATGGTCAGAGGCTGCTTATTTTTTTGTTAATTTATGCATACTTTCAATATGTGAAATGTAGATAGTAACCTGCTTTGTCCTCCAGTACGGACCTGTCAAGCATACCGTAAACGTTAGCATATACCTTTGACAATCCTAGTGAAAAGTAATTTAAATGCTTATAATTGTACATTGAATGTGTGCTTATAATTTTTCTCCGTATCTTCAGGATATTAAGAGATCGTTAACGCAGAATGTAGATGAATGTACTTTCAAGTGTTAATTAGCATCGTTTCTACTAGAAAAGTAAGATAAAATATAGGAGATCTCAATTAGATGAAGATCTTCATCACGTAATAGGCTGAACTGATTCTTGAAACAAGTCGACCGTTATGTGTGTAATGAGAACACTTCAATTTCTGATCTGCCTGATAAAACTGCCATCCTCCGCGCGTTGTCTCACTTGTTTATCTCGAAGTGTCCGGCTGCGACCCTGCGGGGGGCGGGGCGCCGCCCGGGAAAGGCGCGCCTTCACCTGCAGTCTTAAATAGCCGTCGCTGCTAATTCATGCGGAAGCAGGAGCTCGCTCCCTATCGCCCTCCGCACGGGCGGCTGGGCTCCGCGGAAGTTTGCTAATCCAGTGCATCCCCGTAAGCGGGGGCGGCTCTCCCCGCCCCGCCCAGCCGCGCCCAGCCGCGCCCGCCCGCGACGGAGCAGAGTGCACCCAGATATTGAAAAGCCCTTTGCTGCGGGGTAGGCATTAATTACGGGCTGGCGCGCTGCTCGGGCTCGGTTTCACCCGCGGGCCGCGGCCATTGCGGCGCAGGCACCGCCCCCGCCCCCGCCCCGCCCCCGCCAGCCCGCAGCCACTGCCCGTCACTCTGCCGACCCGCTCCCGCCGCGCCGCCTCTCTCTCCGATCCTTTCCCCCTCGCGTTCTCCACTCTTTAACCCGTTGTTGCTGTCATGAACTCGTTTTCAGCTCACTCCCTTATACCACTTTCACGTCGATATTCCGCCTAATTTCAGATCCTCTAATTGTATCTCTTTTATTTCCATTCGCTTATTTCTTCTCTTTGACCTCATTTTCCAAAAGTACATCTCTCAATACGCTAAACTATTTCTATAAAAGTCAATTTCCGCTCTTATCTTACTGACATTTCGTCTGTTTCATATCACTTTTATAAGTACATATATTTCCTTTATCGCTGTAATCTTAATCATATTTTTGATTCTTCAAATGTGAATACTCTGAGATCTTTTTATTGTATTTCAAAATGCATCTTTTCATGTGTGAGTGAAACTTGTAAATATATCGAGGTTTGATATTCATATTTGTATTCAGTCATTGTGGTTCACATAACAAAGACAATCGTTCCGGTACGAAATTTGTTTTATATCTTTTCATCTCTGTGAGATGTATACTTGAGGGATGTGCAAATGGTATCTCATTTCACCACATACAAGCAGGTTTTAGACTGGGTATCATAAAAGTTACATAAACTAGTTATGGAGAATGATGAGAGAGTTATTACTCCCGCGATATAATGCATATCATAATATTCTTCCGCTGCTTATACATTCAAATGATTATCATAACATGATTACAATGATTGAAGCTGTTATTACGCACCATCATTTATTATCATCTCCCCATTTGTGTATATTGGGTGCGTGCAAACCATCGTAAGCTCTGTAGAAACTCTGAATTTACCTCTATTCCGCCGCGTATTACACGTCGCCGGTATCATAAATTGAGGTTCAGCGAAAAGAGCGCGGTGCAGAGCGCAGGAAGCCGGCGCGATACAGCCCGCGAAGGAGGAGCTGCGAGGAAACTGGCAGCGCGATAAGACCGCACGTTCGGCGCTCGGCGGCGCGGCGGCGGCGGAAAAATAAGATCGAAATTAAAGAGATTTACCCGGCTATAAATCATCGCACAAATGAGAACAGAGCCCGGTCGGACTAAACAGCGCGTGGCGTGGCGTGGCGTGGCGCGGCGCCGGAGAGCGCGCGGGAGCGATGTGGGAGTGGGCGGGGCGGGGAGGGGAGGGGCAGTGGGCGGAGAGGGGCGTGGCGTCCAAATAACTCGCGGCGCCGGGATAATTACACTGGAGGGCGGCGCAGCGTGTAGCGGCGGTGCGGCGCGGCGTTCGCCTCCGCTGCGCCCTCGCGGCGCTTGAACGCAGCCCGCGTCGCGCCGCGCCGCGCCGCACGCCTCGCCGCCCCCGGCTGCCTCCCACGCAACCCCAGCGGTAGAATATATTCTTAAGGCAAGATCACTGTTGTACATTGAAGACCTTTCCAGGTTTCCGCTGATACAATTTTTTGTGTTATTATGTTTTAAAAATATTTTATGTTTTTATTTTGATGTTTTTACTTCCAATTACCTTATCGTCTTTTTTCCCTATTTCACAAGAAATTGGTAAAACATTTTGTATTTTGCATCTGGGTTCATTTTCTGCAAACAACGAACCCCTTCTGAAACCACTCAACAGTTTAATTAAAGTATTACGTACAAAACTTGTTTGGTAGCGTATTTTCGTCATTCTTTAGAGTAAAGGCCAATGTGTCAATAAGAATTATTCAAATTGTAATGTATTGCGTTATTTTTTTCTTTTTTCGAACTGACATTCACTTGAATTAAAATCTATTAAAATATTAATTTCCTTCTTAGGTAATATAAACAAACTTTCGTATTGTTGTCTAGTTAATTGTAATATATCTACGATCCTCCTACGATATTTTGAATCAGAGTTTTCATATCGTAGGTAAATAAGGAATGTTAACCTAAATATTGCAGACAAAAATGATACACACATTCAGTTCTACATACTCCTATATTCTAATACTTATAAATTAACCGCAGTTGAAGAGGAAGAAACCTTCCGTATGCATGAAAGTTGGCACGAGTTTTATGTCACAACAGGGTTGCAAAGTACTTACGTGCAAGGAATGTTCAGAACTTCTTGAAATTATAAAACAGAGTGTTAAGTAATAGAAGCTGAGAACGACACCCGCGAGGACAATAACCGCGTACATGGCGAAACAAGTTTGCTGAAACCCGTCTCACATTGCCTTAGAAGGGCGAAGTGTTGCATAGGCCACCCTCCATCTCGTATTCGCGAGCACATTAAAGAATTTTATGCGATTCTACTCGGCAACATTAATTGAATGCGTAACCTCAATTTTCGTCAGTTTTCGAAGTAATTTGTTAGACATGAATAACATTCCTTTAAAAGTTGTCAAATTATAAAATGGTACAAAGGATGTATTGTAGAATGTATTGTTTAACACAACGTGTGAAGTATTTTCTGCAACATTGGGCGGTACAGTTTACACATTCCTGTACCACTTCAAGATCTGCAATCGAACATATTTTGGAGTCTTGTGGCCTTAATTTGCTTGTTTTGTGCATTTCCAAGCTCAAGTTGTGAACCGACCTTCAACAAAAGGTCACAAAGCATTGCCAATCGAACCTTCTTTAAGACACAAATGAAAGGGTAAAGTACTTACTATATCGTGTGCAAGTTTCCGCGCTGTAGCATGAACAGTTTAGGAGATAGAGCCTATGGAATTTGACTGTACGTGCTAACGCACCTGTAGTCATTCGACTGCGAACTCTGCGCACTGACCTTTCTTAATATCCACGAAAGCCGGCATTCCAACATTTTCGCCACCAACGCCGCCTCGCTCGCTACCCAGGACACTGCACATTTGACTCGTTCTGCCACCTCGCACCAGTCTCCGCTCCCGGCCCCGCCCACTCCCACTCCCACTCCCGCCTCCACCCCTGCCCCCGCCTCTATCCCCGCTCTTGCCCCTACTCACGCTCCCGCTCCTGCCCCCTACCCGCCCCTACTGCCTTCCCTTCCCCTGCTACCTCCCCCGCGTTGCTTCCGCTCCCGCCCACTCACTCTTCCGCCTCCAGCCCTGCCCCCGCCTCTATCCCCGCTCTCGCCCCTGCCCCTCTTCCCGCACCTACCCCCTTCCTTTCCGCTGCTACCTCCCCCGCCTTGCTTCCGCGCCCGCTCACTCCCTCTTCCGCCTCCAGCCCTGCCCCTGCCCCCGCCTCTATCCCCGCTCCCGCCGCTACACCCTTCCCTCACCTATCCCCTTCCCGCCCCACCTCCTTCCCGCCCCTACCCACCTCCGGCCCCTGCCGCCGTCTCTTCACCCCGCTCCCGCCCCCGGCTTTGCTCCCGCTGCCGCCCCCGCCCCCGCGCCGCCGTGTGAACCCGCGCGAGGCGGCCGCTCGTTTGTCAAGCCGCGATCGAAAACTTCCAGCTCCGTTCGCTCGCAGATTGGATCTGCGGGCGGCCGGGCGAGCGGCGTCTCGCCTCCGCGGGCTGGCTGGACGGCCACTTGCCCGCTCTGCGACTGCAGCTGGCCCTGCTCGAGTCAAGACGTCGCTGATAGGGTACTTTAAATGCTTGCCCAGACTTCGAATAGCTAACTGGATGATTGTCAGCAGATGATTATCAATGGCATCCGATGTTGCTGCACAGATGAGTCATTACAGTGTATTTTCTAATACTAGTACTCTTTGTAAAGTTCTTAAACAGTCATGTTTGAGTTGTCGTTTGTCGTAAGATATCATAGCTGATGTATGGTTAGTTCTGTAAAATATCCACAAAAGTTGCCTCTCTATTTTATTGTGGAAATCTCTTGTACGTTCTACTATCATTTGAAATGTTACGTATTTGATCCTAATAGTTTTGAAAGGACAAGTTTGGGTGTAACAGATCTGTTTGTACTTGCAAATCTCTGTGGATGAGGAACTTGGTTGCGAAGCTAGTCCCAAAACCTGGGTACGCTAGTCTGCGAGTAGCCTCTCGCAGCCAATCCGCGTATTTGAATGTAACTGCTCGTGCTAGGAGCGATAGGCGGGCGCCGACTTGAGCCGAGGCAGCGGGGGTCGAGCGGCGCCGGGCGGCGCCGGGCGCTTTTGTATCTGCAGCCAATTAACCGTCCGGCGGCGCAGCGCGTTCTTCGCGACTCTTCCGGCCTCCGCCGTGGCCGTCTTTAATCTCGAGAGGCGGCGCCTCTCATTTAAATTGTAAAGGTTCCGCTTTAATTGGGAGTTCTCATTAATTAACTGCCGATAGGGACGGACAGGGGGCGTGGAGGTCGGCGCTCCGCCTCGCCGCTGCCTTGTGCGCCTGGCGGAAGCGACCCCGCCTGCGTCGACGCCGATGAAGCGCGCGCTTGTAGTCGGGTTTCCTCGCTTCGACCCGTTTCTGTAATCACGATTCGCCCCCCACCCCCACCCCACCCCCGCCATTGTCGCCGGGCAGAGAATAGGCTCCTCCCGTAAGAGGAGCACTCGTTTTGTGAATGCTCTTTGGAGTTTGAGATTCTCATCAACTCACCTGACTGGCTGAATCCTCGCTCGGGAGTTATCATATGACGTAACAATCTCACATTTCCCTTCTTATTAAGAATACTTCATAGTACGCGATCTTCGTTCTATAATTTTTAAAACCCCGAATACATTTCCAGTACTGAAGTGGGTGAATTTTACCACTGTTGTATGCAGTGTGTAATTCTTGTATGTAGCAAACCTGAATTTAATAATGATAGTGCTGTTTCTTGTACTACGTTGTACATTTGCATATAGTCCTTTTGTTTTTACATGTGGCACTATTCTATATCATATGTTTGAAGTGCGATGGGCAAGCATCTACAAGAGGGTAAACATTTTAAAGACGGTGGTTTCAAAGCTGACAACTAGAATCAACCTTTGATGACAACCACGACTTTGTGCAAAACCAAGTTGCATCGTGGGCGAACCGAACACGGCGGAGTTCTCTGCGCGCTGCTTCGTAAACCGTACGCGCGTGCGGGTTTACGAAGTCCTGCCTTCCCTTCCCCATCCCTTCCGCCCTGCAGAGGCGTGGCGACTCGATCCGGGGTCTGCAGCTCGCTTGCGCGCTCGGCCGTCCAAAGCGGGCGTGCGACGCTTCGCCGACTTCGAACCCGCGACCTCCCCCCCCCCCTCCCCAGTGCCGCCCCTCGATGCTATCTGGCCTAGAACTCGCCTGCTTTGGATTGCGCTTCTCGGGACGCTCCCCCGAGCATTGCGGAGCGCGATTGCTCGGCCGGCTGCGTCGCCCAAATCCGTTTTACCATAATCTGCCCAATAACGCGCGCCACCACCACCACTGCCTCCGCCGCCGCCGCCGCCGTTCCTGCGGCCTCTGGCGCCGCTGCAGCCACAGCCTTCGAGAACAATCGCGCAGGCGGAAGGGGGCGGGGCGCGTGTGGCGCAGCGATTGTGCCAGAGCTCGCGCAACGCTAGCGAATGACACTGGTATTGGCTTCAAACCGTGGTTCCTGTAATAGCAGTAAAATGCCAGTTTTCTGTTGAGGAAATAAGTCTAAGGGAAGAGTTCCTATGTACCGGAAATGTCAGCGTGTAGTAGGAGATAATTGAGGTTTGATATTGCAATGAAAACGAATGTGACAGCGCTGGATGTGGAAAATAGTCTCAAAATATCAATCTAAATCGATACCAGTCAAAACAGAATTTTTAACTGTATAGAGCTTTAGATGGTATATTTTTGAGGTAGTGACTGTAAATAACTGGTGATTAAAAGGTATGATTGCATTTATGTAATGGTATCTGGCGCAGAGGCTGGCATAATTATATTATAAATATTGAGAGAGAAGAAAAAGTCGTAAATGCGCAGAAATTGGTCTCGCTTATATCTAGCAACCCGAGTCTACCACTTCGTCAATCGCTGTGTTATGATGTAAAATTGTGAAAATTATAGGCTTTGTAGACTTGCGAATAATTAATAAAAAAAGTGTTATATTTGTTGATAAAGAAACTAATATGATGTTCGATGCATTATAAAACCAGTTCTTTTCAAAGAGTGAGGGCTGTAGAAGCAGCGAATTGGGGCGGAGTAGAATGCTGTTGTGCTAGAGCCAGCAAGAAGCTTCCATTTTCTCGGAAGAACGGCAACAGCGAAGGGACTGGGCCGTGGTTACGACAGCGACTGCGTCTAAGCGCGGGTGCTTCGGTGGCGCCGCGGAAGGGAAGGCGGCCGAGCGCTCTTCATCGTTGCGCAAGTCTGCAGCAGCGGCGGCGGCGGCGGTCGGGGCGGCCCTGCGAATGACAGCTCGCTGACGGGCAGCGACTTTCCCGTCAATAGCACACGCCCGGCGCCCCTCGGCGCGCCCCGCCCCGCCCCGCCCCGCCCCGCCCCGCCTCGCTCCGCCCTGCCCCGCCCTCGCCCGCGCCGTCGCCCCCGCGCGGACCTTTTTTCGCTGGCGCCCGCTCCCCGGGGAACGCTTCCACGCGCCTCCCTCGGGGCGAATGGCGCCCCTCACGCCGCCCGCGCACCTGCCATCCGCCGAGACAACAGGCATTTGGACATGCAGATGTGTGAATGGGCGGACGGCGCTTCTTTTTGGCGTCGTTCCTCTTTTACGCGCTTGCTGGAAACTTGCTCCGCCTTTTCTCTCAAGACAAAAGAGGGCGGAACAGGCAGAACTCCTTGACACCATTTTGTATGACGAACTGGGCTCGGAGAGAAAATGCGTAGCAATTCGGAAATGACACAGAAGAGAGTGGATCGTTTTTTTTCTTTACCCTACCTTTGACCTTTAGAGGTGTGTTCATTCACTCACTCTGTATCAAGGCGTGTTTACTGGGAATTCTCTTCGTTTTTCATGAATTATAAACTCGTATTTTGACCGAGCTTTTCAGCAAAGGTTTCTACCGTTGAATATTGATGCTCAATATCTACCGAACTTTACTGTTCATATATTCTTTACATGTGTTAATGTTGAAATTGTTTGCGAAAGTGTAATTTGCTTTATAATTTCTCTTTTTTCATTATTATTTTATCATGGTTTTAATTAATGATATGCGAGAGTGAGGAACATCATCATAACAGCACAGACGTTATTGCTGGTTTTGGTAAGAGACGTTCATTCTACTCCCAGTAAATACGCGGATACTTGCAACCGCGCACATTGTAGTTATTGCACGGGATCCTATAGCCTCCGAAAACTGCTCATTGGCTGCTCCGGACCCTTCCGCCGCGGAGGGCAGTGTGTGGGGAAGCCGCAGCCGCGAGCGAGGGGCGGGGCTGGCCCACGGGAGCACACAAGAGGGCGGGGGAGGGGCGGCGGCGCGCGACCGGTGGAAGTCGGAAGGCAGGCGGCTGCCACCGCCGCCCCCACCGCCCCCGCCGCGCTTTGTTGTATAATTCCGGGCGAATCGCGGTGGATCGCGGTGTGTTTACCCAGCGCTCTATAATGAACGCGACGCCGAAAGCGCGCGCCGCCGACCGCCGGCTTCATAATTCAAAAGCGGGGACGGGGCCGTCCTCTCCCACCCCCGCCCTGCCGCTGCCCGCGCCGTCCCCGCGCGCGCGCGCTTTTGTCCCCGCTCCAGCCCGCGGCTTAAGAGCTCCCGCGAGCGAGCCCGACGCCACCCGCTGGCTCCGCCTCGGCCCTTCGGAAGACGCGCGTGCCTCTGACCCCGGACGCGGTCTTCTCGTTGACGCTAGCGCCATGTTAGCCGGGTGCCGTTGCTACCACTGTTACTAAATGGATAGGTCACGACCTGAAATTGTCATTTTTAAGAATACTTTTTGTTCACTTTTTGTCGATCAAAGCAACGACTTTTTTTCCTAGTAAAATTCCCTTATCCAATTTCATACTCTGAATGATGTGAGCTCTTCTTCGATTGGATGAATTTGAAATCCTCCAAACGAAATAAAACAGCCGCAGCGGTAAGAGAACATTTTAGATGACTTCTGTCTAAAGTGTAAGCTTCATCACAATGATAACATTTTTTTATATGATAAAGGCGAGTCTATTAATTTATGTAAAAGTAAAAGATAATTTCATAACATTCATAACAAAACCACGGATACACTTTCTGTTTCAGCAAAATGTAATTAGTACGAAACATATCAACACATTTTACAGATGATATTTACCATATTTTTTAAATACGTTAAAAATTAATTCTAACATTATAATCATTCACTTTCTTTTATTGGGTTTATTCTATTTTTTTCTAATAAAATTTCTTGAAATGCTTTTTTTACGTGCAATCAAAAAAGACTCGGCATTTCGACTGACGCCTCTCATATTTTGGAAATGCGTACATTGGCATGCCATGCATTCCTCAAAAACGACGGATCGTGCACCACGGAGCGAGCGCCGTAGTAGCCCTTCTCCTTCGAGGAGCCCCCGGGAGTCGCCCCGCTGCCTTGGCGTCGAGGGAGGCCCGCCTTGACAGTAATGCTTTCCCTCGCCCTCTGAAACTGAAGCCGCCGTCGCCGCCGCCGCCGCCGCCGCCGCGGCTGGGGTCGGACGTCGTGTGCCGCTTCCCCGGGGGCTCGCGATGACTTCGGTGCCTTCGGCGAGGAGCCCTCGCGCCCCTCTGCTCCCTCCTCCTCGCACTTGGCTCGCCTCGCTGGTCGCGAACTTTTCAAGCCTTCTTCACTGTGGCTGGCACTTGTATTGACGATCACATCGGCGGCGTCGCTATAAATTTAATGTAATTGTTTCATGAGTATTACTGTTCGCAATAAGTTCATTGTGTCTTTATTTGCTCTTTTCTGATCTCGTTCTACACTTTAAAAGCAATTACTAATTATAATGGAAATGTCTCGTCGTCTTTTCTGCACAGTGTACTTTCTAAAGCTTCATCCCTTTGCAGCTGACATTTCTCATACTCACGTCTCTCGCTGACATAGCTCCTCGCCTTCAGTTCCGCCGTTGCTCTGCGACTCTAGCCGGCTTCGGAAAGCGACACCGCTGCGCCCCGCTCCGCCCCCGCTGCGCCTCGCAGTCCCTTTACGGCGCAGCCGATGCGCGATCTCGCGGGAGCAGGAATTAACTCTGCGCTCCGCTTCCACCCCTGCTCCGCCCCGCCCCGCCCGGCCCCGCCCCGTCCCGCCTCCGTCTCGGCGCGGAAGGCGACGGCATGCGCCGAGAGCGGCGGCTCGCTCTATCGAATTTGTCGGCGCGGCCTCGAACCCGTCAGTTCCGAGCCGGGGGCGCATAATCCGGTCGTTGGCGGCGGTTACGGGCGCCGTCGAAGCTGATTTTTATTTCATTGCCGCGCTGCCTTCCTCGAACGCTCGCCGCAATCCCCTGCCCCGCCGCCTTCCGCCGATATTCGGCGCCCGCCGTCGTCCTCTTTCGTTCGCTACTGCGCCCGTCTTGTTATCGGCCCCCCTCCTCCCCCTCTCCCTTTCCCTGCCACTGGGCGATCACCACAGCGCCCACCTTGCAACCGCCCGCTCGACAGCTCACCCCTCACTCACCTACGACCGCTTTCCGCGAGGCATTTTTTTTTTCCTCTCGCCCTTCTCACGACGCGTCGCCTCCGAGCTTGCTTCGGTCAGCCTGCAGCTCTGCCGACGTCGCCGTCGCCCCGTTCTTGTTTTTCTCCCAAATCCCCCTTTACGACAGCTGTATATTTCGCCGCGTTTATTTCAGTGTGCGCTGGAGGCAGGGCAGGATGAGGCGACGGCGGCGGCGGCGGCGGCAACGGCACGACCCTGAGAGCCACAGACCGGTGCCGGTGGTGACAACGTCCGCCCGCCAACCCGCGCTCTCGTCTCTTCCCCACACGCGAATTCACGCGGCCCCGCCCCCGCCGCCCCCACGAAGTGTTCGACGCGCGTTGGTGGCGCTGTGCGGTGCCAGACGTGTCAAATCCCTTTCTGCCAAACGCAGTTTTTACCACAGCTTTTGTTTGCAAGTTGTTGCTGTTTGTTGATATTACTTCTCGCGCGGGATGTTTTGTTGGTGGCCACGTCTGTTCGTGATTCCCTTGTCCTACGGGGCTTTGTGGTCAACCTCTGAGACGATCGAATCTTTGCGCACGACACTTCCCTGTGATACGCATCATTCCCTTTTAACGCCGGCCCCATTTTTCCGCGTCCTTAATTTTGCTTCCATTATCAGGTCACTTTTAGGTCATAATGAATCTCATCGCATCGGAGCGGGGTCTGCGTCGAATAATGTCTGCGCAGTTCAGTGGCGCCAATAATTGCACGAGGGGTGGGCCTGTCCTCGGCACAGCGGCCGGCCAATTACGGGGGCGCGACGCGGGAGAGGTCACCTTTAGGCCCGCTCGCGCTCGCCGTCGGGATTTGCATAAGCGCTTCGCAGAGGCGGGGCGGTGGGCGGGCGGATGGATGGACGGCGAGCGGACGGACGGACGGACGGGCGGGCGGGCGGGCGGCCTAGTGGGAGGGTGTGTGAATGGGTGGGCGGCCGGGAGGAACGACGTGGCGTGGGTCGGCCGAAGAGGAGATGAGCATCGCTGGGGTGGACGCTAGGGCTGGATCGGGAGTCCCCGAGGCGACACTGCTGCTCTCTCACTGGCGACACTGCTGCTCTGTAATTTACGTGGCGCTTTATGCACTATTTCCATTCTTTTGAGCGCGCGTCCCATGGACGACCCTGCGGTCGCTCACAGTCTGTTTCACAGAACAGTGTATGTTGACCATTGGCCTTTGTGCTGGAGAATAAGTGAAGAGAAAATTTAATAATACTTCAAATAAGTGTGTAGAAACTTTGTGACCTAAGAAAATGTCTCATAAAAAATATTTCGTAGTATAATCGTTGTTCAAACATTGATGTACCCTTCTCTCACAGTTTTGCCCACCTCCTTCCACCACCACATATTTTCTAAAACATATCCTCCTCATTAATTTAACGAAGAAGGAATTGCTTTTAGGAGATTAGCGCCAGTGAAGGGGTTGTACCTTTTCCCTTTGAGCACCATGCTACTGTGTGGCTTCCCATTGGCTTTTTGTACAACCCTCTGTGCATCGAGCACAGCTGCTATCTATTGGCGTCGTTGTTCCGATTTTGGCTAATGTAAGCACGATCTCGCGAAACGCACGCTACCTACGCTCGATGGAATACGATACAGCTTGTGGGCGCGGTGCTGCCATCCGATGACGCGTAGCCTCTGGCCCCACGAAACAGGCAAGCTTCGCCGACATCGCCGCTGCCGCTCCTGCTGCTGTTGCGACTGCTGCGCTCGCACGGGCATGACGTGCAGCCCGTGTCAATTGAGCGCGAGTAACGCGTCTGGCAGAAATACGGGCACGAGGGCGGAGAAGGCGGCGGCGATTTCCCGATCATGCGCTCCGCTCGCCCGCTCGCTCGCCTCGCCCGGCCGCCTCGCCCGCCCGCCCCGCCCGCCCCGCCCGCTCCCTAGCTTGCCCGCCGCGCCCGCCCCCAGCGGCGGAGGCGACAGCGGCATCGGCAACGGCCACGGAGGCGGTGGGCGTCCGAGCGTGTGCGTCACGTCAGCGTTTCCCGCGCCGGTCGCTGCCGGGGCTCGCTCGCGGCAGATAGCGTCTGATTTATCGGAGTTCACCCCCGCGCCCCCTCCCTCCCCCTGTCTCCAGCCTCCTCCCGATCCGATCCGGCGTTGGAGGGAGCGAACACCTCTTAGAGTTTGCACCAGAACGAATGGAACGTTTCTGTGGCGGCGTCGCGGTGCCCGCCCGCCACGGCCTCGCCCCGCGAGCAGATCGACGCCGGATAGCGTCGATTTCCAGGCGAAACTCGCACGTTCGCTTTCCGCCCGCGCTTCGATTCCAGCACTACAAACCCGTCATGCGCCCCCGCATCGTTTATATTTAAATCGGATCCCTGCTTTGCCCCAGCCTCCCTCCCCTCCCACCCGCATGGCGCAGCGAAAGTTGTGCGCCATTCATTTCCCGAAGGGACGCTACATCAGGCCTCGTGTGAGTTGTAGCGCGATATAACTAACGGTTCACACAAAGAATTATCGTTGTACATGCTCGGAAAGTTTTAACGCTCGTCACTCCATTTGTTTGCCGCCTACTTTTAGTTGGCCGTTTGATTTATTAAGTGACCGTTTCCGCGAGGGTATAAAAGAGGCCAGATAGGGTATCTCCGAACGTCATATTACGGTATCGTTAAAACGTCGCGGATTTTTATTCAATTTCAGTAGTCGGGACGTAACATTTATCGTGCCGGAGCGGGTGTCTGTCCGTCGCGCTTGGTGGCAGAGCGAAAATGAGCGGATGAAGTACAGTAGAAATGCGTTCTGTGTAGTGGCGACGGCGTGCTCTTGGCGTCAATATTACGATAATGCATACTGGATTGCAGTGAAAATTTCGTTGCGTTCGTTTTATTTATGGATGTTAAAAGAATTATGGCTGACGAAAGACTTTAAGACTTTTACTGAAAATCTGTTTGTAATATAAGTTAACAATATTTATGTTCAAAAAATGACTCCTGTTGCATAATCGTTTTGCAACAGTCCCTGAAGATTCCAATAAATGAAAGGTAGTTTGAACGAGTTTTGCATAAGGTTTTGGTTCGTCACATTGTGTAGGCTGCCTAATGAAAACAATATTAAGGAAAATCGTGCCTGCTCGCAAAGCCGACGCTCCTGCGAGCACGTGCAGCTTCCCCTGATTCCGCTCGCACTTCTCCTCCAAATCCAGAAAGGGGTGGACGTGTTCAAGCCAAAGCGGCTAAATGCAAGCGAAACGCGGGCTCGAAGTAGAAAGAAGAATACGAATTTTCTGCTGTTTTTCGTTTTTTTTTTTTGTTTTTTTTTGTTGTTTTTTTTCATTCTGATATTTGTAGTATATAGAAAGAATACTAAATCAATTAATAATGTCTCTCTCATGGGCGGATATCTCTTGTAATACACAAGAATCTTTACCTGGTAAACCTTTAAACTAAACATCATATGTTATTGGAATTATTGCACTTTTGCTTATTGCGATTACGAAATGGAGATCATTTTAATTCAAAATATTTAGCATTACTCTTAGTAGACATTTTTTAAATACGTCTGAATTATTTCATTTTAATTGATCATTTCTTTACATTAGCAATGGGAATGGGAGTTAATAACGCTTTGGGGGCAATAACTATCAACTGACTCCTCCAAAATATTGTCATGGGCCAGTCACATACCGCCAACCTGGAGCAATTTATACATCCCCGATGTAAATAGTTTTTATTTGTTGTTTCCAGGTAGGAACAACTAATTCTTGAATCTAATGTTTCCCCCATAGGTAAGCCAGACGACCTTGAGCGCTTTAATAAAAGCCATTACGGAAAACACCAGTTCAGCAGGGTTTCCAAGACGCCTGGAAATTAACAAAATGACAATGAATTTTTGGCAATTACTGACTGTTCCTGTGTATTATTTCTGATAGTCTCAACAATTAGGTATTCGATATTATTCAGACGTCCCAGACTTTTTTCTTCTGTCACTCGTGTATTCTTCGATAGTGTTGCTTCTGCCAATGCCACAACTATTCAATTGATGATATGCACGTAAAGGATTTAATCGTACCTCTAAATGTTGACCTTTATAATGATTCCTTGAATTAATTAACGTTTAGGAAATATTGTAATATGTTACGAAAACAAGCTACTATTGCTTCAAAATTATAAGAAGTTCGAGACGACTAGAGTCTCGGCAGAGAATAATACCCAATATATAATATATTCAAGGATATACATTTTATTCCTATTTCTAAAACTGTTTTTCACAGATAGTTTGTATTTCTTTAGAAATGTATTTTTTAAGCAAGTGTATAAATAGTAGTTAGTAGGAAATAGAGTAGAAGAATATTTTTCTTATATTAAATTTATTGTAGTATAGGATTAAGCAGTAATTATTAGATTGAACTTATTCATAATCACAATTTAAAATACTATTTTTAACTTGATAAAAATAATATCTCGAAGTTATTCGTTGTTAAATGTCAGCAAAAAGTGTTACACACCGGCAATATCATTAATTAAATCTCTCTCGTTCGTATTTGACTAATTTGAAAATTCAACATTTACCTACAAGCATTTCGAAAATAAGCGTTTCATCATTGTCATAGTTTGCTTATGATATTCGCATTCCAGGAAAATAAAAGTGTATACTATTTAATTCATCGTGGTGTAAAAGTTAAAGTAATCCATGAAGTATGGTAGAGAACAGTGTTTCTTATCGGAATGGCTTTATTATCATCACTTTGTAAGCGCCCTTTTGTTCAATTTGTAAGCACCTTTTGCTGAATTCAACTGTTAATAGGAAGCGCTCACTTTTACTGCTTTTACTACTTCTCAGATGATTGCACTTTCACAATATGAAGCAATGTCAACGAAAAGAAAGCGTTCATTGCACGATGTTCTCATAACTGTTGTGTACGTACTTATCAATGCAAGGAGTGTGCGGGGTGGAAATATTGCAAGAAAAGTTGGAGTTCGAGAATTGTGCTGTAAGGTGTTGTAAGGTTGAGGTACCCGCGGAGAAGAGGGGAGAGGACCCGCCCGCCGCGGCGGAGGGGTGCGAGTGACTAGGGGCGGCGGAGGAGGGTGGCCTCTGGGTGGGGCGACGGCGGGCGGGGACCGGAGTTCGATCCATCACCGGCGGTGACGGATGCGCGCTCCGCCGCCCGCCGCCCTCATCTCCATCGCTCTAATTGATGGATCGCCGCCGTGACGGACGGGCGGGCGGGCGGGCGGGCACGCTCGGATCGGCCCGGTATTGCCGCCACCGTCGCCGCCGTCACCGCCACCAGCCCCGACGAGTTGTCCCGCCCCGGCCGCTAAGCCCGCCCCCGCGGTCGCGTGCTGTCACTCGCTGCGCGCCCTCTCGGCCCCCCGCCGGGGCAGCCGAGGAGTCTCGGAAGCGCCCTCAAACTGCGCACTTACCCCCACTCCTCGGCCTTCTCCCCCGTCCGCTTCCCTGGTCGTCGCGCACGCGAAAGTCCTTGGACGCGAGTCCCTCACGGCCACACGTGCCCTCCACACTTATCAACTGTCTCAGCCAACGATTGTCATACATTGAAGGGGCGGAACTTTTTTCTGTGATTCTTTGTAGACAGTGCTGCAACGTAGTATCTATTGTCTTACAATATATATTTTTATTAAATTAAAAGTAAAGTCTTATTCCTACTTTTAAAATAAATTTTTATTATAATTATTAATGAATGAATTGTTGTTTCGGGACACATCAACTACTATGATCCATGCTCAGTTGTAAACGCATATTGTAAATAATACACCGTTTGATATTAAACTTAAGGTGTCGGTTCGCTAAGATATTCAATACGTAAACATCTTTTGAGCAACATTCTCATGTAACGAAGTGAAGTCTAATCCTACGGAATTGTTTCTAATAGTAACAAATGATATTTATAACTCAAAAGATAAAATATGAGTTTTATTATTTTTATTATTTCTTGAGGTAAGTAAGAACGCACAAAATAGTCCAATACTTGTTAGTATACAAATAATTTTTCAATTTTCGTACCCCGGCAAGCTGGCATCCTGCCCCTTCAAAACCCCCTCTTTCCTCTTAACCAATCTAGAAACGTTAAATAATATTGCAAAGACTATGGTTGTATTTGCTCGATTCCCTATTTTCGTACGGAAAACTGTACTTGGTATTCTCAAAACTAAAAATATTTTCTAATATTTTTGTGATTATCAAGGAAAGCGAAAATCTAACTGTCTAGGAAGATTGAATAATTATTTCTTAAGATGTTTCTCAATCAGGCTTCCAAATATTGGATTCAGAAATTTTATTTCTGTGTTGTACGGTATCCGAAAACTGTTGATTGAACTAAAAGGCTGAATATAAATATTTCCCATTACTGTAAAATTGCGTTTCGTGGCGATATGTCATTTTCGATTTATTTATTTCTTCAATAATCATTAGAATTTCATCGATTGATTATTTTGTGTTTCCGAGGGCATCAATAACTATTGGTCTTTAGTCCCTTACTTATAGTGCATCTTTTATATTGGGAGGTCTCCCGATATCTCTTGTAGTGTAGAGCATGTGTGAGGAGTAAGGGTATGTGAGGGTTCAGGTTTGGAGTAGGAAGAGATAGGGAAAGAATGCGCGTGGTATGGGCCCGTTTGTTAGATTACTGCCGCGGTATTAGCGTGATATTGATCGGAGAAACCACGGAAAACTATCAATTAGAGTAGGCAGCCTCAGATATCCTCCTCCAGACGGCGGTTGAGCTCTGCTTAGTTATTTATCTAGGTTCTCTCAAAAACCCTGTCACCGTCGAGACTCGAACTCCAGGACCTGCCTTTGAGAAACACTTCAATGACATCCGTTGATGTGTTGAACCACCTCAACCTGTCACGTCACTTTCTAAATAAACTCATCAGTTGTCTTATTTTTTTCTTTAGCAAATCTCCGAAATATGCGTGCATCTATCCTTTTACTTTTCGTCCCCGCCGATTCTTTTGAGGTTCCCTATATCATTTTTTTCCCTTTTCCTATATCATCGCTTGCGCTGCGCGCCCAATTCAGTCCTGTAGTTTGTTCTACCTTTGCTCCCTCGTCTCTTTGCATAATCTTGGCGTCCGTCCAACTGCTATTGTGCTCCAACTCCTCTCCCTGCCCTTCCCCCCAAACCTCAGGAGATCGATGTCCATCAGGAACTCGTGACGTGCGACGGCAGGCAGTGCGCTAATGACACACTGGCGCTTCGAGCGTTTAGTCCGCCGCACTAGTCCGGACGCAGGGATGGTCCGAGGCGTATGTTAAAGAAACACTATCTTACGGCAGCACTCTTGAAATGAGGATTATGCCGAAGTTCCATGCACTTGTATTTCGCTTTGTAATATATTCTAAAATATGCATAGCGAAGTTGTATTGTGTTGCTTATAATTTAAACCTGTTAAGTGAAGCAATCGCAGAAACGCGTTTCGAATTTTTAATAGAGAAAAGCGTAATCTCATAGACGACCGGCGCTTCCTTTCTATTTAACACCTTTTTTTTGTTTCTGAATTGTTTTCCCGCTAATTTGTATTAAGAGAATAATTATGACGGCAGCGACAGGGCCATAACCAAGCTCTGTTCATAGGATTATGATATTCTCGTAACGTAAGCCTCCTAAGGGATACGCATATGCAAATAAAGCTTAGCAACGGACAACACGCATTGATTTGTTTTGAAAGCACCACAATAGGGCTACAAGCAAACGTTCGAAAGCTCTCTTGCACCAACCTAAACTCTATCCTCTTATGGACAGGTGAAAGAGTGAAGTGCAGGGCAATAGAAGAATGAAATATTCGGTCTGATACATGCAGAGAACGCGCATTAAAGTACAATTTAGTAAGGGTTTGTATTTTTTGAACGTGAAAGTTGTGGTAGCAGAACGCGCAGAGGCGCTGAAAGATGAGACATAATGAGATATAATATAGACACATAATGAATAATGGCTTCTTTTGCCAGAATGATGGAGTACCTATTCTTGGTAATAGAGAAGAGAGGCCACTGAAATATTGAGTGAAAGTAACCTTATGTAACAATCGCGGACAAAAGTTAGTGTTGGTGGGTATTTGAGTTGGTAGACCTACATTTCCCCGATGATAACATCATGAGATGCCCATGAGGTGGGAGTAGTGATCAAGTGATAACGTATAGTTCCGAAAGAGGAGGAGGAGTCGAAATGTGAAGCAGGTGCGGGTCGCGTGCCACGTGCAAGAGGCAAGGAGCAAGGGGAGAAGGGGGGTCAAAAGCTGCACAGCACAGGCCAGAGCGCAGCACAGGCGCGCTGACGCGCACGCAGCAGGAGCGGTGCGGCCGGCCGCAGTCCGGCGGGAGCGGCCGACGGGTTGCATACACGACCGGCGCAGCAGCCGCCGCCGCCGCCGCCGCCGCCGCCGTCGCATCCGCGCCCCCGGGGCCGCTCCTAATGCGGGCTAATATTTATTGATGCCCGAGGCGGCGTCGCACTAATGGCGGGCGTCGCCGCGACAGGTGTGCGCCCTGCTCGGCCTCGCACGCGCCGCACCGCACCGCGCCGCCCCCCGACGCCCCCCGACGCACAGCGCGCGCCGCACACAGCCCTCGCCCCGCGCCACCACGGAGGACTCGTCCCACTCACTCTGTAATGTACATCTTTCATTGAATGTTTGACACATTTTACCCTATTTCAGCCTTCACCCCTTATTGAAATCTAAGAACTAACTTCTCCGACGTTTGGTCTATTGGCGTACATGTGATATTTACACGCAAATGATAACATTTAGTTTCATATTCACAACAGTTTACCTGTAGCTCTACTCGCCAATTTGTGTTAATACATTTTCTATGGCTTTGCATATAATACTTACATATGCATATACTACAAAAGGGCCAGCATATTTGGGCCTGTATATTGCATATACTACAAAAGGGCCAGCATACAATACTTATCATGTATTGTATGCTGGCCCTTTTATGAATGTGATAAATAGTATAAGCAATCTTTTAATTCTTATCCATCTCTCCTTTTTTGCGGCGTTACAATGTATAATTTGAGTCATTCAGGAGCGGATGCTACGATAGCCTTTCTTTCATCAACAGCAATATAGGAGCTAATGCAATTCTCATTGTACTTAAAAGTCGTCTCACGCGAAGGTAATACTGCCCAATGGCACTTTCACGTAGGTGCTGTAGCAATTGACGGTTTCTTGGAAAAGCCGGCTCAGTGAAGTTATAATTCCCGGCCTCTGGGTCTGAAAATTCTCAGAAAGGTTTGTCGTTGCGACCGTGTGACTTTGAAGTTTTGGGATTCATCGTAGGAAAAAGTGCATTTAGAAAACAAGCTCGGAAATCTATAAAATTTTTTGAAAGAATTGTTGCGAGGGAACTTATTTATAAATTCATGTTAAACGCTATATGTAAGGGACGACGTCGATATACATTTTTTTGCTGTTTTCTGTTCTTAATCGACGCACACATTTCTATTCGATCGTCGAATGCAAACTATTAATGTTTGTTGATGCCCAAAATTGAAGTATGTACTCATTCACTACTCATTTACTACTGATAAATGGCACATATGGATGTGTATTTGAACAATTTTATTTTTTACGTTCGTCGCTTTCTTTCATTGAGGATGATATTGAATAAAACTAATTTGTTGTTCTTTTTGTCTCAAATGCAGTCAATGCTATGTTGCATTACTGTAATAAAGAAAAAAGAAACGCCGTACTTTTGAAAAATGCAATTCATGATGTGACTTTTTTTTTTGCATCGTCGAAATAATTGCAGTGTTTAAAAATATGCGTAACCGATTCATTGGTTCGTCGTAGACAAACCCTGGGGGAACCGCAAACACGCGCCGAGTTCCCGGAAGGCCTCTCGCTAACCGACTCATTCACGCGTTCACTGCAGGCACGCGCCAGCAATGCGAGCGCATCTGCCTCGCAACGCCATTGCGCGGTCGGCGCGTGGGCGAGAGGCAGCCAGTGTTGCCAGCGCGCCTCCGCCCCCACTCGCTTCCTCTCGTGTGAGCGACATCGCGCCCCATCCCCACCATCACGACTCATCCTGGTCATCACATCTCCGACGTAGTTTCCAGCCTTACTGACACCCATTGCTCTCAATCCTTCACCACACACAACTATTATACTCATCGCCAATTTCATTATCACCGGCAACATCAGCACCACCGCCGTCATCACCTCCTCCTCCCCCAATTCCACTATCGTCACCTCCCTACTGAACGTACCCTTAATACCTCTGCAAATTCACTGACTTAATATTTACTCGATCTCTTTTCAAGCATGGTCATTTCAAACTATGACTCGTACATTAATCAACCACTGTCGACCGTATCTTACGACTGCTATTTTTACATCGTTGTAGAAGCCACTCATTCTGTTTGCTGTTTCTCCCCCATTTTCATTTCCGCTCTCTACCCACCCTATCAAACAGCTACTTCTAATAAAATTTCCAATTCCTCTCAACACTCACCCCTACCTCTCGACACCACCTGCTGCCACCCGCCGTTACTACCCACCGTCACGCGCGCTTTCCTGCCACGCATCTTCCCTTCTCCCTCCCCTCGCGCCCCAGGGGGAAACACGCCTCCACGCAAATTAGATTTGCCGCCGAGGCTAGAAACTCCGTCGGCGTGGTGTTGGCAGCACCGGATTGCAGGCCGGCAGCCACTCTTTCGGCGGCGGTGGCGGCGACGGTGGAGGAGGAGGAGAAGGCCGGAAATATAATAAATACATGATGACGTTACTTCCTGCGCGGTGCGCGACTCTCCGCCACGAGGCGCTTTTGTCCCCCCGCACAAAGCGCTAAGTGGACCGCCGGATGTAATTCCGCGCCCAGATATGGGCAATTTTCTTTCCCGCACCCGTCGCCTACGCGGGAATCTTCCTTCCTTCCTTCTTTCCTTCCGACAAATCGCGCCGTATCTCGGCCCCGCCACCCCATGCCGCGCCGCGCCGCGGCCACCGCCACCGCCACCGCCTTCGCCGACGCGCCTTACGACAACGTGCCACCACCGCGCCGCTGGGGTTGCTGCGGCGAGCGCAGGGGATTGCACGGCAGGAGGCGACCTCCAAGAGAAGAGGCATGTGCGGAAACCGCAGCGGCGGCGATGGAACAGCGTCGGAGGCCGAGAATGCTTGTACAACCTCATGTTGGTTCAGCCTCATTTTAGTCGTTACTTTTATCTTCTTAATTTATCTGTTAGCGTTGTTTCGTACCAGAGATAAATTGTAATTATTGAACGAGTTAGTTGATCCCCAGAGTTCGTTCTTGGAATAATTTAAATAATACTGCAGAATTTGGGACAATGTTAAAAATATGTGGTTTTCATTTTATTTCGCTGAATACGTAAATTTGTGTTCCGCGAATACATTTAAATGTTTACAATTCCAAAAGCAAGCTCAAGTGTAATGTGATGATGAAATTACATTTTTCCATTTCAGTTTATTTTGATTTAATGATTTCATGGCAGATACAACTGTCTACTTGCGGAAATTAAAAACATGACATGGAGTGACGAATTCGAAAACACAAATTAAAAACTAGAATATTAGGAACGTTTCTGCTTCAAAAGTTGTGTAACATGGGGGAGTGAAACTATGCAAACATGCGATTCATCTCGTTAAGAAGCGTAGGCGTTAGAAGCGGTGTCCGCCGGGGCGTCTCCACCGACGTCGCGTCGTCGAGGATGGCCTCGTCTCCCCGTCACAAACGTCGACGCAAACCGTCCGTCTCGAGGCGAAGTCCGGGAATCGCGCGAAGGAAGCGCTGGGTGGGTGGGGGGGGGAACGCCGAGACCGAGCTGTGCACTGTTAAAAATAATTGTAAATTTCGTAAACTTTTCAGTTCCTTAAGGATTTGAATTTTCATTCCAAACCATAAGGAATTGAATTTTCCATACCTTGTTCGGATGTTTCAGAATTATTTGAATTTTCAAACTATTTGTAAACTTCAAAAGAATTCAGTTATTCTGGTGTTTGAATTTCACTTTCAGTATCTCTGTATTGGAATTCATTTTGAAATTTCAAAATTATATGATTTTTCAAATGGTTAGTAATTTTCAATCTTTTCACTTTCCCGGGTATCAGAATTTATATTCCAATCCTAAAGTACTTGAATTTTCAAACTTTGATTTTGAAATTTCAATATTAAGGTTTGAATCTCTTGCGCCCTCTATGAAATGCATTCTAACTATAGGAAGTATTGAGAAAATTATACCTGATATGCATTCCAACACATTGAAGGGTCTATCCCGCCGTTTAAAGAAACATGTGTTTTAGAATATTGAAACATTTATTCAAGCAGTTACAACAAAATGAATCAATATACAATATCAATATCAATCAAAATGAATTAGTATTGAATTTTCAAATCTCAATATTGAATTTTCAAACTCAGATTATGAATTTTCAAACGTCCGTATTGAACTTTCAAGAATTATATGGGTTTTCATAATTCAAGTTTGAAAATTCAAAACCATGATTCAGAATTTCATTTACCATTCAGTTTTTGGAATTTAAGAATCAATAGTTTGAAAATTCAAAATGTTCGTATTGAATTTTCAGTTCCGGAATGGACTAAAACTTCCAAACCTTGGTAGGTAAAATACAGACAAGCACATAAAGTAGTATCGAGAACCTCTTCGAATATGCATTAAAAATCATGTAAGATATCGCGAAAATAATCCTAATCAAAATATCCAAAGTAATTATTAAAAATATAGGGGCAATTTAAAAACAAAACATGCTAATATTTACAGAAGAATGTAAAATTAACTGCAGGTGATTGTCAGAAAAAAAAGTTGTGAAAAAAGCGAGAAACAAATGTGTAAAATGTCTTGCTTCAGAATAAGTTGGTAATAATACGTGAACAACATGCAAATGAATTCTTTACATAAACATTTACCACCAACTGAAACAGACAAAATAAATACAAGTCAGGGAAGCGTGTAAATGAGAGAGATACGAAGGCGAATGAGGGAGGTTAAATCAAAATTGAATACTTCGCGCACAACAAGCGTAAGTTGCAAATGTTGTCAGAAAATATAAATGCTAATATTTTTTTAAAATTTAGACAAATGTATGCTTGGTACAAGGAAGAGACCAATCCACATTCTTAACAAATTATACATTACGTTGTGTTAAATTAAATAGGCATTCCTGAAGAATTTTCTGCACTTCGAAGAAAGTATACTATGTATTAAAATACATAGATTTACCCATGTACCAATGCGGTCACCCTTCTGTTCTTTTGACGGCACTAAATATTTTGATTTTTAACTCACCCCCCAAGCAAATCCCAATATATATACTCGTATAAAGAGCTAAGCGTCCAACGTTTGGTGTTTATTTAAAGCCCCTAGACTACGTACAGATGTAGAAGCAATTTTGCAGCGCGAGCCGGAGCCAGCGCAGCTGCATCGAGCGGCGACCGGCGCGAGAAAAATCGCACCCGAGAGTTCGGCGGCGGCGGCGGCGGCGGCGGCGACGACTGCGACGCGGGCTGCGCGCGACGTGCCGAATGCGCCCTCTTCAACTTAATAGTCGCGCCTCCCTCCGCCGCCCTTCGTCCCCGCGCGTCCCGCCGTCCTCCGCCCCGCCGCGCCCGCGACGCTCTTCTTAAAAGACTCGAACGCTATTCATCAAAAACTTGGGTCTCGCGCACGCGCTGTGCCAGAAATGGCACCTGCTCTTGTGACTCGCTCCCATTTGTTTGCCGCGCCGGGGAGGTGGCGGCTGTGGCGCCCGAGCGGAAAGAGAAAATTTAATTCGTCTAGAAATTTCGCACCGCGCGCTCCGCCTCGCCTCGCCGCGCCGCTCGCAGATCGCGAGGGAAGATAATGGGCGGAGGCGCGAAGGTTTTGCGGTATCATTTGAGGCCCCGCCGCGTTTACGATTGACATTAATTTATGGGTGGTTACTTTTCGACCTTACCTTTTCCTTTGTTCTTTTGGTCACGAGAAAGTCTGAGTTGTGCTTTTTGTCTTCTGCGGAGTTATTTCTATTCCTTTCGTGTCTCTCTCAGAACGTATTCGCGAATAATTTGCCAATAATCATCTGCATTTGTCTCCATCCTTTTTCACTGTTTCTAAAGTTAGAATTTGCCACTCAGTTAACCCGCGAAAGGCCATGAATTTGACACGGACTTTTTGAGTTCCTTATAGCTAGTACTTAATTTACATTTCTTACATTCTGCGTTGACTTACAAATGAATGTGTTTCGGTTGGTTTCAACGATAACTTCCTCCCCTAATAATAGTAATTTCTCCCATGTTCATTCTGCGGTCAGTGTTCATACAAGTTAGTTACCTCATTTGTTTGTGTTTAATTCATTTTTAATTCATTTTAATTCGTTTTAATTCATGAATTACAGTTTAGTTTCCTGTCATTGGTAAAAGAATCTCATTGTCTTTCATCAATGCGATATTCACATTTTGTTTGTCAAATTAGGTGATCCAGTAAATGATAGTATTGCCATACGTCCCCATATCCGCATTACTGTCACTAACCTGTCATCGTACAAGGCATTACCGTTCATACAGCAACAGGAAGCCCCCTAGTCCGAAACAGAGCCCGGCAACGGACGGAGCGGGCGTGTCTGCGGGTCCCTTGGGGTGGCAGCCGCGGATCCGGGGGTTTCCCGCCGTGAGCCCGGGCCTGGCGCCACCACGCCGGAGATCGCCGGCTGCCGGGGATTCCCCGGCGCGCGAGGCTGACGACCGAGCGACTCGCCCCCTCCGCCCCTCCGTCACTGTTCACCGCGCTCCTTCCTGCCTCCGCCGCGCGCTCCGGCCTGCTTTGGCGCCGTCTGCTGACACTGAGATACGGAATGGGAACGCCAGACGTGTGTGTGTGGTCGGAGTGTCCCCGTTCCGAGAGCCAACGCAAGATTTGCTGCTGCTTTCCGGTCTGTTTCTCCTGCTTAATGCAATTGTCGGCTAGCTCTTTTCAGTGGAGAGCGAAGGAAGAATAAAATACCACCCCTTGAGGTACGTAGAAGGCCGTCGTACGTTCAGAAGTCCGCCCTCAAACTCTTCTTCCTTTCGTGACTATTTCCTCCGTATGTTGACCGAGATAATAACGTGGAGCGACGTTGCAAGACTATATTTAAAAAGTAAACAGGTTACTGCCTTTTTTCTCAGTCTTTAATATGTATTTCTTTGTTTGGCGAGCAAGGAATGGAAAATGTTAGGTTGGGCGCATGAACTTTTCATATTCCCTTGATACCTTGACCCCGTTTTCGCGCGGGAGCGTATTTTATGGAGGACGATCTCGCATAATGCGGCACGAGACTGGCAGCTATTTCACGTGGAAGCGACGGCTCGCAAACGCAAATCCAGATTTAAATTTTATTAGGTGCGCGAACAGCGCCCTGATGCCGTGTCACTGAACGGTGTGCAACCGAACGTTCCGCGCGCTCACAGGCCAAGACGTGCCTTCTAATTCGTACGATGATAATTTTATTTCGCATCTGCCAGTAAGGACTTAAAACGTGCGCGGAATAATTTTCTTCTGAAAAGTGCACGTGTATTTGCTCAAACATTATTTCTATATTTATTTCTACCGCTAAATTTATTATCCTATTGTATAATGCTATCCGATGCGTTCGCGTATGTTTATAGGTATTTTTGATTTCACCAACAAACACAATGTTACCAATGTTCAGTTTATTAAATATCGTAACACCCCGTAAAACGTATATGTTATATGCTAGTTTATTAGTAATTTTACTTTATAATTATTTTCGAATATATCTTCTTTAAAACTTCATATGAACATTATAAATTTAGCGGTACGTTTATGAGATTATCACTAAAGGAAAGTTACACATTACAATGTAGAAAAGGCAACTGATTCTTTATCCTCAGACCCTCGACAGGTCGTAGGGGGAGGGGACACTATTAAAAGATTCACTTTGCTTCCCAAGCTTTCAAATGAACGCTCAGCCACATCTGTACGTAGTCTAGGGGCTTTAAATAAACACCAAACGTTGGACGCTTAGCTCTTTATACGAGTATATATATTGGGATTTGCTTGGGGGGTGAGTTAAAAATCAAAATATTTAGTGCCGTCAAAAGAACAGAAGGGTGACCGCATTGGTACATGGGTAAATGTATGTATTTTAATACATAGAATACTTTCTTCGAAGTGCAGAAAATTCTTCAGGAATGCCTGTTTAATTTAACACAACGTAATGTATAATTTGTTAAGAATGTGGATTGGTCTCTTCCTTGTACCAAGCATACAGGTATCTAAATTTTAAAAATATATTAGCATTTATATTTCCTGGCAACATTTACAACTTACGCTTGTTGGGCACGAAGTATTCTATTTTGATTTAACCTCCCTCATTCGCCTTCGTATCTGTCTCATTTATATGCTTCCCTGACTTGTATTTATTTTGTCTGTTTCAGTTGGTAGTAAATGTTTATGTAAAGAATTCATTTGCATGTTATTCACGTATTATTACGCACTTATTATGAAGCAAAACATTTTACACATTTGTTTCTCGCTTTTTTCACAGCTTTTTTTTTCTGACAATCGGCCTGCAGTTTATTTTACATTCTTCTGTAAATATTAGCATGTCTTGTTTTTAAATTGCCCCTACATTTTTTATAATTACTTTGGATATTTTGATTAGGATTATTTTCGCGATATCTTACATGATTTTTTATGCATATTCGAAGAGGTTCTCGATACTACTTTATATTCAACTTACGTTAATATTTCTCTTTTCCTTTCTTTCCCGATAGTCTTGTTCTGGCTACCTTGCGAGCCAAAATGTCGTAGCCCTCGGTGTCCGCAGTTGCCTCCCGCCCCCGCCGCCCACCCCGCCTCTCCCCGTTCGCGCGCTTTCCGCAGCCGCGCGATTTATTCCCGGGCTTTTAGCTCTGCCGCTCCCGCCCGCTCCCGCCCGCCGCTGACTCAGGCGTATTTTTAGCCGCGGCGCCGGACGCGCCCTGTGTAACGACCCGTACGCTCGCGACCCGCGGTCCTCGGTTTATTGCTCGCACGGCCCGCGGCTCTTCCGAGGGGCTGACCGTCCTGCATGTAATACTTGCCACTCGCGTCGTGCCCACTGCTCCCTGTAATTTTCAATAAAGCGCCTTTTGAAATTTGCTTTGTCATGAAATTGTTGTAATGTTATTGATGACATTTTTTTTATCAATCGTCAGAATGAAGGAAATTGCAATTTCTTTGTGAATTTACTACACCTTACCAAAACATCATCTTTCATTTATTTTGTCTATCCGGTATCGTCTGGTCACTTGCATATTTTATTTTTGTAAAAATTGAAATACTATTGTGTGTATACGTGAATTTATATAATTCACGTAAAAAACTTGTGATAAATCTTCGGATGTTATGATCACTTGAAATCATCAAGATGATTTCATGGACTCAGCAGCTCATTGATCTTCATGTCGCGCGTGAGGAATTGAAAAAGAAAAATGTGATTCGAAACTAACATGCAACAAATAACTCGCAAGATGATTCGCAATTTAAATCTAAGTACATGTCCTCAGCATTCCCTTTTTCAGTTCTGACCGACTTTCTGATGTGCACTGACTAAAGGCGGCAACGCCCGTCCAAGCAAACTCTAAAGAGAGAAACGAATTACCTATTGTTCTGTAGCGGGATTTTTTTTCTCGCTTTCCAGTCTTTTTCAGAATCCGATTCTGGTGCAACCTCTCTCTTTCTTCGACTTTTTTCTAACTGAAAATCGGTTTACCATTGCAACTGAAATGTTGCTTCTTGTTGCTTGCCCACTTGCCCTCCCTACATTTCCTTCTTAAATATTTACATATTTTGTAACTATCTAATTTTCATATTGTATTAATTATCAGAGCTTTTTTACTGTCCTCAAATTTCCTAAGAGTCCATCTAAGAACTTTCGTTTTTTCACCGTTGTTTGTGACAGCGCATTCTATTTTGATGTGATCGCTAATTGAAATGTGTATTACAGTATTGACCAATGTTCTCTCTTTTCTCTACGTATCCTCAATTTGTCGTGAATGTATGTGCTCATTCCCATCGCAGTTAGATACGAATTTCGATTCCACATCAGCTACCTTCTGCTATCTAATATTAGACACCGATGTATCCAGGTTGTTATCATAGATCCATTAACCTAGTTGTTCATCATGTAAAGCACCGGACGATACAGCTGGATGGAAAACGATCCGAATTTCGGTGCGTGTTGTCCTGACAGGTAATGGGCATATGCGCGCGGAAATAATAACGCCGGCACCATACGCGGACCGTTATGGCTCTGAATATTCAATTGGAACGGCTTTTATCGACCTTCGTGCCCTAGACGTAGGAGGCGGTCGCGAATGATCTCGTGGTGTGGCGTATGGAATCACTTTATTTCTTTTAAAATAGTTTAACAAGCTTTTTTGAATTCATCTACACTGTTTTTCAGTTTTGAAACTTAAAAACTTTCCTTTCAAGTAAATGTTTATGTTTCAATTTTTCTTTCATTTTGTTTAAACTTAGTTTCATTACATTATTTAATTTTGTATATTACTATTTCTATTGCATTTTCAGAATAAAATAGCATTACCATACTGTTAGTTTTTAAAATACATCTAGTATAATATAATATATCAATACAAATTGCGCAGATGAATAATGTTTTGTCAAATTTCTGTTTCAGGTGAGTAATCCCAGACTGTTGAGGCACGCTGTTTAATTACTGTAAGTAAGCAACTATCTTCCGAAATGTTCAACCTTAGCATTTCTTTGCTGTCGTTTTCATGGCATTGCCAATACACGGTAAAGAAGAGTTTGGGAACTCGAAGCGTAGTAACCCTTCGCATTTTATGGTAGGGAATGAGTCTGTTTTGTGAAGCGCGAGGCAATCCCAGCGCTGTGGCTGTCTGGAGGGTGTCGCCCGTTGCCGCGGGGCCTGCACGCGGCGACAGTTGAATCTGTTGGGCTGCGGGGTCTGGGCCTGTGGCGGGGGGCAGGGGCGGGGGCGGGGACGGGGGCGAAGCGGAGGCCGCTTCGTCGCTGGGAGATCGATGCCGCGCATCTGGGCGGCTGGGTAAGCGGAGGCTGCAGCGGGGGCGGCGGGGCCCTAGGACCGCAGCTGCGGCGTGGGGTCGCGTCTCGGCCCGTGGCCATAGCGGCGCCAGCAGTGCTCTCCTTCGCTCCTCGGCCTTCCTGGCGGCGGCGGCGGCGGCGGCGGCTGCAGCAGAATCGTGTACAACGGCACCGCGCCTGCGGGCGACCGCTGCCGCTGACCCTCCGAGGCGCCGCCCCCGCCCCGCCCCCGCCCCGCCCCCGCCCCGCCCCCGCCCCGCCCCCCGCTGCTTCACCGCAAAGCGCGCGGGTGGGCGGAGGGCGGCGGGCGGTCCGGCTCAGATGAACTGCGGCGCAGGCCGCGTTGCCGACCACTCTACCCGGCGGAGGTAGGGCGCGGGAGATCAGGGTCACCGGGGGACAGGCCGGTTCTAGACGGCGGAGGAGGGCGCGTGGATGGAAACCACCCAAGGGCTGGCGCGCTCCTGCATAAGAGACGTAAATCGACGAACGTGAGGCCACGAGTTCGGGTCGCCACGCCAGAGACGTCACAGCAAGAAATAAGGAACACATCAGCACAGGAAACACCGAATAGGGCGCGCACGGCGACAGAAACGGGACTCTAATGAGTCATAGGGCAGCTTAGGGACTAGGGTTGCCCATTTGGCCTCACGTCAGCGGGAAAAGAAAATGAGGAGACCGGAAAATGAGAGATGGAGTGCCGAAGAGGAGAATAATGGCATAAGGAGCAACAAAAATTGCTTTCATGTACCTCCATTATGTTTGGCAAGTGCGTTTCTCTGTGTGCCTTCCGTGGTCTTCGTGGCCGCTGTGGTTCTCTCCGAGCAGATTGATTCTTTTCCGCTCCACTGGCGCAGAATGTGCTGTCGAATTCTCTTCCTTGCCGTCCGATTCGATTCGGTTCTTCGCAACCCGTAATCGTGTTTACTACAACTCACCACGTCGTAGTGTGCGCGAAGTTTTTTTTCTGATGTGTTTGAAATTGGAGGTAATTTTGCACTTAAAATAATTCACTTCATTTATTAAAAAATAAAATTGGAAATGGTGTTCACTTTGTTCTATTTCACACAAGATAAGATTTATGCTAGCAAATAATATATAAGTTACTAAATTAGAATGAAAGTATATTTGTATATATTATAAACCTGACAGTAGAAAATTGAGGCGAACAAAACTTCATAGGCAAAAAGTAACTACGTTGGGTTATGAACTAAACCCCTAGTTTTAAATAGGTTTCCCAATTGTCATTAATCCTGCTAATTTTGAAGAGGAAAGTAGCTCTTTCTGCGATTCATTGCTTTTAATCATGCAGTTAGAGACACCCCCGCTCTCGATTGTTTTTTCCAAGTAGTGAGACATTTCTTCAATATATTTTTAAATTTATTATTGTTAAGTTTCACGATATAAAGGTTTGATATTCACCAATATTTAACCAGTCAGTCGGCCTTTAAATACAGATCAGTCAGCCGTGATACTAGAATATTGGAAAGAGCAATTTGTCCCAGTAAGCCGACACTCTGATTCTAGCAGGTTTCATTGGTAGCGTTTTCAGCATTCTCGTAGTAGCCGAATTACGAGACTATAAAATTCTTCTACGTCTCGCCATTTCCCGAAGCTCCGCCATGCCGCTGATGCCTACGGGGTTAGTATGTACATCGCACTGGTCGACTTGTTCATTCCGAATAAGTATTATTCCTCTCAGTTCTTCTTCCCCCTTTTCTCACTCTCTGTTCATATCCATTCATTTTACCCAATCCGTTCTCACACTGATTTTACGTATCAAGACTGGCTGTATTAGTCCATTCCCTTGTGAATCAATCCGTTATTCCTTCATCTATCTGCCCCAGTTCACTTTGTGTGGATTTTCTAATTTTCTCTGTTGACCCCCACGTTCACACATTCCTTCTCCTCGATCGTAACCCCACGATAACTTTCTCTGGGTAGTTTCGATTACCCGTACTCCACCTCGAGCACAACTGAATTGTCTGATCAATTTACCCGCATCAAAACCTTTGACATTAACCGGTTGCAGAGGGTCGCACCAATGCGCTGCGGGATTTCGTTTACCGATGAGTCGGTGCGGCCGCGGCTGATATTAATTCCATGCCACCGACGCCGTCTGCCTCCCGACCTCCTCGCGCCTTCTGGCTGAAGCACCTCTTGGTCGAAGGCGCCCTCCCCTCCCCCCCCGCTCCGCTCCGCGCCCGCCCCTCGCCGATCTGCCGAGAAGAAAAGAAACGGCTGGAGCGATCGCTCCCGTCAGAAATTATGAAAATTTTTCCGCCGAAGTTATCTACTTTATGAAGGCGAAGCGGCGACCGCGAGATTATTGGATATCTTCCACTTTCTTTTTCATCTTAATTCAAGACGTAAAAGTTTTATTTTCGTCTGGCGGGAAGACCGGACGGACGCGTCCTCCCCGACGGATTCTATCTGCGTCGCGCGCCTCTCTTCGCGCCTCCCGCTGCCTCCCCCGCCCCCCGCCCCACCACCGCCCCGCCCCCACGGGCTCCGGCCGCGTCGCGAAGCGCTGCGGGCATGATAAGCTTGCTGATAAAAAAATGACCGTACTTTTGTCGCGCGGAAACTCGCGACGTGCGCATTACCATAACAAACAGCGGCGGCTGTGCGCACGGCGACGCGCGAGGAGGAGGAGGAGGCGGAGGCGGCGGCACCCCGGCCCGGTTGCACTTTGTCCTCCTTATCCCAGAGACGGCGAGTTGCGTCAAGCGGCGCTCTCCGGGGAGGGGGGATAGTAATGTGTGTAAGTGTGTGTGAACACCAATGCGCCCTTTGCCCCGGCGAGAACGTGGAGGCATACGCCTTAATATTCGCCTCACTGCGTCATGTGCTCCGTGGTTGAGGGAAGCATGCGAGAAAGATATGAGAACCGGAAGGAAAAGCAGGTGACTGTGGTTTGTAGCTAGATGGGAGTTCTTGCTTGAGAAGTTACGATTAAAAGAAGAATTCCCTAAGGCGTTTACTATGTGTGAATTGCACGTACGCACCTATATGTATTATTTCCCAATGACTTAACCAAGAAAGCAAATGCTCTCTGGATTGCTATTTTAAACCTCATTTGTAAAGCGTATTTCGTGAATAGTAAATTTAGTAATAATATGTTTCCACTTAAAAATAACAAATTTTTGAAAGTCAATTGATATTGATGCATGTTTTAAAGAAAATGTTCGGTCAGTAATTTGGGTAACGCACTTTCAGGATGTAAAACGCTTATACGAAGAATTTACGAGATAGTACATAGCTTGGGCAAACATTTTGTGTGAAATATATCTACAGAACTTGGATGAATGGCTTGTGGTGTTTGTATTAGTTTCAGCTTACAGAGTTGAACGAATTTTGAGGTTTCATTAATAAGTATAATGAGCTTCTTAAATTTTTAGCCAAGTTTGGCCTTTTTCATGAGATACTACTCTTTTCTTGTTTAGGTCTTATTTGACGTTTATTATTCAAATTGTCGAGCACAAAGGTTTAGACGATGTAATATTTTATTCTTTTGCACCATCTTTTGTTAAGCTCCTAACTTTGACCCCTTTTCCATCCCTGCTGGAATAAGTTCTAGTCTTTTATTCATTCCCTCGCGTGTGAACTGTAATGCGATTTCAGTATTTCCATCGCGCTTAAGAGACCCGACTGCAGCATTTTCTGTCCACGTTTTGATGCAAACTCGCGGGATATGCGACGCTGCCAGACGGTTCCGCGCTGCGCGCTTTCCGATTCTGGCACGCGGCCGCCGAATTTTCGCGCCAGCGGCGGCGGCGGGGGCGGGGGGGGGGCGGAGGCGGAGGCGATGGCGCGGGCGGCGCGGGGACGCCAGACATTTTCTTTCCCGTCGTCCCGAATAGCTGGCGCCCGAAGACGGGCATTTATTTTGGCGACTGTCGTCTCGCATTTAACACGCGACGGGCCGCATGCATCTCGCCCGGTTGGGGGGGGGGGGCGTGGGCGGGGCGGGCGGCGGCGCAGCCCGGTGCCAGCGCCGCGCGGCGCCGCGGGGCTGCACGCGGAGGGCGGGGCCGCAGGGAGCGACTGCGAAGCCTCGTCGCCTGTCTCTTGCGAGGCTCTTCGCTTGCCGACTAGCGCGCGCGCCCGCTTGATATATAAGCGCCCGGTGGAAATTGGTGTATAATCAGAGTGTTGTGAAGAAATGGGAATTGCGCCTCGTTGTAGAAAATTTACTGCTGCTGTTTTTGTTGGCCTACTGAATGAATTTAAGATATTTGTAAACACATTATTTTGTGTGACGTATGGTACATGTAATTAAAAGAGTATATTGTGCATGTCACCCGCCACGTATGTAACAGTTACAGAAGACAAGTTATAAAAGTAATAAACACGGCACAGTTTTACCTTAATGAAAAACATTCATAAAATCATTATAGGAGCAAATAACATTATTTTATCTTATTACGTAGCTTATATATCTTTAAGCTAGTGCGCTAAAGGCACTCTGACAGTAAGAAACATTTACGATCGGCAGATGTCTTTCTTAACTTTTTTAAAATTTCAGTCAAAGTCATTCTGAAAGAAGTTTTATTTCCTTTGCCCTAAAGCTCATTGTTTTTCGTGGAATGAATGTTTTCAATAGTAACGTAAGATTTACATCGAACTACCGTTACCAATTTATACGATAGAAGAAATAGTTAACTTGCAATCTCAAACTAAATCTCAAAAAAAGGATTTTATTTCATTTACTCTGTATTGTGCCACTTAATTTCTCTGTAGCATTTGCTTGAAATTGAATTTTCACTATCGTTTCTTTTCTTAAGTTAAACAAATATCAAATCGTATTTTCACTGAAATTACCTCGGGGCTTTATTGCTTTCTATTTGCATTGTTAGAGTAACAATTTCATTAAGCTTCATATTCGGCCATTAATTAATGCGGGGTCGTATAATGCTTGATCGGGACTATAGCGAATGAACACTCCGCACTCATGCGTGTTTTCTTTTACTCTGACAGCAAAGCGGAGATGATTCGCAGGTTGGAGTCGCCGGGTAGGGGCGGAGTTAGCGCTGCAACGAATGCTATAATGTAGAAGTCACCCGCTAGCTGCCACCCTCGCGATTTGTTACTCGAAATTACGTATAAATATTTAATGCTGAACCGGCGGCGAAGGCGGAGTCGCAGGATAGGCGTCGTAGAGTTGCAGTGTCTCCGTGTATTCTGTCGTGCTCAAAGGGAATCCGTTCCATACAGCCATACATTGCAGTACGTGATGCTCATTAAAGTAATTCGACCATTTCGATGGACAAGTTTTAAAGTGGGGTTTTCGAAATCTCTAAAAGTTTCATGTTGTCTAAGCTTCTAAGAATCTTCCAAAATGTCAAAACAAGAAATATCTCGGCCATTTACCGAGTTACAGTGTTTTAATCCTAGACGCCCGCCTGTTTGCGTTTGCTACAACAGGTGATGAGATCCGTTAGTGCTGTGTTCTAAACGAACATTTTGTAACTAATTTGATCTGCAATAGTTTCTTAGATAATTATTTCCTGGTTTATGTCTTAATTTAACCTTTTTCTTTTCAAAACATACGTCTTGAGATTTTCCAGTAGCGTGTCATAACCTCTTAATACTTTTGCAAATAATCAGTTTTCAAGGATCCTATCTTTTTAAAATTGCATCATTTGGTTGATCAAAGCTAAATATGATAATATTAGAAGTTACAGATTAAATTATTAATTTCGAAACATCATCAATTGTTGCTTCTTTTCCAGAAAATCGATCGCAATTTCTCTGCCAAATAAGTGTAATTAAATTAAAAAACCTTATTGCTCATGAGTTTTGCGATGGGCATTATTAAATGTTGGTGAACTTTCTTTTGAGTATTGTTAAGATTTGTCTTTTTCTAAAGTTATATTCTTCCTAAAGCATACGTAAGTGACCTTGATCTGCCATTCAGAGGGTAGATTGTTCGTTTGCATTTTGCTTCGAGTGTTTTAGAAGAAGAAAATAAAGTGCTTTCATATCTGTTTCTAATTCTCTTTTCTGTGTATTCATTTAATTGGATTCCGAGAAGATCAAATTAATTAAAGACTATAATAAATCATTCGGTTTTCTGAAACTGAAAATAACTTTTCCATTTAATAGCTCCATTCAGCAATGGGTTTGACAGAAAGTTGCATAACATTTGTAACGGCTCAGAAATTTCAGTTGTTTTGAAATACATCTCACCTCATGAACTACATATAATGTATGAAGAAGTGCGAAAAGTGACACTCGCCATTTAATCTACAGATGGTTAAAATTGTGCACCTTCTCAAATAAAGGTTGATGAGAAGAAGGAAAAGGAAATCAATGAAAATCGGTTTCCACTCATATTTTAAGATGGAAAATAGTTTATAAATTCATTTTGTAGTAATGTGGAAGTGTTGATCTCTTTCCATTTATTTCCTTCTTTTAGTTTCGTCGCGAGTTGTCGTTTAGGTCTTTCTCGTTTAAGTTCCCCCCTCCTCCTTCACCGCCTCTCAGCAGCTATTGCAGCGGAAGCGTTGGCGGCGGCTGCGGC
The DNA here is from genome assembly GCA_038098605.1 of Gryllus longicercus. Classification (NCBI taxonomy): domain Eukaryota; kingdom Metazoa; phylum Arthropoda; class Insecta; order Orthoptera; family Gryllidae; genus Gryllus; species Gryllus longicercus. Next base: position 1,609,432 of record JAZDUA010000199.1, on the reverse strand, counting down.
AGCGGCGGCAGTCACCCGCGAGCGAGCCGTTCCAAAGACATGTATAATGGATTGCAGCGCATGGCCATTAGCGAGAGTCCGGTAAACGCACTGGGCGGTTGAAGGGCTTTCACCACTCGACACATTGCCACCACAGCCGGCCGTGGCCGCCTCACCATATTGCAGCGCTTGCTTCATAGAGATCTTGCTCGCTCCCTTTGCCCCTGCTAATAGAGCCACGTCTCCAGTTTATTTCAGAACGCAATTCTAACATCGAACTAAGCCTTTCTGGCAGGTTTCGTATTGATTAAAGCTGCCTCGTACCGCTAGGGCGTTCTCGACGGCTTTTGCGTTAACGCGTGTCGACCGTTTGTATTCCGGAAACCTCTTTTTCGGGAGTTGCTACCTCGCTCCGAGAAGAACGGTGAACGAGAATCCCATTTGCTGTAGCAGAGAGAGATTTTTTTCCTTACGCCCAAACGCCGGTTAAAAATTTCCATAGAAATTCCTGGAGCAGAGAGTGGAAGGTTAGCGGGAATCGTTTCGTTACGAAATTGCGGCTCTGGCAATACAAAATTTCATTTCCGGCTCCTTCATACAAACGCGCAAAGTGTCGGGGAACCGGAAAATTCTATCCTGTATTCACAAGGGCGCCGCCGCTGCTGCGGGGGCGGAGGCGGCGCCCGCGGCGGGGGCGGCGGCGGGCGCGGCCGGACGCACGAATTGCACAAAGGGAGCCAGCGGCCCCGCGCGGTAAGAGCTGCACGCTGCGCTGCGCTGTAGCGCGGCCTCTGTGCCCTCTGCGCCGGGCGGGCAGGCCATCTGGGCGAAGAGACGTTTGCTGAAGGCGCGAGAACATGCAGTGCTGTGTGAATCACCGATTCACACCTCATTGTTTGCTTTTTCCCCTTTGTGTGTATTGGCCTTTTTATTCTTTTTTTTTTTTCCTGTTCACATACCGCTTATTATCTATTTTCTTTATGAATTTTGTGTAAGATGTTCTCGAATACTGCCACATTTTTCGAAAACTTTTTTTTTTCATGTAGTTGTAGTTTCATATCGTTTGAGAACCATAGGATATTCCCTAAATCATCTTTATGTTTTGTTTAATTCTCCTACAACTTTCTAATGCAGCGGATCAAAGTGTTACGCGAGTATTACAAAGCGCACATTAGCTAAATTTTCATTACCTCAACTCTGAGAGGAACGTAAGTCTCCCTGGAGTTCTCATTATAAACTACAGGCTGTCGGGAATAGAATGGCGATAAAGAATGGTTAAAGAAAGTTAAGAATAGGGCAAAGACTTTTTATAGGGGCTTTTTAGTCTGTCCTTTTGGTAATTTAGATGGGATTCGTCTTTCGTAGACGAAGGATTTCGAAGTAGGAAAGCACTATATATATTGTGACATACCTGGTGGTGCCGGGTATCTTCACTGCAATATAACACTAAGAGAGGGTATCTTTTACGTGAATGGGTCCCTGGATAAGTTGGTGCAACGTTGGGGTGGTTAATCATAAATTGAAATACAATTATAAACAAGATTTATTTTAAATCAGATTTGTTATTTACATAATCAAACAACATTTTTACACTCTGCCTTGGTACCAAGATTAAGAGTGAAATGCATTTCTCATACCTGCGGGGCCCCGATCGAATACCTATGATGCTCGTAGGACCGCTCGCGCCGACAGGATTGTCGACCTCTGCTACTGCTGCGGGCCGTCAGCGCCGGATGGCGTGGCAATCGCCCACGGCCGATGCTCCAGCAATTCTTCCCCGATCAGAATCTTGACACCTCGGCTTCGCACCTTCCTCGAATCACTGTCCGTCAGTGGGTTCAATTACACAACCCGCGCCTACTCTGTATACTGGTCACAGTTTTGTACCGCGCAATTTCAAGAATGTTTCCACCGCGCCAACTAATAAGAACAACATCAATCATTCCACCAACACTAATCTTTCATTATACTGATACTTCTAATGTTCTATTTACACGTCAAATACTTTGCGGTTCCTAACAGCACATAAAATACGTCGCAATGTTATATGCGTCCATACACCGGCGGAGAACTCTCGCCGCACGTCCGCACTCGTCGCCGCTCTGCTAGCGTCTCCTCCGCGATTCTCGTAACGAACTTTTGCACGTACGCGTTCCCCAGTTCCAACCGAAATTCACACGCCGGTCTCCCCGGCGGTGGCACCGTCGGCGGCGGCCGCGGTCGCTCGCCGGCCCCGGCGAGCCGCGCTCGGCGCGCACACCGCGCAGTCCAAACTAGCGATTAATTTCTTACACTAATGATTTAATTAGTGTAATGAAACACATATTCTGGGTTTCATCACCCCCCCTTTCTTTTTTTGAATTTTTTTCACTTCTGGAAAAATTCACACTAGTAACATCGTCACTGCCGATGGTTACACTCGTTTGCATATTGCTCGACGCCCTATATACACTTATAACCTAAAATCGAATTAACATGTGATTACTTATTATTAACCCTAACATTACACTTATTTACACTTCACTGTTTTCCATACATGTTGAACCAGGTTTCCGATTTGAAGCTTGTAGTGTCCTACTATGTCTTGTCTCTTGTGCGACGGTTCATTCCCATTTTGCTGACAGTGATTTCCTAAATCACAGTTGTAGGACATAGCTTCCAGCGTGTTGAACACATCTTGATAGGTATCATCCCATTTCCAGCTACGACCTCTTCTACGTTTGTACCAATGGTTGACCATACCATCTCTCTTCCCTTGCCCTTGACTTCGTTCCATTTTTGACCTGCCTACATCTCCTTCACTCCCATTCGTTGGGGCGTCTGCAAACATGAAGTTGTACCCCTCCAATATCTTCAAACCCTTTCCTAAATCGGTATGATCTGCTCTGCTCAGTAGGCTCTGCACGGTAACAAGATACTGTCGCGTTGACATGCAACTAATTCCTTGATATTTTATAGGGGCAAATAATGTTGTTGGTTCCATAATGCTCTTCGTTCTGTATTCACTACGACTTCCCGTAATGTAGTTGTAATGGCTGTTCCTCTGGTCGCTCTTGATGTTTCTTTGGGTTTCTTCGCTCCGCTTTCGTACGGAAATCTTGTCTTCAAATTCCTTCAAAAATTTCGGAAATATACCAAAATTCTCTGCCCATGTCCTGGCGTTCTCTTCTAACATTGGGTGTAATAACTGGATCTTGTATCCTTCCAATATGTTGTTTGATGCTAGGTGCCGTTCTTCTGCTCGCATAATTACCTTAGGGTTTTCCGTCCCATCTCCCAGAGATTTCATCGACTTTGGAGGCATAATTGGTGTCACCCCATACTTGACACTTGGCGACATTTTCCCGTCATCTTCCTGTTTAAACTCTTCTTGTACTCTTTTCTCTTCGCACCCTTGTATATTTACCACGATTTCTTCTTCTATTATTAACTTCAATTCTTCCGTTTTCACTTTCACTTTATAAACCTCCTCGGTCTCGATTTGGACCTCCACCGTTTTGCCCTCCGCTGTCTTGTCTTCCTCATGGATTTGGTTCGTCATCCCCTCGTTTCTATCTGTTACCGCTACCCTAGCATCTATTTGATGGCATGATTGAAATTTTAGCACCTCATCTTTCCTATCCAGTTCCTCCGCTTTCCCATACGGTTTTTCGCATATTTCGATGATCTTCCTATTCCGTTCTTCTGTGATTCTTCCCATTTCTTCTGCCGGCTTCTTAATCTGTTCTTCAACCACCTTCCCGTTCTGTTCTTTTATTAGTTTTCTATTCCGTTCCTCCGCCTTCCTATTCTGTTCCTCCTCGGATCTTTTCTGTTTACCTAATTCTTTGCTCTGTTCTTCCGCAAACTTCTCAATCTGCTTCTCCGTTTGCTGCCTCAGCTGTTCTTCTAATGAATCTTTTGCCATTACGCCCGTACACGCTTCGTACTCTTCGTCCATCCCCAAGTCAAATCCTACCGCCTGGCTCCCCAGTTCTACCACCTGCCGTTCTAGATCTATATTTACTCTGTGATCGACCAGAAAATCCATCCCTATGATTACCGAATACAATAATTTTTTGACTACCAGGGCCACCATCTCGTATACTTGGTTGCCAATCCTGGCTTGAAACATGATTTGTTTTGTGATGGGGCTTGACTTCTTCTGAGTTGCCCCAATCACATACGCCCTATTCATAGGCAAACACATTACTTCTTTTCCTGTTGCTTTTAACTCCTCATACATTTCTTCTGATACTACTGTAGTCGTGCACCCTGTATCCACTAAAGCTTCTTTAATTATACCTTCACATTCTATCGATATCGTGGGACATTTCCTGATTCTGACCGCTGAGTTCTTACATCTCCGCCACGGTTGGGTATCGTAGGTTACCGGCTGCATAGCGTTTATGGAGACCGCGTTTACGTCATCGATTTCCGCGTCCGCAATGGGGCCACCTATCACCGCGGACTCTATTAGTTTAAATAGTGTCCTTGATCACTACTTGTGCTAGGCTGTGCTAATCGGTCGGGTGCATTCCCGCCCCCGCCTCGCGTCTCCGTACGGTTTGAATTAGATCTGTTCCAGTCCGGTCTCTGGTTCCCTGGCTCTGGTCTCCATCCGTCTCCCCCTCTTCCGCGTTGGTTTCTCTGGTAATCGTTGCTCCTATCATTCCCTTGCCCCTGGTTACGTTCCGATCTAACCATATTAACATTCCCTTCATTTCTGTTCGTTGGTACGCCTGCAAATGTCAAGTCGTACCCTCCTAACACATTCTGGAATCTTTCCAGATCGGTGTGCTGCACACTACGTAAAAGATTCTGCACTGTGACTGGGAATTGTCTTGTCAATACACATATTATTTCCTGGTCGCTCATCGGTGGGGATAGCGTTTTATATTCCATAATACGCCTTGTTGCGTATTCCCGCAAGCTTCCCATCGACTGGTTGTAATGATTATTCATTAAGCTGATTTTAAAATTAATTTGAATTTCCTCATTCCAATACCGCTCAAGGAATCGATCTTTAAATGCCTTTACTGATTCGGGAAACTTATCAAATGTATCGGCCCATATCCTTGCGTTGCCTTCTAACATTAAATATAATAATTGTATTTTACACCTTTCCGAAGTATTGATAACATCTAGATGTCGTTCTGCTGCCTTCATAAATATACATGGATTTTCTTTCCCGTCTCCTGAAAATTTTAGTGATCTTGGAGGGGTAAATGGTACTGTCCCGCTTGTTGCAATTGGGGATGCCTTGCATTCTTTTATTTGTTCAATCTCTGTTCGTAGTAACACAACCTTCTCTTCACATTCCCGCTTATTCTCCTGCATTTCTTCCTTGACTACCGATTGTATCCTCTCAATTTTCTCGTCCTGCTTAGCGGTTTTAGCATCTAGTTGTTGGAATAACTTATTCTTCAAATCCCCCCCCAGACTACTTACTTGGAATTCTAACTCCTTTTTCTGTTTCCCTAATTCTTCGGCAGTCCATTGCTCATGACTTTCTACCCGCTCCGTGATTTTAGTCATCTCATTCTTCGTTAACTCCATTTGTTCTTCAGCGCGTCCTATTCGCCCCCCTATTGCATCTAATTTCCTATTCTGTTCTCCTGCCAGCTTCCTAATCTGTTCCTCTGTAAATAATTTCTGTTCGTCTAATTTCCTACTCTGCTCTTCAAATTTTCCATTCAATTCTTCCAATATCTTCCTATTCTGTTCTTCGGCCAACTTTTTCTGATCTTCTACTTTCCTATTCAGTTCTGCCAATATCTTCCTATCCCGTTCTTCGGCCGACTTCTTCTGATCTTCTGCCGACTCCTTAATCTGCTCTTCTGTTTTCCTGCTCTGTTCATCCATTTTCCCATTCAATTCATCTAATAACTTCCTATTCTGTTCTTCTAACATCTTCATCATCATCTGCATTCCATTTAAATAGATATCTTCTCCACCCCCCCGGTTTGAATTTCCTGCTGCCTGAATCATCGGTGTTGATGTAACTTGTACATCTTTATTGAAGCTGTCCCCTGACGTATCATCCAACCGACTTCCGATACCACTATCCCTGCTTTCCGATGACATGCTATTGTCGATTCCTACATTTATCTCCCCTACTTCATCCGCCTTCTCTTCCCGGTCCAGCACTACATTTTGCGCCTCCATTCTGTTGCTTTGAACTGTCCGATCGATTCTCACTTCACGAAAATACCGCACAAATTTTCCACTTGCCTCACCTACCAACGATACCACAGTTATCCTATGAATTAACTATATCCGCTCCAACACTGTATCCTTCGTGAATGGATTAATTCACACCTATTTCAATTGCTAACTAATGACGGACAACCCTCACTCACCACCAAAACACAATAACACTAATTCAATAGCCATATAAATTTCCACTCACCTACCAATGTATAAACATAATCCTTACAATACATAATATTATTACCATTGAAACACATATACACTGCTAATAGACTCATTAATACTATTACACAAAAATGCTTTCAAATTATAATAAATCCCTTATTAATTGAAATTGCTTTTCAACGCACTTATTGCTATATTATGTACATAATCATCATTCACATTTGCATGTCATATCTCCTCCCTGAATTTTCCTCAATAATATCATATAGATATTCACAACAGACATTCACACTGCTGGTATATATTTCCCAACCTGGTATCTTTTCTAATAAATTCCCCACACTTTACCATCACCAATAGATCATGCACTACTGAGTGAATGTTCCCAGCAAAAAACAATTTTGTGCATAATTTGTACAACACTATTAACCACCTTTATATTCTCATAAGAATTATTACTACTTCCCCATTTCTTTGATTTCCATGTTATAAAAAATTGCCAAGCAGTTCAAATATTATTAATATGTCTTACAAAACTTGGAATTCTATTACATTATATTATTTGTAACATGTACGTGTATAGCCTTCATAACCTCAGTAACTACAATATTAACTATATATTGGATGCTCACAAATAATTGCCTATGTCAGCCCGCAATTAATTACGCAACAACATTTTTGTAATTATCAACATTTCATTATGCTTACTTGACTTGTGCATGTTTTTGCTAACACATGTATTGTTATTTTTTTTTTTGTACTCTATAATAATACACTTTGCACTGCCTGCTTCTCATCTATACCCTGCATTACTATACATCAATTACATGCACATGATTTTCCAACATTTCACCAACTTTCCTCAGGCCACATTTCTTAACTATACGTTATCCACTTGTTCGGGCGCCAGCTGTGACATACCTGGTGGTGCCGGGTATCTTCACTGCAATATAACACTAAGAGAGGGTATCTTTTACGTGAATGGGTCCCTGGATAAGTTGGTGCAACGTTGGGGTGGTTAATCATAAATTGAAATACAATTATAAACAAGATTTATTTTAAATCAGATTTGTTATTTACATAATCAAACAACATTTTTACACTCTGCCTTGGTACCAAGATTAAGAGTGAAATGCATTTCTCATACCTGCGGGGCCCCGATCGAATACCTATGATGCTCGTAGGACCGCTCGCGCCGACAGGATTGTCGACCTCTGCTACTGCTGCGGGCCGTCAGCGCCGGATGGCGTGGCAATCGCCCACGGCCGATGCTCCAGCAATTCTTCCCCGATCAGAATCTTGACACCTCGGCTTCGCACCTTCCTCGAATCACTGTCCGTCAGTGGGTTCAATTACACAACCCGCGCCTACTCTGTATACTGGTCACAGTTTTGTACCGCGCAATTTCAAGAATGTTTCCACCGCGCCAACTAATAAGAACAACATCAATCATTCCACCAACACTAATCTTTCATTATACTGATACTTCTAATGTTCTATTTACACGTCAAATACTTTGCGGTTCCTAACAGCACATAAAATACGTCGCAATGTTATATGCGTCCATACACCGGCGGAGAACTCTCGCCGCACGTCCGCACTCGTCGCCGCTCTGCTAGCGTCTCCTCCGCGATTCTCGTAACGAACTTTTGCACGTGCGCGTTCCCCAGTTCCAACCGAAATTCACACGCCGGTCTCCCCGGCGGTGGCACCGTCGGCGGCGGCCGCGGTCGCTCGCCGGCCCCGGCGAGCCGCGCTCGGCGCGCACACCGCGCAGTCCAAACTAGCGATTAATTTCTTACACTAATGATTTAATTAGTGTAATGAAACACATATTCTGGGTTTCAATATATATATATATATATATATATATATATATATATATATATATATATATAATTATCTGCGTGTAGTCTGCGACTAAGGGCCAGTGGATGGTTTTCTTCTGAGGGTATATGTAGTGTATGGTTTACTAAATGATTAGGAGGAATTGGGGCATCCTTGGGGAAAGAGATGATGTGTTGTTATTTATTTTGAGGCATCTAATTGACAAGTATACCGTCACAAAATGTCTTCCATCTGGGACGCGTTCGTATAAATAGAGCTGATTGCGTCTTCCCACACTATGCTTCTTTCAATAGAGGTATTAAATGGAGACATTAATTCACAACTTTTATCATCAAATCAAACATTGAGTTCTCACTTTCTCAAGTAGTGTATTATTTTAGGTTTCATAAGTTAATCGGTATTACCTTTGTCGGTATTATTGTCATGATAATGTATCTCTGACATAGAATTTCCAGCCACTACATTTTCAATCAAATGGCATGCATTCGCAGGTTCGATTTCCTTTAATTACGGACTTAACCTGTGGGTCCATCATCGAGACCTCGAGTGAAAAGTATCGTAAAATGGGGACCCTTCACTTGTTTGTGGGGCGTGTAATACAAGAGTGAAGCAATGGCTTGGGCACGAGGAAAGAACTCTCCAGAGCGGTCTGGACAGAGACGGCGCCGCGGGGCGTCGGTCCAGCCAGGTACAGCAGCCCCCCCTCCCCCCTCCCCCAACGCCGCCGCCGCGCGGGTCACCAGCGCGTGCGCGACCCCCGCATTTGCATGGAAATGGCGGCGCCATTAAAAATGCAGTGGCTCGGACGCAGGGGCGGCGACGCGCAAGGGCTCGCGGGGGCGCGCCGGACTGGCAGCGGGGGGGGGGGGGGACGCGCGGCTCGCGCGGGCGCCCCTCCCCTCCTCCCCGCGGGCGGCAACCCTCCCGTTCGCCCCCGCCTCCGCGCCCCCGGCAGCCGCGCTGGCGCGAATGTGCAAAACGCGGCCGTTATCCCCGCGACAGGAAAACAATTTGCCTAATCCTTGCATTGAGCCCGGCTGACAAAAAATGACAAATGTCCGCGGCACATGTTGTCTCCCGAATGTTCGGGGAGGGCGGGGGTTCGAACAGGGACCGCGAGCAGGAGGGGTGGGGCCCGGGAGGCGCCCCGATCAATCGCGAGGCTGGCGAGCGCCCGCTTTCACACCCCGTTCCCCCCCCCCCCCCCGCCGCCCTGCGTTCGCGTGACGACCGGCCGAATTTCCGAACACTACCCCGTGGCTTTCAATGGGGCTGTACCTGCGGTTTCTCCACGTGTGAAGCGGGACTATTAATCACGAGTAGGACGAGGGGGTGGAAAACGACTAGAGATGTTCGTGCTGCGGAGAGAAAATTGATTTAGCGTTCGTTTTTATACCAGTGTTAATTAGGCAAATAAAAAGAAAAAAATGAATATTTGCTTCGTGATCAGCAATGTAATTCATGAATCTATGAATTAAATATTCTAATGCTATTAGGAACTTTTTTTGAACATTTGCTTCGTGATCAGCAATGGAGTTCATGAATCTGGGAATTGAATATTCTAATGCTACTTGGAACTGGTGTCTGCCTGGATGGAATAATAGTCCGGCTGCTCTGGTCGTTCGTTTTGGGAATTTTCTGAATTAATTCCATGAATTCCCGGAGCAGTTCTTTAAAGAACGGCCCACGATCCGAGTATCATTCTTCCTTTTCCTCCCCTTTCTCATTTTTATCGTAAAGGCCAAGCGGTGAACTCATCATCCACGATTTACACTACAATCTCTGACATAGATCGCACGACGAGAAAGAATTTGATGAGCTGCTGGTACTCGTATGATTGTTTGTCTCTTGTCGAGATAACAGGAACAAAGGTACGTACTTAAACCCATTTCACAATGGAGCTAAAGCGTGTTTTTTTTTGTTTTGTTTTTTGACGTAGTTATATTTGTTGATGTAGTTAATCATATTTTATTACCGTACCTTGTGAAAAGAAGAGTTACACCTGTATCCTTTATTATTGCTTCGGTAATGTGTGGATCACTGGATTTAGCAAGATTCATTAACACAACCTAGGAATTTTTATGAATGACACTAATTGATTGCTACGTACCGTGTCTTTGGACCTCCTGATTCATATCTTTTCATACATTCCCCGCTCTGTCGTCTCCGGCTCGGCTGTTTCTCTCCAGTTTGCCAGAAGGCCTTCCCCGCCTCCGCAACTTTCTTCTTCGCGCGTGCTCTTCTGTCACCTTCTGCGGCAGTTTGCGACGGCGTGCGTGCGCCGTTAGAACGACGCCGGAGCCTATGCGCCAACTTAGATGGGATTAACGGCGGGAGACGCGATTCAGCGCAATGAGACGGGGCGGGCGGGCGGGCGGGCGCGCGCGCGCGCGCGGAGGTACAGCGGCGCCCGGAGGCGGAGAGCGGGCGGGGGCGACGGGGCGTGGCAGGGCGGGGCGGGGAGGGGCCGCCGCTTCCGCGGCTTACCGCGCCAGCCGGTCATGAACGCCTGCCGCAGCGATGAATGCCCGTCGTAACGACGCCAGCGGAGGCGGGGGCGGAGGCGGGAGCGTCGCCGCGAGGCGCTGAATGCGCTGGGCGGCGCTGCTCCATCGCTCCGTCGGTGCGCGCGGAGGCGGAGGCGGAGGCAGCGCCCCGGGCTTCCGAGACGACGGCAGCGCCAGATGGCGGGGATGGGAGCAAACGGAAGCTACGGTGGCAGCGGAGAAGTGGGTGGGCGAAGTGACACGGAGCATCAAGTGCTAGCGGTCGGTCGGAATGGAATGACAATAAACAAACAAAAGGCGGCGGAAAGACCGTCATCGTTAATGATTTTCTAGCGAAACCCTGCCATCTGTAGGAAAATTGTATTGGTATAATATAATTGCATTCGAATGGGCGTTGCACGCAGAGTGCTGCATTGAGAGGAAGGGCACGGCAGCGGAGGAGTTGAGCAGTAAAGTTGAGCATTAACTGAGTAGGTGTGGGTGGCAATGGAATAACTATAGAGAGACAACTAACAAAGACAGCGACGTTGGCGTTAACGATTGTGTTGCGAAACCCAGCGGTGTGTATGAACATGATTCGGATATAATTGAAGCACTATGAATGTATAATAATATTGTAATATTTATAAGTGATTGCTGTTGCACTCAACTAGCCCCACGTTGGGACCAGCCAAATGTAATATTTATAAGACTGCTCGGGGGAGGGCGCCAGGTTCAGCTCCTGAAATGTAACTGAGTGGAAGAGTTGGGAGGTCAAGAATGAGCAATTGAGTCATTGGTGACAAACAACTGTTTATTCCTGGCACCAAAAGCTACCAGGTAAATTACAATGTCGCAATTGGCGTCGCAAGTTCTTTTAATACTAAAACTACTCTGTGAATGAATTACAAGAGGTTACTCTGATGGGCCTGAGCGCGGCCACTCGCAGTTTTTCGCTGTTGTAATTGTTCAGTGAGACGGCATCGTCTCATAGTTTCACCAATGGCTGCTGGTCTTCGTGGGCGGGCCGAGGCGGCGGCCTCAAACAGAGGCGGCGGCGGCTGTCCCAGGTCGCTGAACTCCAGCGGTGCGTCTCCTTCTCTGCAGGACGCCGGATCGAACAGGCTCAGAGGGGCGAGTGTCCACGGGCGCTGACGTAACGGAGAGGGCTGTCACTTAGCCCGGGACGAGAGGCGGCAAGGCTGGCGGGCCGAAGCGAAAACGGCGCGGGATTCGGTAGTTTCCCGTCCGAGTTTCCTCCGCAACAGTTTACAAGTCGCGTCCCGATCGTGAATGACTGTATAATTAGGCACGTTTAGCTACCAGGGAGTATCTTGGAACTCTCCCGTAGCAACAAAAATTTACAAGTCTCTCTCGAAGAAATCTTACAAGTCTCCTTCGGAGAAATTTAACAAAGTCTCCCGAAGAAATTTAACAAAGAGCGTCTCTCGAAGAAATTTTGAAGTAGTCGTGTCAGAAAAATCTCAGAAGTTCTGCCGAAGTAATTTTACAAAGTCAGTCTGAAGAAATTTTAACAAGTCTCCTATTCCTACTCTGCATCGCGTTTATAAGAGAATTTCCTTTCCCCTTCCCAAATTGTTCCTAACACCAAATTTCCCCCCTCCCTTATGGCGAAGCTTCCCATTGGCCGAGGGTGACTGCGTCGCAGGATTCTGATTAACCAATCTCGTGTCGATTTTTCTGTAGTTTTCCGTAAAAGCTTTCTGTCTGTCGCTGGCTTCGCTCTCTCTCTTGCTTCCCTTTTGTTAGTTACTCCGGGAGCTGATCGCAGCTGTGTGGACACTTGCGCGCGAAAAAAGCGCATTTCACGGATTCCCGACGGCCGGCAGGGGCTACTTGACCGCCTACTGTATTTAATTTGTTAATGGCCCGTGCAGGGATTCGGGTGTCTACCCAGGCGCGTGTCGAGGCGCGTGCCAGAACGAATGTGAGTGGTTAGCATTGTTCGAAAAAGGTTCTCGCTTACTACGTGTCGTAAATGCGTCGTTGTCTTTAATTGACACTCGGCCTATCCTTTCTTTGGGGTTCGCACCCTCCGGTCGCGCGGCCGGAGAAGGGATGCGGGGGCGCGCTCTTTCCCAGGAGAGGGCCGGCGAACGGCTCGAAAACAAGAATGGCTTTTATGACTGCAGTAAACCAGCTGCCTTCTGGACAAAAGACCTATGCGCGGTCGGGGGGTGGGCGGCATGACGAAAGGAACCCTCCGCGGCGGTGGCCGAGTCCTCTCTGACCCACTTACTTCTGTGCCGCGGCGCGAGCTATTTCAAGCTGTAGGAATTATTGATTATTGGCGATGCCATAATAAAATTATATTTAATTAATCGGTGACGCCACAATATGTAATGGAATCTGTATGAAGAAGGCTGCACTGAGACATGACGGCTGCACTGAGTATGAAGAAGGCTGCACTGCAACAGACTTCGCCTGATAAATATTTTATAGAGACGGCTGAACCACGCAGAGTATTGCAGTTTGCAGAGTTCTGCATCGAAGGTCAGTGCAACGCCGAGGGCGTGCAGGGGGCGGAAAGGTGGCGCGGGGGCGGGGCAAAAGCGGGCCGGCGGCGTCGGGAAGCAGAATGTACCCGCCGCTCCCCCACCGGGGCCGTGCCGGAGGCGCCGCCCGCTCCCGCACCCCCGCCGCAGCCGTCGCCGCCGCCCCCGCCCCCGCCGCCGCCTCCGCCGCTGCCGCCGCCCCCGCCGCCGCCGCCCCCGCCCCCGCCCCCGCCGCCGCCCCCGCCGCCGCCCCTGCCGCCGCCCCCGCCGCCGCCCCCGCCGCCGCCGCTCCCGCCGCCGCCGCCGCCGCCACCCCCGCCGCCGCCCCCGCCCCCGCCGCCGCCCCCGCCCCCGCCGCCGCCCCCGCCGCCGCCCCCGCCGCGGCCGCCGCCGCCGCCGCCGCCGCCGCCGCCGCCCCCGTGCGGCAGCCACTCGCAAGGCGCCGTGCGGCGCCCCACCGAAGACGAAGCAGCCGGCTCTGTGAGAGCTGCGCAGCCGAGCGCGGGCGAACGTCGCCGTTGGATGTTCCCTTAATGGCTTTGCGCGGCAGTGAACGTGCGATCGTGTCGTCTCTCGCTGTGGAGGTCCCCCCTTCCCCCCCTCCCCTCTCGCGGAGCAAATACGTTGCACCCCCGTGAATTCATAGACGAGATTCCCGTAATTCTAGCAAATGAGTCGCTTGAGTGTCTTCGTAGGATGCGACTGCGAATCTCGGAACGTACACGAATCCTGTTGCTGAGAATTCCACTACGCGTTTGGTTCTGTTGACTTGTCTTTGAACAGGATGGTAAATTAACTTTCATTTTCATCATTTTGTTGTGGCAAGATTGGCTTAATGTAGTAATTCAAATAATTAATTATATAACATTAACCCTTTCATTGGCATGTCTTCAGCCTGTATTCCATGTATCATACCTCCAGGCATCACCATTTTTGTTGCTTATTATGCTGAGAGGTTTTCCCTAATTAGTGGTTATTTCAAATACTCGTATTTATCTTTGTATCCAATATAAATTTTAAAAATTCTGGATGTATTGGTACACGAGACTTGCCTATGTTATTTCTCTTATACTATTTAACGAGAAGACTGTGACTGTATCATGTTATTCATATTCGAATTCATTCGCCATTCAAATGCAAAAACTCATGCTAAGAAATTATGGCTATACATGAACATTTAACAACAGCACTATGTGTCCATCGGTTATATGTGAGGTGCTAACTTGCTTGATAATAATGAATTAAAGAAATAAACATGAAAATCGGAGTACAAAAAGGAAAAAACATTTAAGGTTTTTTAACTTGATATTTGAATTGTATTCTAGTTTACGATATAATTTCGCTTCTATTCTTTGTCAATAGTGTATTGTAAATATGAGGAGCAGGCAAATAGAAAGCGCACTATTCAATGAGCGTTTGGATGTATTGTTTACTTACAAATGAAGCAAGGGACCGTTAATAGCAGAAGTTCTATTTGTCGTTCGGCAATTTGCAACTGGAAGGGCGTGCGTGGGTGCGTGCTGCAGCGAACTCCGAAGGGAGTGTGCCGCAGATGAATGCGGCGCTGTCGCGGGCCGAGTGGAGCCGTGCGGTGCGGCGAGCGGCGGCGCGGCCGCGGAGGGGGCGGCTGGCGATCGCCCGGATCGGGCTGCCCGCGAACGCGAATGCGGGCGCGCTCGGCGGCGGGGCGGGGGCGGGGCGTGCGGGAACCCGCGTGCAGGTGGGCGGGGCGATGAATAAAACAAGCGGCGGCGATATCGGCCCGCGGGCCCCCGGGACCGCCGCCGCCGCCGCTGCCGCCTCTCCCGCGCTCATCCCGCGGCCAGCGTGCGCCCCTCCCCGCCTCCTCACCCGCCGCCGCACGCGCCCGCCCGGACGTGTCCGGGAAACTCGCCGGCGATCCCCGCTTCCGGCGGACGGCCGCTGGGGAGCCGCTCCCGCTTCGAAACGGCCTCTTTAGAGGGCGCGGGCATTATCCCGGCGCCGGCGCCGGTGCCGCCATCCACGCGACCCCGCGCCCCTCGCGTTGCGGTCTGCAGGACGGCTGTTGGCGCGCGGCGCGGATCGCTCACGGGCCGTTGTCGGTTTTTATTACCACCGCGGATTCTGTTGCAACCCATTTTAGGTTTGGGACGGATTTCGTGCTTTGGTTTTTGAAAGTGTGCGGATCAGTGCGAAATGAAGGATCGTGAGTGAAGTATTTTGAAGTTGAAGAGTAATTTAAGAGAGTATGCGAATCAAAAAGTGTTTTAGCGCATTATTTGAGTAATATTTTAGCAAATACATCAATATTCATATAAAACGAAATCTGTTTCTGAGTGATGTGTTTCAAGATTCTCTTTGTTTTACATACATTGACAATTGTGCAATCTGTTTTGCTGTGCATTCTTTCTTAAAGCTGTCAGTTCGTTACTAGCCATTTCGTAATTACCACAAAACAACATGAAGTTAAAGAGAAGAATGTCACGCATTAGAGATCATACTTTTCTGTTTCTTATCAACGTCTCGTGGTAGAGAGCGAGAAGCAAATTCTTTCCTTGGACTTCTCACGTAGTTTCTGGAGACCCGAACGCAAGCACGGTCGTCTCTCCGGCTCTCGCCTCCACCGCCGCTTAAGCGCAATCCTAGGCGTCTCGCCACGATTCGGCCGGATAAAATCCGATAAAGGAAATATTCCGCCCAGCAAGCGGGATGTGGGCGGGGGTTGGAGGAAGCTCCGTAAGCGAGCAGGGAGCGGAACCTTGGCCGTCCTCGTCCCCGTCCCCGGATACCGCCGCATCCTCGCCGCAGCCCTCCTCACCGCTCCCGCCCCCTTCCCCTCGCAGCCACGCCGCACCGCCGCTCTTTTTTTCTCCGGCCGCTAATTTTGGCCGGTTGAATTTACAACGCAAAGACTTCGCAACTTCGCAGCGGCAGGTCCCCCCCCCCCCCTGCTCCAGTTAATTTTAATATCCGCGAAAAGTTGCGGGCGCGGGCTCGAATGTGCGCGTTTAATTCGTATAACGGCATCGTTCTTCATTCGCGGCCGCGTGGAAGATTATCGCCAGAGGGCTGCGCGCCGGCGGCGGCGTGGCTTGCTGCCCACCGCTCTCTCCTCGGCCCTTTCCGCATTTCTTCCCCTTTTTTGAGGAAGTAAAAACATCTTCGGAGTGGACAGAAAATATAATCGCGTCATGCAGAGTACTGTATGAACCGGTAGATGCGTGTACATCCATGCCAATTCTGTATGATTCCAGGCACAGGGGTTGAGAAGCATTGTGACTGAATGTATTCTTAATATTTACTTTTTTCTATACGTATGTATGTGTATACATAGTACAATGATATAATGCTGCGGAAAATCTATTTAGGTTTTTTTACGGAAGTATATGTTTCAGAGTCCCTTGATACAGATTTTCTTCCCTTTCTTTCCAAAACGTTCGTCTACCTGTCGATCTGTTTGTGAAAAACACTAGCACTGAAATCATTCCTAGGATTTTTATCCAAAATAATGTTTTCGTGCTGGGGGGAAGGGTATTCCGTGTCCCTCGTATGATACAACTGCCTAGTTTTAATCATTGTATCTTGGCCTTGGCCTGACAGGAACTGTGTATGTAAATGAGAAACTGTATCCCTATACCCGGAAAATTGGTTCAAGCATAGATCTGGTGTCAATGAATGTGTGGGATAATATGTCAATGGGATGCCATTAGCAAATAAAGGTACATGATTGAGGTAGGCTGGGCAATGTTAGGGAAGTGTGAACGCGCTCTTGACAGTGAGTGTTCCCAGGGAAGCAGTACGAACCTTGAAGATACCGTGAAAGGTTCTTGTTCTATTTGAGATAGGTAGATACCAGCTTGGAAGAGATTAGGTGAAAACCAAAAAAACAGCTCAAAAGAGTAAAAAACTACCTTGTACGAGGAAGACTATTCCACTGTTTAGCACTAGTCAGTAGCCACATCAGCACTAGTGATGTGTTTACATTTTTTACTGTCTGTGTATATTACATTAGTTTTGGTTAAATGTTGATATTGATAATTTAAACTTTTCATTCTTTGAAGCGTTTTCCTGACGATACAGTATGGACTACTTTGTATAAAACTCATCTGGTGAGTTAAAACTCTGTAACATTATTTTAACATTGACCTTGTACACAGACAATGCTTTTCTCTTTATTAATAACATGTTTTGAATGTGACTGATGTTGAGTATGTCCATATAAAGGCATGTTACAGTCACTATTAGTCTAGGGGAAACATGTTCTTTCCTCTATGCAATTAGTATCGTTCTCTATCACAATGTATTGTGTAAGCAATTCTTAATAGAAATAATGGAAACTTTGTGTTTAGTAATCACAAAGTTGTATATTATTTATTTTATAAAAAGTAAGAAACATATACATCAATTTGTAACAATTTCATTTCATTTAGGAATTGAATTAATGCCTTATTTTACGTCGCGAGACTCGGGCGATCAGGCCCGCTCTTCCGTCTGACCACGCAAATTTCGCTACGCTCCTTTCACCCACTAGCAGAGGAGAAGCATTTCTTGGGCGAGAAACAGGCGATTTTTGAATTTAGCTCAGAGGCGTCATTTAGGCTTTAGGATATTTTACATGCAAGTAAGTCTACTAATATGGGACAGCCGGCTTCACTTCCCCTCCAAAGGAAGGCGTACAAAGGATTTCTTCGCCCTTAAAAATCCACTGCTACGATCGGGTATGAAAACGCCAACTATACCAGTCCGATACGCTGGGTATACCAGTCCGATACGCTAACCGTTACACCATCGCCGCGCGTAAATTGATCGTACACTAAATTGTTCCAAATTTTCGTAACAAAAAGTACGCAAAATGGCTTGATTTCGTAGAAAACGAAGCAGATTCTGATTGCCCAAGCCCCGGAGAGCAGCTTCCGCGTGGCAGAGAAGAAGCGCCCCTTTCGGTCGCCAGAGACTGCGCGTTTGTAAGACGAGCGCGTGACTTCCCGCGGTCTTTCGAATTTCCATAAGCGGAATCACTCCAGATTTGCTACGTCCCCCTCCGCCCCCCCTCCTCCCCGCCAACCGCTTTCCCTGCGGGCCGTTCATCCTCTCGGAGCGGCCCGCCCTGCAGATCGCCTGTCGGGTCGGCCCGCCGTCTTACCGCCCCTCCGCCCCCCCCCCCTCGATGCGACGAACTGATCGTCCTTTCGCCCGGCCGCCCGCCCACGGCCGCGCCCCTCGCTCGGTGCGTGGGCTGCGTGGCAATCTCTGCCTCCCCGGGGCCGGAAGCTGGCGCACGCCGCCCGTTTGTTTTTTCCGCTTCTTCAGAGGCACTTTTTCGTGGAAGGTTCTGCGGAAATATCTGTTTTGCTTTGACCAAGCATGCATTATCGTGAGAAAGTCGTCATTTCGCGGTGTAAAGTTTCGTTTGGAAGATGGTTTTCCAAGAACCTTTTAGTTTTTGTTTTTATTTTCCTCCAAAATTCTATACGACGTAACAAATGGAGAAACCCATTCGAGACATTGAGAGGTTGACTGATGTGAAATATATCGTATTTGAAATATTATTGAAGTTACTGCCCATTAATTAAAAATTAATTCAATTGGTATATCATTTTATTACAAAGGATATTTGTTGTTTTCGCTCTTATTGGTCAACACTGCAGTTTTGATTATCTTCGTTGAAATTTCACAAGAAATGTATATCTTGTTAACAAAATAAAATGCATCTCCAATAAATGTCTAAATCTGACATATTCTCTTAATCGGTCTCATTTTAGATTTAGCAGTTTCTGCTCGAGAACTGTCTAGAAGAACCACATTCTATATCTAATTGGCATCAGCGACAAGATCTGATGTGTTCAACAACGCCATTTTATACACCACAAAAAATTATTTTTATTTAATTAATTTATTAAATAATTTATTTAAATAGAATTGTTTGTAGTGCTCGAGGAAAGACAATTATAACATCGACTAGCATGTTGCTAGAACACAGAGTAACAACTGATACGCTTGAAATAAAGTTAAGCTAGACGCATATTGTATCCCTTCATGTTGTGTTTTTTAATGAAAATCGTCAATTTTTCCCTGCTAATATAAGTAAGAGAAGTAGAAACATAAACTTTCGTAATGTATTTCGAGCTTCAGCAAATTGGATGGTGTGTCTTGTTGTGTGGGTCACGCCACGTTGCACTCGACATGAGCGAACGTACCTCTGCACACAATGCTATCATCTGAGCGAGGACTCGCGCGTCGCTTAACCTTCGCCGAGTGGAAAACGCAACGACACTTCGATAAGAAGCCGGAACGCAAAAAAGCGGCGGCGGCGATGGCAGCGGAACGGCGCGCCTCCGCGGCGCCAAGGTGGTAAGTGGAGATAGCTTTAAAAACTGCAGGGAGGCGAAAATTCATTAAAGAGATAATGGAGTGAGGGGAGCTCGAAGGAGCGGGTGGGCGGGGGCGGGATTAGCGAGATAACGCCGTAATTAGAGGCGTAGCCACGTGCTGCGGCGCGCCTGTACGAGACGTCATCCACCGTCTCCGCCTCCGCGTCCGCGCTCGGCCCCGCCGTGCCCGCCGCCGCCGCAGCTGTCGCCCACAGCGGCCTCGTTACGCGCTTCTCGCCTCCCCCGCGACGTACGCGCGTCTCGATCCAGGCGCGCGGCCTCTGCGATCCGATCTCCTCGCCTTCGCCTTCTTTGTGCTCTCCTCGCCTCTCGCACGTTTCCGCTGTCTGCTTTGCTCCTCAGGCCCGAAACGTTTATTTCTTTCTTCTTCTTTTCATGTCTTTGTTATCGTTTCTTTGCCAATCCTCCTCTTTCTCTTTCTCATTCTTTCTATACATTTCACTGCAATCCGTTCTGTCTTCTTCATCTTTGTTCCCCCTGACTGGCACTTGAATTCTCTTTCTCTTTGACACTCATTCATAGTTTTCTAGATGTGTTCTTTTCCTCTCATTTAAAGTTTGGTATCATTTAACGCTTGTCGAAAAGCTTTTTACGTTTTCTCAACCCATATATTTTTCACAGCTCACAAAATTGTTTTCTGTGTCAAGATAAACTTCTTACTTACTTCCAGTATGTGTTATTCATCTGTCAAATGATTCTTCAGACGCATTTTTCCGGAGCGGTTAGGGGCTTTTTCTCACTTACCCACTGCAAGTCTCTTTTAAAATATTTCCTTGTTTCTAACTTCTACGAATTTTCTCTTGTTTTCTGGGTTCCGCTTGGTCGTTCTTCCTCACTCGCACGTCTTCGCACCCTCTCCACTTCCCCATCACACACCTCGCCCGTGGCTCCGACGCCATTTGCCTCGCGCACCGAAGCAGATGGCGGCCTCTTCGGAAGGAGTTTTCGCGTGTTCCACCCACCGCGCCACGCGCTCTCTCGACCGCACCCTCGCCCGCACCCTCGCCCGCTCCCTCGCCCGCTCCCTCGCCCGCTCCCTCGCCCGCTCCCTCGCCCGCTCCCTCGCCCGCTCCCTCGCCCGCTCCCTCGCCCGCTCCCTCGCCCGCTCCCTCGCCCGCTCCCTCGCCCGCTCCCTCGCCCGCCCTTCGCCCTTACCCGCTCCCTCGCCTTCGCTCTCACCCGCGTCCTCGCCCGCGCCCGCCCCCTCGCGCACCCGCTTCTGCGGCGACTGGCGGCACCTGCCACTCGGAGATAATAACGGAGATTGGAGCCCCTCCGCCGTTGCGGTGCGCGGGGCGGCTCACTCGGCGACAGAGGGCGCGCGACGAGCAGAAGTCGTCCGCAAGAATTGTATTTCCGAGGCGGTCCCAGCTTATATTATTTCCGCTCCGGACGAAACGTTGAAAGAGGGATCTCCTCCCCGTCGAATTATATAGGCCACCAAAATCTCCCTCTGGGGCGACGTAGAGAAGATTCTTTCCTCTGCGAGATCGACGGGGGTCGGTCTGAGCGAGAAAGTAATTTGCATTCGAGGACAGAATCCCTTATTCCCTGCCCTAAGAGCTTGAAACGAATTGACAATATGACCCGATTGGAAGAAATAAGGTTGCCTTAATTTTTGGGCGCATTACTGATGGTGCTTAGTCCTTCGTTTCATTTAAAACTATCAAATTCTGGCAAAGGAAGCAGTGCACTCACTCTGTTCAGGTAAAAAGATGTAAAGAATCATGCACAAAGCATAAAATATGTTTGAAACCAGTTTTGCGACCTGAACGAAAGTAAAAGAGAAACTAAAAGGCTGGAAGTCAATATAAAACTTTCTCAAAAAATCTAACAATTATCCTTTTGATAAACACGCCGTGGGGAGCCGGGAGAGCGACGAGATGCGAGGTGGCGGAGAAGCTGTGAAATTGAGTTGCGCCGGTTCCGCAGTTAAAACACTGCCGCGGCCATAATGCTAACGTAACTACCCAAGTTCGGCCAAATATCAACAGAGGGCGCAGAGCAGCGGGGCAGGACAGGGCAGGGCAGGGAGGCGAGGTGGCGGCGCCCGCTGCCCCGTTGCGACGTGTTAATTTAAAAGTTATTTAACAGCCGCCTCTGCGCCCGGGGGGGGGGGGCGAAGGGGAGATCGCCCGCACCCGAGCGAGGACCGGGCAGCGGAGCGGAAGGGGTTCCAAGAACAGAGGAACGGCCAGACGTTTCTTCTAAACAATAAAGCTTCAGTATTCCGGAAGAGTTTCTAAATGGCTTTATGGCGCTATAGTCACCGAGTGGAGGAGTCCGATGCTAATGGACACGGTCGGCTTCTTAATCGGCGCTTTTCAAGATTAAGATGGTATCTAAGGATAATTTCTCTTCCGTTGTCGATTGAAGGTGGTCGTATCGTTAAGTATAATTGTAAGGATCTCCCTCTCGCTCTTTTGCTTTCAATGCCTCTGGGAACAGAAGTCTTTGTTGTGAGAAATAAATGTAAATGGAAAACCGCCTCATATTTTTGTATTTTTATTGGCTTTAATTATTTTATACATATATAAATATAATGTATTATTTCTATGAGTCTTCAAACGAAATCTATGTGAAAGCTTTTGAAGAATGATCTGTAAAGTTATAATTTTTGAGATATCTTTTTCCCGTGTTATGTATCTAATTTTGTGGACAAATAATTTGTATTATTAATTTATAATATAACTAGTTGATGTCTCTCATCACAGTTTTTGCATTATTTTCAAAAGAATTCCCTCAATTTTTTTACTGGGTTAATTTAATTCCATTATGTTTTGTCGTTGATCACGTATCAGAAACGAGCTGTGGTTTCCGCAATTATCTCGCTTGTGTAATATAAATGCCACAACAACAACGAAGCTTCTCAGAAAATTCCTGGTTACGTATTCCTGGAATTCGTTTAACAAATCCTAATTATAGTCATGTTTATAAAAACAACTTAAGTGCTACCAATTCGAAAAATATTTTCTGAAAATTGGCCACTGCAGGCTCGCGTCAAAGCCGAAAATCACGCCACTCGTGTGTCCCATTACGCGCTAATACTTCCCCTTAGTCGGCGGAATGGGCGGGTGACGCTGTTGTGTAGCACAACGCTCAGAGGCGCGGTGCTGCGGCGGCGTTCGTAATTAGAACAGTTACTACCGGCGGCGGCGGCGGCAGCAGTGGTGATTTTTGCGCTCTGACGTCGGTGGCAGTGCCGTGCCGTGTGTGTGAAGGGGTGGGGGCGGGGCGGGGCGGGGCGGGGCAGAGCGAGGCGGGTTGCGGTGGGCAGCAGAGTAATGGCGAACCATCATTACCATCAGCGCTGTTCTCGGCACGGCCTAATTACTGACGCAATAGCGCGCGGTCGCCGCGGGCGATCGGGCAGATAGCTTGACGAGCGAGCGCGCGCGCGCGCGTGCGAGCCGGCAACCAGCCTTCCTGAGGCGGCGCACACGCCCCAGACAGCCGTGCCCGCCCCTTCCCCCGGCTGCCCCGCGCCCGCCCTGCGTCTCCTTTCGGCTCCTTCGCACCTCCGCTTCACCCTGCTCTCACCGCGCTGGTTCGCCTTATCGGGGACGTTCAATCTCGGGCTCTTGCCTTCCCCCACGGCGGTGGGGGCATTCGCTGATCTAATTGCACATCTCTACCCTTCTGCAGCCTACTCTTCGTTTCTGACGTGATCATACGTATACTTTCTTCACTTGCAATTCTCTGTGTTCTAGAGCTAAGTAATTAAAAAAATCGAGACGCTTTTCTGAGGAATTATATTTGCAGTAATATCATCCAATCTATTTGTATGATTACAGCCCATCACTTTTCAATTTGTTTCTATGTTTGGCTGCATAACTAGTTTTCTTCCGAGCGAATTCAGTGTGTCTCCCTCTTGAAAAGCGGCCTTTTCATACGGTTACATTGGCGCCTTTGCGTAACGCGCCTCAGGAAGTCCTCTTGCCAAAGCCGAATGCTTGTTGGCGTTGGCTTGGATATTGCCCTGCGTCGCTCTTGACCTTGCGTCGCACAGCCGCCGTCGCCACTCGTCGCCTACCATTCGCAGCACCGCGTTTGCCTCACCCCCTAGCCGCCTCCGCGCCGCAGACAGATGGCGCGATACCACCGCGAGATACGAGCCAAATCGCGCTGTCCATCTGTTTATCTGCCCGAACCCGGCCGGCGGCGCGCTCAAGGGCCCTCGTGGTCGGTTATTTATCGAAGGGCGTACGTCAGACCTGTCAAACGCGATGTTGGTGAAATAGCGGCAAGCTTTTGTGCGTTCATTACGACGAGATATGGAAATAGAAATTTGGAGGACGAATCATTTGCGCTGATGAGTAACTGTTTTCGGGGGAGGACGTTGTATACGATAATGTACGTCGCTCGACGTAATCGGATTAGCTCGCGTCGCGTGCGTTGGGGTAAATCAGCCATCTCGTTCGTAAGGACTGGGTGGGCAGTTAATATCTGCTGCGCTGCGGGACAGCGCTTCGCAGCGTTTGAGGATCTTTGAGCGCGTGTCGTCGCTTCATATCGCGCGGTCCACCCCATCGTTTCGAACGAATCGATCGACGCGTCTATATTTAAAATTCGTCACGGATCTCGTTTTTCGTGTTGGGACTGCGCCATTTACGTGCGTTTTCAAACGCCCCCCCCCCCCCCCCGCCCCCCCCATGCTGCCCCTTGGGCGTCCATCGCCGGGTAATAGCCGCGCTTTGGTCGCTTCGCCAAAGGGAGCCGCGGGCGGCGGTTAGTTTCGATATTTGACGCCGGAGGCGCTGGGGTGGCGGTCTAATCGCAGCTCTCCATCATTACGGACTAATTACTGTCGTAATAACGCGCGCTTGTCACATGTCAACGGCCTAGGGCGAGGTTGCACGTGGATTTGGGTTTCTCCCTCCTCGTAGATTGGGCGCAGATTGTCTGCGCCAGCGCGGCGCCAGCGCTGTCGATGGTCGTCGATACGAAGTCGCCGCCGGCGTGAAGTGAGTGGCGCGCGCTGGTTGGCGCGTGGGGCTCATAAAGAGCACTTGACGTCGTAAAATCGTTTTGCGGCGTCATATATTGCGACCAGAAGTGTTACGACGTTCATAAAAAGTGCTTAAAGGTAATCAATATCTTTATTTACATTCGTTGTTCAGGGAGAAATTGTCCGGTTATATTTTATATGCGACTTTTTTTCCTTGGAGAGTTTTTGCTTATATTTACATTAATATTGTAAAACGTAATAATATGGCAATTACTTCGATTGGCTCTTATGTTTTTATTGCGGTTGTATTAAATTAGACGCGAGAAAGAGTAAATAAAAATTTGCATTGAATGCCAATTTGCATGCCAATCATGCTTGGCTATTATTAAGCTATTTGTTGTGCAAATAAAAAAAATTATGTTGATTTTAGAGAGATAGATTTTATTATTACTAGTAGCTAGAAACTACGAGTTCTGAGACTTCAGGTCGACCATTTAATGTAATGGTCGCTGCAATATCAAGAAACAGTCTCAACAGAGCGGTTGCTAACAACAACTGGTGACGTTTAATCAAGATCATTAAAATGGAAGTATTACAATGGAATTTTTACTTTTATTTTTAATTGCCGGAGGTAATCTGCGTTGCCTGGGTATTGAAACCTGCGTGTACTGTAAAGGAAGTAATTTTATTTACAATGATTTTCTGTTTATTCTCATGACGTCCTCACTCCATTCGCTCTGCCCGGCTCCACTCAATTCTGCCCCGCCCCTGCCAATTTTCACCCTGCCTCTGCCACACTCCCCCGTCTCCGCTCCGTCCCTGTCACTCTCCGCACTGCTCTGTCCCTCCTCTCTCCCCCCCCCCTCGCGCTCACCACCGTTCTCACCGTGCTCCTCCTTGCCTCCATCGCTCCATTTCCCCGCCTCACTCCGCTCCTTTCAACACCGCGTCGCCAAGCCCCGTCCCGCTTCAACCCGCCATCCCGCAACGCTCGCCTCTCTCTGCTTCGCCTCCCTCCCGTTCTCCCCGTCCGCCACAGTTTGTCTCTTTCTGTCGGAAATTTTATTCAACTCTCACCTTGCATTTCTGGTTTTGTTAGTAATTGTGCTATCGTAATAATCAGAATGCTTGTAGTAGAAATTGGTAGGGCTTTCTGTGAACTACGATTCACTTTGATCTATATTTTCTCACCATTTTCGAGACATTGGCAAAACACTTGTATTCTTCTTTAAGCAATAGGCAAGGCGAAGGAACAGTTTTTCGAAATTTCATGTAAACAAAGACTTATCTCTA
Source organism: Gryllus longicercus (assembly GCA_038098605.1). Lineage (NCBI taxonomy): Eukaryota > Metazoa > Arthropoda > Insecta > Orthoptera > Gryllidae > Gryllus > Gryllus longicercus. Next base: position 1,583,631 of record JAZDUA010000199.1, on the reverse strand, counting down.
ACTTTCAGTATCACGTGTGAAAACTTTCATTACAATATGAATAAAACTGCAAATATTTATACTCCATACACACAAATATTCTTATTGCTAGTGTAATAGATGATGATTTGATAATACCCTAATTGACAAAATACTGCTTTTTAGTGAATGGCCCCTCGAATTACGTAAGTCGTTTCAGAAATTAGTCCCGACAGACATACAAAAACTGGAAAAACAATTATTTGGTTTTTATATCGTGTAAATAAAGAACTTACAAAATGACAGTTATAAGGAAGTCAAATATATTAATGTTATTAACATAAAAAACAATTTTCATCGTCTCACTTTTCTCAGGTAATGTCAAAATATTTTTTTAAATTATCGATATTATGTTAAAATATAATTGTTTCAATTATTAATTATACATTTGATTATTGGAGAATACTGCAAAATTGTTTACAAAAAAATAAACTTTTAACTTGTCAGATTGCTCTGACGAGAAATGAGTTGTACAGTTGTATATATTTTTTTCAATGTCACTAAACCCGGATGGCAGCGAATCCAACGTTAATTTTATATTTGTTATTAAATCTAATTGTTATAAAAACAGCTATTCGTTAATTAGTGTTTTCCGTCCAAAAACTGTCTGTTCGAAATATTACAAAATATGTGATAATCAATGTGATGCGCTGAACCAATACTTAATCCACAAATTAATACCACGAATGACGGTACGTTTTTGAAATTACTTTAAAATATTTCAAAATTTATAATGCAGTTTAGTTCAAACTGTCTAAATGCAATAGTTGGGATCAATCTTCATAATAAATGTGTTATTTTTCGATTACATAATTAAAATAGTTGCATATTTATGTTTATCATTGCCCTTTACTCTGTGGGCGTAAATAGCTACCTCAAGTGATTCTAAAAGCGCCACGTGTAGTGCCGTGTTGCTTTGCGCAAGAGCTCTTGGAGTGGACGCGAGGGGGTGATGCTGGAAGGGCGGCTGCAGTCGCGGGCTCCACCCCGACGCGCGCTGCCGGCTCCTAATTATGTGCCTAATAACTGTGGATTGGCGGCGCGGTGCCTTCGCCGTCGCCGGCGGGAACGGGAGCGCGCCAGCTGGAGCAGCGCTGCGCCCCTCCGTCGCCGCCCCCCCCCCCTCGCCCTCCCGGGCGGCCGTTACACTCGCCCTTCCTTCGTGGCTCTTCTCGCTTTTGTTGCAGTTCCAACGTGCTTCATCTTTGATTTCTCAGGTTTCCTAAACTGATTCATCGACCTCTTCCTTTTTCACCACCATCCGTTGACTTGCGTTGTGAAAATTTGGAGAGTAATATAAAAATGAGGTCACTTTTTGGCGCGTAAGCGGAGCAGCACCAACAAATGACTGCAAAAGTTCGTAACTCGGAATCTTCTTTCTGTGTGCGGCAAACCACTTGAGATTTGCTCCCTTTTGTTGGTTTCGTGATACACATAGCTTTGAAACACTTTGAACACAGCTTTAAAAAAATAGTAATAGGCAATATTTCTTCCAAAAATAAGTTTTTAAAAATTGCGTGCTTGGTAGAGTGAATTAAAAGTATGTTTTCTGTGAATATTATTAATTCACATGTATTTTACTCGAAGGTAAATGAATTTCTAAAAAAAATTAATGTGCCTGGTAGTGCTTTTCCTTCCAGATCTCTTCTAGTTGCTCCTTTCCCATGCCTTCTTTTGGTATGTCGTTTTACACATCATTTTTGTGTCCTTCTCCTCCCGGCCAATTGCTTGGGTTGCTGCGGCGCGCCGACCCTTTCCTTCTCTTTCCTCGTCGTCTCCTCCGACCGGTTCTCGCGAGAGAGAGAGAGAGAGAGAGAGAGAGATAGAGAGAGAGAGAGAGAGAGGAGAGAGCGCGCTAACAACGCCGAGTCGAAGGGCAACGGCGGCGCTGTCGCTTGTAACGCCGGCGACGGCGCCGCCCCCGCCCCCGCCCTCCCCATTTCCGCCGGTGGAAAGCAGTAATTCGTGGCAATCCGTCGCGGATGTCGCGACGCGGCAACGGCGCACTTACTGCGCCCGCCTCCGCGCCCTTCTTCCCGCCCGCCCGACCGTCGCGCGGAGAAGGCGCGCGGGTATTCGGCGGCAGCCGCGCGCGATCGCACGCGTCATTGCCGGTCGTTAAGTCCGCCGCCGCCGCCGCCACCACCGCCGTCGGAGAGCTGCAAGAGAGCGCTGCGTGGGCGGGCCGCGTACTCTGCCGCCGCCCTGATGGAACCGCGCTCCATCCGCCGGCGGCCATTTTGACGCGAGCGGCGCGTCAGGACGTCGACACCCGACGCATGATAAATATTCGAAATTCAAATGTGTCATTTAATTCATGTTGGTTTGCATTAACTGGTACAGAGCGTTTAATATTTCAGGTCATAGTAATCGTAATATCGGATAATTACTACTGACGCGATAATATTGTTGTATAGGGGTTGAAACGAAGAGACTAATTGATTTTTGGTTCGAAGCCCGTAAAAATGTATCAACATTGACGATGATGTTAACACCAGTATTTGAGAAATGGAAGTGGTATTTTATAACATGTGTATGGCAATATATCTATCAGCAGGTTTATATTTTTCACGATCCGTTAAAAGCAATGAAATAAAGGGTAAATTAACATGACAGTCTAGTATAGCCTAATTACTAGCTTTTAACAGCTTTTTCGATCCAGACAGGGATATTCAATTACATTAGAAACAATGACAAAATATGTCTTCTACTAAGCAGTAAAACAGAATGATATATTTGCCAATAATTGTAAAGGAAATTGAATGAAACTACTGAACTAAATTTATTAAAACATATATAAACTGACGTATTATACAAACTAAAAGATGAGAAAATGCTATTTTTTTCTTTTCAAAATGTACTGAACTTGGCGTGAAGGAGGTTTTTTGACACTGCTGAAAAATTGGAATTGAGTTCTGCCACATATTTTACAAAATAGCGCCTATTTCGCAGCACGTATCAATAGCGGAGTGCTATCCGCCGTCGTCGAAGCCCAGCTGTGACGCCTTCTGGCGCCGTGAGTTCGCGTCTCGGCCGCATTCGCGCCGGAAGCGAAGGAAGTGAAGCGAAGCAATCGCTCTTTGCCGAGAGGCAGCGGCGAGCTGCCGGCCGGCCGGCCGGCCAGCCGCTCCATATTGGCCACTGGCGCCAGTTGGGGACCTCTTTCTCGGAGCTGCCTGCCCACTCTCCGCGGACGGCCGTCCACGCGCGCCGCCTTTCGCAGGCTGCGCTGGCTCGCCAGCGCGGGGGAGGGGCCGGATCGCGCGCTTGGCGCCTCGGTGCAATTGTCGCCGCCGCTCTCCTCCCAGCCGCCTGCCGCCATCTCTTACTAGCGTCTTCACACGAATTGATCGTTCCCTCTTGCGTCAACTGTGCTTGCTTGAATTGCGGAGACCACGATTAAAAATTGCTCTGAAGTAGATTTTCTCACATTTATTATTATCTACGTCACCGTTGTTGTTTCTTCCATCCCGTTTTGAAAACGTTATTGGCACCTTCTATCTCTTTACAACTCTTCTCTTGTACTATTTTTATTTATAAAATTTGTATGTGGGACATTGATTAAACGATTAAAATAATAAAAATTTTATAATGCAATAAATTGCAATAGAAAAGGATGGAGGGAAGAATATTCCCTGTGAAAACATGGCAATGGATAGAAGACGATGATGAGAGTCACACTCGCTCCCGAAGTGCCTGCTGCAGCGGCCGCTCCAATCTCCTCGTTCCCTCCCCCACCGGCGCCTTCGTCGTTGCCGCTTCCCCCACCCTCCCGCCGTTCCTCCTCCCGCTGCCGCGTCTGCCGCTGTCGCTCCCCCCCCCCCCCCGCCGCCGCGCGGCGCCGCCGCCACCGCAGACGCTATCTGCGCACAGGAGCGCCGCGTAATATCGGCGCTGTGCAGTTTGTGCGGAGGCGCGTGAAATCCAACGGAGGCGCGGGCGCGGGCGGGTGGAGCGGCTGCGGAAGCGGCGGCGGGGGCGGGGGCGGGGCGCGGGGAGGCGGTAATGGAAGCCGGGGGGGCGGGGGAACGGGGCGACGGCGAGTTGCCGAGCACGGAGGCGGAAGCGCTAATGGAGACAGCTGTAGTGTAAGCAGTAAACTGACTTCCGAACATTGGCGATGCTGTTCATAATGCTCGCAGTTAGAGCGAGAGCAAATGGTGCGAGTACCTGGGTAGTAAGAGCAGGGAAGCGTTGATACGGTCGTCAGATGATTTTCATTTGGAACGTTCCGACATGGACAACAGATGAAAAATGTTTCCTTCAACTAGAATTGCATTGCTGAGGAAAGACGTGACGCTGAAGAATTGCGTGGTATATATGTGGTTCCACAGTTTTTTCTCAGAATGATCGTAAAAGGCATACATTTTCCAAGAAGAATGAATGTCAAAGAATGGTGTTTTGTATTCCAGAACCGAAGCAAGAAGTCTACGATGGGACAAATTAATGACTTTGTTTTTTGTACGAAATAAACGATTTGAAAGAGTTGCACTATCACTATTTATTGTTTCACAATGTTATTTTGGCTTAGAAGAATATTTTAAAAGTAGTTTTGTTGCCAGATGTTGGAATAGCTTTCAAGTAAAGTTACACGTTGTCTCAAATTACAATTTTAACCTACTTATTCTCATCAAGAGTTCGTTCAGTGAAATAATACAAAAGGGTGATGTATGGGATGTTCTTATTCGGAGGTTTGGGGGTCGCGGGTGCTTCATTATTCGCGAACTCTGATCCCCCCCCATCTCCGCCGAGGGACCCGGTCGCGGCTCGGGCGGCGCGTTCTCCTCGCGGCTCGGGCTCGGGCTCCGGCCCCGGCCCGGGCCCCGGAACTTCGCCGCGCAGAGCAGGCCCTCGCTGAATAATTTGCACTAATCCGGGCGGCCGCCTCCGAGAGCAGGTGCGCCTAATTCAATTAAGCGCGGGGGCGAGCGGGCCGGAAGGTCGGCGGCGAAGGCCGCGTGCCTCGGCGGCGCGGCGGCGGCGACGGCCAGCGCGCAGGCGACGCCCCGTCTCGCCTCCGGTCGGAGCTTCGTGGCGCGGCCGCGGCAGCGCCAGCGGGCAGGCGGCGCCGCCCGCAGCCCTCGCTGCCTCCGACGTCGCAGCCCGCGCTTAAAGAGGAGGGAGCGTCGCGTGCGTGCGGATTCAGAGGCCGCGCGCCCACTGTGTTGGACTGCATAGAATTTGAACTTACCATTTACCATACGTCCTATTGTAGGTTTCTAGTACCAACTATGATGTGAATTACATATGCGAACATGTTTAGGATTGTATTGTTTATTACTTGAAGTTTTCGAAGGTACCTTATGAAAGACACACATTCTGCTACCGTTCTGATTAGAAGAATTGCTCCTGTTTTGTTGTCACATTAATATGACATTAGTAATAAAAACGTTGGTTTCTATGAATCCACAGGATGGGGATGCACCTGAAATCAGTGAATTTTCCCAACAATTTTTATCAACAAGTAGTAGATACAATAGTTCGCAGTGAGCATATCATAAGAACCTCCTCTTGTTGGTGTGCAGTTAATATCCATTTCTTTGTATTCTGCATATGTCCACACTCTCTGTACCACGACCTTCCTGAAAAGTAATAAGAGCTGCCCGCCGCGAGGCGACGTGCCGGCGTAACGCGAAATCCATGCTCTCTCGCGCGCGCTAAATTTGGGTGCTGCGGATAAGCCGATACGCCCACGCGCGCCGGGCGCCGGCGGCGAAACCGCCCCTCCCCCCCCCTACGCGCTCAGGCGCTTTCTCTCTTAAACTGTGGAATCTGGGGCGATTGTAGCTCAGGTTCTAATGCGGAAACGATGGGGGGAGAGGCGCTCTGCGGGAGAGGTGAGGTTGCTGCGGCAAAATATACTGAGCTTCCTCTTAGTTGCATGTGGTGTTTGCATCGAATGTAGATTACAATCCTCCGAAGAATGGTGTACTCGAAAAGCCAACGTTACAACCGTACTCTGTACGCATTGTAAACGTTTAGTAATAAGTATTATTTCCGAAACACAAGATGTTTGAATTTAGCGATTGCTGATGGTGATACCATATGTGGCGTTGAAATGCATTTTTTCCTTTTGAGTGAAATGTTACTGTTTTTCGCTTTCTTCTATTAAACAAAAGACTACAGAATTTAAAAATAACTTCCATTTGCCCGTAATATCTATATTTTATGTTTTCTTGCCACAAATGTATATTTGGAAATGTTGAACTACAGAAATGATCGCAAATGGATTCTCGAAACTTCTCTTAGGGTTCCTTTAATATTATGGTAAAGGAAATAATCTCCACAAAACACGACCTTCCTGAAAAGTAATAAGAGCAAAACTTTTGTGGAGATTATTTCCTTTACCACATTATGAATTACCACAAGATATCTGCTACCACCACGGAATTCCTTCAATATATTTATCGTTCTTCACTTAGACATCCCGTCAGTTGCTCTAGTGTCCTTTACTTAAATGGTTTAGAAATTCTGCTTATCACCGCGTGTCGCGACCTATCTCCAGTGATTATTATTTGTTATCCACTATGGTCATTCCATCTTCGTCGCCTCTAAATTAGCATCTGCTTCCCTAACTGGGCAGCGAGTTCCCTTCAGTCTCGGTTGTTCTCGTAGCGTCGCCGACCTAGATGCATGTACGTCTGGGTCCGCAACCTCCTGGGCGCGTCCAATTAGCAGTTAGACCCGAGCGATAGTCGGTAGACGGAGCGACGGGCGTGTGCGGAGGCTGAGTCCGATTATCGCCGTAATCCGCGACCCCGCGCGCCGCCGCCGCCGCCGCCGCCGCCGCCGCCGCCGCCGCCGCCGCGGGTGCTCGCGCCTGGGATTAGGCGCGCGGGTGCCCAGTCGCCCGCGACCGCCGCCCCCGACGCCTACGCTGAGAACCCAGCCGTCGCGGCTGCGCTGGGGGATTACCCGACCGCAATCCGCTTGTTAGCCGCTCACGCCACGACGGCGCGTCGGGGGCCGCGTCTCCTCGCCTTCCCTCGCCCGGTCTCGCCCCCCACTTCGCCTCGTCCCGCCTTCGTCTCGCCCCATCTTACTTCATGTCGGTGTTTGTTCTACCTGCGCCTTTCACCTCTTCTGGATTGGGCAGAAGAAAGAGAATCAACGTTGGGTTGTAACGAAACGATTGAATTCAAATGCATATTTTGTATTTGATTCGTTTTCGAGCGTGGCTCTTAGAGCTTCTTTTCTGAATTACGTGTACAACTTTATGTAGATGCATTACGTCCATTTTTCTCCTTGATTCCCATATTGTACTGCCCACTTGACGTTCACATTCCAGAGGACAAAGAATGTCCATGTTCCCCCTGTGAGCTCGGGAATGAAACGCAGTTCTTGGCTTTGGAATGACACTCGAGGATCTCGTCATTCTGGGACTTCCATTATAAGACTAATTGTTTCATTCCCATTTACTCTGGAGTATTTCATTGCCTCTCAAGACTTCTGGTAAACTAGGACTTTTCAGACGAATTCCTTTACGACTTCATTTCCTCTTTGGGAAACCTCTTTTATCCTGGCGTTTCTTTTATTCGCCTCTTTTCTCGGAGCACATAACTCACTCCTGTTTCCAACGATGGCATGTCTTTCTCAGCGCAATATCGTACTTCCATATTATGCTCCCTATTTTGTGCCACTCAACGTGGCGACGTTTTGTTGCATTTCTTTTGCTTATCTGCGCGTGTTGCGCAACTCATTCTCGCGGCGTGGACCGCCGCGCGGTCCTTTATATCTCCTTCCCCCGTCGGTCACACTATACGCGCTGTGACAGCCGACGCCTGGCAACAGGGCAGGGTGTGCGTGGTGTCTGAACAGCGTTCCGATTACAGGGGCGCCACCCCACGTCGACGGCGGGGCGGCGCCCGCCCCGTCCTCACCCTCCGCGCCGGCCAGCGACTGCGTTATTGATACGATTGTGCGTGCCCGAGTGGGAGCTGCGAGGGTGGCAGCGCAGAGAGGCACACAGGAGGATCACTAGGCTCGCGCCCTCCCCTGCGTGGCCTTTGACCCTCTGACACCCCGGCGGGCGGGCCGGCGGCGGCAGTGGAAGCCCTGCGGGCACGGGCGGCGCTGCGGCGGAGGCGGCGCGCGGAGGCGGCGCGCGGCGCTCGTAAGAATAATCGTAACGCGGAACGGCTGTCGGCGCGAAGACGGCGCCCGGACCGGGGCGTAGAGGCGCGCTGTGCGCGGTTCGCCGCCTCCCGTACAACTTCCCGTTGCAATCCCCGCGCGCACGAAGATGCGTCCCCCCCCCCCCCCCGCCATCCAAAGTTCGCATTCTGCGCGGCATACACTGTGTTTACAGCTTCCTTGCCGTATGGCCCGCGGGATGTTACGGTGCCCCCGCCGCTAACTCCCTCGCTCCTCCGCCAGCGTCGTCTTCGCCGTCCGAGTGCGCCGTTAGCGAACGGGGGTTCAAGACGTGCGTTTCATTGCTTGGGGGTATATTGAATGTATTTTTGAGAAGAAATATTTCCCAACGGAAACTGTTCACTTATATTTGTCATTGGTTCCCTTCGAGAGGATGCCAGGTAGCGACAGCTGCGTTTGGCAAAGGGAGAGGGTTTTTTTATCCCGCTGAGATGAAACAAACAGGCGAAAGACGATTCTGTCGCTACGATGCTGTGCCAAGTCGCGGCTGATGTTGTGGTGTGCGTCACCGAGCGCGGGGCGATGCCCGAGCTCCCGCATGGCGCCACAGCCTCTTCTTTTTTAAATGCTCGGGTCTTTTGCTGACACCCTTATCACTACCTTGTGCCGTCTAGTGTGCCCTGTTTCTTGCAAAATTATAACTTTATAACTCATTACAACTCTAGCTTTTAATTCACTTCACATCAATGGTTTTCCGCCACTCATTTCCATTAATACATCTTTCTCTAATTAGTTATTACAATTGTAGGTCAAATTAATATTTTCCTGCTCCTTATTTTTATCATACAACACAATCAAGTTAGTGTTATTGTATCACTTTTTCTTCTAGTAAGTACCCCCCACCCCCTTTAAGTACTGAGACTTCTTTTCGGCGCTCCATCCGCATTTTTCCCCCTCCAGAGGTTAACCGCTCTACCATCGCTCAGAATTTGCTCAACCCAGTTTCCTCTGCCGCCCCAAACTCCGGTGCAGTTCTTTTCCGCTATCGCTACATCCGCTACCTCAACTCACCGACTTGGCGGCCGCTGCTTCCACTGCGGCACTGGCCGGAGCATTGCGGCCACCTTCCGTCTCCGCGACCGCTGGCGCCGTCGCCCGTCAGACGGCGCATGACGAGTGGCGGCGGCGAGAAGCAATCCCGCAGATGACAGCCGATGGCGGCCATAAACAGTCACCTTCCCCATCACCCCGCCCCGCGCCGCCTCTCTTGTCGGTTTAAAATAAATACCCGCGTCGCGACCGACGTGGCAGCAGCGACGCCTCTCTTTTTACTTCATAACTTCTAAATTTATTACATCTCGCGCACAATTTGCAAAAAAAAAGAGAGAGAGAGAAGGAAAAAGAAGAAGCGCGAGGGGCGAAAGGAAAGCGAAAAGTTTCGGAGAAGAATTTTTACGCGATGAAATATTACCTTTATTACAGATATCATCACTCAAGGCCGGGATCCGCTACTCGCGGAATTAAAGGGACTAACGCCGGCGGCCGGGGCAACGCGCGTGCGAAAGCGGAGAGGGAATTTCGAGGGCCGGCCGGCTCGATGTCGGGCGCGTAGCGCGTGGGCGGGGCGGGGCGTGGGAGGTGTGGGAGGGATGTGGGAATTTAGGGGGCGGCTTCATTCCGCGCGCGACCGCGACACGGACGCCCCGCGCGCCAGGTGCGAAAACCGCGCGCGCGCCCACGCACGGAGCGTACATGCCCGTCACCACGCTCTCCCGACCCGCTTGCGCTGCCGTATGGACAAACCTTGCGACGTCCTTGGTCCTCTCCTCCCTGCTTTCCGTGTGCTTGCGGACAGTGTCGATTCTCGTCCTTGTCTTGCCCTTATTCGTTGTTTGGTTGATTCTTAGTGATTCCGAGCTCATCAACTGCTAAGCTAATGAGTCCCGTAAGTGTAGTACAATGTTTAGCATGATGAGGCGGTGGTCTTCTCCACGCTGTATGACGAAATCCGACAACGACCTACCGTCGGCTTGTTGGGTTTCTCCTACCAGGTATCTCCCACCAGCGGGACAAGCCCCAGCTGGGACAAGCTCCCGGCCGGTCTCCCGTCGTATGAGGTAGTATGGTGCAAGTAAGTGTAAGTAAAAAAAAGAAGGAAATGAAAGGAAGAGGAAGGAAAGATCGCGCGCGACCTGTGGCCCGTTTGTTAGGGTACTTCTCTGGCATTCGCCTGGTGTTGATCGGAGAAATCACGAAAAATACCGATGAGATCAGCTTGAATTCTCCTCCAGACAGCGACTGAATTCGACCTAGCTGGCAAGCCATCGTCGAGACTCGAACCTAGGACCTCCCGGCAAGGCATTAATTCATTTCAGAGGCACTTTAGTGACAACTGATGCCCTCAACCACCCCTCCCAGTCTTTTCTTTTTGTTTTATGCTTGTTATTAATTTACTTTTCTCCTATCATGACCATCTCCTATCTCGTCTTCCCTACCTTTTCGCCCTTCCGGCCAGTCATGTCAATCTCCCCATGCCTTGCCTCGCCCCTTCACTCATTTCCCTCTTCTTCACCGGATCTCTCTGTTTCTCCGAACGCTTCCCTCTTCATCTCCCGACGCCGTGCTTGCTGCCGCTGCGTGGTCCGCGCTTTCCGCCTCGCGTCGCGTCGCGCCATCTGAACATACCTGTGCCCGCGCGCCCCTCCGCCCCTCCCCGTGCGCGGAAATGCCGCCAGCTGGCGCGCGCGCGCGCGAGCGCGGACGCGCGGCGGACGCGCCGTATATTTAGCGCGGACCTTTGTCGCTGCACCAGGGTCAGCGCCCCGCGGCTGCCTGGCGCGGCGCGGCCGTGGCCCTGGCACTGCATCTGCCTGCAGAGCGGGGAAATCGCCTGTTTTGTCGGCTGCGCGGTGCGACGTGTGGGGCATTGTGACGAGGAAGGTCTTCCCGAGGCAAAGAAGCAGAGGAACGCACGCAAGGGGATTATTCACGAGCTTTGCTCTTGACCCTCGCGGACGCACGCTTATTGCAGATCCTCGCGAATAGCGAATATTACTTTGAAGTTAAAATAAAACATAACTTGACAAAAATGCTCAAAAATATTATAAACAAAAAAAATATTTTTATAAATTAGTATATGATTATTATTCTTTTCTGCATGGTAGTGTGTAATTATTCTACTAGGATGTATAGGCTGTTGACTACCTCTTGGTTGTTTACCTCATTTACATACTAAATTATATTTGATTTTGGCAGGTTTGTGCCAAAATTTGATGCCCACAGTGTAATTTAAGGTATTTTCTTAAAATGACAAGCTGCATTTCTTAAATGTAGTTTTGTGAACATTTCCTTTCATCTTATTTATAAAATGTGATAGTTCAAATCTTCTGAAACTCAAATAAGAAGCCACTCTTAAATGTATGCGGACATTTTTGTTGATGCTTATCTCAATATTTGGTATATTGAATGTGTATATAAAATGAGCGCATGAAAGTCGCATAATGCATGTAAGCGATTTCGGGAAAGATTACGGTTGACTGCCTTTTCTCCTAGTGTTTGTTCACTCGATAACTCCTTACGCATCTCTGAGCAGGCCGGTATTCAATGCCATCAACATAATTCATGTAATGACGAAAGCTCCAGTTTATGGTTTCTATCACATGCCAAACAACTTTGTGTGCTCACACATTTATGGAATTGCTCGAAGTCATGGCTTCTTCGAAAATTAAAAATATTTTTCTTTTCTCTGAATGCAGATGTTCCCACAAAAGAAACAGAAAGAGATTGAACGTGAAAGCTTTTCAAATAGTACACATCAAATATGTTCTACCTTTTCCGACTTTTAGCAATAGCAATAAAGCTTATTGCAAAGAAATATATTTCTTTTCAATTCTTTGTTTTTGGAGAATATTAACATTTATAGTCGGTTTCCTTTCAACTTATTATTCATTGGATTTCTTGGGTGTCAGCATCTCTACCAACAATCAAGTGCATGTGTTTATTGACGAAGTATTATTTCTGTAAGAGATGGTTCACAAGGCTGTTAGATGATACAATTTTGTGTACCGTTCCTTTAATTAAAATATCAGCATATCACAGATCGAATAAACATCAATATGTGGTCGTCAAGACAGGATTGGAGCAAGAGATCTCCATGAAAAGGAGTGTTATATTTATCAGCATATATTAGCGTTCTTTTGTAGATTATATATATTTGTGGTAAAGACTCCAGAGAAGACAAACCATAAACGAAATGTAGCTTAACTGGTCTCGAGAGCGCGCGCTGCGAATTCCGCACATACATTGTATGTCACAGCGTTAACGAAGCGAAGTTCCTGTAAACAAAATGCTGCATGCTCGCTTTGACTTGCAAATTCCGCGAAATGTTGTGACTTTGGGTAAAACGAACTATTCGATAATCTAACCACATCACAGGTAAACTACACTTCTAAACTTTGCTTTCTTGCTCTTGTAAATCGAGACCCGAAAACATAACCTCACTTAATAGATGTTCTTCTCAAAGTCATCGCCCTGGTTTTTGTTACTTTGAAAGGTACATACATTATAGATCGTATCGGTGGCAATGCCATTACTTGTAAAGAAATAATTTTAATAAAATTAATAATAATAATAATAATAGTAATAAATTTGTTCAAACTGCAATTGGATATAAACTGGTGGCAGCTAATTACATAGATATGATAATATATCTAACATGCAAATTATACAGTAATAACAATAATAATAATAGTGCAATAATAAACATAATATCAACTATAAGTCTAACATTATTAGATTAATAATAATAATATTTATAATAATAATATAAAAACTGACGGATTCATATAACATTAAATTACTTTAAGAAAAAGGAACTTCTATAATCTAACTCTGCACTGAATGCTTGTTCATTAACGACCACACTGAACTGGCGCTGCACTGCTCTTCACTTCACTTCACTTCACTTCACTTCACTTCACTATGACCCTCAAATCACTGCGTTCATTATTTCTCTACTCTACACTGCACATATATCGCTGCTTCACATATATCACTTATGCTTCGCTCTATAACCTACTATCCTTGATTACGTCCCTATTAGTAATACCCTAAATTAATTTCCTAAACTGTTGAATGCTTTGAGAAAAGGGTTCAAAGGTTTTTGCAGGCACTCTATTCCATTCTCGTATCGTTCGATTGGTGAAAGAGAATTTCCCCACATCTGTTCTCTGCGGTCTTAAATTTATTTTCTACCTATGATTCCTCCTACTGATGTATGTAGGAATACGTAGCCGCCGATTAATTTCTTTCCAAGCTGGATGACCGCTATAAGGTATACAAAGTGCAGAGCCTTGCTACTGATCGCCTGTTTTCGAGTGAATACCATTCTAAATTTTTACACTGCATAATTTTATGCAGATCCCAACAAATTGTCCTATTTTCCATTATCGGACGAACAAGCGATAAATAAGCAATATCCTTCGCGTTTGCCTTATTCTTTTTTAAGGTGTGCATTACAAAGTGAAGTAATAAAATAGTGAAGTAATAAAAATGTTTATAATGAAGTTGCGTCGCTGTAAATCTGCAGATCTTGATTCTAAGCGAAGTAATACTTTCACTTCGTTGTCTGTCACATTGGTGCTTTAGAAGCCTCATTTAGCTGCCTCTGCGGTGCACCTCCCCGCCCGCAGCGCTCTGCCCTCCCCTCCACTCAGCTCCTCTGTGCATGCAGGCCCGGCGGCTGTCTTCGTCGCCTCCCCGGCCACGGAGCGCAGTTCATGTTGGGCCGGAAGCAAACTTGTTCGACACCCGTAATGAAGTATTTGCGTGGGAGAGGGCGCGTGGCCGGCGTGGCCCGGGTCGGTCCCGCCCCCCAAGCCCTCCCCCTCCCCCTCCCCCTCCCCCGGTCCACGGAGTCGCGGCGCCGCTTGCGGGCAGGCAGCAGCAGGGAGGGGAAGCAGGCGCCGCCGGACTTGTTGCTTCCCGCCGCACCCTCGGCGCTGCCGTTGCACGCGACCGCCACCCCCGCCCCCGCCCCCGCCGCCGCGCGTTCCCTTTCCGCTTTGCCCCCCGGTGCCCGCGCCCGCGCCCGCCGCCGGGCCCTTCCTCCTCCGGGACCCCTAATTGCTGAAACAATGTCGCCCCGGCGGCGCGGGCAACTTCCTAATTGGGCAGGACGGGCGCCCGGGTCGCGCCCCGCGGCCGCCCCGGCCACAAGACCTGCGCCTGCGCCGCGCCTCAAAAATGCCGCCCGGCGCTCGGCACGCGTTTGTCTTGTTTATCCGGCATTTGCATGCCTTTGCACGGTTATTTACGCGCCAGCGGCGTCTCTGGACTGGCTCTTCAAATGAATGTTCGCCAACTTTTTAGTTGACAATGGAAGTCTGATAAAACAAAATTTATAGTTTTGTGTGCTCTTTTGTCTTACTTGAATGGATTTTTACTTCGACATTTGAGTACAAAAAAATATGTCTATCGTTTTAGCGTGAGATGGAAATAAATTACCTTGCATGTTCTTAGATTTGGTCGATGGCAGAATGACAACTCTTAGTTTCTTCATTTGGTTGCATTTTATGTATTTTTTCAAATTAAACTTATTTCAAAGAAGTGCCTTGCAAATTTTAATATCCTAAAACAATAATTCTGTAAATCTCTGTACAAGGTTTTTGTTCTTGGTTATTAATGGGTATCTAAGCTTTATGTAAATAATCATGTAGGTTCTTTGTCTTCGGATGTCTGCTGAAAAGCCAGGGAAGAGCGCTTGCAGAATATTGCAGAATATAAAAATGTAGTTACTAAAACATTCGCTCAATCCTTTTGTCTTGGAGATCATTTTCAGTTAATTTTCAGAACAGAGATATTGCATTGCACTACACCTTACATTAAAAATAGTATCTCTCATCACACTAGCTCCCTTTTGAAATTTGAAGATCACCCAACATTATGTAATGTAATTTCCATTTCTGCTTTCGTTTTATTTGCGCGTGTGCGTAATAACCGTGCGGGCTTCCAAACGGCCGGAAAGTTGCAAACGCGCTACATTTGCAGACCGAGAGAGCAGACCCATAATACATGCGAGTTGTAAGTATCGACGTTGGACCCGAAGCACGTCCCGTGTGAGGCCGAGGTGAAGCTCGAGAAACATCGAGAGAGTCTGGCGGCGGCTGCGTGATTTATTGGGCGGGATCGCACCCCTCCCCCCCGCCCTTCCCCTCCCCGCGCTTCCAAGGCCCCGCCCACTCCGCCCTTCGCGCTCTTCCTGTTCGCGTCAAATCCACGACGCCCACATTCGCCTTTTGGACCGATTGCGTCGCCATCGCAACTTCTTTCAATTGTGTTTTCAGGGGTGGTCTGTTTCATTCGTTACGATTTCACGTACGCGGAATGAATTTCCTCGCTTTATTCTTTCTTTTTTTTCTTTCTAATTCATACGTCTTCAGATTGCTGCTCATATCCCAGATATGCAGCTGTAGCTTAGTATCGTTGGAAAAATTACACGTTGTGTAATCAGAATCTACGTTTGGTGAGTTCACGATACCGAAGTATTAGTTTACAGAAAAATGTCTGTTGGTCTGTTCGAATGTGAACACTCATGGCTAAGTCTGGCAGGATTTTTGCATCAAAATTTATATTCCCCGATTGATCTGGCTGATGTCGCAGCCCCTTAAATTTGAAACGAATATTTTGTTTTTTAAGGTACTTTACATGAAACCCTTCTCAATTTTCTCAAAAATTGCTTCAATTGTTTTCTTTATATTTTTCTCAGTTAGAGAAAAGTACACTCATAGAAATGGCGCAGGTCTGATTGTCATAAATTTCTCTACATTTTTGAAAATTAAGTTTACATTTTTTTCGGCATCTTCCTGTAACTACAGTATTGAAGATAGAGAAAAAAATCTCTTAAAAATGCTTTATTTTCTAAACAACGTTTTGAATGGCTAGAGAAAAATATATAACTCTAGGAATAGTTCATGGGGGTTCTTCACTTAATTAAATACTTAGTTTGCCTACCTTTTGGAATTTTGTTGTTCCCTTCTCAACGCAAATTAACACCAGTTATGCTGTTACTACAGGAGTAAGTTGCTAAGTTGTATATAATACCACAAAAACAATGAAATGATATTCTGAGATATTATACATGGAAAAGAGGCACACTAATTAAAATATAATTACTTTACGCTAGACTATGTCATGACTTGGTAACTAAACTATTATGTATGTATATATGCAGTAACAATGTAGTTCTATTTCCCGTAGTCCTAAGAGAAAACAATAATGCTCCGAAACGTTGCAAACAAGGGGCTTAATTACATGAAAACACTCATTAACGATTTCTACAATTAACAGTGTGGTTGTGAATTCGAGATCTAGTACTGAATAACGTGATATAAACGTTGTTTTGGTGAAAACGTTTAATTTTTCAACATAGTAATTAACGAAACGAGAGGTTAAAGAGGGGTATAATTGCACGAGTGATATGTTCAAGAAAACGAGGAAAGATAGAAGTGAGTTTTCTTATATACCATGAATGCAATTATACCCCTTACTCCACATGTTACATTCAATCATTTTTCGTTTCCATTTATGATAATTTAAGTTTTGAGAAATTCAAGCACATTTTTACCATTTGAGCCATATTTGATGACGTCCACTTGCTTCTGAAAATGATATATTTTAGTCGGCCTTACATTGTGTTTGTTTGCAAGAAATATTTGCAAATGGAAGGTACTGGACATATTGCGGACAAAATATTAAAAGAAGCTGTTAAAGTCATGAAAACTTTTCTTCCCACGAAAAGTAAAGACAGGTATGAGGGAGAATACAACATATCAACGAAACTCACTTCTGATATAGTTTTGCTATAGCATACTTTTTAAAATGGTTAAACACAGCTGATGCTTACATTTTTTAAGACCAAATGTTTTACATGTAAAACATTCAATTTATTCACATTAAATATTTTATGTGGTTCCATTAATCAGTTAGCTTAATGTTTAGTTCGTCATTTTAGTTTTATTCAATCGTTTTTTTATGTAGTTGTAAGTGCGTAATCTGTGATGTACATTTTTGTTTATGTTTCATAGCCGACTGGAAATATCTTGCCTACGTCTGCGGTATAGTTTCTTAATTAAACGATTTCGCTCGTTTTCTGAATTCTGATTAGTAGGTGTGGAGTTTTAATTACACGGTGGAATTTTAATTGCACTCGTGATATTAACACATGATTTTTAATGTTATTAATGAGCATATTTAGTTAATTAAATGAAAAATTACATAAAGTATGTTCAAGTAGTATTGTAATATTACGTTATCGTCACGAATAATGGGGAAGTACATACTTCATTAATTTTTGCAACGCGCGTCTCTATCTCATACGCAAAAAAACATTACCTTGGTAATTTTCCAAGTCTTCAATTCACGCACATGATGGGGTCATTTATATTAAAGATATCGTTTTTTCTCCAAACGACCAGCCTCAACATCGTCTCATGACATATGGCGTAGCACCAAATCTTTCAACGCCGTGCCTGCATTCGTTCAGAAATCTTAATTCTTAAATGACATATTGGTTCTCACAAAAGATCATACTCTATGAATTTTAAGTTGGGTAAATTATTTTTATGGCTTGATTGATAGCTCACGAAAGATTCTGAAGATTTTTCACTCTTCTTCAGAATTATTGAAATAATTTCCTTACAACACATTTTACTTCATTAGTTTCATCATTACTTCATTAGGTTCATCATTACTTCATTAGGTTCATCATTACTTCATTAGGTTCATAATTACTTCATTAGGTTCATCATTACTTCATTGGTTTCATCACTACTTTTAAAGGCTACTTTATAGGTGTATTCATTGATAACAATGGATTACTTTATCTTTTTGTTCTCCTTGTAGAGATTGTCTCTCAATGTAATATTTTCAAAAATCGTATTTTTGTGTACTGACGATTGAAAGCACAATGGGAACCTAAGCGAAGGTAAAATTATACAACGCATTTGGTAGAAGACCATCACTCGCGCTTGTTAACAATCTAGAACAATATTATTGGATGTTGATTGATACTGAATCATTAAATGTAACGCCGATAGTTTCAGTCCCGTCCGTTGAACCGTGACGACTGTAATATGATCCAAAACCCCCTGTCTAAAGCATTATCTTTGATTGAGAACTGTACTTAACCTGTGAATTACAGATTACGGATACGAGAGAAATATTAACGTAACAGAACTGTTGGTCTTTGTTTGACCTCTAATATTGTAGTTAAATTTCAAGACATTTGATATTAATACCACTTGAACATTTGTGACTGTGAAAAATGTTGATAAAAATAGTCTTTCTATCCAACAGAACGTCCAAAAGTTTGAAAAACGAAAGAAAAATTAATTTCTAAGAAAGGTTTTCATTGAACTCAATGCATAGTACCTCGCGCTAATAAATGATTCAGCTTCCACTCACATGATAAGTTGAAATAATTGAGAGGAAGGCAAACATATTTGAAGAAATCCAGTTTGCTGATAACATGAACTGTTCGTATGATGGAGGGTCGGAATGGACAATTTTTCGGTAGCAAGTGTCTAAGAAATGTGTACTTTCTTCTCAGTAGACACAATTTTCACATAATTAGAATGCATTTTTTGTTGGAGAGTAAACCACAACCCCACCTCGGTTATCTACCATCTTCCTTTTTTCATCAACGTACGATGAATAATCTTGCTAATTCCAATTCCAGGCTGTAAATCTCCGATCGCCAGGATTAGTCCCCATTAAACTCTTGCGCTCATTTTATTTAATTTAACAGCACCATCCACTTTTGTTACAATTATAACTATATTTTTTCCCGCATGTTGAATAAGGCCGTCACATTGAAAATCTTGGTTGGATGATGCGGGTAAAAACCCGCACTCCTCTTTTTCCTTTAGTTTGTCTGCCTCCTCTTCGTTCTTTCTTCCCCCTGCTCCGTCGAAGACTTGCTCCCTCTTGAACCCGTCCCGTGGCCCCTCTCCGCCCCCGCCCCCGCCCCCGCCCCTCGTCCTCGCGCGCCTCTGTTGCGTCCGCGCGCGCGTCCGTCGCTCTCGCGGCGACCCAATCTGCCAAATTGCTTTGTATACAGCGAAGATCGCCGCCTGATATCCCCGCAAACAAAACTTCCTCCCGGCGGTTTCGTTTGCCCGGCTCTAACGACGGACGGCCGTCCCCCGTCCGCCCCCGCCCCCTCTTCCCCTCGCCCCCCTCCCCACCCCTACGACCGGCAGCAACGGCGGCGGCGGCGACGGCGGCTCTCGTTTGCCCTCTTCGTTTCCGCGGCTCGAGTTCGACTCTGATCCGGAGATGCGATAACGTTCCGAGAACTTCTGGGGCGGTAATACTGATTCGGCGATTGAAAATCTCCACAGTCGCGATTTCAATCGTAATTGAATGTTCTCCCTTCGTTTCATATTTAATGATTTGCGTAGAATACGACCACCATTCTTGTCATCTCTCCTCCCTATCGTAACCTCATTTTTCTGTAATCAAGTAATTTATTCCTTCCAGATGCTGTTTATCTATTGGTAACGGAAAATTATGGTGTGCATTAATATTGCAAACCCACGCATATGAACTTGATATTCAATCGATTTTAGAATCATTTCATTTTCCTGATTGTTTAAAATTTTGCTCTACTTTCCTCATCTTAGTAATACTCGCAATACATCTATATTTTGGAATGAGGAAGCCATCAAATTGCCATTTTTTCTTTTAAATGCAGTTATAAAACTGTGAGGTGAAGCAAAGTTTTTATTTATGTTGTGTTTGTACAAAACAATTTTCCATTATTTAAGTTTCAAAAGTTCCAGAAAATATTATTGCAAAGCCACCTTAAGAAAGCATTTGAAATTAATTTATATAACTCCTATTTAATGTATGCTTTACTTTTAATGTGTGTTTTTTAATTTATACATAATTTAAAAGCAAAACATTTAAATAATATTTGTTAAATTATATAACTGGTACTGCTTTTTGGACTAGAAATATTTTGAACTTAAAACCCGTATGTAACTTATTAAATAATGTATTAGTAAATAATAATACATAATTTTTTATTATCAGTGTGTTGCGGTGTTCACAAATAATACATCATGTTGAAGCATAGAATTATTTCAAATATTTTTTAATCCTGTACATTTTCTAAGGGACTCCTCTATCTAACGTTCCCTACTTTCTGTGCAGACTTCTGGTTGACGTCTCATCATAATAACCTGTTAATCCAAATAATTTTTTAGCTACTTCTTACTGTATACTCATAATTAGTAATGGGACACGTTCGTATTGCAGCACATTGTCATTATTACATTTTCTTTAGTAAATACTGTCATCTGCATAAGTTCAATTACTATCGAATAGCAGTTACCCTATGAATTTGTTTGTGACAAAATTTTCATAATATCACAACATCCTGGAAAGTTTTTCGTAGTTGCACATCATCTTGTTGGTTTTTGGAATCGGTTTCCTTCACGGATAATTCGTGACATATGTCTAGCACGCCATTGCCCATCTCAGTGTACTTCGCCGAAGCCCTTAGGAAAGCCAGGAGAGATCAGGCCTCCGCCGAGCTCGTGGAAGCCGAGGGGCGTTGAAGGTAAATGAGCAACAGCCGGCTCAGGGGTAATTAAGTCCTCGGCCAGGGCGGGCGTCCCCGTCCCCACTCAATGTCTCTCCCTGCACATCGACTTCCCAGCCCCCTCCTCTTCCTTGACGCTCGCTGCTTCGAGTTCTCCGTCCTCAAACGTCTCCACTCTTCCTGTTTGCCCTCGCCCTCCTCTCTCCCCCGCTCGTTGATCAGAGCGAGGACCTTTTTTTTTTCTTTCTATTTTCCCCTCGATGGAATTCGCACGGTGAGGAGTGGCGACGGTCGTGGCAGGGAATGTGGCGGCAGCACTCATGCCTACGTGCGAGGTGGGTGGCGCCGACGCGCCTGCAGCTGTGCGGGGGGATTGGCTGTCAACCTGCAGCTGTGCGTTCTGCCCCGCGGCGCACAGCCCGACCTCCGCCGCGGCCATAACGCACGCCGCCGCCACTCGGACTTCGTCTCAGGGGTTGGACACTCCGCCCTGGCGGAGAACTTTCGAGTCCTCTGCCGCGATAACATGGTGCATGTTTTCAATTATGTATCGTATTTGTCAATGAACGTAATGTCCGTAATATTCACCACTGTTCTATCTCGCAAGATTCGTCCTCGGTATATAAATAATTTCATTTCAACTCTGCATATCGTTTCACGATCTAGTACTTGCTTCCATTGCAATAATTCTTGACACGTAATGCAATTTTAGGGAAAGTGTCGTGTTAATAGGATTTCTTAATTAGGCAAACATTCCGTGACTCAAGTTATTAATGAGATACAAGCCCTGTAACAACATCATCACTAAATGACAGAGAATGGCTTTTGTTAATCGAAAATTTGTTTACTCTGTTTGGATTTAATTTTGTCGGCACAACTCACTAATATTTAGTTTCTTGTCTTTTAATTAATGTGTGCGTATCTTGAATCTCAGTGGAAAGTTTGTCTGAAATCAGTGAACTTTGTGATATACTCTGCTTTCCCTTAAAATAACATCACATACAGTAACGGTCAGCGACTCTTCACAGTTCTCTCGCCACGTGCTGTGGTACGTCATGTGCCTTGCAAGGATTTGTTTACTTTCTCACAGCCAGTGTTCAGCATTGCCGCTCATCAGATTCATACGCAGTACAGAAGATGATAAGGTTCGGCTGTGACGAAAGTTATGAACGTGATATCAAGACGTGTCGACGCCTGTCAGTAAGTGTTAATGTTGTAAGATTTATTTTATGTGTCATGTAGGCGGTGCCATGTGTGTCAATAGCGCATCGAACTGTAAGCGTGACGCTTACACTCGACCCGCAGTGGCGCCTGGCGCCGCACGTACCCCGTTGTTGCAGACATAAGTCATTCCTAAGGCTCGGACATTCACATAAAAACATATTTTCCCCTTTAATCTTAAGCGGTTAAAGTTCAGTGGACATTCAACAAGCAACAAATAGTTTTCCTATGGCCCAATAGTTTGCTTGTAGCCAAACAGACATTTTTTCACACCACATTCACGGAGCCATGCGTTTCTAAAATGTTCTTTTTTAAAAACCCTCTTACATTCTATATTTCTTTTTTTACAGTTCGCACTGTATTTAAATCTGGCAATAATCTGCCGAGTTATTTTATTCTCAACTTTTCTTCATTAGAAAACTGCGAAACATTTTTATCGGTAAATCCTGAACAGAATTCATTGTCATAAACTAACATATGTAAATTTCATAAACCTATTAATTACCCAATAAATGACGTTTCACTCTTTGTAATCACCGTAATTTTCTGTACACTCAAAACAGGTCAGGCAGAACTCGTCCACGAGGCATACCAGCGTACGCAACTGTGCCATTTATCTTCTTAAGACTATTTACCTCCGTGGCTGAAATCCATCATGGGCTTGAGAGGAGCTGGTCCACGTGTCGGTGTTGGGAATCATATGCAACACGTTAGAAAGAGTATGGGATAATACAAAGAAGAAGTTCGGCTCACATCTCACGCCAGGACACCCAGTTGTAACTGAAATCCAACTTCCTCGACGGTGTCAGCTCTCGGACTCTCGCTGGAGCCTCTTTTGGTCTGTTGACGCTCGTAGATAAGATAAACCACTCGAACGTTATTAAAGTGATTTCTTTTTCGTGTTAACGTGTGAAAGAACATTGGCCGAAAATGTTGGTTGTTGTGCAACAATGCCACAAACCGCCATTGGCTACCGGTACTGTAAGATATTATTAAGTAATATTTGGTTACTATTTTTGGAAATTTCGAAATAAAAAAAAAAAAAAACGAACTGGCGTGTATTGTGGAAATCCATGCTACGTCTTACTTCGCTGCAAACAGGATTTGTGTATGCTCACTTTGCGTGTAACGGCCTCCTTCTCGTTAATAGCGTACTACGGGGCGGAACGGGCAATGTTAGCGTTGGCAAATTATGTAGCTGGAGTACCTGCCCCCACGCCATTTATCACACCTTGGGCTGCGCGCGGCGCCTACACGGGCTCCGCGGGAGTGAGCGAATGCAGTGGCGTGGCTCCCACTGCACGCTGTGACGTGTCTTCTCGTATGTTTTCGAATTTGTATTCTCGTTTCCGGTCGTAATTTCCAGCTTTGCACGCAAGTACAGAGATGATGTTGGGAAATGTGATTTTAAAATAGTTTTGAATTTTTTTTTTTTCTTTTGATAGTTGGCGAAACATACTAGTGATTTTGTAATTATTAGGAAATTATTATAGTAATCATAAGATGGTTCATTTCCGTTTCATGGTTGTAAAAAAATGTACATTTTACTCTTAAATTGATAAGATAGTTGTGTGTGGAATAGTTAATCATGTTTGCAACCTCTACAAAGTCTAGATGTTTGTAGCATTTATTCTGACTCACTCTGCATGTTGTTTTTGCACTGCTAGCGCATTATTTCACCATTCCGCCTGTAAATTCATACCTTTCATTTCACCGTTACAGTCTTCTTCTTTAAGATGAATCAGCAACTCTAGTACTATCGCTGGCATTGTTCTTCCTCTGTTTCAAATGGCAAACCATTTGACTGCTGCGGTCTTGCTTTGCCTTCGTCATCTCTAGTATCGTCGTCGACGTCGCAGTCCTCCGCACAGTCGCTCGTTCACGACGCAACCCCTCTTCGTGCGAAACGTGACCCGCTTCGCCTGGCACAGGATTCCGAGGTGGCCTTTGTCACAGTGGCGGCCGTTCGTGACAAATGTCGTTGCGACCGCGCCGCGGCGTGTGCGCCTGGGCCTCCAGATTACCGGCGCGCTCCGCTTGGCGGCGCCCGGCCCGCGGTCGTAAATTACGCTAACGTGCCCTTAGTAAAGTATTGTCGAGGCGGGTGAAGTAGGCCGTTGATAACGTGCAATTTCCTGTCTGACGTGGTCTCTCGGACGGAGATTGGTTCATTTGCAGATATCGTGAAAGAAAAGATCGAATACACGGCTTTTATCAAATGAAACTTTTAGAAAGTCTGGGGAAGGATTGTAATGCCGAAAGAGAAAAATATGGTACGAAATGACGCTTTAGTTGTAATACATGAAATAAATACATCACATTTTATAAAACGTAGGAAGTATGGTTAAGTAACATAACGGGCTTTTCAAATCGCCATCACTTGAAATAAAATTCAATATTAATCTTTTAATAGTTAATAATAATCATTCATAGTACAAGTTTAAATCTTTTAATAATAATAATTCATAGTACAAGTTTAAATCTTTTAATAATAATCATTCATAGTACAAGTTACCTAAACTTTAATTACAGATCGAATATAGCGTGTGTTCAAAATTCGAAAGTAAACTAGTGACTACACGTTCTACAACATTAATGTTGAAACGTTTCAGAACTAATTCTTCTTACACCTTAATTGTATTCGTACGTTTGTACGGGAATTGGTGATGCCGCGCTTCATTCCCACGAAAAAGCATTTCAGAAACCTTTCAGTGTGCCATCCTTCTAAACAGTCTTGAATACAGGCTTGCTATAATCGCGTTTGTAACGCTGATTATATGACACAAGTAATCCTATATTTATCATATTTTCCGTACTTTGAATATTCTATATAATAAATATGTTATTCAACTTGTGAATTATTGCAGCATCTATTTGTCTCGAAAATTCGTGATATGAAAGCGGCCCGAAAGTGGAAACTACACAATGTCCGTGCGGCTTGCACTCTCAAACATTTTGTGTAGCATTCTATTCAGACAAATGACCGCACAGATGGCTGGCGTAGAAATCTAGTAACAAAACGGGTTACGAGCGTTTTCAAACGAGCTGGCCAGCGAAATATGCAGCGCCTAGGCAGCGGGGCTTCGTAGTCCTTCGGCCGGTCGGGTTGCGTGGTCGCCGTCGTAAAGTTGAAAATTGCAGCCGCCTTCCCGAATGGGTGGGTTTGCGAGCTGCTTTGATTGCTTCGCGATATTTCCGCTTTGGACGACGGTCGCCGCCGGCCCCGCGTGCTTCCACCCCGCATATTTTTACGTCGCTGGGCGCTGGGCGCCTTTTCGAGCGGGCAACCCCTCCGGACGGACGCCGGCGATCACGCCCGCCCTACCTTCCGGGCAATGTGTCGTTTTCCCGCGGGCATTTCGATTCGCTGTTGTTCGTGTCGTAAACGACCCGGCACACCGTTTGAACATGCCCAATGGGAAAGTGTCGTTCTTCAATATGGCGTCCTTTTTATTGACGGTGTCGGTGTAGGACATACGTCGGACCGTGTAAACAGGCGCGTCGAGGGTTCGGCGGCCCGCGCGCAGGTGAGGGACGAGGGAAGGGCGCCCGGCGGCGGCGGCGGCGGCGGCGGCGGGAAGGGTTATGGCCGGGTCGTGGCCCGGGCTCGCCCCCGCGCCGCTCGCGGACCGCCCCTGGCAGCCGTTTTATGGCGACCGTTCGCGGGCCTCGCCCCCGCCCCCGCCCCCGCCACGCGCTGGTTATCGCGCGGCGGGGAGAGCGAGAGGACGGGGGTGGGGCGGGGACAGAGAGCGCGCCGGCGGCGGGCTATCGAGGCATCGGCACCCGTATCCGGCCGGCTGCCGGTATCGACTGGTGGCGGCGGCGCCCGACGGCCCTTTCCACCCCCCAGTCAATTTGAATCGGACGCAAATTGGACGGCGCCCGCGCCGCGTTTTATCGGGCGCCCTTGCGTTCGTCGCAGGCTCTCGCCTCCGACGCTCCACCCCCGCGACCTCCCCCTCCCTCCCCCGCCCTCGCAGGAAGACGAGGCCGTCGCGGGCGCCTCTCCCGCGGTCTCTTTCTATCTGCTGCCACGTGATGTGACCGTCCGTTGCAGCTTTGCCAGTTCCTTCGGCGCCGCCTATCTACCGCGACGGCTTCCAGTCTCGTTGCTCCTTTGCTGCTTCTGCTTACCTTCGGCAGCTATCTGCCGGCAGCTATCTGCCGGCGGCAGCTACCTTCCATTTGATGTTTTCTCTTTGCATTACGTCTTCTTGTTTACTGCATTCCTCTTCTTCCACTTTTCATTGTCTGTGGCGATTACAGTTTCGTCTACATGCCTCGTCGCGGCTTCTCCGTTGTGGTGGCCGCCCCACAGTGGACTTATCATACACGCACACGGGATAGTGGGAGGCAGCGAACGCGCGAGCGATGTGGGCGACAGTGGCGTGTAAGCAGGTCGCGGACCGGATGCATATTTCAGGGCCTTTTTACGTTCGCGGCGCGGTGCTGAGAAAGCGACAGAAAACAGGAAGAGAGTCGGTGCCCTTGCGTGTGTTCCCTGAAGAATAGATGGTTGGAGGTGACATCGAGAAGCGAAAGGCACTGAATGTCAGTGGTGTTTCTGGTAGCATAAATTTAACATATTAATGATGGTATGAGTGGTCGTATTTTGCGCATAAGCATCGTATATGCGGAAAGATGGATTAGTTGATTTATTGATGTCAATGAAGGAGCTTATTGTGGCTTTATTCGTGAAGAAAATGGGGCAGACGCGTTGCTGACCAAAATGTGATAGACACTAAGAGGATAACAAGTATTAGTGAATCCAACATATTATCAGCAGAAAATAAGTGGAGTAATATGCTTATCAGTTAAAATATTGCTATATAGCCTTTCTCGTCATTGGTAGACATACGGTAGTATTGATGCCGGTGTATGGAGATACTGTACGTCTGTTACTGCAGGAGTATTGGGAGTGGGGCCTTTCGTGTACATATTGATATCCTCCTCATGAAGCCAGTCCCCATAAGAAGTACACCTGTCCCACCGCACCTGCAAAAGGTTAAAGCTTTCGTCCTTTGAGCCATGTAATGAGTGGCTTTGTTTTGCAGCTGAAACGTGAAGAGAAAACTTTTCCTGATTATTGAAATGGATGTACTCCTTTGTTCGTACTTTTGAAATGTACTGGGATTCAGACCACCTGTAAGCTTGTTCGATTATTTCGTTACCATTTTTTTCCTTTTAACTAAAAATGTACATGTCAATTCGTCTTATGATTTGCACTTTCAATCATTCATGTATTTACGGGGTACATTTGTTGATCGGAAATGGTGAAATGTTTTTTTTAAATATCTTTATAATATATCAATAATATTGATTATTTAAAAAGAAAACTTTATCTGTTGTAAAAACGTTCTGTATCTTGGTGATAGACGTACGCCATGCTCAGAAATTTCTCTGGAAACGTTTTCGAAATACCTATCTCTATATATTACAATACCGCATTTACTTTATTGATGTTTCTATTCCTTTAAGAAATGTCATTCTCATTAGTAAATCATACTCATTTAACTTGCTTACATTTTTATTGAATTATATTGATCTCACCTCATAAATCATTATCATGTCGTGTTCAATAAATTGATGAATCACACACGTTTGAAATGTGATTGTCTTATTTTTCTTTTCAAAATTTGGGTTTTTCTTATCATAATCGTGATTGGTTTAATTGTATAACAATAGAGGAATTTCAATCAAATTCATCAAGTACGGTACATGTGTGCAGATTTTTACGTAGCATATTGAAATTCTGACAAAATATTCATGAACTATTGGCATATCTAAATTGATCAGATTGTTAATAAAGCATCCCCTCGTTTATCATAACAACTGTTACGTGCCATCCGCGTGTTAAATTTCCTTACAATTTGCATTATCACTGGATGCGTAGATTCGTGTGAACAAAAGCGTGGTCTTCCCACGAGCGAGTATCGATTGGAACGCACGACCCTCATAATAGAGCTGCTGTGCATCGGAAGCCGTGAAGAATGCATCAGTTGCAAAACTTAATTAGCCATCGACCACACAATGGCTGGGACGCTTGTTTCATTGTGTGTGTTGGTTTCTGCATGGCGCGCTTTATCGCGATTCAGCCCTCAACACTCTCGCTACCATTCTCTCTGTTGCTGTTCCTGAGGACTTGGCCTATCACCCCTCTTTCATATTTTCCAATATTTAATGCATGTTCCATTTTCCCCAATTCCAGCTCAAACGCTTTGTCAATCATCCACGCTGTTGTGTACTGATTTCATCTAACGTTGTCTTCATCTCAAGTATGCATCTCCAAACTCTTCGTATATCAATGTACTGCTGCAATTTTAGGTATGTTATGGCTAATGTAACAATGTAGCAAATCCACAAAATAGTAGGTTAATATTAACTTTATAAAAAATGGATAGATGAAGTGCGAAGGAAAAATTACTATGAAGTGTTCTTCTGACTTTAGCCGGATGCACATTAGCCAATACAAGGATGCTAGAGTAGGTGATGAAAGTTACGATGACTAGGAATAGCAGCTATTATGTGATAAACAAAAATCTGAGTGCTGGTTGGAAGTTTCGAAGGCTAGTGAGAGACAAGATTTGAAGTTTCGAATTGCATTGTGGCTGTCGAAAATTTCTGTTTACACTACACCAACTATCCTATCCTAACGTAAGGTTACATTATACTTCAGTTGAGACTTTGCTTAGCTTTTCGGAGTTGGAACGGCGAGACTCCGGCCTTGAACTTTCGCAACAAGTCAGTGTAACGCACAATTTCTTGCATGTTTTTATGCCAAAATACTTCTCGCGAACACCCAAGAAGCCTCACGCTCGGAGAATTACCCTATGGCTAATGTCAATATTATCCGGATGAAACCCGAAATCATCCTTTCTTCATTTATACAACTTCATCCACCCTGTTGGACTAATGTGGAAAGTAACTATTTACTCCAAACATTATTTATATTTCTGGCATAAGCATAAAGGCATGTACCTTCTTTCAATCCTTTGTAAGACGTTTGATTCGCAATCGTCGCGTGTGCATCTTTCTATATTTACTTGGTTGTCCGAGTGACGCCGCGTCCATGGCGAAGGTGCCGACTATTCGGTCGCCATTCTACGACCTTCCTCAGGGCGTAAAGCATTACAGCAAAAATCCCCGCAAGCCGACATAGGTCGGCGCGGGATCTCGCCATCCAGAGGGGAAGATCCCCCTAGTGAGAGCGTAGGCTTCCGCGGCCGGAGTCAGTATTTACTTGGCTGTCCGGGTGACGCCGCGTCCATGGCGAAGGGGCCAACGTTTCGGTCGCCATTGTGCGACTGTTGACCTCAGGGAGGAAGATCGCAGAATGTTGACCTCAGGGAGGAAGGTCGCAGAATTGCGACCGCAACGTCGGCACCTTCGCCATGGACGCGGCGTCACCCGGTCGGCCAAGTAAATACCGACTCCGGCCGCGGAAGCCTACGTTCTCACGTGCATCTTTCTGTTCAGCCACCGTCCCTTTCGGCGCCATCAAGCCTTCTTCTAGTGTATCCTCTCTGTAGCGTCGTGGAATTCGGCGCTGCTGCCCGGGCTGTGCCGCCTTTGTTTCCTCGTTGTGCGAGGGGGGGGGGCGAGAACGGCGGCCGCTGAGCGCAGGAAGAGGCGTTAGGACAGCGCCGCACGTCAGCACGCGTCGATCGCGGCGGCGGCGGCGACCGTTACTTTTGCCTCGCGGGACAAACTGCGCACCCCCCCCCCCGACCTTATGCAGGGGCCGGATCCTGATGCTTCTCAGGACGCAGCGATTCCGGCCCGCGGAGGGACTAGGCTTTTTGGGGTTCGAGATTGGACCTAGGCAAGGGTGATATGAGTATGCAAGGCGATAAAAACTTCAACATAATCCTTAGGTTCTCTAAACCAATTAATTGGCTAACAGCGAAAGCTAAAAATAGCCCTAGAGTTATAGGCTAATAATATGGGTAATGATAATGCTATTGTTGTTTTTTGAAATTATTATTTAAAGCATTTCTCAATCCGCATGTGTCCAACCAAAGGACCGAGGAACCTCAGCGGTAACTGCGCAGAATGAAAGCGGTCCTCAGCAATGCGGATTTTTTGCGAAGTGTATGGTAGGCCACATCAAGGACTATGGTTTCATTTTTGTCATCCAATAATTCTTTGCTTATTTTCTTCTTTACGTCTCGAAATAAACGGAAATATATTTCCGGTAATATCATCTGTCTCGACAAATTACACAGCAATGCTTATGTTTGTGGTTTGGCTTAGTAGAGTACAATATTATTCTAAGATACATGACAATGCTATTTAATAGTTTTACAGAAGTGAATGCATTATCTTTATGAGTCCTCACAACACTCCTTGCTTTATAGAGCCGTGTAATACCTATATTTCAAAAAAGAAATTCTGGAGAATATGTCACAAAATAAATTTGCTAATTATGTTTCCTTCAATAGAGCTGCTGCCACGTTCGACTTTATTTTCATGTTTTGTTTTCGCATAATACAGCTTGAATTCACACGGTGCATGTTGTGGACAGCGATGCCAGTGAAATGTCAAATGAATACACATCGTCGTTTCTGATACGTCACGGTCATTTGATATCCTCCCGTAGACCGAGTGAGTGACAACAAACAACGCATTACATGTGTCTATCGTGCGTGTTATTTCACCGAATTTTGTGCATTTATTGATAACGACATACATTACGACCACAGACTGCAGTTCTGAACACACTGGGAAAAAGTCTGGTTGTTTTGAGTTACGCTGTGTATCAGTGACGAACTAGCATCGAAAAATAGTAACGAGACTTTCCCCTGTTTTTAAGAAGATGACAAATCATGTATTTCGTACGTGACAATTTATTAGCACAAGAAGTAATAGTTGTAATTATACATTTCTTACATTTGCTATAAATACTGAAAATACTCACCATCAATTCACCAATTTCATCGATCGTTGTTTTACATCATTCATGACAAGGTGTCCTGCACCATGCAAGTAGTAACTAGAACCCTGCCACCGCCCCCAGCGCCATAGCGAGAGCTTAGCTCTCCCGACACGCTCGCGGCGCCGCCCCTCTCCGCCGTCGTTGCAGACGCTGGTGACGCCTCCATCTGCTCCTCGCCACCTCTCCTGTCTCTCTCCTTCGCCCTAAAGGCGCTGCCTTCCCGAGCAGCGCTCCCTTCGCTGGCGCGAATTTTCGCGGAGCTCCGCGCCTCCGCGAGCGGCAGCCAGGTGCGACGCCGCAGGCGCGCTTCGCATGCAGAGCAGGCGGTGCGGAGGCGGCAGAAAAGGGCGTTCGGCAGACGTCTTTCCTGCCGCCCCCTCCCCCGCCCCCGCCGGGTCACGCCGCTGCGCCGCCACGCCGGACCGATCGCCTCCGACCCCGCTCCTCCTCCTCCTCCTCCTCCTCCTCCTCCTCCTCCTCCTCCTCCTCCTCCTCCTCCTCCTCCTCCGGCAGCTAAATAAAAGGGCCTGGAGATACCGCACGGGTCGCAGGAAACAGCGTGTCAATATGTGGCCTTGCTGTTAAAACCACTTCTTCCGCTGCTTCGATTTCCGATGCTCCGGAGCCTGACAGCGCTCCGGGTGGAAGCGCGGCCGCTGCGCTGAGGCGCGTTGGGCCGGTCCGGCGCGGCGCGTGCCTTCGCGAAGGCCATTCATGCGCGTTTTCGTTCTTCGGCCGTAGCCGCCGGATATTGATTGGCCGAATCAAAAAAAGGCTGAGCGATACTCGGGCCGAGAAATAATTCGCAACGATTCGCATTGTTAGGTTTCTTGAACAGCAATATTTACTGATACTCTATTTTAATCGACTTCTTCCTGTAATCTGTTTTATTGTCGAAAACCTATTTTCCTTGCGATTTATAATTATTTTGTAATACAATTTATCATATTCTCATTTATACGTTAATATATATTATTATTGCTATTCTTCTTAACACATGTGTACGTTAATCTCTCTTAATATGTTTAAATCCTTGTGCTCATTTCTCGTAAAATAAGACTTATTTGATTTGTTGAAAATAGAACATGCACGTCCCACAAAAGCTTCACTACCTGCGGTATGTGCCAGTTCTCTTGCAACTGTTACGTTACATTTCTGCAGAAAAGTAAGATATTAGGTTGTAATGTCTAAAAGAAATTTTCACCTCATATTTCATTTAATATTCGTATATAACTGTGAAATATGATACTTTAAACATCATTTTAAGGTAGTGAGAATTTAATACGATATGTCTGATACGTTGCAGAGTAAGTGCATACTCCATCAAATTTTGTTATTAATTTCATTTTCCGAAGGAAAACATTCCTCTAATGAATGTTGACATTTCACAATCGATTTTCATTAATGCATTCTTTTAAGGTTTGAACATTGTTTCTGAAAAATTAGCGTGATAACAGTCGCATACCAAAGGCCTTTCTGAACCCGGAGAACACTTTTGGGGGAGACTACAGCGGACCCCAGAATAAATCGCAAAATAGCAAGGAGGAAAATTGTATATATTTAATAACTAATTCTAGATGTACGAATATTTGGATGTATATTACAATCATTATCTGCAAGGTTGTGTGTAAATATAAAGAATATGGCAAAGTTTTATATATTTTTAACCTTTTCTATATTTGCGTCCCTTTCTGCGGGGATACAGAGAGCCATACATTTTTTTAAAAAATAATTATTGAACATTTACTATGTTCATCCGATTGCACAATTACGCCGACAGCCAATAAAATAAGGTTGCAACATGTTTATGGGCAGACCTGGCTATAAGAGAAGGCCGAAGTTCTCACGAAGCGATTACGCATGGCGACCTTTCCATTGTTTCTGTAAAGAATCTACAGCTGCCGAAAGTTGAAACTATCCCTAAGAGTTCAGAAAGGTTCGAATAATGAAAGTCCTAAAAGATGAATAACTCCTTTCCTAATCAAATATAGAAAGAAAAAACAACTAGTACGTTTGGGGTCCATCATTGGACCCTCTCCCATCGGTATGAAACTATTAATTGTTTTTGTTAAGAGTATTCATGATGATCGTTGTTTTGGCCATTGGTTGCATATCATTGATTGCGAATGATCACAGCAAGAACATTTTTTATTCGAGAGTTTTCGTCTCTGAAGTGATTTTCCGCCCGGTGGTCGCAGCCCTCTCTGCCGGGTCGCCCCGCCGCGCCGCCTTCCTTCGCCGTGACCTTCAATTGGCTGCAGGCAGCCGTCTCAAGCCGCCGACTTTATCGGAAGTCTCACGCAATCCTACACTCTTTAAGTGGTCATTGAATTTCTACTTAATCGTTCTTTTCGTTTCTATTTCATTCTAAGCTAATGGCATATATTCTCTCCCAAGCGTTTACCTTTTCTTTAGCATCTCGCGTGGCATATTATTTTGCTACGATGATGTGTTTATTTTTTAATTTCTTCTTTAATTTTTCACTCATGTTGCTCCTTATTTCATTCAAAATTAACGTTCTTTATGAGGTTATCTTCTTTCTTCTACGTTTTCTTTCGCTTTTCTTTTTAGTTTTAAAGATGCCTCTAAGCGGCGACTACTGCACGTAAAATCAGATTGGTGAGAATTCACGTATTCCACTTTACTAATAGCGGTGAGGCGGCCAGGAATCGGCACCCTAATTAAAGCTAGGGGTTTGTCGTACGACCAACGTGTATCCGACGTATACCAGCAGTCCTACATATTGCAGCAAATATTTCTATATATTTCTTGGAAATAACTACTATATGAAAGCTGATCCCTATCTTGATGTCTAGTTCCGCTAAGTCTGCCGGTGACGTTGTGATGGCGACTTCAATGGGAAACGGCAACCGTAAACGTGGAATCGAAGCATGTCGCGCTCATGGCGGATTTGTGAAATCGCTATGAAAGCGCTGGGGCGCGAACGTCGGCACATGCTGTGGATGTAATGCCATCCGACTTCCACGAATCGGGCAGTTGTGTGGAGTAGACTGGTCTCCATTCTTGCCGGTTGTTGGACCGAAACGACGTTGTGCGTTTACTGCGGAACTCGCAAATGCAACACATTTCTCCCTTCAAATGTATGATATTTGTAAATTTTACAGATCAAAAAAAAATATTTTCATTTGTAACCAAGGTTTCATTTGTCCGTGAATTCTAATAACTTTGGATATTTCAGGTCTTTCAGTATTATGTGTATTATGAACACTGTTCAGTCTTGCATTTTTAAAAACGTGCAATTGTAATACTTATACCTTTTATGTCACTTTACAGCTGCCATCGTAAGGGTAACGATAGTCGAATTTCGAATCGCAATTCAATGTATGTTATAGATAGTCGAACTGCACTACAAGTAATTTGTATTGTTTTAGTTGCTGCGCCAGCGCGAATATCGCAGATTCATATGTTATTGTTGTGCAAAAGAAAACTAGTTCAACTACAAGATTAGTTCGGTAGCCAAATTATTGAGTTTGCAATTTTAATCCTTCGCTTCTTATATCAAAGATGTTTATTAGTGTTTTAATTGTTAACTAAGTAACTTACGAACACTTTGCTTGAGACCAATTTATACAATTATTGTCAAGTGCTCACGGTTCGTCAGCCACGGTATGTTTCCTTATGGTGCATTATTCAAGTAGATATTTTGTGAGTTGAGTCTGTTACGGTTTTCCCATTACAAACTCACTTATTTTATGTAATCCTCATTGGGATGAGAATTAAAAGTAATTTGAAATCGGTAGATCACAAATACAAATAATTTCAAGTGAATTGAGCTCCATGAAATGTTATTCATCATATTTCTCTTGTTCATCCACACTAATGAATCAGCGGTATTATAGCCCGAGAAAGTATTACATTTCCCCCTGTAGCATTTCCTTTCGTACAATGACATTGTTATTTGAGTATTCCCCGCTGGTTCTCTTGTTTGCTCTGATAAAGCCTTGTTAAAAACGAAATAGTGAAAAGAAGGACAAAGAATGAACCGCGTCCCTTGTTAATGCTGTTTTCCGGCAAAAGGAAAGAAAAGGCAATGTCTAAACGGGTTCTTTTTTTGCTTTGTTTCAGGTAAGAAGGCCGAAGCCGCAGGGTGGAGCCTGGAGAGCTCGCGGTGAGTTCGTCTTCCGAGTTCACTGCGCACCGCGAATGCGGGCGGTCGCCATGTTGCCGCGTGCGAATCGGCGCTTGCGCCCCCGGCGGGCGCGCTTCCATCTTGATTGCTGGGTGCGGCGCGACAGGTGTATCGGAGCGCGCGGCGGCAGCAGGAGGATGCGGGTTCGAGGGCGCCGCCACAAAAGCGCTGCGGCTCGTGCAGCTCCGTGCGCACGCGCGCGAGCGTGCATCCTGCAGCGCTCTGAGCCTCGCGAGGACGCCCGGACGCGGGGGAGAGGGCTGCGGCGTCGCGCCTCTGCGCGGGGGGGGGGGGGGATGCCTGCCTGCCTGTGGCAGCACTATTGTGCCGGGTACAAAGGAGTACTTCGCTGCATTTGTTTTCCCCTTGCGGGTCGAGATCTCGCGCCGCTCAGGCGGCCCCTTCGGCGGCCCGTGTTAACCCTCAGCCAACCCCGTACGACACAGCTTCAAGCACCCCTCACGTAATTAATAAGCCATCCCCATAACCCCGCATAACCGTTTTCTTGGTTGTGATTGGCTTGTCATACTCTTGCTTCACCATTGTTAGTGTCACGAAAATACGCCGACTCCTGTTCACTTCAAAACTCTAGATATATTTTTCTTTCTGAAAATCTGGGCCTGCTAAATTTCAGTGAATTTCAGATTCTTTATCAGTCATATCTTTATTTCCCTCATTTGTTCTCACAACCTTACTGAGCCCCTCTTCATTCTTTAGGGATTTTGAAATACGTTTTTTATAGTTGCGCATGATATCTTTGGACGAAATACAATGCGTTCATTTCCAAATATTTAATGAAATTACTATTTTTCAAATATTGCTAATCTTACGATTTTTAAAATATATTTTTAAAATTTATTTTTAAAATTTATTTTTAAAATTTATTTGTTTATGTTTAACTTTTACTCACCTTTCAACTACGTGATGATTAAGTGGTACTATTTTACTAAATCCAATTTCATTTTTTCAATACAAATTTCGAATGGGAAGATGAGAACTATAACATACTCGTATTTAACGAGACATTTTCTGAGAATAGTACACTTACATGGAAGAGATTCTGCGCTGTAACAATAATTTTTACAAAGTCAGCACTATCATCGTAGGAGCTATTCACTATGCCTTACGTCTCCATCTCAGCGAGCTCTCGGCGTCCAGCGCTTTATGAATTGTGGAAGGGCTCGCTTTGTCGCGCTGCTGCGTGTCTGTCGTGGTGAATGCGCGTTCAGCAGAAGGCCTGCGCTGCCAGCGACCCCCTCTCTCTCTCTCTCTCGGCTTTAAATGTGAAGTATAACCGTTTACCGGTTTACGAGCCTCTTAATTTCTTAGTCACGGTACTCTTATTCCAGCGCTGGATTTTCTACATAAAAGGATGTCGTGCTCCTACATTTTACGTTCCAGAAAATGATAACACTCTCTTTTCATAAACAGAGAGGGGTACCCGCGCTTAACTTCGTTGCCTCTAATGCGAAGAAAAAGCTGCTCATCGCTGTTGACGCTTTATGTTACGGTTATATTGCGTGATCTTTCATTATTCTGACATAATTATTTGTATCTCCAAACGGCCGCAATAGTTAAAAAGGACATGATAATAAATGAAATGGCGCGAACACAGTTATATTATATTAGAATGTGTGTAGAATCGCCCTTGCAAAGGGATGATAGGATTAAAGAACGTGGATTAATAGTGGGATATAATAATCACAGCAGTATTGGTGTAATAATACATATACGCTTTTCTCTCTTTTCTGGAAAAAGTTCATTATGTATTAGCATGAAATTACATTTACCTAATATATTACGATATTCATTTGTAAATTATGAATTATTAATAAAATGTTAAATTGATACGATATTAATAGATTTTACCATCTTTTCACCGAAGAGTAAATAATTACGTTTGATACGTAGCTCATTATTTCATTTCTATGAGTTTATAATAGGGAGTTTTTGCAGCGTATAGCTTTTTAATATTATTACTTTTTTATTGAATTTTGTGATACATTCGGTTCCTTGCGTTGTTTGTTATAAACTACGGTGCAATTATAACGAATCTGAGGAATCTGTTTTGAATTACGTGAAGTTTATTTAAATTTGTGGTTGATTCTTTGATGCGTATTGGCCATGCGCATAACATTCGTTATCGTTTTATAATGGGTGATGGCGTTGTCTAAGAATAGGTAGTTTTAAAGTAGTATGGAAGGGGTTTTAGTGTTATTTTTCTTTTTCTTTCATTTTAATATGTGAATTCCAGTTCAGTTTAGTATCTAATTTCAGCCCGAGATGCTTCCCTATTTGACAATGGGAAGCCCAATCTATCATAATACGTATGCTAGATGAAACCACTTAATCAGTGCAGTTTGAAGTGTACATAGCGTCTAGCATAACCATTTTTCGATATAAAACTACAATTATATTTTCTACAGTAGTTCTATAACGTTATGGCAATATGTCTGCCAACAGTAAATTCCCTTGAATCTCATTTCTTTTATTAAAACTGCCCTCCAACTAGATATTGTAGTTGTATAATATAACAGTCACACACTCGACCGTGTATCTTGGTATCGTACACGATAAAAGCCAAGTAATTGCGTCCGATAATTCTGGTGAAGTATCGTTTTCCTTTATATGTCGACCGTAAGGTTAGAATTCGTGCATAAGCATACGCTTAAAAGCGTTCCTATCGTTTTTATAGTCCTCCATGTAATCCCAAATTTCCAATAATACGCGGTATTTTATAATAAATTAGCATAATCTCACTGTGGGAATCTACTCAGCAGGAGCAACGTCGTTAGGAGTACCGTCTTAAGGTTGTCGATGCTTTTGTGTCACTGCCATCATCGCTTTACCTGTGACTACAGCCTTCCCTCTCACTATTTCTCTACACCTCATAACATGTAAGAAAGTCAATGTCGCAGTTCTTCGTAGGAAAATTATGTAGATCTTTGCATCCGTGTAATTATTTTAAATCGTTTCTGGAAGCCCTATTTGTTCCGGTTATAATCACTCTTGTTTTAGTATAGCTTGTAACTGTGTGACCTACTGCACTATTATTGCCGAGGGCCCCCGACGTTACAGCCACTCTCGATCCCCTTTGCTGCCCGTTGCACGGCACTTGAATTCTCTCCGCCCCACTCCACTCCACTCCACTCCACTCCACACCGTGCCGCCCCGCCACGCCACGCCACGCCACGCCCCGTCCCGCGCTGAGCCCTGCGCCACCGCGGGCTCTTTTGTGCGAACTCTCATTTCCGCCACCGGGGCGCGCGAACTGTCTGCAGCCGAATCGCGTTAACCACTTAACCGGCGCCGCTTATTTTTAATGAAAATGCAATTTAATTGTTTTCCAGCAGAGCTTTGATCGCTGAACAAGGGAAAATCGGCGAGCGCTGCGCCGCGCTTGGTTCCCGTTGCACACGTCAGCCAGGTCGCCGGCGACGTTTCCTCGCTCCATTCATGCAATTTCCTACATCGTCGACATTGTCGCAATTTCCTATTATTTTTTAATGAAGCTTCATTGGAAACTGTTGACCATCGCCAATTCTGTGTATTCACGACTTCGAGTTGACGGAAGAATTGAATTTTGATCCTATCCAGATTCATGTAGGAGTATTTTTTGTGCATATCCGTTGCAAGAAGATATGTTCGTGATTAGTTCTATCACATTTTCTTTACTTTTCTTGTAATTTTCTTCTTTATACTTGGAGTGGAAAAATCCCACACGTAATAGCATAAAATGTGTTTGAAATATGCTCGCGTTTTTTTGTTGATTAAAAGGAAACGTCGGAACATTGCGAATTTTCAGCAGGATCCCGTCCTCAGACAAGTAACGAGAGTTGTCTTAGTGGTCCCTTCTTTCAAATACATTTTTTGTTTATCCTCAGAACATGCCGAAAAATTACTGAACTGTGTAAATGAACGTGGAAATTAAACCATATCATTACATTTAAATAGTAAATTGAAATATTTTTAAACTGTAAAAAGAAATGTAAAATATAAAATGATCTTAAGAATAAAGAAATTGTTGATCTATATTATTGGTTTATTTATGCAGGTAAGGCAAATGATTCTTGTTTTTTTCTGTTTTTTCTTTTTTCCGTTTTTTTATCCGTGCTGATAATTCGTGATTTCACTAACTATAATTTGTAAATTCTGGAAAATTTCCTTTTGTTCTTCTTTCTGGCTCAATTGCGCAATTTCTTACTTTCCTATTATAAGTTTGGATTTGTTGATCGTGAACATCGCGTGGTCTTAAATAACTTCCCTCCCATTCCCTTTCTTGCCTGCACTCCACATCGAAGTTACATTTTTAAGGCAGCCTCTCATTGTTCTATCCTCACAGTACATACACCGTCTACTTGTAAAGGTTCGTTTCTGTGCTCGTATTTATGCTGAGCTCGTATCTATGCGACACCCCCATCTCCGTTGCATCTCATCTCATCTTCATCCTGCTGTCGCGTTGCAATCCAGTCGAGCCCCCCCCCCCCCCCGCCCCCTCTCCCCCAGTGCGCCGCGAAGCGACTTTTTCGAAGCGGCGCCGCCCTCCGCGCACGGCGCGGTGGCGCCCCCCCGGTACAGCGTGGGGCCGCGGGGGCGGCGGGCGCGGAGAAGCATGGCGGGGTGGCGGGCGTGGATGGCGATGCGGGCGTTTTGCGGGCGCCGCGCCGCGTGGGCGCGCGGCGGGGCGGGGCGTGGCGTTCGTTTGTAGCGGCGGGCGTGTTGACATGGCGCCGAGCTGCGACGTGGGTTCTTCCGCAGCTGGGTTTTGTACGCGGACATGCGTTTCATGTAGAATTTGCTTTTTGTAAATGGAAGAGGCTGAGCCTTTGATTCGTCATCAAAGTGCGCGTTTGATGTACCGTTGAACGTGATCCGTGTAAAAGGCTGGTAGTGCCGTATCACATAAATGAAGCTTAATTTTTTTTTTTTTTTTTTTTTTTTTTTTTTTTTTTTTTTGCTGGGAGATGGATTGTTTCCCCGACGTCTGACAAGAAGAGCGAACTGTTGATGAGCTAATGCACTGAACTTTGTTATTTTAGCGGTAGATTAAACTACGCAGATAGATTACGTCTTTCTAGGGTTTAATATCCCACTAGTAAATTCAATGTCTACGAAAGAAAAATTACCTATTGTGAATTCACATAATAATATTTATTTTACGTAATAATGATAGAAATGCTATTAATAAATAGTATAAGATTTGTTCGAAGAATCGTATTCCAGCGCCAACATTCGAGAGCTGTATATTCTCCCCTCGAAAGGATGAATTTTAGTTTTACATCCATGAGCCGCTCCATCAGATGCCATGCGTTTGTCGTCAAGACGTGCGTGGGCGTGGGCGTTCGTTGCCCGAGTGCAGTGGACCGCTCATGTGGGGCCGCGGACGTTGGTAGGCAAGGCGTGTGTCCCACACACTGCGTCCGCGCCGTCGCCTCTTCCGCCGCCGCCGCCGTCGCAGGCGTCGGGGAGATTTTTAATTACGAGAGCTTCGGCGTTCGCGCTCTTCCTAGCGTTGGAAACTGTCGGTGCCGCGAGCCAGCCTCGCGGCGGATTCGCTGCTAGCTCAGCTGCTTTCGTTGCCTCCCATTCATTTTCTACTTGTACTTCAAAATCGTTAACCGTTCTTTGTGCTACTTTCTTAAGGTGCTTTTTTTCTTCATTATATTTTAGCATTATATACGTGTCTAGTATAAGTTCAAAATAACTCACGTTCTGTAGAGTGAAACCTATTTAAGGGGCCACAATTGGTCCTGGAGAAAATTAGCAGTTAGTATTGGTGGGGACACTTGATAGAGATTTCGGTAATATTGGAAACGGACATTCGGCCCAATTTTGCTGATTACAAACAAGTCACACTTTGCTTGTTATCACCTTTTTTTAATTACATGTAATTATGAAATACGTGGAAATGTTTTCATGTTCCCGCTCTAACAACTCACACAAAATAATTCAATTATCGGTAGTTCTCTTTCTTCTACTTCACGCCACTATTTTTTCGCATTCGTGGACGTGATTTCCAATTTGCCTTAATGTCGCAATTCGAAGTCTGAGGGGACCTTCAGCGCATGCGTGAAAATCATCTAGTATGTACTCTGAATCGGAAATCAATCTCCCACGAGATAAGCAACTCAAGGTGTAACTCTAGATTAAATGTAGTTTGATAACGCGTCGCATCGCTGGAAGATGGTATATGAACAGTAATGTCTATCAGCTTTGCCCGTACAGTTTTACGGCTCAAAAGTGCAAAATGTAGAGGAAGCTGCTGCCTTCTCAAATAGTTTAATATAAGAAATGTTGTTGATTGCTAACCGCGAGGGCGGAACAACGGTCTTCAATGGAGGTTTCGGCTTAATCGAGATGGCCGTTGTTTTCATCAGGTTCCTCCGCACATGCAGTTCCGTCTGTCGAGAGAACGGGAGCGAAGGAGACGGAGCATCGCGCGAGCGGATTTGACGCAGCGAGCTGGGCGCGACCGCTGCTCCGTTTGAGCTGCGGAATTCGGCGGCGGAGGGCGAGGGCGGCGGCGCCGCTTCCGCGACCGCACGCTGTGGACTGGCGGCGGCGGCGGCGGCAGGCAAGCAGGCCGCTCCGGGAACCCCGCGTCCGGCTCGGGGCGGATTAAACCTTGAATATTTGATCCGGCGCGCTCCGACCCGCGGCCCCGGATAAATCGTAATTACTTCTCGCGGCGGCGGCGGCGGTGGCGGCGCTAGGGCCGGCGCTTCCGACGCCCCGCAGTCTTACGCAGCCTCTCGGTCGCACGAGTATCACAAGGGTCAAGTGCGCGAGGTCCATCTCTCCAGAACATTCGACACGCAGCGCTTGTGCAGTACGATCGAGATTTGGGATGATTGTTTCATAGTAATCTTTGTTTGGTATAGTTGTTTATTTTGCTCCGTGTGTAACTGGTTTTAAAACGCAAAGATGAACCGGCAGAGAAGACTAAATAGAAACGTGGTATTAAAAAATATACAGATGATTACATTCGGATTTGTTAAAAATAATGTTCAGCGGGATAGCTCTTAAGGTATTCAAGTAAGTGATACATCTTCCATTTTCAAAAGTATGAGAGGAAAGTGTCATTTTATAAATGTTTATCATGTTACTTAACTAAAACATCAAAGACCAGGGAAAATCCTGAAAACATGTTTGTTAAAATGTGAAAAAAATTGTAAATATATTTTTGGGGAATAATGTGTTTTGTTTTTTGCTCCACTTCTAATGAATAGTATCAGAAATAATGACTGTTTTAACTTGAAACAGATCATGGTTTTCATTTACAAAACGTGAGTAGAGGCTCATAAAATAAAGATTTTATTACCTTTACCATGAACGTAATATATTATGTTTATAAAGGGAATTTACTTATACAGGTCAGATTAGAGAATCTGAAAGGAAAGAGCAGTCTTTAGTTTATAGCAGTAATAACTAAAATGACAAGCGGATTATCACCTGTTTCGTGGTTGAAATTGTTTTAAACAGTCTGAAGTCCGATCCGACAACCCTGTTTAGAAATAGAGCTTGTTCATTTCCATTTGCAAATTCCTGTAAATCTTCATATGTTGTGCGCTCTATATCAGCACGCTAGTACATATCTACTTAACTCGCCCTGATCGCGCCTAAATACGCCACACGCTAAACATCTGTGTACCACAGGTCTAAGTTTCAATGTGAGATTTACCATTGCTGAGAGAGAGTTTCAGAGGTTGCTGCCACTACTGAGATCGGGTTGAATGGATGGCAGAATAAAAGCGTGTCGAAGCAGTTGACCATCTCCTCCCAAAAGTTTGTGTTTTTTATTATTATATTTATTACAATAACATTTTACTTTAATTTTCTGGCCCCATGCTTTTTTTTTACTTTCAATTCCACGAAGATGGGGAAATTCGACTCTATCATAAGCCTTTTGAGATCATATTGAACGTTTAGAAAAGTCCACAGACGTGTGTGTACTCGGTCAACACCATTTGCAGCTCCGCGCGCTGAGGGTTGTGAGAAATTGTTGACAATGGCGCATGAAATATACAACTTCACGCTCCTAGTTCTGAGTAAGAATAATTTGCTACTGGAAAACTTCCTCTCGTTCAAGATGTAAATATTTTATGAAGTTCCACGAAATCGCTGTTGCAGGTTTCGACAGCCCCATCGCTAAAACAATTAGAACTGGTAGTTTTGTTTTTGCTACCTCATTAAGAAGTGATTTGTAGTAAAAGAATGCTTGTTAAAAACGCCGAAATATTTCCTGCAAATTTTTATTTACTAAGACTAGAAAAATCAAGGAACGCTATTTTTATATGCCTATTTTGTAAGCTGCATGGAGGGAAATTTTTCTGTTGATCCGTTAGAATGCAGTCAAATGCCCTTGGTTGTATACCATCCCCTTTCCTGAAGTCGTCCGTCTACAGAGTAGCCGCAGAGGGCACAAGGCGGCTGAAAGCAACTTTCGCCAGGTAAATCATACTTAGGTGAGCGGCGCGCGCGCGTGCGGTCCCCGGCGACCAAAGCGGCGGCGACGGCGGCGCGGCCACAAGCGACCCCGCCGCCCCCGCCGGCCCCGCCGCCCCCGCCGCCCCGCCGGCCCCGCCCCCCGCCGCCCCCGCCGCCGCGCCGCCCCCGCCGGCCCCGCCGCCCCCGCCGGCCCCGCCGGCCCCACCGGCCGCCCCCGCCGGCCGCCCCCGCCGGCCGCCCCCGCCGGCCGCCCCCGCCGGCCGCCCCCGCCGGCCGCCCCCGCCGGCCGCCCCCGCCGGCCGCCCCCGCCGGCCGCCCCCGCTGGCCCCGCCTCCTGCGCGGCGCCCCGCGGCCGCTGATGGAGTTTCCTGGTCGGCTGTCGAGAGGCGCTGGCCTGTTCCCACCGGGCTCTGCCTTAGATCGAACTCGGCCGCGCCCGCGGCCCCCGGCTTCCGGCTCGCGGCGCGGGCGCGGGCCGCCCCGAACAGGCTCCCCGCTCCTCCCCTCCCCCCCGACATGAAATGTCGTGAAGTATCGGCGCGTGGATTCCGACCGTACGAAGTAAAGCTCTTCAGCGTTGCGGCCCGAGATCCCGCATTCCCAGAGTTGTCGCGCCTCGCGAGTTTACGAGGGCCGCACCGTCGCCTCTGGAAGCCGTATCGCAGC
Source organism: Gryllus longicercus (assembly GCA_038098605.1). Classification (NCBI taxonomy): domain Eukaryota; kingdom Metazoa; phylum Arthropoda; class Insecta; order Orthoptera; family Gryllidae; genus Gryllus; species Gryllus longicercus. The sequence goes on along the minus strand of JAZDUA010000199.1, from coordinate 1,539,492 downwards.
GCAGGTCCCACGCACCGCTAATTGGGCGTATTAAAGTTTTGCTCCGGTTGCTCCCGGAAGCGTATTTATTTATTGTTAGCGTTGGGGATAACGTCCCAGGGTACTGTATCGGTTCGCTTTCGCCATTATTTATGGTGGAAATACCATCGAAGTTCTCGAGCGTGCCGTGTTATTCTCAACTTTCCTTTCGTTATATCATCTGGGGTGTTTTAGGAAATTTTAAACAGAAGTACCTTTCAATAACCCGCACACAAATTTCAACTTCCTTTACAATGTAAAAGTTTAATTTGTCCCGTAAATGACTGAACGTTTGCTATGAACGCAATTTTCTCGGCGAATCTGCGTACGTGGTACCCTTGAGAGTTTAATATTTCGGAAATTGTTATGTAGATGTTTTGATGTCATTTTGAAGTTAATGACTTTTTCCACACCTTTCATTTCTGCAGAATTACTTATACATATTTTTATATACAGTCGATGTAAACTGTTAAAACTCTCATGTAATTTTTTGAAGTTTCTCTCTCAGTCATTTACGAAAATACTGTTTTTAACTACAGCAGGGGATTGTAACTAAAAGCAATGTTTCCAGAACCTGTGTGAGAATCTGTTAATTGTACTGAACAAATACTGGTATTGCGTCTCGTAATTACTTCTAAAGTTATCACAAACGGTGAATTATTAATGACTTTTTTTTCATATATCACAGTCATGTGCTCTCAAAGCATTTAAATACATTATTTAAATTTTTAGAGAAGATTGATATTAACTCTTTTTAAAGAGTATTTCTCCTTTCTAGATTCATCTTCTCGTCATAAATTTGATATAATTTAAATTGAAGTTTAAGAATAACCCGTCGTCGTAACCATATATTTTTAATAAACTATCTCTTGCATTTCTACATAAAATATGTCATTGAGTTAATTTTTTTTTTACTTTTGCCAATTCTATCTTGCTTCAATGAAGAGCACTGATAAAATTTTTATATTCATGAAGATTTAGAAGTGCGATTAAATAATTAATAGTGTTACATAATGAGGTCGTTTCTTAAATAAGTTAAGACATAATTAGCAGTTAATGTTTTAATTAAAGGAAATATGTTTTTGTTGAAGTAAATGTCAAATGATTTATTGTTTATTTTCTATAAATTTAAGGTTAGTTTTTAAGGTATTGATACTTGGATTTGTTTCTCTACAAATTTGAAATCTCTCATACGCCAAAATGTTTTCATCATATGAGAATGTTCAGTAATTGCACGTTGCCCAGTTGTAGAGATGAGTTCAACCGCAATGTACGAGTAATAGTCATTCTGCCCTTGTTACGCTTCACCGCTGTTGTATGAAAGCTGGTGTGCGTTTATAAAGCCATCGTATTTCGACAATGTACGTGTTAACACAAGCAATCCTTTTGAGGTTCACAGGGCAAAAAGTGTTTTTGTTGTTTGTTCTTTGATGTGCTTGAAAACGTTTTTTATAACATCTAGTTCCATAGTCCTTGAAATGTTCATTGCTTCCCCGACTGCAGAAATCGATTTGAAACGCATCACAAAACCACCGGAATTGAAGCTTTTTGTTTTTCGTGCCGAGATAAACGTTGTAGGAGAAATGGTTATTCTTGTATAAAAAAAATACATTTACCTATCGTCCAATTACTACCACAATGTTTATGAAATCGTTTAATGTGTCACACAGGCACGCTTTCAAGAGAAAAATAATACTTTATTTCGAATTTTTAGAACCATTGCGATGTATTATACAAATGGATTCAAAGGTTCTCTCATAAACTTAAGAAATAAATCTTTCAAGTCAGGTACACATTCCAAGCGGTTGCAAACGGAGTTCAGTGAAAAGTATTTTGTTGAAGGTAAGCGTTTTTTTTTTTTCAACGACGAAGAGACAAACAATCATACCAATTTCAAGAAACATACGGGATGAGGGCGTGGACGCTGGCAGGAGGTGTCGCGATATGGCATTCCGGCCCTCGCGACACGCTGCCGTCGGCAAGTGACCAGTTGTCATTTGCCGACGCCAGCGTTCCGGGGCTATAAAATGGCGAGGACTTCGCACCTCGCCCCTCTTATTACGCGTCAACCTGCCGAAGCCAGCCGTCGTCACGCCACCCGCTCCCAGGACGTAGGCTCCACTACGCGGGTAAGTCAATAAACTTATTATAAAATATACTCTCTTATCTTCCTGCACGAGTTGGTGGGGTCCTCCCTCTCCCCCTCAACTCGCGATCCCAGGGAGGGCGCCGCCGGAGCTCGTTATCCGCTGGCTCGTGGCCCCTAATCCCCGCGCCCGGCATCACGCGCGCCCGCCCCCGCTCCGATTGCCTTTGTTCCGCTGGCGCGCCTCGTGGGCCGATGGCTGCGTTAATCCTTCCACTTGTCGCGTCGCGCGGCGTCTCATTCGCCTCGTTACCCCCCCCCCTCCGCACTCACTCGGCGCGCTCCATACCCTTCCGCCTGACCCCTCTCTTCTTGAAAGCTATGGTCACGTTCTGCGCTGCCGGGGTGGATTAACATTCGGAATTTATCTCGTCTCCAGTGGGCGAGACATTTTTCGAACTTTATTAGTGCCCGAAATAAGAATTATGTGTAGATTCAGTGACTCGCACTGATGAGTGTGCCTTTGACCATAGAGTAGAGAGAGACCATAGAGTGTAAATTAATTAATGAAAAACGTTTAAAAAATGTGAAGTTGATAATCGGAATTCCATTACTAAAACCGAATTAAATGTAAACCCTGAACATGCAAACTTATTTTGTGAATTAAGTGCTGAAAGTTAGACTCTTACTCGCATTTACGCAAACATGCGATTTCAAATGCAAATTAACGTAAAGTGTAATGTATTCTGAAAGGAGAGTGATGTTCGTACACTAGATTTGCGACAAAATTACTTTTCTTTGACAAAGTCTCCTGCAGAGAGAAAACTAATTGATATTGATCGTGTTGTGAACTGTATTATTTAGAGAGTATACCCATTCAGCATATGCGGTGTATTTGCTCTACCCCTGCGCCAGTTCTTGACACTCACTTGCCTCTAGTTTAAACTTCGGTCACTGTGCGTTTGCAATTTATCACAAATAACTGCTAATACAATTTTTCTTTTGTCCTATATCAACCCAGCACTTTAAGTGACAATTAAAACAATGCGTTTATATTCATTATTTTATCTCATAGATGCTTTGTCCTCTACATTATTTCTATGCCTTCATTATAATTCTGCTACCTTAACAAATAACCATGTATTCTTCGTTCTAATCACTTCAGTTATCTATCCCGACCTTTTTCCGCTTTGCTGACATCTGGGTCTAATTCAGTCATTCTCACCGCAGTCTGTACATTGCCCTCACTCCAATTTTCCATTGCTTTCAGTCATCCCCTACTCCTCTCTGTCCGCATAGCCACTCTTCCCGCCGGCCCTGCCGCCCGCTTGCGCCCGGGGCAAAACTAATTAGGCAAAAATCCGCGGCGGCGACAAAGCCCGCGTCCGGCGCCTGTGACGGGGTCTTTTGTGTCCGCCGCTGGCCGCCGGGGGCGCGGCGGGCGGGGGAGCGGCGGTGGCGTCGCACCCGGCCGCCGGCGACACGTGAAAAGCGAGCGCGCGCTGCCCGCTGATACGAGGCCGGCGGCGCGAAAACGTATTCGGGACAGTTGTCGCGGCCGATGTAATGGTCACGCCCGGCGCGTCGGAGGGCGGCGGCGTTCGGGCGATGGGCGATGGGCGGCGCCCCGCCCTGCGCCCCTCTGATCGCCCGCGCCCGACGCGCGCGCTGCTCGGGCGGGCGACGGCCGGGGCCGAGCCTCACAGCGACATGGCAGGCGCCCGCCACCGCCTGCCAGGGGACGCTGCGCCGAGCGAAGAAGGCCAGCCCGGCGCTTTGCTGCAAATATCCAAACACCCAAAGCTTCATTCTAACATATTTGTTGAATGAGAATTTACCAAGAATTTTCGAGATATTGGCACTTTTATGTGTATCATCGGCACTCATCAGAGATGTGCTCTGGTGAGTGACAATTTGATAATGTTATCCTAGGACACTACAATTAAATACATGTTTATGAATTTTCTATTGATAGGAACGTGAGGTTGCTCAAGCTTGACGTTTCTCTTAATCAGATTCAGACGATTTATTTCATGCTTTAGTATATTTCCCATATCCCATATGTTTCTTCAGGCGTCGTCTTTTCCTAGAAGGGAAATTGCCAATATTAGTTCATGAGGTAGTTTTCATTCACAGAACATTCGCTCAAACACTTACACGAGGTGTGCAAATCATGAAAAGCGGAGGAGAGAGCAAAGCTAGAGATCGTTATCCATGTAGATTAACTGATCGCTTTGTAGCCGTGAAACGCAATCCCTCGGGCAAAGACCTCTCACGGAAAAATATGTACATCCAATGCATCAAAGCACACTGTACAGCACATGTTCTACTTCAATAGTCCACTTGTTCACTGAAATCCGTTTATCGCCCCGAGGCGACGTTGTAAACGTTAGTTGTTACTACAATGCTCCGCGCGTTCGCACATAAAACGAACCGAAATCGGCCGCGCGTAGGTGCTCAGACGAATCGGTGTATCCGCAGTCGTCCATCCCCCTGATGTTTATTTTTGATATTTCGTCGGGTCTTCGACACACTGCAGCAGCAGCAGCAGCGCGTCCAAACACAACGAGGCCGATGTTCGTCGCTAAACTGCGCGGCATTTAAACGTAATTGCCGTAATGACGCGAGTTTTTGTGTGTTGCCGTTTGACCGCATTGTCGGATGGATTTGCGCGATACCAGCCCGTAATGGATTCCGCGAATTATCTCGCCGTAAACAAGCCGGTGGTATCAAGTAATTATTGCCGTGCTTGTCGAAGTCGCAGACACGCGCCGCAGCCCCCGCAGCAGCGCCAGCCCGTGTTGGGCCGTGCTTCGTGGCATGTAGAGCCGATGTATGCGGTTGCCAAAGAGAGGGTTCGAGAGCGTTTAGAGCGACGAGCTGTCACTGCTGGTTGTCCTCTTTCTGCGTGCTTGGCGTGCCCGCGCGCCGCAGAACGGGCGTCCGTCCTTTGCCTGCCATTCAAAGTGTGATCGTCAAGCGCCACATTAGAAGGATTGAATCTACGAAGAACAGCACTTGGATAGGTAGGCAGCTGTTTTGGTGTTGCTCTGGTACGCCATCCTGCAAAGAAAATTTCTTCTACTACTTGGCTGCTAAATCCCAAAATATCGTGGAGTGAAGAAGAAAATATTTTTAGAAAAGAAAGTTTCTATATTTTTGTTTTGCCTTTAGTGTGAATGTGTACTGGATTTTAAGCTAGAGAATTCATTGAATCCACAAATACTCTTGGTTAAAGGTGTGCCTTTATTTATTAATATATGGCAGTACATGCAGTAGTGCATATATTCATAATTTTGAAAAAAATGTTTGTTTCTGTGGTTTGTTTGGGGTCAGTCGAACTGTTTTAGATGACGATCCACTTGATTTTTATTATGTTATTCTTTTAATAAAGGTATAACACTCAGCGTGTGCAGTGCACAATCTGAATATTTGTGTTGTAATTAAATACATATAAAACGAGAAATTGATCAGTTCATTTCAGACGAAACGAGGGATTGTTAAAAGTTTCCTTGCTCTGTGGATAAATATTTTTCAGTAGTTTCTCTCGCGAAACTCCAATCTTCTACGGTTTCTCTGCATGAATGTCATGACAACGAAATGGCGTAATGAACGAAATGTCTACTGTGAGCACGTGCGCATGCGTCAGCTCATGCGCTTCTTTGCTGCTGGGCCATCTCAAGATGATAGGAAGCCAGGGTGGACGGACTCACACACACACACTCACACACACACGCACGCACGCACGCACACGCGCGCGCGCTTTCCTCTGCTAGATTTGGTTGTATTCTGTAGGCAACCAAAGGAAGACGGACGTATTAGGATTTCGTAACAGAAAGTTCGGTCAGACAATAATTCCAGTGATTTAAATGTGTAAATTAAATTTCGACTTTAATTATCGTTAAAAATTTTTGACCTCTAGGAAATTATAACAGAAAGAATGTAAACACTAACATATATCGTACTTACAATATAAACAAACAAAAAAACTGTGAATAGAAAACACTCTATTTTCTAATATTACTGTTTAATCGCTAGATCTGAACGGATTGAATAATACAAAATGATTTTAGCAATATTTCTTAAAATTATTAAAGTCCTATGAGTTTTTTATAAATTCATTGAAGATCAAGGAAGGTTCTTCTTGTACGTTTTTATGAGAAAATTAAAACTCTCAATTGATTTACATTTAGCCATTCAGTCATTAAAACTTGTCATTAAAACTTATTACGAAAAATTTATTTTTTAACAAAAACTTTTACGCATAGTCAGTGCTTTAGATAAGAAACTATTATTATTCTAGAATAAAATATTATTAAATTGATACTAAATTCCAGTCCACTCAAGCTCTGATGTCAGCATTATTTTCCTTTATACATTTTCGTAATCTCCAAATCTTCCTCCTTCAAAAAAGGTGTGAGACGATGTATTTTTTAAAATTTATTTATTTAAGGTTGCTGTCTGGGAGCGAACTGCCGAGACGATGTATTTGTATTTAATACTTCCCATTTTTGTTTCATTTGTTTATATTTCAGTTTACCTCAATCGGTAAGTCATTTTGAGGAATTCATTAGAACAATCTACTGATGGTTATGTCTTTTTTTTCAAAATCAATGTTGTTTTAGTTGCTGTTATTGCGATTCGGATTAAAATAGGTAATTAATTATTGGCATGTAAAAGACCAGGTTCATCATTATTACACAAAATAGTTATGACCTGGAATGTTGCACATACAGTAAAAAAGGCCGCAATTATCTAGCTTCATAGTTATATAATTGGATATTCAATTGTGTAATACTACACATTCCTACAACTATTAGTGGTTCGAGAGAAATTGTATTCACATTTAATTATAAATACATTTTTGATGAAATACAATTTGTTCTTGGTATCTCTACGCAGTTTTTCCTAGACTTTTCAAAACTTAGTTGGAAGAGTAATTTTGGAATGTTGTTTATTAAAAGAGACCTAAATAGTTTGTTTTTTTTTTAAGCATTATTTGTAATTCGTACACGCGAGTACCTACCTCTCTCTGCCGTGATAACTTGATTCAGCCATATCACTTGTCATTACCAGGTAGCATTCATGGTCAAAAGATGATCTACGACTTTGGCGAATTATTCGTGTAGCTACAGACCACGTGATTTAGACCAAAGTTTGTTTGGCAATGTCGCGGAACGATGCTCGTGTCAAGAGTCCATTGACCATAGAGTACCGCTCGCTGCCGCCACTGCCTGATGCTGCCGTCTCGCAGCGCTCCGTTCCCTCCCCGTTTGCCTCCGCCCCGCGCCGCGCGAGGCGAATCCTTTGGAGTGGCCGGACGACGTCACCGGTCGTGTCGCCCCATTCTCACCGACCGTCATTACAGCTCAAAATGGCGGCCAATCGTCCGCGAACATCAATATGTATTTCGCGCTTTGGCCGCTCGCGCGGGAAGTACCGCTAACCCCTCCCATGGGCGTCGGCTGAATCGGCCGCAACGCGCGTAACGCGAGGCGTAATGGGGCGTGTTCCAGACGTTTCATGTGGCCGACGCGATCAGGCGGCGGGTTGCGGCGACGAAGTTTCCCGAACGGTGGCGGGAGCCGTCGGACGTCCCCGAAGCGGCCTCGAGTTCAGAACCGTGAGAGAGGCGCAGCGTCTGTCGGGAAAGCAATGGCCGACGCTGCGTCGCCTGAGATGCCGCTTAATTAGGTTATTTGTTGTCTGTTTTCGTAAGGCCGCAGTGCCTCCCGGCTGTCCGCGGGGGCCGCTCGTAGGGCGCCACCGGCCTGCTTCATTTGAATGGAGAGCGTAATCAGGCAGACTGGAAACGCGAGCCTTCGCTGCCGCCGCCGCCGCTGCCACTAGCCACGCCGTCGGTTGCTTTTAATTCTGTCGGCCGCCGCGATGAATACGAACGAAGCCTGCGGCGGCGGCGGCGGTGGCAACGCCCTCCCCGTTCGGAGGGTCCGCCCACGGTGCCCGCCACCCCCGGCCCCACCTCGCCCCCACCCAGCCCCGCCCCCGCCCCGCCCCGCGCGCACGAGCGACTGACAGGTCACTCGCAATCGCATTGTGTGCGCTTGACAGTCAATTATGCAAAGCAGCGGCGCCGAGGGAGGCTGCTCCGAGATGGAAAAGGGGAGAAGAATTTCCCGCTCCTTCGCCGTTGACTCTGCCGCCGCCTCCGCCGTCCCTCCCACGAGGTCGCGCGATTCCGCGCTGGCGGAGGGGGCCTGTTGCAGGCGCGTCGCGGCCTCGGTACAAATTACAGATGTTGTATGAGGCTCCTACCCCAAAATTTCAAGCAATTATGTATGAGAAGCAATGTCCAAATGATACCTTTGCAGATATTTCAAAAACCTGACAACTTGCAGTATTCACTCATAACATTTTATTTCACCAGTTTCGAGTTCTTGCACGTTTTAGTAAATTATTCTTGAAGAGTGACATCGTACTATACAATACAGCACAATTAGTTACAATAATTCAAATTAGGTTTATTATTATCTCTAAATTTTTGTGATTTTTTTACACAACGTAGATAAGCATACATTTGCAATCTACCAATTGTGTGAGAAATTAGTCTCTATCAATACGCTTACACTTTAAAAGTAGCAGGAAAATGAAAAGTGATTAATGATTTTTCTATGGAATATTTAACGTTGGATTTCAATGTAATCAATGTATTGGAAATTTATCCTTACTCTTGATTAGATTTAGTGTGTTACATTTTGTCATTTATGTGCTGCTTTTTTAATTGTACAAACCACTGGTAGCGCTGTCTTCTGCTTTCAAGTCTTCTGCTTTCGAAAAGTTTTAAGTCATGATATTGTCGGGTGGCATACTGTTTTACTTGTAATTACGAAAGAGATTATTTGGAAGATAAAGTAGAAAGATAAATTGTCAGGACTCATCGCAGTTCTTGATGATATTGTGACGCAAGAAATCCCCTCTTGCCCTTAATTTCGCACCATCGCCACAGAAAGCTGCCAAGCATGGAACCTCGACGTCAGCGCTGAGCTCCGGAGCTGGCGAGCACCGAGATCGAGGCCCCGACTAAGCGCTTCGAAAGGGACGTCTCGGCGGTGGATGGGAGCGACGAGTGCAGTTGTCGTGGAGAGGGTGGGATCTGGGCGAGGGGGACGAGGAAGGGGTGGGACGTGGCGGGAAAAGTCGAAGCGAGACGGAACGGGGCGGGGCGGGGCGGGGCCAGGCAAAGTGAGGTGAGACGGAGCGGAGAAGGGCGGCGCGAAGCGGCGGGGTCGCTGGGATGATTGCGGTGCTTGTTCGCCTGGGTTCGGGGGCGCCGTCACCCCCGCCCCCACCCCCGGCACCGCGCCTCCGGTGCCGTCGTCGGGTGCACGCCATCTCGCCGCCGCCGCCCGGCGTCGCTGTGCTCCCGGAGCGTCGCGCCCCAATCCCTGGCTCTCCGCTGGGCTACCGCTCGTCACTGCCGACGCGGCGGTCCTCCTCTCGGCACTTGATAGCTCCTCAGACGTAACTTAATACACTATATTATTTCCTGAATAATACATTTTGAAATGTACAGCTGCGTTTTTCATTTAATTAATGAAGTTTATCGGTTTCCGCTTCCTGATATTCGCACGTACTCTATTTATTTAATGGTACATGAAAGCATTATCGTGATATTTGCACAGCATATGCACAGCACCCTGACAGCATGCATGCACGCACGCACGAATGCACAGCAACAGCATATGCGTGTACAGCTCTATACTTATTCATATAAGGTCGAATCAAATTATATGCAATTCGGGTGGTATTAAGAGGCACAGACATTTCTTCTCCATTTGATTTTTCTTATGGAAAGTTTTTTGGAAACCTTTGTGTTCTGTTTTGTCTTTATTCAATCTCTTGTAGTAGTATGCTTCACCTCTTACCTCAAGATGGTTACTTTCCATCTCGTTTCCATCTGGTCGTTCTCCGCCGCCGTCTTCCGCACACGCGTTGCCGCACCGAGGCGTCGGCCCTTCTTGGCACCCTCCCTCGCGCCCTTGAGGCTCGTCACCCGTCCTTTCCAGCCGCCCTCCACGGCTCTCCGAGCCCCTCCCCCCCCCCCCAGTCCCCGCATCGCGCGTCGTCCTTCCCGGCGCGTCCTCTACGGACCTTATTAAAAGCCCTCCTCTCGCGCCGCCCCCAGCGTCGACGCGTCTGCCGCCACCGTCCAGCGGAAGTCGACCCCCCCCCTCTCCCGCCCCGCAGGCCGCCTCCTCGGGGCGCCCCAAGAGGTCCTTCATTCCGCGCGCAATAAAAAGCCCTATCTGCGCCGCGCGGCTCCGCGGCGTTCCCTCTTTTTTAATGCGTTTAATGAAAAGATCGAGAAGTTTCGTGCCCGCAGTTTTAGATATCCGCCGAAATGAATTCTCGCGGGTTTCCGGCTCGTTGCGGGGAGATTAAAATATTTTATCTCACGCGGATGAATGTGCGGGCAGCGCTTCCCCTTTGCCGGGCTCCACTGCGGGCGCTTCGCCATCTTTCGAAACCTCCAGGCCGCTCGCTCTGGAGGTCACGGCCGCGGGCGCGTCCCCCCCTCGGGTCACTCACCTGGGGGCGATAGACTCGCTATCTGCCGGCCGTTGGGGGTTTATGGGCGTCGGCGCGAAGCTTACTCTTTTTTTTTTCTTTCTTCTTGCGAGAAAGCCGATTTAGTCAGCGACTTTGTCTACTAAATTATACTTATTCTACCAGAACATTAATTATCTTTATTTTCCTTTCTCGGAGCAAACAATGGGGAGAAAATGCTATTTTTTCCTTGCTGAGGTCGCTAATCGGCTTCTGATAACAAAGGGCGTGTTTTTCACAAGCTCTGTGGGTCACGACGCCATGAGAATGAGTAGAAACTTCTTGGAACGTAATCGGCTATTGTAAGAGTTTTACTCGCGTACTTCAGCACTATTTCTCAATGCCTACAACGTATCTTACACAGTCTTGATTCGTTATTTTTGCGCTTATGTCTTCTTCTTGCTTGCCTAAATCAGCTTCCTTTTTTTTTTTAGCGAGAACATGAGTTTGCGTCGCAGAGATAATTGAATTCGCCTCATGACCCTTTTTAAATGAATTAAACACGAGGCACAAAAGCGTAGCTTATCATTCCCTGGCTTTTGTTTCTTTAGTTGTGAAAATGAGGTTTAATTTGCTTTGTGCTTTCCGCTGATAAACACTTGTTTCTTGTAAAACGAATGTCTGGAGTTATGCTAATAATATGACGTTTTTTTCTTTTAATGAGATCATCATGCGTGGTCCTTGTGCAGCTATTTACATTAACTTAATTGCCTTGTAATTTTTTTCATGTATCTTTTAGCTACTCTGTGGGTATTATCAAACGCAGAAACTGCTATTGGTGTAGTATTAGAAGAACACGTCTCAGCTACCGTCGCAGGTTGGAGCATCTCCGTTTCACAAGACACCCTTTACCACCCACCACCGGCATAAAGATCAAAGGTGGCCTATTCGAGGCCCGATCCTGCAAGTACGTCGTGAAGCGGTCGGGAAGCCACGTTTGTGCGACAGCCCGCCCGAAATCGGCTCGCAACAGCGCGACGCCATTCCGCCCAAACGATTCCGCCGCCTTGACTCTTCCCGCGCGACGTGTTTATTGGCCCCTTAATGGCGGTGTTGAGCCTGGCAGGCGCGGATGTTTCACGCGCAGACAGGTGCCGCGCGCGGCGGCGGACGGAGGAAACGCAGGGCGATCCAGGATAGGCCTTCCGAGGTGGAGAGCATTTCGGATGCGCAAGTGGGAGGGACAGGAGGGGCTCAGGTTTCGATTCCGCGAAGGACTAGAACGAGAGCGACCGAGAGGAATGCGCATTTGCAGGACGAAGCATGATCAAAGAAATGCGAAACGTTGAGGTCGGCGGCAAGAGAGCGTGCAATTGAAATGCGGTAGGGGGAAAGAGGAGAGTAAGCAGAAATTGTGATTATCAACGGTTTTGAATGTCATTGGGAAGCAACTTTACTAACGAGGCGGGCGAAGCATGAAGAGAGGGGTGAGGAGGGCGCGTGGCGGAGGGAAGATGGGAAGGATGAAGCGGGTTCCGTTGGAAACGATAGAGTCTCCTGCCGTGGGAGAGGCAGTTACCTGAAGGGACGGCGTGGGCGAGCGAGGACCGAGGAGACGGCGGCGCGGGCGGCGGCACGCTCCGAAGGGACGCGAGCCCGTGGGATCGTAAAGCGGCCGCTTATCGGGCCGAGGGGGAGGGGGTGTCGAGGTGCTAACGCGGACGCGCCGTGCAGTAAACCTACCCCCGCGCTCGCCGCCCCATTTCCCCGCTCCGCGCGCCGTGTGTTCCGCCCCGCCGTTGCACGTAGCGGCCCCCGCCGCCCCCGCCGTCTCGCGTCCCGGGTTATCGCGGTACCTGCGCGGACGCCGCGGTTATGGGGGATTTATCGGGTTATGGCGCAGTAAGCTGCGCGCGCCTGGGGCGGGGGGAGGTGACCCGTCGCAGAGCGCTGACCCGCCGCCGGCGCGCCCGCCCTCCGAGGGCCCTTGGGCGCCCGCAGTGTCTTAAAGGCCGCGACCGACACGACACTCAAACGTCTACGAGTTATTGGAAAAGGGTGTTTTAAAAAATACAGATAGTTGAATGATGTTTGTAAAATGTGAAAAAAATATTATACTTTAGATAAAACGTACTATAATTTGACAAAAAATGAACTGTTAATTCACAAATTAAACACCGCATGACATAAAAAGAACAGATTTTCTATGTATTTTGTTGTTTAATACACACCTTTGAGCTTATTTTAACAGAGAGTGAAAATTTTGCGTACTGGGGCGTTTTTAGATGTCACTTCTATCCATTTTTTCATCTTCCTATGAACACATCCGTCGTTTTTTGTGGGTCCGGTATCGTTTGTTCAAAGTGTCTGAAGACATTATTTGCTCAAATTGTGAATGTTCATAAATTACTTTACTGCATTACGTTCCATCTACTCATCCCATACCCATGTACTATATTATGAATACATCCTTCGTTCTTTGTGTCCCATGTCTTCTACCTAAGATTACGTCTGACATTCTCCTTTAACTGTGCTTGTAACTCATCATCGTTAAACATCGTAACGGGTCCAATTAAGGAGATGGCACCGGCGACCTAATCGCCGGCGTCTGCGGCCGCTCCTTGAAGGCGCGCCGCCGGCACGCGACGCGCGGCGAGGGGGCGGGGGAGTGCGCAGCGGGAGGAGGAGGGGGACGAGGAGGGGTGGCGCGGGCGAGGAGGGCGAGGGCCGCCGGCCGATCGCAGTGCCCGCCTCCATTAGGCCCCGCCCTCCCGGCGCCTCTCTCTTAAGTGGTTTCCGCTGCCTTTGACGTCGCCGTCGCCTTCGCTCGGTCTCCTCCATCTTCTTCTTCTCCTCCGCCCTCCGCGGCGCCGCCGCCTCCACCTCCGTCTGGTTCCGCTGCACTAAACCTTTTAGCGACCCGACGGCCGGAATCCTTAATTCCCGCGCGCGTTGCCGATCCGCCGGTGACGACGCGGGGTCACGAGGTCGGCGGCGGTAAACAGCGGTCGATCGGTTCGCCATCGCACCGCCCACCGCCCACCGCTCCGCCCACCGCACCGCCAACCGCCCACCGCCCACCGCCGCCCGGCGGCTCCATCGGCCCGTTTGCTGCCACTACCTTCGAAGCCGCCGGCCTTGTGCTCTCCGGCTGGTTTTACCCCCTCTTTTATTCGAGTTTTAGAACGTCGCTTTTTCGTGTCCACGCGTTCTACATTTTACTGATCACTTGTTTCCTTTGGCTCTTTATCTGTGAATTTCTCCTGCCTTCCGTTTCTTCCTTTTAATCCATATGTTCTGCGCTCCCTCCTTCCTAATACCTAAAAGGATTAGCATTTATTGTGATATTACATGAATAACATTTTTGATTTTATAATCTTAACCACAAGTTCCAATATTTTCGGCGTTAGCGGTTATCATCGCTTGTGTATTCAGTTCGTCGATCATCGTTAATGCGAAGTTGTCACCCGCTTCTTCTCCTATAAACCTAAATAAAATAGAAATAATACAAAATAAATTTCTCAGAAAGATCATTAGAGCTCCTTGGTTCATAAGCAACATACAAATCCAAAATGAACTAAATATATCATCCATTAACGAATATATAAATCTTATGACTCATAAATTCTTCTCATCCCTTCCCCAATCGCGCAGTACAACAATATTCAAGCTAGGTAAAACGTATGGTTCATCAAAAAGAATAAGATCGCGATTCCCTAAAGACTCCCTTCGTCCACCTTAAATCACCTACCCATCTTCCACTTTCCAAAAATTCCACCCACTGACACCCTCTCCTCAAAATTATCACATGTAACTCCAAAAACTGTTATCCACAGTTTCTTCTCAAAGAACAACGTTTTATCAGACCCCTGAGAGAGGACGTAACGCATGCGGATGTCCATCCCTGAAAGTTAATGTGTAGAATATTGTATAATGAACACCCCTGAAAGGCAGAAATGCCGAGCAGGTAGAAATAAATTTAAAAAAAGCGGTTATCGTCGCTTGTGTATTCAGTTCGTCGATCATCGTTAACGCGAAGTTGTCACCCGCTTCTTCTCCGGCGGTCACATCACCGCTCGGGAAAATTGCGACACCCTCGGCCGGTTCAGTGGCCCACCGGGCTGGCGGCGCCGACGACGCGGCCGCGATCGATCTTCGTTGGCGTCCCGATTGGGCGCGCAGGGCTCCGGAGGAATCTGTGTCTGCGGGGGAGGCGCCTGCACTAGATCTTCGAGGGCGGAGCGGGGGCGGCGCGCGGGGGCGGACAACTACCCGCGCGGCACCGCGCGCGCCCCGCGCCCTTCAAGTGACAAGTGTTTCCGCAGCGACATACTTCTTGGCGGGCGGAAAGATGAAGCACCGCGTAGCTTGTCAGATGCGAACAGAATTGATGTCATGCGGAGAAGTGGCTTCCTCGTAATTTTATAGTCTCGAAGTGTGTACGTATCGTTACAATTTACCCGCTGTATTTCATTTTAATTTCTTTTGAGGCAAAATCAGCGTGTTGATTAAACAAAAATTGCTTGTATCTCGTGGACGTACTGAAAGGTTTTTATTAAAGCGCGTGCAAAATGCGTGCAATCCAAGCTAATAAAATGTACCAAAGTCGTGAAGAAATTTTGAAAATTGTCAACGTTAACGTAATGTAATAATTAAGAGGAGCATTTTTTTGCCTCAAATTAAATATAATTTGTATTCATTTCAAATGAGCTTCTTTTATACTTTCAAAATATTTCAAAGGAAATCTTTCGTAAAACATTGTTTTGTTGCGTATTTTCCATTTGAAACTGAAGGCTGTCAGAGAGCAGATGAAATACAGTTATTGTTCTCTTTAAACACATTCTTTACTGAGTAAAATTTCTAATTTTGAGTTTGAAAATTTCCGAAAACGTGTAGCCATGTTTTTCAGTATTAGAATCACAAACTTGATAATAGCATTCGTGTGGGTGGATGGCGAGCGTATTCTCCCCCTCCCTTGCGCCGTGGACGGCAGCAGCCGCGCGGGCGATCGGCAGCCCTGAGGCTTATCACGATCAAGTGGGCCGCGTGGGGCCGCCGCCCTCCGCCCTACGCCCTCCGCCCCGCCCGCCGGCCCCTAAGTAATGCGGGCGCTTGCGACCTTGGGGGCCACTGTAGGCGCGCGCTCCTGCCTCCGCCCGCCTCCGCCTCCGCCTCCCCCGCCGCCTTTGCTTCTCCAGCCGCCACCCCGAGCTGGCCGGGATTACCGTAATGTAATCAATTACCGGAGCGGGGCGGGGAGGGGTGGGACGGGGCGGAGTGAGCCCGGGCAGCTGCGTACAAGGCATTGCCCTCGGCCATCTTCCTTCCTGCTCGCTGTTGCCATGCCTACTGGATATTTTGAGGCATGCTTCATAAATATATTATACTCAGAAGTGATTGGGATTCATGTTAATGTGGTCGTCATGTTTGTGTACAGAATCTCGAATATCGGTTATTCATAAATGTCATTACATTTGTCTTCTTCAGTTAGGGAATAGGAAAAATAAGGTAGTGAATAAAAAAAATCCTAATCGTAAAATCCGTGATGCTGCTGTAATTTTGTGGAGAATGATGTGAATTCCTGGAATCATTTGTTACTTGTGTGTAAATTTGAATGCTTTGTGTTATCAAATAATTCATCTATTCGTTGTTAATTCGTAAAAACTCCATATGGCGCTCCCACATACTGGTTGTCAATAGCAGTTGTACACTGCAGTCTTCTGAATCTCTAAACTATGCTAATATTGAATGCAGTGAAACGACATAGTATCAATGTAATGTGAAAGTATAAAACTCCGAAAATGTAGGAAGTTTTCGGGGGCATAAAACACGTAATCATATTCATACGTATTTTATGTCGAGAACTAAACCAGCCCCGCTGGCGTGCTCTTCTTTCTTACCCGAATCGCGCTTTCGCAGACTTTCTCTGTCGATACTAGGCAACGGCACGCGGGAGGCAGACGTCAATAAATCGAGACCAGCGTGCATGTGTACCGGCGTTGGGGGGTGGGGGTGGGGGGAGGGGGATCCGCTTGCTGTCATCGAGCGCGCGACGCGATCGTGGGGAAAAGGGGGGGGGGGGGAGCGAACGAGCAGATGCGTTGCGGCCGCTGCGGACACGATCATGCGGCGGGGTGACGTCGAGGTCCTGGGGTCAGGGCGAAACGACAGCAAGGGCGCGGGAGAGTAATAGCAGCTGGAGTGCCAGAACGGAGGGAGAACGGGAATGAAACAGGTAGACCTGGAGGGTCACTGAATGTCGAATGTAAACGGGCACCGAAGGAAAGGATAATAATGGTGGAGCAAGAATTCGACGATGCGAAATGGTGTAAAGAATATCCTGTAGAGAAGAAGAGTGCGAAAAGGAGAAAGGGAGAGCGAGAGCATCACAAGAGGTCTGAGGGGAAAAGGATGGAGGAAGCGGAGCGCGGAGCGGACGTGTCCCGCGGGAGCGCGCGTTCGGCGCTCTCTGACGTTGACGCAGACCAGGCGCTGGCGCAGCATTTGCGCCGCGCGGCAGAGGCGCCGCAGGCGGCGGCAGCGGTGATGATGGCGATGGCGATGGCGCGGGCGCGGGCGCCGCCGCCTCGGTTCGCAGGCGGGCACTTTGTTCGAATTTATGCACGCACCGGCGAAGCTGTGAAATCCCCAATTTACGCGCTTCGTTTCCGTCCGCGCAAAAATTGCCCCGTCGAGAGATGGGCCTCTCATTCGGACCCCACCCCCACCCTTGCGTCCCGCCCAGTCAATGTTGCAGGCGCCGACTCCGCAGGCCCGCTTACGCAGCTCCTGGTATCGCATCACCACTCGACTCCGGGCTACCCTCCCCCCCACCGCGCACCCCCCCTCCTCCCGGCACACACACTCGCACGCGGAGCGCTTCCCATCGGCCTTTCCGCCCCCGCCGCCCTTTGCCGCCTCTCGGTTGGCCTTCGTGCCCGCCAGCGGCGCTCCCAACCGCCCGTCGTTCTCACCTCCCGCGCCGGTCCCACCTCCCAGCGCCCGCTCTCGCGTTCGCGTGCTCCCGCTGACACTGGCCGCCGCCGCCGCCGTTGCCGCTCGGGCCTCGCTCTCACAGTAAATCGCCCCCTGGGCGCCGCGCCGCGCCGTGGCGGGCGGCGAGGGCGGGCGGCGGGCGATCGCCCGATGGACTGGCGATGCCGGCTAGTTTATCGCCCCGCGACCCCTCGCTGACAAACGGGGCCATTACGCGCGTGCCCGGGCGCGGGGCCCCGTCGGGGTTAATCCGCGCACGCCCCCGCTGCCCGCCCTCGCGCCCGCTCCCGCCTCGCGTCTTTAAAGCGCGCTTTACCAGTGGGCTGTCGTTGCCGCCGTTCTTCCATGAACCGCCACGGACTGCGTGTCATCTGTCAGGTTTGAGGTCGACATGCTTTTACGTCTTCCTCTGCCTTTAGCTTTGCAGTGCCTTCCATCCATTTTCTTTATAATATATCTTGACTTAACATATTTCGTCTTACCATGATTCCACGAAAATTTCGTCGTATTCCTCTTTCCTCCTACTCTTCTCCCACACAACTCATTGGTTAATTTAATTTTGTATTGTTATACCTCTTTTTGTGTCTTCCTCTCAGCCCACATTCACTTTAATCCTATCGTATTTCTTTTTCCAACTCCACTTTCGTCGGTTTTTCCTCCTTCCTCTACACTCTGCCCGCCTCGACCCCACAACCAAGGCTTTCGCTCCATATCTTCGCATCGTCCTTTACCAAGATTCATTGTATTTTAGCCGGCGGCAGGAGCTGCCCACCGTCCATCGTCGGCGGGCCAGCGCCCGGCCTGCGTCGCGCCGCGCGAGGTTTTCCGCTCGCTCCAGCGCGCGCCGCTCAAGGTTGCGCCGCAGAGGTCGGCGCATCCGCGCAAGAATTGCCAATAGCGCTTCCTTCCCGTCGCGGCGCTTTTTGAAGTTATGGCGACCAGCCAATATCGAGCAGTACTTCCGCCCCATTGCGTGCCCGTTCTTCTCCGCCGCCGTGCGGGTTGCCGCTTCTCCGCTGCCGCTTCTCCTCGTGGCGGAATTAGGGTGCACCGCCGAATGCGTTGTCACGATTAGCGCGATGATGAAGACGTAAGATGTTTCCTTTGAGACGATTTTTGGCTGCTGTTTTTCTGTGTCTACTGTATTTATCTGCATTATATTTAAAATGTCTTGGGTGATTTTGTGTTCTGGTCTTCCAGGTAATGTTTTGTTGACATCACGTACAGGTGATTGAATTTTCCTGGAAAAGACGTAGATGTCTAATGATAATGCGATGCCTACAGGGGTGAAGAAATGGTTGAGGGAGCATTGTTTTCTGGGCACTAAACGCCCAAAGTAAAAATACAGCGCCAAGTTCTTCTTGTCTATTGCAATAAAATTCTCCGTGTTTCCTGTGTGATGGAGATATAACGGACATTGTGGGAATTTTACGTCTCTACACTTAAATTTGTTTTTTATTGCCTTCAGTTACACATTTAGGTGATCAAAATAATCAGGTCATGGTATCCGATTAATGACGCTTTAATAAAGTTCAATCATATTGTAACAGTGTAAAATATATTGATACTCGATGCTACATAAATCTGGTTCTAAATATATGGTAGAAAAGGGAATTCTGCGAAAGAGAACATGTCAATTGTAAACTATAATTAATTTTTGAAATTTAATGATCGCCATTACTGGCGCTTTATCAAATAATGTTCTGCACATACCTATTTTAAATTTGCTATATTTAATGAATTCATATAACAACCTGAAAACTCAAACGTTTAGAACGAAATAAAGTTTTCAACGTACGTCATATACCAGCTACCTGTAAGATCTCAGTCGTCCTGTAGCTAACCTGCGATTGCTTCGGTTCAAGACTATAATTTTAAAATATTAGATATTATTGTAAGAGTTGCCTTAGTTTATCGAACAGTACTAATCCTGGAAAATAGATGCAAAATCGCATTCTCAAAGTCAGATTTTGTGTTAAGTGATAAAAATCAGCAAAGAGACAGCATATGGTTGGGTTACTTATTCTTAACGTTAATTATAAAACGATCAAATATCATTCATTATCGAAACATTATCGCAAGCGTTTAGCGATTATCCTACCACTCATACATGCCAGTAAAATGCTCCGTGTTTCCTGTGTGATGGAGATATAACGAACATTGTGGGAATTTTACCTCTCTACACTTAAATTTCCGACGTCATTCGTCTGACGACATATTCATTACAAAAGACTAGAAGCACGGAGATTCCGCTCTGACTTCTGTGTATATACTGACAATAAATTGCAAATTGCGAAACCGGATAGCTTCATCAAGGAGACGACATGTACTATTGCGAATGCCCAAGAACCCATTTCCAGGGTGTTTCATTTCTAAGAATTCTCCGCTTTACGACCAGCGCGTGTCACACCGCGAGTTGTCTGCATATCCGGTTTCTGCATCGATTTGCGCGCGGTACAGGCGCCATCTGGCCGCATCCTTGACACTTAATACGCATCGCGCTGCTCCTGGCGCCCGCTCGCCAGGAAGTGGCTGCGGCGGGCGGCGGGCGGCGCGCCGCGGCAAAGAAGGGGAGAGGAGGAAAGACGTTAGCGAGGGATTGTGTTTCCTGCTTTCCTGCGGAAAGAAATGCGAGCTTCCTATTTCCTGCGCACGTCGCGAGGAACTGCGTGCTTCCTTTTTATAGTTTTCATCAGAGCGACTCCCTCGACCCGTTCCGAAACGACGTGATCCTATTATAATGAAAGAAAACAATGTGCCTTTCTTTCGTAATCTGGTTACGGAAGGTTGCAAACTCGAGGTCGTGAGAGTCATTCGTGAGCCGGGACGGGGTCTGCGCCCAACAGGCTCTCTCGATTGGAGAATATCGTCACGCGCCATCGCTTTGCGAATTAAACGGTCGGCCAGTTAACTTCTCCGAGATAATGAAGTTTTTCTCCGTCTCCTTAATTACGCCGTGCATCCTTTTTCTTAGACATCCGGGGAGGACCCGAGACTTTAGGAATCCAAGACAAAGGCCGTTTTTCCCCTTTTGAAGGACTTACTGGACGATTTGTTTACGACTTTTCTTTCGCTGTGCTCTTCAATCTGCATTGTGCATCAGACTGCGTAAATTGAAGGAAAAGGTCAATAACTTTAAGAGTTCACTTTTGCTTAATTTTTGATGAGAGAGTGAAATCCTGACTTTTCGAAATTTTAGTAGTGTAAATTGATGCTATAGATCGTTCTACAAAACTATTTTAAGCAATTCTTTTATTGTATTTTCAAAATTGTGATGTAAAATATTCATTCAAAAGGTATAAAAAGAATTGATCACAGAGAATTCAAGGAAGAACATAATATGAGAAATAATTATTTTGCTCTCGAAAATTCTTGTGCTGTTAGAAAAAGTGGCGTTGTACTTACCGAAAGCAGATTCTTCCTTAATTTTTTCTCCTGGTTTTTAGAAATAAATAAATGTAGAGGAACGTATTTCTTGGAGCGATTCGTGAAACGTATACCCGCAACTTGCTTCTTGTCATGACACTGTTCCATGACGATCGAGAATATTGACCTTTTGCCCTGAAACACCCTGTAGGAGGTAAATTATTACCTCTGGGGGAAACTGCGCCATGGCAGTCATTCCACTGTCGTGGGTACGGTGCGCAGTCCGCTCGTCACAATAAACAGTTCCGCGTCATACGTCATAATAAACAGAGCGCGGTCGCATTTTGTTTGAAGTGCTTTGACACGAGTATTTGTTATGTGCGTGTTTACACGCACCGTACACGAACGGGCACGTGCGACAAGCCATCCCGCTTAATTGCAGATGGGGCGCAACGTCGCGGAGGCAGGTGGGCTGGGGAAGCGCTTCGTCCTCGGTCCGTTCTCGGTCCGTTCTCGGTCCTTTCTCGGTCCTTTCTCGGTCCTTTCTCGGTCCTTTCTCGGTCCTTTCTCGGTCCTTTCTCGGTCCTTTCTCGGTCCTTTCTCGGTCCTTTCTCGGTCCGTCCTCGGTCCGTCCTCGGTCCGCCCTCGGTCCGCCCTCGGCCCGCCCTCGGCCCGCCCTCGGCCCGCCCTCGGTCCGTCCTCGGTCCGTCCTCGGTCCGTCCTCGGTCCGCCCTCGGTCCGCCCTCGGTCCGCCCTCGGCCCGCCCTCGGCCCGCCCTCGGTCCGCCCTCGGTCCGTCCTCGGTCCGTCCTCCCTCCGCCCTCGTAGGCCTCGCTTTCGCCTGCGTGCCCGCCTCCTCCCTCTCTTCCGTGAGCCGGCTCCCCTCGCCGCGGTGCCGTGTCGCTGACTTCACGAGTTTCGTCATCGTCCGCCCCTCGAAGCGGCCCCTCGGTCTCCGATCTCTCTCGCGCGCTCGGCACGCGCGTCCACCCGCCCTGCGTCCGTTTCCGCTTGTCCGAAGCCTCTGTGTTGACATTCAGCCTCTTCCCCTTTGATGTTCGCCCGTCCACTCCTATATGTTCCGCTTGGCGAAGCCTCTGCTCACCACGCAAGCCAACCTGTCAGGGAGACTCTTTGAATCATGGATGGTGGTCCTTGTCATTTAACTTCTTGATGTTTAGTGCTCGTGCATGGTACCTCAATGCTTCTTATTGAATCTTCGACCTCGTCTAGAGTATCTCGTCTGTGTCTACACACTGACCATTAATCTTTCTTTTACGTATACTACCAGAGTTGCTGAAGGTTCCAGGATCAATCAAAACGTTGCCAACACGTACGTTCATCACCAATTGTTGACCTGTCCATTTACCTGTAATTTTGAACCCCCAGAAATCTATGCTGCTTCGCTACCACATATCCCGTATACATAGTGGTACGAAATCACTATATCTGTTGTTCGAAATCGCAGCAACTACTTTCGTATTATTACTAAATAACCCGACTCCCACTAATTCCGCTATCTTCATAATATCTTAATGATATTTCTACTGTGGTAGCAACTACTCTCATATCTGAGGTGGTACTTCTGCTCCTTCGCCGCGCGAGAGTTCGCGTGCCAGGGGCGCGCAGTTCCTCTCCTCCTCGCCTCGCCTCGCCTCGCCTCGCCTCGCCTCGCCTCGCCTCGCCCCTCGCCCGCCCTGCACCGCCCTGTCCCGCGCCTGCACCGCCCCATTCAGGACGTGCCGTGCCGCGCGGCAATGTAATATTTATGCAGCTTCGCCCACTGACATGATTTAGTGAAATTTAATACCAGCGGGCGCCTGAGCCGTATTTTATTAAAGCCAACGACCGTGTTTTATGTTTAATGAGTAGGGGAGGCGATAAAAACGCAATTTTTGTGAATGTTTGAAGCGGTAATTGCGGTGCGGAGGCGTGCCTGGGGTTCGATTCCCGGGGCTGGCGGTGTGCCGGTGGGGGGGAAGGGGCCCCGGAGGGGGGAAGGGCGCTGGCGATCACGGTGCCGGGGGGCGGGAGCGGGGCCCTGAGCGCACCGCGTAATGACGTGGAATTGCTGGGCGCGCTGCGGCCGCGAAACGAGTAAATCTGGACGTGGTTGGGGCTCCCCTGCCAACGAGCCATACGCGTTTCCCCCGCCACGCCAGTACGGAGCCGTCCGGCTCGCGTGAGCACCAGGCTATGCGTTTTCTATTGCATCTGACAGCTTGCGTAGTGCTCTGCGGCTGTTTTTGGTGCGTGACGTAGAAAGCGGTGCAGCAGATGCAGACTCCAATAGCGGTGTACTCTTTGGATGCCTTGTGCCTGTATTGCTCATCCGCGTTTCTCATAGGCAAATTACAATATACACTGCATCTCCAGAGATAAAAAATATCGATTAATTCATTAATAGTGCAATCTTTACTGACTTTCTTTCAGTAATATTTGTAGTGTAGTGTCCTCCTTGTTGTTTTGAATGTTACTTTTTGGCTTTTTATTCATTTCATTTTCTTCATTCAAAATTATATTAACTAAAATTATTTCTACTTCTTTGTCAGAATTTATACACAAAATATTTAAATTAATCTTTATTGATGAGAGCGTCTTTTAACTCTAAACATCTTAACATTTGCTTCTAAATATACCAACAAGCTATAATTAATTTTCATGTGTGTGACATCATGAAAATGTGATTTCTTAAACACGTACTAAAAAGTCAGTAGCTTGTTAAACGAGTATTTTTTTAAATATTATTTATTATATTTATTATTTTGGCTCGTAAAATTTCTTTACTTTGTTAAATGTTATTCACAACGTATATAAATATGAAAAGACATTCATTCAATAATGAAATATTTAGTGTTTGATATTTTTTAATCTGGGGATGCCCACAGTATTATATACTTACTGACAAAAATAGAAATAATCATGGAAAAAAGTGTTGAAAATATTATAATATTTTTCTAAAAAGAATATTGGCAAATGTAATATGTGAAGTAAAATGTAAGGTAGCGTTTAGTACACTAGTTTGTATATCCATTATTATAACCTCTCTCTTCTAAACATTTCTTCATAATACCTTCAGAATTTTCCAATACATTAATTTCTGGAATTTAATGAATTTTCTTCTTGGAGCGTGCCCTGCATATCTTGTGAGTATTTTATAATAAATTGAAAGTTATTGAGTTTAAACATTCATTCCGAAGCCCTAATGATTATACCGTACCGTCGTAAGTAAAAGTAGTCAAACTCTAGAAAATTGAAAACCTCAAAAATATGTTTCGTGTCGTTTAGTTATTCTGGAAGACTATTGAAATGAGATAGGTTTACTAAATCAGGATTGTTGAAATGTTTTCTGTTTAATGTATATTGTAGTTAACTATGGTAAAGAAATCCTGCTGACCGTTTTAACCTAAAAACGTAACGTAATGTAAAACGTAATCACACAATGATAATAGTGTTTTGTGACTTAAAAACTTAAACTCACCCTTCGTGCTTTTCGCTTCGTCAACTCACACGCAAATGTTTGATACAAGTCGAAATGTCGACTGTTACAATTTAATGGATAGATTACAACTAGCACAACTTTCTGAGTATAGACGTGCCAGTCAACTTTATTGTTTTTTAAATCTTTTTTTATTATGAACTTGAATATTAAAAAATCGTCAACATGAAAGAACCCTCCAAGCAAGTGCCAGGTTAAGGTAGCTGGTCAATAAGTGCATGTGATAACACTTCTTTGGCCCACTATCTTTTTTTTTTTTTCAGAGAAAAAAAATCACGAAATTTGCTTGTGTACAAACTTTTTCTAAAGGAAAACCCTTCAGTATTTTCAATTCAAAGATGATGTATATGTAAATATTCAGTAATATGATTTGGTTTCATAGAAGTGGCCAGTGGCAGTTAATTATTGAATATAAATCATTTACTTGAATTTAGTATTTGATAGTGTGCTAAATTAGTAATTCTCTTGGCAGGTGTGTATTACATTTCGCGTTGGTATCGTACGAGAAAAGAATGCAAATGAGATCTTCAATTTTCTGTTGTGTTTTATGAAAGTCAAGTGAATAGATGATGTACCATCTATATTATGTAGTTTGATTAACATAAACGTCATTTTATAATATATTATCAAAGTATTTCAGAACTGGAGAGTTCGTGCAAATATATCTGAATCACGAAAGAAGATTCATGAGTTCGGCGGATAATTGATTGGATTCGCCGATGACATATCTGTCATTAGAGCGATGCGAGCAACACATGCAAGAAACATTGAGGTAGAATGGACAGCATACTAAATGCATGAAGCGAGTATAAATAAAACAACGCGGCACGTGAATAAATGGAAAGAATGCATTAGCGATGATTTGCTGCCAGAGAGGGAAACAGCGAATATCACTCTCAGCGTTGTGTTTAAAACAAGCGAGTAATTGCGTCTGCATGGGCAGCGGGGATAACGCCAGGCGGAAAAAGCCTCAGTCTTGTTGAGGACATAATAGCAGCGCGTGAATAGTCTGCCCATACCGCCATCCGAAATGTCCCCTCTTACAAATGGCACTGAGCGCTCATTTGAGTTGTGAAAAAGCACGACGAGAGGTCATGTACCGCGTCTAAAGACCAGTTATACCTTGAATGATGTATTCCCAAATGTGTCCTAGCTCTGCTCATGCCTAGACTTGCCTTATAAAATTAGGCATTTTGTATATACAAATATTAGTTCACTAGAAACTGCGTTTTTCAGAAACTCGTATTTCCAGAAACCACGAGATCAATATGCAGGGATTACTTTTTGTTTTGTAAACCATGTTGACAAAAGGTTTGAAAATTCAATATGTGCTGATAGCAATCATATGATTCTTGGAAGACTCTGCGAATCTTTGAGCTGTATTTGCAGACTCTTTTGAATTTTTTGCGCAATGCTAATGTTTAGGCCAAATCATTCAGACATTTGCAGCAACCAACTGAACTGACAATCGACCTGGGTATCCTAAGGTGCTATTTTCTTTACAGTCTAAGTCTTACTACTGCTTAAATACATTCCTTCAACTTTCATTGACCATTGTCTGCTATTAATTTCCGTACTATGTAATTGACATTTTTATATTGATGATTTTCTTCATTTGTTGCTTGATATTTTATCTCTGTATCTGTTGGTCTGTCTATCTGTCTGTCTGTCTGTCTCTCTCTCTCTCTCTCTCTCTCTCTCTCTCTCTCTCTCTCTCTCTCTCTCTCTCTCTCTCTCTCTATCTATCTATCTATCTATCTATCTATCTATCCATCCATCTATCTATCTCTCCTATCTCTCCGCATTCCTCACTGTCTTCCTATTTCCTTCCCAGCCTTGCGTCTTCTGCAGTTGCAGTCAGCGTCGAGGCCGCGCTGCGCCGTCCCCCCCCCCCTACACCCCGCCCCCGCCCCCCGCGCCATCTGCGCGACGGTTCGCACCGCCGCCACGCGCGCTCCCCGCGCCAGGTCGCGGCTCGTGGGTCGTGGCCCGCCGCCTGGACGCGCCCTGCATATGCATGCGGCCTCCTACGCGCGCGCGCGGCTGCTGGCCTGGCCATCGCCTCGCCGGCGCGGCGCGGCGTGGCGCCTCATCTAAATGTATTGGATCGGAGGTGGGCGGGGCGGGGCGGTGAGGCGCCGGATGCCGGTAAAAATTGCGCCAAGCACGCGACTCAATCTGGCCCCGCCATTCCGGACTTCCGCTTCCGCATCGCCGGCCTTTCAGCGGCCCTCTGGCCTTCGCGGCTCGCCAATGCAACCCGGGCCGATGGCGGCGAAATGTGCGAGTTGCTGTGTTGTGCTGCTACTGTTCTAGCAACCTACAGTGTAATATTATTCGTTAATTCAATGCATGTTTGGGACTTTTAGAAGAACTCAGGCGAAACGGGTCTGTTCATTCTCTTACAAATATGTGGTTTAGATTCAATTTAAATGGAAATGGGATTTTCTAACCTTGATGTCTCTTACGTGGATCTCTCGATATGACACGAGACGTATTAATATTTACAGTAAATCTGAATTCCAGTCGGGGAGAAGAAACGTTTTCTCCCCTGGAAAGGATACTCTCATTTTTCAAGAACGGCCCACAGAAAGAAAGTTCCGTCATCCTTCGAGAGCCCTGTGCGGCGCTGCTCAAGGCTATTTCTTTCAAGAGGCGGCGAAATGCGATTTACGGGAAAACGACTTGATACACTTTGGATCAGAATAAACATAGACTTTTGAAAGTCACGTCGATCTTGTATTATGTACATAAATGGATACGCTCCGTTAACAGACTCGGTTCCGCCAAGGGACGGGGAAATTTTATTTCCTTATGCAGAATGAAATCGAGTCGGCGGGTGGAGAAGCGGCCGGATCCGGGACGTGACCGCCACAGTCCCTTGGGCGAGCGGAGTGGGGGGTGGGGGGCCGAGGAATGCGAAGACTCTGCCTCATGCGCCGTTATCATTTCATCGCTGAGAAGAGAAAAGTGCTTTGACTTTATAGATTTTATCAATTCTATGTCATAAACAACTGACATTAAATGTACTTCATCACGTATATAAGCTGAGCTGAATTGGTCTGAAAATATACCAGATAGTAGAAAATAATTGTATATTTTAGTGCCCTTAAAGCTGCCCTATTCCGTTTTTGTTAATTAAAATAAAAAAACTTCATTCCTTGTATAAAGTTAACCACTAACGATTAATTTTAGTCTCAGAATTAATTATTTTGTTCATTGGTTCTTTTAATGATTTCATAGCCATTCAAAGATATGTTTGTCAGACAACAAATATTTTAAAAATTAAGAATTCTTTAATGTATTCGCCTGTCATGTTCACTAATATTTGTAGCTTCCAATATATCAATGCAATGTCTCTGTGGGAAATAATCCAGATGTATTCTTCATTCATCAGCAAGCGCAAGAATTTCACATTAGAAAAACTGAGAGTCGAACTCTTTCAGTGCGCTACTCGGTATAAACCAGTCGTTATGCAACCCGCCATCCAGCATTGCTCTTTTTGTCGTCACTGCGGTTCGTCAAAATAACTCCATTCTCTTTTGCCTTTGTGCTCGGCCGCGCACGGCGTCGCCAGCAACTCCGAAATAACGCAATCCACCGCAGCGCGCGAAGCGCCGCGCATTCAAAAAGAGCGTGACCCGCCCCGCCCCGCCCCGCCCCGCTCCCGCCCCGCCCCGCCCCGCCCCGCTCCGCTCCCGCCCCGCTCCCGCCCGCCCCGCTCCCGCCCCGCCCCGCCCCCGCCCCGCCCCCGCCCCGCCCCGCCCCGCCCCCGCCCCCTCACGACTGCGCGGCGGCGGGGGGCCTGCGGTCCAGAGCCAGCGGCTTCCTGCCGCCACGCCTCGGCTAGTCGTCTGCAAATAGTCAGGGGTCGCGACTGCCCGCCCCCTCCCCTCTGACCTGTTGATGCTCCGTGCGGCAATTGGCCGGGTCGAGGGGGTTGCCCGCCGGGGGATGCGTCCCTCCCCGATTCGCCCTGCTTATTCCACGCCTCCCACGCACCGCCTCGCTCCCTCCCCTCCCCTCCGCCTCCCCGTCCCCTGCTCCTCTTCCCGCTTCCACGGCGCGGTCGGCGCTGGCGAGCCGTGTCCTCGCTCCACTCGGCGCTGTCCGCGACGATGAGCCCCGCCCCCTCCGCCCCCTCGCGGTTTAATTACACGCGCGACGCGGCCGCCCCCGGGCTCGCCCACGCGCCCCTCGGCGGCGCCGGCGGAGGCGGGGGGGGGGGGGCAGCAATGATGAGGCGGCGACTACCTAGGAAAGGGGAAAGAGGGAGAATGGGTCGCCTGGGAGCCATGGGGCACACGGAACATGAAATGTAGGAGTGTGATAAGCGGATGGAAAGACTTGAGCCTGGAATGGGCGAGAAAAGCATGATCAATATAGAGTAAAATGAAGATGAATTAGGTTCATGAATAAAGTCGTGGGAGAGCTGTATGGATAGTCTATCCCAGGAGAGGAAATAATCTAGAAAGAGCTTTTCAATATCTCGGAAAGATCCTTTTTTATTCTTATTATTACTACGATGTGATTGTGAGGTATTTTAATAGAAGTATTGTAAATACACACATCTATTTACACATTTCTTTTTAAAATACATGTCACGTACTTTTATCCTAACGTCATTGTCGATTAAATTGTAATCTTCGTACTCTAAACTTTATCCTCAGCAGCTGGGAGTATTCGTTCGACACTTCGGAATAATAGGTTAGCTGTCAGGTCCTTTGTGGAAAAGGGTATGATTCTATACCTGATGTACCGTTTTTTTTCTTTTTGTAAAATGGGAACTATATCATGTACTTCTCTCCATAGTTGTTACATCACTAAAATCCGTGTTATTGCCAGGTAAAATCATATTTCCGTATACAATAATTTGTTGCTGCTCTGGGTCTCCCAGCAGCTCTCCGTCGATACCATTCTTCATTCACTTCCATCTGACCTCTCCCTCCCTCATCACTGGTTCCTCTCGCTTTGGACATCTATGAATGGCCTTCCCCGTAAACTCCGCTCGAAGTGCGTTCGGCCACGCGTGGTCCCGTGGCACGCAGCGTCGCCCTGCCCCCTCCCGTGGTCCGCCCTGTCCCCCGCACGCCCCGCTGCCCGCGCCCTCCGCCCCGCCCACCCGCCGCCCATTCATGAATAAACCATGCCGCGCTGTTTCATAAAAGTCTCGTCGCGCGGCTAATTTGGTAATATAATACAGCGCCCGCCAGATTATTCGATTTTAAAGATGCATCATTTTCTCTTCTGCGCGGCCTGCCGACCGCCATTATCGCCCGCTCCCCCGCGCCGCACTCACATAAACAGCTCCGCCCCGATGGCGCCGGTTCACTCAAACCTCTTTCTTACCCCCTTCTTTCCCGCCCTTCCTCCCTCTCTCTCCCGCTCAGGCGCAGTTCCCCTTCTGGCCTCTGGTTTTGATGCCTTTTACGCCGCATCCTGTGTGGTATACCCTCTATCGCTCTTCAATATTCGCCCCTCCCACCTCCCCAATTGCGACGCCTTATTACACTCTTATTTCGCAAGAGTTTTATATTCTTTGGTTCAGTTAAATCATTATCGCCATTACTGAGTGTTCGTGGAACAGTCAGTGCCCGCGCTCTTCTGAATTGCTTCCTTGTTTCTAATATCACCACGTGGCCCCTCACTTCCTCTGTTTGTACTGTCATTTTACAGCCGGCTATTACAGCCATCAATTTCAGTGGACTTTCGTATACGTCAATCTTGTATGACGTAAAGTACCACTTGAAAATTGTAATTTTCTTCTAATTTGAAGAGGGTAAAAATTTCGTCCTATTACACTGCTTTTGGACTGCATATTAAACCTTATGTATCTCTTCTCAAAAATAGCACTCATGATCATACAAAGAATAAACAACTTTTTTAATTCCCTCTTCATTCTGTCCTCCACTGCCTTTCTCGGTTCTCGCTTTCCATTTGCGGGTATATTGTTTAGTTCGGCAATCGCAGCACTTCATATGAGGTGGAGGACAATGTCCTTCGTGTCTGCAATTTACCTCTAATTGCGAATGATAGCACGTTGATGCATAAAATCAGAAGTGTTCTATTCCATCGATGGTATGCACATTAACGTGCGTATTGTGGTTCAATAAACACATTCATGAGTAAATTAGTTGAGCAAAGTAGTGGAAGCACTGTAGAGTCCATCTCTTTGTCACATTGGGCAATGCATTATTTATAAGGAAATAAATGTGAAGTTTTTATTATCATTTTTATGAATAATTCTGATTCAGAACTTTCATTCGTTTATATAATTTATTTTAATTTATAACCAAAATATAATGTTCCCTTTAGAGGATTCATTATGGTATAAAATATTAACATCTGATGTTTAGTGTCATGTGTTATAAAGTAACTTGCAACCTCTACTTTTGTATGGGTTTTTTCTTTTTTTTACGGAAAACGAAGTTATCACGCACTCCCCATTAGCCCGCATCCGTTTTCGCGCAGTTCGAAACGCGTTTTTCCAAATGAGCGGTGGGGCGAGAGCGGCGGGCGCCGGCGCGCGCAGGGGGGCGATTATTCACCGGGCGTCGGCACCGGCGGCCGCGCGGCGGGTTTTTCGGGCGCGAGCGGACGACGGGCGCGGCCGTGGGGGGCGACGCGCGTTTTTCGCCGTGCTGTCCGTTCCCGTGCTCCGCCCCCGCCCCCCGCCCCGCGCCGTCCGCCGGCCGACCGTCACCCCGTCGTTCCGTCACCCGCAACAGACAGCCCCGGCGTGTTTTCGCTGTCGACGGCGTCCGCGCCGTCGCCCGCGCCGGAAGCGGCCCGTCAGCGGCGTCGCGCCCCGCGGCTCTGGACAGGCGCGGGCGGCGGAGCTGGGGCGGTGTCGACGGCCTTGCTCCTGGATGGTGGCGATGGCGAAGGCGGTGCAGTTGGTGACGATTGCGCCTGCAGGTACAGTCACGAAACGACGGGGGCCGCGGTAGCGATGTCCGCGGTGTTTGTTTATTCCCACGCTAATTACGGGTCGCTGAAAGGCGGCGTCTAACTAGTATGTGTTCCAGGTCAGGAGGTCTGAAACGGGTCATGGTGACGCCGGTACGTTTTTTTTTTTTAGGGGGTGATATGCTTTACACCTGCATAAATGGCCCATGAGTTACTGCTTCGTTGTCGTGCCCCTCGAAATCTATGTTTCCGGTTCATATATTTTAAATCTTGATGGCAAAACTACCAATGGCAGAATTTAACATAGATACTGCTTTCGGTTTTAAATATGTTTTCTTGCGAAAGCAGAAGAATGTAGCTAAATCAATGGGAATGTTCAATTGCGTGCAGTGAATTATGCACATCGTCATAGGTGCATTTTATTCAGATGATCGATTGACCTAAACGAACTGCAAGGATCGTTCATAAAGCGTATAACGGCATTTCAGGTTGTCAAAGCTGAGTGCAATATTTCTGAGGGAATTAAACATGTGAGTAACGCACGATTCTAATTTTGATACTAATATTACAGTATTATTCAGATGCGTTTTTACTGCTATCGCAGAGAGAAGTATACGATGTTTTGGATCAATAACGCCTGCTCCCGAAACATGAATATTGAACAAATTTGCTTTACCTCTTTCATATCGCAACGTCATCCCAGTTACGTGATTGCGATTTTAGCCATAGACGGACGCAATCCGGCCAGTGCGCCACATCGCCATTCAGTGTCGATATTTAGATTTGGCCCAGCAGGTAATTCGGAACGTCCGTTTGTGAGTTTGTGCTCCTAGGAATTTTCATGTTTGCAAGTGCGCCTTTTATTGTCCCGTATAAAGCAAACCGTGAATTTTTAAAGCTCAATCAATAATGTTTTATTCAAGTTTTATACCCGAAAAGCCATTCGGGGGTTTTATTCGGTTGGCCCGCGACAACGCCCGCACGCCGACCTCACCGGGCGCAGTCGCCCGTGAAAGGGGGCGCTGTCCCGGTGCTGGGCGCTTATCGCGTCGCGCACTCTGCGGAGGCGGCGCGTGAATGCAGGGGCGGCCGCGCCGGTTGCACTGTGCTCAGCACGCTGCGGCCGAAGCGGACGCGCTCAAAGGGGAGAAAGATCACGTGTCTTGTTTGGAACGCGCTGCGCAAATACAAAGAGCGCTCGTTGTTACACAGTTCTTTAGAAATGCGCGGAGTGAATTTCCATTCCCCGTTGTGGCATTTCTCTTTTGATGGCTGAGGTAGATGTACAGTCGTTATGAATGAGAGGGAAAAGTGTAAAACAGCTCGAGTGTTTTTATAAATACAGCAATTCTTCGTCAAATTTCCCCATAATGTTTCAACGGATTATAAGTTAATACACTTCATTTCTGAGTATTTCAGATGTTCGAATAAATTTATTTAAAAACGATTCAGTAAAACGAAGTGCTTCGGTGGTTTTCATAATTTCTGTAAATGTGGCCAATTATTCAGCGAATTCCATTCGTTGAATATTTTTTTGTCGTCGATTCGTTCATCTAACAACACGATGTTACACTACGATGTTTTAAACTTTTTCTTTCGGAGGATAACGAGCTTAATGATATTAACATGAACTGACATGATGTGATTAGACTTAATATGTGGTCTTGAGAATTTATAGTCATATAGTCGGTCATATTTTGACATAAATAAATGTGCATTTAGAAATGGTACATTTTTTCTTTTACATTTGGGCGTCCAGGGATATTATGAAGAATTAATTATGCACTAGTGTTGTGTCGCGGGAAAATACTTAATTTTTTGTGGGTTAAATGGGTTTGTACTGTTTCGTGGGTTTCTGTCTCCCTCAATCATTGTATAGAGTATGAATAATTTCTATTTCTTATCGTTTGGATGTACAAGTGTATTTTTCTGTTTGATATCAAGCGTCCTTCGTAATTGAGTCAGGTGAATGCGAGCACTCTTCACACTCCCATTGCCGACTCACAAGACTTCCTCCCTCGCGACAAGCCCGCGCCGCTGAACTTCACCCGAGCGAAGCGCGCGCTTTGTTCGGGAGCTGCGTGCGGTTCGCTTGCTGCGTCACCCCTCCGCTGCCGCCGCCGCCGCCGCCGCCGCTGCAAATCGTTCACACCGCAGCCGCCGCGACCGACGGCGCGGCGTTACGCCCGGGCTGCCAGCGCGCACCTTTCGTGGAGGGGCTGCTCCGCCGCCGCCGCCGCCGCCGCCGCCGGCTGATAAAGCGGCGCCGCGTCACTTTCACGCTCCACCGCCCCCGCCCCCGCCCTCGCCTCCGCCGCGGGCGCTGCCGCCTCCGATTATTTATGGCCAGTTGTGCCGTGTTCATTAACCCGAGTCACTGCAGTGTATAATCGCGAATTTGTAACCCTTGGCGCCGGACGTGCGTCGCGCGCGATCCGGTGCGCGGGATTTAAAACAAACCAATTCCCGCTGCGAGCCGCTCCCTGCGATGAGTTATCACCCGCCTCTCACCCCCGCCGCCTGCCTGCTTGCTCTCCACCTGCCCCAACGGGCTCTCCCGACCGTTTTGCCCCTTCCGGCTCCTCTTCCACCCTATCCTTCCTTCTACTATTTTCACCTTGCTTTGTTCTTTCTGTATTTGGATTAATGCGTTAATTTTCATTCTATTCTCGTCCGTTCTCATT
Source organism: Gryllus longicercus (assembly GCA_038098605.1). Lineage (NCBI taxonomy): Eukaryota > Metazoa > Arthropoda > Insecta > Orthoptera > Gryllidae > Gryllus > Gryllus longicercus. The sequence continues at coordinate 1,505,427 of JAZDUA010000199.1, read as the reverse complement.
CTTCTAAGGCCTTCTCCGGACCTTGAGAAACATTTTCTGGTTGCTTAGTTCGAATTAAAGGGTCTCCTCTTAGAACCGACTTTTCCTTTTCTCTTTAATACCTGTGTTCTTCAACTTTTCTTTTTCAAACTGTTTTTATCCTTCATTTCACTGCTGGATTATAATGTTCAACTAAGTTTAACGTCAAATTTTCACCGCATTGTTCTTTAATTTCGTTTGTACCCTTTTATTGGCTATCCTTTTTATTTGCTGTTTTTCAAGCTCTGTCCCTTTTAATTATTCGTCTTGTTCAGTGATCATCTGCGCTGTGTTCCTACAATCCTTGCCCATGCAATCACCATAGCCTCTACATTGTCATCCCCGCAGCATTCAGACCAAACAAATATTCTGCGAGCTAACTGCATATTGAAATTCCTACCTATTATCACCGGCAATCATTTTTTTTCGGCTGTGTACTGCAAGTAGTGGAATTAATAACGATTTATTTTCGAACGCACGCTGAACCCATCCTCTCTCCCGAGGCTCGTTTGGTATTACGTCTGGCTCGGTGAGCTTTTTAGTTGTTTTCGGAATTAATGATTTTTGCGGCTATTATTTTTAGAGTATGTGCAGAAAGGTAATCTGTGTTTTTTTGGACGATAACTTTCGGTCTTCAAACGAAATTACTATTCCCTTCGGCAGTAATAATTGTATGTGCGCGATTTATTGCGACTCTGTTCCAGTGTTCACGAGTGTTTTGAATGAAGAATACCCGAGTTAATGATATTGTGAACTCGCTTCAGTTTACCTTTTACGCTGTGACATTAATAGCCGTTTTTACACTCTGGCGGCTGTCACATTAAAAAAAATATTTCTTACGGTAAATATAATTGATTAGTGTCGTCAGTGGATATACACATGTTCTAAAGTTACTGCTATTTCTATGAGATGATTATATACCTCGCGAAAAATGTTTTTTGTTACAATTCATTGTTTATATTCGTCGCAATTTTTCACTATCTAAAACTTTGTATTTAAAGAAACTAAATCAAAGTTTGTATGTCGTTCATACGTGGTTTAAATATAAATAGGACAACAAAATTCTCTCCTAAACGAATGTATTTTCGCTATCCTCTTTTGAGCTACTGAATGCCTTCAAAATAAATCGTTTTTGGTTCTGTGCTCTACTATTTATGCACAAAATTTAGAAGTTTCTCGTCTTCTTCAAAATCTGACGCCGTCTAGAGCTTGTTTAAGAGACACAACGAGGCGAAAATCTTGGGGCGATAAGTCTGGACTAAACGGAGTGTGAGGGAGGATTTTTGCTTCTTCGTCGTCTTAATTTGTACAGCCTGTTGAGCCGTATGTGGAGGGACGTTGTCACGATAGACAGTCACATTTTTGATAGATGGATCGTCTTGATCGTAACGCAAGTTTGACCTTCTTCTGCAAGACCTGGGAGTAGTACTGGGCATTGATTGTAGAAGATAAGATATCTGTGTAAATTACACTTTCATGTCCTAAACACTGTGGCCATAACTTTTCATGCTGAATCATCCTCTTAGAATCTTACTGCCAGCATTCCATGCTAGTCGTATTCTTAGGAATGAAGTAATACAACCAAGTCTCATCACAAGTTACTATTTTTCGTAGAAAAGCATCTCCTTGATTAAAACAGCTCATCAGGTGTCTTAACACATGAACTTGGCGCTCCTTCTGCTTAACACTAAGCAGTTTGGGCACCCACGTTGCACACATTTTTCAGTATTTCATCTTTTCTTGGATAATGTGTTCAATACTTCCAATGCTTATTTGTAATGTTTTCTATATATCACATGCTGAAACCCGCCGATCACTGCAGATTTAAGCCCTTTAAGTTGTTGAATATTCTCAGAAGTGACTGATATTCGTTGCCACTTTGTGTGGGATACATTTTCAATCAATTCTCTTCCTTCTCAGAAATGTTTACACCAGTTAAGCACTCGATCTTAAACGGGTGTTTTCTCCAAACTTTTGAAGTCTTGTCAAACTTTCAGTTGCCTTCAGACATTGCTGAAAACAATAAACCAAAACCAATGCAGTCGTCGCGACATATCTAAGGCCTTCTCGGTTGTATGTGGTATTGCTGTATTAGTCCGTTTCGGTATTGAGTAAATATTCTGGTAGAGAACAAAAGTCCGGTTTAAATTTGAAACACGTATTTCTCTGAAATAAGGCGTGGATTGGCATTCTTTTCGTAGAATCTTTTTTTCTTCTGCATAACTCAAACTTGTTATAAAATCAAATAATTAATTGGTATATGCCGTAATGACTATTGTAGCATAAGCTTGAATTCATATGAATTCACAAATAATAGATTTCCACCACATAATGGACTCTTATAGAAGAGTGCTTCATTCACAAGACAATAACAACTAATCAATGGCAAGAAGCCAAAGATGTCGATACCAATCCCTTAAAATCTCCTTCTCTCCAAAAATAAATTCAAACTACAATGCTGTTCGCCTTTTTCAGACCAAGCCCTTGCATTTGAGAGGTTTCCCGTTGTAAAAGAAATAATTGTTCCTATCAGGAGGCATTGGCTACAAGTTTTCTATCGGCGCTTTAGAATCTTATAAACAAATGAGTCATCAAAACAAGAGCCGCCGTTGCTTGAACACTTTCAGAGAGCATGACAAGACATCCCTGTCGCATGGCTGCGTAGCTCAGAAGCCTTGAAGTTCCTTTGTATTGGTTCCTTTATTCTCTGTAATTACGCGAAGGAAGCGCGACCAATGGAGTGCCTATTGTCTCTATTGTAGACAGTATCTTCTCCGCCCTCTCGAGAGGATTACCCTGTGACGCGGCATCGAAGTGTTTTACGTGCACGGAATAATTGAGTCGAGTCGTTTGTCTGCCTGTAATTTGTCTCTGGCGCTTCGGATTGATTTTAGGGCGGGCCGCTCGGCCACCTGCGCTGCGACGGAAATGTCACTGCGTTTCAAAGCGGCCATGTAAATTAGAAACGATTTGTTGTTGAATGAATATGAATTAACTGTCCGAGGACAATTTTACCTCTAACAGTTTCAAGCTATAGATTGCAATGTCTGCCCAACTGCTATCAATCTGTGTGAAAATAAATCAATTTATAATTGTTCTTGGGATAATAATTCATTATCTTTACAGCCTGTTTTTTCAGGTGATGAAGTAAAACTTGTGTAATGACATGGCTCGTGAGTATGAAATACACTTATTTGAAAGTATCCGATAAACTAAAACAAAAACTGGTGTTAGGTTTTGCATAACTAATGTTCCTTTATCCTTACAATTATCTTGTTGGCTGTGTTATTATTCCTCTTGAGCCTTGCGCTGTAAAGAAGCTTCGAAGCATTGTATTGTAGTCATTAAAAATTCCTCGATGTTGGTAAATGTTTAATTACTGACTAATATTAAGAAAATGTGTATGTAGTATGTATGCACCTTGGCACAACAGCTCAACAGCACAACAGCTAAGGCCTATTAGCATCGTCCCGGCCTTCTGGACATGGGTTAAGGGGTATGCGTTGTGAGCACATAGCCATCCCTACGCGGTGTTCTGGTATTCTCAACCTGAGATGTGAGCTTTCTCGCCGCCACACAGCAACAGATACAGGGACATTGCAAGGAAAGTGCACAATTAATTGTGTCCCTGTCTCGACCGGGAATCGAACCTGGGGTGGCGCCGTGTAACGCGAGCATGCTAATCAACGATCCACCGAGGGCATATAAAAATTAGCATCACGCGTAAATTCTCTATTTTTAGTTTTACTTTGAAAAAAATTGTGTGAGAAAATCGTGTGTTAGAGGAGAAGGTCCAAATATGGCCTAAGTTTCGATTTTTAAATGTAGTTGGCCCAATTTTGGATATATGGGCTAATTTAAACTTTAAGCCATGCTTTTGACTCATATCCTTCTATTCCGAAAAGTTTCAGGATTGAAAAATCACAGTTTCATAAAGAAATACTTTATTAAAAAAGCTTGCAAGAATTCGCATTTTGAAAATGGGTCCAAATATGGAGTACCCGTAATTATTTTTAAAAAATGTAATGAAAAATACAAAGACAGTAAAAATCACTTACAAGTAGTAGAATATAAGTAGATAATCGTAAATTCACTTACAAAAAATCACATGTATACACATTTCTCTCCCAATTAGCACATTGTGTGTGTGCCCACCTATGACATGGAACAGGCTGAAGCGAATCTTCAACTTTTCTGTCGTCGGAAAACGTCCGTTGACAAAACAAACAGGAAGCATCATCTTTGTGATGTTTTTGTGGGTTGTGGTCCCTGAAATTCCGAATTAGTGTGATCCACGGGTGGCTGTCCTTGATCTTCTCAGTTTGAGGAACTTGGTGAAGGAGGACGTTTTTTTCTTCGTACTCTTTGATTTTTGAGGTTGTTGCTCTTTGTTCCTTTCTTTCTTTCTTTCTTTCTTTCTTTCTTTCTTTCTTTCTTTCTTTCTTTCTTTCTTTCTTTCTTTCTTTCTTTCTTTCTTTCTTTCTTTCTTTCTTTCTTTCTTTCTTTCTTTCTTTCTTTCTTTCTTTCTTTCTTTCTTTCTTTCTTTCTTTCTTTCTTTCTTTCTTTCTTTCTTTCTTTCTTTCTTTCTTTCTTTCTTTCTTTCTTTCTTTCTTTCTTTCTTTCTTTCTTTCTTTCTTTCTTTCTTTCTTTCTTTCTTTCTTTCTTTCTTTCTTTCTTTCTTTCTTTCTTTCTTTCTTTCTTTCTTTCTTTCTTTCTTTCTTTCTTTCTTTCTTTCTTTCTTTCTTTCTTTCTTTCTTTCTTTCTTTCTTTCTTTCTTTCTTTCTTTCTTTCTTTCTTTCTTTCTTTCTTTCTTTCTTTCTTTCTTTCTTTCTTTCTTTCTTTCTTTCTTTCTTTCTTTCTTTCTTTCTTTCACCTCATCAGTAAACGGAAGATTTCTATTTGTCAATTTAGAGCGATCCTCAGGTTGTAGTCGGATCGATGTAGCTTCTCACGGTAAGTTGTTCCAGTAACCAGTGGTGTTTTAGCTGACTTTAAATGGAGCAATTATATTTAGTTACATAAAAAGTAGATACATTGTAATTAGGTACATCATTATTAGGTTACGGTTTTGGTCTGGTCTGGTCTGGTCTGGTCTGGTCCAAACATGAGCTACTCCGGAGATGTAGCCCGTTTTTAAGCACACTCACTGGCCCATATTTACACCAAACCCCCTTTTACAAAACCATCATGCCGGGAAGTACTGGTATGAAGTAGGAAGTTGAATGATACGTTGAAACCGTTCTTTAACTCATCGTTAATACAGGCCTGCTGCCCAAAAACATTTACTGTCAACTGGCTAATGGTGAAAACTAAATATTGTACATGCCTGTTGAAGGTTTGACGTTGGAAAAACACGACTATCGATTATTTTTTTACGAACACCTTCTGAACGCGTTGAGTGATGGGCACCAACTGCTCGTCGCTCGTCAACGGGACCAAGGGAACTTTCACGCCATTCCCGATAGCGTGCGACACCCTCCGGCTTCACAACAGAGACTAACCCCTTTTTTAGACCCGAGCCTGTGTTTGGCCCCTCCCCTCTATAAATAGCATTGCAAGAACTTCGCTTAAAAATAATATTGTTCGATACATCATTTATAAAAGTAAAACAGGTGATAACTCGCACGCATTATAAATTAACTGAATGGGGCGAAGAAAGTGGTGTATACGAACCGAGGAGAAACTATTTCCAAGGACTCGCAAGGTGAATAGCAACTGAAAAGATGCTGCAGCTCAGAAGCGGTGTTCCTTCTCGTTCACCTCCCTTTAAATCTATAACGTCGTCGGGCCCCCACGGCTCCTGTTGCTCCGCCGCGTACAGAGCGGGGCACGCGCGCGCGCGCTTCGCCCGGCGCGGCCGGTCGCCCATCTGCTGGGCGGCGGCGGCGGTCGCACGGACGCGCTCTGGCGCCGCGCCAGCCTCGCGGCCGCGCGCGGCGGCGGCGGCGGCAGAGTCCTGCCCTCGTTAAGCAGGTGGGTCATTATCGCGACGACGTGCGCGACCGCTCGCCGAATCGACCGCGCGCCCTGCCGGCCGCCGCCGCGGCGCTCCGCCGCACGTGCCGCCCCGCCCCACCGGCGCCTCTCAGCTGCAGAGGCCCCTTCCGCGCGACCCCTACGAGAACACCGCCAGGGACCGGTGGATGTGTGGAAATTATTATTTTCATCTGTAGCATGGCTGGACATTACTCACTTGCTGAGGGTGCTCAGCTGCGGAATATAATATACATGAGCATACACGGAAACTATTCCCGCAATATAAATCATCGTTTTGTTCATCTCTGTTGAGGAAATTGCCATCATCAAGGGAGGAATTGATGGTAAAAAGAAATCATAAACATGTGCAGTAATATAAAGCATTGTAATGAGTACGTAGTGTGTAAGTCAGAAGAAATATTAACAATTGACTTCCATCTTCTCCATGTAAGGAGTTTGGAGTTTCCCGGATTTGAAATAGTACTCTTCTGCTTCAAGATAGGAATTAGACGTTGAGAATTTAGAATTGTATCAAATAAAAAAGTTATTTATATTTATTTAATTAAAATTGGTGTTGGAAGAAAAATACATGATTTCAGTCAACAGATTTTTCTATTCTGCACACTGGCAGTTGTCAAAATGGCTTAAACAGCTTCAAGCTGCTGTAGCAACGTGGACGTGTATTACAAAATCGAACACACAATTCACTGAATCAGAATCAGTTCAATCTATTATTTTCCATACAAACACTCCATTTCAACTATGCTAATGGTGTTGTGAATTATAAATACATTTTTCTCACTGAATTGTACTTTGGAGAAATTCATGTAAATTTTTTAGATACCGTATAGTGGAACCTTATTACATTATTGTCAGTCGAATTTCTAGTATAATGTGATGCTGGAAAGTAGTAATAGTGTAAACATTGGTTAATGAAGGGATAATTAATGGGAAGAAAATTGAATGAGTTTTACTTTGTGCATTTGTAGTCGAACACTAAGGCACATTTTAAAAATTATTTTGATGCCAATGTGAATACTGTTTACTGTGGCTGTGAAGACACTAACAGAGTTGCGCTTCTATTAACTCGAAAGAAATGGTGCACCAGCTCTAAGAATAAGCCGAGCGTTCTACAATCCATATGCGGCCAAAGACATCCGAACGCACGGCGAGGCGATGAAAGCAACCGCTGCCGCCAGTACCTCCGGCTGGCGGGTCTTCCGCAGTCGCCGGCCGCACGTGGCCGCTGCCGATGCGTGAGTGCGCGCCGCGGACGTCGTGGGGCGGAGCGAGGGCGGGGGCGGGGGCGGGGGCGAGCGATAAGCGTCGTGCGAACGCAGCCGCTGCTTCGGCCGAGTGAACCGCCTCGCGCTCGCCCAGCAGCCTCCTCGTGCTCCGTCGATACGCAAGCGCCAAGCATTGGCGCTTGTGCGAACCGTGTTTGTCTTGAGAAGTCCTAGGTAAACGGCGTTGCCGCTGGCTCTTCTGTTGGAGCTCGTCGAAAAGCGCGGCAGGCGCTCTCGCAGGAAGCGTTCGTAGCCAAAGCCGACCGCTTAAGCGACGTAAATTGTTCCGTTCCACACAAGCTGGCTGGGCGGCGGATTCCCAGTACGCTTTGTGTTGAATGAACGTTGTTGGCCAAATACCGAAGGCTTAGTGACTCTCTAAACTTCACATTTTGGTTTTGATTGAAATTTTCAGTGGTCATCTGAAAACTACCGTGAAATTCCAGCCCTAATTGTATGCATTTCCCTGAAAACAAACATTTCTCACTAGTTAATTATCCAGAGATTATTTGTAAAATTAAACATAGGTACCAATTTGTATTATAAATCATATATTATCTCAAGTTAGATACTTTCATCGTAGCAATACGTGTTCTTTCTTGCAATGTTTTTTTTATTCAAAATTATGTAAACGTGATTGGATCGTTTTATTTTAATTATGTCCCGGAATTTACCAAATGTCACTCTATTCTCTCGATTTATAGATACCAATTTGGAGTACTCAGCAGCTCTACGTAATTTCTCGAATATATTACGTCATTCCGTTTCAGTGTAATAGACCAGATCGGTCAGAGTTATAGTTACTCTACTTAATTGCTGTGGAACAAATTGGAATAATTTCGAAATAGTAATTTCATTGGAATACTTCAGTCAGAAATAATTTTCTTTGCATGACCAAGCTTTATAATAAACCGATGTGACAGTGATAAATAACTGAATTGCATTTCGCAGTGATATATTTCCATTACAGACCCATTTTTTTATCATTGAATCCCTGCGTCGTATCGTAAAGCATACCATAAAATGTAAATGGTGCCCATTAACTAAAAAAAGTATCATTTATTTCACTTCGCTAAATTTAACAGGAATCTTCCTAATGATGCCTCTTAGAAAACAGAAGCACTGAAATCTTACCGAAAAGCCTCCTCTAAGAAACGGTCAACTCAAATAATTGATATTTTATCGCGAAATATTGATTTTTCCATAAGTCACATGTGTATATTCCCTCATTGCAGAGGCCAACGGCCAGATAATTTTGTAGGTTCTCGTTTATTAAATGACCATCTCAAGCAATTTTGGCCTTCTCAAGCTGTATTATAATAGGAAGACGAGAAATGGTGGAGATTAGTGTTGATTTAATGTCTGAGACGGGACGCATTGCCAGATTATTTTGAACAGTGACATCCAGAGTCGCTTACCTTACAACGGATACATTTCTGTTTCACGTAAGTGTTTCAATAAATGTCTCTTTACGAAACAAAAACGCGTTAGCTTCGCCTACTTCGCAGTATTTCTATGGTTTGCTCGCTCGTGCTTCTCGTCAGCGACTATTAAGGGCGCGCGGAGCACGCTTCTTACGCGAATCCGACCTGAAGTCCTTCCGACAGACAAGCTACCGTAAAGATTCTACAGAATGTTAATGGCATCGTCTAGTTTAGTTGGCTTGTTTGATTCGGTGAGGTATGAATGTGAGTTAGCGAGTGAGAGAATGAGTGAATTAATGACCATGAATGAGTGGCACATTTCAATGTTAGTCTTTGCAAAACGGATGAACGTGTTCCTGAAGTACTAAAATTAATCTTGCCTTTTGAACACAGTGATTTTTCAAGACGCCGTTTTACCGTCGGGTCTTCTAAGTGTCCTGTATAGATCTCTAAGACCAGGAGGCTAGACGCATGATCTTCAAGTTTACTTATTATTTTTTCCTACGTTGCTTGCATTACCTTAGAATCGAAATCAAGGATCTAGACTTTCGAAGAATTTAAGCTTTGTACCTTGAAGCTATGTCTGGTTTATTATAGATATACTCTATACTGTCCCCCCTTCCTTGGAGTGAAATCCAGGATTATCATATCCATTAAGGCTCTCAGCGGAATCTACCTTCTGTAGCGAGGCCATGCTAAGCCGGTGATTTTCGGCTCTTCTTACGTTCCAAAGTAATTTTGGAGGTACGTTTTAACTCCCGGGGAAGACATGTCTTGAAACTCAAAATTAATTGCAAGGCTGCACGTACTATGGTATCTATTCCTCGGAGCCCGGATCACGAAGCTGAAGAGCTTCGGGTCTGTCTACGCCGAAACTGAATCAGCCCGCCCTCGTATTGTGGGGAATGCACTGCTTCTACGACCGCCTTCTCGAAAGTCCTGTAGAAACGTTCATGTTTGAAGAGTAGAAGTGAAGAGTATTTGTGAAGAGTGGCGGCGATGGTGTGACGGTTAGCGTACCGGACTGTTATACCCAAGCTCGCGGGTTCAAACCCGATCGAAGTCGTGGATTTTTAGGGCGACAAAATCCTTCGTACGCCTTCCTTCGGAGGGGAAGTAAAGCCGGCTGTCCCATGTTAGTAGATTTACTTGCATGTAAAAGATCCTCAAGCCTAAATGACGCCTCTGAGCTAAATTCAAATCGCCTGTTTCTCGCCCAAGAAATACCTCCTTTCTCTGCTAGTTGATGAAAGGAGCGTAGCGAAATTTGCGTGGTCAGACAGAAGAGCGGGCCTGATGGCCCGAGTCTCGCCACGTAAAATAAGGCAAATTCAATTCAATTCAATCAAGAATGCGCCCATCCCTCCTCCTCCGCGTGCTGCACTGCTTCCACGGCCGCCTTCTCGGAAGTCCTGTAGAAACGTTCATGTTTGAAGAGTAGAAGTGAAGAGTATTTGTGAAGAGTGGCGGCGATGGTGTGACGGTTAGCGTACCGGACTGTTATACCCAAGCTCGCGGGTTCAAACCCGATCGAAGTCGTGGATTTTTAGGGCGACAAAATCCTTCGTACGCCTTCCTTCGGAGGGGAAGTAAAGCCGGCTGTCCCATGTTAGTAGATTTACTTGCATGTAAAAGATCCTCAAGCCTAAATGACGCCTCTGAGCTAAATTCAAATCGCCTGTTTCTCGCCCAAGAAATACCTCCTTTCTCTGCTAGTTGATGAAAGGAGCGTAGCGAAATTTGCGTGGTCAGACAGAAGAGCGGGCCTGATGGCCCGAGTCTCGCCACGTAAAATAAGGCAAATTCAATTCAATTCAATCAAGAATGCGCCCATCCCTCCTCCTCCGCGTGCTGCACTGCTTCCACGGCCGCCTTCTCGGAAGTCCTGTAGAAACGTTCATGTTTGAAGAGTAGAAGTGAAGAGTATTTGTGAAGAGTGGCGGCGATGGTGTGACGGTTAGCGTACCGGACTGTTATACCCAAGCTCGCGGGTTCAAACCCGATCGAAGCCGTGGATTTTTAGGGCGACAAAATCCTTCGTACGCCTTCCTTCGGAGGGGAAGTAAAGCCGGCTGTCCCATGTTAGTAGATTTACCTGCATGTAAAAGATCCTCAAGCCTAAATGACGCCTAAATGACGCCTCTGAGCTAAATTCAAATCGCCTGTTTCTCGCCCAAGAAATACCTCCTTTCCCTGCTAGTTGGTGAAAGGAGCGTAGCAAAAGTTACGTGGTCAGACGGAAGAGCGGGCCTGATGGCCCGAGTCTCGCCACGTAAAATAAGGCAAATTCAATTCAATTCAATCAAGAATGCGCCCATCCCTCCTCCTCCGCGTGCTGCACTGCTTCCACGGCCGCCTTCTCGGAAGTCCTGTAGAAACGTTCATGTTTGAAGAGTACGGCCTGATCTTTTGAGTGGAATTTACTGACAAGTACTCGCTGATCTCTGCCACAAGTTTTAGAAGTTGGAAGAACATTTTCAAACACTATGTTTGAGATGTATTAACCATGATTCCACATGTGCAAGATGGATCGACTCCAATTTTAAATTCGTATAGTTTAATACCAAATTTGACGTTGAATTACTCGTGGCAGAGAACGCATCTTAGTCTCCTTACTATTAGTTGAAGTTTTGAAAAAGTTTCGATCAATGAGTCTCGAGCTTTACCCTGTCCTTCCGCATCTTAACTATCGCTGAAGATACATCTTCATTGGAGGCAATATCTTCTCGCTGATTTATTAATATTTTACATTCTGGAAAGTAGTTTTTTCCAATCCAGAACTCACAGGTCGGCTGCCTCATAAGCAAGTCCGTGAGCAGTTCGTTGAGAGTCAAGACTACTGAGTCCTTGTTCACCGATCATTAAGCGTTGTATAGACTTTGAGATCCTTACACTGAGCAGCTAGTAAGTAGTGTTTCTGGGTCATGTCTAGATGATATGATTCTAGTACTCGAATCGTAAGAGATAATACTATTCAGACTTACTTTTATAATACTTTGAACTGACGCTTAATGGTCTCTGAAATTATTTATTGATTATATTATTAAGTTAGAGAATTGCATTATTTTCTCCATCTCATAAAGCATGCTCCCGAAAATATAATCGGATTGAAAAGGTAACACCGAGCTATTTTAAATTTTCAACACTTCGAATACTAGATCCATGCAGTTTTATTACTGATGGTAGGTTATTTTCTAGGAATCCTTTCAACAATACTAATTTTGTCTTCTAAAGGGACATTGACAGTGTCTTTTCTTTGATACCAATTATGTTCTCATAAACAAGTCCTGACAAGATCGAAAGAAATGGAGATTAGGCAGCGTGTCATCGCCAGTTTAGATTTGCACTTATTTTGTTGCATTTATTTTTATTTTGTTGCTATTTAGTTACACTTTATTTTAGAAAACCCACAGCGTCCTCAGTCGATATACCCTTCTTAAATCTGTTCTTCGAAATGAAATAACAGACGTGAGAATGTTTTTCTAGAAATTGCTTTTGGTTGATTCATGGGCCTTCTGCCCGCGATATCCACCACCCAAAGTTATCATTTTCTGGGAAACAATGTTTCAGTACAAAACCTTGTAGCTTTCACCCACTGAAGGCAATAAATGAGTATTTTTACTCATCGTCTGAAGATATTTCGTGGTATATGCTGCCATTATCATGCCCCAATAATTCTGGGTTGTTAGTTGATGGAAGAGAGGTCTGTGGAAGGGAGGCGCGTGTTCGGCTGCCGCCTCGCGCGCGTCGGCGGAAGACCTCACAGGCGGCCGACGCGCAGCGGCGGGGGCGCAGTTTTTGGTCGCTTTTCGGCAGAAGCGGAGCGGCCACCGCGGCCTCGCTAATTCGTTTATAATGCCCGCGGGCCACCACCGCCGCCCCCGTCCCCGCCTGCGCCGCCCTCCGAGCAGAGGCGGCCACCAGCACAGAGGAAAAACCGGCGCAGGCGGAATTGATGACGGGGAGGGTTTTTGCGCGTATTCATGAATCTTAACAACCGCCCAGCTACCTTTTGTGTTGTTTAGAGTCTCGCTGCGCCGGCCGGCCTGTCGCATTGCAACCGGCAGCCGAAGGCGGTGGCGTCAGTGGAAGCTGGGACGCAGGGCGATGCTATGCTTCGTTCTTGTCGTCTTTCGCTGCTCCCCCCTCCCCCTCTTGGTATTCCGGCTCGCGGTTCACGATGCACAGTCTGGCGTGAACGTCGTCTCAGGGCTGAAAACAACGATTATTTTTTCCATGCTGGTGCCTTCCGTGCAGTTAGTATTTGGTTTTTGTATCAGAACTCTGGACTTCTCTTACATTTCGCATTTCGTAAAGTCTTTTTGGATCTTAAGTTCTAGTCTCGCATTCCTTCTGTAGCCATATATTTACTCCGCATTTTTATTTATTCGTAATGATGTTTGCACAGAAATCAAAAACAAAGTTTTACTTCATCTGTGTAGAATAGGTAAAGTATTGTAATGCTACATCAAGAAAGCGACTATTTTCACCATAGTTGATATTCTATGATCGATTGGGTGATGTCGGGGCCCCTTGAATTTGAACAGTTATTTAGATTGTGGGAGTACTTTATATAAAGCACCGAGAACATGTTTAAAATTTGCTCAATATGGCTCCCATTTTTTCTTTATTTTTTTCTCATCTAGAGCGCGGCTTGCTTATGACAATGTTGCAGGTCCAATTTTCGTTGCACTTTCAATTTTTGAAAATTTCAAAAGCTACATATATGCGTGAGTGTGTTGTGCCACCATAGCTCTGATCTACTGCTGGGTTAGTGAAATTGAACTTTTCGTGTTATGTATTCTTATATTACGTCCAAATATTTACGACGCTTACTGGAAAATTATTGTAATGAGTAAAGTGTGAAGTTCTGAACGTGTTTCGTATTTGGCGCAATTGTGTCGTAATAGTAACTGACTGACATTTAAACCTACTTATTGGAACATATTGGTGATTTTGTGAAAGCCGTTAAAGTGAATTTCTGTTTCCACTTTGCGGAGCAATGTTTCTCGGGTGTGAGGGTTGGAATAGTTCCAGTGTGTACGAGCTCCATGCTATGGTGGATTCCCCACGCCCAACTCTCGGAGCGCCGCCGCGGGCCAGTAGGCCCCCCAGCTGGTTTCGGCCACCGGGCGAAGCGGGACGAGACGGGCGAGGGTGATGAGCGCCGCCCGCGGCCGCCCCGAGCAAGCACGCGGATTTATGCGGGGTCTCGGGCTCGTACCCCGCGCCGCCATTACTTTTCCTTTCAGGGCGCAGGTATGCGGCGGCGGCGGCGGCGGCGGCGGCGGCGGATTTATGGCGCGGGCGGCGGCACCCGCCGTTCGCGTGCGTGGAGGCCTCGGCCACTGTCTCCCGCACCCCCTCCCCGCCGAGAGGATGTATTGGTAGCCGGGAGGCGCGCCCGCCGCGGCGGGGACTTGGCCGACCCCTCGGCGCGCGCCGGTCTCCGCGCCCCCGCCCTGTCACGCGACGCCATGCTCTGCCCGCCCCGCCCCGCCACGCCACGCCACTGGAGCGCGGCCTCCGCGATTTGTCCGCCTCGCCGCGTGCTGACTCGGCGGACACAACCACCGCCGCCGCCTCGCGCTGCCGTCCCTCCGCTCTCTCGATGGTGACCCCCGCCCCCGCCCCCGCCCGGGCCTCCTGGCGACGCCCCGAGCCGCTGGCCAGTTGGCCCGTGCCGACGTGCGCATACGCCAGGATCCACACGCGCCGCGGAGCTCGTGGGCCGGCGCGACTGACGCGGAAGCTGTCGACGTAGGCAGAGGCGCATGGAACCCGCCGGAGGGGGATAAATTGCGTTGGTTTTTTCGCTTTACTTTTTCTGCAAGTTCCCTTTCATGCGCTCTCTTGCACAAGAACCTGCTTTGTTTCCTTTTTGGCAGTTCGGATAAAATGTTCCGACCTAACAGAATTCCGGCGGAACAGAAACAACTGTAAAAGCATCTATCAGTTAAACGCGTTTTACTACTATAAAGTTTTTCATTCGTGCGTCACGTATTTCGTTCACGTGACGATTTTGATTTAATTAATGTGTTTATGCCATAGTTACTGGGAGATAAATTAACAGTATTCCAGGGAGATTAAGTATTGCCACGGTAATTCGTAAAAGATGAGTCATGAGTAATAAGATATAATCGTTTCAAAACAAGTATTTTCACCCAGTTTTATAATATTCAATGATGTACATTAATATTTATTAAAATTGTTAAAGGCAGTACCACCAGATATAACTGGAAATTAAATCTGTGCTCTGAGCAAATGTATGTATTTCTCATCGAATCGCGCTCCCGGAACATTGGATCAGCTATGTTATTTGTGTGCATCAGTGCACCTGTATAGAAACTCCACTCGGCGCAGCAGTCTCTAAAGGCGCACTCTCTCGGCGCGTCTGGCAACGAAGCGCGACGGCCGCCGCCGCCGCCGCCGCTGCGAACAAGCGACAATCGCACGGCTGCGTGCCACCGCCGCCCCCGCGCCGCCGCCGCCTCGCCTCGCCTCGCCTCGCCTCGCAACGCAACGCGACGCGGGCGCTATCTCGCCCCCCTCGCCCCGTTCTCTCTCCTCGCCCCACCGCGCGCTCTCCCCGTGCGCGCAGCCCGCCCCCGCGTCGCCGTGCAAATTTGCGAAGCCGCCGTTCTCCTTATCTGAGTCCCGGCGGCCCCGGCGAAGCAAGCGAGGTACTGCCACCGCCACCGCCGCCGCCGCCGTCCTCGCTTTCTCTCCCGCCCCCGCGCCCCCCCGCGTCGCCCCACGCCGTTCCCAGCTTCCGTCCCCAGTCGCGTCACCGACGCCCCGGCAGCCCCCGCTGCCGCCGCCGCCGCCTCCAGGTGCTCTGCGCCCCGGGGCCGTCACGTTGCCGCGGACGCCGCTCCCTCCCGAGTCGCTACCCCTTCCAGCGCGTCTGCCTCGCTCTTCGTGGTTGCCGACCTTCCGTCTTTCCCAGCGCCACGCCCCCCGCCGTTGCCGCCAGCACTTTTCCCCCGCCCACACCTTCACCTCCCTCACCTGGCTCTCCTTTTCTGACACAGCCTGTAGCTCCAGATCTTGCGACTCCGTTGGTTCCCGTTGGCCTCTGACAGAAACCGCGTTCACTCAAAGCGGTAGGCGCCTACCGACTGTTTAATAGATGCTTCCCGCCCCTCGACTCGCCTACGTTGGAAATCGATAGGCCAACTTTAACGTTTCTCTCTGCTTGGGAATCGCCTGGACTGACAGTTGAAAATCTACAACACGGACGTGCTGCCCGTTAACGTTAACGTGCCCTTTAGTAGCCTCCCTACAGTTCAATGACACGGTTGTGATCGTGTATTCAATTATTTTGCTTTCAATTCGGGCTCAATTTTGTTTTTTTTTCGCTTTAACCTATTATCGTTTCTTGATTGGATGAATAAACCTTGATGAAATGACAAGTTTAATTTCGCTCCACGCGCAACCTCGCGCTGCTGCTGTGTCGTGAGAGTGAAAATCTGCCCTGCGTTAAGGGCGGACGCGACACGGCGTAAGCGGCTGGCGCGCGGCGGCCGTCCCCGGCTGCGTCGCGTGCAGCGCCTGGGCTCAAGGGCGGCGGTCCGCTCGCCGCCGGCGCAAATGAACTGCAGATAATTACTCTTGCTTAAGTAATTACGTAATAATTAAGTCCTGATTACAGCGAGAGGAAAGAAGGTGCGAAGTTATTAAAAGAGGCAGACACATCTTGTTACGAGCGAACGGCGCCTGGCTGTGCCCAGCCGCGCCCTGTCGCGTCTCGGAGGTGACGGCCGCGACAGAAAGGTCGAGGGGCCGCTTGGAGGTGGCGCGAAGGGCCGGACCACGCAGAGGCACTCTCGTTTGCTTTTGCAAGTTACTATTAGCGTGGAAGTTGTATATGATCAGCTACTTTTCTTTACAGTCTGATGTAGTGCAGAAAGTACCGTGAAATTGGACCCATTGAGAAGCATTATTTTGTTATGTCTGCGGTGAAACTAGTGAAAAGTATCTTTTTTTTTTAAATTTTCATGGTGATACAAATTTCGAATTTCGCAGAGCTATACAATTTACCAGTTATCAGTTGTATTCATAGTATAATAGATTTATATTAGACACCACTGGATGTGTTTGTACAGTTCGTTTACAAAAATGTGATATAAATGTGGTACAAAATTGTGTTAATAAACGTCAAATAACATGTACTTGTTGTGATAGAATGGATGAAAGAATTCTTAATACAATAACAGAGGAGAAATACATTAATATATAATATATAAACTTTTCAATATTAATTTTATGTGGCAGTGATTCTTTTTCAAGAGAACAGAAAATCATTATTCAAAGAATATTGTTTCGAGTAGTTATTGAATTTTTATTTTATGATTACCGCTTCTCGGTATTCTTTTTGACAATGAATTATATTTAAGAAAAATTATTCCTTAAATCGTCGACCTATTTCGTGTTCATTCCTCCTTTCATGCGATAGCGGAACATGATGCCAAAGGGCGCGAGCACGCCGAGATGGCGAGGGTGACTGCGAGGGCGTAAGGCGCGGTTAATGCCCGCGGCCCACCGGACCGCCCGCGCCCCGCCCGCGCCCCGCCCGCGCCCCGCCCGCGGCCCGCCCGCGCCCCGCCCGCGCCTCGCCCGCGCCCCGCCCGCGCCCCGCCCGCGCCCTGCCCGCGCCCCGCCCTCGCCCCGCCCGCGCCCCGCCCGTGCCCCGCCCGCGCCCCGCCCGCGCCCCGCCCGTGCCCCGCCCTCGCCCCGCCCGTGCCCCGCCCGCGCCCTGCCCGCGCCCCGCCCGCGCCCCGCCCGCGCCCCGCCCGCGCCCCGCCCGCGCCCCGCCCGCGCCCCGCCCGCGCCCCGCCCGCGCCCCGCCCGCGCCCCGCCCGCGCCCCGCCCGCGCCCCGCCCGCGCCCGCGCCCCGCCCGCGCCCCGCCCGCGCCCCGCCCGCCGCGCAGGCCTAAAGAGGCTCGCAAATCGCAGATCGACCGCGCCATTTTCTTAAGCGAGGATCGACCTCCGGCCAGGCTCCATTGTGCCGTTTGCCTGCGCACGGACACGCGCCCGCTGCCTGCGCCAACCTTTGGGACTGGCCAAGTATTCGTTCACTCTTGGCACGTAGATGTACTTCGGCCCCTCCCAATCCCATACACATACACACACAATGTTACCTATTGAAACATAACCCTTGATAAATAAATGCTTATATAATTTATGGGTTAGAGTTGGAATCATGCACGTATTATGAACACGTTTGTTCGTCCCCTACCTTCTGTTCACTGTAGTATAATGAATATAAAAAAAAATATTATATACAATTTCGTGTGTCAAAATTGTTCCATCGCAATATCCTGCTCGGACGTAATTTTTTTATTATTATAAATTTTATTATTATATTATTTTAATTATATGCAGAAGAAATACGAACTAAAATATTTAGTCATACTAATGCGAGAGTTGATAATCAAGGTTTTTATGTTTTAGATTTTATGGAAAAGTACTTATTTTTGGTTCTTAATCTCATTCATAACCTAATACACAATTTGCCCAGTCTCAAGATGTTGACATCTTGCAGTTTTTTTCTGGAAATCTCTTCCCTGATTCACGACACTTTTCTCCGGGGAATTCTTAATAAACCAGTCTAGTTCGATTCAGTGAATCAACTTTGTGCCAATGTCAGAGTTATCGCATTAATATTTCATTCACATTATATTTTATTCTCGTTGTCATCCCTAATATCTGCATTCATATTTCATTAAATCCAATTTAATGAAACGTGAATTCCTATCTGAGTTACCATAAATTTAATAAAACATTCTTTGTGGTTTAATATTCCAAAGTAAACAAGAATGATATTCAAATAGTATAAGTGCGAGAGATCACAATGACTGTTTTGCTTTCGCGACCCGCTCGCGTCCTCGTACCCGTGCATTTTCCTTCCTCGTATACCGTGAGCGCAATGCTTGTTCAACGACCGCAAATTCTTGGGAAATAGGAACACATCTTTATCTCATACGCACACTACAGCTGTGTATTTACAAGAGCCAGACGCTCTCGCAATATTTTCTTTCCTCATACGCAAGCGTCTACCGAGGATGTAGCTTAATGTAAACTCGTCAAAAAAATTCCGTTACTCGCATTCAAATTATACGACGTTGTTGTTGTGTCTTCTCGTTAAGTCCGTGACTTCACCTTCGCTATCTTGTTTTCGCACTCGCAAAACTCGCGGAACAAAGGCCGCCTGGAGCGTTGAGCGCCCGCCCGCGCGCAGCCGCCGCCGCCGCCGCCGCCGCCGCCGTGAGCGCTACCTGGGGACTGGGCGCGGCGCGGCGCGGCGCGGCGCGGCGCGGGGCGGGGCGCGGGGCGGCGCGGGGCGCGGGGCGGGGCGCGGCGCGGGACGGGGCGCGGCGCGGAGCGGGGCGGAGCGGGGCGGAGCGGCGCGGGGTGAACGCCGGCGCCTCCCGTGCTGTTTATGAAACGCAACGAAGTTGGGCGCAAACGGCCAAGAACAGAACGGAGCGTAGCCGCCCCAACGAAGGCACTCGCTGCGAGGCTGGTCTCCAAGCATGCTCTTACACGGGTTGATGATACACTTGGCGGTGGCCTTACAGCTATCGCTATTCTCAGGACTGTTCGTTCTCTAGAAATTAAATATTGAAAAGGCAACGCATTATGAGTGCCAAATTTTAGGAATAGAGAGTGGGATTTCAGAGAGTGAAATGGTTCAGATGATTTAATTTACAATTCCAGTGAATCAGAAAATGGGTTTTTGATTATATTTGAGGCGATCGAATGTATGTGAATAAGAATGTTTAGGAAAGACATAGAGTAGCTCTCTCTCGATATTCCAAGTGGATTCAATAAACCACAGTAGCAAATTCACTTGTCCTTAAGGACATGTGTAGCTCTTTTTTGTAAACAGTGAGATCATTGCATATATCTTATATATAATTTATCTGTACAATTGAGATATTAAAAGCTTTGCGCAAGACTAAATAGAAAGTCAAAAGAATGTATTTGTTATCCAACACAGAAGTAAAAAATGTCGATATGTGCGATTCCTTACATCGCATAGTTTACATCCAAGATACAAATGAATAAAAAAAAATGAGTCTGAGTACTCAAACGTGTCTCTTCGAAAATATTATTAGAACATACACATTAAGTGAAGTTACAGAATAAGAAGGTGCTATGAACGTATTTAGAGGTACGTCTACAGCAGTCCAGAATCGTGTGATTGAGACAGTTAAGGTGAATGCGAAGGAGGGCCGTACCGTCCACACCCAAGATTAGACTTCCCCGGACCGCTAGATTGTTTGCATTACTTGCAACGACATCCGTGTCTTATCTTTTGAATTCTACAACATATTTTACTTTACTTTTTCTTATGTACTTTTCAGCCTTCCCCCTTCTTTATGTTTGATTAAAAACAAGTAAAATTATCAATTGTATATTCTAACAAGTTTTCCATATCGTACAGAAATACCGATGGTCGGTTATGATAATAAATATGTTTCGTTCGAGCTCTATTCAAAAGTTTCAAAGACTAATATTTTATATGAAATACTCACCACATTTGTATAATATTTGTTTTACTTCTCCGTTTTCCTTCGCTTTTTCTTGTATATTGTACCTTTTATATCATACTCCCTTTTCAGAGAAAAAGAGAATAACGTGCAACGCAGGTACTGGCGGCAAGTTCCAATCCCATGACAGCACCTCAGAAAGGCCCCGAAGGGACGCGACAAACGCGAGCTAAGAGATGTGTCGCGACCGCGACGTAGCAGTCGCCCAGTGGCCAGTGACGTCAAAGCAGCCTGGGGCGGCCAACAACGTCACAACAGTCAGAAGAGTCTTTTGCGGCGCTTGTAACTCGGCTGCTGAGCATGAAGAGCAATTCATGAATTACAACTCCGCAAACATGACATCCCGCAGCGACGAGCACATGAACACGTGCTTGGCCGTAGGGTTACTGACTGTTCGTGGACGTATTTTAGCACAAAAACCCTTAGCAAACACTTTTTTGCTAAGTTTTATAATGTTCTAAAGAGAATTATGGAAAATTAAATAAACTTTATGCAAAAGAATTTAATATTTTAGGAATGCTCTCTGAAGCCAACATTTTTAAAACATTCGATGATCTACAACAATATAATTTAAAATTACCGAATTATAATAAAAAAACAAGCAAAGGTCTGATTGATTATTTCAGGGTGAAGTTTCAAGTCTTGTGCTACTCACTGTATCTTAATTTTATCGAATGAATAACAAGACTGTTGTTGATTTAGTTACTTCGTAACTGCTTTATCACAAAAGTAAAAATTAGTTGAAGTTAAAATGCCTATGACAAGTAAATATTTAAGTCTCTGATGTATAATTTCTATAGTGAGCTCAACAGAATATGTAAAGGGTAAATCGAAGGAACATTGCCAGTAGAGAAGTTTCATAGAATGTGTGACTTCAATATAAAATAAGAGGTCCTTGTTTTTTTTGTATAAAAAAAATCGGATAAAAGGCTATAGCATTGGGCGTATTAGAGACGATAAAGAATTACCGGAGACGCTTGCTAGGCGCTAAGTGCGTGGCAACTAAACTACAATGCGAACGCGAAAGTTGCTCGCCCCCTTCCGAGCGTGGAGCGCAAATTAAACCGGCAGTAAGTTCTCTGGCTCGCCGCGGCCCCTCCCTCCGCCCACCCTCGCCCGGCGGCGGCGGCGGCACCGCGCTGGGCAAATGGCCAATCTCTCAACGTTTTCCCCCTGGGGAGCCCCTGCTCAATCGGCCGACAAAACTA
Organism: Gryllus longicercus; assembly: GCA_038098605.1. Lineage (NCBI taxonomy): Eukaryota > Metazoa > Arthropoda > Insecta > Orthoptera > Gryllidae > Gryllus > Gryllus longicercus. The sequence goes on along the minus strand of JAZDUA010000199.1, from coordinate 1,483,954 downwards.
TCACAAAGTGTTCCCGAACAGCTAGCCTCTCTCTCGCCCCTCCCTCCCCCTCCCCTCCCCCTTCCCCCGACGCAAACGCGCTGCTACGGCGCGCGCGCCCCCTTCCTGCGACGAGTTATTGTCTTCTAATAGGAATTTCAACGATTGTTCCTGGCGGTTTTTCTGCTGTTATTGGTCTCCGAAAGCCCCATACGGCGCACGTGTTGATATCTAAAAAAGGAATCACTTGCAAACGTCTCGGGAGTGCTACCTTGTTGCCTCTACGTGTGCTAGGAAAGAAGGCAACACGTTCTGCCTATTAGGTTCATTTGGGACATGAGTGGTAAAGAGTTTTTTAGGGGCTTGACATGACGTATGTGGCTCAATATTTGTAACAAACCAATCATTTTGTTCTCGATACAGACGTGATATATTTAATGTGGACATTTGATGTCAGAGATAGATATATGCGAGTACGATCAAACGATTGGAATATCATTGACGTATCGCGTTTCATGTTGACATTCGAACACGACGCGATATTTCAAATCATATTATTCCCGATCTGTTTTCATCGTTTTAGAACCACCTTAAAAGTGCGAACATCACGTTTGGAGTGATGCTCAACAGTTTTCCCTACAGAAGTTAATCCGTTATTATGTTTTATTCGCAGAGTATTTCTGTGGGCCAGCAACAGGTCAGAGAGCATCCAGCAATTTGTTCACCTGAAGTGGTGTTTTCCGGTGTCGCTTTGTCGCGCAGCAAGAGCCAAGAAGGCGAGGGCGGCGGTGGTGACGGTGGCAGTCAGCCTTTTTGCCGCTCTCGTGGCAGACGCTGTCGAGTCCCACCTAGTTAGCGGTAGGTACGTCACGGCGGCGGCGACCCCCTGCGGGGAGCGCACGCACGCCACGGGACGGGACACCGGAAAATTGTTTCTAATGCGACAGCGGCGGGAAATGTATGAACCGGCGTCGGCCGCGCCCCCCGGGAGCTGCCCACACCCGCCCCACCCCTCCCCGCCACGCCACGCTCCTCCCCGCACCCCTGCTTCCTGCCCTGCTCCGCCTCGCCGCGAAGACGGGGCGGGAAGGGGCCGCGGCGGTGGCGGCGGACGTGAAAAATTGCCGGAGAGCGGCAGCAGAGGCGCCGAGGGCGGCCGGTGGATTCTGGAAGAACTACTGTGTATCGAGACGAAGTAAAAGAAACGCCAGGATGGGCACCATGATTCACACCTTCCGTGGTCGTCTTATTGAGGGTCGCGTCTGAGCGAACCTATGGAGAGCCTAGGGTTAGAGCCCCGACAGTGGCAGGATTTGCGACACTAACTAGAACGAATTCGGCTGCTGTCTGGAGAAGAATCCTAGTAGCTGGATGCTCTGAGAGACATTTTTCGTGTTTTCTCCGATCAAAACCAGGCGAATACCGGAGCGGTACCGAAACAGACGCGCCACAGACCGCGCGGAATCTTTACTTCCTCTTCTCTGTCCTATCCTAACCCCTTACTTACACATACACTTGCATATACTAGACAACCACACATGCCGGGAGACCAGACGGGAGCTTAGAGTTTGTACTGGCTGAAGCAGTGCCCCTCTGGTGGGAGATAACTGGTCGGGGAAGAACTCTGCAAGCCGTCGGTTAGTTTGGCGCCGGATTTCGTCATCCGGTGTGGGAAGTTCACCGCCACCTCCCGCGATAAAACTTACACTGTACTAACGGAACTAATGACTTCAGCTGTTTACTCGTCCCTCATCACCCGTGAATTAATATATTAATCAATGGAGATGCAAAATAGAGGAATATTTAGGTTTTTCAAACGCATTAAATTCTGCCGCGAAGGTCTTGTGGCTTGTTGGATAGTATGGCGAATGTTTGCTTTTCATGACCTTCATGTGTGTGTGTGTTGCATCTTGGCAGAGGGCGAAATCGACATAATTATCATCTTTGTTGGTTACTTTAGAAGTTACTTTATGAGATAATAGAAAGCTACTGTTAAGTGCGAAATTCTTCCTAATATCATACAGAAATTGTGACGTCTTACCTTATTCATAGAAATAAGAAAGCCATACTCATAGAAATGAGGAAGCCATAAAAGTTATGAATTCGTTTAAAAATATGAAAAATGTAAAAGGACATTTTGTGAAAATATCATGTAAGAAATGTATAAATTGTACCTAGTTTCCCTAGCTTATGATATATTTTAATAATAATTTTGCCAGTCTTGTCAAATGCAATTTCCTTCTTCATACTATCATATACTTGCAAGAAGATCCTAAAATTGATAGTTTATTCAATTGCGTCTTAGATGGCAGGTCATCGCATCGACTGAGTCGCCTGAGACCGCAATGCGTGCACCTTGTGACGTCGTCGAGTGCCGTAAATCCCGCTGTTCCGGCCTTCGCCGCCGTAGCCCAGCGTCGCCGCGCTCTCCGCCCCCGTCTGAGGCCGGCCCGCGCGTGCGGTCTCACTGGGCTGACCGCACGTCTCGCCCCGCCGCGCCTCCCCGCCACGCTCCTCTCGCCCCCGCAAGGATGAATAGGCCGACGGCGGGCGCCCGCTTCCGGAAGTGCAATACATTCAAATTAACTTGTAATCCGGCGTGATTTATCTGTTTTACAGTTGTTAGCGGGGCATAATCTACGGGAGGCCGCACGGGAGAGTGATGAGTGGGCTACAGGGGAGCGCCGCCCGCCCGCCCGCCCGCCCGCCTGCCTGAGTCCCCGCTCACGCCCTCGCCCCGCTCGCCCGGCCGCGCCGCGCCGCGCTGGCCGGGGCGCCGGGATTTATCATCGGCGGGGGATTCAACTCCCCGCCGCCGCGACCCACCCCCCACCCACCCTCCCCCGTCCGCGGTGTTTTAAACGTGTGTGTAATGCAGCGCCCCGGCGCTCCCGAACTTTTGCGAGCTACCTGCGCGCGGGTACACCTACACCAGATTCAGTCAACTCTGAGAAGACCATAAGAACCTTTTCCGTGTTTTATGGTAGATTTAAAGTTGTACGTTGTAAGATAAATTTACTTCTCCGAGTAACAGTTTTCTTGCTAACATCGGTGGTTCTCTTGAAGACCGTTAACAATTCGTCTCGTTCCTTTTGTGTACTAAGAACGTGGATTTCTTGAATAAATATGGTGTGTGTTTTTTTCGTAATAAAGTGTTGCTTGACATTTTGATGGAGTTGTTGCAAAAATTGTGTTCATTAATTTAAAGTGGTGCTACATATTTAGTTCATTATTAATACTTCTCAAAGCATTTCGAAACGTTTAATTACATATTATTTAAAGGACTGGTGATTAATTCTCTGATCTTCTTAACTAATAGACTTAACTTTTCCGTTCACTTTGAGTATTACATTCTTCCGTTTTAATTAACGTCAGATTTATATAGGTTGATTTAGACATTTAATTTCGTAGCAATTTTTTTAATGGGAATTTCTCAACCTTTCTAGAAGTAAGGATTGTAATATTTCTTTTAAGTTTATTTTTCAAATTTTATTGGATTTTGATTATGCATCTCGACAAAGAAATAATTTATTTTGCTTGTGTCTGTAAAAATTAGTTATTACCGGTGTGTTCATATATTTCTTTTCCATTTCTCTGAATACTCGTTTTGAGAGATTGTTGTGAAAACACTAAATGAGGTTAAACACATATCGGGAAAGCGTCCGTCATTAAGCGAGTTATTGTAAATTCGAACGCGAGCGGGGACGCCGGGAAGGGGAAAGGGGAAAAGGGAAAGGGGAAAGGGGAAAGGGCGCCGAGCGCGGCTTCCGGGGAGGAGAGGAGTCTTCGGAAACGCATTTGTTACCGACCGGCTTTGCGGCGCCGCACTACAGAACAAACGTTTTAAACTAATGCGGGGAGCGGGAGCAAGGGCAGGGCTCATCGGCGAACGGGGTGGAGGACGGGGGTGGGGCCAAGAAACCCATCGGGGGGCGTAATTGCTCCCATAATGACCCGCGCGGGCGGCGGCTGCGGGCAGCAGGTAGCTCGAAGTGGTGGCGGCGGCGGCAGGGTGGCCGCGCCCGCCGCAGCGTGCGCCCCTGGAGATTCAATTCCCCGCTAACTGGCGCGGGAGGCCGTCGGCCGGAACCTCGTCCCGAGCAGGAAAGCGGAGCTTCCCGCGCCCGTCCTCCCGCGCTTCCCTCCGCCCACCGCCCACCGGCCGTCTCCCGTCGGCGCATTCCGCCACCGCCACCGCCGCGCCCGCCACGTCGCCCGCGTCGCTAATTACACGGAATTGGATACGCGCCGCCCCAAGTGTCTTATCCCCTCCGCGCGGAGACGCCCTCTCTGCCCCGTCGCTCCGCCTCAGCCCCTGCAACCACTTCCGCTCTCTTCTCCGTCGTCCCTCCCGTCGCTTCCTTCTGTATAGATGGATATTGTTCCCAGCGCGGCTCCGAAGATTAACTCGAGTCGATGGAGTCGCCGCGCTGCTCAACTCGGGGAAAACTTTGCCGCCGTTTTAATTCGTTCGCTGATGTATAATTCACGCGGCCGCCCCGCCCCCTGTACAGAAGTTTTCGTTTTTCTTACTCTCCCTCCCTCCCTCCCGCGCCCGACGCGCGCCGCTCGCTCGGTCCGCTGCCTCCTCCCCCTGTCGGCAAGGGGTTGGGGGAGTGCACCGGGGGCGGCGGGGGCTACCTGTGCCGGTCGCTGCGGCGGCGACGCGGGGCGGCCCGCCCTGGCCCGCCCTGGCCCGGCCCGACGCGGTCCGGCAACGCGCGTTGCGCCGTCGGCTTAAATATTCATCGCGCCGCGGATTGTTTGCGACAGGATTTGAAATTTATATCTCGCGCCATATTTTAGCATACATGCATGCCAAGTCACGGGTCCACGCCGCGGGTTTTTGCGCGAAGGGGCGGCGGGGGCGGCGGCGTTGTTGTTTCCGCCGTCCGCTCAGACGGCGCGGAGATGGCCTTGGCGGGCGAGCGTCTCTCGGTGCGGGCGCGGGTGATACTACGCGCAACACTGCGCCGATTGGCAGGTTGCCGCCATGCCCCTTTTCACTCCTTCCTCTGTTGTAACTGGGCTGCACTTGGACTTCCCTCAATCACTTTCACGAGTTGAATTCATGAAGATGTTATTTTCAGGTGATGACGAATGTTTAAAATGAAATAGTTGGTTTGCATATGTGTGTTCAAATGCAAAATGCCGTATCATAATATACTTCATGTGACTGTAACCATAATTTTCAAATCAGTTTCAATATTCCACAGAATTCAACATATGAAACGAAAATACGAACACAATTATAATTTATGGGATAAAAGTTGCTTTGAAATCTGTATGTGATAAAAAAACACGTCGTAAAGGAAAATATTCTTATTTTAAAGCGGAATTTACGGTTACTGAAAATGTTTGCAAATGTGCTGCATGAATTACCACACATTACGAATGCAAGTTCTAAAACTTCTGTACACGCTGAGAGAATAACCACTGCTCAGCGTTTGACTGAAATTACGATGCGAAGTAGCGTGCAAGTACTACTTGCTGGAAGATTTATAAACTGTGCGCACCAGAATAGTTTCCCTAATTGTGCTGAACGTGAAGAAAAGGATTTATCTGCAGGACAAATGCTGTATTTTGTAGTTTCGTAGAAAACACTGGTAAAGGTTTTCGCACCTCAGCCCGCCACTCGCTTGACTCCTGGAGACCTCGCCCTCGCCCTCGCCCTCGCCCTCGCTCTCGCCTCCGCTCTCGCCCCCGCTCTCGCTCCCTCGCTCTCGCCCCCTCGCTCTCGCCCCCTCGCCCTCGCGCCCTCGCCCTCGCTCTCGCCCCCTCGCCCTCACTCTCGCCCCCTCGCCCTCGCTCTCGTCCCCTCGCCCTCGCTCTCGCCCCCTCGCTCTCGCCCCCTCGCTCTCGCCCCCTCGCTCTCGCCCCCTCGCTCTCGCCCCCTCGCTCTCGCCCCCTCGCTCTCGCCCCCTCGCCCTCGCTCTCGCCCCTCGCCCTCGCCCTCGCTCTCGCCCCTCGCCCTCGCCCTCGCTCTCATCCCCTCGCGTCTCCGCGCCTGACATCCACCGAAGATGGCAGCTAGGCCACGGGCCCGGCGAGTCGAGCTGTTTGTGCGAGCTGTTTTTCCCTCGACGCGACGGTGGCTGAAGTGGCGGGGGAGCTTCGGAAAAACAAGCCATCTCTGCCTCTGTCACTACTGCCCCGAGGTCTCTCGTTCTTTTCGGTATTTTTCTATGCTCTATATTTCTCGAACTAATTCTTACGCGAATGAATATAATATTTTATATTGGCGGATAGGGAAAGGTAGTAGAGGGAATAAAAGATTGGCTCCGATAACACGAAAATAATTTTTTCTCCTTTTGTTCTCTCAATTACTCTTCCGGTCTGTCGATAGCGGTGCTTTGTAGATGTTTTCTGTTTTAGACAGATATTTAATTTTCGTTGATATTCTATTGACTGTGCTAGTTGCGTTTACTAATATTCCTAATATATATAAATAACCTTAATTTGATAACATTTCTAACATTCACATGAGATTCGCCAATTTATTTTTTCCCTTTCGCCTTTTTATTAATTCCTCTACGATCTTTACTATTTTTTTCGGATCTTTCTAAGATCTTTCTATTGCTTCCACATGTGTATGTACGTTTCTCAAATTTCTTCCATCATTAATTTTATGCAACAAAACCAGTTCCTGGAATATCGAAATATCCTCATCGAATACAGTGAGCATGAAACAGGAACATTAGATAATAATGCCAAATGCCTAACACTTCTTGCAAGATCCTGCTGCGACTTCGTGTCTCTTGCGCCACGTTTTGTCCATATCCTCAATTTTCTGGTAATTTGTTTCTGACAGACACGAAGACCTGCCAGGTCTCATATCAAGATCATCAACTGCAGATTCATAACGATCTCTGAAATCTGAAAATGAGCCTAAATATCAGAGAGATGTGTTGCTACAGAGTTTCAACATTACGAATTATTTATACCAAATAGCAATCGTGTATCGCTCATATAAAATGTATAACTTTATAATCATGATCGAAAATCGTCTAAATTTAGTTTCTTTATATTTAGTAATAATTCTGACCTATAATGAATGGCTTGCTTTATTTTGGAGAAGTTAGCTAAACAGTTTTTCTCAACGTCCGCAAGTTCAAATGTTTAATTTGTTTAATTCTTTGATTTTGCCGAATTGCATACAGTATAATAGAATATGATATATGGTATTTAATGTGGAATTTCTCACTGCGGTCTCTTAAATTGCTTGTAGCTGTTTTTTGACCACACTCCTTGGTTGATATTTTTATCATCTGTAATGATATTACTTTATGCATATGTAACACATGTAGTCTCTGTGTCACCCAATCATTTGGGGTATCTTCCAATCCCATGGTAATCCCTCTCCATACAAATTGGAACCCTTTCCATTCACCAGGTGAGCACGATCAGCCTCCGTCTTCTGCTCTGTGGATTCCGATGTTTGCTGTCAAAACAGCTCTGATCCGCCTTAAAATCCGGACCTCTCGGCGCCACGGGCAAACAGCGACCCTCGTCGCCCTCCCCTTCGCCCTACCGCGGAGGGCATCGATGCCATGCGCAAACAAGTTGTCTCGTTAGTAATGATAACCAAATAATTTAATGTTCTCCTACATTACTTTCATTCTCTATTTATCTCTCGAATATTTCTAAAGACCTCCGTTATTCTTTAGGTCTTCCCATAAATATTAACTATATTTTTTAAAAATTAAAATTTTATTAAAAATTGTGTTGCAATATTTGTATGTTTGAAGTGTTCGGAATTGATCTACAAAAATATTAACTATCCTGTTTTGTTCTATAATGGAAAGTGAATCCGGGAGAAAGCAGAAATCATTTGAACGGATGATTTTATGAGGAAAGAAACTTACTTTTTTGAACTCGTGAAAACATTAAAGAGCTATATATTATTTCGAAACTATTTTAGCAAAATTGTGTCCTTCCATTGTAATTCAAACCAAAAATTTTAATGCTTAAAATGCGATATTCTAAACAGATAATTCCTTCTAATTGATAAATACTTTCCTTGCTACTTTATATTTTATTATATATAGATAATACAACGAAAAGTTATGTGATTTAATAACTTTCTGATCGAAGAAAAATTAAAGAAGTCTAAAGCCACCTGACATTGGTAGAGGAAAGAAAACTACTTCTACAGCTAAGAAAATAACTCAGAAGCTTTATTTAAATCAAACTACGAGCAGCCAAAGAACGTGATGGAAAGAAGTACTATGTATTTTTTTCTTCCATCCAAATGCTGCAATGCTTCCATCGGCTAAACGTGGTGCCCAATTTCCCTCGTGTTTTTGCTAGGTACTAGTTTTCGGTCGACCGATGGCGAGCTAAATCGCGCATATAAATTAACACTATTGTAACAGGTCTGCCCGGCATGTAGTCCCGCGTGAGCCTCATTTCGTATCCCGCCGTAAATATAGGAGTGGACAGGCAGACTCGATAGGGATTTGAACGCGCAGTGTGATCACTAATGTAGATTGGCACAGGGCATTTTTTCTCTGTTTGGAATTTTCTGCTTGATTAGTGTTAGTTATTTTGTAAAAAAAAATCTCTGTTACTTGGATATGGACTGTCAGAAATGTACGTTGCTAACCAATGTCCGAATAAATTGGTGATGCATATCTGTAATTATAAATCTGAATATCATTAATGATTCGTATGATTAAGTCATAATTCAAATGTAACGTTCAATTCTTGTTATTTTCTATTTGTTTTGTTATATGCTGAAACAATTTAATTTAATCTTTCACTCGGATATCTGAAAGGCATATTATGTGGAACAAGTAGAAAATATTTTTTTAATTAAAAAAAAATATGAAGTAGTTCTCTATTTTATATTGTTTAAAATATAAAACGAATCGACTTTTTTCGCAAAATACTTTCTTTTCATTCTTAATGACTTGTTTCAACGACGAGTGATCCTAATTTAGAATAGAAAATTTCATTACAGATAGCTGCACTCAGAGTTTAAATGACTACGTATTATAATTTCCACCTATTTATATTGTGAAGTGACTGTGAGAAGCACCAAAAACTATTCATTTCAGCATTTGTGCTTCGCTTGTAGTTCCATTTTCTTCCGCTCAAGACGTTTGCGCCCCACCCATCCGGCATGTTCGTAGTATGAAGGTCGGCGACGGAGAAGCCAGTGCAAGCCGTCCCGCAGCCGGCAGCGGCGGTGATATTAAAAATAGCTTTCGCTCTCCTTGTTTGGTTATTAAACGCGTGTTTAATGAAACAGCTAATGGCAGGCAGCGTTAAGCGGCAGCTTCTTGCCGACGAGCGAGGCGCCGAAAACTTTTCCTCGGAGGGTCCTCCGCCAGTGCCCTATATACCTCGCTGCTGCGCGACTCCACCTGTACTTTCGTTCTTCCGTGGTCTTCATGTTCCGTTCTTCTCTCTTGGTCTTCCTGGATCTCGTTTTTCGTGTTTCACTGAAATTAACACGATTTTCTCTCTTCAAGTACGCTTTCCCTCGATTACGATAACTGTGTGAACTATAAAATTATCATTCTTAATGCCCATATTTCCCTGTTCTGTTCATCTCTCACACATTCTAAACGATTCATATGTTTTTTACCAAGTCTTTGTTTTCTATTTATCTGCATTTTTGTGGTTATGGATTTTCTCCGGCACTCCACCGACCTATCTCATATAGCTACGTTTCTCTCCCCATGTTATGAAAACATCCGTCTCGCGGTAAATCATATTCATCACATCGATAATAAATAATCGCTCATCGCATTACTTTTTCCGCCGCGTTTTCTCACTTCGTCCTCCGCGTCATAGTTCGGCTTCCCACCGTGCTCTCCCCCTCCCCCGGCCTCTCCGGCTGCGTTCGCGCCCCCGTGCGCAGCGCGTCTTCACTTCGGCCACCCGGCGGCGCCGCCCTTCATCGCCCGGCGCAACTCCGCCTCCTCCGCCTCCGACTCCGCCTCCTCCGCCTCCGACTCCGCCTCCTCCGCCTCCGACTCCGCCTCTGACTCCGACTCCGCCTTCGCCTCCGCCCCGACTCCGCCTCCGCCCCGGACTCCGCCTCCGCCTCCTCCGCCGCCGCCTCCGCCCCCGACTCCGCCTCCGACTCCGCCTCCTCCGCCTCCGCCCCCGACTCCGCCGCCTCCACCTCCGCCTCCACCTCCGTCTCCGCCTCCGGCCCCGACTCCGCCTCCGACTCCGCCTCCGCCCCCGACTCCGCCGCCTCCACCTCCACCTCCGCCTCCACCTCCGTCTCCGCCTCCTCCGCCTCCACCTCCACCTCCGCCTCCGGCCCCGACTCCGCTTCCTCCGACTACGCCGCCTTCGCCTCCGCCCCCGACTCCGCCTCCGCCCCCGCCCCCGACTCCGCCGCCTCCGCCCCCGACTCCGCCTCCGCCCCCGCCCCCGACTCCGCCGCCTCCGCCCCCGACTCCGCCTCCGCCTTCGCCTCCGCCCCCGACTCCGCCTCCGTCCCCGACTCCGCTGCTTCCGCCTCCACCTCCACCTCCGCCTCCGTCTCCGTCTCCGCCTCCGCCTCCCGCGGTTTATGCAGTGTAAAATATGACACGGAGCACCGTTCGGAAATTAAGACGGCAGCTGTTGTCGAGCAGACGCTCGGTTAGCGCAGCGAAGGAGAATTGACGTCACATTTTGCTTGCAGGTTTCCGCCCCAGTTTTTCGGTATAAATATTGCCATCAAACGAGATTGTTCGCTCAACGCACTCTTGACTGAGTATTCAAGAGCGCGCTTCGATGCGATAAGACGTGCCGTTGTAACATCGAAAATTGTATTACTTTTCTCTAGGTTTCCTCTTTCTGAAATATAATTCGTTATCGCGGTACCAGATGTTGGAAGCTGTTTTTGCATCTGAACTTCCAGATGTTGCATATTGCATGACAAATGAAGCGTTTACTGTTGTGAAATTAAAACGACTAATGCAATTTTCCTCGTCCGATTTTGTTAGACAAACGACAGATGGAAGTCTGTTCTTTTTTGTTCGTTGGTTAATTGCGTATGTCGAATCGCGTGAAAAGTCGTGGTTTGCGAATCGATAATTCGAGAACGTAAGCATTTAGTGTTCGTTTCCGTTTACATTGCATTGGTGTGAAACTAAACCACATGTGTTTGCCGTTTATTCGGTTTTTATGTAGCGTAAATGACAAATCAAACACAGCCAGTTCTCCCCAGCGATTTGGTGGTTCGTTGAGTTAAAAAAACTTCGTGTGAGCTTTCTGAATTGTTATTTACACTTGTAGAGTTAGCATCATTATTAAATAAAATAGAAGATGTAAGTGTAATTCTCATATTCTTGTAAATACTTTACAAAAAACGATTCTTTAAATAAACGAATTATTCATATCATAGTCTATTCAATTGATTTACGAAGCGCTCATGCTCTTAATTAAGGAAGGGAAACACAGATAGAAAACGCGATTAACAGAATTGTGTGAATGATATTTCGCCTGTGCCAGGAAAGCAATCCTTTCACTTTCGTGTTTTATGGAGCACCTGTTGCATGATGGTACTTCATTTAGATTACAAAATTGCTAGGTAACGAACTTCCTCAATTATTACGTTAATTTTTTATTGACTTCTCTCTGATACAACTAATTTATGAAAGTAACTCTCGTAACACTTGTGTTCTTTGAGAATGTATTTCTAGTAGATTTTAGAGTGTAGATTTTTTCGAACCATCCGCTCTTAATTTTGTGAAGAGAGTTTTCAAGAGATGACTGAAATATTTGTAAGAATAAAGTTCAATTTTATAATGTGTAATATTGCGAATCCGTTATCAATAGTACGAGAAAATATGTGCCGTTTCATCACCAGCAGTTTTGGAATAAAACGTGACAATAAGTAGATGGTGTGTAAGAGTAGATTTTAAAATATTTTTGGAACTGTGTGGGTGATGTTACATGAGATAATTAGATTATTCTTTGTTTTTTTTAATATATCTGTACTTTGCTTTTGCTATCCACCCCTATCCTGGATTTCTTCCGTATTTTGCCTTACCTCTATAACCAATAATTTGTTTTGTAATCATTTAACTTCTTATAGTAGATACATTGTTTTAATATAAAAAAACATGATGGATGTTAATGAACTCAAAAATACACAATGATGTGGTGCCAGCTGCAATTTTTTCTGTTGACTTCTTTGTAATGTCTGATCGTCAAATGCAGAAATGCTCCCTTTTAGATTTTTAACACCTTTACTATTCCTCTAGCACGTTGTGTCATTTGCTCATTGCAGATACTTTGAGCTTTTTGCGGGCAGCGAATGCCAACAAAAACAAAGAATGAAGAATTCTTCCAAATTCTCGCATATCCTCTTTCTGGTGCGACAACCACGTGGGGGAACGGAGGATGCGAGAAGCAACAACAGTGCGTGCTGCCGTGCGCCTCACCCTCTTTGTTTCCCTTTCCAAATCCCTTCGCATCCCGAAGCTCTTTCATCGCCTCCCTCGCACCGGTGCGATCCTACCGGCCCCGGCCCCTCCCCCTCCCCCTCCTCTGCCGAGGCCCCAGCAGCCTCCCCCCTCCCCCCCCGCCCCCCGCCCCGGCACCCTTCGCCACCGCTGCCGCCGCCGCCGCCGGCTGTGGCGTTCTCTCGCAGCGTTTCAACCAAATTAAACAACATGATTTATATAGAGCGCGGGCAAGGAGAGCCGCCCATTTATAAGGCTCCAGCCTCGCTGCTGCTGCTGCTGCTGCTGCTGCTGCCGCTGCCGACGCCGCCGACTCATCTGGCGACGCGGGAGGCGCAGCGGAGGCCCCCGCCGCCGCGGAGGCGACTCGCGTTAATTCGCATCTGCCGCCTCCGCCCCGGGCCAGTAATTCCTTCGCCGCAATCAAACGCTAATTGTGAAACGAGAATGAACGTCTCGGAAACTGAGCGGGCGAACGTGAGGGCGAGCGCGCGGGCGAGAGACAGACAGACAGACAGACAGACCTCCTCGCCTCCGGAGAACGTCGTCGCGAAGGCAGGGATTTTGCCATTTCGAGATTTCGTGTTGACTGATAGGAGCGCTTCCCAGATTCTCCGAGCTGCTAAGTTACTTGCCAGGTTATTCTGAAGCTGGATGCAAATCTGCAAGACTAATGAACGTGTTCATATATCGCGAGATTGAGACGTCGTGCTTATTAATGCATGTTCGTTTTAACACAAAACATTTTCTTCCAGATTATTACATTTATTTGTCAGTTACAAATGAGTCATTATTGACGTAAATGTTTTGTTCAAGTTCAAAATTCTTCAAAACTAGGAAGTATAGTCAAATAAAAAACTAATTTATAGAATGCATTACAACTTCTCATATAAGGAATACAATACAAGGATGTGTAATTGTCTTCAAATGCATTGCTATTTATGACCTATAATTGATGTTATATTATTAGTGCTTGTAAAAACGTGTAGTAGATTAAGTTGTGGGACCATTATCCGAAAACAACTCTTGTCCGCGAAACTTCTATTTAGTGTTGAGACTTCTGATGAAAGATCTGCTTTCCTTCTCCCTCCAAATAAGTCTATAACTAACGAGCGAGGTATTGTTTTAGAACGAGAGTCAACGAGAAAATAATAATAATAATAATAATAATAATAATAATAATAATAATAATAATAATAATAATAATAATAATAATGCCGATCAGATGGCCGAGATCACTAAGGCAGTAGTGCCGGAGTGGTCTCGGACCAGAAGATCGCGGGTTCGAGTCCCGCCTCGGGCATGGGTGTATTTGTGTGTGTTTGTATGAGTGTGTCGTCCTTTCACCCCTCATTATCATCATTTCATCTTTCATACCCCCAGGACTAACAACCCTGGGGGATAAAAATCGGATCCAGCTTAATGCTGGTCCCCCCAAAGAAGTGTTCGCAAGCACCTGCCACCGTGATATTAAATGAAAAACTGAGCCACGGTAATTGCAGGTTGCTTGCCCTGCGTGGTCCTAGTTGGCCGAAACGAAAATAATAATAATAATAATAATAATAATAATAATAATAATAATAATAATAATAATAATAATAATAGCCGATCAGATGGCCGAGATCGCTAAGGCAGTAGTGCCGGAGTGGTTTCGGACCAGAAGATCGCGGGTTCGAGTCCCGCCTCGGGCATGGATGTATTTGTGTATGTCTGTATGTGTTGTCCTTTCACCCCCATTATCATCATATCATCATTTCATCTTCCATACCCCCAGGGCTAACAACCGTGGGGGATAAAAATCGGATCCAGCTCAAATGCTGGTCCCCCCAACAAGTTGTTGCAAGCACCTGCTACCGCGATAATAAATAAAAACTGAGCCACGGTAGATGCAGGTTGCTTGCATGCGTGGTCCTAGTCGGCCGATTAACGAAGAAAAATAATAATAATAATAATAATAATAATAATAATAATAATAATAATAATAATAATAATAATAATAATTAATAAAATATTATTTATTTGTAGGGAGGATCAGGTCATAAGGCCTGCTCTTCCGCCTAATTACTTTAATGAAGTAAGTGATGTTCGCTTGAACGGCATTGCACATCCATTCGATCCACCGGTGATCCACCGCTCAATACTTCTCTTTCAACCCACACCTGTGTACATCTTTTTTTCTTCCATGGAATGTCTTTCTCCTATCAAGAAAGCTGTGTAAATTGCCGATTTTTACAATTGCTGCCGTAACCCATTTGACTTTACATCCAAACTGTTCTTTGCAATTCCTCGCCGCCCGTTCAGGTTTCGTTTCCTAGTGCTCGCGCCACACGCATCGGCCCCGCGTTACTGCCGCCGGCCCGCTGCCAGGTGCCTCGTCCACCCGCAGTGACACGTGTCCTCCCACGCCGGACTTTAATTTAAACGCTGTCAGGCACAGGACAGCGAACACCGGCCCAGCCACGCGCTTCGCCCCTCCGCTTCCCCGCTGCGGCCGCTGCTACCGCTCGTCCGTCGGCGCCAGTCCGCTTCTATCGCCTTGGCCACCGCCTCACTCATTCCTTCCTCCATCTCATTCGGATGTCCTTGATCCGTGTCACTTCCCAGCAAACCGTAATAATGGGCGATGAGTGCCACTCGCTCACCGAGTCTAGGGAGCCTCAGGAGGAGACTTACCTTTCTATGCCTTTCGTTGGTAGACGATGGTACCAAGGTACCAATAATTATGATAAATCAATGGTTTCGATGGGATGACAATTAAAATGTGATTCGTAACATGCTATTAATTCCACGCCCCTTCCACATACCTAAAAATGCCTTACGCCGAATGTATCCTCCCAGCCTTGAGTTTTAAGTTCTTGGACGCGGCTCCGGTACTGAGAGAGGCAAATAAAGACTTGAGGAACTTTTAAAGTAATATGGTTCTACGTGTCAACCGACGGCTCATTATAAATTCATGTCAATGGTTTAAATAATCATAAGTTATACATCGCTTGGAGATTTATCTGTTTACTAGACTCGAATCTCATTCACTCCATTAATTACGTTTCGTGTAAACATTACAATATTGTAGGGTTTTTTCGAGTTTCTTTCTGTTTTCTACATTCCACTACCGATTCTACTATACTATTATTTCTCTCGTACAACTTATTCCATCTCCGCCTTGTTGATATGGATGAAATTCGCGTACAAAATAAAAATACGCATCCTAAAAGTCTCCGTACTATTTAAACATTTGTTTCTAATTACTGTTTAATTAAAAATAAACTATATTTTATTCCATTTGTAACTCAACGCAATCTGACCTTCTGACATTACGATCTTGAAGTAAAAAGTTTATTTGTACGAAATAAAACCTGCGAAAAGGAAGAAAATATAAAGAGAAAATGTGGCATATTTTTCTCATTATTCTACAATATAACCCAGAGAAGTTGATGCGACCTTTCTTTTAAATAAATAAAAAAAAAGATTTTAGGAGAATATTATTCACATGTCCTAATACTGATCGGCAGAATTGACTTATAAGGAGTAAATATATTTGAGATGTACTTTAATTTTTATCATTACCTCTTTACGTTATGTACGGGGCTGCACATTGAATATTGTCTTTGATCAATTATTGCAATGAAACCCCATACACTGTTCAATGATTGATTTTCTTTTAATTATACCCATTTTGGCTCTAACACTCTGGAATTCACTGCATGCGATTCAAATGATAGTCTATTAAACATTGCATTCCTAATTTCATTCTCGAATTTTTAAACTCAATTTAGATGATTGCAAGGCTATTACCGTTACAACTCCCCAGAGCACATGAAAAATATAATTGGTCGTTAGTCCCTCACTAATGAAATCAAATCAGATATCTCCATGTTTTCCTTAATGCCTCCCGTTTGTTGGAGCATATTTAATTCTTCTCTATTTCACAGATTTTCAATTAAACGTGTTTAAAATATTAAATGCAACCTCCCGTCACTGTATAAATTTTCAAAATAAAATGCAGAGAAATGAATTTAATGCCTTTCTATAGTATATCAGTATAATAGTTTTGTGAAAAGGCTGCTAAAATAGGAAAATATGTTTTATTTGTAAATTCATAGTTTAATTATTGTGCTGTTGTCTGTTAATGTATTTCTGAATTATAAGTTCCTGGGTTACATCCATGCTAATGGTAAAATCTTTTGGGCTTTACAAGCATTGCTTGAATATCGTGTGTGAGTTCTTCACAGCTCCGGCGTTCAAAAGCTTCACGCGAATGGGTGCAAAGCAAAATGAAAAAAAACTATAAACTTGGCCATTTTCATTCTAGAGAAACGTGCGACGGTGTCCATACGGTTTCCATATGGCGCATCCGCCGTTAAGGGCTTAGGAAGCTGCTGGCAGCCAGTCCGGGTTGACGAGGAGGTCTCGGCTCGAGCCCCGGCTCGTGCCTGCAAACGAGCGCTCGGTGCGAGCCGAGGGGTGGGGCAGGGGGATGAAGTCGTTTGCGCGAAACTTCGGGTCGCTGTCTGCGGGGGCGGGGGCGATGGGGCTGCGGGAAGTGCGCTGACGACGCAGACATCAGCGCAGACGTGGCTAAGCTCTGGATTGTTGGGCATAAAAAATACTTCAAGCGTGTGCAAAAATAGGCTCTTGAAATTCTAAAATATACATTGAATGTTGTATCCCTAACATTGTAATATTAGTGTTTAAAGATTAAATAGAAACTAAAGATTTATTATTATAGCGACTAATAATACATTAAGAGGAGGATTGGCCTTTAGGAATGCCATTCATCTAAATAACATTATGACTTGTGTATGATTATGACAATGAATAAACTGGATATTGCTCCAAATCCTCCAACGTAGACTATCGGATGTGTTCTGTCTGTAGGATGGTCGAAACCTTTCTAGGCGTACAAAAGCGAGATTAAGCATGCCCGCGATTAAACCGGCTAGACGACGTACCTCAAACGCTGATTTTCCGTGACTTTTGAAATACGAAATAGGAGTTATTTAAAATTTTTATATTGTCTGAGCTTTTCTGGTTAAAATTAAAAACAACCTAGGCTGTCTTAAAATTATGTTTTTATTACATGACGATCAATGCCTTAAATGTATGCTACAATGATATACTATAGGGAAGATAAACATTTATAGGGAAGATATACATTTGTTAAATATACATTTATTAGTCAAAAATGGTATTTTTATGCCCTGTAGAATGAGCACATTTTGGATGTGTCAGTGATCAGTTCTCTAAAATATTACTTTTCATTTCAAAGATTGAAAGAGGCATATAAACAAAATCCGTAACCACGGCCCTAGCGGCGTGTCTGTGCGGCCAACGCGCATAAGTAACGAACTTCGCCAAGCTCCGCCTCCTGCCCCCGGCGTCGCCAGGTGCCGAATCTTGGCCGCTCGTCACCTCGGAGGCTCTTGTCACCGAGGCACCTTGTCACCAGAGCGGTATCTCGGTGTATGTTCTCATTTAGATGACTACAGACTTATTGCTAGACGAGCTGGTCCTCACATCGGGGCTGTATGTCGTTTCCAACTTATTTCTTTCCTCTTTGCTTCTAATTACTTTTATCATAATTCTTGTTAGCGTATTGTCTTTTATTATTTTACTTTATTTTTATATGTTTATATAAGTCATAATCGAATTGACTTGTTTTCAGAATTGATTATTTCCTTTCATATTCGTGAATATTCTTTATTTCTGAGTCTTTTCTTCCCTTCCCAGATTTTTACTAGTACTTTTTACGTTTTTGTAAAGTGCCGGCATTTACGGCCATTTCCACCTGACCATTAACTGGAATGTATTGATTTATATTTTCGTGAACAACGTGGCTTTACCGTAAATCATTTAACAGTGCACAAAATATTATAGTTTTGACTGAACAAATACTAAAATCTCAACCTCGATTATTTTGATCTTTTACTAAATGATTATTTCTCTCTCTAGTAATTGAATTTTCTTTTTTATTCCAATATTGCATTATTGCTCTTTATGAATATTGTATTGTGAAATCTAACAAACATTTTTTTGTTTCAGGTATGTGATAGCCGTCTTTCGTTTTCTGACGTGGCTCAGGTATGTGGCGAATTTTATGTACATTATGGACTCATTGATAGAATTCGAACGATAGGAACACACGTTGAATGTTCAATCCTAGTTACTGATATTCTTTTTTCATTCGCACATTTGGCCACAGGGCAGTGACCCGCGTGTTTCTTCCAACAGGCTTCTTAGGAAGCCAGAGAGAGGTGGAAAATGAGGTCTGCTCGGGCTGCCTGCACTTGGTCGTTGTGCTTAGGCGGCGGCCTCCGCCCCCGCTCTCGTGTTCGGCGCTGCATCGCCCTCGCGACGAGGACGTCCCAGGCAACGTCACGAGCGCCGCCTCCTCCGCAAACTGCACTACTCCGCCTACGCCGCCGCCGCCGCCGTTACACTGATGGGCCAGATTACTCGCCTGCGCCGCCGCGCGGGACGCCCGCAAGAATTACCGCGGAATTACCCGACCTCACGGAGAAAAAAGCGCCGTGTTTTCGCTCAAGCTCCGCTGCGGCTCGCGCTCCGTCCCGCTGCATCTCCGCCCCCACTCCCGCCCCCGCCCCCCCGCCCCCTCGATCTCCCCCGCCAGGTCGCCGGGCCAATTACGCCGCGGCGGGACGTTGACTCATACGCATTTGGCTGAGCGAGTGCCCGCGGCGTGAAAGCCGCCGGCGTTAGTTACTCCGGGGGGGGGGGGGGCGTTAACGGCCCCGGGCACGACTCGCAAAAAGCGTATGCGCTTTTTGCGTCACCCGAATAAACTCCGTACTTGTAAGGCTAATGTTGCGGCCGTAAGAGAACAATTAGGTCGCGCCGGCTGCAGCGCGCCGCGCGACTCGCGCCGCGAATGTGGACCTCCGCCCGCAGAGTGCCTGTTGGAAACTTGCGTCTCTCAGCGGACTCGGAACACGCGGTAGTAAGCCAGTCGATGCGGACGTAAAAGATTTGACAGTTTGGGGATAAAAGGCGGTTTACGACTCCGTCTTTTCTGACTGACTAGAGGATTGATTGATTAGCTAGAAGCAGAACGAAAAGGGATGGGATGTGGAATCGAAGAAATGTCTGTACCAAAGTGATAAATTTGACCATAAGTGTTTCATCAAAATGGAAAAGAATATTCACCCCTCTGTGAAAAGGAATCAAAGGATAATCGCACATGTATATATATATATATATATATATATATATATATATATATATATACATATATATACATATATATATACATATACATATATACATATATATATATATACATATATACATATACATATACATATACATACACAGAGAGACAATATTCGTTCAACGTTGTGTAAGAGAGAAAATATTGAGTGTTCGAAACAAACGACAACAAATGAAATTGATTCAAACGATAAGGGGCGCATGCAGTATTTTTCGTCGTGAGTTCAATTCACATATTGTAACAGAGGGAAAGGCAGTGAAAGCAAAGAGCAATGAGGACGGTCTCTGAGAAACAGAAAGGAACGAATGAGAGCGACAACTCAAAGGAACTACTCGAAGCGATAAGGCGCAGCGCAAACGCGGGCCGTGGAGGGCTCGGGACGAGGCCGCGCGAAAGCAACCCGCGACGAGAGAGGGCGGAATCGACGGCTGGCGGAGAGATGGAAGGCGCCCGACGGGGGGGGGGGGGGGGGGGGGGTCGGTCGCCTCAATCCTCGGGGCACCCTACAGGCCTCGGGGCGGCCGAGTGTCGGAATAAAGCCCTTGCCGAAACAGAGGGCGGGGCGGGGCGGGGCGGAGCGGGGCGCGCTCGCAGTTAACGTAACGAACTGGCGGAGGGACGAAAAGCGACGGCCGGAGGCGGGGGGAGGGAGCTGGAGAGTCGAACCAGCCGCGCACGCGGTTCGCTGCAGGCGACGTCGCGTCGCGTCGCGTCGCGTCGCAAGGCGACGCCCCACCCGCGCAGCGAGAGCGTTCTTCAGAAATGACGGCAGTCGCCTTGCGCCTGAAGAGGGAGGATGAGAAGCTGCAAAACCGTGTTTCTTACAAATGGAATTAAATAGAAGAAAGAAAAATACTGCAGTTAAATTGGCTCTCATTGAACGCTACGGACGGCCATGTATACAAATGAATTCCACTTAAATGCCATTTAACGAACTATTGTGATTTAATGATTGCTTTGTTTTAGATATATGCGAATAATACTAAAAATAAGTTAAATATATTTTCTTTGCAGTATTTTCTAACGAGTTGTTTTTTACTCTTAACTGTATAAGATATGCCGATAAAAATATCAGACGAAACTATGATGCATTCTATTTTCACTCCTCCTCTGTTCCTTATAATTTCTTTCACGCCTTTCAAAATACTTATGAATAACCTTAAGATATATATTTTTCTTGCGCATATCCGGCAAAGCATCGAATAACTGCTTTAAAAATTGCCTCTATTTGCGTATTATAAAATCGTAACAATTATTTTTCGAGAATTAACATATAGTAAACGAAGGAAATGACAATCAGAAGAATATACGTCCAGTTTTGAATGTGATATTTAAGATAAAAAATTACTTGAATCTGAAGGAGTAAAAAATAGATATGTTTACTTTGAACTCGTATAATTAAATGTGTGAAACTACGTAATTAAATGTGCTTTTATTTGATAAGAAGTTCGGTTCGCAGAAGGAGGAGATTACTGCTGCAGAGAAACGTGACAACCAGGCTCATTAAATAAATACTGCACCTTTCCGCTTAGCAGCATTTAAGCCAGCCGCATTGTGGCACACTATTTAGTTTACTTTTGTTCTTGATAAATAATTATGTTCAACGTTTTATAAATGAAATTCATTGTGCTGGAGTTAGCTAGCGGCTTGTAAGCAGAGATGCTTCTCCATTTTCTTCTTTGTCCAATTACTTGTCTCCTTTAAGACCTTCCATGTTGATGATAGATGCATATGTCGGTTACATCACGGACGGTTTATTTCTTGAAACTCCTGTTACTCTACCATAATTCCAACTCCAGACATTGTTTTCATCTCAATCGACCTAAACATCGCATTCACTGCAGTAGTCACACTTTACATCCTGCGTCGACAAACATCTCAACCTCTTTGTATTCTTTCTTGTTCTTCGAACAATAAGGTTTCACGGCAGCGGATCACGAAATTACGCACGGAGCATTCTGCTCGCGGACGCACGCTTTCATCTTTCGTCTTCGCTGTTTTTATTCATTACAACACGGCACGCAATATCGCCACGCCCCCCCCTCCCCCAGCGCGTTCTCGCACCTCGGCGCTTGCGTCAGGAGCGCCGCAGCGCGTGCCGCCCTCGCCGAAAGTTTTCGGCCCGCGCATATTTCCAGCGGCCGACGCTAGGAGCGCGGTGGTTGTGCGGGGAGGCGGCGCTGCGGCAGGTGGCGGGCGGCGCTGGAAGAGGGAAAGCCAGCCGGCGGGGCCTCGCTATAATTAGCAGCGAGTTGGGCAACTATGCGCGTTATGTGTGGGGCCCGCCGGGATGCGAGGGCGGCGCCTCGGCGGGGAGGGCGGAGCCGAGTTCTCGCGCTCGCGCGGGGCCACGCCGCCGCGGCGCCGCGTAGGCATTCGCCTACGTGCTGACGGGCGCATCCTGGCAGATCTCCGCGGCCAGCTCCGCCCGATGCCTCGCTTCCGCCCATCGCCGGTTGGAAGCGCCGGTGCTGTAGACGTCTGCGAAATGCGCTTACAATGAATAATAATAATAATAATAATAATAGTAATAATAATAATAATAATAATAATAATAATAATAATAATAATAATGTCTTTATTAATGGCGAGGCTCAGACCATAGGGCCTGCTCTTCCGCCTAACCACTGAATTTACATACATTTAGAGTAGTAACATTTTAAGAGGGGAGGACAAGCTGTACAATGAAGTGGATATGTTAAAGATTTTTCTTTAACTACTTGTGTATTCAGGTTTATTTTATATTTTAAGATCAACTTCGACCTCAGTTGTAAATAAGAAAATTCTTTCACTTAATGTCTTATGCATAATGGCTGAAATTTATATTCACAGATCTTAAGATGCAATAAGGCTATATCGTGTGCCTTCGCCATTCACAGGAATATTGGAAAACTGTTGTGATTTAATGTGGCATACTATTCATTCCATTATGTAATTTCAAATCTTTGTATTTCAATTTTTTATTGCATTTTCTTTTTATTTGAGATCACGGACGAGTAATTATTCTGTCCATATTCATACGAGTTTTTTTAATAACACGCAATAAGTTTAGTACTACTGATTATAAATCCCAAACCTTTTTAATTCATTATTGAAGTGTTAGATTTGTAAACGTATTGACGTGGAAAATCTCAGCAAACCAACTTTAACGACAACATCAGTCCATCAAATCATCATGGATTGATCGTAATTGCTTGGAAGTAGCGCAAAGCTGCAAGCTATCCAAAAGGATGAATTCCAAGGAGGCAATCAATCACGCGAAGTCTTCATTCGCTTTCGTAACGTTCTGAAACCGGTTCCATTCACCCCTGTACGTGGCCAGGAAGGTGAAGCAGAGTGGCGAGGTCAGTCGAAGAGCTCCATCCCGCCGGACGCGATTGCCCTGCCGGAGTAGCAGATGCCTTCCGGGCCGTCTCGCCGGGTCCTTTGCTGGGGGGGGGGAGGGGGGATGGGCCCTCAGCGCGAAGAACCTCGTGCCTCCGGAGCCGCCTGAGGTGGGCGACGCGGAAGCGGGCGACGCAGGGGGCGGCGCCCAGGGGCTTAATTAAATGCGAGGGCGCGATTTCAATTAGGCGACGCCACCGGCTGGCTCCCCCTTCGCCTTCCACGCCCCCGCCCCCGCCCCCGCCCGCGGCGCCGCGGCGCGCCTGGAGGACACGGCAGGCGCGCTGCCTAGACGCCGCCCGCGCTGCATTGTTTTGCAGGGCTGGGCTTGCGCGGAAGAAAGAAACGGCCCCGTCAGAGAGGCTGAGACGTTAGAACGTGTTTTATGATCTTGCTTATAAGAACCAGAGATGGGATATTCGAAATCTCATCACTTAAAATCTCATGCCTTGAAGATATTCCGAGACTATAAAGCTTGTATCTTCTCGACTTTGTCTTGTATTTCTTTCAAATCTTAACGAACCCTTTCAAATTGAACAACACTATGGTTTTATCTGTTCTCCTGAGGTGTTTTTTGGATGATTTACGTTTCCAGTCCTTCAATATACGTAGTACTACAAATCATAAAATGTTAAATATAATCGAATCAGAAGATTTGAAATTTAAAATGTGTCCTACCAGTAACAAGAATTATGTTGGGGGATCAAAGATATACCTTTCTAAACGCCGTGCAGTGCTGGGAATGAAATTATTTCAACATTCATGACTAAGATTCCGAATGCAATTTCAAGAAATGTTCATCAAATTAACATAATTAAAATATTTGTTGTAAATTATGAATGCTATTGATCTAAATAGAGGAAGTACTTAAACAAATACATCAAAAATAAAATGGTTATTAAAGTTTTATACGCGGAAGATCCTTCACATAAATCTTTCTTCACACTTCCACCGAATTGGTATTATTTCCTCCCGAAATGGTTTGCAAGAATTGAAGTGTTAATGTTATTACTTTAAGGAGAATATTTTTTTACGAATTGAGGATTTCTTCTTTTGAGAACACGGATGAATGTTTTCTCGTTCGTAGAAATGTTCGATGTTTTCTGTACGTTGGTTTTAGATATGAACTTCGCAAAATGCTCTTAGTCCATGCTCAATGTCAAATGGATTGCAAAGTTCTCAGAATCGTCAATGTCATGAAAAGTTGTCGAATATAAAACTTTGAACGAAGGAGCGTTAACAATAGCAAACGAAATAATATATCGCGTTAATTATTTTCTCTCCATGCACACCGAAATGGAGAATATACTTCACGTGTACACGTAAGCTTCCGCGGCTCGAATCCATAAGTTCTCGGCTATCCGGGAGACGCCGCGTCGTTGGCTGGGAGGCTGACGTTTCGCCTGACATGTCGCAGGCTTCCTCAGGGCAATATATTTCACGTTCTGCATTATCCTGCGATTATAGTACCCGGAATTTCCAACACTGTTGGCGCGATACACGGAAGCAAAGCTTATCTAAGGGCCTCGCCCTCCGGATTGAGCAAAGCTCGCCGTCTCACCTTCGCGTTCGCTCTTGCGTGGGTCGAATGTTGCCCCCGACGCATCACCTTACGCGGAAGCGCCGAAGAACAATCGCGTAAGAGGCGCTTGATTGCGTCCCAGGCCTCGGGCTGGCGCTGCCGGTGCCGCTGTCACGGCTGCGTCGCGTCGCGTCGCATCGGGTCGCATCGCGCCGCATCGCATCGCGTTGTATCGCGTCGCATCACGTCGCATCGCGTCGCATCGCGTCGCATCGCGACGCATCGCGACGCATCGCGACGCATCGCGTCGCATCGCGTCGCATCGCGCCGCATCGCGTCGCATCGCATCGCGTCGCGTCGCATCGCATCGCATCGCGTCGCGTCGTATCGTATCGCGTCGCGTCGCGCCGGCAGGGGCGGCGATGTCTTCCCTAGCGCAGATCGCGTTTCCACAGCCTCTGGTGGCGGCGGCGGCTTCAGGAGAGGCCGTAGACGTAGGCCGTTGTGATTGTGTGGGCGCGCCCCCTTCCCCCTCCTCTTCTCTCGGCGCGTTTCGCTCTGCCCCACAGCGCCCCCGATGGGTCTCCTGCACCGTCGCCCCCCCCTCGCCGCCCTTCTCTTCGTGCGGCCCGCCAGCCTGCGGGTGCGTCTTAATGAAACCGCTAATTAGCGGCGGCTTAGCTCCCCCTCCCCTGCAGCTTGTCGCCCCGCACTCCCACTCGCCTCTGCTTTTTTATGCTTCTCCCGCAAAGCAACAGTGCGGTTGTATTAACCGGCTCAGGTAGCCGTGTTTGCGTCGTGGTCTCCTGATGTTTATTCTGCAGCTTCAATTGCGTCTGTTGGAGATTCTCGAATTCGTCGGCAGTCGGATTCCGAGGAAACAATGAACTCCTGTCACTTCTTTCTCTGTCGTGGCACAATAGTTTATTAAAAACAATATTTCCTTTGCTATAACGAAAGATAATACCCTTCACTTCGTTATATTTTTCGACAAACCGTGTCTTACTTTAAAATGCGTCTTGTGTTAAGTGATTTCTGAGGTTTTCTGCGCCCGCGTGCGATACTACCTAAAAATCCACGGGAAGCAGTATAAATTTGAAACTTTTATACAGTGTTTTAAACAAGGTGCAGGCTAAAGTTTGAAAGTAGCGCCTCCGCTCACACCCCGATAGCAGAACGGGAGTGAATTTATAGAGTGAATTTTACCCGAGTTTATTACCGTCCCCTCCCCTGACCCCGCCCTCAAGTGGCGGGCACGCGCGCTCGCGGAGCGCAGGGTTCAGCTCTAGGGCTTCGGTTCCTTCCCCGTCTTTCCGAGCCTTGCTCCGCCAAGCCTTACATTTTTATTTTATTTCCTTTTCTACTTCCTTTCTTTGTTACGCATTTCTTTCGTGTCATCGATTCCATTCGTTTATTTTGCGTGGGACTCTTCTTCCTGGTATTTTTTCTTATTTTCTATTCATAACGATCTCCAGATGTATTATTTTCGCGGATGTTATATAGACTTCGTAATTGTCTTAGCCAGCGCTCCCCAAATGCAGGGCAATGCCTGATTGAGGACAGACCCGGTGACTCACTGCAGTCGTTCAGTGGGGCACTCGCATTTCACTAGACCCGATAAGCATTAGGATAAGAAATGGCAAGTGGGCCGGCCATGTATGCAATACAGGTCTAAGCCTACTTTGTCATTCGGTGCTCGCTTCACTTTGCTTCCCAACGTATCAGTTCCATCAATTATAAGTATCCTTCCAGAATATTTTTGCATTTTTACTCGGATAGATATCTCGCATTGAACATGCCTTATTTATCTTGTGATCAAATACATTTTCGAATTACTTAAAATCGTATTTGCTTTCATTTTACTTGGTTTTTCAACAGCGTGATCTCCAATTATTCCCCGTCTCTTTGTGCTCTGTATTTTCATTACCTGTTCGGGTAACCGCTTCCTGTGTATAGAGCAGTGAGAACACCGCGCGGTTCCGTTCTGCGTGGCGAGTGTCCGCCGCACCCTTGCGTAGGGGATATCGTTTGGCGAGGGGACGCTCTCTGTTTATGGTCGACCCATAAACTATTTATTCGTCCATTAAAATTTTAAACGAGTGGCCATAATTTCAATATTAAATCAGCACATTATGAAGAGCGTTGTTAATTCGAGGGCGCAATTTAGGAGGACTCAACTCCCAGGCTGCGGCGCAAGCCCAGGTAAGGGCCAAGCGGTGTGGCGGATGAGGCGGAGGAGGGCGGGGCCGGAGGCGAAATAGGTCGTCTCCACCTTCGACTGCGGAGTCTCTCTGATGAATGGCCTGGCCCAAGCCCGGCGCCCCTACGCCCCCACGCACCCGCCCATCCGCCTCTGACACCCAGGCTCCGCCTCCGCTCCCGCCACCGCCTCTGCCTCCACCTCTGCCGCCGCCACCGCCTCCGCCTCCGCCTCTGCCGCCGCCTCCGCCTCCACCTCTGCCGCCGCCACCGCCTCCACCTCTGCCGCCGCCTCCACCTCCACCTCTGCCGCCGCCACCGCCTCCGCCTCCGCCTCCGCCTCCGCCTCCGCCTCCGCCTCCGCTTCCGCCTCCGCCTCCGCCACCGCCTCCGCCTCCGCCTCTACTCCCGCTGTCGTCCCCGTCCGCGCCCTCCCGCTCCCCCGCCGGCCCGCCGCTCTCTCGCCCGCGCCGCGCGAATCGGTGGGCTCCTGGCGGCCGCGACGAACGGCTGCGCCGGACACTAATGGCCGCATCCATCTCGCGGGCTGCGGCGGCGGTGGCGGCGCCGGCGGCCGCGCGGGCGGCGCCCCGGTGGGTGTTTTGCGCCGCCCCGCCGTCCCCCGCATCTGCATGACAAAGCCCGGCCTGTCGGCGCCCTTCTCGCCCTCCTCCGGGCCGCCGCGGCGCGCCGCGCCGGCTCATCCGTCCGGCCGCCCGAGACCGTCAGCGCACCGCGGAGGTAGCCGAGGCGACGGCAATGGACCTAAGTGCATGACGAAGGACGGCGTAGACACATTATTAGAGTCATTGAGAGTGTTGGCTGCGACGTCACCGCGCGAACAGCGCCACAGACTAATGTAGAGAAGAATGCTTCGCCCGGTTCGTTTTGGCGGCGAGGGCGTCGGAGCGCAGAGGTGGCGAGCCGGCGGAGGCGAGGTCGGCGGTGGAAGTGAGCATTCCTGTGGCTGCGAGTGGGGGCGGCGGCGTCAGGTGCTGCGGACGGCGCGCGCGACCCCGCGCGGAGGGAGGGGCGCCGCGGCCAACGCGCCGGCCGCTGCGCGAGGAACGCGTTTTATGATTTATCCTTCGGCCGTTCCGGAGGGGTCGTTGTTGGAACACGGTAATAACCGTCTTATTTGATTGCGGCGTAGGTATTCATGTCGCGAAAACGGGTTTTTTACGTTTTAACCGCCCTACGAACGGAACGTGGCGTAGGATTTGCGTTCTGTTGCGGAAGGCGCTCATTAATAGATAAAGATCTCAGCCAGAATGTAATCTTGTGAGACAATAACTCGGTATAAAAACTCTTCATTAAGCTGTTAACCACTGAAAAGTGCTTGGCAAAAGCTACTAAATTATTTTGTGAAATTATTATTACACTGTTGAATCTTTCCTTCGGTAGTACTTGAAAATAAAAGTAAGTATGCTTGGTATTTTGAATTTTTATGTTATGACTCGAGTTTGATTGGCCTTAAAAGCTAGAGTAGCAGAAAATGCTTAAATCAAGCTCAAGGGCTTTAATGTGTGTTATTGTGTACAAATTTATTCTGATGTTTTCTACGAAATTGCAGCAGAAATAAATAAATTTTATAAGTATAAAATGTACATTACACGTACCATAACACAGGTCTAAAAGAATTCAAAATATTTTGCATGTATCTTTAATTTGTTAATCTTGTGTTTGTGAATCGTTCGTTTAATCTTAAACTAACAGTCTGTGTAATGGAAGTAAAGTTTCGAAGGATATTAAAGCGAATTTTTGAAGTGGTCGCAAATAAAAAATGTAATTTTACTACTTCAATGAACTTAAATATGTAGTTACATTCACTCTCTAGCTTTTTTGCATTTATGAAGAATGATATTGTGTCTTATTTTAGACCTCTGTGTGTGTTATTTTTTGTCTACGACGATTTGTATTTGATTCGCTCTCGTAACAAAATAAATTGTAATTAGTTTCCAAGCAAGACGGACGCAGACCGTCTAAAATTATGCAAATTGGCTGGGAAATCTTCATTAAGTGTAATTGCGCGTCCGGTCGGGTCAGAGTCGCTTCCTCCGCGCAGAACGACCTGCACTAATTCAGTCCAGCACTTAGCATATTAAGATACTGCAAGACGCATGTTGCTGGTCGACGCGGCCCGTGCGTGCAGGGCAGAGCAGAGGAGGGCGGGGCAGGGGAGGCCCGCGCGCCTACGCACCCGCGTGCGCGTGTGCGAGCGTGTCCCGCGGGGGCCGTGCGCCGGCGGCGTGGGCGGAGGAGTTGCGTGCGGCCGGCCGTGAGACGAGGCCCGCGGGACGCCCGCTCCGATCGCCAAATATTCGGAACATGTTGCCCGACAACGGCTCATCAGGCGACCGCCCCCGCGCCGCTGCTCCCCTCTTCGCGCCGCCCCGCCCCGTTCCTCCTCCTGCTGCATATTCATCCCCCCGTAATTAATATGGACCCGCGCCCGCCGCCGCAGCTGCCCCCGACGCGGGCGCCTCGGGCCGTCACCGGGGGTGTGCTGCTGTTCCTCCTCCTCCGCCGCCTCCTCCTCCTCCTCCTCCCCCTCTTCTCTCTTCTGCACCCATTCCCTCCTTTTCCTCCGCCTCTTCCGTCCCCATCCTCCTCCGCCTTACCACCCTCCTCCTCCGCCTCTCCTCCCTCCTTCGCCTCCACCCTTCTTATCCTCCGCCTCTTCCGTCCCCCTCCTCCTTGAAGCCACCCTCCCCCTTGGTCTCCTCCGCATGCTGCTCCGCAGCCTGCGTCCCGTGCCTGCGCGCCGACGAACCTGCTCCGACTGGCAAGCAGCGTCTTGCGCTAATCTCCCATTAATTGCCACGCCGCCTCCCCGGACGCGGCCCCGCCGCCGCCGCCGACGCCACCGCCGGCTGAAAGCCCTGCTTCCGGCGCCGGCGGCGCATGGGGCCCGCCCGCACACGAGCCGCTGCTTCGCCTTCGCCGCCCGCGCTTTAAGTGGAGGGTAATGCACTCAATGCCGTGATACGCTTTCAATAGAGGTGGATCCGTAGGTGGATAGATAACGAACCCGAGTAAATGTTGGAGGGATTCTTGGGGTAATATATATTAATGAGTGGCGCCACCAAGGAGGGGGGAGGTCCATAGGGCTTTTGCCCCCAGTCGCGTACGAAACATTCGCAAAAGTAGGTTATACTAAATTTCAATATTTACGACATTCATTCCGTGTCTCAATCGAATACGTTACAAATGACCGTATATTAACAAATTAAAATTTACAAAATAAATTTTAAATTCAGCATAAATAAAAATTTCTTACTAAGAAAATTTAAAGACGACTAGACGCTGTAATTATTGCCCTTATGGAAGAATCCTGGATGTCCTACTGATAATAATGATATCATTAATTTTTTCCTAATTCATAGACCATCCATTGATATTTCTGCAGTACCGGTATGTTTTTAACTTGTTTTTAACTCCGATATGTAAAAACCTGCCCACTCGTCAGTCACGTTTTGCTTGCACTGCTCTACAGTCTGTCGAAATTGACGGCTGAAAGAGAGGCGCTGAGCTCTTTGGAATTTGCCAGGGCGAAGCTTGCTGTCGATCACCTATCTCGGTTGGCTGACCTCGCGTTTTTCTGTCCGTTTTGGTTCACAGTTGTTTCATTTCGATTTCATATTTAGTTTTCCTTGTTCAGGTAATATACACCGGTTAGTTTTAGTTATGTGCTAATGTCTTCGTTTTTCGATTCATCTTCGTGTACGGATTATGCTTCTTAATAGTGAAAATATTTTTGCAAAAATATTGAGCTCAGTTCAGAAATATCCTATGACGCGAGTATGAACGATGTTTTTGCCACATTATTAATTTTGAAGTGTGTATCGTTTTCATTTTATCTTCATTAAAATATTTTATTTCTCTCCATTTTACAATTAGTGCAAACACAATTGGAGAATTCCTTAGGCACATACTCGTATTTCTGTCACAGATACGTGTCACTTGTACCAGAATGAACATAACTACAAGTAAGACGTTAAAACTCACGAACTCACTATATGGTCAATATGAATGCGCTGAGCCAATTTGCATTTCCATTGCCATTCGAGGGCTATGAAAGGACAAGGTTCTGCACCGCCTGGCAGCGTTTCTCGATTGGTATAATGAAACTTACTTATTGATACTTACTCTTTGATTTTTTCCGGGCGCGTTAACTTCTATGGTCATTATTTCCGTTCCTGTAGTGAATGTTTTTATGACCGGAAGTGACGCTGTTCTTCCTCCGCTGAATAGTGAGATCCCGCACCGACCTACACGCCGGCTTGCAGGGCAATCCACCTTCAGTTATGTCCCTCACACGGGACAAGCTGTGACGTCACGGCTGGTCTCACGGCACGCGTTGTAGTGTAGTGCACGAAAGCTGTTTGCGTGTTTAATGAAAGGGAGAGAATAGGATGAGGAAGATGAACGAAAGGTCGTGCGCCGTCCGTGGTCCATTTGTTGGGGTAATACCCCGACTTCGGCCTGCTATTGATCGGAGAAACTGCGGGAAAATAACTGTCCAACCTCTATAAATCTCCTCGAGGCAGCAATT
Organism: Gryllus longicercus; assembly: GCA_038098605.1. Classification (NCBI taxonomy): domain Eukaryota; kingdom Metazoa; phylum Arthropoda; class Insecta; order Orthoptera; family Gryllidae; genus Gryllus; species Gryllus longicercus. Next base: position 1,452,674 of record JAZDUA010000199.1, on the reverse strand, counting down.
GAATGCATCCTAGTTATACTCCTAGTGTCGAAAATCCTCCACTGTGCGAACCCGTACCCTAGAACCCGCCCACCCCAGTTATTACAGAGGCGACGGCAGTGCTTGCTCTGAGCCACACCTAGCCGGTATAATCTACAGAAGTTATCTTTATTCGGAGTACTAATTTTTTTAATGATGTAATTTTTATTACAACCAGGCCTTTTATGTCAAATGAACTTGCTCACTTAGCCGACTCATTTATTGTTTACCAAGAACATGGAGGTCCTACTCGCAGTCTGTTCTCTCTCCGCTGTGACCAGGGCAGACGTTGTGGTCTCCCGCTCGCGTGCCTGTGACTCGGACGGCCTGCATCGCTCCCCCTTTTTTTTTGCGGCGCCACCGTATTTTCCTTGATGCAGAATACCTCGAGCTTCTTTTTTTGTAAGGTCTCATTAAAAATTAAGCTATATTTAAGTATAATTTACACAACGCTCGGTGTAGAAATGCGCACGCTCTTTACACGAAGTAGCAGCGTTTCTTAACAAATGTACGGTATCCGCGAGCATTTCTACCAAAAAGCGGAGCTTGTTTTTCAAGCGTTCTTCTTCTTTTTGGAGACGCCTCCCGAGGTGGAGAAGAAACTAGCACTGAACGTACAAGCGGGGAAAAAAACTGCAAAGAAGTGGAAGATACGAAGAAAAGGGAGAAAAAGCGTGTCGCGAAGGAGACTAACGCTTCTCGAGTCCTTTACATCCCTTTTAAAGTCCAGTTACGCGGGGAGCCGCGTGCTCCGGTTCAAACGGGCGTCTAGCGTGCGCGAAATTCGCCCAAGGCAGGACGGGCGCCGTCATTTCAGCGCCTGCAAAAGCCAAACCTGACTCCCAACGAGTACAATCGAATAACGGGTGGCCAGTGACGGATGTGGCCAGGTCTCGCCTGTACTGCGCTTCGAACCCCGGATGGGCAGTTGGGGAGCGCATCACGTGCCTGCGATGGGCATGGTACTGGCATTGCTTCCAGAGCGCAGAGTGCTCTCTAATTGCGCCATATCGTTTTATATGCGTATGTGTATGATGTGTTTTTTCTCGATAGAGTAAGTTTTTTTTCATTTATAGGAAATTAGATATTTTTTTATTTTAAAAAATGCCAGCTTCCTCTAGCGTTAATTCGTACTCCTATACTAGTGCATGTTGTAAAGATGTTTTACTCTCTTGCTACATTTATGCAGTCAGAACTACATGAAGACGCACACAACGATAATCCGTCGTGCTGTTTATCGAATCCCATTATCGAATTCTTCAATACATAAACGATATTTTTTGTGTCTAGGTATTTAACTGAACTGCGATAAAATAATGTGAAAAAAAGCGAGGAAACACAATTGGCCCTAGAAAAGTCTCCACGCTTAAGCGGTTATCTGTTTCATTACATTCGATCCGTATTTTTGTTTCATATTATACTCAGCGCAAATAGAAGTTCTTTCCGACTATGTGAAAATGGAACGACAATTGCAGATATTGAGGGGAATCTCCCAATTTCCATACGGATAATCTGAGAATAACGAGACGAAGCCTTTAAATAAGAATTTATCTCGCGATGTAGCGAGTCTGGAGATCGCATCCCGGCGCCAGCGGCGCGGCGCAGCGCGCTCTCCCCGCGCCTCCCCGCGCCGCCCGTGATTTCCAAGCGGCCGTAAATTGCCCGTGCCGGGAGACGCTGTCGCGGACCATCTGCGACTCGTAACGCCTGCAGCTTAATACGCGCGGGCGCTTTAGTGCCTCCGTCTGGGAAATGGAGTCCTCGCGGGCGGCCTCCGTCGCGGGGCGGTGCGTGCGGCGCCATTGCCCGCCCTCGCCCCCGGGCCCACGCGCCCGCGCCCGCGCCCGCGCTCGCTCGTAAATACAAGCTGCGCCGCGGCTCGTAAATCGAGCCGTTTCAAGGAATTAGCATCGATTCTTATCGAGTTTATTCCTTAATTTTCGGCGTTGCCTTCCATAAAAGTCGGCTCCTTACGGCGCGGCAATGCGCTGGCGCAGTCTAGAAGGGTAATAGCGCGGTTAACGTGCCTCCTATCCACTTCAGATGTGTCGGGGTTTCACGTTCAAACTCGCATTTTTCTGTCCTGGAAATCTCCTGCAATCGAATCGTATTTAAAACGTAGCAGGGTTTAAAATATTATATTAGTACGAAATTAAAATACTTTTATTTATTATTTATTTAATAGGTAATTAATACAAACAAATTAGTTTACTTGATCCTATGTGGCTAGGCCGAAGGCCTTTAAGCCATTACAATACCTACATCCTTTCGCGTTCTAATCTTTCGAATTCTGGTATTCACCCCAAATGGTCTCTCCATCGCATCAAAGTCGCGGAAAAGAGACCATAAGGTACGGCTAAGGAAAAAACCCCTGAAGGGGGAAAAACCTGCCGTCAGAAGCCGAATACATACTAATCTATCCGACGTTTATTTTAACTATTTATTTTCTGGCGTGGGCGTCCCGCCGTCTTCTTCCAGTGCTTGGCCTCCTCAGCACCATACTTTTATTTCAGTCAATCTATATTCATTGAACCATAGACTTCTTTCAGTTAAATGGGTTTTGAAAGATAATTGTTAGATGACTGGGCAATATATTTTTTAGCAGATTTAAGGTTTTTTTTGTCGTAAGATTGTAATACATTTTGTATTTCGTTAAGCGTATTCGTTCTTCTTAGAAAAAAAAACTTTTTAATACTTTGTTTTTATCTTCATGGTTTTTGTTATTTTAGTAATTCGTTTTACTTTCATTCCCAGAAAGTTGAGGAGTGTTCTCTTTTCGAATTTCTTTGAATGTACATGAGTATCCTTACAAAACCAAACAAGTACACACCCACATTGATCACGATTATTCTTTAAAACGTCGGTTTTTCAAGACCTAATGCAATTTAACAACTTTTGCCTTATTGCCAACAGTACGAAGTTATAATGACCGAAACACTGACATGTTTAAAATATAAATATTGTTCCCTATGCATTTTTTCTCGTTCGTAATGTAACATGTATGCTTTTTGAAAAGAAAACACGATGCTATACGTACTTTGTTATGGTTTCTATTATGCTAATATTTCGCTCTAAACGTAATATAAGATGAAAATAATAATCGTTCGCGTGTTTTTATGGACCTCTTGAAAGCTCGTCTTTGCCGGAAAGCAGCGGCGCCGGATGGCTCCGGCGATTTTTAACATTAAGCGCCCTCTTTTTCAAAGTGTCGTTTTGACGCATCGCGTCGCTGCATCCGTGTCGGCCTCCGGAAAGCGATTTGTTTACACAAACAAACCGCGGCGACGGGCGCGGGGGCGGCAGGAACTGCGCCCGCGCGATTGCTAGAGGAGGCGATTGATTGCCGCAGAAAATGGCGCCCTGCGAAGTGATTTTGGAGAGAGACAAGAGAAGAAGGGAGGGAAGCGGGGAGAGAGGGGAGAAAGAACGACGTGTCGGTTTTTAAAAAAGTAATTTTTCGGCTCTATAAAGCGGAGCGGCGCTCGTGCGGAGTGTCGTAAAGAGACGTTTACGCCCGCCGTTCCTCCCTCTTTCGGCAGAGCGCGGCACCGTCGCGCGCGGAAATCCGGCGACAGCAGCGCTCCTGGGGATTTTTTGGGGACGTCGTCGAAGAGAAGTTTCGGAAGGAAAGAAGGAACGGAAACTATTTTGCGCGCTCTGGTGTGGAATGTTCTTTAAAACCGGACGTTTACAGAGCAGTGCGATAGAATATAAATACCAGTGTTAAATGTTATGGACACCTATACCGTATATTGATATCACGTTCAGACTTTGGTGGGTGTAAATTTGTGATGAGGTTATTTAATGTTTTGCTCTTTCGTCTTCATTGTACAAGAACTAATAATAATTTCGGTTGTACAAGTGCTAATGTAAAATAATAGAAAACAAAGTACTTCTTTAGTAATTACTAAATAATGTTACGAGTATATAATCATACAAATGAGCGCTAAAATGGATTTCCTTATTTTGGAAATATGAAATCAACAAATATTTCGTTTTATGTTTGACCTGAAGATTAAAGACTTAAATGTACTACGTTTTTTGTATTTTTAAACTTTACAATACTGTTCGAATGTAGTGAACACTGCACTGCGCGGGTCTGTATGACTTGGAAAGTTGTTTTGCATGCGAGTGATGATATAAAAATGATTTGATTGACTTACCTATTTACAGTTGAATGTTATTATATGAAGACATACAATGTTTGCCTTTACTGATCGATGTAAGACTGGTCCACTTTCTTTCTTCAATGTATGGTATATCGTAATATACTGAATATCTTCAATATCGTAATAAAAATTTATTGAAGTTCATCACGCGAAATCTTGAAAGTGAAAATATCATATTGTAACGCAGATTAAGTGGTCGGTTATTTATGTTCCTATTGCAAATGAATGCATTTGTAAACTGATGTGACTATCAACAACTATTTTCATTTTATTGAACGGTTAAATAATTTGTTTTTGTATGGCAGCTTTGGGGCCGTCCATAAATTACGTAAAGCAGACTTGGGGTATTTTGGATATTCCATCTCCCTCTGTAACGCGCGCTTGAACCCCCCCCCCTCCCTAAATAATCACATAACGCTTCGGACAACATTCCCCACCCTTGTAAATATAAGAAGGGAAAATAAATTATAGTGCAGTAAAAACAATTTGTGTTGTGTATTAGAATGTACGATGATTAAAATGTTCGAGGAACTAGGTAGCGTTGCTAACTGCCCGTGACAATAAGATTGGGAGCAAGTTCTTAGTGTAGGAAGCGCATAAGATGCGAGAATGTTCTATTACAAGTCGTTCACACGCCGTCGAGAATGACGCATGGGCGAGAGTCAACTGTATTAATTTTAATATATTCTAGAATATAGGACATATCAGTTTTGACTATTTTCTTCCCAATCTTAAAGATTCATTGAAAAATGAATGACAAAATATTTCCATTTATTGTTTTATTAACAATTTACACCAAATAACCTTAACCTATTTATTTTTTAAAATATTTTCGTTAATATTTTCATGTTTTAATACAAGACTGAAAGGTTTTTTCAGCAAAGGTTGAAAAATATAAAATAAATAAATATCAATGTTACGTAACTTCAAATTAATACCCCCTACCCCTTCGTAAAGCAGCCTCAACTCCTCCCCTTTAGCGTTACGTAATTTATGGATGATCCCTTTACTAAATTATTTTGTCTGGATGAAATGCGCTGAAGTTCTACGTTTTTCTGTCCTTGGAAAATGGATTACAGCGAAGAATGTGATGAAAGAATAAGTTCTTTCAGCTTCTGTATTACTTATTTGTCGTGCACGTTCAGGCTTAGTTTTTCAATTAAGGTCCATAATTATCATTTAATTTTTAGAACTGTTCAAAAAATTCGATTAAGTTCAGAAGTAATCGTACAATTGTAATATGTAAAACAATCGTAAATATGTAAAATTATTATTGGAGCGAGCTGCTTATTAGACCAAAATTAACTCTCATACCCTGATTTTATGATTCCTTCTGTTTTAAAGGCAGGAGTAATCTTCCCTTTGTAAATTTCTTAAAAACATTAAGTTCTACAATTATATTTCGTTTTCTTGCTTTATTTACTAGTGTGGTTGATTTTGACAATCGAATAACACATAAACCCAAACAGTACGTGTGTAAAAATGACATTTTGAAGAAAACTGTACACAACAGACAAATAATGAACGTACTAAATAGAAGATAAGAGTATTTAGATAAATAACAACGTCAGGAAGTATTGGAGTGCTCAGTAGTCAAGCATGCCAGTGAAAACAAACCGAATTTCTTTCCGAGTCATACAGATCCAGCAGGGATAATTCGGTAGAATATTCCATTTCATTTTATGGTTGTTAAAAATAATAACCTGGTTGAGCGATATTTTTCCTACTTAAAGACCTATCTCCCCATTCGCGACCTGAGTTGAAACCAAACGTCTTTGACACCAATGAACAATCCGCGAAAGTGCTTATCAGACACCTTTCCTCACGCACCTCGCGTCGGTCTTTCAATGGCGACCCTTTTCTGCCGGCGCCGGGTCGCTCCATCGCCCCTCGCGCGCGTCAAACGCAAAATCACGCCCGGATGCCGGTAATGCGGCTGATGGGAATCGGGTTATTTGCGATACCGGTGTAACGCGATATGGTAATGAGGCTGGAGAGGGGCGCTCCCGGACGGGCGTAACCCGTTTAAGGGCCGCAACCGCGGCGCGGGGCGACAGGGGACGGCGGGCGACCCGGCCGCCCGCCCACGCCCCCGCGCGCTGTTTCGCGGTGGTTGACAGCACGCCACATGAAAGGCGCCCGGTCCACCGCTCGCCCGCTTCCCCCCCCCCTCCCCGCGCCATGGACGCCTCTCCTACGCCGCCCCGCCCCCTTAAATATGGCAGGGGCCGTGTGGACATTCCGACGGCTGCATTTGATGTTTCAGAAATAAACGCCCCGTCATCGACGGGCGCCGGCGTACTTTACATAATCCCCGACACATGTACGCTCGCGCGCGCCGCCAGCATCATGGCCGCCGCGCCGCCGGCCGCTCCCTCTGCGCCCTGATGCAAAGTTAATTGATGAATGCATCAATATAATTAGCATAGCGAGTGAACGGGCCCCGCGCCCGCGCTGCGTCGACCCGATCCGGCAGCGCCCCTCGTCACCCGCCCGCCCCCGCCGCCGCCCCCGCCCCCGCGACTCGCCGTCTCCGGCTGCGCCCGCAAGGCGCGCGCGGCATTTTAATTGGGCCGCAACCGCTGCCGCCGCCGCGCCGCGCCGCGTTGGCGGTCGTGTCCGACATAAATGTGCGGTTTCAACGGGGTTTCATTGCGCCCGAACCATCTCCACGACCTTTCTCACAAGATTAGCCTGCTCGTCGATATTCGGCCGAGCATACGTGAAGGATGGTGTGTGTGTGTGTGTGTGTGTGTGGCGACCCAGGCGGAATGATTATAATCTCCCGACTTAATCATAGTTATGATGAAGAAAAATACTATTTTTTGAATGTAAGTACCTCTCCGTATTGCAAATCACTAGTAAAATAATGAATTTCTGGTTTTTCAGTTGTAACATCGCAGTTCTTTGATTCAATCCACCGGATTCGTCACGCGGTTTTTTAGGTCTGTTTGTGCACCTCTTTCATGTTTCATCGGTTTTAATCATTATTTCTGTAAATGAGCTGGAAGCATTTAGTTGTTTTAAACGTAATTACATAAATGAATAGGATTGAAACTATATGTTTTTATATTCGTTCTTCCAAGCCAGCACACTTTTATCGCTATTTTTTTCGTCAGTTTTTTTTTTTTCATTGTGTGTGTTTATTGGATTTTTTCCACCAATATTACGTTATTCGGCATTGCGCATCAGCAAATAGTGGTATAAGCATCCAATCCCAGCATTTCAATGCGTTCGTTTTTTAATGAAAGCTTGAGGTATAATAAATGTATTGATTTATTGCCTCTAAAGCGCAAATCTCATTTTATTTTTCTCCCCTAATGTCGAAATTCAAGAATTCCTCTGGCGAGCTGCAATGTTAGCGAGAATTATCGTCATGTCGAAAGATAATTCGCGCTGGGCGATGTAAACCGAGCAGATAAACTTAACAGCATTTACCTGGCCGACGTGGAGAAGTTTAAATCTGCGCGGAACGGCCGCAGAGGCGCGAGGCGGGCGGGGCGGGCAATGAGATGTACGGCGCGGCGAGGGCGGGCGGAGGCGGGCGGCAGATTCCGCTCGTTATCGGAACGCCATCACTCTGGGGGATTAGCCCGGATCCCGCGCGCGCCGCGACACGCCTCCGAGTCGCGCGCCGGCCGCGCCCTCATTTGTCGCGGCGCTTCTCTTCCGCGGCCGCCGCCCTCGGCGCTGCAGTCGCCCGCTGCCTCTGCCTCGCAGCTTTTGTACACGAGGGTGGGCGAAGGTATGACGTACGCGAAGTCTAGGCGTCGATCGTCATCGTTGGTGTCGTTAGTAATTATTTACGTCCTTGCCTTCCATTCACTGTCTTCGTTACTTTTGTTTGTGGCAAATGTTGCTCATGATGCAGCAAGGTCTTTGCTTCAGTAGTGCAACGGAGCATAGTAATTCAGGTCATTTGTCCCCTATTATAACCCAACACGAAATGTGAGGTAATTAGAATTAAAAAACGGGAGTGGACTGTATTGTTTAATATATAAAAAAACATTGATTTAGTCATGATTGCCGATGTGAAGAATTGCACATTTTTTCAATGGTTCGTTATTGTTTCTTCATCTTTTTCCTAGCTTAAAGTCCCGCGCCGGTGCAGGGCCCAGAAGTTTTCCCCATCGGCACATTCTAATTTTACAAGCTGGATAAGGACAAGCCTCCCCCACTCTCATTATCATTATCATCATCATCAATATTATTGTTGTTATTGGTATTATTATTATTATTATTATTATTATTATTATTATTATTATTATTATTATTATTATTATTATTACAGTAGCGATTCTTAACTTCTCTTATTATAAAATGTTTGTAAATATTTCATATGTGTGATCATATTTCTTGAACAGTAATCGGTTGAATTTCAATGATAAGTTTGAGTGTATTAGTAATACAATCATAATTTTTTGTCATATTAGGCAACTGTTAATCTATTCAGGTATTTATTTTCATGATATAAATTCCTTTTAGTACATACGTATTCTTTATTTTTTATGTAACATATATTTCGGCTTGAAAACAATATTGCTCAGTTGTGCATTTTATGACAGTATTTGCTTTATCCAAACCACTAGATTTGAATAAACGTTTTAAAAATTCATTACACCAATGTCCTTGTTGTTTGTTTAATAAACATTTGGTGATATTTGAATCACTAGAACGTGAAATATTAATTAAATGGCCCTCAGCTCGAATTTTAACACAATTGGGAAATTCAGAAGCTCTTTTTTGAACTTTCCTTCACATTTGAAATCTTGTTATTTTACGTAATAGTGTTTGGGGACGAGTCGGAAATAAGACTTACTGCAGCCTTCGTGACGTTTATCTCACTCGTTTACGTTAATTCGTTTGTTGGAGAAACACGCAATGTCGCTCCCAAGTCGCCGCAGGTATTTGGTATCAGCTCGCGTCGTCTCGTTGGCTCGGGGCGCGTGCGACGCTTCGGGAAGCGCCCGGAGACCCCTCGGCCGGGAACGACGCCGCGTCACGTGACGGCGCTGGCGCCGGCCAGGCGAACCACCGCACCGCCTCGCTGCCGCGGGGCGCCCCTCCCCCTCCCCCCGGCCACGCTGCTAACGACCCACCCAGACATCTAGGGCCGCCCACTCTCCCGCTTACACCCCCGCCGGTCTTAATTAACTCTATTTGAGTTCTTGCCTAATCTAATTTCCTGCGGGCGCAAGCCGCCCGGCCCGGCACCCGCGCAGCCGGCGTCTTGCCCCCGAACGGCCGGCCGCGCGGTCGGTCAGCGGACTGCAATTAAGTTACTGGGCCGCCCGGCGCGAGTCTCGCCAATAACACACCCCGGCGCTCCCTGCCGCGCCCGCGGCCCGCTCCGGGCGCGGCGCGACGAGGCGGGGCGTGCCTCGCCCGCGGCGCCACCCCGACACCCTCTTTCGCCCCACCCCCGCCCCCGCCCCCACCCTCGCCCCGTCTCGGACGCCGCCTCCTCCGCCTCCGGGCCATGAAGAGGACTGACCTTGCAGGCGCACAGTTTCCAGAAGGTTGCCATCAAGGACTCTTGTCCAATCTGAGTCCTTGGTCCTTCCCGAAGAAGAAGAAAAAACAGATATTGCTTTAGCAAAGATATTTTATCGTATGAATTTCTACTTTATTTTCATTTTGTATTGTTATTAAGACTAATGAACTACGTTACATTATTCATCATGTTGTTCAAATATTTTTTTAAAAATATTCATATGTCAGCTTTTTCATAATTTGTAACGAGAATTACATGAAATGTGCAATCTGCTGTCTTTGTTTTTTGGTGCTTCCACCATGAGACACTTAAAATAAATTTACTTTCCAAGATTCACCTTCATTTACTTTTTACACTGTCAGATGAGGTTGGTTTATCGCCTTTCACTCGTCAGAAGAGTGACCATTAGCTATGTTTAATTTTTTTCTAATGATGTAGATCGAAAATAACCTGGTAATAACTACAAGAAAAATAGTATTAAGAATACAATGAGACATAATAAGTTGGGTTGAAATGAATGCCGCCTATACTACATAATTTTTAATTCCACCAAAGTTTATTCCGGCAGTGAACTCATTCATTAAGCTAGAAAATTTGGGTTTTCTTGTGTGAACAGGGAAGCTACTATGAGAATGATTGTTCAGAACGTCGCAATTTATTGACATTTGAGAAAGAAACTCAATTTCAGCTGCCATATCTGCAACTTCTGTGCGCAGAAATTTGTTGCAAACTAAAGAGTACAAAAGCACTTTGGAGGTATTCAGAACGCGAACCTAATGTCCTTGGCGAAGCTGTTGCTGGGCAACTGTCGAAAGGGGAGCGTCGGACGTCATTCAAGGATGCACGTGCCGTCTCACGAGCGGAGGGCGCGGGTCGGAAGAAGGCGCGCGTGGGCGGGGAAGGAAAGGGGGCGCCGGGGAGGGGGGGGGGTGCGCACGTGTCCGCGCAGGTGCCCGAGCGGGGGGGGCGGCGACGTGTGGGGGGACGCGGACGGCGCGGGGGCGGGCGACCGGATATTGAGAGGCTCGCGGCCCCTAAGACGGACGGCCGGCATTTGTTCGACACCGGCGCGACGTGCTGCGAATGCCCTCGCGATCGATCGCGGCGGGGGCGGTGGCGGCGGCGCCGGCGGCGGCTTAGCCGCTCCGCTCCGCGCCTCTCGGCGTCCGCCCCCGCCGTCGCCGCCGCTGTCGGCCGCGGTGGCGCGGCGTGTCGCCCGCGGCGCGGCGGCGCGTCGAACGTGTTAACTGATGTTGGGGCCAGAGGTGGCGCTGCGGCGTGTCGCGGCCCCGGCCGCAGCCCGAGGGCGGCGGGGTCAGCGGCTGCAAGCGCGTGACACGCGACGCCCTGCTGCAAGTTCTGGGGACGGCCGCCTGGCTTTCGCAGGGGAATCGAGGCGAAGGACGGAATGCAGCTGGATTGGAATGGTTGTCTTTATGTGCGCGTGCTTTCACACGACTGATTTGAGATGATTTAATACCATTGGATCAGGATTCTACCACACTGTTTTCTGTGCATTATTGGTAGAGTCGTTACGAAAACTTTAAGAATTATCTTTCCTTATTTCTCATTAGAATTCTTGACGCTTGGTCGATATTCAGAATCCAGTTCAGTTCATCGAACATTATCTTTTTATCCCTTTTGATTTTGTGGTCAGAAATTCTTCTTCTACAAACACAATAAAAATGTTTTCTATTTTAAGGAATGTAAAAAGTGATCTTATAGAAAGTATTCTGCCGAAAGAATCGCGAAGAATTTGTAGATACTCAATTTAGTATTCATATAATATTTTGGAAACCGTGATAACTAGAGCAAATGTACGAAATGGTTGTTGTAATAGCACCTGGTAGATGGCTTGTCCCTCAATGAGAATGGTTACTAAGTGATACAACTTTAAACCATGGTCTTGCACTACTAAAATATTACGATTGTGTCAGAAACTGTGCAAAGAATCTGTTCATTTACACTGTTTCTTTCAGTTTCTGTTAGACTGAAATATCGTTTCCCTTTCATTCATTTGAAGCACATCAACTTTCTTATAATTGCTCAAACTGCCCTCATTAGAGAAAATACACGAACCTTTTTTATTCCAGAAAAACTAAGCAAAAAATCAAACACTTTCTTAAGGGTTTCGAGCGTTGAGCATTCTTAAAAAAATATTGTCAGTCGGAAACATTTCACTTCAAGTGGTTTCCTTATTTCCCATTGTCCTTAAAAAATCTTTGAAAATGCGTTTCCAATAAATACTGCCTACATTATTATCTAGACAAGATACCTTTGAGTGAATCTACTGCCTGTCAGCGAATGACGTGGATAAAGATGCATAGGATTCCCGTTGTAGTACTGGATTGCAAGCTTCTTTGAATTCTCTACCTAGCCATTCGGTAAATCAATTGTAGCGGTCTGAAACAGAAAACTAACGATCGGTATATATTTGACTAGTTATAACTTGGGCGCGAATGTTTATGTATATTGAATATGTATGTAATTATGAGATTTTAAACAGGTGATATGTATTAAAAACATGTACTATACAAAACCTCATAAAAATTATGAAAGTATCATAATTTGTTTTTCTCATCCGTTATAATTTTCACTCAAGAAATAAGTAACATAAACTTGTTGGCTACCAAAACAATGCAAATTATGACAAAACTCACCTGAATTATGGACTGGAACTGTTTCTGAAGGATACATTACAATATGCATATATTTGAAGGTAATAGAAAAAGTTATAATATAACAATCGTAGCCCTAGTTATAACACATCATTCATGTAACAAATTTGGCTGCATTTGGTTTCCCGATGACCTTGTTTCAACCAAGTCCTCAGATTTCCATTTATCGATTAGTGGTACATTTGCCAGTCGAGGAGAGAAAGTATAGGAGGCAAGTTTGGAATGTCGGTGAAAAGTTTGCTTCTATTTCATTATTTTACATTCCTTGGAGCGCCCTGTGTTCTGTTGCTTCCGTGCGGCGCCTGGCAGGTCGCGCACGCGGCGCGCGCTGATAAGAGGCGCCCCGCCTCCCCAGGTGCCTTCCGAGCGCAGCCCGCCTCGCGCGGCCCCCCACACGGGAAACTTTATTTCTTGGCTCGCCCCGAGAATGCTAAGCCCCGTGCGAGTGCCGGGGTGGGAGCCCTCCTCCCCCCACCCCCCGCCCCCGTCGTGCTCATCCGCCCCGCCCCCGCCCCCGCCGGCGCCAGCGCGCTGTGGCGGGAGCGCGGGACGCGGAGCGGGGGCGGGGCGGGGCGGATATTCAGGCGCGGTGACCCGGCTAACGCGGAACGGCAGTGCCACCCGCCGGGAGGGGGAGGGAGGGAGGGAGGGGGGGCGAGCGGGAGCGGGGAGGGAAGAGGCCGGGCGAAGCGCGGCGGGGACAGCGCCCCGGATGTCGCCCGCCTGCCCCGGTCCATTTCCGGCGCTCCCGACAGCCGGCGGCGGAGGCGAACTCGCAGCCCCTCCGACAAGCCGCCCCCGCCCACGCGCTTCCCGTCGCTCGGCGCGTCTCTCAGGGCCGCGAGCTTTCGACTGGCGTCCGTGCGTCTCGGCCTCTCCGGGGTTATTCTTCATCCGTTTCCTTTCTACGAGTTACTTTGGCCTCGTTTCTTTTCGAAAACCTAAAATATACATGACAAATACATATATAAAACCAGTTACTTCGAATTTGTATTATGCTTAAGCATCATTTAACGTTCACAGTTTTTATATCTTTTTTTTCTGTTTATTTTATTTGTACTTACGTCTCTAAACTTTAATTCGCCTATAAATATTCTGTTGCATTCTCATCTTTCACCACATCCACCCGTTCATTTCTTAAAAATATTTTTACCAATCCGTACTACCTCCTAACATTTTTTCCATGTCGAGCACTTTCATGTTTTATTCAGAATTGTGTACACCTCTTCTGCTTTCGTTTCTCTCCGCGTCTTCTCTCACTCTCCCATTGAACGCGTTTGCTGAAGAGGGTGGGGGCGCTTTTGACTCGCCTCAGCGGCGCTGCCACGTCATGTGGATTAATTTCCAGAATTCCGCCCGGAAGCCTCCTTGGAATCCGCAGGAAAGTTCTGGAGTTGCCGCCAAGGACAGACGATGCGACTTCGAAATATTCAAGGTTCCGACCAGGGAGGCGCTGTTTGTCTCCTCGCTCTGCCCCGGCCGCTTGACAGGAACCACTTCGCCGCTGCACATGGCGTCTCTTGATATCGGATTCTTCCTTTTTGGCAGGCAGGCTTTTTCCAAAGGACCGGCCGTTCTAAGAGAGATCTGGTAACTAAAACTTTTTGGAGTTGGAAAGGCCATGCGGACGATTCTAAGTTGTGAATGGAGGTAACAACATATCTCGATTCATTGGCATGCTCAGTTTTGTTCTCTACAGTATTTGGGAGTGGTGTTCTTTCTATAGAGAGGTCACTTTATGCTCTGTTCTGTGTCAGTGTTCCCTCTTTTTTTCTCCCCCTCTCTCCTTCCCCCTCTCCCTCCCTTCTTCTCCCCTCTTCCTCCCCTTCTCTCTTACTCCCTTACTCTCGTCCTCTCCTCTCTCGCTCGCTTTCCCTCCACACCCCTTGAAATCTGTGTCTTCCTCTCTCTTTCTATCTTCCTCTCTCTTTCTATCTTTCTCTCTCTTTTTATCTTTCTCTCTCTTTCTATCTTTCTCTCTCTTTCTATCTTTCTCTCTCTTTCTATCTTTCGCTCTCTTTCTATCTTTCGCTCTCTTTCTATCTTTCGCTCTCTTTCTATCTTTCTCTTTCTCTCTCTCTTTCTCTCTCTCTTTCTCTCTCTCTCTCTTTCTCTCTTTCTCTCTCTTTTTATCTCTCTTTTTCTCTCTCTTCTTCTCTCTCTCTTTTTTCTCTCTTCTTTCTCTCTCTTTTTTTCTCTCTTTTTTTCTCTCTCTTTCTCTCTCTGTCTCTCTCTCTTTGGGCATTCCTTGTACCTATTATCTCGTTTGTGATATTTTGTGAAAAGTTATGTCACTTTCTAAATCTCTAGTAAGGAATAGATTGTGAATAAATGAGGTCATACAAGAGAATTTCGAGGTTCAGAACACCTTTGCTTCAAAACTCTCACTTTGAGATACGAGTTCTCGCGACCTCATTCTCACCACTCTGCCACACGCCAACAACCGCAGTTGTGAGCATAAAGCAAAAGTGTGCATAAGCTTCGTGAATGGAAAGAACAATAAGGCCGAGGCTTTCGAGTCGGCGCGAGAGGCGTCTCCCGGCGCGGGGGCCGGCCCGCGCGCCAGCCATTTCTCGGGGGCAGTGTGGGCGCCAGGTTGCGCCCCCGCGCGGGCCCCTCTCGCCGCCGGATATTGGATATAATAAAAGGCTTTCGCGGACGGCGGGGCGCGCTGAGTGGCTGCCGCCGGGCAGGAAGGGGGGAGGGGAGGCGGCTGCTCGCGAAGTGCCCGAACGTGCGACGTCATCGCGATAAGTTGCGAACGCCCGCGTCGCTTCTTTCTTTCTGAATGCGCGCGAGCAAGAGAGCGGCGGCGACGGTGTACGCTGGGGAAGGGGGAAAGAATAACAGGAGGAACGACTCCACCCCAACCCCTTTCCCAGGAGGTAGGCGGCCATGGGAGTGGCAACGGGGTCAAGAGGGGTTTAACTACATCTCCCAACGGGCGTTGCGGTCTGTCCTAACCAATACAATTTAATGCAGCTAAATTATTTTCGCCAGGTTCCCAGAAATGAATTATGGAGTGAACTTTTTCGGTTGTAATATTATTAAATATCTGGCTCGTTATTCGTGCATAATGAGCAACACCGCAACATCAGCTAGCGATTCCGCAATTCGTTTGTGTGGGTGTTTTGGTCTCGTTTCGAACGAACCTGGTCCCCCAATTAGGATCTCCACAAGCCGTCCGCGAAGTGGAATTTAAACCGGCGATATGCATCCTACAGTCACTGCTGTAGAAGAGGTAGTGGCAAAGCGGGTTTCAACTTTGTGGACACGAGTGAAATCCACAGTTATTCCGCATCTGCTGGAAAATCGGTGTTTCCGCTAGACTTTCGTCGTACACATCCCCTTGAATAAACCAATCTATTTAACCTCGCAAGTCTTCGCATTGGCTTTCCAATTTCTACTGTTTTCACATATTTTTTCTTTTGCAGTATCTTCTAGTACTCCGGTTTTGCAGTAGCATTTGCCATTCATCATTTCGCCTTTTCCTTTGCGTCTTCTCTTCACATAACTTCACTCAATTGTCTTCTTCTCGACCCCTAGCCGCGCCGCCGCACCGAATCTTCGAGGCTAAATAACAAATGCTTTTTTCCCTAATAAGCATACCATGCTAACGTAAATATGTATGGCATTTTTCACGTACATGTTTTGCACCTTACGGATTGGCTGAAGCTTTTTCGGTATCTTATTGAGTGTTCTCAACGCGAGGGAATTAAGTCGTCGAACTTTATCCTCCTCTGGGCAATAAGCGCAAACCTATTAACCGCCTGGGAGCGTATGGGCTCTCGCTCTGCATTCGCAGGCTGGCTCGCGAGCCACTGGGCGCTCGGCGTCGCCCCGCACTGCGCCGGCGAAAGCGTGAGCGCGAGTGGCGCCGCGGAGAGGGGGGCGGGGCGGTGGCGAGAACGCCAGCCGGAAGCTGTTACCCTGCGGCGCCACGGGCCCCGCAAATACCGCCGGCCGGTTTGCATATTCCCGCCGTAACGGCCTCGGCCGCCTCGTGCTCCGCGGCGCCTTTGAGGGCGGCGGCGGCGGAGGGGGGCGGGGCGCACGCGAGACTCACCGCGCCACTCACGCGCCTACGCTGCGCCACACCACCGCGCCACGCCCAAAAAAAAAAAAACGCCTCGCCGCCTCAGAACGCAGGCAAATTACACGTGAAAGTTGAGCCGCATTGGGGAGCGGTTGGCTGTGCGAGGCAGCAACGTCCTTTCCGCAGGCTTGCACCCCTCCCCCCCTACGATCCGCACGTGTTCCAGCCGACGCGCCCTCGCCTGGAGCGACACCTTTTCGCCTCACTCTAAACGTAGTGTTCGTACTTGTTTGAGGGATTTTTTCCCCTTCTGTTGTATTCGATGAAGCTCTTTCACGGTTTCAACGAGATTGGAATAATGAAGGCGTAATTTACTTCGTTGGCTTTATTGCAGGTTGTATTAACAGTCCGTCGACATGCCAACATCGATGATTTAGTAGTATAGTAAAAATGTTATACCTTGCATACCTCAAGATATCCTTCAAAGCTTACTGCGGAGAATTTGATCGTATAATTAAAGCGAGGCCGTTCTTCTAAAATAAAAGTTCTAAAATTCCAGCGTTAATTTATTACTTTCTCAGCAGATTGAGGAATGAGAATAATTGCTAATTGTTTCATATCTTCTGGGTTCCATAATGTAACTTTTTCTGACCGAAATTGAATTTGGTTCTACTTTGAGATATTTGTGAAATAATGTCGCCGAATATTTTTATATAGAGTTATACAGGTACATTTTTTTTTGTGCAAGCAAACACAGACTCCTGACTTCTACAACCGACCCAGCTTCTGCCCCGGTCGCAACACGCAGGAATCCGTAGGAACCCCAAGTGACGCAAGGCGACCTGCCGGCCCAGCACGCGCCGCCTCGTCGACAGGAGAGGTCTTAGGTTGCGGCGTCGTCGAACTTGGCGGGAGACGACGACATTCCTCGGAGTTAACGAGCCCCGACACGGCTTCGACTTCCGCGGCCAGGTGGGGCGCCCCCCCCCCCTGCACGTCCTTCGCCTCTGTCTCGATCCGCTCCCGCCAGCCCCGGCCCCGCCTCGCCCGGACGGTGCGTCCCCGGCGACTCAATTAAAAAGTTACCCCGGCGCGGGCGGCGTCGCGCGGTGGCCCTGGGGGCCGCGCGCGGGCGACGGGGGCGGGGGCGGGGGGCGGCGGACGACGCGACGGCCGGGAGCGGGTCGAGCAGGAGCCCGGGGACACGGAGTTGTTATGAAATTCCGGCCTCCCGGCTGGCCGCACGCTACTCGCCGCCGCCGCCACTAGCGCCGCCAAGTTGGCGGCATAAATTGAAGAGCGAGCAAAAACGGTCGCGACCGGGAGGCCCCCGGGCGCGGGAGCAGTCAAGTTTAATTAGAGCTCTGCTTTCCCGAGTTGGCGGAGGCGGCTGCCGTCGTGACGTCGGGCCTCGCGACGCGCTACTCGGCGACGGAGGCGGCGGCCCCCGCGGTTGCGATGGCAGGAGCTGGAGGATTGGTAGGTTGGGGAGGCGATGGTCCAAGCGGCGGTTGAGTTGAGCGATCGGTATGGCGCGGTATCGTCAATTGACGCAGACAGCCCAGCATCAGCAACACTGGTTTCAACGACCAATGTTGCCATGGATGTTTTGGCGGCCGGATTTTCAGGCGAGCGCGTTCCGCAACGGCACAGGTCTGCCCGTCGATGGCAATCGCGAACGCCGAGCGACGCGCACACAATCGCGAGGTGGATGGCCGCGGCGACCCGGCGCCTCCGCCGTGCCCCCGCCGTGCCCCCCCCCCCCCCCCGCCGTGCCCCTCCCCCCCCCGCCGTGCCCTTCCGCGCCGCGCCACGGCCGCTCTTCCTCTCGCAGCGACAGCGACGGCGGCGCCGGCGATTTATTGTAAGGCCCGGGCCGACCTCCCAATTACGCGCCCACATGAATATGCATGCGCGCGGGCGCGGAGCACGCGCGCGCATTACAACAACAACTACCACTACAACAACAAAGCGAATAAAAACGCGCGCCTCCTACAACATACTCGCGCGGTAGTGGCGGCGCTGCCAGGGCCGCCGACGAGGTGGCAGCGGGGGCGGGCGCATCGGGCGAGGCGTGCAGCAGCGGCAGGCCAACGTGTACGAAATGCTTAACTGTATTTCCATGCGACTAAATCGGTGCGCATTATATGTGCATAAAAATATCGCTATATTAAAAAAATCCCTTGGGTGGTGGCGCGGCCTGTCCCGATATTGAATAATGCATGAGGCAGCCGGGCAGGTGGCGGGCGCACCGCTGGGCCGTGGATATTAGAGGTTGGCAAGTTAAAGAAGATGCCGTTGCGTAAAGTCACTCCGTGGATGCGCAATTGACGGAGGCGTCGAAACTTTCTGAAAAGACAGCGGCGGTGAATATTCACGCCTCCCAGACCCCTTTAAATACATTCTAAGTAAGAGGTGCTTCAGATCTGTGTTGATGGAGGCGATGAGTTCGATTCATTACATTCAAACCATTTCGATTCAATACATCAGACAAGTACCCATCTAGAGGCTTCATGACGTGTAGACTCTATATGTTTTCTCTTTCTTCTGCAAAAATAGGAAACAAAGAATAGAAAGATCTATTACTGCAATATTAGTTTAGGTTTGATTACATATTCGCTGATTGATTGATATTAGACTTGGTAGGTATGATTAATAATCACCCTTTATTATCACAATTAGCACTCTTCACTACATGTATTACTTAAACGTTTCACTACAACCTTGGTTAAACTTTAATGTCAGCTCTTGTACTATTAACACTTAATATAACACATCCAACCTTTAACTTGTTTATGTAATAACTTTTTGCCTTGAACTGCGCTTGATTAAGTACTTTTAATTGTTCAACTTTGGTTCAACGTTAACAACAGTATCACAGCTTTTTCCTCCGTGGATGCAAACTTTTTTTTATTTTCTGACGTGTTACTACATCCTCTACTTACGTAGTGTAAAGGAAGTGATGAAATGCTACGGACAAAAAAAGTGATTTTTTCGACAGACACTCTTATTGCCAGGCCCTGATTCCTATATGTATTAAACTTCCTGAAGCACATTTTGTAATCAGTATGTCATTCAATGTGTTCTCGATATCGAAAAAATTGATTGTTGGCAAAATGTCTGTCCATCCGTGCGTCCGTCCGTCCGTCAGTCAGTCCGTCCGTGCATCTGTAAGCAAAACTAGCGGCGAATGCAAAACGTGCTCCAAAATTGCTATTCCCGAATCGATCTGACTGATATCACGACCCCTTGAATTTGAATTTTTTTTGGTGCTTTTGGAGAGTTCTTTTTAGTGAATCGTCAACAAAGTTTTCAAAATTTTCTCGAAAATGGTTCCAATTTCTTTTTACATGAGCAACGACTTCAAAAGAGTCGATCTTCATTGGACTTCTCGCGGAGTCTGCTGTCGAGTTGGTGACTGCTCGTCAGATATGCTGACGAGTTGGTGACTGCTCGTCAGATATGCTGACGAGTTGGTGACTGCTCGTCAGATATGCTGACGAGTTGGTGACTGCTCGTCAGATATGCTGACGAGTTGGTGACTGTTCGTCAGGTCTGCTGACGAGTTGGTGACTGCTCGTCAGGTCTGCTGTCGAGTTGGTGACTGCTCGTCAGGTCTGCTGACGAGTTGGTGACTGCTCGTCAGGTCTGCTGACGAGTTGGTGACTGCTCGTCAGGTCTGCTGACGAGTTGGTGACTGCTCGTCAGGTCTGCTGACGAGTTGGTGACTGCTCGTCAGGTCTGCTGTCGAGTTGGTGACTGCTCGTCAGGTCTGCTGACGAGTTGGTGACTGCTCGTCAGGTCTGCTGTCGAGTTGGTGACTGCTCGTCAGGTCTGCTGACGAGTTGGTGACTGCTCGTCAGGTCTGCTGACGAGTTGGTGACTGCTCGTCAGGTCTGCTGACGAGTTGGTGACTGTTCGTCAGGTCTGCTGACGAGTTGGTGACTGTTCGTCAGGTCTGCTGACGAGTTGGTGACTGCTCGTCAGGTCTGCTGTCGAGTTGGTGACTGCTCGTCAGGTCTGCTGACGAGTTGGCGACCTCTCGTCAGGTCTGCTGACGAGTTGGTGACTGCTCGTCAGATCTGCTGACTCGCCAGGTGACGCCACATTATCCCAGTGCCGAATTGGAGCGCATCGGCCGCGCCCTTGCCTCCGTTCCTAAGCGGCCTGCTGCGCCCGCTGGAAGCGCCGGGCGCCGCCCCGCTCGCCGCCCCGCTCGCCGCCCCGCTCGCGCGCGCGCGTCGTGGAGGACGGATCGGGCCCGGCGCCGCCGTCCGCCCAGAACGAATCGCCCTCGTTTGTCGCGGGCGGCGCCGGGCGAGCGCAGCGCGCACGTACGAGGACGCTTTCGGGAATGGGGCTCGATTCGCGCCGTTGCGGCCCGTTGTTTCCGATCGCCCGCCCCCGCACTCCGGGCCACCGCTCCATGAGGCAGCCGCTGTTTATTTTAGGACGGACGAGGCTGGAATCGAGGAGACCTGCTTCGCGCCCTCGCACCTTTCTTGTCAGGTCACGACTCCACGCGCTGAAGCGCTGCGACGGACGACTAGGGACACAGCTATTGATTTCGTGGGAAATATTGTTCATGTTTCATGCTGAATTTAATGTTTTGTCTATTGAGGTTGGGAAGGATACTTCTCTTATTTTTAATGCAAGTTTCCTAAAATTATAAATTTACCCATATTCAAATCCCAATTAAAAGGTTGGAAGAATCAGCGTCATTAACTTTTTTTCACGACAATAGTGATATATTCATAGAAAATTCACTCCTGGTTGAAGTGTTAGAAGATTAAGATTGTAATTAATGATAAAGTTAATCAGAAAGACAAGGTTTTTCCGTTTCCTCCTGTTCTTTTTAAATACGAGTAATAATTGTGATTTTGTTTGTATTTAAAAATGGTTTAGTCATGAGTAACTGTGTGAAAACATCAGTTCTAGCGTAATCCATATAATTATGGGTAGGAAGAACTTTTATGCTGAAGTTTCGCCAGATGAGTATTTTCAATTTTCTTCACTGTTCATCATGCTCGTGTCAAGCGCTTAAAACAAACTTGTGTTGAGTGAAAATGTACAAGTGCGTGTATACTCGTGCAATTAGTTAGGAGGCTGCGTGTGCCTGTCAGTGTTCGCAGTGAACGGCCGGTCGTCGCTCTGCTGTTCAGTACAGCGGCGATAACGAGCCAAGAACCTCGTCCCTGTCGCCGTCTCTGCCCCGAGTCTCTCTGCCGCCCTCGGCCGTGCGTCTCCCTCTTTCCCTGCGGCGCGAGGTGGCGACGGGCGCCTGCGCCCCACGGCCCGCGGCCACGCCGACGTCGGCGCCCGCGGGTCTCCGAAGTAATTTCGACGGCCTTCCACCCAGTCCACCTGGCGAGCGGGCGGTCCCCGGGGCCGGGGCAGAGGCAGGGGCTGGGAGCGTGCCGGGTCCCGACTCCTCAGGCCTGGTAATTAGCGATCGAGGCGAACGCAAGCCCCGCCCGCCCGGCGGGTCCCTGGCTGGCCGTGCTTACCGCCCACCCGCGTGCGCACGCGCCTCTCGTCTGCTCCTCCGCCCCACCCCCGTCTCCTCTTCCGCGCGCTAAGATTAATTAACGTTGCACCAGACAACGTGGCCGCTCGGCGCAACTCTCTTAATTAAGGCAAGTTGTGAGCCGGGGAGCGCGCTCTCGGTCCGACGGAAGACGCCGACGTCGCCCCGGACGCCTGGGCGCCGCCCCGAGCCCGTCCCCTGCCGCCGCCGCCTCCTCCTCCTCGTCTCGTGGGAAGGCACCTTGGGCGCCGCCCGTCCGCCCACCCCGCGCCGGAGGGCCCCGCTGACCGCAGCAAGGGCGCTGCTTTTGTCCTGTCGAACGCAGCGGCGCGCGGGCGTCGATACCGCCAGGAGGGGGCGGTGGCGCTGCGCCAGCGCTGACGTCAGCCGCTCAACCGCCGCCGCCGCCACTGGCGCCTCCAGACGACACGGGGCCACGTTTTAATTATTCTTCGTCACGGCGTGGCGCCGCGTGGCCGCGACGGCCCGCGCCCCGGCCGCGATGTGTGCGGCGACCGCGCCCGCGCGCCAGCCAGCCAGCGGCCGCGTCTCTATCCACGCGCGCAGCTGGCGGCGCGGGCGTGGGGGGCAGGAAGGTGGCGGAATATTGATGGGGGCGATGCGTCTCGGTGGCGGGCCCAAACCGCGCCCGGATCGCAGGCTCCGGCTCTTCTGTCCCCGCCCCCCTCGGCGCAGGCGGCAGTGGCGGCGGCGGCGGCGGCGCAGGGGGAGACAGCGCGCGAGATGGGAACTGTCTGGGAGGAAGAAATGGTGAACATGCTCGCGTTGGCCCCGTGCTCCCCCTGCGGCGGGACCTCTTCATCCGGCGCGCGGCGTCTGCCTCCCCGGCGGCTTCGCGGCGCCGACTCAATAAATGTGCTCCTCCCTCGCGCTCGCCCACACCCTGAATCAACACATGCAATATTGTAAATGTTGTTGCTAAGCGCAGACTCAGTTACTGTTCTTGCGGATAAGTATAATTTTGCGACAAAACGTACTATGTTATCATTATCTGAAAAATACAGCAAATGTTTTACGTATTTGTTTAACGCAAAAACCAACTAAAATCTGTGTGATATACTAACAGGAGAAGTGTACGCGAAAAAAAGAATAGTTGCAGTATACCAGATCCATGATACAGTAACAAGTTCCTTTGTTACAGTATCATGGATCTGGTATAATGCAACTGTTCTTTGTTTCGTGTATAATCTGTGTTCGTCTACTTTAACTCTGAGATCCCTACCCTAGTTCATATAGAAGTTGAATGATTAATTCACGTGGCGACGAGCTTTTGATAGGAACATATGAGATTCCGTGTTATAGAACCTACTTTCAAAGGCAAATAAGCTACAGATTTCGGCTATTATCCCTTATCGTACCGTTCACGACCAGATCGGCGTGCTGCCCCGAGAACTAGAACGATTATTTGAATATCTGCATTCCCAAACGAGCTCTAGTTGTGCACAGATGTTCATCATGTAAATGTTCTTGTTTCTAGATGGGGAAAAAATAAAAGCTTATTTCCCAATATGCACTTGCAATGGAGCTTGAGGAAGAGACAAAGAGAAGTATTAAGAGAAAATTCAAAACTACTTCTGTTTGTAAAGTGCGTACAAAAATGCATTATTCGACAACATTTCTTTGCTGAGAATTGGAGTGGTAATGCTTTTTTGTTTCCTTTTTAGAATACGTTTTTAGAATAGAAAAATAAATTAAATGATCACTAAGCAATATTGTTATTACCTGGATTGCTGCGAATACATATCATAAAAGAACTATAGAAATGTTGCAATAGAAAACTGCGACAAATGCACTGTAAGGAAAATCGAAAACCTCGAAATATTGTTTCATGCCATTCACTACGTACTCACCAACACTAATGAAATGAAGGTTTCAAATTCATGAACAATACCATCACTATTCGCTATGAATATTGAGTTTGACACGTTTCTGAAAATGTAATTGAACTGTTTTATTTTCAAAGATCTGTTCATGTATGTTGTAATGGAATGTTGCAGGGAATATTTGTTATCCACCTGAACTTAAAAATGTAATGTATTACATTCAATTATAATACTGATTGTTTTGCAAAGGCGTACGTGTGTGAACCGGTTGCTGGGCAACACATTTATTTGCACTCACTTCTGCACGCTCTTTGCATTTAAAGATACTGAATCTTTGAACTGAATTACGGCAGATTAGCGTTATTTCTATCAATTTTAAGAGGCTATTAGAATTGAATGTTTATACTATAAAATCGGTTAATGAGGGCAAGCAGTAACACATCTAGGGGCCACTACCTTTCATTTAAAGCACAAATCGTGCAATTGCATTGAGTAGAACCCCCATATTTCTATCTAAACGAAATTATTATTACTAACTCGTCTTTTTTTGTGCTTCGTAATTTTTCCTATTTTATTGGGTAAAATTCGAATCGAAAATTCGAAACTGTTTTGTATTGTACTAAAAGAGTGTGTGTAAGATTGAGTCTTGGAGCAGAAAAATATTCTGAAACGGCACGCTTGAACACTCAAGCTTGTTTCAGTCTCGTCGTATGACGACCAGCTGTGATATAAGCAGAGACGCACCGAGTATAAGATCATAGTCGGGTATGAAAAATTGCGAGTTAACATAATCAGATATTTGAATAATTGCGTAAACGTCAAAACTTTTGTAATTTTTTTCCGAGTTCCGAGATCTAAGTAAACCATTGACAACTTTCACATTGCCAAAGGCTGCTTTGTTTACCGTTAGTTTATGCGTGTGTTCGAAATTAATAATGCGTATTCCTTATTAACGCATCATTGTTGTCTTACTTCAAAGTGTTAATACCATATGACATTGAAGGGGAAATACATGGTACTCCAATCCTGAAAATCTGTGACAGTTGGAGGTAACGAAAACCACTTGAATGTTTTTCATTTCGACCATTTTTGTAGCTTTATCGTCATCCATGAGATTAGTATATTAGCGTTACAGAGTAACGGTAATCCTCGTACTGAAACGACTATTGCTCGGTTTTACGAATACGCTCGCCACGCACCTAATCCTATTAAATATCCAGCTTTTTGGTTACGTTATATTTTCTCTTGTAATACCTTTATCATCAAAGTACATTTGTTTTTGATATCGTATCGATTTTCGTGGCAGACAGACGAAAGCAAAGAGTTGACTCATAAACGTGATCCTGGGCCAGTGGTAACACAGACACTGAGGCGCAACCCACAGCTTTTGTTCTGGGAACGTATGCTGAAATCATACATTTCTCTTCGCTGTCATGGTATACAATATTGTATAATAAATATTAATAATTAAATGTCATGCTAATTTAGCATTAAATATTTAACTAGCAATTCAATATAAACACATAGTATAATGAATATTATTTCCATTGCGATAATTATTCCTGGAAAAGACCATATTCAGGGAAATATAAATATTCTGTTATTTCCATCACAAACTATGTGACTACATTTATGTCTTGAAAATAAATGATCTCATTAAACAAATCATGATTCATTTGTAATTACCATCTAAAATTTGCATTACGCACTATAACAAATTATTACAGATTTAATAAGTAGGCAATATAACCATTGAAAAAAGTTTTATCATAAGACACTTTTAAACAGGCTTCACATATTTTTAAACACTTAATTTAACGATCTGCAATAAATATGTATGTTCAATTTTTTTAAGATTACTACATTTGAAAAGTGTACTTGCTTTTGCATGTTGGTGACAATTGCTTGGATCAGCGCGTTTGTTCCGTTAGCTTAGAGCAAATGTTCGATGTGGTACTTCGTTCTACGAGTTCATTAGATTTCTGCAAATCTTACGCCAACACCAGCTCCGTTTTGTCCCGACCGCAGCTTTGCCAAAACGCCTGCTTGTTCGAGGAGGAGGTGGAGCTCCGCGCGGAAGCCGTGGAGGCATAGCAGACTGCTCCCGCTGCGTTCTGCCGCATACTCCTTACCCAGCACCCCGCCCCCGCCCCGCCCCGCCCCGCCCCGCCCCGTCCTCGCCCCGCGCTCGCACTGCCGTGCCCTGGCAACGCGCAGTATTTTCTTGTATAAAACTTGTTCTTTTTGCGCGATCCTCCCCCCCCCCCTCGCTTCATCCCGGTTCTTCGTCTCTCTCTTCCCTCTGCCTGTACAGGTCCGGTCAAGTTTTCCTGCAACTTCGTCGCAACTAACGCAACTTTTCTTTATAATGCTGTCCACCATTCAAAATCTACTGAATCGTATAAACTAGCGGGGAACCCTCTCTCGACGACGCCTCCGACGCCCAACTTTCCACTCTGCGCCCGCGCCCCCCGCCCCCCGGCCCCCGCCGCCCGCAGCCGCAGCGCGGGGACACCGCGTGCGCGGGGCGTCGAGTGGGCGCCCGCGGCAACGTCTCCCCCTCCCCTCCCCTCCCCCTCCCCTCCCCTCCCCTCCCCTCCCCCTCCCCTCCCCCTCCCCTCCCCTCCCTCCCGACACACCCGGCACGCAAATCTCCACACGTATCGTGCTACTTCCTTCGGTGTCCCCAGGAGCTTTTGAATGGAGCCGAAACTCCTAGTTCGATTGTGCTAGTCATTTGGTCTGTGTATTCTCTCGCTCAGTTCATACTCCCGAGTTGCGACTTTCCGTGAATTATAACTATCGTTCCCGTTACGAGAGTAACGTTAGTCACTGCACAAGCATCGGCCTCGATGTGCAGTGTCGCATAGAGGATGAACGGAAGGTAGTGCTTCTAAGGTATGAAATTTCAAGGTATCTTTCGTAATTTCGAAGGATAAATTAACTTTAAAATGAAAACGGGTATTTAATTTTTTTTACGAACGCAACTAAGATGCGTTCGGAGTTGTCTAAAAATTATGAAGGTTTAGTCAATGATTTTAAATAAACCGCATTGAAATTGTACATTTGTAAAAAACTTTTTTTTTCATTTGTAAATGCAAGCTCATGTATCACACCTCATTACAGCGGCTGAAAATCCTTCTCATCCCTTTCGACATCTTGAACAGGCCGAGTAAGAATTAATGAATTTTTTTTAAAAATCCTTTGGACTGTTTCGAAAGTTAGCTTGTGTCGCATTGAGATTTCGATATGATACTCCCTGCTCTGCACCAATCGTAGCGCATCGCAGTCAGTTGACGCAACGCCCATGTCTCACCGGCGACGGCGGCGCGCGGGGAGGGCGCCCGCCCAGCCGCCCACGACGTCTCCCGCGGCTCTTCCAACTGGGTCACCTCGCGCGGGCGATCCTCATTACGGAAGGAGCGCTCGATTGCAACGTGCGGAGAGGGCGAATGCGACTCCAAAAGCGCGAGGTGGCCCCTCCGGGCCGAGGGGATTTCGAAGCAGCTGCAGTTCGTTTGTCGAAGGAAACCGATCCCATTTACTCGGGAACGAACATTTACGTCGTATTCACAATTTTTCCAAATGTTGTCAGTTTTCCTTGTTGGCATATTCATTCCCAATTAAACTATGTATAATAAAAGTGCGGTATGGAATTCGGAGCTCAAGAAAACGTGCGCAATGTATACGTCTCTCTCGAACGTCATATTAAGTTTTTACCGTTGCTGACAAATATAAATACAAGGGCGGGAGTGTTATTTTCTTATTTTCAACAAAGCATTTAAGAAAATATTTGTTTAAAAACGTATAATTTTTGTTGTTGATGAAATTAATAAAACATGACATGAATACAACTCGTTTCTTTCTTCAAAAGTTTTCGCGTTTCTACTCAGTATCAAGGTTTATTTATTATTGAGGTCATACAGACTGTCACTTGTAGAATCGCGTTCTCTTTTACACTAATAATCAAGTACATTTCAGAGGGGTTCACCTGCCTTTACAGTTAATCTCTTAAACATGTTTATGAAAGTTTTTTTTTCATTTAAAAGCTTTTGTTTATATTATCAAATAACAGCAGTTGGAAATGTAACATACACTTTCTTTAAACAATTGTAATTACGAGTTCCGTCTCCTCCAGCATTCACTAGATCATATCACGCCCCACGAAAGATGTGCTGACCCTTTTCCTCGCTAGGCACGGGCAGCCTGCGGTGGGTGGTCGCCCCGCGGGCGGCTCCCGTCCGCCAGCGAGAAGCCTCCTGGTAGCGTAGCGCTTGCGACGGTTTTCAGCCAGGCGTTTTTGGAGGCCCCTGTGAGCGATGTGCAAATGAGGATACGCACGGAATAATACATTTCTGAGAATTCTATCTGTAAACTCGAGCGACTACCGTTTCCGAGTAAGCTATTCTGGCAATTCTGTTTCCAGCTGTTTAACACGTAGCTTTTCGAAATGTGGAAGGTAGTGCATGTAACAAGCCAAGGTAGACCACATGCTGAGTATGTAAATAGAATGAGTTTTGAGAATAAACTCTGGAAAATATGAATGTATTCATGAAGTACGTATTTGTATTTCTTGTGTCACTCTAAAACAAGCGTTTCAGAAGTTAAAATATTTGTTTCCTTTTATTTAATATTTTCGAAGTAACATGCATGTTCTTACTCACAAACGCTAAGATATCTTTACATCCAGAGAAGTTGAGTTCATTGTGATTACATATATGATACATATATGCTATACAATTGCAATATTTAGACAAAATATTTTAAAATAATAATACAGTGAGTTAATGAAAAACTGTTACCGAAATCTACCCATACAATGATGTCAAAATAAGTCAAATCTTCGTGATTATGATATCGCAGTGCAATAATCAAATTGTTTGAGACATTTGCATAATAAAATACATAGTTTTCTTTCACTCACTGGAAGAACTAAACTTGGCCTCAGTATAAAGTCAATGTACACTTCCAACTAACTTTGGAGTGAAAACTATATGCCTTTTATTATGTAAATGTCTCAAAGAATTTGATTATTGTACTGTGATATCATAATGACGAGGATTTTGACTTATCGTTTCTATAATTTATTCCAACGGGATATTTGTTTTGTTATATAAGGTCGCATCAACTGCTAGGTCATTCAGCGACAGATATTGCTTGTAACGATATGGTAACTGTGAGGATGACACGATGTGATGATGATAGGGGGTGAAGGGACGAACACAATACAACCATGACCGAGGCAGGACTCGAACCCCCGATCCTTCGGTCCGAGGTCGCTACGACACTACTGCCTTAGCGATCTCGGCCACGGGATCGGCAACATGATATTTGTTTGCATTCATGTTGAGAATAAATAGGCAATAAATCTATGAAAGGTAAACCTTCACTAATTTTTTTCTTACGTGATGTCTTCTGTCATAATGATTGATTTCATTTTTTAATATTTATTTAGTGAATTCAATTTTTAGCCAAAGAAATGTACCTGGAAATGGAGACATACAGATCTCAGATACGTTGCATGTCATGACCTAGTGGTCAAGTAAACCAAATTTCCTAATTTTTATTTACTGAGTTCTAAACTTTAACCTCGTTGTCTGTAATAAATGGAACTTTTTGTTATTACAAATAATAAACGACCATGCCGAGACTGGAATTGCGTATGCCTTAAAAGTACAAGGTAATAATGTTCACTTACAGGAGAGGTGAATATATTACGTGTTCTTTCCTGCAGAATTTCATGCCTTGTCTTTTCAACCGCGATTCTTTGATTAACCCAGCCACTGCATTGCCGCAAAGCGCGCGTCTCGGAGAGAAGAAGAGAAAGCCGTGTGCGCCCGGTGCTGGCGAGCGGGGGCTACGGAGAAGTCGCCTGTGTCCAGAAGTTCATAAGACCGGCGGCGGCGGCAGAGGCGATGTTTGATTAAAAACGTGGGCAGCGCGCGCGGACGCCGCGGGGGCGGCCGGGGCGCGTTCTGCCGACTAATTGCGAGCCCCCGGGGCAGCGACAGTGGATGGTCGCCGGGTGCCTCACCCCTCCGCAGCCTCTCCGCGGCGTGATTTCTGCGGCTGCGCTCGCCTTCGCGCGTCCCTCCTGTCTGCCGGATGGCTTTCCCGCCTCTCGCGTCCCTGTCCGTCCACTGCCGACCTTTGCGTCCTCTCAAGTTCGAACTGCAGGTGGGAAACACATCTCAAAATGACTGCGTATGCGATCATATGATGTCAAAATAAATACGAACGCCTGTTACATACATTTGTTCCTGCCGGAACAAATATACAATAATAATAATGATATAATAAAATTATAATAATGATATAATAATAATCATCATCATAATAACAATAATCTGTGGTGATTTTTGATACCGAATATTAAGTGTACATCTACAAAGTGACTCTATCGACTCGCATGTCTACAAGGAAAATGACAATATAGTCGAACATTGAAATCGCTGATCTCCTTCTCTTCACTTTGTGTTAAGAATAAGTTATCTTGTTTTCGTTTTAGAACTCTGTTTAATAATGACCCAATTCTTCCCAGGTTCCAAATTATAAAGGTTTGTTCGCAAATTGTGTTTTGCATTTGACTGCAAAATAATTTTAAATCTCTAATATTTGGGTAGAAAGTGCGATTACAGTTTGTTTACAGTTGCATGTAAACTGAAGAACATTTTAAAACTACAATATTTATACTGGAACCACTGATAAATCGCTTTTGCGCCCCCATTTATGTCAGCTCCCTTACGACAGGGACGGTGCCACGCTGGTGGGAGATACCTGGTTGAGAGAAACCCCGCTAGGCGCCGATAGGTCGGCGCCGGATCTCGCCATCCAGCGGGGCAAGATCACCGCCATCTCCCGAAAAAAACATGCACTACACTTCCGGGACTAATGACCTCGCTAATTGACGCGCCTGGTATCTCTAAATACCAACCAAAAAACTCAGCTTCCTCAAGAAATAATTTAAAGTTGCTTTCCTAAAATACGTGTTATTTTAATTTTGCTTCGGGAATAATTCTTGAATTCTCCCTCGTCTGAATTTTTTAATGTTACATTACTCATGCATGGATAGATAAATATCCAAAATACTTTTCTTGCCAAAGGGTACTTATTTTATAAATTGTATTTCAATATTTTACCTTCAAGTTGCTTCCACTGAGCTCTTTCTACCGATTTTTGTGTCTATAATCGAGTTCTTCTGGCCTTAGTAATCTGTATTCGGTGCTTGTTTCCTGAACCTTGTGGAGTGGTGGTTCCGTAGCCTGTGTCATTTTCACCGTTCATTTGTGTAATAAAGTGATCGGTTAATAGATACGAATCAACAAGGAAAACTGTTTTTATTAGCTTCACTAGAAGACTCAAACGTATTTTTCAGTACTTTTAACTGCATCAGACTGACCAGCTTTCTTTCATTTCGCATTTCTCTGCATTCGCATCTTTCCATTATGCTTCGTTTTATGCGTAGTATGTTTCAAATAAAATAACACCATTGTTTAACGAACGTTTGTGTCCGTTTTACCTCGAGGTAGTTTTCTTATCAATTTTCTCCAGGGTTCTTTGACATTTATTCTATTATGTAAATATTGTTTTTCTTATATTTATATTTCTACTAATTAATGCAAAATTTATTCACAAGAGACTTTGAAGAAGAATGTTATTGGAAGTAGAACTACTTGACAAAGATTCAGAGGTAGAGAGGGAAAACTCCAGTGAGGAGCAGTAACTCGCTCTGTGTAATAGAACTTCAGACGAGGAGAATTTATCCAATACTCACCCTCTCGCCCTGTCATTACCAGATGTTCATTCGATAATTGGTTTATTCGCTTGCGGCGGTGCTATCGCTGACCTTTCGACCATGTGTACGTTTTCCCAATCAATCAGTAGCTTCGGCTACATCCCTGTTACTTCCTCTGCATCTGCTCGAGGCAAATGTTTCATGACAAAAGGAAAAAAGCTACTTCATTTGAAGCAAACTCTGAAATGGTAAACACTATTATTGTTCATTGAGGAGGGAAGTTTTTGAAAACGATGATATGTTCATTGAATGATACTAATCCAGATACATCAATCTCTTATTTAAATTTTATATTGTTTTCCCGATGTGTAAGTAAAGTAGTACGACCATCTAATTAAAATAATAATAATAATAATAGTAATAATAATAGTAATTATAATATTAATAATAAAAGAAGCATATGATAAAATATGTGAAGAAAAAATTTGTATTTCCATTAGCATATCCATATTGGTCACGATGCATTTTGGAAGTTCATTTTTAAACTACGCTTCGATAAATCATAATTAAAAATGTATAACGCTACTTTGAATTGAATTGATGCTTTATTTTTCGTAGCGAGACTCAGGCCGCCAGCCCCGCTCTTCCGTCTGACCACGCAAATTTCACTAGGCTCTTTTCACCTACGAGCGGTGAAAGGTGTTTCTTGGGTGACGAAACGGGCGATTTTAATTTAGCCCAGAGACTTCATTTAGGCTTGAGGATCTTCTACATGCAGTAAATCTACTAACATGGGGCAGCTGGCTTTACTTCTCCTCCTAAGGAAGCCGTACGAAGGATTTTTCGTCTTTAAAAATCCACGGCGTTGATCGGGTTTGAACCCGTGAATTTGGATATAACAGCACGATACGCTAACCTTTACACCATCGCCGCCGCAAACTACTAACAGAGTTTTTAATTAGTAATTTCAACGTGTCTCACAATGATGAATCAATATGGTTAGAAAAGTGAATGGGAACATTCTTCCATCTCTACATTTCTGTAAACCTTGTATTAATTATATTGGCTGAAGTACCCTGCGTTTCATGTGGTTTTATCAATCACAATAATGTATTAGACAGTAAAAAGAATAAATTCTACTTACGGTACATCACCGTCCGACTCGTCCTTGCACGTACTCTGACCTGCCTCGCCCCCATTCCTCATTCTCGTCGTACCCCGAGCCACACGCCCACCTCTACCCTCTTCCTCATAAACACACCCGCCTCCGTTTCACCATGCCTCATCTGGCCCGCTCTGCCCTCGTCCTGCCATTTTCATTGTGATAATCTTTGTTGTGAGCAGTTTTAAACAGATCCATTGTGGAATACTCTCGGCAAACGTCTAGTAACATAACCATCTTCAACTTTATTTCAGTAGTATAAATGCGTTTTGCGGCTCTCGCGTTAAACCAATATTTATAATTAAGGTCTCTAAAGAAAAAGAGTTACTCGGACACTTGATGAAATACACTTTGAAAATATGAACGATTTGTTGAAAAAAATGTAAATGTTAATCTCAAATGCAACCCGCAACACTCGAGGAAATGTGTTGAATGCTATATAATTACATAACTCGCAAACGAAGTAACCTTCCTCGCACCGTGTTCTATACGATAAGATCTTCTTGGGCTTTCAATAACATTTTTCTGGTTCTTCACTCGATACTTCATTTCATTGCAATTTCAATTTCAAACATTGCAAATAGGGGAGTTGTACTTGTTAGAGTCTTTTTTTCGCATTGACAACTTTGCGATGCTATCTCAAAAGTCAAAAGCTTTTATAATATTTTTTAGTATCAAGGAAATTGAAAGCAAATTGTCAAGAAAGTTTGTATAATTCAAATGTTTTTAAGGATGTATTGTGTATTGTCCTTAGAACATGTCGCAAATAAAGAATAAATATTTATTGAAAATTTTGTTTAAATATCAATTGAATGGTTTTTTGTTTTATTTGATATTCTACAAGTACATAGGAAGTTACCTGAATATATTTTAAACAAATAAACACGTTTCGTTAACAACTTTCCCCCTTAAATAAGGAAATGGAAAGGAAGAGAAGAGGGTGGGGTTGAATATGAGGGAGTTCTCGCACGGGTACGCTATGATATTTAATTGCTTTGAACCTAATTGCGCTATTGAAATGAATCAAAATATATGCAGTAGGAAATTTAATGGGCTTTCAGAAACGTTTATTCACTTTGGTGAATTTACTCACTGTTTTCGAGATATTTGCGATCAAGGATATAGTGCACATTGAAATTATGCTCTAAGGGGTAATCACGTGTGCATTCCAAAAATATAGGGATAAATTTAGATTTGTAAAAAGAAACATAGAAATAATTTAGATAATAATTTGAAAACAGTAGCATAAGTTATTTCCTACAAAACCCTCCAACGTTCAGTGAAAACAACATCGAAATTGGTTCAGGCGATCCAGAAAATACACATAAAGTCATAATAACAGTTTAAATGATTTTTATCAAATGAAAATAACAATATTAGTTTACACATAAGCAATTATTTAGAAATCAGAGATATTCTAATTTTATTTATAGCTGTATCGCTTTCACTGTAATTTATTAAAAATATTTATAATAGATCATTTTTATTTTGTAATAAACAAATCTTTTAATATTGCATTCAACAGTGTTTTAGTTACATTCTTCATATTTTTAATTGTGATCATTTTTTTGCGCAAATTCTCTTGAATTTTCGCAAGTACCTTGCGTCTGAACTCGAAACAACTGGCAGTTTAGAGTTCACATCCTACTGTGCTATAGTATCTCACGTCCTCTTGTACTGCCGTGAACTGCCGTGCACTGCCGTGAACTGCCGTGCACTGCCGTGAACTGCCGTGAACTGCCGTGCACTGCCATGCACTGCCGTGCTCTGCCGTGCTCTGCCGTGCACTGCCATGCTGTGCCGTTCTATACCGTGCTATGCCGTGCTGTGCCGTGTTATGCCGTGCTCTGCCGTGCTGTGCCGTGTCGGCGCGTTCTCCGCTGCGCCGCTAACACTGAGCGCTCTCCGCGGCCGCTGCGCCAGCGGTAACGCGATTTCTCGGCCCGGCGGCGGCGCATTGTGTGCGCCGCTAGCGGCACAGCTTCCAGCAACTTACGCAAAGTTATTCATCTCTGTTTTCATTCTAATTTCGTTAGATTGTCCCAAGGAGTTGCGAGAGGGGCTCCTTCTTCGGAAGAAAGTTGCGACCGGCTTCTCGGCGTCCGGGACACTCGGCCAACTCGTTATGCGTACGCCATTGAGTTCTCGAGACATGTCATTTGTAGCTCGTAAAAGCTTTTACATGGAATTATTTTTATTCCTCTGCAAATGGCGAAGTTGCTGCTGTCGCCGCTGGGAGGTTTTTCCCGTCACCACCTCCGCCCTCCCGCCATCCCCGCCCCCGCCCCCGCCGCCGCTTTCGGACGGGTTTAATCTGCAAGAGTGGGGACTCGCGCACCCGCGTAACTCCGCCGGCGCCGCTCGCGCACGGACCGTCCTTACCGCCACCGCCTCCGTCGCCGCCCCGGCAATTTGTTGATGCGCCCGCGGCGGCGACCGGGCGACCGCTGCCGCCCCGGGCGGAAGGCGTGGCGGCGGGGCGCGGGAGGTCGAGGCCGAATCGGGCCGCCGCCGGAGGCGAGCATATCGAAAGAAGAACAAAGGCGTTTGATTAAGCTGGCCGCGACGTCGAGAACAAAGCCCTTCCGGCCCTTCGCCGCCGCAGCGCCGCCTCGCGGCCGACAGGAAGGCGAGTCAATACGCGAAAGAGCGCCCTCGCGCGCCCTCTCGCTTCTCGGGGGGAACAGAGGGCGGGACTGCGCTCGCTCTCAAAGGAACCCGAGACGTTTCGCTGCCCCCCCCCCCCCGCTCCGCCCCGCCCCGCCCAGCCCCGCTCTCGCTCCTCGGCCCCGCCCCCGCCCCACCTGCCGGCGCAGATAATTATAAACTTTTTTCGACAGCCGCGGGGGAAAGACTAGGCCTTGGGTTTCCCGTCTGAAGTTGGAAGAGGCCGTTTATAAATCGGTCAGAGGGGGATGTGTCTCTGCTGTATTCCTTAGCATTAAAATGAATTCGTTATGATCTTCTGCCTTACATAGGTCAGGAATTTTTTGTGTACTGCAGAATGTGAGATATCTATTCTTCCGGCAATTCGTTGTGAAGTGGATGTGAATTTGAAGCTTCTCGACTTCCTATTAAAGTAAAGTACGAACGGATCGTGGACTTTTGTAATGTCATTCATCTCTGGTTATGTAAAATGTTATCACGATGATCCTCTTACTCAAAACTCTCAACTAGCGAATCTGGACACTGTCAGATATTGTATGTTACATAAAAATACGCATAAGTTCTGTGCCTTAAAAAACAGAATGATCGTTTCATTATTTGTTAATATTGCAACTAAGTAAAATAATATGGCATTAACCTAACAAAAACAGTCAAATTACAGATGTTGGCAGAATTGCAAAACAATGTGATATTTTTTTTGTTTTTAATGCTCACGTTTCAACTTTCGATGTGCATATTTAATTAATCTCCGATTGTTTCACGTGATGAAACCTTCCGCTAAACGTTTTGTATATGAAAGTTAATCTTGATTGCGATATGAATTCGTTCTTGAATCTACTGGAATGTTATCGCATTGAGTAGTCGTTTGTTTTGCTCTTTGCTTTCATCAAATGTTGTTCAGTCGAATGCATGGAAATTTTGGTGGAGAGAAGTGATTCTGCGTATTTCGTTTCAAAAATGTACGTTATTGGTTTTTATTATCCTTCATAAAAATACAGGTGAAAAAATACAGGTTAATATTATTTGTTTCTCAAAAATACGAAAAACATGCAAAATATATACTTCTCAAAAACAATTCAAACTTGCAAATATCTGTGAATGGGGTTTACAGTTACATTATTATAGTACAGAATCTATATTAATAATAAATACACATTCATAATCGACGATAATGCTTTATTAATTTTATAATGAGTAATAATATACTTCATTATATCGTAGAAAACTGGTAACATGAGCGATTAATCCAGCTCTCTCTCTAAACACATACCTAGAACACGCAACATTCTTGCCGAAGGCGAGATGCGAACAGCTAAATAATTCGACGGTGATGATAATAATAACAATAATAATAATAATAATAATCAGTCCTCCATCCTTCCGTCCACCATCGCCACGTCTCGCCGCGCCCGCTCTTACCGTCCGCAACCATCCTGCCCTACCACTCCCAGTCCCTCCCCACCTCTTCCCGCTCCTCGCGTCTCATGTGAAACTGTTTTAAGTTAAGATAGATCAGTGCACAAAAGTTTATAGGTTTTTAAGAGGTTTTGCGGGACATTGAGAAACGCGTTTCCAAGGCATTGGTACATACGATATTCCATACTGTATAGTCATAAGTCATATTATACTGTAATAAATACGATAATACGTATTATTGCTAATACCATTGTCACCGCACTTTTGAGTGGTAATGAATCGTGCTCTGTTGACCTTCGTGCTTTAGCATACCGGTCCACTCATTGAATGAAGTTTAAATGCATGAGAGCTGACGGAGGGGTTTCGCGAGGCCTTTTTATTACGATATTTAATTTATTGCAATGTTATACTATATTATTTCATTTGTTCTTGAACAGTGAGCTTGCTAGTTTTAGGAAAACATGCCACACAAAATAGCATTTCATACCACACACAATTGCTGCATTTTTTGCAGCTGAAGGCCACTAGTTGAGTAGTAACGATATCAATAGTGGGAATCTAATTGAAATTGATATTTGGAAAAACATTTCTTACTGTAGAAATACCGATATTTTTCGAAACAAGGAAATAATAATAATAATTATTATTATTATTAAAATAATAATAATAATAATAATAATAATAATAATAATAATAATGTCGGCCCCGTGGCGCAGACGGTTGCGGCAGCCGTCGTCTGTGCCGTGGAGGCGGCAGGTTCGAGTCCTGGGTGGACATGGTCGTATTTGTGATTGTCCCTTCACCCCTCATCATCAACCTATCATCTCATAATTCACACTTCAAGGCGTAACAACCTTGTTGTAATCCAAGGATACAGCTGAAAAGCTGATCCTGGAAGAAGTACACACGTTAATCGTGTAGCGTGGTCAGTAATGGCCTATACGCCAATAATAATAATAATAATAATAATAATAATAATAATAATAATAATAATAATAATAATAATAATAATAATAATAATAATAATAATAATTTATTGAAACGAGCATGAACCACGTATATTTTATGAAATATCTAGCCTAGAAGTTATTGCTCCGATGAAGTGCTTGAGGTCCGGGTATCGAACGCGATGGAGTCTGCTGACGGGAGTGGAGAGCAGCAGGCTGCTGCCACTGGAGCGCTGCTGAGCGCGGGTGAATGTGGCGCCTGCCGTCAGTACGGGAACCGTCCCATGTGCGGGGTCGTATCTGCATCCGCTATCCTCGAGCTTAGCGGCACGCGTGGTGCAGACCAGCATCGCCATACGGTTATCGATTATCGGGCTGCATCATCGCCACATTGATTGCGTATGCGGGTCACTTTAATTAAAACCCACAGCGATCTCTTTGCAACATCATCCACTGCGGTCGAACGTGGGAACTGTCACTTCGAACTAATGAACACGCAAAAACTTTTGAGCTATCGATAAACTTTATATTAAATTATTTAAATTTGTTGTGGCTACATAAGCATTTAACTACGAAATACAGCTACAATTAAATTGAGCGAAGAAACGTTAACAACGCGTAAGACATCTTACAAAAAAGACTCGTGTGTAATATTGAAAAAATCAAAACATTGATCAGAATGGCTCTTGTTATG
Organism: Gryllus longicercus; assembly: GCA_038098605.1. Taxonomy (NCBI): domain Eukaryota; kingdom Metazoa; phylum Arthropoda; class Insecta; order Orthoptera; family Gryllidae; genus Gryllus; species Gryllus longicercus. The sequence goes on along the minus strand of JAZDUA010000199.1, from coordinate 1,414,287 downwards.
AAATTAGTGCGTGTGCTCTCTTTTTTTAAAAATAGTGTAGAAAAAGTTAAAACGACATACACAAACCTACAAACAAACGTACATACATACATACATACATGCATACATACATAGAAGCCAATTCATAGTAGAACGAATTTACTTTACTTCAGGTATCCTTAAAACAGATTTTACTAACCAAATTTCGACCTCCATTATTTAAACTGAATACAGTACTTTTCTCTATAATACATCCGAAGTAATTTAAACATATAAATAATAAAAAATGTCTATTTAAACCAAAATACTACTACTACTTTGTGATATTGTTATGTAGTGCAAAAATATTATTTCATTTTATCAATAACAGTGGAAAATTGTAACATTACCCTTCTGGAAATATGCGGACATGAATTTTGTGGTTTATGAGATGGGTGTGGCGGTAGCCCCCCTATATCCGGCTTGCGTCCAATCCTCCCTCATTGGCTCGCTCAATGTTTTAATTTTATTTCGTCCCATAAATGCAACGCCGGTATTTGAATGCGCTATTGGTTCTTTACGCAAGCACTTGTATTTTTTGCGGATAAACGTAATATTTCATTTAGTGTGTTTGGTTTCCCCACTGATGTTGTTTTAACGTTTTTATGAGAGGAACACAATTCATTAACGAGCATAATCACGTTGCGCAAACGCGCGACGGCCAACGCAGAAGCACAACGCAGGCCGTCTGTCCAAACTGCGCGTGGGTCGGTTCCCGAATTGCTTGTTTCATCCCACTTTTGTACCTGCCGCGCCCGCCGCTGCCACTCGCTGTCCGGCAACGCAAATATCATAACAGACGTAATGCGTTGGCGAGGTTCAACATATCCGGAGCTGGTAGCCCAAAGTCCACAGCGGCGTAATGAAAATTGATGCGCTCGTCGGGCGGTGCGCAAACGGTTGGCTGCAGCCGCGCCTTTCTCCGAGGCGCGAACGCCGGCAGGGGCCTGGCCGCGCGGCCGGGGATGGGGGTCGTTTCGAGGGCGTTAATCGCTTCCATGTCCAATGGATGCCTTCCCTGGCCAAATTACAATTTATAGATAATGGCCGTTTTCTGGGTGAAATAAAATAAAGTTTGTACTACTTGTAAACAAGATAAATATGTTGATATATTGAAAAAAATTGTATTCTCAAGAAAGCATTGCTTATTCTTATATAACTAATGCTCTGTTTCACGTATTGGATATATCCAATTTACAATAATAATTTTATTTTATACTTTTCTTTCTATTAATCTATTAATTAGTTTAATGTATTTTGCAGTATATTATTATTAATATCTTGGGGTATAGAATTTTTCCAAAGATTGTCTGTGGATAATCATTGGGATTAACTCGTTCCCCAGCATGTTTTCATAGGAATATCTGATCATTGGTGAATATTTATATGGTGATTTGAATGTCATATTTTGAATTATACATTTAAGAATTGATAAACACATACTTTTTATTTTGCATGCAATATGGTAATTGGAAATTACGAAGTTACTGAGATTATTAAATTACGCTTCTATTGCTCCGAACTCGCAACGTAAACGTACATAAACATTAATATTGAGATGTATATAGCAAAATGGATTATATTGTTCAGTCGCTCAGAAAAATGTAATTTAAAAAAATATTAATTGAACTAAAATGAAATTCAGTTAATATTTTACATTTATTTATTTAATATGTTTCAACGCTTTGCGCTAGAAGTATTTGTGAAATCATCCTTGGTATCATTGAAATAAGCATCTAATGGAATATTAGAACATTTCGTGTTTCTACCAGATTTCGTGTATACTAAGTACTATTTACCATTTTGCTAATGAATGCAAGTTATTTTTACTTTCAATCTTCTGTAAACGCAGGGAAATACAAAATCAAAATATGTTTTACAATGCTAATGAATGACTTAACATAAAATAAACCATAATAACATATTAGACGTGTTTTAATAATGACAATAAAAAAAGCGTTCTTTGATCAATTAATTTAATATTAAGGAAAACAAGTCAGTCGATGTTTTATATTTACATCTCGGGTCAACAATTGAAATCCTCTGGCACGTTGAATTCAGAAATCCTATATTATCTTTTCAAATCGAGGAGTGAAAATATTGCAGGGTGCCTCATTGCAATTATACGTGTTTCCCAAACATTTGTGGTTTCGTGATTTTACTTTTTCCCGATACGTATTTTACTATCTCGCGTTACTACGTAAGAAGAGAATGTATTGTAATATTGCGCTGCAAATCGGCGATTTTTGGACAGAAAATTCTTATGGACTGGTCCTGGGAATGAAGAAAGTGGACAGTTTTGTTTCTACTAAATTACGACCTCTAACACGGTGTGAATTGAGAATCCATGTTTTGTAGGGCCTTGATAGCGAAAAATAGGAAAAACGCCTGTCCATCCGTCTGTCTCTGACTGTGATCAACGCTACCACCTACACCGTTCAGCCATTCATTTTCTCCAAAATTGAGATTCCCTGATCGATTTAATTGAACTCTGAGCCTTTGAAAGGGATATTTTGATTTTTGAGGGTACTTTACAAGAAAGCTTAAACGACATTTCCAAACTTTTTTCAAAAATGGTTCCAACTTTTTAATTGAAATTTGTCCTCAGATAGCGTAATTAAACGCTTAAAAGAATGCCGAAGGTTTCATTGTCGTTGAAATACCTGTTTTTTTATGAAAATGGCAACAGTTGAAACTTTTTCGCGTAATTTTTCGTGAAATATAAGCAATTTTAAAACAATTATTTTCTCAAAAAACGTCTCCAAATATTTTCTTTAAATTTTTCCACGGATAGAGCAAAAGACGTTTCACAAAATGGCGCAAATCCCATTTCTTGTGAAGTCCCTGAATTTTCGAGAATGAAAGTGCTGTTGTAGCACCAATAGTTTTCTTATTAGATGGTTTCATTGTGGATGCATATCAGTTTATCTTCCAAAAAGTAGCTATTGCTGTAGATACTTTCATTCTTTGTCGTTTCATTACATGCCACAAAAGCCGTTCCTACGGCTGCCAGCCGGCAACCTCGCAAGCTTCCTTTGCCTCCAGCCTCCACAGCCCGCGTGGCGTGATAAGGTTTGCCCTTGGCTCCGCCGCTGTGAACACAGCGCGGCGGCGGCAACGCTAGGCCGTGCGTGGTTCCGCCGTCGGCGCTGGAGGTTCTCGCGAACGCGACCGTAATCAAGTTACGTGGCGGAGGATTCCGGCGCCGCCCTCGCATCCCCCCCCCCCGGCGCTCCCGCGGCGCCCCGACCCCGCGCGTCGGGCCGCGCTCAGGAACAACGGGAGCCCCGCCCCCCCGTGCACCCCTGCGCCCCAGGGCTTGGGGCCCGCTGAGGAAACGCGACGCGGAAAAAAGCAGATGGGCGCAGGAGAGACTTGGTCGGGTTGTAAGTTGATATGTTAAATGTAAACCCTCCCCCCTCGCGCTACCTCCGACGTCACGACACCCCCGCCCACCCGCTCGGAGCCACGCGCTTTGTGTGCGGCGAGCGGGAAAAAACCGGCGCCGCCGACGACGACGACGACTGCGGCGCGGCGGCGGCGGCACGCGGAGGGGCAGCAGAAGACGGTGACGTGGTCGGGGCGGAGCGGGGGAGGAGACGGCGGCCGCGCGGCGTGTCAGCCCCGAGGCTGCGGCGGCAGCGTGCGGTGGCTGCGAGTGGGTGGTTTGCGAAGCGGAGGGCGAGGCAGCGGCTTTTTGCTATTGCGAGACAGCGGTAACGGATGAGCTGGCGGCGATGTCTCCGCGTCGCGCGATCTCCTCACCCTCACCCACGCCCCTCGGCCCCGCCCTCTCACCGGGTCTCACCCGTTCCCCGGCGAAAGGAAGGCGTCTTCGCATCGAGAGAGCGAACGTGGGCGAAGACAGCGTGAAAATTTCGGTCACTCAGTTTCTACTTGCGAAGTGAAACAGTGCACAGGCGTCACTGTGCGTATTTTACTTTTATGTTAAACAAAATTAACGTTTCCTGGAGAATATAAGTTTGAGGAAGAAAGTGAAGTAGTGTCTCTGAATGGAATTTTATATAAGTGAAATGCACGACGTTTACCAACATTGAAGCTCTTAGCTAATAAATGACTCTTAGCGTTGATGATATTTTATGATTTGTTAATGAATTTGCAAGAAGCCGGCCGAAAAGAAAGAAAAAAAAATTCAAGTTTTAAAGTCCCTCTACAAACGAAGGTAGAGTTGGTCCACTAATAGGATGTTCATTCTCTACGTGATTTCGAGTCAATCGCGCTTCTATTTCCGCAACCGCGCTCCAGTTGAACGGTCGTTTGTCTGCCGAATTGTATGGGTTTGCACTTGGGCGAGTACTTCAACATTTTGCAGGTCCGCAGCTGGCGTGGGCCAGTGGGCGGCGAGCGATGCAACGGCGTCGATAACCCACAACCGCGCGCTTGGGCGACGAGCGCGGGGGCGGCAGGACTAAATTTATAACAGCGGCGCCAAAGCGGATCGCGCACGGGCTCGCGAAAACCGCAACCGCTGTGTGAACCGCGCGCATGACCCGTCGCCCCAACCGCCTGCCGGCGCCGCTGCTCTCTGCCTTCGCGCCGGTTCCCAGCGTGTGGCGTGACCGCTCCGCGCCTCACACCCGCGATCGGGATGGGCACTTCGGGCCCGTGTGCAGGAATTGGAAACTCACACTCGGGGTCCCAGTTTCTCGGTGTTTATATTGCATTCTATCACATCGTTAGAGCCAAGGTGGGCATATCGAATAGACGTACGGGAGACTCCGTGTTCCAGAGTCTGATTAACCCGGGCTGGCCCCAATACGGCTCTGGATTGGTCGTGGGTATGCTTTCCGCCCCCACTCCCGTCACGTGCACACACTCGGGGGAATTAGTGACTTCCTCCAACGCTTCTGAATGGTGTATGCTTTTGGAACCAACTTGAGAAGCTGGTAAGCTTCGAGCTGGCGAAGCGACCTCACCCAGTTTATGGGTGGACGTGCTTAGAGGCATTTGTGGACCATGAAAAAACGAAATGTTGAAATACATATTATTTGCCAAATAAAACGTTTTGTATTTCTTGAGACTAGGCACTGCTACTGTCCTGTAATGACACTCGAAAGAGCGCATTCAGGACCATGTGAACCGTAGTGACATGTTAAGGAAACGAAGTTCCCCGTGTAACGTGAAGTAGAGGCAGTTGCATTAACAACGGAATATTGCTCAAAAGAGAAGAATAGTGATAGGATGCATGTAGTTCCTCCCCCGATGAGGCTTGCGAAATAGACGACACATGTAGCGCTTTGGCTGAACTATTGAAGGGGTGCAGCGGCAGGGAGTAGCTGTGACTCCGTCGGTCCGATGCGAGCGGTGGGCGGCGAGGCGCGGCGCGGCGCGGCGTGGGCGTTGGCGCCGCGGCCACCGCGAGCGGTAATGGGTTCGCGCCCCGTTAAGTGGGCGCCGCCGCGTCACGCAGCGCGCGGCCAAACGAGCGGCGACATGCGAACGCGGCCGCGATGGAGCTGTAAGGCGCCCGCCCCCGCTTCTCCTCGCCCCTGACCCCCCACCCCCATCACGTTGCTGCGCCGCCTCGCTCGGTGGCTACTCGGCCGGCCCCTCCGCCACGTGGCAAGGAGCGATTCTCATGACTGTTATTTGAAAGTTTTCAAGAATATTCTCATTAGGTCCTACGTAGGAGCGGTGGTTGTCAACTTCTCTATGCTTTCATTCACAAAAAATGCATTTTCGTTATACTTTGTGGTTCTGAAATTGTGTATACTCGTTATCTTATTTTCGCTTTCACCCATTACTGATTTCAAAGTGGTGAAATTAATGGACGTAAAAGAATATTATCCGCTACATTTTCTTCCCTGTCTTTGTCACTTCCAAATTTTCTGAGCGCAGTGAAACATTAGGATTAGAAACAACCACAAATTATCATTTTTAGTACTATAATGTGGCTTTAACGTGTACATGGAACGACATCGCATATGTATTTCGTACATGTTGACGATGGCATTTATCAAAATATATTCTTTTCTCCCCGTTGTTTCTTCCCCTCAGAACGCGTCAGGAACCCTCGTCTGCTGTCTTCTTTCTGTCAACATTCTTCCCCGCAGACCCCCGTGCTAGCCTTATCATCGCGCCCTCTCAGCGCCTCGCCCGCAACCTCATGAGGGCGGTGGGCGGCGGCCACCAGCGACCCCATGCCGGCGCGGGGCGCCAGCCGCCACGGCGGGCGACGGCAGCGGCTGCGGCAGCGAGGGCGAGAAAATGAGTTGTGTAATCAAGTTGACGCGACCTTCCCCCCGGCCTCGGGCTCCGCGGCGACGCGTCGCCGATGGAGGCGGTGGCGACACGAGACACTTGTCCTCCCTCCGCCCGCTACATGAAAGACGCCCGCGCCCCCCACACCCCGCCCTTAATTTAAAATGGAAATCGTTTAATGAATGCGCAAGATTTACACGGATGTAAATTCCGTTCAACAGTGAAAATTGCTTCGCCAACTTGACAAATTGGATTTGTTTGAAGGAGAAGAGGACGAGAAGAAAGCCGAAAGCCGCGCCCGCCCGTCGGAGATGAGTTAAGCCAATTAGCCCGGGCCTCGTCCTGGGCGTTCCGGCCTCTCGGCGCCGCGCCCCCGCCCCCGCCCCCGCCCCCGCCCCCGCCCCGTCGCGCGACGCGAGGCCGGCGCTTACGCTCGCAAAACTCGCGGCCTCGCTTCGCCGCCCGGCCCGGCCCGGCCCGGCCCGCGCGCGCCGCGATCGCCGGGATTGGCGGAAGCGCGCGCGCGCAGCTGCGAAGCGTGGGCGCCGTCGCGGCTCAACGCCCCCTCCACTCTCCCCGCCACGCCCCGCCCCACCCCACCCCACCTCGCCCCCGCACGCAGTTACGGCTAATCCCTGAAGTTTTTATGTGCGCCCGGCGAGCTCCGGACGCCAACTACGCCCGCCGCTGCGTGCCCTACGTGACCGCCGGATTCGCACGATTCCACGACGACGACGACGACGACGACTGCGGCGGAGGGGGGCGGGTACTCTCCCCGCACCCTCCTGTCACTGGAAGGGGAGCTGGTAATGGCGCTGGGAAGGTCGAGACTGGCGAACTTAAGTCGCGCGAGAACGGCGATGACGCAGCTCATTACGTCGCGGGAGAAAGTTCTTGCTGCGTGTTGCTGACGCTCAAAGTAGGAACAGTACCCTGGTTGAACAATTTTGCATTGCTTGCTGTATTCTTTTTCTGAAAATTTGTTCGATCTGTGTTGGTTAAGTATCTTGAAAGAAATTGTTTATTATGACGTGTTAGTTAGTTATCCAGCTTTCATATTCGACATCATTTTTCACCAAATCATTGATAAATCTCTGAAAGCATTATTTAATTTCGTCGAACTGCAGTTTTTTGGACATTGTCTTAAAGAAGTTATGAATGTCTTCTTAGAATTATAATAATATCACAATTTGCGGTTGGTTATAGTTGTTTGCAGCGTCGAGATTACAATTCTTGTGTTCTTCTATTTCATAAATTACTTAAGTATTTCTCAACTCATCCTAACCAAAGTTGAGCCAAGATCTTCTTGCCAAGATCTGCCAAGATGCCAAGATCTTCTTTCTTCATTGCTTCCTTGGCAAATGCAACTCACCGCTCCGACACGCAAACATCGAACAGTGCTGTTTGCAGAGCTACCCGACGACGGAGCCTTCTCGGCAGACGCAACCCATTATGGCGAGTTGCACGCAGAAGATCTAATGAGGGCGCCGGTCATTGTGCGGAGTTACTTCCCGCGGCGGCGACGGCGGCGGCGGCCCCTCGCCCCTTCTCGAGACGCTCTCCATCCCGGCACCCCGCCCCCCATCCCGGCTGCTGACTTCCGTCGCTCGGCGGCAGGCGACGCCGCGCAAGTTGTCGCTCTCCATCGACGTAGTGGTGTGGCTAATTTGTAACTTTAATTAGAACTAGAAGCGTCGCCGCCGCCGCCGTCACCGACGACGACAGTGGCGACTGAGTCCTGCCTTTCGATCCTGCGCCCTTCGGGTTCACATTGCCACCTCTGGGGCACCGACTTCACCAGCCATAATTAAGCAACCGGCGACGTTCATTAAATTTGGTAACGAAGCCTCGCCGCACGTGACGCGGTCGGCAGAGTCGGCGACTCGGGGCGCATTGCGTGCCAACCTTCCTACTTCACTACTACTTGTTGGCCAACCTTCCTACTTCATAGGCCGCTATTTACCCCGGGTGCGTGGTTCTGATTGTAAAGCCACGTGAAATCGGAGAAAAGATGCATGCGATTCGTCTATTTCTTTTTGTTGAAACGAAATCTACTACACTGATTCACGGTGCTACCGACTTGCTGTTGTACTTGTGGGGTTGCTCTACGACAGTTCATCCTCCCGTGTCCTGTGTATTTCTACTCTGAGGTTTTTTAAACTTGCTTTGGTTCATAACTTCTGCACCCTGAAGTACATCATATCTGGGGAGAGCATGTAATTTTTTTGGCGTGAACGTCGTTGACTCTGTCACTCTCTCTGTACCTGTATATCTTTATGCTAATTTTCCCAACTCTTTCAAAACGTTCTCCTTCCATTTCACTTCTGCTGATGGGCTTAAATGACATTCTTAATTCCATCTTACGAAAGAACTATATTTTATTAATTCCATCCAGCCCTTTTTAATACCCACTTCATTCTCAACGCGCATCTCTCCGCCTACGTAGTCTATTCAGCTCCATGAACAATCTCATTTTCTTGTAATTCTTCGTGGATATACCATACCATCTCAGGCTCTTCTGAACGCACCTTTCATTCTACCTATTCAGTCTAACGTTCTTCTGCCTCTCGACGTGTGGGCTCTCCTCGCGCCGTCGTTAACCGCTGGCGGCGGTTGCTACGGTCGCGTTGGCTTCTCGAGCTTCCCGTGCGGGGGCGGTGGGATCGCGCATCCCCTCTCCCTCTTCCTGCGCACGGAAATTAATTCGCCAGGCCGTCATTGCGCACGGGCCTTAAAACACTAATGGGGCCGACGGGTCCCGCACTGATAATAAAAATCCGCCATTAATTTTCCCCGCTGCCTCGGCCCCCGATGAGGCGGCAGCAATTATTCCGGGGAGCGGCTTCGGCAGGTGGAGGGGGTGACGTCTCGCGTCGCTCGATGCGATCGGGGGCGCGGCGACGGGGGCGGAGGGGCCTGCATCGATTTGCGTGTTCTCAAATTTTAAGAGAAATGTGAGCCTCCAGATATTCTGCAGTCTCCAGTTTCTTGATTGTGAAGGACAGGGTTCCGTTGCATGTTACGTTATTAAAATTGCCCCCAAACGTAGGTTTAAGCAATTAAAAAAGGAACTTTGATCTTGAATGATTTACTTTATTTTTTATTTGTCTTTTCATCAGAAGGTACTTACTTTGTAAAGGGTTTTCTCTGGGTAATGAGGAACTAGAAATTCCCAGAGGGTTATATGTCATTCGTTTCGTATACGTTTGAAGTAATTGCAACAGGTTTAATGTTGCTTGTTTTTCACAAATACGCTCTACAAAAGAATGAGAAAAATTCACAGACCTGCATATAATAACGAACAAGTAGTTGGAAAAATTAAATGTTTGGAGAATGCGGAAAAAATACGTTTCAAGTTAGTAATTTCTGAAGTGTAACGTCGACGTGAACATAGCAGTTTCGATTGAAACGCGAGTATTTTATGTTCCTTCATGTTATCTCTTTTGTGTATCATCATGAGAAGTACGTAGATGTTCGCTTTGTGTGCTCCTTCTGCAGAATATAGAGCTAAAATTGAATATGAAAACTTCTAAGCAATAGCGTGTTATTAAATTAATTTTCATAAAATAAAATGAACTATTTATATTGTGGGATTTACCCTGTTCATGGCTGTTACAGTTTATAAAAATATTAACCAGAGTTTTTTCTGTAACGCTTCTCCCTTTCTGCTAGCATGAACAGTTAAATAAATTTTACATATTAAAGTGTTCTTTTTCTGTTGCTTCGTGTCACACTGTGCCGTGTAGAAACCTCAATTCTTATATTTCAGTTTTTCACCAGCTATATTGTCTAACTTGACAAATTATTTTGTATCCAGATAACAATTCGATAGTGACAGAAAGTAGAAAATAATAATTACCGGCAACACTTACGAGCAAATTATATGTTTACATTCGAATTGTCCCGACCCCGCACTCAGGAGAGTTTCGGATAGGAAAACCCTGTAAGCCGACGTGTAGGTCGTTGCCGATTCTCTGCACACAGCGGGGGGGACACCGCCTTCTCCAGCGATAAAAACATGCACTACGCTTACGAGACTAGCGAAATTGGCATATAATCAACCAATAGAACGAAACTCTGCCCCGCCAGAGGGGCTGCGAAGCAGGGGTCGGTGATGAGTAGCCGACGAAGCCGCTCCGCCCACTACGTCTTGTGAGCTGCGATATACCTCGCGGAGCAGCGCGGCGGACGCGATGCGGCGCACGGGGCGCCGCGAACAGAAGATACACCCAGGCGCACGCGCGCTGTCGCAGAAAATATATCGGTCGTAATCTTGAAAATATATCGGTTGCAAGTAGTTCTCCAGCCTCCGGATTAGAAAATCGCACTATTGCTTCTCTTGGAAATAAAAGAAAAATATATTTTTAAACGTTTCTCTCTTGTTTTATTATCACAAAATGCATTTCGTACAAGATAATTTTTGTTTTCTGAAGCCAAAAATGACCTGAATTCTCAATATTGAAGTGCATTTTATTTGTACGAGTATTTATATTAGACAGTTTACATATTTGTAGAGCTGAAGTACGAATACCTAATGTTTATCTCACGGTAGTTGTCGACTTTAGCAGAAGTTGAAAGAACGACGAAAAACGAATTATTACACTGGAAGATAATAGAGGTCTACAGCTCTACGACAGGAGACCCTTTCAAACAAATTATTTAGTGACGACCTTTGCACTTGCGACCACTGTACGCAGCCTCGATCTCGTTTTGCGGCTTGTTGAGCAGCGGCGGAGTTCTGAACGAGAGGGCGCCGGGAGCCGGCGTTCGCACCTCGTTATTTTTTGCACGAACGATTCTCAAAGTTTTTCCTCTCGGCTTTTGACTCGGATCCTCAAGGCAGAAATGTGAAGGCTCCCTCTCTCCCTCCCACGCTCTCTTTTTTTATTTTTATTATTTTTTGACGACGTAAACACTCCACCAGCTCGACGCTCTTTCAGGAGAAATATTGGAAGTTTCACAACAAGGGATTCGTGGAACGTACTGAATCCGAAAGTAGAGCCATTGTTCGTCTGTCGCCCATGTGAAGTTGGTAACGTCATTGCGAGAAACTACGTTCGCTCGCGTAGCTCAGATCGTAAACTAACGCTCAGTATGCTCTTTTTATGCTCTCTCGGAATATTTTAGTCCAACGCACGTCGTTCATGAATAAATCCGTTGCTTTTTCCAACTCGTGCTATGGAGGCTACCTGTTCATCAAAGGATTCGAATGTCACCCTTCCTTACAATGTTATTGTGGCGCCTCTGTAATTCTGTTACGCTTCGCTGCTCTGGTGCCTAATTCAAAAGTTTTTGGTAATACGTCGCTGTTTGGACATTAATTATCATTCGTTGGTCACTTGAATTATATTATTTTGCTCCTGTCGTGAGTCCAATTGGAAATATGTCTATGATAGTCTATGATAATAGTGGCGAAATATTTAGAGGAATCTTGAAGGACCTTCAATTAATGTAAACTGCTTTTTATTTTTATTTGAGTCGATTGATTGTCTTGTTACAAATGTCTCGTTTTTAGTGATCAGTCCTCAATTTCGATATTTGAACATGAAATCAATGATTCTACTACCACATACAGAAAATGTAAAGGACTTTTTTATGTGTTTCTTTCCACGATTCGTTAAAACTCATTAATATGTAGGTAAATGAAATTTCTAAGTATCAGATATTATATTGATAGGTAACAGGCGGAGAGAACATCTGGAGATTGTTGCAGGCGATGCTTTGTCTTTAGGAACATTTACAAAGGGGATAGAAAATAATACGTGTTCTAAGAAAAATCCTGTTTCTGAACTACTGTGTGGCTGGGAATGGGATGGTGACTAATACCTTTCTTTCGGAGATATGACTTCGATCACAGAATTTTGAAACGTTATGAGTTCATGAATTCATAGATGAAAAACCAACGAACGGACAAACGTATAAATTATCATCTCTATTACTACGAGTTTATTGTGTGCCATAATCTTCATCCTTCGTAAAACAGTGATTTTTATGAATGTTTTGTATAATCATCAATTATTTCTCTTATTTGAAAAAAAATGGATTCCGTTTGTTGGAAAATTCTTATGAGAGAATCTTTGTATGTTTCCTACAAAGGTATTTGTTAGAATGACTTTCGTATCATGTTCATGAACGTTGCGAGGAGGTGACGAGGCCTTGCGTGGGTGTGGGTGTGTGCGCGCGCTGAGGTGCGTTCTCCTGGTCGCAGGTGCACTGGGTGCAGCAGCAACACGAGCGGCGCCGGCGGAAGAGGGACTTCAGCTTCCCGTCCTTCAGCGACTACCCCGCCTTCTTCGGGCAGGCGGCCGAGGCGGAGAGCTTGCATCGGCCGCAGTACCGGGGCATCGGACCTTCGCACCTCTTCCCCGACCCTCTCTTCAAGGAACAGTGGTATTTGGTGAGTGTTTCTTAATTTAAAAAAATGGTTATTTAAGAAATTTTGTTCTCAGATTAAATATATTCCACGGGATTTGTTTGAATTATTTTCTAACAAGAGTCATAAATGAAATATTAATGGCATAAAACGGATAAATTGTTTCGTTTTTCCCCAAGTAATAAAAAATTAGTGTTCCCAAGAGAAAATATGATGTTGAATTGAAGGAAATCAAGATTTGTTGGTTCAAATTAAGGCATTTGGAGATATATTTTTAATACCTGCGCATATTAATGGCCAAATATTGGACAATTTCAATGTGCGTTTCAAATATCATTCATTTAAAATTGTTAAAGTACATTGATCGTTATTAAGTTAGTTAATAAATTAGGAAATTATTAGAAGAGTTCTTACAAATAGAAGTTAACAAAAAACATGTATATTCGTGTAATATTTAATGTAATGATAATGATACATATCTCTCTTTTTATTTTACACATACCCGCACACTTATACGAGCATTAGAGAAGTCAGTCGAATATTTCATTAAAATTTATGAGAAGGCAATATTCATTATTATTTAATACTCATAAATGTAGTAGGGAACTAAGGATGTATTGTTTCATTTTGAAGGACGATAAACATTTCTTTCATGCGACATTGTATTAATGTTACATTGAAAATGTTTGCATTTGCATTGTTTCAGCTGTATTAATTGAACTATCAATGTATTTTTTCACTTCTGAACTCGTGCTTTTACAAACTGAGACTTTCTCGTAATATTTGTAACGGCTTCGTAAAGTTCTAATAATCATATTGCAACTTGAACACTACTATTCCCTCAGTCATCTCTTACAAAGCACTTTTCAGCGTATTATTACAATGGCTGCAGACTTTATTTATTTTCTAACATTCACTTAAAAACTGACTTTAGTGCTAAACCTGTGAATAACATCCGTTTATCAAAGCTGCAACTAGCTTTTCGTGGTGCCATTGTCAAGGGTTTGCAGTGATGACACATTACGCCCATGCTCTCAAGTAGAGTCCCAAATACATATAGATTGGGTCCTAATAGAAAATTTAAAACAAAAGTGGCAATTTGTTTCTTTTTTACAAGAAAAATTAGGGAGACGTGAAAACAAGTTGATAAAATACAAGTGGTGTGAATTAATGGTTTGCGTGTTCGTTGACTCAGTTAATAATTTATTTCCGTTTATTCATTTTGAAAATGATTCCCTGCTGCATAGAAGAAACGTAAGCACCAACAGCAGTAACAATTCTGTTTCACTCGCTCTGCCCGTAATGAGGCACGCGGACAGACTGCGAACTGCGTTGGTCTTATCAGGTGAACTTCTAAAAACGAAGCAACGGGAGGCGCACAAAAGAGAGAGAATAAGACCGACAAATCGATCCAAGAATATCCATTTTGATGAAAATTCTGAGTACGATTTCGACGCTAATGTTGACAGATACACAAGCGGACGTACAGTCGTTCTCGAACAAAAGAACTCATCTTATCAGGGTCCGCCAAAAACTTCATTTCCTTCAATATCTTGAAAACAACATTTTCGCCAATACGTAACTTTACTACATATACATATAAATATACGATAAAATAAAAATGTAAATTACCCAGAAAATGAAAAGTAAAGAAGTGTTTGAGGCTTGAAAGTCGTTCTTAGCCGTGTTAAATATTTTCAAAATTTATTCCTTAATAATACAAGTTCATTAGTTTTATGACTTAAAACTTGACATCTCGTTAATAATGAAGACCCACCTCGTTATTCAACGTAGAAGTTTTTTATTTGGTAGTACTAACTACGTTTCTTTTCTGTTTGGTATTTTACAACTGAAATACAAATTCTCCGCATATTACCACAAACATACATACATGAAGCAGTGGTGTCGGAAGAGGCGACCGTGCGCACCGCCATTACCCAGTTTGCAGATTGCGCTGCTCCGTTCGTTTGTCGACTACATCAAGACTTATGCGCAAAGATACGGCATTTCGTAATATAAACAGCACCCTGCATGGAACATAGATTTGTCGAAGAGCACTCCGGCGCCGCCGGTGCCTGGCGTAACACCCGGCGCGCCCGAACACCACCGTCGTCGCCCCCGCCCCGCCCCGCCCCGCCCCGTCCCGCCCCGCCCCGCCCCGCCCCACCCCGCCCCGCCCCCCGCCCCACCACCCCCGCCCCGCCCCGCCACGCGCCACACCGCGCCGGCCCACCCCGCGCCGCCCCGCCCTGCCCCGCCCCGTCCCGCGCCACACCGCCCCGCCCCGCGCCACACCGCCCCGCCCCGCCCCGCCCCGCGCCGCCCCGCACCGCCCCGCGCCGCCCCTCCCCGCCCCGCCCCGCGCCACCCCGCCCTCGCCCCGCCCCACGCCACCCCACCCCGCGCCACCCCGCCCTCGCCCCGCCCCGCGCCACCCCCGCCCCGCCCCGCGCCACCCCGCGCCGCCCCACGCCACACCGCGCCGGCCCCGCAACCTGCGCCCCACGCATTTTCACGCACGCGCTTCATTTCGCGCGGATTCTGTTGCGTTCGCCGCTCGCTGTAATGATATTTGCGGGGCTGATATTTATTTTGGTATTTACTCGCGTAAATCATCCTTATTCCGAGGCGGGAGTGCGGGGCGGGGCGGCGCAACGGCGGCAGCGGGGGCGGGGGGCGGGGCCGGAGGCGGCGGGCGGAGGGAAACAGCGCACAGATGTGCTGGCGCG
Source organism: Gryllus longicercus (assembly GCA_038098605.1). Taxonomy (NCBI): domain Eukaryota; kingdom Metazoa; phylum Arthropoda; class Insecta; order Orthoptera; family Gryllidae; genus Gryllus; species Gryllus longicercus. The sequence continues at coordinate 1,398,945 of JAZDUA010000199.1, read as the reverse complement.
ATAAAATGCGGCGCGTCCGCCGCCCAGCGCTGCGCGCCGCGCCAGAAAGAGAAAACGGGCGAGTCGCTGTATGTTGTGTGTCAGCCTGAGAGCTCGAGACCAATAGACGCACAGGATCGAGATGAAGTGCGTGATTCAATCATGCATCCTAATATCCGTTTTTAGTACAGCAAGTTTTACTTTATTGAGCAGTTTGTTTCAAGAGAAGTTCACGGATAATATCTTTCCCTTTTATGTAGTTTTTAAGACTCTTCAGAGACTTTTAATATTCAAAATAGAAAGCGGCGCTCCAGAAAGGATTTTAGTAATATTGTGAATATTAAGAGAAAGATCTTCTCCAAAAGGGTTTTCAGATTGCGGCCGTGAGTGTTTCAGAGGAGAGATGGATGGCGATTACATTATGAGAGAAGTGGAAGAGTTGCGGGTTGACGTATTTCCCATTCCGACAGTAAATGGATTAACTAGAACTCTGCAGACTCAATTCCCTAGTGACGTCACTTAATGAAGTTTGTTGTTTTGAAGATAGTCCCAGAAGTTGCTGAGAAAGTATGTGTGAAAACTTGGGGCATACTGGTTACTGAATATTTTAACCAGTTATCAGTAGTCACTACGAAAATAAATCTATTGTCAAACTGTTTATAAGTATTACTAGCGAAACCCTGCCGACGTTGTTCTGCCCTTCATCTCCCTTTTCCTCCTTCCCTCTCCCTTTCTCTCTCCGTCTCTCTCTCTCTTTCTCACTCTCTCAGTCTCTCACTCACTATATCTCTCACCGGCTCCCTCTCTCCGTCACTATCTCTCCCTCTCCCTCTGTCTCCGTCTGTCTCTCCCTCCGTCTCTGTCTCTCCCTCCGTCACTGTCTCTCCCTCCGTCTCTCTCTCCCTCCGTCACTCTCTCCCTCTCTCTCCCTCTCTCTCCCTCTCTCTCCCTCTCCCTCTCTCTCCCTCTCTCTCTCACTCCCTCTCACTCCCTCTCCCCCCTCTCTCTCTCTCTCCGTCTCTCCATGTCACACAGCAAAAATCAACAACAATGAAGGCCAGGTGGAGTGCAATTTGAAAGAAAATTGAATTACAATAAAGCGCAATTTTGTTCTGCTGCGCCATCTAGTGGAGTTGCAACAAAATTATGAGCACATAAACCTTCACGGAGATCGGTCTTGCATCGTTTTCATATTGTATGCATGTTATAAACCTAAATGTAAGAGCAATAACATCATAAATACGCTCCTTCCTTCACAATACTACTCGTATGAACAGAAACGAGTCAAGTGGAGAAACATTTGGGAAGACAACATATTGCAACTCTGTGTACTGCAACCCAATACCATCGAGATACTTTGGACGTAACGTAGCGCAAAGAGATATTGAGCATTCGCCACGACCGTAACACGCTTGAGAAAACGGGATGCTGCTCACCCATTTCTCAGTGAGCGCCACGGCACCCACAGCACCTTAGCGCGTGTCCCGTCCTCCTCACTGCAGAGTAGCGAAGACATCGTAGCGCGCCGGGGTCGCTTCCCAGCGGCCGGGCGCGTCTCCGCGGCGGTCGCCACGCACGCCACGCCGCGCCACGCCACGCTGCGCCACGCCACGCCGCGCACCCTTAATCAAGAGTTACGCCGCGCTCGCCGCTGCCGCCGAGGCACGCAAATGCAGGGCGCAGCGGCGAGGGGCGTCGTGGCGTCCCCGCGGGCCCCGCCTCCGCCATTAGAGCGCGCCGCCGCCGCCGCCGCCGCCTTCGTCGTCGTCGTCGTCGTCCCGGGAGCGCGCGCGTGTCGCGCCGCGTGGATGGGCGCCCGGGGCCGGCGCAGGCCGTAACTCGGCGGGCAACTCCCGCGCCCGTGACGGACGCCGCTGTTGCCCGCAGCCCTCAACACCCCCACTGGCGCCTCGGACGCGGCGGGGAGGGAAGAGCGCGGGAGAGGGGTTGGGAGCAAGACACGTCGTCGTGCGGGGATATACCGTGTGCGCAACTGGTTAGAAAACTTTGGGGGATATGAAATGAAAAAAATATATGTAATAAAATATATTTAAAAAGGTACTATAGATAAATTCATGTACATATTTGAGAATTGATATGAGGATGAAATTTCGGGTAATTTCTCATATTTGAAAATATGAGATTTTCGCACACCATTTTCTCATTTTGTCAAAATTAAAAAAACAATGTTATCGTCGACAAGTATGGTACTTCTCTTTCGTGAATATGCAGCAATGAAGGGAATGTCTTTCCATTGAGAATTGTGATAATAATTTAACTTAATTTGTATCATGACTTTTCATTGATACAATAAAACTCAATCTTGCTGTGAAAAAACGAAATGAAAATTTGTCTTAATGCAGAGGGCAATTGTCAAGTTAAATATTAATGAGGAGTGCAAAGCGAACGCTAGACGCGGGGCAGCGAACGGAAGTAAGACAGCAGCACCTGCGGGGGTGTCAGGGGGTCGGGCGCCTTAGTGGCCTCCGCCCAAGGACCTTGGCGATTACGAAAAGTGCGCCCGGCGCCGCGGCGGAGGGGAAGGGCAGGGAGGGAGGGAGGGGGGTCGCGCTAATGGGCGATCGGTGTCGCGCAGCCCCCGGGCGGGATTTATCGGCGGCCGCGCTGCTCATTTGCATGGCCGAGAGCGGGCAATTAGCCGGCGCGTACCTGCGCGGCCGTGCGCCGACGTCGAGGGCCCTTCGCGGCCGTCCGCCCGCCCCCTCCTCTCCACGCCCCACCCACGCCGCGCCGCGCCGCGCCTGCTCCGACGTGCGTCTTTAATTTACGGCCACCCCGACCTCCGCGAAGATTAGCTTCATTACATAAATAGCGGGGTTAAAATTCCCGCCGCAGATTGCCGCTGGCGCGGATGGCAGCGGAGGGGAGGGGCGGGGCGGGGCGGCCCGCGGCGGCGTCCTGCGGAGGGCGGCGGTGTCTGTGACGCCGCCTCGGGGGCATTGGCTGAAGGGATACATGGCGCTGTCGTGGGGCGATCGATGGGGGCAGAGGGCGGGCCGGGGGCGGAGGGGGTGTAAGTACTGGGCCCCGTAGTGAGATGCTCTGATTACGGGAGACGGAATGGGATACCGTGATTTCGGCTTAGCTATCACAACAGACAAGATGCCGCAGCACTAATTTGAAATAATATTTGGGTTAACCGTGTTGAAAATAGGCTACAGGACATTTTTAAGGAGGTCAGTGATAAAGTACTCGATTTGGGTTGAGCCTGCTAGTGAAACGACTCGAAGGAAAAGAAAAATACAAAGTTTTTTTTAATTCATTAAAAAAAATCGTCCACTTCCAATTCTAAATTCATTTTGGTCGTTTTAACCCGCATGTAAATTTATTTTTATTTACTTTCAATCATAAAAAAGGGAAGAACATTGATTTTTCTATTATAATACAATGGTGCAAGATTACTTCGTATTTCTAATTTTATCGTACAATCCGAATTTCACAAACAGTCTTATTGAAGATGGATTGGTGAAAAATCAAAAAAATAATGAAGGGGCAATACACGTAAGAGAATGCGCAACTTTCCGGGACAGGTCACGCGATAGCCGCGCAAATCACGGACAGTCACGCAAATCCATATAACGTCCGTCGGTGGATGCTAGAATGAGAACGTGAATACGTACAACTCATTCGCGCGAGGCCAACGTGTGAAGGGAGGGGAAGAACGGCGCGCGGTGCGGCGAGAGCGGCGGAGGCGAGGCTACCGGAAACCGCGGCGCCAACTCACGCGCCTGCCCGCTCGCGACGCTTCCAATGCCGCCCACGCACCGCCCCCGCCCCCCCCCCGCCCGCCCCGAGCGGAAACGTAATTTCCCTCATGTCAGAATCCCTCCCACCCGCGCTGGGATACGTAACCGATCGGCAGCGGCGGCGCGGCGACGACGTGAGAGACGGAGGGGGGAGGGGGGAGACGGCCATTACTTGCCGCCGGGGTCATACGAGAGTCGTGGAAGCGAGCTTCGCACTCTTCTTTCGGGCGACAAACGAAATTTTGAAGACGATGATGAAATGTGATATTTTGGACTCTCGGAATTCAAAATACCTTAAAAACAGAACGGTAACCTTTCTGAATATGCAGGACTCTTATCTAATGGTATATTTTCAGTCAATGATATTTTACATTGGAAAAATGGGCGATTTGACGAACGAAGGTTGATCAGAAGCGAGAATGAGATGGATGTAATGTTATCGTAATAGATTTCGAAACAGGGACGGGAGATAACATTGAATATCTACCACAGGTATTGAAAGAAATGTGAGTAGAAGATCACTTATTTAAAATAAAAAGATCAATCAATAATAAAACATTGGTTTTATTAATTTCGTGATAATTTAATGGTATTTAGTGAATTTGTTGTATACTATTTAAAAATATTATTCCGTAATGACCTCGAACTAACGCATTGGTTTGAAATATTCGAAATAACTATATTAAATTGCGGGAGAAAAAATTGAACTACAGCGGAAACGTTTCAGTCTATACACTTTCATTTCCTGTTACAAATTTAATACAATTTCTACTCAATTCACTAAAATATATTTGATCTATCTTAGAAGCTTCCATAAATCTAAAATTTGATTCGCTGAATATACCTTACAGTTTGGAAGAATTGTGAAAACCAAATCGTTTTGGGCGATTGAATTAAGCGGCAGAGTACGTTTTGAAGAGTACTCAGCAACATGTGAATGGTACGGCGGCAAGAATGTCGCTGTGAACGGCACATAAATTCAGAAAAATATATAGTGAAAGATGCTGGACGATATTAGAAATTGTGTTTGAAATAGCAGCGTAGATAGGTACCAGGATTTTGAATGAGAGGAGTTGTTCGATGCAGTCAGATCATAAGCTCCCTCCAATAGCCAAACTGCCATCCCGTTCGTGGGGTTCCTTGAACAAATGAAGGTTAAAAATTCCAGAGAAAGAAATTAGATTTAAAAGTATCGCTTGTTCGTCCAACAGGACGTTGGTAACTATTCGTTTTGCACATTTAGCACTCGTCGAAATCGGAAGCGTCGTCGGCCCCGAGCGCTTCGCGGCCGAGGCTGCAGCCGCGTGGGAGGCGGGGGGGGGGCGTGGCGTCGGGCGAACGCGAGAGTGCCCGGCGCTTCGCCCCATCTCCATGACAAAGCGGCCATTGTGGGAGGCGACCGCGGCGTTAGCGTTCGCGCGGCCGCCCCCGCCCCCCCGCCCCCTCGCAAGCGGGCGGTGAGGCCCTAGGTTCGATTCGCCACGCAGCGATGGGGCGGCGTCATCTCCGCTTCGCAGAAAATTACACGCCCGATTTACGCACCAGATGGAACAGATTCCTGCAGTTGGGGCGCCGGCGAGGCGAAGAGGAGAGGAGAGGCGAGGGCGCTGCGAGGCGCTTTGCATTCAGATGCCGCGCTTGGAGGGGGCGATAAGGGATGTGGCTGGCAGACGTGGCACCTCTACTTTCTGCGGGTTAACGTGATCGCTACAAAGTCTCCATCAGTGCATTCGTCTAGTATTTGCAATTCGTAGTATGGTACCAACTTATCCCTTTTTTTTTTTGTTTCTTCAGTCTGTAACTTGCAATATATTCTTTTCAATGAACACACACACTCACACACACACACACACACATGTGTGTGTGTGTGTGTGAGTACATGGTCGGATCCTTAGCTCTGTTTTCATTTATTACCCATGCCTGGCAGTCAGGAAGACCTATTGCGACCACAACGAATTCCCTTCACCATAACTAGTATACTTCGTCTACCTGAGCATTTCTTTCATCACACAGCTGTAGAAGCTCAGACGATTCTAGTGGAAAGCTACACCTCTATACGAACCCCGACAAGGAATCGAACTCGGAATTACACCACGGAAAGTTAGCACGCTGACCGAGACACACCCGAGGGTCCCACCCTGTTCAGTAGCTCATATATTTGTGTTTTTACATTCTGAAATATATTTGTTTTTTTTAATATTTTTTTTCAAATGGACTTTCCCTTAATTTAGTTAAATATTACATAAATTATTATTAGTATTATTAATATTATTATTCCCGCTCTTGCTACTAATATTAAGGTTTCGGAGATGTGTTTCGTAAGACCGACAGACAGATAAAAGCAAAAAATTAATATACAGTGGAGATAAAGGCAACTTTAATTTTCGCGAATGGCAAATTGTTTATTCTTCGCAGAACATGTATAATAAACGCGCGTTCCAAGTCCGTCCCCCTCCAGCAGACCAACGCTGCCGAGGTCAGGTCCCCCACGGGGGCGAAAGAAGGCCCGTGAAGGTCGGGGAAGGACGCCCCGCTCTGCAGGGCGGGTGTCCCGGCGCGCCGCCGCCGCCGCCGCGCGGCGAGCTGCCGTGATCGGAGACAGGCAGTTACAAACTTTGCCAATCTCGACGCCCTCCCGGGGCGGCGCCGGCGACGGCGGCGGCGGTTGCGCGTGCCAGTAATTATGGCCCCCGCGCCCCCCCCCCTGGCCCCCCGGGCCGCAACCCGCCCGCCCGCTCACCTTTGCCACCGGTCGCCACCCTTTGCTCTCGGCGGCGCAAAACAGCCCCTCGTTGCTCTGTTGCAGAACGGCGGTGCCAAGGATGGCTTCGACATGAACGTGGCTCCAGCCTGGCAGAAGGGATACACTGGCAAAGGCGTAGTTGTTTCCATCTTGGACGACGGCATCCAGACCAACCACCCCGACCTCGCTCTCAACTACGTGAGTACCTCTTTGAACATGAACGATTGTAGCTTGCGCCGAAGGGTCCAGAAGACCATTCTGGCGACCTTTTCAGATTCAGGAAAACATTATCATGACAAGGAACATGAGTTAGTAATTCAATTTAGTGCTACTCAGTAGCATTTGAAATATTTGTTCAGTGTGAAAATTTTATGATTCAGGTTTGTAAAAAACTTTGTAACAATTTCTAGTACCATAAAAGTTCTTACTTTATATTATTATTATTATTATTATTATTATTATTATTATTATTATTATTATTATTATTATTATTATTATTTGTCGTTAATCTGCCGACTAGGACCACGCAAGCAAGCATCCTGCATTTACCGTGGCTCAGTTTTTATTTATTATCGCGGTGGCAGGTGCTTGCAACAACTTTTTGGGGGGACCAGCATTTTAGCTGGATCCGATTTTTATCCCCCACGGTTGTTAGACCTGGGGGTATGGAAGATGAAATGATGATAATGGGGGTGAAAGGACAACATATACAGACATACACAAATACATCCATGCCCGAGGTGGGACTCGAACCCGCGATCTTCTGGTCCAAGACCACTCCGGCACTACTGCCTTAGCGATCTCGGCCATCTGATCGGCTATTATTATTATTATTATTATTATTATTATTATTATTATTATTATTATTATTATTATTATTATTATTTGCGTATGGGCCACTACTGATCACGCAACACATTTCTCTTTCCGAGGCCTATTTGTATTCTATCCTGGTGACATCCACGTGTGCAATTATGGGGATCAGCTTTTCGGCTCTTTTGGTTGGGCTATTCGCAACGAATTCTCCAAAGCACGGTTGTTTGCTTTGAATATCAATTAGGGAGTAGAATATTATTATTATAGGGTGATGATGAGGGATGAAAGGACTGGGATGATGGTAGGAGTTGTTAGAAGGGGTAGTTGGAGGTGCGAGGTGTTTGACCCAGTATTCGCCTTTTGACCGAGAGAAACCACGAAAACCCCGGTCAGGATGGCCGGCCCGGGTATCGAACCCGGACCCCCCGATTGTGAATCCAGGGCGCTACGCATTGAGGCACTTTGCTCAGTAATAATAATTATATTATTATATTGTATTAAAACAAATGTGTTACGGTATTTGCTTTTACCTCATTAAATTGGTCGAGCCAAAATGTTGATAAAATCGTCTTTCTCTTTTTGTTTATAAAAGAAATCAACATGAACAGAGTAACACCATTACGTTTCTTTGATATATTTGGTTTTGAACATTTTCGTTTTTAATTTAATTGTAATTTACATGCACCGACCAAAAATGTTGATTAAATTGAAGCATTCTAAGCACAATAAGGTCTCAAACATAATTTTTATGTATGTAATCTATCATTTAGAGTAGATAACTTTGTATTTTAAACAACTCGAACTTCATTTATCCATGTGAGTAGCGAAGAAACACGCTTTGATACAATTTTTGGAACTTATCAAAATTAATTTATTATATAATTAATTTCCATTCATTATATAAATATGGGTGATAATATATCTTCTTTTTATCGATTTCTTGAGACATTTCTTGAGACACAAAGCGTTCCCAGTAAAATACCTTCCTTTGATACATTAATTTATTACATATCTTTCATTATTCTTGCAAACTAAACACCTTGCAGATGCTTCCAAGTCAAATTATCATGCAAATGTGCAATAAGGCATTCGGTTCGCCCTCTGCCCTTTTGTGTCTCTCCTGTGAAAATTACGCTTTGAGAAAGGCTGCGTTCTTTAACAGGCCATGCATTCTTTTATATTACCTCGTGCCTTAATTTTTAGTGTTTTCTGTGCTTTGTAAGGACCCAGAATATTTATTTTTGTTGCGCGTGCTTACTAATGAAAGCTACAGCACACACCTCTCGCTTTTTAATATTTTTTAATATACTTCATGAGCGTTTTGGAATCCGTGTGTGTTGGCATGGAACATGTTTTGGTAGATTTATGGATAGTCGCTCGCCTCTCGTCCATTTTAATTTAATAGGCACACCGCATTGCCCCACCATCAGCCGTCAGACAACACGAATGTAAACACAAACAAAACAATGAAATTATTGTATGCTCGTCGAAATCCTGCGCTCAAATATTTTTTACTTTGATGTGTGAACAGGTAAGAAAAATTCAATGCGAGTAAATAGCGCTCATCATTTGTTCAAGCCCAAGCGGCATTCCTGTTGAAAGGGTGTATCTCTAATATTGTAATTTTGGTTTGTGATTTGTCTGTTTGTGATTACTGGATGATTGCAATTGCTAGCTTGCATTTGCGATAATATAAATCCTAGAGTAATGAAAGGAGTTTTAGAGTCGAATTTATTTAAACCCTGGCCCTTTTCTACGCCGTCGTTTCTTTGAAGCGATCTGTACTCTTAACGGCCAGCACGCTTGATTTTCAGCTCTGGGCACCACAATAGAGTTACAATATTTCAATCTGAAATTAACAATGGACATCACATAATCACGACACGTTTTTCAGAGGGCTTCGGCTGCGAAATTATTTCACTTATTCCTTTCCTTTTTATTTAAATGTTTCTCCTGTATTTTGACAAAAAAACGCACTTTACTAAGTCAAATTACGTTGTGTACATATTATGGCGAATGGTAATCAGTTCGAAGAACGTCTGACTAAAATAGTATCTTCCAGCATCACGTGAACGAGAAAATGAAGGGTATATTGTGTTTCGAAATCATTTGATACTAGATAAATGCCAAAGGCTGTGGATAGCATTTCATATCGTGCAATTCATCACTGTTCATTTGAATTCAAGATATTGACATGTGTTTTATATTAATAACGAATATCGTCAATTCGCTTTTACCTGAGGGCAGTAATGAGAATATTTGCGCTTTCGTCCGTAAATGTCCCTACACATAAATTGTCAAAGAGTTTTGTAATAATTCTGCAGTAAAATGTTTATGTTATCTCTAATACTTTAAAATTGATGTAATATTTTATTGAATAAAAATTTTACCGCGAATATTTATATTAAATTCAAATTATGTATTTAATTTGTCCTACAATTCTGTGAACTTCCCTCTTTAAAGATATTTTAATACGTCTGACAAAATAACATCTTGAAAATATATTACATGAAAACATAAATAGCTAGCCGTTTATAATCATGAGAATCTATTATTTTTAATCTATAAGACAAATAACGAGTATTTTTGTTAAAAATTAATACCCATATGTATTTACTGATGAACCTTTACGAATCTTTTAAATAAATTCACGTAGTTCTATGCGCTACAGCGAGAGGAGTTACAAAATGAAATTTATTTTCATGTGTGAACTCAAGTATGCACAAAACCGTCAGTGGAGTAGATGATATTATGTCAAGCTGCATGAGACTCGGTGGTTATTCAGGCCGAGGAAAGTTTAGTAAATAATTGACGTAACAGAAGACACTTCGTATACTTCGAATTATTTAGTGTCCTTTGACAGTTCATCTGCTGTTACGGTGTCATCCAATCTGGAGTTTGAACGTTACCATAGTGACTGTAGTGATGTTTAAACCCCCGATTTAAGGACACCCTAACAGCTGATGATCTAAGGGCACTGTAAATACGAGGAAATAGAAGTATATTATTGGAAATAGACATTCCGCGACTCCGTTTGTCGCTCGCGTGGCTCGGAGCGCAGCGCCCCAGCGGCACCGAAGGCAGCCGTCCACGTGAATTGAATTGAATTGAATTGATGCCTTATTTTACGTGGCGAGACTCAGGCCATGAGGCCTGCTCTTCCGTCTGACCACGCAAATTTCGCTACGCTCTTTTCACCAACTAGCAGAGAAAGGAGGTACTTCTTGGGCGAGAAACAGGCGATTTTTAAATTTAGCTCAGAGGCGTCATTTAGGCTTTAGGATCTAGATCCAGTAAATCTACTGACATGGGACAGCCGGCTTTACTTCCCCTTCGAAGGAAGGCGTACGAAGGATTTTTTCCGCCCTTAAAAATACGCTAACCGTTACACCATCGCCGCGCGCAACGTGGGAAGAGCCGCACCCTCGGTGTCTCCGGGCCAGCGCCTCCGCCCGCGCCGCCCCCGCAGCGCAAGCCTCGCCGCCCCCGCCGCGGGCGACAGCGCGTCGCAATCAGGCGCGGCGCCTCATTTCCTCCGTCCCCGCGCACGGCGGCCGCCGCGGCGGCGCCGACTGATGGGCAATATCCGCCCCCGGGCGCGCGTGCCGCCCCGGCCTCCGCCCGCGCACTCGGCTGCCGCTCGCGCGCCCCCCGCTTTCTTCTGCGGGAGCTTTGCATGTCAAATTGGTCAGCAGACCTTGCTTGCGCGTATACTTCGTTTGCGGTTTTTTTCAAGAAAGAATGACCTAATGTTTTGACATTGAATATTGGAAAATGATGGCAGAAATACGAAAAACGCTTAAATTGTAAAGTTCTAAGAGACACTTTCTTAAGGAAGAACAGCCCACAGTGTTGCAACACAAAAGATATGGCATAGATTTTTTTGAACTAAGATCGTATCTTCAATTTAGAAGCTCATCGTTTGAATAATATATTTTTCAAGTAATGTCAGGGACCATTAAAACTGTACTTTCGGATTAGACCTTTCATAAACCGCCGAAACAATAGAAAATTGATGAAATTGTACGCGTTTTTTATTGTTATTATAAACCTTTTTGAGAGCGCTAGTGTGCAATACTTTATTTTCAATATTTTGGGATTACTTTTTCTGTTAATAGTATAGCACTGCTTCGTTTACAGCAGAAGAGCTTCTCTTGCCATGGAAGATCTCGTCATCAAGCCGAATTCTGCAGCCCCCGTGAATGTGCATTACGCAGGCTCGTTCTTTCTGCAGACGATACGGCGGTAATTCCGCTTGTATGGACGCAGAGGCGGCCATGCCCTCGTCGCCCGCAGTAAACGCGAGGTCCCCGCAAGCGCGCGCTCCGCCTCGGGGCGACAGGTGCGCGAGGGCGGGGGCGGGGCGCTGGATGGCGCGCAACGACGCGACGACGACCGCCGCCGCCGCCGCCGCCGCTCCGGCCGCCTAGTTTCCGACGCCTTATCAGTGACAAACGGCGCTCATCGCGCGGCGCCGTAATGGAACCAACGCTCCGTGAAGCATTATCCTTCGCCGCGGCTGCACACGGCGCCCGGGCGCCGGGGAGGGCGCCTCCGCCCGCGAACACTTTTAATGCCCGGGAGGGCGCGGCCCGGGGGCGCCTTGCGAGCGCGGAAACGGCGAGGCCGACCTGCAGGGCCACGCCCTTCCCTTCCCTTCCCTTCCCTTCCCTTCCCTTCCCTTCCCTTCCCTTCCCTTCCCTTCCCTTCCCTTCCCTTCCCTTCCCTTCCCTTCCCTTCCCTTCCCTTCCCTTCCCTTCCCTTCCCTTCCCTTCCCTTCCCTTCCCTTCCCTTCCCTTCCCTTCCCTTCCTTCCCTTCCCTTCCCTTCCCTTCCCTTCCCTTCCCTTCCCTTCCCTTCCCTTCCCTTCCCTTCCCTTCCCTTCCCTTCCCTTCCCTTCCCTTCCCTTCCTCCCTTCCCTTCCCTTCCCTTCCCTTCCTTCCCTTCCCTTCCCTTCCCTTCCCTTCCCTTCCCTTCCCTTCCCTTCCCTTCCCTTCCCTTCCCTTCCTTCCCTTCCCTTCCCTTCCCTTCCCTTCCCTTCCCTTCCCTTCCCTTCCCTTCCCTTCCCTTCCCTTCCCTTCCCTTCCCTTCCCTTCCCTTCCCTTCCCTTCCCTTCCCTTCCTTCCCTTCCCTTCCCTTCCCTTCCTCCCTTCCCTTCCCTTCCCTTCCCTTCCCTTCCCTTCCCTTCCCTTCCCTTCCCTTCCCTTCCTTCCCTTCCCTTCCCTTCCCTTCCCTTCCCTTCCCTTCCCTTCCCTTCCCTTCCCTTCCCTTCCCTTCCCTTCCCTTCCCTTCCCTTCCCTTCCCTTCCCTTCCCTTCCCTTCCCTTCCCTTCCCTTCCCTTCCCTTCCCTTCCCTTCCCTTCCCTTCCCTTCCTTCCCTTCCCTTCCCTTCCCTTCCCTTCCCTTCCCTTCCTTCCCTTCCCTTCCCTTCCCTTCCCTTCCCTTCCCTTCCCTTCCTTCCCTTCCCTTCCCTTCCCTTCCCTTCCCTTCCCTTCCCTTCCCTTCCCTTCCCTTCCCTTCCCTTCCCTTCCCTTCCCTTCCCTTCCTTCCCTTCCTTCCCTTCCCTTCCCTTCCCTTCCCTTCCCTTCCCTTCCTTCCCTTCCCTTCCCTTCCCTTCCCTTCCCTTCCCTTCCCTTCCCTTCCCTTCCCTTCCCTTCCCTTCCCTTCCCTTCCCTTCCCTTCCCTTCCCTTCCCTTCCCTTCCCTTCCTTCCTTTCCTTTCCTTTCCTTTCCTTTCCTTTCCTTCCCTTCCCTTCCCTTCCCTTCCCTTCCCTTCCCTTCCCTTCCCTTCCCTTCCCTTCCCTTCCCTTCCCTTCCTTCCCTTCCCTTCCCTTCCCTTCCCTTCCCTTCCCTTCCCTTCCCTTCCCTTCTCTGCGCCCTGCGCTCGCTTCGCGCACCTTGGCCCTCTTTCTTTTCGCCTCCCTTGCTCTCATTTTTCATCCGATTAATCTGGCGCTTATTGCTCATGTCCCAATTCCTTTTGAGCCGGCCCTACCTCTTCATATTATTTATTCTCTCGTCAATAATTCGGATGCTTCAATATCGCTCGGCGTAGCTTGATTCAAAGCTACTTGATCCCCATCCGGCTTGATGCTTTTATTATTCTTTCTTTTGTCTTCGTGTTTCTTTCCTTCTTCCTTTCCATCTGTTTTCTTTTCACCTTCCCCCATTTGTCCTATCCCCATACTTACATTATCAATCTGATTCAGAGAGAGCACGTTCACCTCGTGCGCCTTGGTCCCGGTTCCATCTCTGCCCCCCCCCCCCCCCCCCGTGGCATTCCCATCCTTACGTCCACACACGGGCGCCGTGCCAACCGCTTTTCGCCTCTGCCTCTCCGCGACTACCGCCTCCGCTCCTACTATTTTCGCGCTCCCTCGGCTTCGCGCTAATGAATGAATGAATGAATGTATTTGAAACAGATAACAACGCGATTCTGTATTTGCCAAATTAATAAACACACAATTAACGCAGCGGATCAAATTACCGCCCTGAATGCGTCAGCGCCGCCGTGCACTCGCGGGTCGCAGCGGGCCAGCCCCTGCACGCACTAGTGACTTCCGTTGAAAGCTGCCTGTTCAATTACAAATTACCTTCAAGGAAGACCCGCGGATCGGAAGTCCTTCCAAATGTGCTTTTCACGAGACAGTATTTTTACCATCCAAGATATTTCGTAATATAACGTAGTAGGAAAGATTTACCTTTGTTTTTCTTATTAGTCAAGCTCCTTTGAATTGTTCTGTCGTGTTGCTTTGTTTGTGGAATAAAGTAATAGAAGCATCTAAGTGATTCACAATACCTTTTTATGTGATTATAATATTCTTCTGATATTTAATAACCAGAACCTTTTAGCCTGAATTAATAACTTCCCACTTATGTAAAAATCATGTTTTCAGTTCATTTCTAGAAAAAAACTTTGTTCAATTGATGCATCGCCTTTGATCTAAATATCATGAATGTTCCTAGTGAAAAATTTTCATTATTTTATTTGTGAACAATTGAAAGGTCTCCGGTGTTTTGTTTCGTGAAACTGAAACTGAAACGGAAAATCTCTTTTAGTTCCCGGGGAGCACAGCCACCCAGCAGGCGGAGGCGCGACTCGTGCTTGAACCGCCTGCGATTCCGTCGCGTCGCCGTCCCGCGCAGACACGCGCTCCGCGTTCGCTCATCAGCGCCCCAATCGGCGCGGCTGCGTCTTCCAGGCGCGGAGACAGCGCGCCCGCCCCGCGAGCGGCGCCGCTCGGAAACTCGTCACGGAAGGGAGGCGGCGGGCCCCGCCGGAAACCGCGGGATACTCGGCGCGTTTTTAGTATTGCCGAGAGAAATTGCGCTTTTCTGACGCTACACAAAGTTCTCGGGGAAGTTATCGGGGAAGGGAGCGGCAGGCGCGCGTGGAACGCGGGCGGCGAGGCGGGGACGACCCTGGCGGCGCAGGGGGCGGGGACGCGGCGATCGGGGTTGGCAGCTCGTGTTCAGCTGTTACTCTTCAGGGCGACCCCGACGAAATGAAAATTTAAACGGTCATATATAATGCATCAACAAAAATATCAGACATAAATTATATATCAATCACAACGAATGGTTTTAAAATATTAATAAAATGTACGTTTTGAATGTGATAGTGAAATTCTTTTAGCATTTGTATTTTGTGCTTGTTTTCTGTGATTTCTCAGCAATTTTGCAACGCCCTAGACAAGGTAACGAAAAACGACGAATCCAGACTTCAACTTATCATCAGGCTTTTTCACGAATATTTGTTTCTTTACTTGCATAACGAAATGATCAGTCTGTTAGGTACTAGAATTGCATATTTTATTTCTCGATTGATATTTTCGGGTACGTCATCTGCTATGAGCATTATTTCCGGTAATGTGGTGAATGTGTTGGAAGATGCCGTGTTTCTCCCGCGCTGGTAAGTTCCGGCGCTGTGGCTGGTGGGGCTGTGGCTGGTATCTTCCCTCATGGGACATCGCCCCAACTGGGACAAGCTCCCGACTGCTCCTCCGACATGTGTGGTAGTATAGTGCCACACGTTCCACACAACCAAAACAAAAGCGTGAAATCGGTGAATGTGTCTTAGGGGAAGCAATCACAATTACGAGTAGGAAGACACGGCAGTCTTTTGCGTCAAATGGAAAACAAGAGCTTCCTGATTCTTGACGAAGAAGGCAGCGACGCCTAGGAAAGACACGGGTTGGGTGTGGCGAGTTGCGTGAAAGGCCGGCGTAGTGCCATTCAGCAGAGGAAAGGCGGAATCTGGGCGACAGGAGACGCCATTCACGGAGGCTCTCAACTGGCAGTCTGTACGAGAACTGGCGCCGGGTTTTGGGCCTTGGGCGCAGCAACTGCAACCTTTGAAAGTGTGCCGTCAGCACCTCACGCCCCGCATGTCTGTTCGCGCGCTTTTCGTATTGTCACATATGCGCGAGTACAGATGAAACGATCTTCAGTAAATTTTGCTTCTCACACTGTCGATGTGTTATTATTAATAGATATTGATGTACAGGTTTGAAAAAAACAGAAAATTGTGATAGATTTTTTTTATCAAAGTACGTAATTCTAACAGGAAAGTTGCATTGTTTTATGCAAACCTTTTTTCTATATTAATGTATCCAAACTCTGATAAGTTACTTTAATAAAAATTTCTATTTCTAACTATCAATTAGAGTATTTATTTGCATATCTGCATTTAAATTGCAACTGAGTTTTTACACATGCTTAATATTTTATTTTCTGACACTTTAATGATGCTTCCACCTGCACTTTAGAAATGAGACATTGAGAGTTGCAGTGACTGAAGCACAATATGGCAGGTCAAGAGGCTGCACCTCATACAACACGTCAAGATGCTATCCTCCAAACGCATTTGCAAAGTCTGTGTTTACACATATTATATTTAGGAAATGTGGTCACACTGTACAAGTGCTCGCATTGTGCTTTCATACAGTTGCTAAGATTCACAGATCACCCTGTCACGGTTTCCAGCTACTCCACCCCCCTCTATCCTCCTGCTGTTCTGATATCCCGAGCTTTCTGCAGCATACCTATAATCCCCAACGACCCTGCGCCCCCACCGTCTTCAATAACTCTCACACACCTCAACGCCCCCGTCAGCTTCTTTGCGCCTTATTCCACCTTCCGCTTCCCTTGCCGCCCCCGCCCCCGCCGCCGCCGCGACCGTCGCTCCTCAAGGAGCGGAGGAAAAACTTTTAATTCGCTAAATGTAAAACTGGCGGCCGGCATTTGTCTGGCGGAGTTTCGCGTGTTTACCGTCGCCGAGCCGCCGGCTCTTCAGCACTTTTAAGGAAATTACAGCAAACGTCCCTAATGCTCGTATTTCAGCTCGCGGCCGAGGGATTTCTCGGCGCCCCGACCCGCCCAGGCCTCCCCCGCCGCCCCCCGCCGCTCCCCGCGGCGCCGCGCCTCGTGGCGGTTGTTAGAAATGAGGTGGGATTATCGGGCGCGGGAGCCCGGGTTTCTCTCTGCCCTCTCCGGCCCTCCGTGACGAGAGCCTGCCCCGCCCTCTCCTCTCCGCCCCGCTCCGCCGCGCCTGTTTTATTGCTCCGATTCGCTCGTGCCCACGCGGCGGGTCGCGATCCGGGCGACGGCTCGGAGACGGCCGCGGGACGCGAACTCGGGCCGTTGCAGACGCGCGGCGCACTTTATGGCACTCGCGTAAGCTCCTGCGACGGCCTAGACCGCGGCGGAGTGATGCGGGGGCCGGGCGGGGGTGAGGAATGTCGCTGGAATAGCCTGGGGCGAGGGGCGCCGTTGCTGCGGGCTCCTCGTGTTGTTGTCGAGTTCGCGAACTGCTCCGAATATAATGTTGA
This sequence comes from Gryllus longicercus, assembly GCA_038098605.1. Taxonomy (NCBI): domain Eukaryota; kingdom Metazoa; phylum Arthropoda; class Insecta; order Orthoptera; family Gryllidae; genus Gryllus; species Gryllus longicercus. The sequence goes on along the minus strand of JAZDUA010000199.1, from coordinate 1,381,813 downwards.
AATGGGTTTTGCGGAATTGTGAGATACTCTCGCCACTCCACCGCACGACGGGGCGTTTTCAGGTCACCGGAAACAGCGACGGTCTTGTTTTTAGTGCAATTGCGCGATGCTGTGCTCATACTTTTCGCGACCCCGTTTTGAACATTCTCCTTTTTCGTATTAAATGCAATTTAAGAAAGTTTGTGACAGTTAAGATTTTTAATTTTTCAGACAGGAAGTTGTTCGAAACCTATTATTGAACAGGAAAACCAACTGCCACATCCGAAATTAATTACCTGGCTAAAGAATTTCGAGTTCAGAAATTGGAAAGTTAATAATTTACAAAGCAGGTGGAAATATAATGAAGTACGTCCAGTGTATGATATCTGTAACGGAAACTTTTCACACGTACGTACATACATTTTGCCGACGATATTTACCTACCCTTTTTAATAGACAATACATACTAACGCCACTTTTATAACATCCTGTTTTTCGAGTCCTCTTTTATTCTCCTAAGAAATTTCCAATTTGTAGTTGTTTATTTTTAGTTCAAACTGTTGATACTTTTTATAATTACATTTGTATAAATATCTGAAATTGGAGAACAAAAATATGCGCGATAATTTCGTTCAATGTTTAAAAATGATGGCCATCCTTTACTTCTCCTGTGTCAGGTTACTGTAAACAATATGAAAAATAAATACACCTCTGGTGAACACGGCATTAAACAGTTTCACTGGAATAAAACGGTAAACGAGACTGAAATGAAGGGATAAAGCCAATGCTTCAGTTCACCGCAATCGACCGTTACTACCCACCAAACTTTGTAATACCATTCATTTAACCATACTGTAGTTCATGCTGAATATTCTTGCAATATTAGTGTTTTGCTAAAAAGTTTTATATTTTTCATATATATTAAGAAACAATGCATTTCTTATAATTTATATAATGAAGGAACCTGTGTCAATTCCTACTCATGAATGGATCTCTTAGGATCAAGCAGAATTTACACTTTGTTTGGCATTGTTGTTGGGTTTTTTTTTGTACATTTTCTCTTTCACAATAATGCGATATTACACACTCCCAGCAACCATTACCAGTTATCTTGAGATAAATTGGAAAACGTTATTTAATATCACTTCCATGCGGTCATTTTTTTCGAATAACGTACCTAGACAAATTAGCAATGCAAACGTATTTGTGCAAAAGAAAAATTCCCACAAAAAAATATGAACCTCGTAGGTAAATCACATCTATGGCAGTTACGGTATCCCTTGCTGCATTCTTCTAGAGAGACAGTGGAACTCAAGGCACCTTCGGCCTTCGGAGTGACGCTGCGGGCGATTATCTCGACGCTATAAAACAGCCCGCACCTTCCACCGCCTACTGCCCTCCTCCCTCTGCTCTCTGCCCTCTGCTCTCTGCCCTCTGCTCTCTGCTCTCTGCTCTCTGCCCTCTGATCTCTGCCCTCCGCTCTCTGCCCTCCGCACTCTGCCCTCCGCTCTCCTCTCTCCGCTCTCCTGTCTCCGCTCTCCTGTCTCCGCTCTCCTGTCTCCGCTCTCCTGTCTCCGCTCTCCTCCCTCCACTCTCCTGTCTCCGCTCTCCTCCCTCCGCTCTCCTGTCTCCGCTCTCCTCCCTCCGCTCTCCTCCCTCCGCTCTCCTCCCTCCGCTCTCCTCCCTCCGCTCTCCTCCCTCCGCTCTCCTCCCTCCGCTCTCCTCCCTCCGCTCTCCTCCCTCCGCTCTCCTCCCTCCGCTCTCCTCTCTCCGCTCTCCTCCCTCCGCTCTCCTCCCTCCGCTCTCCTCCCTCCGCTCTCCTCCCTCCGCTCTCCTCCCTCCGCTCTCCTCCCTCCGCTCTCCTCCCTCCGCTCTCCTCCCTCCGCTCTCCTCCCTCCGCTCTCCTCCCTCCGCTCTTCTCCCTCCGCTCTCCTCTCTCCGCTCTCCGCCCTTCACCATTTGCCCTCCGACCTTTTCCTTCTGCAATCCATCCACCGTTCCTGAACATCCATCCTCCTCCCTTCTCCCTCCGCTCTGAACCCCTCACCCTCCGCCCTTCCATCCTCTGCCTTTTGCTCTCTGTCACACACCGCCCTTCACTCTCCTTCAACCTCTAACCTCCATGCTCCAACTTCCTCCCTCCGCCTTCCTCCCTTCACCATTCGCCGCCCACCCATCACCCTCTGCACACTTCCCTCCGCCCACCATCCTCTGTTCACTGTTCATTCCTTCCGCCCACTGTCTCTACCCACCGTCTTCCGCCCACCAGCCTTCGCCCACCGTCCACCGCCCTCTGCCCTCTGCCCACAGCCTTCAGCCCTACGCCCACAGCCCTCTGCCCTACGCCCACCGCCCTCCGCCCTCCGCGCTCGCTTGGTGGCGAGGGCGTCGCCGTGTCGCTCGGCGCAACCCCACGCGGAAATTGCGCCGCGCCGCGCCGGAAGAAAGAGTAGCGGTGCGGGGCGTGAAGCGACTCGGCATTCGAACAGGCGCAGGCGGATGCATTCGCGTGAATTGCTTGCCCCCTCCACCCCCTCGTCATGCCTCTCGACGGAGAGCCTTGAGGGTGGCTCGCCCTAGCCATCGCGCAACTCCTGCGACCTTCGCGTGTATTCATTCAGAGCTTGAATGGCCATTTACTATCCTACTGCTTACTTATTGTCACAACACGTTTTTCTGTTTTACGATATCCTCACTCTTCCAGCTCTCAGGGCTTTCGCGGACTATCCTAAGTCGGTGATGTTTTAGAATAAGTTATTGAAATCTTTGTTTTAAATCCTGATTTAAATCAAATGAATTTTTAAAGCGTTACGTTATTAACTCTTTTTTTATCTTTTTTAAAAATCGTGTTTTTTGCAGCTTCCCATTATTTCCATTAATAAAATACACAAATTTATAATTTACAAAAGTGCGGAAATGAAATTTATAGCACTAATTCAATTTTTAAAAAGGATAAGTACGTTTGGAGTGTCATAGGTTGCATGATGAGCAAGTAAAAACAGAACACAAGATTAACAAATTTGCAATTTATTTGGTTAACCTGTTAACTAAACGGGATCCAATTAATATACACATTTTTTAACTACGAGCATATGTAATATTCGTCGATAATATGAACAAAATATAAATTTTCTTACAAATTAATATTAAAGAATAAAATGCATACCCACTGCAATTTTTACAAATAAAAATTGAATATTTTATTTTGTGTCATATATATTAGTTTCTTAAATACAAACTAAAATAACTTCTACCCGAATATTATCATAAATCTTTTAGAAGAGTAGCTCAGAGATATTAGCAGCCTTCTAATCACATGAACATTGGGCATGTGACTGTATAATGACTACGAGTTAAAAATTACATATTTATCAATTATCTGCTACAAAATTATATAAAAATCTCATTTAAATTAAACATTCTGATTTCAGTTAAAATTATTTTATTACTTCTTTAAAATATCATCCTCATTCTATCTTACAAGCCCTCCTTCGCACCCTAGTGATTTAGATTCTCTCGTTACCGATATTGTATTCCCTTGTTATTAATTGCCCTTGTTGATTGTTTCTTTATATCTTCCTTTGTGCGTTCCCTTCTGTCGTCTTCATAATGAGACATAATGGAGGACATCCACATCGACGAGTCAGAACAGCAGTTTCCCGATTCATTCATGCACTCCTGAAATTGCAGCTATTGCATTTTACAATGTCTAGAAAATACGGTCAATCAGTGTGATATGTATACCATAAAATGTTTGTGAACTTCTTAATAAAATAAATTCATAAAATTTTTGTGAATGTCTTAAAGTAATAATCACATTACATACGTGTCCCGTCTTCTCTTGAATCAAAGTATCAATTTCATTTATCCACGTGCACTTTTTTAATTATCTGTTTGCATTTAAATGAATTAACTCAAGAGGTATTGTTGTATTTTAGGTATTATTCTATTCGGTTGCGTTAAAAAGCTTTCAATAATTTGTTAAAAACCCCATGTGTAAAAAATCGCAGAACTTGGCCTTTGAGTTCGTGATTCATCAGCTATCTGGCTAGTCGTATGACTGGATAATTCAAATCCTGGAAAAGCAATACTATGTTGGCAGCATATTAGAAACCCCTCAAGAAGAAAAACTGAGTTGAGAAATTAAAACTCTTTCGCTGTTTGATTCCCCTTGTGTTGTACATGCGGTGAGCCGAGGACGTTCGCGTGCCGCGTGTTGGGGCAAAGAATTCTCGAGAAGCGACACGTCGCGCTCCAGGCTCCTTGGTTGGCACGGACCGACGACGGGTGGGCGGGCCCCCTCCGCCTTCGCGGCCCTCCCCTCCCCTCTTCTGCCCTGCCCTGCCCCCCCCCCCCCCGCGTATTCGTGGCACGTCGCGCCGGGCGCGGCCGCGCGGGCGAATTGTAAATGGAACTTGTTGCGCCGAGGGGCGCTGCGCGATCACGGCCGTTGGATTATCAGCACGTGCCCTTCCCCCCGGGACGGCCGCCGGCGTCGCCCCTGCTCGCGCGCCCCGGCACGCCCACCCCCACCCCCGCCCCTCGCTCTTCGCGCGCTCTCCGCCCCCACCCCCGCTCCGCGCATTTCATTATTGTCACTCTCACCAGATATCTTGTCTCGGGGAGTCTTTCTTGACGCTACCGCCTCCTCGGCATATATCGGTTTACAAGCTTCCTTGTCATTGTGCTTGAATCATCTTTCATCTACGTTCAGCTTCAGCTATTGCAATGAAAATTGAATTCCTTTTCGCGGTGCCACCGTCTCTTACAGACATTCTTACAACTTTTCTCAAACTGAATTCAAAAGGAATAGCTGTGTAATCGTGTTCGAAATGTAAGGTAGATTAGGCGGTGAAAACATTTTTTCGCGGGGGTACAATCACCCAAAATGTAACGTCGCTGGTTCATATTTTCATTTGAAGATACTATTTTAGAGAATTATTACTAATTTTCTTGAAAAAAATAATTACAATCTGTGTTACTAATTTCGTATGCACGAAGAAATTGAGGGAAAACTAATCAGTGTATGGCCATATGAGAGGTTTCATTGGTTTCGTTTCAGGAAATCGGGAAAAGTAACAAACATAGGAACATATTGTTTTTTATGAAAAAAATGCAAATATTTGATTATCGTATTCCTCATATTTAACATATTGCGTGTACTGTCTAAATTCTCATACTCATGTGAATTCTCATTCTCGGAGCATACTCATGCTTAGAGCTAAAAGACTTATGTTTGCTAGGAAGTGTTTCGTAACACTTGAGAAGGTGATTTACCTTCAATTTCTTCTAAACCTTTCTGCTTTATTATGAATGTATCGGTTAACTATTGAACTATTAAAATCAATTATTTCTTAATTTAAGTTATCAATCTTTATATATTCAAAATTCTGCAATGTACTTACTTATGTGCATCATTTGAAATCATCAAATTAGTCAATTGGTCGCGTAGAGCCGCAGTCGTAGGTGTCTGACCCCTGTCCTAATTCGTTGAAAGCGTGCATTTCAATGATTTGTTTTCCTCATAAAAGATTTTGATAATATTCTCTTGGGCATTTTGATAATATTAGGAAAAGTCCCAATTGTCTCCTTGTAAAAATGTTATTAATGTTAACTCGTAAATTTCGCGTCAATGTTCTCCTCTGCGAATTTAGCGACCCCATTAATTGCACCGCACGGCCTAATCTTCATCCTCCCCTACGCTTCCACCTGGCACACTCCAGTGCATTTATTTGTCTGACCTGCCTTTATAAGAGGTATCATCATTTTCATTACGTAACAAAATCCGCAAGTTACATGGAAGAAACGAAAATACCTCTTCCCTTCTACCAGAAACAGTTTGCGTTATATCGCATCTAATAATGCTCTGCACTTTGAGTTTAAATGAACTTAATCAATACCGCCATTGGCTTTTAATGATGTCCGTTTTAGCAGCCGGTGTTAAAAATGAAAGTTAAGTTGCTTATTTTAAACGATTTTTTTAGGTTAGAAATAAAATGTCTACGCATTTGTGCATATAATTACCCTAGTGGCATTTTATGAATTTGATTTACTTTTTATAAGCGTTGTTTCCATCTTATAGCATTACCTCCATTACAGAATCTTCAACCATTTTTCAGCATTCTAGGAATTATTAAACATGAAATACATATCTCAATTTTTGCCTCTAATTATTTTCTACAAATGTTTTATTTCGTTCCTGATTTATTTGCCTTATTTGTCGTGTTTTGCTAAAACATTTTGTTATTTATGTAGGGTGATTAAACTCGTAAAAAGACATTGCAATTTTATATTTATTATATCCAGAATTTTTAGACGCGCTTTATTTACTGTTCTTTTATATAAATACCTTGTGGATAATAATAAACACTTATCAAAAAAGGGTCTAACATGAGAGTATTTTTAACTGGATTTACTGGAAATAAAAGGTCATTTACTTTTTATCACATCTATGACAAGTATATCAATAATAAACAATTTTTGGCTATTCCATATGTATCTTTTAGAGTAAAGTGTTTATTGATTGTTATTAGTTTAAGGTAAGTGCATCAATAGCTAAGTAAATAAAAATCTAATACTCTCTACTCAGTTAACAAAATGGTCTCAATAAAGTGTGAAACTGTGGTTTTGAAATAAATGAAAGATAAAATTGTTCTTGGATTTGTATAAAACACTGCATAAGAGTCGTATATACTGTATTTCCCTTGAAAATGTATTCCAAAAAAAGATATTGCGAGTGCAATGAATAATCCTTGGTTGATTAGTGTAATCATACAAGATTGTACATTTAATTATTTTTTATTAAAATCAGTCTTCATTTAGGGTTTTGCTTTATTGTTTTAGAATGTTTCTGAATGAGTTAAAGTAGCATTACAAAAACAGTCCAATACAGGTACGTAATGACAAATAAACAAACACGAATAACTACCGCTCATTTACTACATTTATACGTCAAGAAAGAATTGTATTTTGTTTTTTTATTTTATTTTAGGACTTACGATGAAGAACTTCAGTGCCTGAAAGTATGGCAAGTCATTGAATTGTACTCTCAAAATTTATTAAAGCTTCTGTTACCACTCTTGTCGAATGTAAATATTTGCCAATTCAAAATATTTTAGTACTTAATCTGATAATATTTGCAACCAGAAAAAAAATTCAGAGTTTATTACATATATATGCGTTCCATACACTTAACTTCCCTAGACTTGAAAAATATTGCTGCAGTTCAATAATTATGGCATTGTGAATGAGACCAGGCGTGTGAAAATATATGAAGAAGTCATGTTCGCAATTTCCCTCGCCTTATCGTGTGCAACATTCCACGCAAAAACCAGTTCATGACCTTATTCGCTACGTGACAAATGTGACAACGAGAAATGGAACAAAAAGCTAGACTGACGTTTTAATTTGTCCTGCCGTGCCTCCGCCTGACACTCTGGAACAAACTTAACTTTGTAATGAGTGTTGCTTCCTCTGTTTTACAAGCGCGCGTTAGCCTCTGCGGCTGCCTTTTCCTTCGACGAGATTTTTGAAGAAGCATTGATATATCGGGAATTTGATGTTGACGCTTCTCTTCTAAAGTCGCAAGGCATTCCCTTTCAATTGAATTTGAATTGAATTGAATTTGCCTTATTTTACGTGGCGAGACTCGGGCCATCAGGCCCGCTCTTCCGTCTGACCACACAAATTTCGCTACGCTCCTTTCATCAACTAGCAGAGAAAGGAGGTATTTCTTGGGCGAGAATCAGGCGATTTGAATTTAGCTCAGAGGCGTCATTTAGGCTTGAGGATCTTTTACATGCAAGTAAACCTACTAACATGGGATAGCCGGCTTTACTTCCCCTCCGAAGGAAGGCGTACGAAGGATTTTTTCGCCCTTAAAAATCCACGGCTTCGATCGGGACAGTTCGGTACGCTAACCGTTACACCATCGCCGCCGCAATTCCATTGTCTTTTTCTTCTAGTACTATTTTTCTTCTGATTCACTTTCACACATAGCACTCCACTTTATCATCTTCACTTCGTCTTCGTCGAGCTAAATTCCTAACCGCGGCTCGGATTCATGAGCGCACGTGTAGACTCCCGCATCGCCGTGCTGTGGCCGCTCGGCTGCTCTTCCTCCGCCGCCGAAGCATATCGCGCCCCCTCCTCCTCAGAGAGGCGTCCTTTAACGGGCGCGGTGACGCCCACGCGCGGCACAAAGGACTGTCGTCGTGTTACACCGCCCCCCCCCCCCCACCTGCTGGGTTCGTCGCTTCGAAGTTCGACGCGCGCGCGCGCGCTCGCGCACTTCCCGAAAGCGCGAGCGGCGGCGGCGGCTATTCCGCGAACACACCGCCACCACCGCTACCACGTAGGCAAATCCAAAAAAAAAAAAATGATTATCTCTCTTCTACTATTACTATGACAATGGATATTTTATGTGAAAAGACTTATTCTGGATGTGGGGAACCCCACAACCAGAATAAGTATATATATATATATATATATATATATATATATATATATGAAGGAATCAACTTCATAAGCTCCTTACTTTCTCAAATCGTTTTGATATACTGATATAAACAGTTGAGTGTTTGGTTTTTAAGTCACGAATGCTAGAACAGGGAACCTAAATGTGTCGCAAATATAACATCTGTTGTATTTGGGTATGTGGAAGGAGCTGGTTTTGAATGAAATCGAAAACTATAGCTTCTACAGTTTCGTCGTACTTACTATAAATATTGGAGCTTACGTGAAGCAAAATTGTGTGCAGCTAGCTCCGCTGCGGCAAAAAGCTTGGCTGTTTCATTTAAATGAGGGCATTTTATTCTTTGGTTTGCACCGCCAAAGCAATAATGAAACCAGATGTGCCAGCGTAGTGGTATTATGTTATTAATAGGTACAGCCAACAGCTCTACACTCTGCTTTTATACATGGAGAGCACTGAAAAGGGGAAGTTGTTGAATTAAATAAGTCTATCATATTCGGTTTCAACACCCAACAGGAAAATCGCAGCTCTATTTACATCACAAGGAGATCGTTTAATACCTTGATCTCAACACCAAACGTTCGGTCATATGCTAAAATTGAAAAATCAGTTTAAGAAACAAAAATTGATAATTTTGACTTACTTGGTTTTAAGAGTGCGACAATTCAATCTGTGTCACTCCAGTATCTCGTAGGTTTCAAGTCCGGACAGTGGCAAATATTTTCACCCTAGCTACTTAACTCCTGGAACTTACAAAGCCCATTGTTCATCGCCATGCAGCCCGCCACCTCTCGCGACAAAAATCAAGTCACTACACTTATGGGACGAATGACCTTAGAAGTTGACTTCCCCGGTAACATTAAGCGGTGAATTAAACAAGCGTCTCCGCTGCCACTGTCCGTCACCACTACTGCCCCACTGCCATCATTGCTACCGCCACAAACGCGTTCGTTCGAATCGACGACCAACCACTGCCCAACTTCAAAATGAACTTGTCCCGTGCCCGGTTTTTAACTTGGCCCTCCGTAATTGTCTTCGGCAGCAACGCGGTGTGACGCCTACGCCGACCTCGGTGGCTTGTTGGTCGTTGTTGCTGGCAAAAGGGAAACGAAAAGGGGATGGTCGGCATCTGTGAGAGGAGGACGGCTGGGCTGTTGTTTTGAGGCCCGGTCGCTCGTCTCGCGTGACTTGTTGTGACGTTTTGATTCGGACGCTTCCCTAAGATGGCGCCCACGCGTGGTCGCGCATGTGAAATGCGCTCGGGCCTTTCGAGAACAGAGCCCGGCATTTACGACGGCGCATTGGGAGAGAAGCACAGCACTCGGCGAGATCAGAATTCCGCGCGCGGGTGAGTTCACTTTGTATGCCGTCGGGCGTGTTTCATTAGAAGTAATAAATGAGAATTATATTGCTGGTACCAGCTACATGTTTTCTAAAGTTTCCAGATAGTGGATATGAAGGATTATTGTTTCTCTGCTTTGTTGTGAAATATGAGAAACTTTCTCGTGACTTTTTTATCAAAATGGTTTTGTGATGTATATTCGCAAAAGAACAACTTTAAACAATGAACTATTCTTGTTTGATACCAAATTTATTAATAAATACAGAATGAGGATTACTTGCCCTGAATACTCAAGTCTGAACACTCTGCGGACTAATTGCTAGAATACTAATATTTCCAATTTTGTTTATATGTATTTATATTTGTTTACTTATTTTGTATTCACAGTCATGTGATATAATTTTTTAAATAAGGACTGTCTATGAGTATCTACTTTAGGTTAACAATTTATATCGATGAATATATATTTTTCAGTATATTTTAGAACGTTTGAAGAAAATATTTCATTGTAATTTCATCAAAATACACTAAACGTCCGACTTGACATTTAGTTAGAGTGACAAATGCATTACGTATTGGAAGTGAGTTTCGCTTTTCTGAACTGCAAAGCTCAACCATTCAAGTTCAAGTAACAAAAGTTTAAAAAAACAGGTTGTGCTCTCTAGTAGGCGGTTTGCATTTGCGTCGCCTTTTTTCGTGCCCAGAGAAGGTCGTCGCCTCTTCCTAAATTATGATCCTGACATCACCCTCACTTTTCATAGGTATCATACCCTCGACCGTCGCCGCCCTGGGGATCAGCTGTACGACGTATATACGATGCCCCGCTTATTGTTTTTAGAAATTTATACTGTTTCAGCTGCTTTCTGTGACTAACGGTAGTTTTTTCATCTTCGACAATATAATTAATATTGTAAATGATGCTTAATCTATCAATCAACAAAATCATCTTTAGTTTTCGCTTTAGCCCTCACAAGTAATATGAACAATTTCAGAAAACTATTAGGAAACTCAACATTTTTCATAATCATCAATTGTTGCTTTCCGAACGTTTCTTCTACATCTTTGGCATGGTACGTAGAAACTACTTTTTGTTAGTTCTGAAACAATGCAAGGGATTCCGAAGATTGAAACTGCAAAGTACCTATCACTCTGAAAGATAATTTCTGACATCTGCATTTATTAACTAAATTTTAATTGTAAATTGCAAATATTTATACTTTTATTAATACAATTAGTTTTTCAATAAATGCTAGTCTTGACATAAGTAGAAAAATATTTATTTCGATGTCCGTCTTGTAGATCATTAATGTCTAGAATACGTTTCTGTTTCTTCAGTTATTACGAAATAATTACTGAATAATACTCATATGAATAAGATATCATGAAATTCAATCACATAACTAAAATGTTTCTGAGAGTCAAGAGGCGTCTTATATAGAGGCTTGAATTCACATATATTTTACGTAACATACAAATTTCTTGTCACAATGAATCGCGCGAAGGAGCAATTTCTTAAGGCGACTCGCGTGTCGTTGTTCATTGCGCCCAGGCGCGGGCGAAGGCGAGAGTGAGGGCGAGGGCGCGGGTGAGGGCGCGGATGAGGGCGCGGGTGAGGGCGCGGGTGAGGGCGCGGGCGAGGGCGCGGGCGAGGGCGCGGGCGAGGGCGCGGGCACGGGCGAGGGCGAGGGCGAGGGCGAGGGCGAGGACGAGGGGGAGGGCGCGAGGTCGTTCGCCCACGGCCGATGGAGCGAGGCTCTTCCGCTCGGTGGTGCGTTGACCCGGCCTTCGCCTCGCCCCCCCCCCCTCCTCGAGAGCGCCGTAATCGGCTACGCCCGCCGCCCCGCCACGGCGCGCCTATTCTGCCTCCGCCAACCGCCTCCGCCATCTGACACGCATCTTTTCGAGTTCTACGTAGTGCCGTTGACTTCCTTCACCACGGCTCCATTTCGTGGAATGCTGATGATTCTTTTGCCTTCTATTTACAAAAATACTTCATTAGTAGTATAAAAGGAGGAATTTTTTTTTTTTTGGTGTTATCATTTCTCGATTTTTGTTTTCCTGCACCGTCTCACACGTGCACTCTCACCGTCTTCCTTTTTTGTATGTATCTATTTTGAAGAATGCCATCACCGTTATGATAACACAATCTCCTCAGTTTCTGTACGGATCGTTTCTCACTTCCCATGCACTATTTTTACTAAAATAGTTACACTTGTTTCTACCAGTCTTCCCTTCTCTGCGAAGCCGCATTCGCAGCACCTGTTTCATTTGCTTCGTCGCTATCGTCCTTGGCCTCCTTCGGAGACGTCCCCGCCGCGGTCGCCTTCGCCTTCGCCTTCGCCGCCGCCGCCGCCGCCGCCGCCGCCGCCGCCGCCTTCGCCTTCGCCGCCGCCGCTTCGGCGGACGGGCGCGCCTCAATGTGCGCAGCGAAGCAGCAGCCGAGGGCGGAGCACAAAGCGCGCGGAAGCCTCCGCCACCTCTGCTGCCATCCCGGTCGCCCTCTCACAACGACCGTCTCCACAGATGGCGGCCCCCCACACCCACGCATTGCCACTTTTACCACCTGTCTCGCAGGGACTCCCGAGGGCTACCCGCGACCGCAGCCGGTTATCGGCTTCCGCGCCAGTTACCAGTCTTGCCCTACCGGCACCGGCACCATCTCCGCCCGCTCCTCATTTAGCGCCCCTCTCGCCAACCGCCTTCCGAGCTGTTTCAGCCCCCGCGTCGCCTCCTAGGAGGGCGGGGGCGGGGCTGCGTCTCCTCGGAATCCGCTCCCGATTCGCCTCCTTGGCCTAATTGCCGCGTTTGCCGCCACGCGCGTCCAGGCGCGGAAGGGCCCCGCCGCCGGGCGCAGGGCGTGGGCCGTGGGGCGTAGAGCGCCCCGCTGCCTTTGAATCGGTCGCATTGGAGCGCGGTTGGTCCGCTGCACCGCGGGCTGGCGCCGTATTCCATTAAGGAGATCGTTGTGACGTTTCCACCGCCAATTAACATTCCGGATGGTTTAATGTGCGCTCATGCTTCCGGGGAGTGAACTTTCATTACACAACTGAAATTATCCTGGAGTGCCTGTACACCAATCTGAGCACAGAGTGTTTCACCATTCGAAGGGAGCGACGTTGCCTATTTTCTCCTCGTGTGTCCTCTCAATGTTCTAAAATATTGCATCTCTGAATATTGGTGTGGCTATCCTTAATATCCAAATTAGTTCTTTAAATTATTATGTTCTCATTGAAATACTTGACAATTGTAACAGTACACTCAAAAATCCGTGTATGTACGTACTTTGTACTAGTATCTTATATTTGTATGCTAATAATATTATTCGCAATAAGATGTCAATATAATTTCTCGATTACTTCGTTTCAATCAACTCTGTAAAAATGAACTCTCAAACGTTTCTAGTGCTGTGACAGTTTTCTGGCGTATTGCTGCCTTCCGGCAACCGTTGTGAATAATCGTTCCAGAAAACACTAATGACGCATGGCCGCTTCCGCAAGCAGTATCGGAGGCAGCATCCTCGATTCCGCTGAATCCGATAACATCTTCGGTGTGCGGGATACGGCGGGCGCCGCAAGGCCTCGACGACCTGGCAGCCTGCGGCCTCCCGTGAGAGGGCCCTCCCATTCGCAACAGCGGGGGCGTAGGGCGGAGGCAGTGACGACGGCGCGAGTCCGGACGTGTAGTTAATGGAAGTTGAAAACAAAAGTGGATTTTGGCAGTTGATGGCGGTGTTTGGCGGCAGCCCAGGCCGGCTGGCTGGCAGCAAGCCCGCTCCGCCGCCGCCGCCGCCCCCGCCCCCCGCCCCCGCCCCGATTCCCCGCTTCGTCCCAGCGCTCCACCTCCGCCACGGTCAACCCCCGCGCCCCGCCCACGCGGATGCCGCGATCGTCGCCCCACGACGCAGTCAACAGCGCGGAATGCACCCGCGTGTGGTCGCCTGAGACAGGCCACGCTGCTCCTGCTCGCCCTCGCGTTTGCACCTATTTCCTCCCGAATTTGTTGCGGTCTCTTCTGCTCTCGAAAATGTGTTGAATCCACCAAGACTTCCTTTCTGGAGACACCAGCGCTAAAAGAAAAGATACGCCCGGCGGCGCACAAACTGCAACAACCGCTGCACAGCTCGAACGCAAAAAAGCGATCCAAGAACGGAAGCCAGCGCCGTCGCACCTTTCCACGCGCTGTTCTGCCAAGTGGGACATTGAAATCTTGCGACCTCTCCTCGGATTCCGGCTTTTATCTCCCAGCAGTTTTCTGTTGCACGGATAGCGCCGAGCAAAAAGTGACCCGCATTCTTGAGATATCCGCTCTGCTCGCTCCCCGCGCGTCCCCCGCGCACGGTGCTGATTCGCTTCGCGTCTCGCTCGCCCGCCAGCGGGGGCGTTTTATATTTCCTTCTCGTTATTATGAAAAGGAACCCGCGGGAGTCGCAGGTTAGCGAGAGGCCCCGCTCGTGTGGACCCGGCGCCGACGACGCGACGCGACGCGACGCGACGCGCGCGTCCCCTCGTCGCGCCTCCGCCGGGAGCTCATCCGCGCCAGCGCAGCCTGGGGACCCGTAACGAAGCGGCAAGTTGAATGGAGGCTGCTCCCCGTCGCTGTCCGCATCGCCCTCCGTTGCTTACCTCGACTTGTTCGTTCGATTTTCTCCATCACCATCCTCATCTTCCTGTTCCCACTTTCCTCTTCACCACCACTTCCGAGTCGAACCCGCTTTCTCATATCGCACCTCCAATAGAAAAGTGACACAAATGCGAATTTCTGATTTCTCAGAAATTTCAATTTTAAGTTTTGTAGTTCTGTAATACTCGTTATTGATTGTACCAAATATTCACCTTCTACCGTACAGTAATTGAACTAATTCAAAATCAACTTCAGAATAGTAGCAGTGCCTCTTCTGGACGATTTCGCACTTGTGTCACTTTTTTATTGGAGGTGCGATATGTTTTACTCCTTCGTGTACCTCACTTATCCTAATGTCCTTCTGGCTATTCATACCATGCGATTCAAGGGCACGGCGATCCCATTCACCATTTCGCGGCTCGGCCGTTTCACTATTAGATCACATGTTGTTTCTCACATCTGTGTCTCGCTTTCCGGCACCGTTTGCGTCTTATTTCGGCCCAGTAGCTCATCTTTTGTTCAATAATGTTTTCGTAACCTCACTCCTGTTCAACATCACTTTCTAATGATCTATCCCCGCTCTGTTATCTATCACAGCACATCGTCCTCCCCACCCGTTCTGCAGCATTCCCTACGTGCGCCGTCACCGCATGTTCACGCAGAGTATGCGAGGCAGCGGGCGAACGAGGGAGGGATTGAAAAGTTGATCCGAGGCTGCTGGCGGCGGCGAGCGGGCTCCCCTTCGCAGATTGCCTGGCGCGGCGGCCCGTCGGCGCCCTCGTCAACCCTTCCGCCCCCTCGCCCCGCAATTTGCCGGCCCGCTCTTTATACGGCCGACGCCCGGTCCCCGAAATAATAAATATATAAATAAGCAAGGCAATTTAAAAGTTTGCTTGTGTCGCCCGCGAAAACGTCGGGGAGAAAAGGGAAGCGCGCGACGGGGGGGGCGCGGGGGCCTGAATTACTCGCCCGAAATTACGCCCCCGCCCCGCCCCCGCCCCCGGGGGGCGCCCCGCGTCGCACGCGGATTTTGACGCTGATGGAAAAAGCTCCCGAACAAAACTTCCATTTCGACGGAGAGTAGCGGCGAGGGAGAGTACCAAAGCGGGGGGGGGGAGGGGA
Organism: Gryllus longicercus; assembly: GCA_038098605.1. NCBI lineage: Eukaryota > Metazoa > Arthropoda > Insecta > Orthoptera > Gryllidae > Gryllus > Gryllus longicercus. The sequence continues at coordinate 1,366,277 of JAZDUA010000199.1, read as the reverse complement.
GCTCCCCAGCGGCCGGGAAGACGTCGCCCGCACGCCCGTGGCGCTGTACACAATCGGGTTACCGCCAATCAGCGGTCGACGGGGGCACCGCACGGCGGCGACGGCGGCAGCTGCGGAGGTCGACCGCGCTCCCACCGCGCCCGAAGGCTCCGCGCGGAGACGCCGCGTGGCCGGGCGCCGCGCCCGCGCGCTCCCACGGCGGTTTCCGGAGCGCGCGCCCAGCACCACCGCACTGCTGCAGTCGCCGTCGCCGCCGGTGTTTGCTGGCGGCAAACAGTGCGAGGCGGCGGCGGCGGCGCTCGGGCGCCTGTCAACACCACTGGCGCGCCTGTCGCTGTGCGCGCCGCGCGGCGATCCGACAGCCGTGGCCAGGCTGCAGAGAGGGGTGGTGGGTGATGAGCGTCGGCGGCTGAATCGCCGAGCTTTTACCTCTACAGACGTTTGACGACGAGCAGAAATAAGCAGTGAGCGACAGGTAGACGGAATTAGTAACTAGCGACGGGATTGTCGGCTGGTGAAGGATTATGAACGGAGATTGACGTAAATGTTAGTCTAGTGTCCAGTCTATTCTATATGCACTGTTGTTAGGTTTTAATTGAATACTAAGGCTGGGGTGCAGGTCAGCGATGTTAATGATGTAATTAATAATGTAAATCAATGCCGCGAAATGTAAATGAAAGAAGATTATGAACAATTAAGCGTGGTTTAATTGTTAGAAAAATATGAAATAATAAAACCAAGGGTACTGTTTGAAGAGAAAAACGTTTACGAATATGCGCCTTATTGGAGTTTGGTAATTATTTGCAATGCTCATGATTCCGTGGGGGTATTTGGAATGGGAGTGCTGAGCGGAGGGTGTTGAACGCTTCCGAGGGTGAGCCACGGAAGGCGCTTGCGGAGCGAAGCGGGGTGGAACGGGGCGGAGCGGGGTGGAGCGTGGCGGAACGGGGCGGGGCGGATCGGGGCGGGGTGGGACGTGGCGACGCGGGGCGGGGTGGAGCGGAGTGGAGAGAGACGGAGCGGGGCGGGGCGGGGCGAGGTCGAGCGGAGCGGGCGGAGCGGAGCGGGACGGAGTGGGGCGGGGCGGAGCGAGGCGGAGCGGAAGGAGCGGGGCAGAGAGGTCGGAGCGCGACGGAGCGGAACGGGGCAGAGAGAGCGGAGCGGGACGGGCGAAGCGGGGCGGGGTGGATCGGGGCGGGGTGGGACGTGGCGAAGCGGGGCGGGGCGGGGCGGACGGAGCGGGCGGAGCGGGGCGGAGTGGGCGGGGCGGAGCGGGACGCAGCGGGCCGGACGGGCGAGCTGACGCGCCGCGAGTCTCGCAGGTGCAGGCTGCCGTCGCCGCCGGCGGCTATCGATTGCGCGTGGCGTCGTGCGTTGACGCGGCGGCGCCGTCGGCTGCGGTGCGCTGCGCTGCGGCGCTGCACGGCACGCTGCGTGCTCACCGCGAGGGGCCGCTGACGGGCGGGCGAGCGGCTCTTGCAGTGCGATTAGTTCTCAAACCAACCACAGTTACGTTGTTGGAGATTCACAGCAATGCGGTTTACTGCGTGGATCCAAGCAGTAGATTTAGAAAATATATTCTCATCGCTGATTTCGGATTGACACCCGCTTTTGATGTCTCAACCGCATTCCCATATTCTTACAGATTTGTTAATTTATAATTCACCTTTTCACAAAATTAATTCTAATTGTCGATATTCCTTTTGGAAGAGTTGTTTTAGTTTTCGCGAACACGATTCAAAACGAATACTAGTAGGTTTTATTATTCCCACAAAAATGGGCTCTTATCTCTCATTGTACCCTACGGGGATGAATATGTTTACTACATCAAGAAATTGAAATTGGCATGCGCTTAAACTAATACTTATGGGACCTAGTTAGTCATTCGGCACCCACATACAAATATGCGACCTGCGGTCCCCACGATTATCATAAAATCACCTCGTAACTGTACTTAATTTCCCCCTCATTACATCCCCAAATAGTAATTTGTTCTTCGATCTCGGAGCATTCAGCATTGGTTTTACCGATCCTACAGAGTACGGGTTGTTTGCCTTGGGAGGAACATATAAGGATTAGAACCCAAAAAGGACTTGGAGTGCCAGAACACTCATATCCATTGTTTAAATTAACATCGAAAACACGCGTTTGTTATTGCGATTGTGCTTGATCGATGGAACACAATTTAACGATTTAACCTCGATGGAACACAACACGATTTAACCTCTGAAAATCCTGATCGCCCGCTAGTCCCGCGATTTATGGCGACGTGAAGTGCGATCGGCTCATACGCGCGTTCACATTTCCATTATTTACATTCCAAGAACTCAGCCGCAGCGCAAATAGGGGCGAGCCGATGCCAGCGGATTTCTGCATTTGCAGCAGGCGGCCGAGCGAATTTCGAGCAGTCGCTCCGCGTCATTTCCGCAGTGGAATCGAACGCGCGCAGGCGGCAGTGGCGCGAAACGAGCCCCGCCCGCGGGCGCCCGCGCCAGGCGGTGGGTGGGTGGGTGGGCGTGTGGGCGGCAGACAAAAGCGGCGCGCCGCGTATCGCGCCCGGCACGCGTCGTTGACGCCGCGCTCGCACACTCGCTTCCGCCCGCGCTGCAGCGATCGCCCCGGACCGCCCCCGCCCCCTCCCCCTTCCGCGTCTCCGACGGCGGTCGTGAGGTATCATTACGTTCGCAATTTTATTCACATCCGTTATTAGAGAAATGTTTTCTAGACATCAAATTGTACGCAATGATAAAAAAGAAATGCAGGTTTTATTCCCTTTCGTGCTGTTACATTCCGAGTAGTTGAGATGATCTTTCGAACGCTATTACCAATACTACGTACTATGTACGTCTTTTTTTTACTTAATCTCACATTCACTGTCCGTATTAGCACTATATTGTTCCATCAAACATCTCATTTTAATTGAGTCATTTATAATAATAATTCATATTTCCTCATTTAATAACTTTTTGTTGGATTATTTTTCTGGCCGTTCACTGTATGAAGTTTTCACGCTGCCCTCCTCGACTTTATAATCCATGTGATTCTTCCGCTGCTTCATCGCGTTTACGCTTGCCTTCCTATTTTCTGTCGGGCGTATGCTGCTCCTGTTGGTCGCTACATCCGTCTTTCCTCCGTCCCCTCTCCAACTTACCACCCATCTGTATTCACAGCCCCGGCGAGTATTGCACAGCCTTCCCCACTCGTCTCTCTTTCATAAACTGCAACGCCACTTCTTCTGTTTTCTGCCCCTTTCCTGTCTCTGGGGGTGCGGGACCAAGCGGGCGGGCGGGCGGGCCGGCTGGCGCTAAAACGTTAAACGAGGGCTGCACGCGATAGCGGCGTGGGGCGGGGCAGGGCGGGGCGGGGCGGGGCGGGGCGGGGCGGGGCGGCGCAACGCTTCCCTGGGTGCAGGCTGCTGGCGCCTGATAAGCGCTGCACTGTGCCCAGGCACAATGGCCCTGCGCGCGACCGGGGCCCGACCGCTTCTTTAGAGTCTTCAATTGTTTGCATTCCAGGAGAGGTTATTGCCAATACGGAAATTGCTGTTTGGAACTCGGAAATCGACCTCTTTCTAACCAGGAAAAAACATGATAATTTCCTGTTCTGAATTCAATGATGTACCTCTCTGCCGTTGTTAGAGTATTGAAACGAGGCTTGTTTTGAACAACTGCTTTGCAAACTTGATAAAGCAGAACAACTACGAAGTGAAGAATTTGAGTACTCTCAAAGTAGAGAAATTGAGTGAAATAAATATTTTCATTTTCATGCCTGTTTATTATTAATAAGAGGCATTAATAAGAGGCGAGGTCGATATCTGTTCTCTAATTTTATGAGGTTATCGGAATTATTTATTAATAGTGTATATCTGTGTTATTTTACTTTAATGGTCCCGACAATGGTGACCAAAAATAATGTCAATACAAAAGCTACCACAACTTTTTCTTTAAACCACAGATATTGTGAACGAACCACATACGATCACTTAAAAGACGAAAATAAAATATAATATATATCATTTTTACAAGAAAATAGCGAATATAAATATGAATCAAAAAGTTCAATATTTAGCCACTACTTAAAGATAAAGCTCCGCCAAGGTGTGCCTTTGTGCATTAGATCAATAAGAATTGTTTGTTTTTTAAAAAATAAATGTTAATGTTTCATGAAGAAACTAATCATTAACAAATACCATCAAGATTACAAAGAGCATGATGAGTGGCTGCTGATGATGATAATGCAGAGTAAAAATCGTTATGGCAGACCAATGCTAAAACATGTGGTTAAGGAAATGCTCGTACACACCCTCCAAGACTCCCCCCATACACACACACACACCTTTTCCACGGTAATTGTTCGGGTTTTAAACCTGCTACGCCCAGAGGTGGAATGATAATGCTCTGCCCACGGGTCACACACCCAGGCATATCCAGTTAGCGTGAAAGAGTTGTGAGCGCGAGTTGGTTCCCCGACGCTGAGAGCAGCGCGCATCGGCGCGTCGTTGCAGTGGCCGCGGCGGCGGGATCGCGCGGCATGCGAGCGCCCGGGTGCACTCTGCCGCCCGCTTGTTTTGTCGCCCGCGGAAGATTGGCCGCGAGCGCTCCCGCCCCGCCCCGCCCCGCCCCGCCCCGCCCCGCCCCGCCCCGCCCCTCCGCGCCCTGCGCCGCGCCGCCCCCCGCCCCCGCCCCCCGCCCCCCGCCCCCGCCCCCCGCCCCCCGCCCCCCGCCCCCCGCCCCCCGCCCCCGCCCCCCGCCCCCCGCCCCCCGCCCCCCGCCCCCCCGCCCCCGCCCCCCCCCGCCCCGCCCCCGCCCCGCCCCGCCCCGCCCCCCCGCCCCGCCCCCGCCCCGCCCCGCGCCCGTCCCGCCGCGCCTCGCCCCTCCGCGCCCCGCCCCTCCGCGCCCCACCCCTCCGCGCCCCGCCCCGCGCCGCGCCTCTCCGCGCGCCCGCCCGTCGCGAATGATGGATGCACGCGGCGGACGAGTCTTCTGCGCGCTGCGCCGCTCTGCGCCGCGCTGCGCCCGCCGCTATCTGGGTCGACGTGCGCTGAATTTGACGCTTCCGTTGAATTTACCGTCACGAGGTCGAGAGGCGCGCGGTCATTCGCGGCCGCCGTATTTCGTCGGGTGATTCGCGTAATGAATATGCAAAAGGTGAGGTGCCCTGGGACGGAACGCTACTCGTTGAGTCGCGCTGTGTTTATTATGCTACGATTTGGGAAACGCAAATGTTTGGTTTTCTTTTTCGCTCTTGTCATTTTTTGGCGCTGAACCGTTTTTTTTTTTTAGGTAATATAATAGTGTGTATGAACTTGATTTAAAAAGTATGTCACCGTCAGTTTTTGCGGTGAATTAAAAGATACTATATCACGGTGCTTGACGCTCACTCTTGTGAAGTACCTGTCATTTAAAGCAATAATGATCTGTTCATATCCTGGAAGTATTCTAACATTAACAAGTTGCACAAGAAAAACAGAATTTCATTTCAATTGAGAATTAGTTTGTCTCTTGCGAAGAGCGTTATTCCCATATATGTGTAAAAGGAAAAAGACGTAGATAAAACTTGTTATATAGAATCAAAACATGCTGTTCCTCCTGCAGTTTTCATGATTTGTATTATTAAAATCCATATTTCACATGGAATGTCAAATTCTAAACTGCGTTCAGGCAATGTCTCAGCTATTTGGCTGTTTACGATAACAGCCCAGCTCGGGATGTCGAGCGCGCCTTGTTGCATCTTGTTGTACTCTGCTGCAAATGCGAAGGACGGGCATATTCGTTTACGCATCTGGAAGGGATTAACTTGCTGTACACCCAGTCTCTCGCGGAGGCGTACTTCACATGGAAGACTGTCGTATCTCCGATATGCATGATGAGTACGGAGGCGTTCGACGCCAGGGGAACGTTCGCCGGCGGCGGCGTCCGACGCGGGGCGGCTCCGTACCGCGCGCCCCGGGCGACGTAGCTGCTGCGCCTGACTGCGCTCTGCGCGCGCTGCTCTGCGGCGTCTCGCGCGGTCTGCACCCGCGCCGCCGCCGCCTGCGCGTGGCAGACCTGGCAACGCGTCGGAATGGGCAATGAGGCTGTCGGCCGCAGCGGCATCGCCGGCGACGGCGGCCGGGGCGGCGCCGCGTGCCGCTCCCCTCCCCCCCGCTGCCGGGCCGCCCCGCCACCAGTCCTGCTCCCCAGAGGCGTACCTGGCGGTGACGGGCGCGCGGCGCGTGCGCTCGCCCACGCGCGCCGCCACGTGACCGCCGGCTCCTTCCGCCGCCCTCGCTGCCGCCCGCGGCGACCCGCCGCCTGCTATGTGTTGCATTGGCAGTGTTATTTTTATATTCACACCATGTATTTCTCATTCGGTCAACAGCTAAAGTATTGTTTTCTTTATTAGTAAGCTTTCGCCGACCTGAATGACCGAAGTGGCTAAGAGCGTGTGGCGACTCAGCGCTTCGGTCCGAAGAGTCGCATGTTCGAATCCCGCCTTGGGCATCCGTCGCTTGTCTCTCCTGAATCTGTCGTCGCGGAGGGCCTCGCGTTCTGCCGAATCCGCATGTGTGGTTGTGTCTAGTGAATGGACGAAAATGTGTTCCATTGGGACGTAAAGGGTAACTGGCTGTTGGCTAGATAAAAGCCCTAGGAAGAAAAATTAGTACACATTCATCTTACTGACGTCTTACTTTTCTCAGGCAATTTAATTTTTCATGTAGTTTTGATATTCCTTAAGGGCCTATTCTCTATTCTGTTGGCAATTATTGATAACAAAGACCCAGTTATTCATATTTACAATATTAACGAACTTTTCATTTCAAGATATTAAAACAAAACCGGATTTCTCGAAGACACTATCACGGAATGAAATGCCTCTTCATAATGTATTTTCCATTTACTTGGTATACATTTAGTACTACCTAATGCACTTGTGCACCTGAATACAAATACCGAAACAGATTTCTACTAGTTTTTCGCTGATAATTAACAATGATTATCAGTATAATAATCATTTTATGAAACTCTTTTTAAAAATATTTAATAACTGCTCAGCTTTATTTATCTTCTGTTAGACATGATCGTAGTTAAATATAACAATGAAATGAAATAAATGGTGTATAAAAGATGGTGAAAATTTAATTCGTCAGTTAATAGGAATCAGTGGAAAAAAAACATTTTTTTCCAGTAACTGTGTTGCTGGAAGTTTCCATTTCATCGAATCTTCATTAAAATCTAGTAATTATTTCTTCACCATCAAAAGTTTTGTTAATGTTGTGCTCAATGGAACTTCTGCGTACGGGTTTGGAATTGCCACGGACCTTATTCGACGTGTGTTATGAAATTGTTTGAAAGTATGTCAGTTACTTTTATTGTGGGTTACAACAGAACTGAGCAGTATGAAATAAAATTGAAGTATGCCCCAAGTTTTCGAGAATTTATTTCGTCATAAAGAATATTTGTAAAGTTTTAGTGCTGTGTGACTTTTTCTGTGTATTTTGTATTCTTTGGTTTAGGTTGCGTTGAATTAATGCAGTACTTCTTTTTTCGCCAGGTTTTACGAGTGATTATTTAATTTTTTCATTTGGCAATTCATTAAAATACCATTTGGCATTATGTAGTAATTTTAAACAAAGGTTTTCACGCAGATCTGTCTGGGAGAATTATCTCCCACCTGGAAGTTGTTGTCAACGATTTCCTTTAAAATCTTTAATGATAATAATGTGTACCATCACATTCCCTGCTTCTCTTATGTTTCTTCTGATATATTCACTCATATTTTCTGTTTAATTGAAGAGAACAATTATTAACAATTTAATTTTGGAAAATCGTAAGAAAATCAAACAAAATTCACTACGATTTTTCACTTAATAGATTCTCAAACATATTTTATCTGATATATTATATATCAAATATATTAAATTGACGTGGAAGAGCCCGAGGAAACGTTCATTTTATTAACGGAGTCTCGTAGGTTTGATAAGTTTTAGAAACACTGTTCTAAATAATTGTGCCTTTCAAGTGCCTGCTTCATTTAATATGGTGTCCAACTCGATGCGGTAATGAAGTTGTGGAACAAAGTGCGCGCTTCTCCGTTGACCCGTCTGCTTTTCTTGATTACAAATGCTAATGACAACGAAATTTCATTCAAAGTGACATTTTCAAAGAGATTCATGGCTATATCTGAGTTCATGCTGTCAAATATCACGAACTCCGAACCTTTGCTCTTTCTCTCTGTGTAAGCAATGGGTCCCTGAGGAGAATGACGTTGCGCTCTGTAGAAGAAAGAGTAAATTCTCTGCCGGACGCGTCTTACTTAGCTTCTGTTACTAGAAAATACAGCAAATTGTAAAAGAGACATTTATTTTGTTTGTAAATTACAAGCAATACTCCATAAAATTTCTAGAATATGTTTTCAACCATTGCATTTATTTTTTTTAGGTTTTAACACTTTCAGACATACAGGATTGGGCAACATTGCTATTTTGATAATTTATTTTGGGAATGGCGAGAGAGAAATGAGAGGATATGGAAGGAAAATATTTCATCATGGAATTCTGTGAACCGACAAGGAGAGACATGTAAAACATAGGGGGAGTTAACTTTAGAGCACTACATTCACAAGTTTTGCATACTTAAAGCAGTAAAAACAAAAATCATCATTAAAACCAACAAAGCTATTGATGCAGCTTCGTAAAACTGGAAGTGTGAATAATACTCTCATATAATATCTCAATAAATAGTTGTTGAAAATGTGCTTAACATATTTCAAGGCCAATCTCTGAGTATCATAAGAGTCCATTCACTGAATTCTTACAGTCCCTTACTAGAAAAACAAATATTTCGGTTCAGTTCGAATACATTACTTGGACATTTCACGAATGTTAGTATGAAGAAAGAAAGTTAATGTTCATATATATATATATATATATATATATATATATATATATATATATATATATATATATGCCATAAAATGTGTTCTCTTTAGCGAAATTTCTTTTGAAGTGTAGACGTAGAAATATTGAAAAGTAATATTGTCGCTACCTGAAGCGGCGTTGTCTGTAGTTCAAGACAGCTTCCTCTGCGTCGTAACGTTCCGATCCGAAGGAGGAAATATGGTCGGCACGTGACGAAATTCCCGCGATTTGGGCGAACGTAGTCGCGGAGTCGTGACGTGGGCGACGAGCGGGCAGAGCGGAGCGGAGTGGGCGGGGCGGGGCGGGGCTGGCGGGGGAGGCGCGACACTGGAGTTGACGGGTGGGCGGTCACTTGGGCACTCAGAACACGCACCTCAGGAGGGGGCGGCGCGGCGGGCGAGGCGACGCGCAGCGGGAAGGGCACTGCGACGCGGGGCGGCGGAAAAGGGGCGTGCCCACCGAGTGTGAAGTGGAGAAGATCTTCGGGCACGGCGCGGCATTATCGCGGCTAGCTAATGCTACAATCATAAAATGCAATGCCACGTTTCGTGGGATAGAGATTCGGTGGGGGTGAGATATCGATGCGACGACGAGTTGGTTGGGTCCAGCACTTGCACCGACGCAGGACAGCTCGCGTCGCCCAAAGGTAAAGCTGACACGTGTTGTGGGGTAGGGATTATGTGGAGGCGAGATATCGATGCGACGGCGAGTTGGTTGGGTCCAGTACCGACGCAGGACAGTTCGCGTGGACCAAAGGTAACGCTGACAGCAAACGGCATCATTTATGCTGAATGCTGCTGCCTTCTGTGGTACGAGGAGGGGTGAGAGAGGCAAGAGGAGTAAGGCAAGTTCCATGAGTGCGAAAGGAATTCGGAAATGGCAAGAAGCGAAGCGACGTGAGACAATTGGAGTGAGGGAGCTGCGGCAGGTGGCGGGCAGGCGGGCGCGGGGCAGACGCCGGGCGTGCTCGTCGGGACGCCTCAGATTTATGCGGGCCGAGCGTGAGCAGGCGCCGCGTCCGCCGCCCCCAGCAACAGGTCGGGCGGCGGCCGCTGGCCCCCGCGCCGTTGCCGCGCCGACCCTCGCCGGCCCCACCCGCGGCGCGGGGACCAGCCCCAGGTGCGAACGCCTTACTGGGCACGCCCCCGCGCCCCCCGCCCCGCGCAACAGGTCTGTTCGCTGCCCGCCCCCGCCCCCTGCACGCACACCGACGTCTTGCAAAAGTCCGATCGACGGCTCGGATCCTTAACTTTACGCACTCGTTTGTCTTTAGGGGATTATTTGACTTGAAACAAAGATAGCAATCATATTGCAAGAAGTGTTTCAATGATTTGAAGAACTGTGCAAGGAACTAAATAGGTTAATTTTATAGATAGTCTGCAAATTTACAAATCCGAACCTTTTTCTAAAACACTTCGTTTTCATTATGAATGTTATTTCAATAAATTTTACACTATTGGAAGAATAAATTAAATTAACAGGTACGTGCAGACACGTTATAAAGCATGAAGAAATGTTAATAAATAAATTACCATTCTGAATAGATTACAATATTGAATGATGAATCGAGTAAAATAATTATAACGTGCATTGTATTCGTATATTAGGGTTACGAATAATTTATAATATATTATTATATATTGTGACATCAGTTTTGAAATGAATATAACATTCATTTGTAGACAATTTTTAAAATGAAAATAATAATTACATTGCACATCTTGTTTGTTTGTTTGTTTGTTTGTTTTTTCATAAAATATTAGTGTTGAGTCGTTCTACGAAAGATGAAGACGGCATCGCCCAGGAACTGCGGCATGTGTTTCCAGACATATATCATCTGGGATTATTGCCTTGCAGGCTTCCCGCTAAGCAAGCACTTACTGTCTCACAGCCACACATTGGATTACTAATGGCTCCAGAAGTGCCACACAGCGTCCATTTCGAGCATATCCTAGTTGTTAGGGTATGATCTTGGGAAAGATATTATAGAAATTAAAATTATTTAACATTCCTATATAACGCGTTCTAATTTTAATTCTATGCGTAAAATATGTTTCGAAATAAGAACTTGTTTTCTGGTATCATCCATTACTACAATGTGTGTGTTGTCTTAACTGTTTAGAGGACAGAGAATTAACAATTCTGAACGAAATATTATGAGTTCATAATACTTTGTAGTATCACAAATGAACATGTGCTATGTCGTATTGCAGGTGTTAAAGTTCACATAAAGTTCTACCGAAGACGTTTGTCATAAATCCTCATTTTACATTTGAATATGAAGATTCTCGTGTTGGTTACGGAAGTCCTAGAGTATTCTTGTCGAGCCATTACAATGCTTTTTACCTTTATTCACTTCATTTTAGTCGAAATCTGAGAACATAATGGCAAGATTTTCATTACACGTAACATTCTCCTACTTACCGTAATTGTTCTCGCCTTTTCTACAGGAGATGAAAGAATAAACGGTTCTCTGAATGTTAATTTGAAGAGACATAATAATTATAAAATTGAATAGTCTGAAAATTAAACACTTTCATAGCTAATGCCACCCAAATACTAAACCAGAACCGATCTGTATACAGAATTTTGATATTGCGAAACCAAGGAACGTATGATGGGGCGGTGTTCTGCGTGAAAGGAATGAGGCAATGCTGTGCCCGCGTAGCGCAATGAGCTGCATCCGTTGCTTCAGTCCGATTTGCGGGAGGGCCGCTTGGCGCGTCTCCACCGCCGCTGCCGCGCCTGAGTCGCCGTCGCCGTCGTCGGCGGCGACCCGTCTGGCCGGCCGGCCTCTCCGCCTCCGCCTCCGCTTCCGCTGCCGCGCCCTGGCTCGTTCTCAATGCCGGCCGCGACAGCTCGCCGCCCGCCTCCTAATGAAAACGCCGACAAGCGTGCAAGGAACACGCAACGCCTGTTCCTTTCTGCACGACGCACGACGGGACGGGGGAGGGGAGGGTGCGGCCACGGCGCCGGGACCCGCTCGAGGACAGCGGCGGCGACGCCGACCTAACTTTTTCCGCGCTCTCTCCTCCTCTCGCCCTCCTTCAAGCCGGACCGAAGAATCTCTCAAGACGCGGCCAAGTGTAACTTGAACTTCTTCCAGATATAGGAATTATTTTTCGAGGGTGTTTATAAATAAACATGAGTTGTGGCCGCCCGCTGCTGGCGCCGCCCGGACGACTCTGCGTCTCAGCCCGCCGCCTCCGCCTCCGCCTCCGCCACCTCCCCGCTGCCCCTCCGCCGCGGCTGACGCATCCATCGCGCGCCTTTGACAGTTTTACTGCCGCTCCTTCCGGGCTCTAATTCGTTTATGGACTTATTATTGCCGCGCCGCCCCCGCCGCCCGTTCGCTCGCTCTCTCGCTCGTCGCCGTTTGCCTACTCCCGCGTGAGCGCCCGTCAGCTTGCGAGACAGCCATCGCCGTCTGCGAGGTGAATCGAGGCTGAACCGGGGCGGCGCCTGTAGGGGAAATTGCGATACAACCCGTGAACGATGAACACGCGTAGTAGTGTGAGGACGAGACGATGTTCGGTAGTTACTCCAGGTAATGGAAATGAGACGAGGCTATGATGTTGTGGCTGGCGCAGAAGGAACGTTTTGTGTTCGGAGAGATGGTCGTAAATGTGCATACAATGAAAGAAACTGTCGTGGCAAAAAGAGGAACTATTTTATGTTGGCTGCGGACGCATTAACGTATTAGAAGTGAAATAACCCAAAGTCAGAGCGGTTATCGGTGAAATCATTGGTCCGGTTCAAAGGGAAGCGGCGACGGCGGGGCCAGGGGCGAAAGCCGAGTAGGGAAGCGGTGTAGTGGCACTGCAGCGGCCTGCGGCCGCCGTAGTTTATGTGACGCGGACGGACAGCGCGCGCGGACGGCGCCGGAGCCGATGAGCTCGCGGGCGTGCGTGCGTGCGCGGGCGCGCGCGCGGGCGGCGCCGCCGAACGGAACGGGAGATGGAAGAGGTCGTGAAGAGGAATAGCCAATTAGAAAGGCGGCTCTGCCCTCGCCCTCGCCCTCGCCGCCGCCCGGGGAGACCTGGCGCTGGCTGCCGTAAACGTCAGACTCGCGGAAGGTGGAACGGCACTAAGCGCGCGCCGGATGTCTTGTCTGCTGCGACGGTGGAAAAATACTGGGGGCGAAATGCGCTCCGCGAGAATATTATGTGCCATGCGGGAAGACCAACTTCGTTGTTTTTGCGAAGCGCGGTCATTTCCCGTGTAGACGTCTGTCACGATGCTGTAATAAAGAAAGATACATTTATTGATACACCTAGCAAGTATATCTTTTCTTTTTTTTTTTTTTTTGTCATCGAGGTCGAAGCACTAGTGATGCTAAATGATAGTGGAAGAGACATACGTCTTATGACTAATGAAGCAATTTACAAAATGATAAATAAAGAAATGATCAAAAATAAAGTATTCAAAAAATATAACTTTTTGCAAACGTCCATGCTGTTTTAATGGTTAAAGTGAAAAATGCAATTGAATATTTCGTAATCTCGGTGGATTTTCAGATTTTACTCGTTTTCAAACAATATATTTGATATTAGAAAATAAAACAAACTTTAATTATTAGTTACATCATTTATATTCCTTTAAAAATATAATAGTTTTTGTAGAGGATAAATGGAAATTGTTATTATTATTTAAATTTAATGATTTCGCTAAATAATAGGAGATACATCATGACCTACCAATGCTATGACAATGGCGTAAATTATTGAATGATGCTCAGGCCTAAGCATGCAATCCTTATCTAATCTTCTCGTTAATCGCCGTATTATTTACTGTATTTCTAGTAACATCGTAATGTGTACGAAAAAAATTTCATTCAAACTCGCTGGATGTGCATGCTTTAAGAATCAATCTTTAGTTTGCAAACAATGCTGCTGAGTTACAAATAAAATAACTTCTGGGAACGCGTTGACTATCAAAACTTTTCCTTTGTTTATTGTTATTACTCAGCAATTACTCAGATATTTAAAAAGATGGATGACATCATTTAAAAACCTACATTGAATCAAGTAGTGCAAACACCGCTCGGATGCATTGTGAAAATCAAAAGAATGGTGCTCAGCAGTGTAGAGGGCGTCATTGCTCAATTTGTACATTTTTGTGGGTTGGTCACGTTGTGCATAACGTCATTCAATTTAGGGAAAATTTGCATTAAGAATAAAATAGTTGTCTTTAAAATTGGAGGTGAAGGACACCCGAAAATAAATTTGCATTAGCTGAACCTGTGCGATTATATCGGACTAAGCTATAGAAAAGTTAGAGAAACTTAACACTTTCACTTTACGGATAGTCGAAAATCTCAAAATTATTGTTTCATGTCCTTCTGTTTATTAAATCATAAGCGTCATAAGTCTTCTTTTAATTAAACATATTTTAACATTTTGTGTTTAATCTATAAAATCTGTTAATAAGATTAAATGATAACATATCTAGAGCCCACTACATTTCATGTAACGCAAAAATCACAAAATTTGGTTGAGTACAAAATTCAAAAAACTTTTACAAACGGATACACTTAATGTTTAAAACGTAAAGAGTTGCGAATACCCGTCAAAATTTGACGATAGCTGAGAAGAAATTCACAGAAGTGCCGGTTTTGTAAATCTAAGAATTTAAATATTTTTCCTACCTTCTGATACCTACTTATTTTGTCCCAAACATAATGATCCGGTGTTTCAGAATACATAAACATACTTGCGTAACAGAATAGATAGAGAAACTTCAAAATAAATAAAAAGAGATATGCGTAACATATACTTCCATCCATCCATCCATCCATACATACATCCCGATTTTCGCGTAGAAAATTGAGTGTATATCCTCGCTACATAACTCTCTTCCTTGGAACAACATTAATAGATTTTATTACTGACGTGTGTGCGAGGTTATAGCTCAAAGAACACGAATTTTATGATCGAAAATTCGATACCGTACTTAATGTGATTCCAATACTTTTCCCACGTATACTATAAAATAATGACAAGTAATCAAAACATATTTGGAATCTTCTACAGAATTTCTTTTTTAAGTATACTGCTTCTCTTTATGCAGTCAGGTAAGTCTTCGAAATAGATGCTGCTCCGACGTTGGGGATCGTGTTACAAATAATTAGAAAGCATTCCCAAGAGAGATTCCCTTTAATTGAAGGATCTCGTTTTCCCGGGTGGATCTCTGCTTCGGGGTCCGCACTCCGTTGCCCAGAGGTAGAATGTGCATACGCAACCCGCAATGCCGCACTGCATTGCTGTACTGCGCGATGGCGCCTTGTTCAGCACACGAATTGATTCTCTTATCATTTTCATCCTCCGCTGTTGACGGTGATATAATCATCGTTAAATGTATAATAATTTACAAAAACCTT
Source organism: Gryllus longicercus (assembly GCA_038098605.1). NCBI lineage: Eukaryota > Metazoa > Arthropoda > Insecta > Orthoptera > Gryllidae > Gryllus > Gryllus longicercus. The sequence continues at coordinate 1,350,999 of JAZDUA010000199.1, read as the reverse complement.
AAATACAATTTCGTGTTGTGCTAAGGAGTTAGCAAATTGGTCGGGATAATCATATTTGAGAGTTCTCTATATTTAGCCTATGGAAAGGACAGCATTAACAGTAGTTTTATGGTATTACAATATATCTCAAGATCATGTCGCTCCGAAAAGGATTTTTAACGATGTTTGTTCTATAAACTCGACTGCTGATAATGTAGTAGTAGCAAAAATGCCAAATTTCGTTGTATTTAAATCTAATTTTTGGATACTTTATAAGTACTCCTAGTTTCAATTTTGGTCTGAGAATACCAAATATTCATTCACTTTAATCTAGCGTTTATTGTATAAACGTATTTAAGTCATTGTATTTGTAACGATACATGTCAGTTTGTGTAATATCCTCTGTTCCTGGAGATAATACGATGATGTAATTGGATAGTGTAAATTTTCATACCATGAGGAAAAATTATAAAAGCTGCATTGAACTCAGGCGCATAATGAAATGTAATGAATCAATTTAATGTAATAACAAATGACCTATTGGTGTCACACGTTCCTTTTCTCGCATTTATTATGAACCTGTGGTGTTATCTAATAACTCAGCTCTAATGATTGTCAGTTTTACTCGATCCTATTAATCAAATTTATCCTCTTTGCTTTCCATTATTCCTCTAAATACTTAAAACACTCTTCTAGTAGGGTAAAAATCATATTTATTCAATGGAACATTATCTCATCGAAATTACTCTGGGTATTTTTTTGTTATATTGTCTCAGAGTAGCTGTTACAATATGAATTTAAATGCAAAGAAATATAGCTAGATTTTGTATTTGTCAATTTTTTTAGTCGCCTGGTGCGACGTACGCTTGTGAGTCACCTCTGGAGTGCTGAACTGTGAATTAATACTGGTTTGGCTTCTTATGTAGCCAGTTTTCGAGTTCGAAACGCGAGCTTTATTCTCTCTTTTAATATAATTTATTCTTAACTTTTCGGTCGCCCTTCAAGATGCAGATCTCTGGAAACACGTACGTTGTAATGTATTTCTTTTCTTTACGACAAAAGACACTTCTGCGATGAAATCATTTCTATTTTAAGAGTTTTACTCGAATTTCAGGTTCATCTATAACCATCTGGACATATTAGTTCTGCTAATAAGAAGAAGATTGATAGATTTATCCTCTTGTGTAATCTAATTGCTCAGTTAATGCATCAGACAGTTAAGGAAGCTCGAAGAGGAGAGTGGTAGCTTCTACCTAAGAGAGTAACTAACACTTTTCTCTCCCTCAGTCCGCCTTCGTTATCTGAGTGTGAGTGGGTGCAGGGAAGGGGTAGAAAAAGTCGTGCCAAATGCTGTGAGCGATCACCGCAGCCTTCGAACTCGGCAGCTGCACACAATACATTTGCGCGCGCTCACGCACACACGCGAATCTCTCCCCAATCGCCCCTCGCCAGAACGAATGCGCTCCGAAGCAAGGATAACTGACACCTCACCAGGGGCCCTTGCCTTACCTCGCCTAATCTCATTCTTTTCCGACGGTCTGGTCTAGAACACGTTGTAATTACTCACAAGTCTATCCGATTAAACTACCGATAAATTGAACCCTTACGACCTACCTCAGGATTCTATGTTCGTAGCTCTAAATCCACAGACTCCCTTCAGTCTTTCTTGTTCGTTTTGTTGTTCTTTGTCTTTTCTTCTCTCTAATTGTCGTGTACGGATACCACAGTAGGCAACATTTCTTATAGTAAGATATTATTTAACTGTTTTGTAATATTAAGCTTTATTCCATACGTGCATGTTTTGAAAACTAGCGACTTTACAAGCGAGTTTTCAAAATTGTACAAATGCAATAAACCAATATTCTAAACGAGTTGGAAACGGAAATTTGGAAACGAATTGGATTTTTTTTGTATTGTGTTACATTATATTAAAAGACGTACATTATACATTTATAAGAGAAGAAAAGTTAATTTTTGGAATCTATTACGAAGGCAACCGTTTACCGCTACCTTCCCCACTTCCCACATTTGTGTCGTTGCGATGTGGTCGGTTGCGCGGTTTTCCGACTTCTTCCCACGATTCACTAAATGTTTTATTGAACTAGTTTTGTAGTACTCCAGATTATGCACGATTTTCGGTGTAATAAGAGATTATAAATAATCTTGGTATACAGAAATGTTGATATAAGGAAGCGGGAAACCATTGTTAGCTGAAAGCTTCTGGAGACTACAGTCTATTTGAGGTTAGACGGTAGACATTTCTGTGAATTTTATCTTTCGCAGTTTTTTTTTTTTTTTTCTTTCAACCCCCGCTTCCAAGACACTCCTCCGGAATTTCCTCTAGCCTCCCGTTCTTTCGCGCTTGACCCTTCTCCTCCTCCTCCTCCTCCTCCTTTCGCTCCCTGTGCTGCAGCGTCGTCCGTAAGCTGGATCTTCGGGGCCTGTATCACCGGCAGCGGTGTGGCGGCGCTATCGCCCCCGCGTCGCGATGCCCTGGCGAAGCCCCTGGCGGCCGCCGCGCGCGATTGGCCCGCGGCGCTCGCCTCTCCCTCCGCCGCCGCTCGGCGATAGGCGCGTCGTGACGGATCACCCTGCTGCGCCCTCCCCCCCCCCCCCCCCGCGTGCTTGCCGCCCCGCCGCCGCCGCCGCCGAGCGTAAAAAGATTACGCGCGCAGCCCCGTAAATTCCGTTTATTACGGAATTTGCGATAGGGCGGCGGCGCAGGGTCCCCGCGGGCGCGCGCCGCCGTCAGCGACGCCGTTACTCTGCATTTGCCGAAATTAGTTGGCATTAAAGCACGCGGAGGGTGGGGAAGGGGGGGCGAAGGCGGGCGGCAGCAGCAGCAGCGAGTGGTGCTTGTGGCGGAGGGCAACGGCAACGGGCGAGCAAACGGTGTCAAAAGGGAGGGCCGGGCGACTTGAGGGCAAAATGGACGCTTCAAAGCAAAATACTACCACCTGCGCGTGTGTGGCGGTGAAACGGCGCAGATGCGTTGGTTCACTTCAGGGTGTGATTGGCTGCTCCGCAGACGTCTAGAAGCATGCTCTCTTGACTACAAAGAGTAAGCAAGTGTAGCTCATTTCTGATAGTTTCTGGGATTTCTCTGAGCGTGTCACTAATAATGTCAAGTTTTAAAAGTGTTGACACTGAAAACGAAAAGCAAAACATGCTTGTTTCTTCTTTTCAATGCAGCAAACGTATAATTGAATATCGCGTTCATCCACTTCAAATTTAAGTTTAACGAAGTAAATTTAAGTTTTTTTCTGTAAATTCTTGAATAAACGTTACGAATATAAGATTCCTGTCAAATTTCGTAACTCCTTGAGTGTGTATAAAATGATTAGAGTTAAACCTGTCGATTGATGTTTACTGGCGCGTCAAATACTACGGTCATTCGTTCCGTAGTGTACTGAAAGTTTTATTCCGGGAGGAGGTGGTGTTTCATCAAGATTGTGAGATCCAACGCTGATGTACAAGTCAGGTTGAAGGGGACTTCCCCGTCCAGGTCTCTCCACCGGCGAGGCACCGCTCCAACCGGAACGTGCTCTAAGCTCCAGACTAATCTCCCTAGCCTGTTGACGTATATCGGAAGTACGTATTAACTTTCTTTCTTTCGGAAATAAACTGAATAGCGTTTTGCAGAGTGGAAGTTGAATAATAATGTTGAAGTCTTAACCAAAGAAGAAGACAATTTGTGAGAGATAATTGACGTCGCCGGAGCACTTTTTCACCTGCTTGAGAGAACGAAGCCGCGGACGTAAAAAAGAGCGAACGGCAGTTGGGGATGGGAAGCGCCAAGTCGCGGCGCAGAACAGACCATCGCCCGAGTGTGCCGGGTTAGTGCCGAGCGAACGAGCGAGCGAGCACCTGTTGTAACGCCGGGCGTAGCGCAGGGGCGGCTGCAGCGCCGCACGCGAACGCGCCCGTGAGAAAGGAAGGCGGCGGGCGCGCGAGTGGAGTGCGCGGCGGCCGCAGCCGCGGGGGAAATTACGCGCCGCTTCCCCGCGAGGCCCCCGCCCCCGCCCCCGCCTCCGCCTCGTCTCCCCCAGCCTCAGCCGCTGACGTCGCTGCAGCGCACCCGCGAACGCTGGCGCCACAACCTCCACCACCATCGAGCCCCCGCCTCCGAACCTTCCACAGCCTCCGCCGCTGACGTCGCTCGAGCACCAACGCAAACACCAGCGCCTACCACCTTCTAGGCAGCCACCCCCACCACCATCTAACCTTCCGCCCTCAGCTCCGAATCTCTCACAGCCTCGCCGCTGACGGCGCTCGAGCACTGCCCCGAGTACCAGCGCTACTGCCTCTACCACCTTGTACGCTGCCGCCCCCGCTGCCACCACCATGTAGTCTGCCGCCCCCGTCTCCGTTACCACCACCTTCTAGGCTGTCGCCCCTGCCCCCACCACCATCTAGGCTGCTGACCTCAGCTCCGAATCTCCCACAGCCTCCTCCACTGACGTCGCTTGAGCACCATCGCAAATGCTAGCGGCGCGACCGCTGCCGCCGCCGCCACCACCGCCACCACCGCCACCGTCACCTTCACCGTCACCGTCACTATCACCGCCACCTTCACTTTCACCTTTCCCGCTACCGCCACCGCCACCGCCACCGTCACCCTCACCGTCACCGATACCGCCACCGCCACCGTCACCTTCACCGTCACCGTCACTATCACCGCCACCTTCACTTTCACCTTTCCCGCTACCGCCACCGTCACCCTCACCGTCACCGCCAGCGATTCCGCCACCGCCACCGTCACCTTCACCGTCACCGTCACTATCATCGCCACTGCCACCTTCACTTTCACCTTTCCCGCTACCGCCACCGCCACCGTCACCCTCACCGCCACCGATACCGCCACCGTCACCGTCACAGTCACTATCACCGCCACCGCCACCTTCACTTTCACCTTTCCCCCTATCGTCACCGCCACCGCCACCGCCACCGTCACCCTCACCGTCACCGCCACCGATACCGCCACCGCCACCATCTCTGCCGTCACCACCGGCGCTCCGCCATCGACACCACACCTGCACCGCTCCGTTGGGGATGCTCCCACCTCTGTCGACGCAGTGGCAGTAGGCGCAGTGGCAGCGCCCGCTTCTCTCTCACCTCCGCTCGCTTATCTTCCGCCCTTTCCGGTCCCTAGATTTTCCTTTGCTCGTTGCACTTGTCTTCAGCCAACAGACAGTCGACCCACCCCTCCCCATCTCCGTGGCTCAATCTGGGCATGCCTTGTCCGGTGGTCAACGAGCATCTCGTCGCAATTGCCTCTTTTCTACCGTCCCTCTTCTCAATTAACATCATTCTTCTCAGTGCCCCTCCTTTTCTTTCATGGTGTGTTCATTCGTTTATCCTCCTTAAACTTCGTCAACATTTCATGGGTGCGTATACAAAACACCAATTTTTAATGTTTTACTTCGTTACGTTTTTGAGAAAATTTCATCCACCAGTAAATTATTGCTTCCTCGGATTTTGGTTTTAATTTAATTTTTTCAAACTTTTTGATTCATATTTATTGCAATAAAACCACACTTGTGCACAGAAATGTAACGGCAGTTGCCGCATCTGCTCTTTTGTCCGCATTTAGTGATTCATTTCGTTCATCGGCATGCGTCTCTCAATTACCCTGTCTCAATTCATTGACACATTTATTGACACTTCTAAAACGGCCGTCACTACTGTTTTATTACTTCATTCGTAACCCTTTCAAATAACCATTAGCGACGCCATCTCTATCATCATCATCTATCGCCCACTCCCACTACGCATTCGCATGTTATCTTGCGAGCCCGGATTCCACATTTGGGATTGCTTTTACATTCTCTTTAACACCTCTTTTTTTTACTGTTTTGTGGGATCCTCCTTTTCCGGTTTCATCCGAAGCCAACCTCTCCACTCCCGCCGCCTCACCTGACCTCCGCCCGCTGCTCTCCACCGCGCGCCCGACGCTTCACCGCGCGGTTCCTATTATTATTCAGCGGGCATTTCGCGTTTCGAAATGTAATTTCGCGACGTAAAAATAATTCCATTTCGCCGTAATTAATTCCAGACTACATTTTAATTAAAATATTCACGCGGCCGCCCGTCCGCGGCGCGCTGGCGCCTGGCCCGCGCTCGCGACTCGTCTGCAGTCTTGCTGGGCCTCCGCCCACGCCGCCGCCTACCGCGTGCACGTTGGTGGCTCCCGCGCGCCCGCCGCTCACCGCAAGCTCACAGTTGCTCCCGCATCCAACCTCGTCCGTGCCTCTTTCCATTGTTCCTTCTGGTATCCGCCTCCGGAAAGAGCGGCCAGCGACTACTGTAAACTTCGCGACAGCTGACTTTGTACCGTTGCAGTTCACTGCAACTTGTAGGTTACGGGTGAAGATAATTGTTTTGGGCCAGTGCATGTTAATTGGCTTGGCCTCAGGTGTCCGGTCAAAATAGGTTCAAAGAACCCATTTATTGCACTTTTTGAGCAACACGACTACACCGGTGCTGGTCCATCGCTAGAGCAAGTGTTTCTGGAAACGACGATTTCATGGTGTTCACTAATGAACCCCAAATTTACTTTTTCTCGAATATAGCGTTTTGTTTAGTGCAGAAAGTGTATCGTATTTATTGTTATTGTTTTTTTAAAACGTAGTATTCATTTTCTTCTCTGTCTCTGTCTCTCTCTCTCTCTCTCTTTCTTTCTCTTTCTCTCTCTTTCTGTCTCTCTCTTTTTCTCTCTTTCTCCTTTTCTCTTTCTTTCTATCTCTCTTTCTTTCTCTCTCTCTTTCTTTCTCTCTTTCTCTCTCTCTCTCTTCAATTATCCTTTATTTGGTGGAATTTAATTTATTTGTAATAATTGTGGCATGTTTGCTTTTCAAAAATGCTCGCTGGGAACGGTATTCTTGCCGAATCCGGATTGAATCAGCTAACTAGGGTTCCAAAGGTCAATGTGTTAGGGCCTAACCCTCCCAGGATGACGGCTGCTTGTGTTTCAAAGGAATTTTTTCCGCTTTACTTCACTCGTAACTTTTGTTTTTCCTCCATCGTTTTTTTTCAACATGCTCATTGCAGAGCCCCCTTTCTTTGCTTCCTTCTATTCAACTCCGCCCGTTGAGTCGGCCTTAAATGCCCGCTGCGGGAAATCCACGTGCTTCCCCCTCCCTCCACCCCCCGAAGTGCGTTCACTGTGCTGCAAAACGTTAATGCACGGCCTCTCTGCTCATTTGCTGCGAAACTGTGCTCCTTATTCGCCATTTCGCTCGAAGACATTTTAGGAATACTAAGCTGGAGTGAAGGTTATGGGCAAATCTTGTTCGCAGGAATGGTAGTAATGAAACGTAAATGCACTATAGGGGAATATGAACGAGGTTATTTTCTTTTTATCGTGTGCGCATATTAGTATTTGCGTCTACGCGAATGTAATTTCTTTGGGAATACAAAGTGAGCTTTTAATCGACTTGAATAAACGCGGATACCAGTACTCGAACTACATTGACCAACTATTCATTGCTAAATGTGTTTAGTTTGGTGACAAAAGTATACTTTTCTTCGATTTTTTCACGTAAAAATAGATGAATTCTATTTTATAGGCGTAACTGTCAAACTAGGGTTTTCCATTCAAAACACAAAGTGTCTTACATCCATCTCAATGAAAACATCTTCGTTCAGAACCGACAATGTTTTTGTTCTTATTTTGTTAATCTTCCTTCTTTTACTGAACTTCTTTATCTTTACTTTCTATTTTATGATTTTTTTTTTTACTTTTATACAATTGGACTTACGCCTTCGAATATACCATACCAGTTCACCTATGTTATATTCCGGTTTTAGAACGTATTGTACGAATGAATGCTGAAGTTTCCATCTTCTTTCATCGTTTACTTTTTCTGCGTTTACTATTCTCGGACACCTGTAGTGTGTAACATTTTAGATATGTTCTTGCCGCTCTTCTTGTTGGGGTATTATGTAACTAAAATATTTCGTCATTCCGAGGGAATAAATTAAAGCAGGAATAGTCTGTGAAATACTTGAGAGCAAAATGCTATTTCTTCTCTTTTCATACAGCCTCAATAAAAAAAGTTCTGTAAAATACTCTGTCGTGGACTTTTGTAGACTTTTCTATTCTGCTTTTCTGTTCGGCAAATTGCACTGTCATTTTGCATTGTGTATTTAACACGATATTTCTGTTTCCTTTTTAGGACCCTCATGCCAGCACAGACATCAATGACAACGACGATGATCCCATGCCTCGAGACAACGGTGACAATAAACACGGCACTCGCTGCGCTGGGGAAGTTGCTGCTGTCGCATACAACAGCTATTGCGGCATCGGCATCGCTTATAACGCCAGTATCGGCGGTGAGTATCCCTCCGTGTTTTTAATCCTTTGTTCACTTATTAATAAATTAATAACAGATGTTATCATCAATGTTAACAAGAAACGGTTTTAATTTGTTAATTACTAAATACTTTGCAAAATATCAATTTTCCATTTTAATAAAACATTTTAATGTATATTTCACAAAAAAGTCTACAAATTGCTTATCTTCCTTTTTAATGTTATTTGAGAAACATTTATTATTATTATTATTATTATTATTATTATTACATTTTTCATAACTATTCTCCTCATGACTAATAATAAATGTGCAAACAGTGACGAAAGAGAATCGTTCGTCTTTGTTAATATTGACGAAGCAATCTATGATATACGTCAGGAATTCTTAAATTTTTTTCGTATCTCAATACTTTTTGGAAAATATTTCCAACGCGGAGGTTCCCCTCCGTTTCCCCCGCGCTTGCGCCGTGGGTGGAGCTGGTGCGAAGCGGGCGTGTGTCGCAGGCGTGCGGATGCTGGACGGCACCGTCAACGACGCCGTGGAGGCGCGCGCGCTGGGCCTCAACCCCGAGCACATCGACGTGTACAGCGCGTCGTGGGGCCCCGAGGACGACGGCAAGACGGTGGACGGGCCCGGCCCGCTGGCGCGCCGCGCCTTCATCTACGGCGTCACCAGCGTAAGTAGCGCAGCTGAGAGAAAACGGTGGTGAACGAAATGGGTTTGTGGCGGCGAGAAGCTACCGTTGTCCTTGCTTCTCCTTCTACTACCACTTCCAGTTCCATTCGTGGCATTATGGAATAGCAATATGATTTGAAGTGGAGTTCAGGTACAGAGCTTTGCCAAAATAAGACAGGAGTGATGATTTCGAGTTGTTTTATGATACTGCGAGTGTATATTTTTCCGGTTATTAGTCATTTACAAACATTTTTTTAAGTTATAAATTCGATTCTCGATGAGCGAAGTACTTTTAAAATTACAATTGGAACTTTTTATCGGCTATGTAAATGTAGAGCAAAAAGTTAAAAAATCTCCTTTTGGAGGAGGAGCGTATATAGAGTATGATCCTCCACTGTGCCTAAGGCGGAGTTTGCGACTTGTTATGGCCGCTCTACGAACTGATGTTATTGTTCAATGGAGAATGTCTGCCACTCATCACATTGGCTTCGATGCTGCATTGCTCGCCTCTGAGAGCTTGCCTTCCTCAGAGGTGGTTTAGAATAAAAAAAATGATTTATATATTTCCCTATCTAAAATACTATCAGCTTTTTATATGTTTCTTCGATATTTTGTTTACAGTACAAAGTGAATTCTTTGAATTGTTGCTCCATCATCGAAAATAACGACTACAAAGTTTTTCTTTTTTTTCTGATTTCTTTCCTGTTAGAGTGAAAAATGTAAAAACCTTTAGCTGAAGATTCTCTTTACGAATAATTAGTTTTATAGTGGCATAGAAACAATAATACATACTAACATCTAAATCACTATATTCTTCGAAATTGAGTTCATTAGAACCTCAATTTATTGCAAAAGTACAGTTAAGACACAGTTTAGACCCACAGCAGAAAACATACAATGTGCATGCCAAACACTCTGGAAGACTCAATAATAATGAGGAAGCACACTGAACAGCTGGAGTAAATTAGAGGATGACATAATATTTTACCAAACATCTTTTCTTTTGCTAGATAACATAAAGATAAAGGACTTGGTTCTATTTGCTTTTTCCGGGCCTCGAAATAAGGCGAGCTGGTGCTGCCGCGGCGACGTGACTAAGCATGCACGGCCCCGCGTGCTCGGGCGAGAGGAGATGGATGGGAGAGGAACCGATCTCCTCTCCGAAACCGGGGAGGGAGCTTTCTAACTTCTTCACCGATAATAATAAATATTCATAGGTCCTACAAAAATTGTCAAATAAAAAAAGCAGTTACCCGAATAAATGACAGTTACTATGACAGCATACTATCAAAACATTTGCTTAGTCACAAACACTTACGTATTGTGTGTTTCCATCTTTTTTCTTTTCTATTGTTGTCTACAAAAGAAACACTTACGTATTGTACGTTCCTTCTTTTCTCTTATCTATTGTGGTCTACAAAAGAAACACTTGACACTTCATTCATTTGTCCCAAAACGAATTTCAATATTCAAAAGTAAAAATTCACATTTTGTGCTTTCGTCATGTGAAGTCCGAGTATGACTTTTTTATTAATTACTTTGAATATTTTTTATCCTATTTTCCTAACATATTAGATTTTTCATACTACAATATTTTCAGTAAATTTGCCGCTAAGTACGCCAATGTTGTTGCGGTAAATCTCAAATCACATTATTTTAGGCAAATTGGGCGTCGAAGCGTCAAATATGAATTGTCAAATGCCATTCGGCGTTTTCATAATAATTTATCGATTAGTTTGTTGTGATATATTTAATTTTTATTCCTTTATATCGTCATTGTATTAACATTCCCTGGCGAAACAATAACTCCAACCAGATTTGCGGGTAATATTTCCTTTTAGATGGCACAGCCGCTGAAATAGATGGACCAAATTAATGCGGTCAGAGCTACACACGTCAGAGAGATGGTAGAGAATTTGCAATTTATTTCGAAAGTTCGAGCAACACCGCCGAATGTGTTCAGTTTAGTTGTCAATACAGCACGAGAATCGCTGTAGTATTTCATGACATCTCTCAATCATTAGTTGGCTCTTTAAAAAATATTTTTTATATAATTTATTATTTTCTTCACGCTACAGTTTTCGTTTAGACTAAAAATGTATTTTTGGTTTGAATATTGAATATGTGTGGCAGTTGTATTATTAGAAACGTAATTTTAAACTGAAAGCAATCTTTGCTTTGTTTTCATAGAGTATCCCTATCTTGATCGAAAGCATTTGTAATTATGTGGCCCAATGTTTTTTTTCTTCACTACAACTATTTTCTTCTGGGATATTCTAGCTTTTTGTACGTTTGTTGTGATTAAGATTATTTTGATAAATTTCGGTTGAATTAAAAGTGCATTCAGATTATATTGGACAACGATAGGATGTGTGATATACTGAAACGTTTCCTCACATTAGTCCAGTGAAGTTCTTAATTTGAATATTGCCATGATGTAGAGCAACAATTTACTGCTAATTATTCAAAGGTTTCATCTGTCGTTATGTCCTATTCGAGTGGCCTTCGTCCATCCTGCAATGTGTCCGTCCGTCACTCACCCAGTTAGATCCCTCCCTGTGCACCAATCCAGACAAATGAGGTGTCATTCGGCGTGTCTCAGTCTCGGGGTGGGCAACTGATGTTGTTTTTTTCGGAACCATTCAGAAGATTGTAAGAATTATGTCCAATTTGTTTTTCGCTATTTTTACCGCTGCGTGCTAGCGGTAGCTGTGCGAACCATGTGCCTTAGCTTCCAGGCAATAAAAGGTGGCTAGATATTATATCACCCGAACGTCGCTGGTCACAAAATGCGGTAAAGGGCTTGCATTACTTGTAAGGGAAAGATTCATCGTTAGTAGGATTGTCATCTCGTAGAATAACAATCTTTCATGCAATAATTTTGTTATATGTAGCATATACGATGGGATAATCCCCTTTTGTTGGGTAGGGGTTTTGTAGGGTGTTTCCTGTGATGGGAAGTGGTCGAAGTCCGAAACAACATCAAACAAAAAGAGCTGGCACCACACATTTTTTTTATATTTAATTTTAATTCTTAATAAATTATTTTGTTCGTACTATGCCCGAGGATGAAAGAATCTGACAACTGTTTTAAAATTACTTTTCATTTAGAACTTGCATAGTAGACATTTTCAACACTTGAAAATATTTTTTAAACAGTTTAAAGAATCGGCGACGCCACGTTCGGCTAGTGAATGTCAGTAATGTAATAGGGTCTTCATGGACAATGGTGTAGCAAAATCCATTTCCATCCGATGCTGGTATGCATTGTCCCCTGTCCTTCAAACACTTAACCCAACTACTTCGAAGAATTTAAATAATACTACATTTAGACTGAAAATAAATGCAATTCTCATTCTTTCACTCATACTCACTCTCATACTCTCAGACACTCTCTCTTGCTCTCTTTCTCTTACTCTCTCACTCACTCTCACTCTCTCTGACTCACTCACTCTCACTCTCCCTGACTCACTCACTCTCACTCTCTCTGACTCACTCACTCTCACTCTCTTTGTCTCACTCACTCACTGACTCGTCCAAACTGGCATCATGATATAAAATACTTTTTTTCATCTCAGAGAGCCTGAAGACTGATTTTACTACAGAAATAGCGACCTGCTCTCTGCCATTCTACATATGAGAAAAAGTAAAAAATTCAAACGATACATTCATAAATATCATTTTGTCGAGTGATCCATTGCCAGTAATTACTTGACAGTTTTCTATCGGCTTTATTGTTTTGTACTGTCCTATTTATATCGTTTTGCATTTATTTCACTAGTTTATCCAATACTGCTCATTTTTATATGATGAGGGAAGTTAGTCATAGATAGCAAATGTTCGCGTATGACGCGAATACACTGTACCGAGCATTCGCCAGTACATTGCGTGGTGGATCCGAAAGGATGATTTTCGCAACTTGACGGCGGGGCGTTTCTTGCTCGGCAGGGCCGCAAGGGCAAGGGCTCCATCTTCGTGTGGGCGTCGGGCAACGGCGGCCGCCACACGGACTCGTGCAACTGCGACGGCTACACCAACTCCATCTTCACGCTGTCCATTTCGAGCGCGACGCAAGGCGGCTACAAGCCCTGGTACCTGGAGGAGTGCTCGTCCACGCTGGCCACCACCTACAGCTCGGGCACCCCCGGCCACGACAAGAGCGTGGCCACGGTCGACATGGACGGCAAGCTGCGCCCCGACCACATCTGCACCGTGGAGCACACGGGTGAGGCGCGCCTGCCCTTACTAGTCGCCTCAACTAGTTGTGTTACGAGCTTCGGGTTGTCTTAGAGTTAATCGGACGGGTTGAGCTGTAATTATTTTTATTGGCCTGTTACTGTTTCATAGTTTACTTGTGATACCCGGGAGAATTACTCAATTTTTTTAGTCACGTTAATTTAAAGGGGTAGTTGGCACATTGACCGCCAAATTACTTCAAATGTTTTTTATCAGAGCAATTTGATGTTCTTTGAAGGCGTTTCAAAGGCAAGGATTATACATTTCAAACTTGGCGCTCCGGAGATAATCTTAATTTTCCCCAAAAAGCCGCGCGAATTTCTTCTCTGTTGACCAGGGGTATTTCGGTGAGATAAATGTTTTTTATCATTCACTATCGTTTCATCATCACGCTCACATTTTCTTTTCGTATTTATTTTCTGTTGAGTATGTTTCCTCGTATTAGAAATGTTATACAATAAGGTGTCGTCGTTAGTAAATTTTGCGTTGATATTACAATCTGAGAAACAGAATCAGAATGTCGTTTTCTGGCGATTTCACTTTTTTCAATCCTGCTTGATGGATTTGAAAAAGAAAATTCGAATGACGTATCTTCCAGGCGTTCGCGCCCAATAAAACGAGTTTGAGGTTCCCCCATTGTCAGGCATACCACGCACTCGCTGGCGTCGCTTTTCTTTTACCCTCATGCTGAGGCGGCGCTGAGGCTGACGCGGACGGGGGCGGCGTGCGCAGGGACGTCGGCGTCGGCGCCGCTGGCCGCGGGCATCGCCGCGCTGGCGCTCGAGGCCAACCCGGCGCTCACGTGGCGCGACATGCAGTACCTGGTGGTGCTCACGTCGCGCTCCTCGCCGCTGGAGAAGGAGGCGGGCTGGGTCGTCAACGGCGTCAAGCGCAAGGGTGAGTGCGCGTCAGCAGAGCGCTTGTGACGCAGACTCTGCAACTCGGCGCGCACAACCATGTATGTCGCCAGACAAGTTAGTAAAATGATGACTTCCTCGCGCTTTCACCCGTGCCGTACATGCCGTGCGGTGTCGAAGTGAAGGTGATCCAGGCCTGACGACAATGTAATTGATTGAATTATTGAATTGAATTGAATTAATGCCTTATTTTACGTGGGGAGACTCGGGCCATCAGGCCCGCTCTTCCGTCTGACCACGCAAATTTCGCTACGCTCCTTTCACCAACTAGCAGAGAAAGGACGTATTTCTTGGGCGAGAAACAGGCGATTTCAATTTAGCTCAGAGGCGTCATTTAGGCTTGAGGATCTTTTACATGCAAGTAAATCTACTAACATGGGACAGCCGGCTTTACTTCCCCTCCGAAGGAAGGCGTACGAAGGATTTTTTCGCCCTTAAAAATCCACGGCTTCGATCGGGATTGAACCCGCAAACTTGGGTACAACAGTCCAATACGCTAACCGTTACACCATCGCCGCGATTGATAGCCAGGGAAATCATTTAACAGTTTTTAATTATATTAATAATTATGATTTAACATTCGAATGAAAAGCAAAACTTTCCAGCTGCAGTAATACTTGCACTGAAAGCGATGTAGAATGTGGTTCAAAGGGGTATTGTTTCTGAATCCAATAATTTAGAATATCATTGTTTAATAAAAATTCATTCTTATTATTCGCTCTCTTTCTTATTCAGTAAACTAATTTTGGGAAAAAATATTTCAAGAGAAAAACATAATTTTAACAAGAATACGCTGTATCACTGCTTTGTTGTTGCAAATATTTCTGAATTTTTAAACTGTATCTTTAAAGAGGAAATAGTATCGTATTGAAACCCAACTTGAGCGTTATTGACAACCTTTGCTAAGGAGAGGTATACCCTTTAAAAAAAGGTAGAGACTGTCCACAAATGTATGTTTTGTAGATTCGGGCATAGTACTCGTAAAAACAACGATGTTCCTACGGGGAAACGAAAACTGGGTTTTCAACTAGACGCATCGTCGCGAGTTAAGCTCAACGCTTATGTGTGTTGCGAGTTGCATGTGCGCACTGTCTCGTTCTAATCTTTCCGTTTCCGTTTTAGTCAGAAAACTTCTAAATTTTTGGTCGCGATTCTGTGTAGTGTACTTTAGCGGCTAATTTCATATACAGCAGTAGCACGTCTACGGTGTTTTTGTTTCTTGTAGATGGTGCCTTACAGATCGCACAAAACCGCCATCTCTCCTTAGAGCATTATAAGAGGATATGTAACCACATCTGTCAATTACAGAAAAGCTATAAACACTCACTGAACCCCAGGTTTTGATTATTTATTCTTTCAAGAAACTTACAAAATAAAAAACGTGATTTGCTTTATCTTTGAAAGCACAGGAGGCCGTGATTCATATATCAATTGCAGAGTTGACGCAGAGTTGAGATAAAAGGCGGATAAGAAGTAGTGTAACGCACAAAGGTCACCTCCACCCGAAAGGTTACGTGCCCTAACCTATTTGCTGTTGAGTGAGTTGATCACGTTATTGACAGCTTCGCTTCATTACTTCAGTCAGCGAGTTATTCGCTGCATTCTGAGATAAATGTAGCATGTATCTGATGTAATATTGATTGTTGATAGCAGGAAGTCGTAGTTCATGGTCTTGTCGTTGAATCAACTATGTACCTTCGCTGGTATTATGATTATATTAGTCCCAGGTAAGAATATTTCATAAAATACCAACGATGCTTTTGTTCCAAAGATTTCTGGCACATTATTGTGTAGTACTTGATTGAACTGTTAAAATGCAAAGTAGATGGAATTCATTTGTATTTTTTTCAATTCAACGAAGAATTGCATCATAAGTATTCACAATCGCTTGCGGACTTATTTGCGGTGGACTTGAAAGCAGCGTATTTATGGTCTAAGTGTTGTTATGTTTGGTTACTTTTCAGTGAGCCACAAGTTTGGCTACGGATTGATGGACGCTGGGGCAATGGTGAATTTGGCTGAACAATGGACTAGTGTACCACCACAACACATTTGCAAGTCACAGGAAATAAATGAAGAAAGGTATTGTAGCTCGCACGTTTTTGACAGTTTCGCCTTGACCAGTATCAACATTTTAAGATAATTTCAAATTTGAGAGAAATATCATAATCATTTTATCAGGATATTCATGCGTGTGTATTTTAATTTCTCGAACACTTATTCCTTTTGAAGTTCAAATGAAAATGTCTAAAGCCTACAGGGAGTTTTGTTCTGTGAAACAGAGTTGAACCCCTAACTCATTGTATGTAACTTGCAAATTCTCTCATTAGAGCTTCATTGCAAACTTTTATAATGAGAAATAGATATAATTATTTAAATTTAAGAAAACCAATCTAGACAATATACTTAAAAAAAAGTCACAATAGTGATCAGAAAGTAGCTTTTGCACAAAGACGAATCACAAGAACTTGATGGTCTCTCAGGAACGCCTTCTAAATAAATTCAGTAAAATATGCGAGTAAATGTCTATTAAACATATTTAAATAATTACAAATGTCTATAAATATTACAATAATACAATACAATAATTATAAATGTCTATAAATAAGATGAACACTGGTCGAGCACAAATTCTCTTGCTTTTTTCAACATAGTTTGCTTTTCATAAACAAATATTTTGTAATTATAGTATTTTCAGCAATATTTTAAAGGAATCTGGGCAAGATAATGGCAACCTACATTTCAAACATCAAAAACATGCCACTCCTCCACGCCCCACAAAACATCGTTCAAAGGCTGTAGAGTTCATAGAACTACGTACGTGTAAAAGCAGCAGCAATGGTATGCACACCGAGAAATGTCCGAATTTATACAAATTTTGTTGTTGCTGTGGGTCACAGAAATTACAAAATTGAAGGTTTCACGTTGCCCCAAACCCTTCGTTTAGTTTACATTCGTTACATTTGCGTTATTTTTTATATTAATGCTCGTAAGAATTTTGATGAAGTTTGATCTGAATTTCAATGGCCTAAAGATAACATTTTTGCAGGTTTTCAGAAGTGAAACTGAGTAAATTGATTTTCCGGTCTTTTAACTAAATGCTCACGGAGCAATTCACTGAAACATTTGCATATAGCTTATGAGTAAATACCTACTTTGTCGCTCATATCCATATTCGTAACACGAATATTGCTTTCTATGAAAAGCACATTTCCATGAATTAGGAAATAATAATAATAATAATAATAATAATAACAATAATAAATATAAATAATTATTATTATGATGATGATGATTATTATTATTTTGAAATTTAGTCGCAACGAATCTTTTCTTACAGTCGCAAAAAATCTTTTTGCAAACCAAGAAAAAAGTGAAGGTTTTTAAAAGTATATGAATAAAATACTTAATGCATTCTTAAACCAAACAAACAGAACTGTAGCCATCATGGGTGTGCGCCTCATCTAGTTTCCTTGCCAAAACCTTCCCAAGTGCCACTTATTGCACGGTATTTCTCCGTGTCAAAGCGGCAGCATGTGTACGAACGGGCCCCGTTGCTTCCGCAGGCAAATCGACACGGCGTTCGGCACGACGCTGCAAGTGCACATGGACGTGAACGGGTGCGCCGGGTCGCTGAACGAGGTGCGCTTCCTGGAGCACGTGCAGTGCAAGCTGTCGCTGCGCTTCTTCCCGCGCGGCAACCTGCGCGTGCTGCTGACGTCGCCCATGGGCACCTCGTCCACGCTGCTCTTCGAGCGGCCGCGCGACGTCGTCTCCTCCAACTTCGACGACTGGCCCTTCCTCTCCGTGCACTTCTGGGGGGAGAAGGCCGAGGGCCGCTGGACGCTGCAGATCGTCAACGCCGGCAGCCGCCACGTCAACCAGCCAGGTGAGACCGACCTCCCGGCCGCGGGCTGGACAAGCTAGTCTTAGATGCGTTCGGAGGCTTCCGCGGCCGGAGCCAAAACATTCTTGGATATCCGGGATGGGCCGCGTCTCGGTCAGTTGGACTACGTTTCGGCCATCTTGCAGTGGTCTTCTTCAGAGCTTACAGAGTGTAGTTAAATGAAGAGTTGAGATATTGCAAGAAATAGACTTCCGATTTTCTTTGACGGGAACCTCTAAAATGGTGCCAATTGATGTAAAAATGATGAGAATCTCATCTCTTTCTCAGAGTTTAAGCTCGATCGGATAATGTGAAGACCTGCACCGTCAGCTCCAAAGTTTAAAAATTGTAGTATTTCTAAAAAATCTAATGTTTTGCAATAAAAATAGGCCTGTTTTTTCCTAGAAATGTATTGTTTATTAGGTTTTCTATAGAATATATCTGTCTTCAATTATTATATCTTGTTTGACAAAGGTACAGATTGAAAAATATATGGAATTATCCAGGACTGGACTTCGAAATTCGAGTTATTTGTTAAAAAAAATAATCTTGGAGTATTTTGGGGTATTTTTTTTCACACCCTTTCATCTAACCGAATCCCCCCATCTAGTTGCAAAAATATAATTAATAGCATCTTACTTGAATTGTTTGGTGGTAAAGAACTTAAATGTAGAAAAATTCATTTTTTTAAATACTAATTTACGCGAATTTCCCCGACCGTTCCACGAAAATCCCATATATTTTGCGATTTCTACGTTTGTAAAACAAGTTGTAACAATAAAAATTGAAAACAACAGTCTCTACAAAACTAAAATTATAACACGTTCTTGGTACAATAAACTCTATTTTTTTAAAATAAAATAACCCTATTTTTAATGAAAAAATTGCAATTTTTTAAACTTCAGTGCTGATGAGGCAGATCTGAACGTTATCCCATCGAGCTGAAACTTCGCGAATTTCATTTTTACATTAATTGGCAACTTTTTAGGGGATTCCTTTAAAGAAATTTCGGAAATCGATATCTTCCAACCGCCGTAAAGAAAACTAAGAACCTTGTCCACTTAGTGTAATTATATCATATTGATAAAATGAACATTATTTTATAATCTAACTCATATCAATATTACTTACACTCTTATCTGACAAGTAAACGTTTAATTAATAAACTATTTCATTTTCATTCACTGGAAATGAAAGAGAACGTTGAAATTTCTGCCAAGCTACGTAATTTAAAATCAACTTTTCACGCATTACGCATTTGCGCCTTGAGTGGAGTTGGGGCGTGTTGGTGGAGAAGGCTCTCACGGCCGCTTCGCGCGCGGCGTGCCCGCAGGCATCCTGAAGAAGTGGCAGCTGATCTTCTACGGGACGTCGACCAACCCGATCCGGCTGCGGCCGGCGGGGCAGCCGTCGTTCGGCGCGGCGTTCGCCGGGGCGCAGCAGGTGCAGCACCAGGCCGCCGCGGCCGCCGCCGCCTTCCTCTTCCCCGGCGGGCAGCACGCCTCCCCCTCGCCCGCCGCGGGGAGCCCCGCCGACTATTACAACTACAACCTCAACCCCGCCTTCCAGAATTTCCCCAACATCTACAGCGCGGCGGGCAGCGAGCCCGAGTCGTCGGTGGCGCCGCTGGCGGGCGGCGGGGCCCAGGGCGCGGACGCCGGCGCCGGCGCCGGCGGCGGCGCGCGGGACAACCTGCTGGGCGGCGGCGGCGACGACGAGGGCGGGCGGCGCGTGCTGCACAGCTGCGACCCCGAGTGCGACTCGCAGGGCTGCTACGGCAAGGGCCCCACGCAGTGCCTGGCCTGCAAGCACTACAAGCTGGACAAGTGAGTGGCGGGGGCCCCGGCGCCCCCCGCGCGCTTGCGACGCGCAGCGCGACCCGCGGCGGGGCGGCCGACGGGCGGGCGCCCCCCCCCCGGCCCCGTCGCGCCCCGCGCGCGCCCCGGCGACTGCGCCGGCGAGCGAGAACGGCGGCGACACAAAGGCATTCAATTCGCGTTTAGAATGTTTATATCGCTAGAATATGTGTATGTATTTTGAATCTTATCGAAAGAGCACGAATAACAACAAATTCTTTGCGATCCGTCCTGTTTTAATGAATCATTTCATGTTCGTCCTTTACGTTGACGTTCTCGATCCGCTGCGCAGAGAAAATGAGGAACCCCATGAGTGTAAATGATCTGCAAACATGGGATACCATGTTGAATTGCATTGACAAGCCTATATTTTTCTCTGTACAATTAATGTGTATCACTTTTCCCGTCAAATTTGCAATTGTCATTCTGCAGAGAATGTAATAGACTCTAAAATGAAAAAATCAAGAACTCATTGTGATTGATTGAATTTTATGTTTGTATTGCAATTCAGCAAAATTGTTTATTTGCATGATATACTGCATGTATGAATTCCTCGTTGCACTCAAAGGCCTAATTTCTTCTCATATAATTTGTATATATATAATTGTATGACAAGGGCGAGAAGGAATTGGACCTTGCATGTTGCCTTGCAAGTCTTTATGGTACAAATCCATCAATTTTTTTTTTAATTGGTATATTTGGGAACTCTCGTTAGTACTCGTATTTATTTTTTCAATTCTTGTTAAAATGTAAACCAAAAACGGAATGTCTTGGTGCCAGCTGATCATATGTACCATGCTGACTGTATACTGCCTTCAAATATGTGTGGACAGAAACCTGAGTGAATGCATGTTCAATTTGAATAATGAAGGAAATTTATATTAATATTTTTGTAAAACGAAGATATGAATATTATAGTTTTTTTATTATCGTGCAACTGAAAGAAAAACGTTCGTGACAATTGTTCAATTGGAAATGCAAAAGCTCAGTGTTTTTTTCGTTGTTATATGTGTGTTTAGATTAGTCTTTCAGATAATGCCCAAATATTTACATGCATTGTTTAACCGATATAGTAGTGTGTGTTCTTACAGGATAGAAGCTGAAATCTTGGTGGACTCACACATTCTACCTTCTTTCTACATCCTTCAAATATTTTCCAGCACCATGTCTTGCTTATTTTGGAGCTCCAGGAATTACTTGTACATAGGGGAACTTTCACTATCACCTAATTGCTTTTCATACAATTCATCTACTTCACATCTTCAAGTTGCCTTGTCATTTGGACAAGACCGGACTAGTGTCATAAGCAGCTCATTTTTGACAGTTCTTTATCCTTAATAAATTTAGAATCTAGGTGGAATGTTTAGATGTAAAAACGTTCTTATGATAGAAGTGTATATAAACTTCGTTTCGTAGCAAAAACATCATAAAGTGCAAGAATTATCACCGATGTATAGTTGTATAATTATTTAATGACCGAATGATTTTAGAACTCTGAAACAAGTGTTTTTGCTTAAGGCCGCCAACTGGTGAAATTCTGTAAATTTGTGAATAATGTAGCAAAGGGACGGCAATTTTTAAGTTGATGGTTATGCCACTTAAAATGTAAAATAAGACATTATAATGAAAGAAAAGGGCAGTTTTCGGGCAAAAAAATACTGTCATAGCTTTGTACATAGTCAGGAGAACCCTCTGGCACTTCCACGTCTCTGGATTTCGGGGAGGTGGTGGTGGCGGCGGCGTCGGTGGTCTGTGGTCTGTGGTCGGGGCTCCCCGCGCGCGGGCGTCGGGGCGCCGCCGGCCGCCCGCGCTCACGCCGCCCTTGGCGCCTTCTTGCAGCACGTGCGTCAGCCGCTGCCCGCCGCGCAGCTTCCCGAACCAGGCGGGCGTGTGCTGGCCCTGCCACGACAGCTGCGAGACGTGCGCCGGCCCCGGCCAGGACAGCTGCCTCACGTGCGCGCCCGCGCACCTCCGCGTCACCGACCTCGCCGTCTGCGTGCAGCAGTGCCCCGAGGGCTACTACGAGAGTGAGTGCTACCTTGCCTTCCCAGTCGTTCGCACACCGCGGAAAATCAACCTGCAAATATCAATGTATCTACGATTGTCTGAACAGTGTGAAACTACGAATCTTGGGATGGAATTGAAGTTCCGTTTCAAGAGTTACCAAAGCTAGTATTCCAATACTTACGAAACTACCTTGAAAATACCAAAAAGTTTCAAGAGTTATCAAAGCTATTTCTGTTTCAAGAGTTATCAAATTTATTTCCTCCTTCAAATCAAAATTTTGCACGTCTGTCTCCACCCGTGTCGTGGAGAGGTGAAAACCCATTTAATAGGTTTCATTTTTGGATATCAGCCTAAAGGACATAACTAGTAAAATCGTTTTAAAGGCCTGCTACGCACCATTTCCGAGCTATGTTCTATCGGTGTTTTCTGTCAGGATCCAGAGGCGGAGTGTGTGCGGCGGGTTGCATGGAGGACGCCCACGCGTCCAAGTTCATTTTCCATTTTAAATTCAAAGGCCGTGGTTCTAGAGAGACGTCGAGTTATTCTGAGAAATAATAATGTAAAGGTTTTAATCATACTTTTCTGTGTCAGAGTAAAGAGTCTTTCCGTGTAAAGAAGACATTTCCTTATTTGTTACGCCAGCATCACAATACTTGCACAAAATGTAATATTCGATATGTCAGTTTATCTTCTTCTTGTCGAAAATGTGGCAGAGGATTATCATTAGCCGAGCCTTTCATTTCTTCGGAAAGAAACGTTGTGTAGTAAAAATATACACCATTAGGGTACATATATAATATGTAAACAAAATTATATGTAATATCAGCAGTTCTTTAGTTCTACATGTTCCATACACAAATTTATCAATGGAAATTATACGAAACTTGATCCTTCTTTTTCGAATTATTCGGCTCGAGTACTCCAAAGAATTACAATGTAAGAATTCTCCAAACAGATTGCACTCGTATTTGTGATTTTATTTTAATGAAAATAATTGAATCGTTATTAATTTTATTTATAAGTAATAATTTCTCTTTTTTCTTTATCTCAAAAACATTCTTATGCATGACCAACATTGTAGCTCGTGAAATTTTCCCCTACGGTAGTTCTCATTTCAGCGTTTGTTTCGTACTTGGTTTCCACTTTCATGCACTGGTTTTCAGTTTTCCGAAACGTTTTTATGCACCTTTGCCTCTGAAACTCAAATTTACTCTCTCGTATACATAGTATAGAGTAATATGTATAATGTTGCGAAAAAGATGTTGATATTTTCATGGAACGTTTTCGAATTCCTCATACCGAAAAAATGTTGTTTTTAACATCAGCCTATAAACAACACTAGCGTCTAAATGTACACGGGATTTTTAAGTCAATATTCCCCGATGGATCTCTAGGCTCTGCGAATTCGAAACTAATCTTTTAATTTAATTTGGGGTGGTAGTGTACATTAATCCCTTAATTATTTTGACATTTCCTCAAAACTTTCTCCAATTTATTTATTGTCAAAAAGAACAAGTTCGTTTATAAAATGGCACTGGTACGATTTTCATTAACACCTCTGAAATGTCCTGTATTGCTAAAGTTACAGATTGTTTGCGTGCTCTCTTAATCTACATTATTGGAATTAGAGCTGTTCTCTTTTAAAAAATTACACCTTTAAATAATGTATTTTTTTCTAAATTCAAGTTTTACAAATGCGTTGATATAATTTTCTCGAAAAGGCTCCAATTTTTTTCTTTGAACTTTTTTGTGAGAATACAGTACTACTAACTCTCAATTATATGGCGCAATACCACTATCATTAAAACTTTTGAATTTTCAGAAACTAAAGATATGCATTTCTGTGTATCGTAGTCGCAGGAATTATGTTGCATTTACGTTTAAATCACTGCATTTACGTTAAATGCACAAATCTACGCGCTCGAGTTCAAAATCCTGCCCGAGCAACCTTTTTTGGGGGAAAGAGGGGGTGGACACTCACAGTAGCTTGTCCTATGTCAATGAAGTGGTCCCCACACAAGTGAAGTTACTCCTTCACTAGTTTCCAAAACACATTCAATCGAGTTCAAATGAGGGAAATTTTCGCACTGGTCCAACTAGTGTTATTACAAATAATACGAGAAAGAACATACTATTGTGTTTTGTAGTCGTCGGTAACACTACTATGGCCCTAAGTACTTTACTACTTTGATAACTAGTTTCCGAAGGCATTATATGTGTAACCATGCAGTTCCAAGCTTGGCGTTTAAAGAACGCGCTGGAAACACTGGGACCAGCGGTGATTTACCACACTTGTTGCCATTGACGCATTTAAATGTTCTCGATTTATGTGTTGCGATAAGAGACACTGGCGAATTTCACACTGGAGAAATGAAAAAAAAAAAATGTGAAAGAGATTTCCATTTATTTAGGAAGGTAGATACCTCATTGAAATCAGACTTCTCGGCTACTAATAGCATGGTATAAAATAAAATAGTTTTTAAATAGATATTGCCTACATTAAAAGAGAAATATACAAATCACTGTTGTTTACTTCATCCGTTTGAAATTTGTTTTCTCGCGTAATACTGCCGTGGGAAATCAAACGAGGTAGATATGCCACCATTACTCTTTCGTCAGCTTACCCGAAAAATAAACATGAAAACATATTAACATGTTGATTTATTGTAAAAATTAAAATTCTCCATGCAAATTAGAATTACCTGCAGTCGAATAACATGTCCACGGAAATTGCATTAATTTTCTTCATTGAGATGTTGTCTGTTTAAGCGCAATTCTCGTATATTGAATCATTTTCTCCATCATCGAGTTAAATGTTTTCTTTAAAGAATTACGAACTCTCAAATGAGCTCATGGATACTTCGGAAAGTACTGAAGTAATTGGGACCTCAACCAAATATTTTACTATAAACATTTGCATTATAAGCAATTGATCGCCAACATGTAAACGCACGTAAAAGGGGAGGAGTCATCAAAACAATTGTATCTCCCATCCCCAGGAATGTTAGTTAAAGCCACGGAAATATTTTATTAGATTATAGAAGTTAACACACTGCACACGGCTGACTAAAAATGTAATGTAATGTTATGTTGCATCTCTCCACGAATTAAATACTAAGACTTATAATAAACTTAGAACAGACGGCAGGCACGGAAAAGATGGCATCGGCGGCAGTTGGAGCAGCAGTTATAGCAAGCCTTGTGCTTATTAGCCCTGTTCGTTGGGTATGAAAATGCCGGATCGCGGGCAATTCCTACAACAAGCATATTTATAGTATTCCTCCCGTGCATTTTGTTTAATTTTTACAATAAATCGTTTTAAATAATCGAAAATGCAAAGTAAACGTACAATTATGTTGCCATTTTGGCAAATATCTACCATTTTTATAAAAATTAAAGAAGTCATACGTAACAAATACAAAAATTCATTTTAATTATTGAAAATTAGCTAGTCAACGAGTTAATACTATAGTACAACAAGTGTTGACTACATTTAAGTAAAACGACCAGATTGTTCAATTTTGTTTAATCCCTAAGGCAATAATACGTAAACATAGATATGATAACAATATACGAGTATACTGTGCCCTTTCGTTTGTCATCGTTGCAGATTTTAAAATTTATCCATACCTTCCACATGTCACTTTTATTAAGGATTTGACCCATTTAAGGAAATGAGGTAAAAGGGTTCCTGTCAAAATTTCAAGGAGACGACGGGTCCTCAGCTGTGCGCACGCCTATGCCTCTTGTTGCGATATCACATTATTTGCTAGTTCTTTAACTATTGTACAGTCAATATTCCACGATGGTTTTGATAACTGTTCTTTTTCTGCTGCAGAATGTAAATGACGTGCCCACTTCATGAATACACTGATCAGTTATTTTTCACACTAATGTTCTTTGCACAACAATAAACCAGTGCTGCTATAACAACAGGCATTTTTCGCATTATTTATAAGGTTACGTAATTTTATAATACTATTTGAATATTGCAAAAAATATTCGAACCCGCTGGGATTTGAATTCGAGTAATTAAGTTTAGTAAGCATTCAGCTTAGCCACTACTATACTTTGTGTCAGCATAACAATTCATAATAGCATTTCCTGATATGTTATAAAGATAGTTGAGTATTTACAATTGTCGAAAATTCAGTTATTTTAATCAAACTTGGAAGATTTCGAGAAAAAATTAAGAAAAAGTTAGCTAATTTGATAAAAACCTTGTTTACGTATTTCATAAAAGTTGACACTATTTCAATCAAAATTACATAAAAACTATATATATTTTCCACAAAAATGTACATAACATTACGTAAAGATCTGATTTAAAAGAACATATTTTGTTAAGAAAATAATATCTCTCTTCATTATTGTACTTTTAGCATACGCTGAAAAAACTTTTAACATTTGCTATTTTCGAAAATTCAGAGAATTCAACTAACATCGGTTTTGGCCCGTTTTAATGAATACTTTATCCAAAAAAAGTTAAGAAGAAAAAAATTGATATATTTTTGAAATTTTTTTTTTAAATTACCTTTATTACATGAAAAATTTCTCGAAAGTTAATATTATTTGAAAACAATTGTACATGATATTATTTAAAGATTTGTTTGAAGAACTGATTTCATTAAAAAAACAATTTCTATCTTCAGTATTGTAGTTGTAGGAAGACGCCAATAAAAATTGCCTTGAGCAATTTTCGAAAATTCAGATAATTCAAAGAAAATCCTTCTTGTACCATTTTTACTTCCTAGCGTTCCACTTAAGTAGTATAGAGAAAGTATGCTTAGTATTACAATGCTACAACTCAAAACTGCGATTTTTCAACAGAAAAAAATAGTATTACTAATCCCGAGAAAGTGGATAATTCGTGTTGCCGTATGTAATAAATAACTTTCTCTAGCGCCGTGTATTTAAATCCACGTGGGTGTTTACTATCGAAAAATTGATTTACGGTAATATGTCTGTCCGTCCGCCTGTGACAAAGCTAGCGGCTAAACCGTAAGTAGGATTTTCACCAAAACTGATATTTTCCGATCGATCTGGCTGATGTTGCAGTCCCTCGAAGAGTACTTTGCTCTACCCGAGAAAAAAAAATTGAAAAAAAAAATATTTGTGCCATTTTTTTAAATATCTTGTTTTTAAAATTACCGTTATTTCACACAAAACTATGCGAATACTACTTATAGTTTGAAAACAATCATGATACTTTGAAAACAAACATGACAATTTCTATCTTCTGTATTGCAATTGAAAGAAGACGCCGAAAAATTTTAACTTTTGCCATTTTGGTAGTTTGGTGAACTGAACGAAAACACGTACACACGTAACAGTTTATTTTACCGATTTTGTGGAATAAAACAGTAATATGTAAACAATTAAATTTGCGTTATTTACATATTTATATAAATTTATTTCATTAACACATTTATTTTACGTTCATTCACCAGAAAGCGACTGGTGTACTTTCACTGAATACATGCAGGTAATTATTATTATATAATTATCCGGCACTAGTAATTACTATTCAGATTTCAGCAATTGTGGTCAGTGGTCATTAATCAATACGGATTAACGATGTAATAGCTAACAATATAAAAATGTAACGTTGTGAGGACATTATTCAAAATTAAATTTAACTCTTGAACATTTATTTCGAATGTTATATAAACCAGTAAAATTAATTTAATTATAATTTTACGGAAGTAAATTTCATTCATTTTGTTACAATACTCTAAAAGTATTTGGTTTTTGCTCAGTTCTTGAACGATTTAGTGTAGTTTGCTTAATCAGTATATCGCTAAGTAACTATAACGATCTTATTGTAATTTAGATGTTAAGTAATGTTCCGAAAAACTGTCAGGTTTTTGGTAGTGGTCGAATATTTCAGTACATTCGGTTTGTTCGTTTCAGATTTGGAGCAGAACACCTGCGTGCCGTGCGAGCCCAACTGCGCTAGCTGCCAGGACCGGCCCGATCACTGCACGGCCTGCGACCACCATCTCGTGCTCCACCGCAATCGTTGCTACGCCGCTTGTCCCGAGTACACCTACGAGACTGAGGACTACGGGTGAGAATTGCAGTTCTCCTTCGTAGCTTTTGTATTCTAAAACACATTCTATGCTAACGTAAATCCAAAATCTTGTGAAAGCGCAAAAAGGAAGGCTATATTTCAGTAAGTATCCTACATACAACATTCACTTGTCACTCCTGGCAAAATAAGAATGGAGGGCGGGGGCGAAGGCAAGATATTTAAATCACTCGTTGTGGATGAATTGGACTGGATCAGTTGCGAATTGGCATAGGACTCCGTTGCCCTGCCAGCAATATTGAGAAAGCGGTGTATAATTACTTTAATTTTTTTTTTAATCGAAAATTAAATTACATTTGAAAGTTAAAAAGAGCTGAAATATTTTTTTTGCCCCATTGTAATAAATGCAGTCATAATACTTATTAACTTAACGCGTTTAACACATGAAAATGCTTCTGGCGAATTCAGTATGAACTAGAAATAAAAAACATTGTCAAATTGCTAAACTTTATAATTTTATTGTAGAGAATTTGGCTATTCATATTTAATGTGAACCTTTTCAGTTGCTAAAAAATTACGTTTCTGTAATAAAAGTTTTTTTTCTCTTTTGGATCAAGGACGCTTTCTTAAATTTATCACTACCAGAATATTTGATATTGTAATATAACAACAGCGCAAGGGTCGAAACAGCGACGTTTCGGCACCAGTGCACCTCTGGTTTGAATTAAACATTTAGCAATCACTTCTATTGGACTGTATGGTTTAAAATGAAAGTTGATTTCACATTTGATTAAACGCAATGCCTTATTACGAGGGGGAGGATGATTTGAAAACCTAAACCATTGTCAAAAGTGATCAATAAAATGTCCTTAAAACAGAGAAAATGACTTTAAAAAATGGTCAAAAGTTGTCAATCCAATCAATCAAAAACCACTTCGGATGAACAACTTAAGCTGTTGGGTATGTTACTGATGTAATCGAAGTTTCTTTCTTTTGTTCAAGTGAACTCAGCTTGCAAACTTTGGGTTTGGGCTGTTCTTTAAAAGAAAATCTCTGCCTTTATTTATCGCGAAATTGGCCGAACTGACAATATATGAGCGAAGAAATCGAATAGACTACTCAGGAATTCTGTGGTAAACATTTGTTGCACCTCGTAAATGTTATTTGAAGCAAGTACCATTAAAATTATACGAAAATATATGAAGTCAGCTAAAAATGTATTAAAAATGACATAAAAGGTTAAAAAATTATATATTAGTCGAAATCGGCGAAAAATGCAAAAACTTAATTTATAAAAATGGGTCATTTCGCTTTGTCATATCATAAAATTAATTTCGTACTAAAAGCCATTGTTCTAAAGTGAAAAAATAAAATTTCATTAAAAACCGCCCCTACTTATTAAATATATAGAGTACATATATTTAATAAGGCATTAATGGCATTATTATGGACCACTGAAAGAATCTTGTGAACATTGAAGGATCTTGACCGATATTCTTCGATCGCCGTCACAACACTGAGCCCCGTCGTTTCTCTGCGTGTCCGCAGGTGCGCCTCGTGCCACTCGTCTTGCGAGACGTGCAACGGCACGGGCGAGTCGCAGTGCATCAGCTGCCGGCCGTCGCACTTCGCGCTGGCTGGCGCGTGCCTCAGCTCCTGCCCCGACGGCTACTACGCGGACAAGAAGCGGCGCGAGTGCATGCACTGCCCGCGCGGCTGCGCCACCTGCAACAGCGCCGTCTGCCTCACGTGCGACGCCGGCTGGGCGCTCAGCCCCAAGGGCCGCTGCGCCCCCGAGGGCAGCAACCGCTGCGACTCCGGTACGTCGCTCTCGTAGAAATACTGCTTTAAACAGGACCAGAGGAACCAAACATCACCGACACTCGATGAACAATAACATTGAAAACAAATTCACTTTCGTCAAGTTAATGGGCGAGGCAGTTACAAGTTTATTAATAGTCTGCTAATTAATGGTTAGCGTTGGAATATTTCATTCTCATTTTGTTGAAAAAAATATTTCATAATAACATTTTAGACAATGGTCGTGAATACTATAGTATATTAATTGAAGAACATAACTTATTTTATAATCTGTTTAGATCCGTGAAGAACTTTTAACTTTAATTGCTCCTCCAAGTGATTCAGGGAAGTGACATCCTCTCAAACTGTCAGTGGTCACAGTCAGTGGGGTGCTAGGGGAAGTATAGTAATGATTTGAACCAGACTACATTTGCATTCTAATTAACACATGTGGTCATAAAAAAAAACACTTCTCTTGACAATGATCATAATTATTTTTTCAGACCTGATAAATCATAATAGTATTTGTTAGTACCTCATCTAATTTATAATTCTTCAATTGAATTCAGCACTTCTTTCATTAAACATCTCCTATAATCTTTTGCTTTTCCTTTCATTCAGACACTGAATTTCTCATAGGGAATACCACGAGTGCTTTGGAAATTATCGATAAATCCCAACTCACAAAGCAAGGACATTTTCAAAATTTGCTAAAAAACATCTCCAATTTTTTTTCATTAAATTCCCTGTAAGATTACAGTAAAATATACTTGTAGGTCCAATTTTCACTGTTAACTCTGAAATCTCAAAAATTGCAAAAGTTGGCAATTCCTATATCTACAAAATTGAAGATGGGGATTTTTCCTTCAATGAAATTTGTAGTCCATAATTAAAGGGCTCAGTAGAACAAGGGGCTACTCCACATAGACATAGACTGAGGGTTGACCTGAACTGCCCTCATATAACTCAAAATGTTTTTTAACTTTTAACACAGTACACTTGCATATAATTTCATACTAAATTTAAATAACATTAAACTATAAGAATAATTTTTGAAGTTTTGTATTTTTCTAATTACTCAATTTCACAGAAAATTTGGGCTTTCAATTGCTCCTTTCATTACGGCCATGTACATTTTGAGTAGTTTTCATGTAATATTGCATGCAATATGTGCAATAATAAAAAAAAAAAAAAGAAAAGAAAAAAAATCCCAAAACAAGCCCAAATTTTTTTCTTTTAAATTTTGGTAGGAATAATGTTATACAAAAATGTAATGTTTTAACTAGCCTGTCATGTTGTTAATATTTGCTTTTGCAGCGATTTGTCCACATTATTGCATTTACAAGTACATGTACATTAAATGATATCTCATAGTCTCGGAAACTCTAAAGTTTTCTTTGAAAATGATCTCAAAATTCCACATTTTCAGAAATGTTTAAATGCCATTTTCGCCCAAACATCTCCAATTTTTTCTACAAATAATTAGTCAGATAGTGCTAATTGCACTGTTTAAGATTACATAAAATTCATTTTGCTGTATTTTTTTGATTTTTCAAATATTACACCAATGTAAGGTTTTTTGAAATATCTCTAATTCCTTTAATATGCACATTGCCAGCGATTTGTATACATTATTTGATTTGTGAGTAGAAGTGCTTCAAATGAAGTTTTTCAAAAACTCAAAAGATTTCAGTGATAAAGAGATTCCAATTTCACATTTAAACTAATGCCTAAACACATTTGTCTTAAAAGTGGTTCCAAATTTTTAACTGAAAATTTCCATATATGATGAGGTTTTATTCTTGTGTAATATTATTAAAGTTATATTTTGGTTTTATCATTAGAAAACCTAAAAATTGAGAAAATTTCCAAAAACAATGTACCTTAGTCAACGATAAAATTGCAGGTGGCAAAAATATGTGGCTAGTTAGAAAATCTATCCCAGACCATAGAAATTAGAAAACTAACTAATACGAGGAAGTGTGTGCCATTCATTTGCACCACTAGTTTAATATGCAGTAAGTTATTAGATAGATGGATCGAAGTAAACACATAACATACATTGACAAATTTAACATACTCATTTCAGTAAATTGTTTCAAAACTACAGCCATCAGCTAACAGTCTTAATGCTAAATTCTCGTTACTACTGTAGTTTGAAAATACAACCACATCAAATAGTAAACTAGTGGTGCTACACTATAGCACATATCTTACTACTTAATTTTATAATTTCTTTAGTCTGGGATTGTTTTTGGGTCTTGCCCTTTCCTCGTGCCAAATGCCATTTATTACTGCCCAAAGTACAATTTTCTTTTTCTCAATTTTTCGTTTTCTTGATGCTACAACCAAAATATTAAGATTTTTTAAGAATATTGTAGAAGTGTAAAACCTCATCTAATAGAAAAATTTTCGTTGAAAAATTGAGAACCGTTTGTAAGAAAATGTCATTTAAGAGTTAGTGGCGGATCGTGGGTATTCGCACATTGGTACACCCAAATTAAGTAGGTGCAATTTCTCTTAAACATCTCTTAACAAGCGCCTCTTATAGCAGCTTTCTCAGAGATTTACAAAAAATGGTATTTCAAAACACTCGGGAAATGCAAATGAGGAAACTGCACAACAATGGTTGCTTATG
This sequence comes from Gryllus longicercus, assembly GCA_038098605.1. Lineage (NCBI taxonomy): Eukaryota > Metazoa > Arthropoda > Insecta > Orthoptera > Gryllidae > Gryllus > Gryllus longicercus. The sequence continues at coordinate 1,318,656 of JAZDUA010000199.1, read as the reverse complement.
AATGGATGGAAATCTCGGCCAGTGATGTGGACATTACTGTGCAGATGCAGTGGCAATCTCTGTGAGTGTCTTGATGTGACTATAAGATATAGCTTGAGGTTTTACAAGAAGTAAAACACTGAATAAAGGAAGTGTGAGATATTACTCCACATAAATTATCTCTCATCTCTTCCTCTCTTCCCTTCTTCGCTAGCATGCAAAATTCAAATGCATTGCTGTACAAAGTGTTGCATTCATAAGTTTTCTGTTAATTCAATGTTATATGCCCATTTTCTTATGTTTTAAAGCAAGTTGCAAATACAAATCCATTACGAAGCAAGAAAAAACCCACTCTCATGTCCATACATCACATGTGATGCAAAGGCATATGGGTGGGTGTGAGAGAATGGGTAGAAGGGAGAGAGAAGAGAGGGATTCCACACCCTAATAACATAACCACGAGCTGCCACTGTTCCACTCACTAAAGCAACAATATAGAAATCACTGGAAATGTGCATGTTAATTATATTAACATGAGATATATTTTAAAAAAATACAATTCCGTAATTTTGGAAATCGAATACAGCAAAATGGCTTTTATATCACCTTATACAGTGCATTTAGCACTATCTGCACAGAAAGTTAAAAAAAATATCTGGAGACATTTTCAAAAACAATATGCATGTGCGTTTTTGAAAATGCAGAAATTTTGGGCTCATTTTCACAAAAAAGTTTTGAGTTTCCAAGAAACATTGTAACCCACCATTTGAAGCGCATGTAAATGCAATATTGTAAACAAATTGCTGCTAATGTATTAACGACATGAGAAACAAGTCAAATAATTACAATTGTCTACTTATACAAATGTCAGCTTATGCAGTACAAGGAGCACTATCCCTACTATAAGTTTGAAGAAAACATGGAATATTTTTGAGAAATTTTTATTTTTGTTATTTTTTTTAATATTGCACATGTTTTATGCAGTATTGTGTGGAAACTTCTAAACTTTTCAAAAAAAAAAAATGTACATGATCTTAATGAAAGAACTAATTATGGAGAACAAATTTTATTTGTAGGAAAAATCCCTATCTTCAATTTTGTAGTTGTCTTAAGACACCAGAAAATTTCAAACTTTTGCAATTTTCGAATATATAGAGTTAACTGTGAAAATCAGATCTATTTCACCTTTAAAAGTGCATTTTACTCTAATCTTACAAGAAATTTAAAGAAAATATTTGAAGCCATTTTTGAAAAAAAGTTTGAAAATGTCCCAGGGGCATAATGTTAAGCACCCCCAAAAATGAATGAATGTCAAATTCACAGACCTTCGAGTGAGGCCAGAGTGACAGGGGAGTATTGACATCGGAAGAACTCCTACATACAGTTTAGGAGTGCTTTAAACTTTTTCATTTGCTCTGGTTGTCATCAAATCGGTCCGGCTTCTTTCCTTGAGGCTTGTCAGTAGCAGAATACATATCCTGGCTGTGTTACGGCTGCATAGGTTGAGTTCAGTAGAGGGGCTGCCTCCTTTCTGCCTACAAACTTGCAGAATTTATTCAGGGTTTTTCTCGAAGACAGGTTGTTTTCATCTCACCTGGAGAGTCACATCTACTCCTGTATGAAGGGAATGGAAAGGAAATCCTAAGAATCGGGATCGTTTGTGTTACTCGATACACCTGTTGAATCCGATGGTAGGGAAGGAACAAAAGGCACTGAAAGATGGATATTTCAAAAGGAGAGGACAGCGGTCAACTGCTCCTTTATAGGTACAAGAAACCGGGCTAACTGCTGCATTTCTCACCCTTCTGTAAGGGCGTGCCAGGCGATGGGGTTGCTACATCCCTACGCCTAACAGAATAGCTCCAATTGCAGTCTGCACTCTACCTCAGGAACAACAGAGGTTTAGAAAAGGTTGTTCAACAATAGATGACATATTTATTTTAAAACAAATAATTGAGAAATGAGTGGAGTTCAATAGAGAAACACAGTTAGCCTTCGTAGATATTGAGAAGACTTTTGATAATGTCAACTGATATAAATTATGGAGCATTATGAAAGAAGAAGGATACTCAAATCATCAAGTGCAAGTGGTGAAAAGTATGTATGATAATGCTAATATCACAGTAAAATACAATGGTAATGTTATAAAACAAAATGATTTGTTTCCAGGAAAAGGATTATGAATAAAAGAGTAAAGCAGGAAGACAGTCTTTCACCAACACTGTTTAACACATATCTGGGATATATAATAAAAATGTGGAAGAACACAGTGCCCTCAGAAATTCACCTGGGCAAAAATACATTTTTAAATACTCTTTTATATGCTGATGACCAGGTAATTTTGCAGGAAAACGAAGATGATTTACAAAGATCTATTTACCGTCTGGAGCAAATTTTTATGGAGGACAATAAAATAGTATCAGATAACACAGACAAAAGTGATGGCTTTTAAAGGAAAAGAATCAATAAGGGCAAAGATTGTGCTTCAAAATATAATTTTAGAACAAGAGACGCATTTTAACTACCTAGGGTATGAAATTACATATGGAAGAGATAAGGAGATCACCAGCAAAATCCATAAATTTCAAGCAATATGTGCAACTATAAGTTGAAGACATGAATAAGAAGGCATGAAAAGAAACAAGTTAAAATTTTATGATATTATTGCCCTCCCAGTTCTACTGAATGAATGTGAAACCTGGGTTCAAAAAACAAGATTTTAGGAGGATCGAATCAGCAGAAATGAGATTTTTGAGAGGAGTAAAGGGAGGAGTTAAGAGATCAAATAAAAAGTGAGAAAATAAGAGAGGAACTGGGGCAGAAAGAAACAGTACAAGACAAAATTAAAAAATTACTGACAGCAATGGGTGACCCATATTGGAAATATGCCGCAAGACAGACTTCCAGGCAAGCCCTGAGCTGTAAGCTGAGAGAAAAGAGAAACATTGGAAGGCCAAGAATGAGATGGAAAGAGGCTGAAACAGGCAATATGACTATTCCATAAAGGAAGATGATGATGATGATGATGATGATGATGATGATGATGATGATGATGATGATGATGATGGTGATGTGATGATGGGTTTAGAATTGGGTGTTGTTCACAGATGACAGACAGCTAAAATTAAGCTGCTCTCCAAAAACGCAAAAAAATTAAATTCAAAATTACCTGCCAATTTCTCCTTTGTTAGTTTTTTTAAAAAAATATTGGAGAGACATTTTACATATGCATGGAATCCTTTCTCAGAAAATATGAAGCATTTTCAGATTGCCAACATGATTTTAGAAAATCAAAATCTATGGAAACAACCATATTTTCTGTTCTTACTGATGTCTCTTTACTAAAGGATTAAAATGAAGCTCCTACTAGAATATTTAAAAAATTTTCAAAAGCATTTAACATCATTGATTGTAATATTTTACATTCAAAATTACATTCGGAATTCATGGTGTTGCTCTAGATTGGTTCTAGATTGTACTTCAAACAGCGATATCAGACAGTAGAAACACCATGAATGAAGCTAGTAATTCTATCATTGCCTAGTCTCTTGATTTACGAATCAGTGTTTTTTGTCAAAGTGACTTGCTCAAGGATGGGAACTTATTTGAAGCGTAGCATAGATGTCTATGACTATGTCTAAGACTCAATAGTAATCTTATTCATCAGGAATTAGTATCAACAGGTCACTTCAAAAAAGGCAAATGCAGTACACGTACATAATTTTACAACACATTACCAGATTGATGACCAAATGATTAAAATTGATTCACAAGTTTTAAGTGCCAAATGAAATGTTTTCTGTGTATAACTGTTTCTATACAATTAGATATTATACTGATTATCAAAGAGGAAAAGAATATCAAGTATAACAATTATATTTAATGTTTTAGTTACCATTATAGTTACCGGTTATACACTGTGGGCTGTACAATTCTATACAATTAAATATGTACGTAACAAGTATTGTACCTCAACTTTTGGGTCAATAACCCCCATCATGATCGGGTTTATTGTCCAGTTTCCCTGATCCTTTGAGCGAATACTGAGATGGCTCCATGTTTTGCTTCTGGTTATAAACATATGTTTAATAAGTTTCAAACCCCTCCCCCTTCTCTTTAGCATTGCATAATTTATAGACAAACCCTAAGGTCATATCTGCTGCCATCACACTGCTCGCCAACATATCTGCCAACTCTTAACATCCGGCATGCAGTTTGGTTTTGATATTGCATGTTGCCAGTTTGATATTAGAGCTTCCATTCTGCTAGGAGACAGAGGTTATTTTATAGAATCAAGTTGTTTTGTTAATTGAAACATAAAATTAAAATACACTTCTATAATTTTCTTGTATTCTTCCTATAATTTCTATGAGCTTCAGATTATTGAAAAGTATTTAAATGAAGTTGTATGTGAGGATTTTTAGGCTCTAAAACCTACTGTTTTAGTCACCTAAAACAGCCTCTTAAAAGGAGAAAATAGGCTTTGTAATTTCTTAAATAGACAGTATAAATTGATATAAAAGTAACTTTTCAGAATATATTTAATTTTCTTAATGATGTTTTGTTAATACATTTGTTGACTTTTGTATTTAAATAGCACTTTTTATCACATAAAACTTGGAAGCAATGAGAGGCATAGTGTACGTAACATCCCTATTTATATCAGATATCCAGTTCACAGTATTTTGACAATTACTACATTTTGCTTAAGTGTAATAAAATGATTGCTTACTTACCTGTTTGGAACATGGTTGACAAAAAATGGCTTTTTTTGTACATTGAAAACAATTGAATTAGCATATCCAAAGATGGATAGGAGGTCTTTTATTGCTTTTAATTTTTGACATCCTGAAACTCAAGTTCTAGGGTTTTGCCCCACTTTGCATTAAGATTGATTGAGAGGTCCAGAAGATGTCACTTGGTAGAATATTTGTTTGAATTTTATGGCACATTAGATCGAGGTTCACATAAATATATATTTGATAGTATTTCTGGGAAGTAAACCTAGCCAAATAACCTGGATTATAATTCGAGACAGCTATAGAAATAATAGAATTATCTCTCCCTCTGAGGATTTGACTATGATACAAACTTGTAAATAATTTTAAAACTTTGAAAATGACATTGTTAAATGGATGAATAGTAATTTTAGGCAATAATACTGAAATATACATTTTAGGCACTATAAATAGAGTTTCTGAAACATCATAAAATCGTAAAAAGTGTTTATAATTAATTTCAAGTATTTACATCAAAGAAATAAAATATGAATGGCCTAAAAATCCATTGACTACTAATGAGAATGAGTGAGATGTTAACAATATTCTTTTATTTTGTAAGTTTGATTCTTATTGTCAATTTTTTGTTTCTTATGCGGATGGTGTTGGTATTGGCAATGTAAAATGAACAGCATTAATCAGCGTTAGAAATTTCTGAGCCATCAAAGATTAGATGACAAAAGAAAGTTACAATACCTTAGGCAGATTACCAAGAATAAGATGGTGGTAAACATTTATTCAGTCCAAAATTGAAGTGACTTTGTTAAAAGCCACTATCTAAAGAAGAATAAATATTAGTCATTGTTGATTTACCTCTTTGAAGACATACAACAAATTTACCATAGTTTTCATCAGAAAAATATTATTATTATTGTTTTTTTTTATATTTTACAGCGGAATACATGGAACATGGCCATTGTCACCCATGCCATTCAACATGTGAGACCTGTAGTGGAGCAACAGAAATTGCATGCCTGACATGTGGTTCTCCACTTCTCCTGCAAGAAGGCCGCTGTCAAGCTGCATGTACCGATGGATCGTATGTGGAACAAGGCACCTGTGTGCCCTGTTTGCACACTTGTGAACGCTGTGTGTCACGAATCAATTGCACTTCTTGTGCAACTGGTCTTCATTTGCAGAGTGGCGAGTGTCGTGCTGCATGTGCTCCTGGGTATGCCCTTATTTTGTCTTCTCTTTCTTCCTTTAGCAATTACTTTCTTCTTAATTTGATTATGTAGTTGTGGTATTAACAAATTGTTATGGTAAATAACAAATTTTTGAAAAAGTATTTATCATTTAATGCATTACTTTGCTTCTTCTCTACAGATACTATAGTGACAGGGGTGTGTGTGCCAAATGTTACCTGAGTTGTCGTACATGTAGTGGTCCAAGGCGTGATCAGTGTGTCAGTTGCCCTGCTGGTTGGCAACTTGCTGCTGGAGAATGTCATCCAGAATGCCCTGAGGGTTTCTTTAAGTCTGAATTTGGTTGTCAAAAATGCCATCACTACTGTCGCACCTGTAAAGGTATGTCATGAGAAACTCAATGCATTTCCTGTTCCTTTAATCACACCTTAATATTATATCAGAGCCTATCTTTCTCGACATGAGTGAGAAAAAGTTTTCCATGACACCAAAGATTCCAAGAAAGTTTCTTACTCATTTGGACTTTGAAAATGAAAGTCTTAATTTAGTATCTCAATCAGTGATCAAATTCTTAGATATTTGATTTTGAATTGTGTTATTCACACGAATTATATTCATGAAATTGAAGAATCCCATTTTTTGGATTATTGAATATTTTTATAATTTTGTTATGTTTATGTGGAAAAACTGTTATGACAATGTTTAGAAGCAAGAGGGAAAGTGTGTGAACTTCAATATATACAGGGAATTGAATAATAATAGGGAATAGTAGTACTGTTACATCTAGTGATTTGTTTGACAAAACTCAAGTTTCAGAGTATCATAAAGGTATTATGATACAAATAAGTGTTTATAACACTAAAGTAAACTTATTTTTAAAATAATTTTTCCTATTTATCACTTATAACTTTTTACTCTTTTAGAGCATTAAATAAATCTAAATGTAAATTTTTTCTACCCCCAAATATTAGGGAGGAGGTCTCTTTATTGTTATTATGATTTATTACTAGCACATATACACATGTATGTACATACACATGTACATGTATGTACATACATATATACATGAATGCATGCAAACATTAGAAGATCTTGACATGGATGTTCCACAATAAGCATTTTATGTTTATTATACAACTTTTAAAGAAAAGTATTCAACCTGGAAGGCAGATTAAGACATTGAGAGACGGAGAGAGATGAATGTAATAGACTAGAGAAGGGCAGTGCTATACTGTGTTGTCAGCAAATTAAATAATTTTATTTTACATTACTTTGTAAGTAAATTTTGTTCCTTTTCTGTCTAATGGATGGTAGTGAAATACATGGCCCATCCTGGGTTCTTCAGCTAATCATTTATAAAGTTACCTGAAACCTTAAAATCCATCTGCAAGTAACTTGCGTCTTGTGTCAACACTACAGTGTTTTTGAAACAATATGTAATGACATTATTTTATTGCACCAAATAGCTAATTATTATTATTGTACTGGAATATAATTCTTTGTTTGTGTGCATAAACATTGAAGTATATATTTATTGCATCGTGATGAATATTCTCTCATTTGCTTGAGCATTCATATTCTGCATACATTTTTCTTCTGGTGCTTGAATCTAATGTGCATTTTGCAGGTGAGGGCCCTCTTCAGTGCACATCCTGCCCTCAGCACTATATGCTAGAGGGAGGATTATGTATGGAGTGCTTGGGCTCCCAATACTACGATCCTCCCACGCAGCTGTGCAAAGCATGCCATGAATCATGCCATACATGCAGTGGACCAGGGCCTTTCTCGTGCTCTTCTTGCCTAGCTCCACTTCATCTTGACCGCCTAAATAACCAGTGTGTGCCGTGTTGCACACAGACTGGTCAACAGGATTGTTGTACATGTGATCCCACTACAGGTGGGTGCAATTGTTACACACAGGACCTAGTTGTAATTACAGAGCAATCGTGCACATGTTTTCCTGTTAATTGATAGAATGATCAATCCTTATTGTTCAAGCATTGCCCATGTTCAGTAATTTCTAACTTTTATTTAATGTAATCAAAAGAAATTCCTTTTTGAGTTTAGAAAACTTGTTTTAAATTACAATTCAAAAGAGGGTGAAAACTTAATGTCAAAAAAACTTAAAAATCAATTATTTGCTACAGGTGGCTGTCAGAATTCTTCACCTGCTGGCAAACGACGTATAGCTGCTGGAGCTGATCCACTAGAAGGAAGTTCCTTGTACCTAGAGCAACAGAGCACCCCAGCTGTTCACCAGAGCACATCGTTTACCACTGTCACTGCATTGGCAGTTGGAGGCTGTGTAGCAGTCGTAGTACTTTTTGGCATCATTTTTGCTGCTCTGCAGGTGAGCATGAAAAGTACAATAAGGCTCAATCTTAACCCACTGATGCAGTAACTACATTCACTGAAAACTCTTTAAAGGTCAATTTATTCTACTTCTTGTTTCTAGTTGCAACTGAATTTCATATTAGAAAAGTACACTATTTCCTTTTCACTGAAATAAAATGAACAATTATCATTGGATATAGTTTTAATGGTGTGAATTGAATTTTGAATCCCCTAGGAGAAACATTCAAATATTCTGCATTTAACCCCAAATGATGTGGAAAAAATTTCTATCCCAGTGAATTGTTCGAATAAAATTCTAATAACATTGAATCTAGTGTAACAAGATGAGATCTTGATCCTTAAAGTTATCTTCAAGTTTACAGATCCATTTAAAACTGAGACAAAAATACTAAAATAATACAGAATGATAGAAAAATTCTGTGAGACGTTTTCCTTGATAAGTAATTTGAGTTTTAGAGTTCTAATTTCTGCATCAGTGGGTAACGGGAGTTTTGCGAGATGTTTTCATTGATGATAATTAATTGATTAAGCAAAATTCTTTAAAATCAATATTTAGAACCTAAATCATTTACAAAATTATTTTTTGGATGAAACCATGGGATTTAATTTGTTTGGAAAAATGCTAAATACACAGTAATTTTTAATTTCACAGTAACCTGGCAGATGCTGATTTAAAATGGTGTACATAGTAGAAGTTAACATTGCAGAATTCAACATTGTTTACTTTAATTATGCTTTGTTGATTTTAAGAAAGTATATCTTTAAATTTAATTAAGTATATAAAACTTATTAATCTTGTCAGTAACTCTTCAATATTAATCCTATGACTGTGCTATTCTCAACTCTTTGAAAGTTTTAAGCCATTATTTAAATATGTTCTTGTGTTCTTAATCTTTTCATGTATTTTCAGATTAACTCCCACATGCGCAGAACCTCATGGCGACGAGGTGAAGGGTATGAAAAACTTCCAAAATTGGACACCACTACAACCAGCGTTAGTATGGCACATGCAGAATGTGATCTCACAGAAGAGGAGGAAGATGATGAAAGACAGTTGTTCACCAAGACGTAAGACGTAGAGCGAGTGGGTGACGGGTTGTACATAGAGTGAACTGACAACGTTACAAATTGAGATGTTATCACGTATGAAGGTTGAGGCAATCTGGTCAAGCACATGCTTGTATCTGCAGGCTGAAGATAGAGCACTGAACACACTGTCGACAAAGTGTTTGTTGATGACATGGTGAGTAGTTATTGTATTTCTGTAGATCACTGGGTGGTGCCTTGCCTGTTTTCTCCAGTGTGATACAAGTGTGTGCTTGTGTGCTAATGCCTCAACAACGTTCAGTTTTTGGCTGCTGCTGCTGCCACCGCTGTTGCTGCCCATACCTTCTGGGCACAAGCTACTCTCCAGATATTTCCTATACTGTATTTTCATGAATAAACAAATAAATAAATGGATTTTTAATGTAATGTGGGTATGGAGAGTTTAGTTTGTGACAGTGGATTTCTAAAATTTTGAACTAGTTATGTGAAGCTAGGTGGACTAAATCCTTTAAACGCCAGATACTGATGACAGAGACTCTCCTCCTTTTGGAAAGGGATGGGCGTTATTTTTTCACATGACCAAGGCACCATCAGATCCTAGAACTCGTTTTAAGTGCCTGTATGGACTGTATTGTCGTTACCTTCCTTGTCAGTTAGATCAATTCTGCTGGACATCAAGTGCCAGCCCTGAGATGTGTGTGTTTGTTGTGTCGAAGCATGAACAGTGCCCCACACTCTACTTCTCAAAGATTTACAAATTCATATATATGTACATGACTTTCCAATTGTTCCTCATGTTAATTTTTTGTAGGAAAAGGTTGTAAATTATTTCTTTGATTATGAGTTCAGTGTGCAGATTTTGAACTTCCTTATGCTACTGTTCATCTCAAAAACATATAGTGATTTTTAAATTTTAGTTATTATGCATACTATTATGTACAGACCCTTATTATTTGCTTCCTGTCTTCATAGACATACTGACTTTTCATGGACACAATTCAGTATGTGGTTTTTGATAATGAGGTTTGTGGAATTATTGAGAATAGTACGTAGTACATCAGAGATAGTCACTGTGTTATAATGGTCCAAATATATTTCAATCAATGAAAAGAGATCTACTGCTGTTCAATTATTTAATTTTTTACTTTTTGCTATCATATTTCATCATTTTCACATAAATATTTGTATTTGTACTGATCAGATTTGTTGCATTGTCTGTTTCTTACCAGTGCTCTCAACATGGCAATTATAAATAACACAGTTGATGTTGCAAATTTGTGATAACTGTCTCTGATGACTTGTTTTAAAGCCTTTGTGTATATTTATGCAGAATTATTTTATATATTGTTAAACAATGAATCATACAGTACCATATTTTTTAACTTATATGTTATTATACATTCAATAAATTCAATCAATACAGCTACCAAGTACTGATGTGAATACAATTTTTAAATAGCAAGACAAAAAGATAATTTGTCAACAATACAAGTATATAGCCATGTATGTTGTAAAAAATTAAGTTTTTAATGTGTTTGCCTCATAGTGGTCATGTATTTTTTCCTTCACATTTCCTCCTTAAATGAAACAAAGTACACTAATTTTTGGCAGAAACATAAATGATGGATCGTGATTAATTCATTTTTGCCATTTATTTTTTTACAAGAAATATTTATATGGTACGATTCATAGTCACATATCTCCAAACATTTTGCGGTTACATTTGTGTATGTAATAAATATGATATACTATAAGCAACATTACTGAAATGGCTACATAAATAACTTTGAAAACCACTTGTCAAGAAATCTTTGTCAGGAAATTGCTGAATTTTACATTCAATACTTCTCTTTACCTGTGGTGTATGTGCACTCATCTTGGGATATTGATATTACATCCAACATGAAATTAATATGTATGTGAAAAATTGATCTGCTAAAATTTGTATAACATTTTTTGGTAGAATAACTTGTATTAAATAAGCTTTCTGTAAACATGTCCTAACTCATTTTTAACTAGAGAAACAGGCCCTAATCACTAATTTGTCAAATTTAACACATGGTCACTGCAAAAACACTGAATTAAGTACCAGGATTTATATATGAAACGTGAAACGTTTTTTAAATTTTTTTTATTGCCGTTCCACTTTTTCAATTCAAACTAAATTGAAAAGAATGTAGTTAGTTCATTCACATATATTAACATGATTTGAACTAATAAAGTTATTCTGGTATATTAACTAGGATTAGGATTTTTTTGGATATAACTTTCATGAGAAAAATTGCTATTTTGAACATGAAGCTATTTTTAAAATGCAGTCATCAATAGAAAATCAGCTTCTCTTGAGAATCAAGAGAATACTTGTATTGTGTACTTCTTTTCCCAGTTTAACCTTTTGAGGGATCCTAGCCAATTCTGTAAGTACAAGGTTTACCAAAATATGAAACAAATTTCCCATTTTTATTTTTTTATTGCAGGGAGTCTGAATTTTCTGGTAAAAATGGAGTCACTAGCTTGAACAAGTAAGCTGCAGTAAATGTTTGTATGGAAAGTTAAAATATGTGTATCTAATTATGTGTGCATTAATTCTTGATATACAAACTATGTTCAAATTTAAGTAATGTATGTGTGTTCGTATCAATTTTCATATAAATTGCAACTGATTAGAGCATTAAAATATAATAGTAGAAACTTCTCTACATAGAATTTTGAAGTCTTGTATCATTACTCTATGAAAGCTGAATCTTTCACAAAAAAATATTTGAAAACAAAAATAAACATTTTTGCCTCTTAATCTAAGTTTTAAAAATAAGAGAAAACTATAAACGGAGTACTTATGAAACATCTCTCATGAAAGAGGATCAGAGTGAACAGAGACACATTGGAAGGGGAAACTTTGGATCACTCACTTTAGAGCACCATAAATTGATACCAAAATGTCAGTAAAAGTTCTTTCATCAATGTGTACACAATTTTCAATTTTAGTTAAAAAGACAACAGCACTTAAAAGTAGGCTCAAATTTGTTTATTAAATATCTCAGCAGAATTATACTTCCAAGAGCATAATACACACCAAAATTTACAATGGAAAATAAAAGAAATAAGAGGCGTTTGTGAATATTTATCCAAGAGATATCCTTCACGACCACTCCCAGACCACTCCTTTACTGTCTCCTCTCCCAGGTTTATTGAATAATATTTTATACTTATCTTTATAATGTTAGTCAAGAACACGTTATAAAGCCAAATTAAATTACTAAACAAAATCAATTTACGAAAAAATATAACCTACATTCCTGAAAGAGCGAAAACAAAAAATGCTGACAGCAGCAGTATATCGTAACCTCTAAATACACAAAACCATATGACCTACATATATATTTTCCTACGTGACACCTCCCACGTCCTCAATATTTATCAGTAGTGCATGCAGGGTTACCAACAACTGATGTCGGGAGTATTTGCTTTTCAGTGTGGAGATAGGCTGTCATTTTAAACCTTTTTGGGTATGAAGCTAACTTCTTTATTGATTATAAATGGCCTCCGAATGTATGCATGCCTTTAAAGTCTGGTTTCTTCTTTTAAACTTTAATATTTTTCTTAGTTATGACAGATGATAAAACAAATGAAATTCTATGACGCGCAGGAGAAATACGTATGTCAGTTGTCGGTTTGGAAGATAATGAGATTAACTAGGTAGCAATTTAGAGAAGTCTTATAGTGCATTTAAGTAAGTAATCGCAATGGAAACTGGTCTGTTAAATGGTAATCAATAGTCGTATTTTGTCAGATCATTAAATCCATAATTTTTTATGGATGTTCATTTAGAATTCGTATTTTGATGCGATGATTACACTTGCTGCCGGTATACCATTGGACCATGGACGACTATAATATGTTGTAAGTTTTTATGAAATGTATTTGTATTATCGTTTTCAGATTTTTACTGTGAGAAATACCGCAGGGCAACAATGAATTCCTTCACCAAAGGGGTGGAAGAGCAGTCCTATCCTCAGCTGGACCTCAGTGGGAAATTAATTATTAAGGTTGGACTCCTTGAAATAAAAAATTGTGGTTGTATATTATTCTAACTTAAGAAATACAAATATTAATTTTGGTTGATGGCAGGCTCAATTAGGAGATGATGTGCGCCGCATTCCTATCCATAATGAAGCCATTACTTATGATGAACTGGTACTAATGATGCAACGTGTGTTTCGTGGGAAACTCAGTAGTTCAGATGATATTACTATTAAATATAAAGATGAAGGTATGCAGTTTTAATTTCAATTATCCTTTAGAGTGTATTTGAAAGAAATGAAGATTTTTTTTCCCCCCATCTTTCCTAACAATGTTTTGTTTCATTCCAGATGGAGATCTAATCACTATTTTTGATAGTTCTGACCTTGCTTTTGCTGTTCAATATAGTAGAATTCTAAAGCTGCAAATTCTTGTTGGCGGTGAAGCCCCAACACACAATTGGAATGCACCACCAGCTCATGTAGGCATTATTCGCAGAGAGTTACAACATATCCGTGATAAAGTTAATCATTTATTGGATTCCTTGGAGCCTCGGGCAGTAGAGGTTACAAGCTCAACTGCAGAGAACCATTGTGAGTAAGAATTGATTGAATCATTAACTGACTGATTGTTAATGTATTTTGTTGTGTGCTGTAACATGCCAAGTTTGCAATTACTTGTAATGCAAGAATACCTGAACTCTTTTTTTGTGGTGAATTTGTGCCTTTGGAGGGAAAGCATTTTTGCTTCCAAGGCAAACTTTGAAATTCTAAATTATTAATTGGCTTTTAATTGTGAACATGATAATTTCAGCGGGACCCACAGAACGTGGAAATGCTACATCAAATTTAAGCTCTCGTGAATTTGATCCATTGCAAGAGCAACTGGCATCTAATAAAGGTTCAGGGGAAGGGGATACATCTGCTACTTCCAGAGAAGAACACCCACCAGAAGGTGAAAATCCATTTTTCTTGTGATCTTTAGTAGTATAAGGGGGATGAAACTAAAGTTGTTTTCTTTTCCTGACTAGGAAGTGGTGTAGATACTGCTCGTGGGAGCACACCTGATAGCATTGGAAGTTCAGGATCAAGAAAGGTTTCTTCAGGATATGACCAGACTCAGTCTCAGTCTTCTCATCCACAACCTCAGCCCCAGTCCCAGCAGCAACTCTCTCAGCTTCCTCAGCAGCAGCAGATGACACAGGTCACTCCACAACAGCCTCCTGCCTCTGTGTATCAGCAATACCAACAAGAACAAGGTGGACAGTCTCAGTCTCAACAACAGCCAACCCCAACTCAACAACAGCCTCCGCAACAGGCCTATCAGCCTGCAGGTTAGTAGTATTACAGTCGATACATTAAGCTACACATTATACTATAAGCTATATTGTTTTGTACGGCCGAAAGTCTTTGCTTGTCTGAAATTTCATAATTTTTCATTAAACACTGATGCACAATACAGTTTTTATCAGTTTATACAGTTTTTATATTTTTATCAGTTTTCGGTATTAATATTCATCAAAAGGTCATGTGCAGCTCCTTTCACGTTATAGCACAGTAAAACGTGCTCAATGTGGAACCTCAAGGGATCAGTATTTTTTCTGAATTGGATAAGATTCTGCATTATGCAATGTAATACTGTACACCTTATATTTGGCAGGACGTGAACAGAATTCCGCATTATACACGTACCGCATTGAGCAAGTTCTTCTGAATTATGATTTTACTCTTAACCTGGTCAATATTATATGTCAATATATGTATGTGTAAAACAAAGTTCCCAATTACGTTTTTTTGTTAAAATCAGAAGCCAAATATACTACAAACATTAGAGCTATGAGTGGATTTTGATAGTTCTCACTAAATAAGAACACTGCATTGAGTCCTCTGTGATTTTCAGCTATAGTAAAAGGTCTTTGAAGTAAATTAAATTTTCTTGTTTTTAATTTACATTTAGTGATTATATGTATCTTATTATGTAGCATTTCAGTCGTTGGCAAATTGATGTTTTAGCACTGTATATTTTACCAGTAAACATGCTCATAATTTTGTTTTATTTGAATCAAAAGGTGCAAAATAAAAAAGTCTGCATATTACATTGCATTCTGGTAATTATTACAAAAAGAAAAATTTAAGGGATAACAATTTTTATATCTTTTTCTTTTTTTTCTTTTTTTCCTTTTTTTTTTTTTTTTCCCCCTTGCGAATAGGCCACATCGGACCACGCGTTTCATACATCCTGCATTTTACCGTGGCTCAGTCTCATATATCGCGGTAGCAGGTGTATGAGTCACCTAATTGGGGGGGGATCAGTATTTTCTACTGAATCCAATTTTTATCCCCCAGGGCTGTTAGCTCTGGGGGTATGAAAGATGAAATGATGATGATAATGAGGGGTGAAAGGACGACACACTCATACAAACACACATAAATACACCCATGCCCGAGGCGGGACTCGAACCCGCGATCTTCTGGTCCGAGACCACTCCGGCACTATTGCCTTAGCGATCTCGGCCATCTGATCGGCTTTTATATCTTTATATATACATATTTATTTTTTTATTATTGATAATATATTTTCAAGGGGAATTATTTTTAGATCTTTCAAAAGCTTTTGACATCATTAATCACGTTTTGCTTAAAAATGACTTTTGAATGGAATTTGTTGGGTTGCACTAGATAGGTCGTGTTTGTTCCTTAAACAAAAATCTCGGAAAATAGAATCACTGTTCTCAAATGATTGTACATTATTTACTCCTATTCATTGTCAATTGGGATTGTTATGGGACCCATAGGGTTCAATTTTATTAGGGCTGTATTCTCCTCCTACTATATGTAAACGATATGCCCTTGATGTTTCAAAAGGGAAGAAAAGTTATCTTTCTCTCTCCGGATGATATGAATATTCTTTGCAATACAGAAATAGTAGATCGCACAATATCATATGTTTCAAATTTGTTTTGTATTAACAAATTAATAGTAAGTGAAGGGTCAGTTTCAATGCAATTTTCCATTTCAAATAAATGATTATGTACTACGTTGAAAATGAACAACATGCAGATGACTTAGCTTAAGTTAACAGCATTTTGGGTCTCTCAATTCAGTAAAACCTCAAATGGAACATCAATTTAAATGAATTGAACACAAAATTAAGTTCATTACGTTACATGTTCAAAATTTTTCAAATTCAGTTCAGCTTCATAGTGCTCATTGTGTATTTATGTGATTGTTCATGCCCACCTGAGATAAGACAAATATTCTAGGAAACACATCCAGACTTTTAGATTACAAAAACAATTGTTTGTATAATAAGCAAATCCCACTCATGTGATTCTCGTAAGCCTCTCTTATTTAAGCTAGAAATTCTACCTTTTGAAGTATGGTTGATCTGTTGAAAATTCTAGGTTACCCAAGATATCCAGTTGTTGCTCCTTACAGTGGGAGCCAAGTTGTACCCCAACAGCCACAAATGATGGTGCAACCCGGTCAGCAAGCTGTACCACAAAATGCATTCCAAAATCCTTATCAGGCCTATGCAGGAGTGCAGCAACCGTAAGTATTAAGTATACATGAGTTACATACTACTTGGAATTCATTTTCAGTCACTTAATTCCAATTTGTTTGTAGAACCTTTGTAGATACTGTGGTTATGGCTATTAGCTTGTTTGTAAAATATATCTTAATTGATTAAATTTATATTGTGTATTCATTCATTAGAATTCCAATGGTTTCTATTTCATTTGATAAACGTTATAAATTTAATTAAGAGATATGATATAAGAATTGTATTTTAGTTTTTTTGCAAATTGTACATGAAGGTTTGGACCACAAGCTGGGGGAACCCCAGGATTTCGCCCCGGTGCACCTAGTCAGCCACCTCAACCACCTCATAGCTATGCGTCACAAGAATATGCTGGTCCTCCAAGTGCATACAGCTCTCGTTTCAGTGCACAGCCACCTGTGCCACAGCAGCAGCCACAGCAGCAGCCTCCTCTTCAGCAACAGCCGCAACCTGGTGGAGGGAATCCATATAGCAAGGGAGCTTACGGTCGCCCTCCCTCCCAGCCCACTTACCAGTAATTTTTACTTCTCTCCCCCAGTCTCCTGAATGTAGAAACATTTTCTGTTTGTTGGTCTTTGTCTCCTTCTGGTCTCTTATGCTTTGTGATTCCCAGCACAATAATCTTCTGTTGTGTTAATTGGGAGCAGACAGTTGCAGAAGTTAGAGGACCACCATGTGACAAGCGTTGCTGGCCTGCGTATCAAGCTCCCTATGATTCTGAATATGAACGTTTATGTTGTAAACACAGCTCCAATTGCAAAGAAGTTAGAACCATGATTATAGATTACCCAAACCTCTCTTTCACTTCGTCTTTAATTTGCAAAGGATATGATATTTTAGAATATTATTTTACTTTTGTATTGAATATATTTTAATGGATATAAATGTGATTGGAAGTTTTGGGGCTCAGTTCTTTTTGTAAATATATATTGACATTGATATTGTGCAGATAATACAGATATTAACAGTTCAGATGTGCTGTATTCTGTGTAATTGAGAAGAGATTAAAAGTGTTGTGTGTTGTATCCTTCTGTTTATTTATCAAAGCTGGTTATGTGGGCCATGCATCAGTGTGTATTAAGGATGGGTTTTTGTGGGATTGTTTGTCAGTTGTATCTAATTGTAAAGAATAGCAATATTATTTCATTTAGAATTCAATATTATTCATTCTATTGATTTTATTGCAATTTATAGTTTCCTCTTGATGGACAATATGTGTTTAACGCTGATAGCTTTTGGTGAAAAAAGAATTTTGTTGAATGCTACTAAAATTATTGTTACATATATTTAAAAGTATGAAAAAATTGATTTCTGCTTTAGTGATTAATCAATGGCAAAAATCTGTTTATTTCAACAAGTTTATGTCTAGTTTATCATAAGTTGACCGAAAATCATGATTATCGTGTTATATGTTTTGTAATGGGTTTAAGCTTGTAAGAGCTATTCCAAAGTCATATATGCATGTGTGAAATAATTATTCATGATTTTATCAAGGTGGATATATTTGCAAAGAAAATGGAAAATGAAAAGTTTTTCGCTATTGATGTTACTTCTGCTGATGTAGTTAGTTTCTTATTGCTGTGCATCATTGTATTCATTTGTCATAAATGATAATAGAATAGCTAATAGAGGACAAATCTGAAGAAAAAAAGGTTCACAAGATTTATTCAAATGAACTGAACTGTCATCTATTTTTGTGAACAGATTAAAGTATTCTTGCATGGTTTCTATTTCTTTTGACTAAAACATCAAAAATAAGAAAAAACAACAAACTTGAAAGTGTGTTATCAGGAGGATTGTACTATTTACTACATAAATGTAGTTCTAGACTATTCAGTGTGATCACACTTATTTTGATTTTTGTCAGTTTGTTAAACTGCTCACTTTTGTGAAAAATCAAAATAAGGTATAGTGTATTTTCTTTCTTACATTATGAGACTCATTATTTCTGGGTTAATAATCTTTACTGTAGGATATGATATTGACAGATTTTTTTTCCTCCAAATATTAAATACAAATAAACAAATGTTTATTTGTTTTATCCCTGTAAAATTTAGGGTATATATTTTTTCTGATACGCTGGAATAGAATGAATGCAAAAATATTTTATTGAACATAAATGTTTCAAATAATATTCTTCTCTTTTTATTGGTTGGACTCCAAACTTGGTGCTGTACAAGCTACTTTGCTTAGGCAGGGATAAATAGGGCAGAAAATAATTGGTATAAATAGTGTGTAAATAGCAGAGCATATATATATATTTAAGTCTGAATTTGAACAGTAGTTCCATTTGACTGAAGATTTAAAATTTAATAAAAAAAAATTATGACTGAGTAATATTACATAAATACTGTGGATTCCAAGGGGAAAAAATTGTCTAACACTTTGAATATTTTGATTTTTTTCTCTTCCCCTTTGCATGTATTATACTTCATTGTGTAGATCTTCACAGGTTCTATTTCACTGTGCTCAATGAAGATCACGTGGATGTCAATATAATATTTCTTGTAAATTGCCTTTTGTGTAAATTACTTCAAAATACTAAGATAATGTGATAGTGCACACTACATATTGTGATTCTTATAACCAAGGAACATTAGCAAAAATTCAGAGAATTGTCCAGTAGTGATACCACTAACATTTCACAGAATTGTTTTAGTATCAGAGTTTTAATATTTATTTTCAATTTTGTTGATGCACTCCTCAATTGAATTTGTAATCATATAAACCATTTTTTAATAAAAAATAAAAGTATTAATTCTCAGGAATCATTTTACTATTCTATTAAGTAGTAGTTAGTAAAAATTTGTGTCTGAATTTTTAATTTAAAATATGAATTAGGATTTTTCAAGAACATATAACAGTGGAGTATTGAAAGAAATTATAAGTAACAATTTGCTTTATAGTGAATTTTTTTTTTTTTTTTATTTTTTTTTTTTTTAATTTTTTTTTTTTTTTTTTTTTAATAGTACATCACAAATTGACAAATTGTTTATGAAACTTTCAATTAAGATGTCTGATGAGTGTGCTTTATGTAACATATCACCATATCATCCTATTATATGCAATAATTCGCATAAACATTACTAATTGCTGTAAGATGTATGGATATCAGAAAAAACGTTTACTTACAATTATTTAATACAAAATTTTATTTGAAATTTTGTTTCAATGTTTGTAAGTAAAAACTCCAACAATAAACAGACAATATGTTATTTTTAAAAAGATTGTTAAACTTTTCTAGATTTTCACTGTTAGAATTCAATTTAATAGCAAACTCATTTTCAGTTCATATTCTTTGAAACTGGGGGGGTTTTGGTTTTACACTGTTTTGAGTATGTGAAATGCTCGGTTTTCTTCAGAAATTCTAGGTAACCTTATGTTTGAGCCTAATAAAATTATCACAACATTTAAGATATGCTACTTTCTCCATACCTTGCAAAGAATGTTTAAAACAATATTATGTGTAAATTTCCATGTTCTAGTCAAAACACTAAAATAAAATTGATCTTTATATTTAAAACATTGAGAATTACAAAAGTAGGAATTAATGTTTGTTTTCTTCACATCGAAAACAAAGTGAAACAATGCATAAAAAAAGCTATGAATAAATGCAAGTAATTCTACAAACAATGCTTGAAGCCTATCAAGATGATTTTTTAAATATATCTCTATGTTAGTGAATATATAAAACTTCTTTCCCTATTGTTCTGGAAGATTTTCAATACGGAACTACCTGTTTAATTAACACTTTATTTTCATAAAAATCACATAAGAAAAAGATTTAAATGATTTTTAAGCATAAATTACGAAAATGTCAAAATTCTGTGTTTCCAAACTCAAACCCTGCTTTCATGGGCCAAGTTGTGTGAAAGTTTCATAACAATATTGGGTCTTCAAAGTTCTACAACTGTTTGTTCACTACGTCACAGAAAACAGGTCAATCTGCTGTGGTTTAAGATTGATTGCACTATGACATGACAATACTTCTTGTTGACAGCCATGCAAAAATGTATTTCCCTCTCTCTATCTCTCTTTTTCTGTCTCTCTCTATATCTATCTATCTCTCTCTCTCTCATATATATACTACAGTGTTTTAATATTCTCCAAATTCAAAAAAGAAGTGTACAAATAATAAGCAAATCCCACCCATGTGATTCTTGTATGCCTCTCTTTATTAATCCAGGTATTTTACCATTACCTTTTCTCTTAATATATGAATCAGTGGTTTTTGTCAAAAATGACTTACGTAAGGGCAGGAATATATTTTCAGCAAACGCCCTTGTCTATAACTACAACACTCGATGTAGTAATCATATTCATCAGGAAACAGTATCAACAGCTCACTACAAAAAATTCACATATATAACATGCACATTACAACACCTTGCCAGATGACTTTAAACAATTAAATTCGATACAAAAGTTTAAGTCCCAAGTAAAATCTTTTCTGCTGCTCAACTGTTTCTATTCAATTACAGACTATACCGAACATCTAAAAGGAAAGTAATATTAATTTTAACAATGACATTTAATGTAATATATATCATTTGGATTGTATAATTGTAAAGATCCTGTAACAAGTACTGTACTTCAGCTTCTGGGTCAATGACCCCCATCTCGATCAGGTTTTCGTCAAGTTTCCCTGATCCTCGAGCAAATGCTGAGATGGACCCTTCCTTTGTTTCTGGACGTAAATGCAACTCCAAATTAACTTCTCCTCATGGAACGTCACACACAGTTTTTAATTGTTTTTGACATAAATAAATAAATAAATATGCCGGTTTTAACACGAACTACACTTTACTCCTTGCCTGAACATGTAATGCTAAATACTCTCCATACGTTTTCTCGTCTAAGAAAATTTCCTCACATTCTTATCACTAATCGAAGAACAGACGCTCATTTTATCTGTATTCACAATTGATATTTATATATGGGTGAGGGTAGGGATGCTACAATTTAAGAAAACGTTCACAGAATATTTTTTCACTGCATAGTACGTCACACGCAATTTTCGGTATAAAAATAATATAAAAATAAATAAAACGAAGTCTCGTATTGGTTCCATGTGCGTTTGTTGAGAAGATTTGCACACTGACAGCTTAGCAAACAAAGCGCGGGAAATGCAATTTCAAAAAATATATTACGCTAAACTACTCACATTTTGACACAATTGTACATGGCATATTTTAAAGAACTGGTTTTTTAGGACAGATTTCATGTATCATTAACATCTCTGTCATCAATAATGTACTTTTGTAATGATAATTTTTTGTTTGCAAATTTCGAAAATACGAAGTGTCCTGAAAATGAAATCAACATCATTTTATTTAATATATTTTGCTATATAGAAGAAGAAATTAAAGAAAAAATTAGTATCTTTGAGAAAAAAGTTTTATTTATGTATTGTTAAAGGACAATTTGTCCTATTGTGTACACAAAATTATAGTTTATATGTAAACAACTTAATGTCACAGTACAGCACATCGTACACGAAGAAAAATTAAAAAGGAACTATAAAATTATACAAATACATAAATAAATTATAACAAATTGATTATTCAAATTTCAGTATTTTGCTCTGCAATTCACATTCAAAGTTAGCATCAATTTCAATACAAATATCAATATAAAATTGATCAATAACATGATAAATTCTAGGAGGACATGAAGTTATTTGCTGTATAAGAATGTTTAAAAACTCTTGCCAAACAATTCTTTTGTGGTTTCCTATTGTGTACAGGAACCTTAATATTAACCAGATTCAACGTAAGTGAGCAATCAATACAACCTTTCAATAATTTTCGCAAAGACAAGACATCCACGTAGTTCTGATACCTGGCGCAAAGATATATCTCCATATTCATGAAAATTTTATTATTGTAGCCCGAGTCGTATTTCCATTTGAGGCGTTTTCTAACAACCCGTGCGCCATGTGATTTGTTCCGGTCTCTTCCCGCAGAGACACGCGCCCGCTTGCACCTCAGGATAGGCACACCGAGCGCCGCTCTCTTCGCGTCGTATTCTGAGAAGAGTCCTGTAGAGAATGTACATAGTGTAAATACGTGAATGAGTTCCTCTGGAGCACCAATTGTTGCTCGTTCTGCGCAACACCAGTTTGCGCCAAGAACCACGTGATCACAGCACGGGCACTTCGTTTGAAAAGCCAGACCAGAAGGCCGCCATATTGCTTGGAGAGCGAGAAGTGTTGAGAATCATTTTGAAAGTGGTACAAAGTGACAATTTTCAACGGTAACCAACCAAAAATAACACGATGATGGTGCACAAGATGGAATATTTAAAAGAAATGATTCATAAATCTGTTTCAATGTCTTGCCACGCGGTGATAATTTTGGTATCTGGCTGCATTTAAAATTCGCGTTAATATTGTAACGTTAACTGGTAAATGATGCTCATTGACTGAAGTTGGATAAGATGGACAAGACTCCCCCCCCCACCACCACCACCGAGGATGTAGAACAGTGGCATGCTGTGTCCATACTTCACGCATGCGCTTTCTGGCTAGGTTAGCGAATTTGCTTGCTGCCTGCGCGTACGGAAGACTCATGGAGTACAGATATTGTATCTCTCCTCTTATGGGAAGACTCCGATTTCCACTCACTCGCAGGCTGAATAGCGCTTGTTTTGTTGGCAAGTTAATAACCGGAAAAAGTGATTATTATTTAGGAAGTACTGGTATTTACTTTTTTTATTTTAAATTACAATGCTGCAGATTATTAGTGTTACTTGATTTTTTTATATTTAAATCTTTTACGTGAATATTATGTCAGATGCAGCTAATCAACTACTACGTACACCGTTTTCTCATCTTAACGATGAAGAAAAGTGACAAATTTTGATAATTGGTCGACGACTTCTATGTTGAGTACGGTTGTACATCGTGCTGGCGAGAAAAAATCAAGAAAATTGAATCCTTTGTGGTATTGTTCAAATAAACAGCTAACAGGTAGTGGAGTTAAAAGAGAGGTTTTATTGTTGGTCATGTCTTTTATTGTCAATAAATGAGAATACACGGAACAGATATAGGTATTTTCACATGATAAATTTATAAAAACCTAAACAAAGCATGAAATTTCAAAATATCACATATGTAATTCAATAAATCTTTAAACGCCTGGGAAACAATTTAATCCGATTTCTGAATTATTGTCAGAGCAACTAACACGCAACACGTTTAGGATCTGAATATCTTGAAATCACTTCGTGTTTCATGGAAATATTGCTTTGGATCGTAATATCAGCGATACAATTGTTTTGAATAAATTGAATAAAATTTTAAAAAAAGTGAATTGAAGAGGGACATGACAACGGCCACTTTTCACTGAAGGTTACCGTGGCATGACCCTCATGCCCCATTCTCAGAATGCCTGCTGTTCGGTAATCTGTTTTGTCTACCCTCGACATTGGTTCACGAGCCGCCACTGCAGCATTTCGAGTGATATTTAGTGTATTTCACGAATTAACACTACACGACTCGAATGGCTAATTAAAATCACAGAAATTACAAGAAAGAGAAATGTTACACAACACAGCTACCGGATTATGTGAAACTATCATACAGCTCCGAGTTCTCATTGCCTCCTGGAATAAGATATATGCAAGGAAAATATGAATAACAGCTTAATGTAAAAAATGGTTTCAACAATGTTACAATTTTATCGTTATAATACTTAAAAAACAATTATAATAAAACGACTTGTAAAAACCTTTGTTAAAAACACAATTATTAGTTATAGGAAGGTGAGTTTTCCATGTCTAGGTATTCCATGGAAGTGTTTGAAATGAAAGACGTAAATGCTGAATTTGCTACGGAATTCGTCAATTTGGAATGTATCTAACACACGTTTGCATTCATTGAAGTATTTTTTCCCTATAATTTTGTCTGTAACGTTCTACATAGTTTTGATGGTATTTTCTTTGTACTTTTCATCATATAATGTTTGCAATTTCTTCAGCTGTAGTTTGTGCCGTCAATTTGTATTTTCTTTCTTCACAAAATTCCTGGAATTTCTTCAATACACTTTCTCTGTTTCTTTTTCTGCTTTTCGGTAACGAATCTTTAATAGCAGTTTCAGTTTCAGAGTTTGAAACATTACCAAAACGTCTCATTTTTTTATATTATATTGACACTCACAAGCTATTATGAACAAAACAATTGTTATCGATAACAAAAGGTAAACAAACTGATTACAGAGGAGTGCAAACTTGATAATCATATGGCGATATGCATTTGAGATTGGTTTAATTCAACGAGCTAGAATATGCTAGTGGCTTTCCTTATAGTTTCAGCACTCTTGGTGGAAGCTCACCGAACTAGGTAGTGGTCTCAGTGTTTTTTGAAGTCAGAACATAGGAGTGGCGGTGTAACTTGGGTGGAACCAATGCCATCTAGTCACTAATATGTTTTAGGTGGCATTGGATGGAACCGTCCGTAACCAGCGCCAACGTAATGCTAAAATACTTCGTTTCCGAGGCCGCTGCTTTGACTGCAAAAACATGGCTTCAATTTGCTTCAAAGATTGATGTGCTTCAGCCACTCTTACGTAGTATATTCTAGCTCGTTGGGTTCGTAACCAGCGACAAATGTATTGCTATACTGCGATTTTCACAACTCTACCCCTGTCAGGTCTCAGCTGTTGACAGTTATCCAATCGGGAGCTTAAACGTCACCATCGTGACGTTCAAGCTCCCGATTGGATGAAACCGTGAACAGCTGAGACCTGCCAGGGGCAGAGTTGCGTAAATCGGAAGAAGAATTTTTTTTCCTGGAGGGCGCCGCTTTGACTACCAAAAACATGACTTCCATTTGCTTCAAAGATAGAGGCGCTTCAACCACTCTATGTAGTATATTCTAGCTCGTTGATTTAATTATAATATATTCTTGCTTACCATTGGTTACTAGCGACACGGTCAGACATGAGTGAAATAGTCATAAGTATAATACCACAATAAGTGCTGTGATAGCCGGTAAATTAACGACTCGCGTAGCGAAGTGTAAATTTACCGGCTTTCACAGCACTTCGAGTGGTATTTAGTGTGACTACATCACGAATTAGCATAATACAGTAATCGGATAGATAATTAAAATTCAAGGAATTGCGAAAAAGAGAAATATTACTGAAAATTGCTACCGAAATATGTGAAACATTCATTGAGATCAGAGTTATCATGGCTTCCTGTAATACCTTATTATCTAGTAAAATGTGAATAACAGTTTAATGCACAAAATTATTTAAACTATATTTCGATTTTATGGTAATAAAACTTTCAAAAAACAATTATAACACAGCTACTTACAAGAACATTTATTAAAAACACAATTATTAAAATTACAATTAATATAGGAAGTTGAGTTTTCCATATCTGGGTATTCCGTGAAAGTATTTGATATGGAAGATGTACAAGCTTAATTAGCAGCGGCATTCATCAGTTTCGAATAATTTTGGTTGTAACGTTCCACGTAGTTTTCATAACATATTCTTTGTACACTTTACCATCTAATTTTTACATATTAATTACCTAAAATATGTGTAATTTCTTCATTTGTAGTTTGTGCTGCCCATTTGTATTTTATTTCTTCACAAAATTCTTGAAATTGCTTCCACTCACTTTCTCTGTTTCCTTTGCTGTCTTTCGACACTGAATCTTTTATAATGTATTCTATTTCAGAGTTTTAAACGTTATCAAAGCGACACATATGTTATTATTATATTGATGCTCATACGCTATTATGGACTTCAAATAATTGCTATCGATATCATAAAAACGGAACACAAAGTGATTACAGCGGTGAGAAAAAGGTAAACAAAGTGGTAAATTTATGGCGATGGAAATTTGGGATTGGTTTGATTGGTATATATTCTTACTTCTTGTTGGTTACTTACCACACGGACAGGCATGAGTGAAATACTCATTGTAAACTGTGGTTAAAAACGGTAGATTCAGTTAAGCCATCCACCCTGCTTTCTTCAAGTATTTCACTGACACAATTTAATAAATACACTTTTATTGGAAGACGTCACTAAATACATCGCTCATGCACCACGTAGCGTGCTCGGAGGCCAGAATTCCGATGGCATCAGAGATTTTACTTTCTCGCTCTTACTAACGTAAGAAGAGAAAGTATTGTAATCGTGCGCCGGAAAACGTCGAATTTTCGACACAAAAACTCTTATTCCCAGGCCCTTGAAAGGAAAAAGTGGATAAATCCAGTTGCTAAATATTGAAAAAAACCTCTAACACGTGGTGTAGCCCGAATCCTTGTTTTGTGTCCTTCATACCATTGACGACAAAACGCCTATGTCTGTCCGTCAGTGCACAACGCTATCGCATAAACCGTTCAGCCGATTTTCTCCAAATATTGATATTCCCCTATCGTTCTAGCTGATCCCTCGGACCCTGGGATTTCAAACCGATGTTTTAATTTTGGGGGCACTTAACTTGAACCCTCTGAGAGATTTGCAAAATTTTGAAAAAAATTGCTCCAAAAAAATACGAGTGGTTTTTGCATAATTTATGTTTGAAATTAATGAAATATATAGGTTTCACACCAACAATGGGCCATGGGAAAAATTGAATGAATGATATAAAAAATAATTTATTATATTTTAATTATAATTTTCTATTGACAATGCCAATATTAATTCTATTTTATTTTTATTTTTATTTTTTTACTTTTTACTCAATTTGTACTCTTAATGTATTGATGTATTTCTTTTTAATCAATCTGCAAAGCTTAATAGAACTTTCGCAAAAATGCCGCATCGATTGAGAGCACTTGAGTAGCACTTGTTTTGTTTATATCATTTTCTCTTTTCCGAGAAACCATGATCGCTCTCTCTGTTGAAAAGCAATAGGGTCATTCCGTCACGCCAAATCACACAGTTTTGAGGAAAATTTGACCTTAATATCCCAGATTTTAAAACTTTTTTCTGTGAAGAGTATAAGCAAAAATATGAAACACCTGTTTTTCATTTTTTCTCAAATATTATTTTTCGAGATTATATTAATTTTCCAAATAAAGTTAATCATTTTTAACTCATGTTGTAATTGTGCCAGAAATTTAATATTTTGCGACATTAAAGAACAAAATATGTTTTTTCAATTGGTGTATGTATTGAATTCATTAATTGTTTTAAAATATTTTTTACTTATTCTTTTTAATTTCTCCCAAAACTCGATAATTTCTAAATTTGAAAAAAATTTAGAAATTTTCGAAATGTTCTACATAGGTTTGGTAATTTACAAAGTGGGACATTGAGATGATTCTGAGAAATTAAATCCCTTTTATCGCATGGTCCCTTTCCATAAGACGTAACGAAACGAAGAAATTCAGCACTCACATTGTAAGCATCTTTGAGGGAGCATAAACTCGCATTGTTTTGTAATACTAGGCACTGACCCCATCCGTAAAATATGTATGTTAACACTGTTATAATCTTACTTGAGAAGTTTTATTACACTGAAAAGGGTGAATTAAATCCGTGTTTCAGGCATCCAGAAAAATAATTTAATTTTTAATTTTTAAATTCTTTGCTTTCTCTGAAGTATGGCGCAAAAGGATGCAGAGTACCTAAGACGTTTATTCTCATCAGTCTCTGAATAACATTTTCAAGTACGAAAAAATAATTTTCTAAAAAAAATCACACTGCACAACTGGAAAATCACAGTGTATCACAATGAAAAGTCGTAGCGTCAAATTTTTTTTTGTTTCATGTAGACAGCATAAGACGGCAAACGATGGGCGAAGACAGCAGAAGAAACAGAAGACGAACGTACTCGGTCAATTGACACACAGTCTTTATTATTTGAATCAGATGATACGTCAGAATGACCAGGGCCAGCGGTGCATGTTTATTCATTATGTCAATACTCAACATATTTCCGGCATTAACGAGTATGGTCGATACACACTTTCTTTTAAAAAAATAACTTAACTTTACTCGTCACGAGAAGGAATTTCGAAAACCAGTTTTTCCAATTCACATAGATCTTTGGACGACAACCTATCAATTTTTAACTTCTCAAGAATACTGGTTGTAACAACCTAAACGTATACTTCTTCTGCAATTATAGATTATCATATTAAGAAAATGCGAATAACAATAGTATTGATATTATTATAAGACTAGCTATGGTTAATAACTTCACAGAACAACGCACATGTTTTGCGGATTCCTCAGTTTACTCAATTTACTCCGTATATCCGAGAAAGATGGCTGCTCTGTTTCAGGCAGACCCTAGCAGTGTCAGTTGTTTATAAATAAACTTAATAATCGTCAGAAGACTTCCATATGTATGTGAGACCGTATGTGTGTTTATGCGGTTCATATCATGACACAAGTCTCACTGTTGCTTTATGTTGGACGTCACAATGTGTCGTTTCATTAACGCCCCGTAGTTCTAGCAGGGAGTCCGACAATCAGCGGGCTGCCTAAGTGCTCCGGTGAACAAACTTCTTTTTTAAACGTTATTTATGAGGGACCCACTTTGAAATTTGGCAAACTGTACAATATTTTTGTTCAAATATGAGTATTTTTTACAATTAATTTAAATGTCGATCTAATCTAAAAACTTTCGTTTTAAAAATTAAAATGTATTTTAAATATTTAAATAATATATTTACAAAATTTATTTCCACGCCATAATAAAGTACATGTTCTTACGTTAAATATAAGTCCAATTGAATTTTCCTGAAGGAAACGGTATTTGCGCCAGAAAATTGAACACTAGCGCGCGCATGATTTTTCAGAAAAATGGTAATATTTCTGAAAGGGGTGGGATTAGAAAGAAAATAAAAAAGTACGTGTCATCTCTTTTCAACCCTAGACCTCATAAAACGTTTCAAGTTGCTAAAAAATAGTGATATTTTGTGAGTTTGCGATTTAACATGATTAACTCAATAGTTTCTCGTATCTGAAGTGAGGATGTTGGAAGTCAGTGATGAAATGAAACGCTATCGGAACTGTTATCTTACGACGAAAGGCATCTCACGAATGTTTGTAATCATTTTAAAGTCAATTGCGTATATTCTAATTACTGTATTGATATTATTAGCCAAGCGAATGTACATAACATTTTGATAACGCTGCGCTGGCAACAATGCGTTGCTCACTCCTTAGTTGAATTGGACGTTTTGAAATAATGGCTGAGGTGATAGTAGCGCAGAAAATGCAATATTTCAATATTACGTTGCTGTTTCCAATATCGCGAGAAAGTATGTGCTGTTTGGCACCACTCGTCTGCTACGCGGCGCTTCTCGAGTCAGATTGTCGACGAAGGCCGTGGCGCCGAAGGCCGCGAACGTAAAACGGCGCTTCATATTGGCGGACGGAGAATAACGGCAGAAATGTCACTACAGTGCATTTGCGGCCACTTTATCTTCGTGGAAGGATAAATCGATACACGCGTCTTTCGAGCCCTTCCCGTGAAACTATTTCTTTATGTGAGAATAGAATTACGGGAAAAAATCTGCCCCAGGACAGTACGTTTGCTGTAAAAGTTCAGTAGATAGTAGAAAAGCCTTTGTCTCCCTTGTTCACATTGTAATACTTTGCATGTAATGCTTTCTCAAGCTGTAAGAAGTTATAATATTTTGACTCACGAATATATTAATATTTCTTCATGTATGCTCCACTTGAGGTTTCTTCACGCCTACTACATACTTACAAAGTAAAATAAGTATTGAATTCTCCAGCGGAAAGTGGTGACTTTTCATCATAAAAACTCTGATATTGGAGCCCTGACATCGAAAAATATGATAAATCTTCTTACCTCTAACTCGAGGCTCTACGAATTTGTTAAAATTTATATTTTCAGTTTTGAAGGAACTTTATATAAAGCCGTAACATTTTAAACATTTTTTAAAAAAAGATTCCAAATTTTTGAATTTTTTCTCGGGTAGAAAAAAGATTGCATAAAAATTGTGCTAGTCTCATTTTGGTTAAGCTCTCTGAATTTTCGAAGATTTTTAGAAATTTCAAATAATGCCAGGAAATATGTGCTGTTGAAGTACCACTAGTTCTGTTACTATGCCATGATGTTCTGACAAAGTCATATTGATCGACTTCTTGAGTTTAGGAAGGTTAGTAGAGCAGAACGACGGGACTCATGACACACATTTGAAGGCCTTGTGATACACCTAAATAAACAAAAAAGGCATTTTGTTATCAAATATTGATTCAGTTGGAGGGCGTGTGATACTTCGTTGGTATCAGAGTGTTCTCACGTAAGTAGTAAATGAATACAATGGAGGACGAAGCAACTAATTCCAAAAAATATGTCGAAGTCTATCATATTTATATTTGTTATTGAATGGTTTAAATTGCATATCATATGCGTCAAGATCACATCGACGAAACCGCAACAATAAGGATTCGGTTAGTACCGTTTTCAGTGAAAGATAATGATAACCTCGACTCAGGGTAATGAATGATTATGATATTAACACATTTTCCCAAGAGAGATATGTAAATTAAGTTCAAGCCAAATTAATTTCAGAACCCCAAAACTATATACCTCAATTCTCTCTCAATTGGCGTTCTTATCTTTCAATTTAATTTAACTGGAGATTTAAAATATTTCATTCTGGTAAAAATTCGATGAGAAAACTGAGCAGAGGTCTTGAATCCCAGGCTGAAATGAAACGTTAACCCAATTCTGTAGTCATTGTTCTATTAAATATTTCGGTCCGCGAAACTCACAAAGGTTCGACTTAGTTCAGATCAATCTGGGAATAAGACGCTGAAAAAATTTTGAATATTTGCAATTTTCAAAAATTTGAATTTTAATGACACATACACCAAGTTATTAAGTAGTATTCGCTACCCGATGTGAAAATTAATAAAAATTGTTGATGCCGTTATTTTTGAAAACTAGTGGTGCTACAACAGCACGTACTTTCTCGCGATATTGTTAATTGCTATGTAATAACATAATATGACAATTTTTGACTTACACTTCAACAACCATTTGAAAAATTATCAAACAAGCACAAAGGGAAAAATACATATATTTTAGAATTCAAATGTTTAGACGAAAACAGCTTTCTGACGCTGAATTCAGTGTATTCACGTTCTACCTAAACGTACCAAGGATGCACGATGCGTATTTTACCCGGAAATAAAATTATTAGTTTATACTCGTATTTTCGCTAAAAATCGCAGCAGTCATTACGCCTTGTTATCAATGCAGCATTACAACATTGGGTTACAAGCAACAATGACTGCTAATTCGTATGGGATACACATTTTCCCAATTTGCATTGTTGATACCGCTAGTCAGAATTGTAAATGAGAAGATTTTTTTTCTGAAGGGGTACCCCAATAGAGTTTTGTACTTCGAGGTCACATAATTTACATTCGACCTTGTGTAAAAGTGACTGAAATCCTAGGAGGAATGATTAATTCCGTTTTTCGTTAGCATTAGATAGTATTTAACAGTGATCCGTCATGTTTGTTA
This sequence comes from Gryllus longicercus, assembly GCA_038098605.1. NCBI lineage: Eukaryota > Metazoa > Arthropoda > Insecta > Orthoptera > Gryllidae > Gryllus > Gryllus longicercus. Next base: position 1,286,288 of record JAZDUA010000199.1, on the reverse strand, counting down.
GATGGGTCTAAAAGTGTACAAATGTCTTATTTTCAAAACATTTAAACCTCTTCATTTTTAGTGCAATTATAATTTTCAGTGGCACAAAGTATTACAAAACACCTGGTCCCCTAAAAATCACACCTCCACACACTCTTGAAGTTTTTCTCGCCTACTGTAATAATTTTATGAATGAGAGCCTAAATAATTGTATTCTTTACGAATTATATGATGCAGAAACTTCATTTTACCAGAAGTTTTAATTATTTCTGCATTTTCAACACAAACATTATTCAAAAGAGAATGAGTGCCACACAGTAATACGAATTTCAGACATTACGGTGTTGCGCAATTTACCAACATGTTTTCACATTAATCAAAGATAATTTCTTTTCAAGATTCGAGTGACAGCTTCCAAGCTACTTCCACTTCTTGTATCAACACCAGAAATACAAAATTTAAATCTACTATTTACATCCTGTGGAACTCTGGAAAACAACATAAAAACGGAAAAATTGATATGGCGTATCAGGTAATTAAATAAATAGAATATTAAGTAAGATAAAATCACACGTCCTGAGAGATGAAAATTTAGTATGGGAATACGAAAAAGTGATAAATTGCTGGAAAAACTACATCATAGACTAAAGAAGTATAATCATTACTCTCTGACTGGTGGTGACTAGTGTTGTAGAAATTGAAAATGAAAGGGAATACATAGAAAATGAAGCTGATGTACCAGAAGTTGAGGAAGGACCAATGATACTAAGAAATGAATTTGATAAAGCGGTAGCGGTGCTCAAAGATAGGAAAGCCACAGGACCAGATGAGTTGCAAGGAGAACTAATCAAATTTTGTGGAATCACTCTGAAAGATAATATGTTTAAACTAATATGCAAGAGCTACGAGACTGGCCAAAAGAATGCCTGGCCTAAAGAATTTGCAGAAAGCAAAATCATTACCATACATAAAAAAGGAAACAACTTTATGCGAAAATTATTGAACAATTTCTCTTAATACCGCATGCTGCCAAAATTCTCATCATAATAATCAAAACCCGAATAAAAAGGAAAATTTAACAATATTTGGATGAAGATCAAATCAGATTTACAGTGGCTCACATTAATATTCGGACAGCCACAAATACTGAAGGCGTTTCTTGTTTGATTGTTCATTTTTCGCACGTGCGCGGAAGTTACATGAGAAAATGCAAATGAACGGTGTCTTCATTATTAGGAAACAGAATAATACAAATAAAATGTTTCTGATGCACAACATATGTTTCAAAAACACGGATTTATGTGTGAATATGCAAGAATACGAAGTCACATTAATATTCAGACACGTAGTGGAAAATGTCATGTTTCCCCCTCGACTCTCTCGTAGATAGCGCGATTGGCGCACCATCCCCTACCCAGGACAAACGAAACTGCAGTCAGTCGCTGTAAATATTTCCACCTGTAAACACCTCTTACAATGGGGCGCAAGTGAAAGAATTCGACGTTCGAGCAGAGGAAGCTTGCGGTTTTCCATCTTGTAAAGGGTCGCTCCTGCAGAGCGATCGCAAATCTTTTACTCATGAGCAAGAGCACCGTGCACGATATTATTAAGAGATTTGAGAAAGAAGGTAGAATTGAATCTAAACCGCAACAAGGACAACTTAAGAAGATCCGCGAAAGAGAGCAGCGTGCAATTTTGAGGAGAGTACGAGAAAATCCGAAGGTGAGTGCCGTCCAGCTGGCTGCGGAACTGCGCGAAGTGTCAGGGATATCTGTGCACCCCGAAACAGTGCGCAGAGTAATTAGGAATGCCGGATATCACGACAGAGTGGCCGGGAAGAAACCCTTTATCGGTACTGGGAATAGAGCTAAACGACTTCAGTTTGCAGACGAATATGTAACGAAATCAGAGGAGTGGTGGCTTGAGGTAATTTTTGTAGATGAGAAAAAGTTTAATATTTTCGTCAGTAACGGTAGGAAAATGATATGGCGCATACCAAATGAAGAATTACGTCCTAAAAACGTCGTAGTGTCAACTGTGAAACACGGAGGTGGACACATAATAGTGTGGGGTTGCATATCAGCTGCTGACGTGGGGAGCTGGTGTTTATTAAAGACACAATTGACTAAAATCAGTATCTCAACATACTGAAAGAGAATTTACACATCTGCTGACACACTGTGCATCAGGAGTTCGTTTAAATGTTATCAAGATAACGACCCGAAACACAAATCATATTTAGTGAGGGAATGGATGTTGTACAATTGTCCAATAGTGCTGGAAACGCCGCCTCTCCTGACCTCAATCCTATCGAGGATTTATGGCATGAATTGAAATGCAGTCGGGAGAATCCCAATTACGTCAAAGTCCCATCTGCAAGGAAAAATGGGCACAAATTGAACAACAATACCCGAAGAGGATTATTGGTTCAATGCCAGAGCGATTGCAGTAAGTCATTGACAATAATGATTATACTACAGTATTAATTTTCTTTTCATTTATTTATTCATTTATGTATTTTTTCATTTGTCCGAATATTACTGTGGCTAATGAATCCAGAAAATTTTTATTTTGTTTTCTTTTTTATTGAATACTTCAACTACATTCGGCATTTTTGCTTTGTTTATACTGTTATCCGTTAATAAAGGAACAATTCTGTTTCACTTTCATGCTTATAACTCTATTTATTTTTATGTATTTATTTAAGTCAAAAACAATTAAAAACTGTGTCTTTCCTACAACCGTGAAAATATAGCAGAACTTACGATTTCTGGAGTATATCTGGGTGTCCGAATATTAAAGTAAGCTAGCTGTAGGTCAGGAAAAGTTGCGAGATAATCTATTGTTGCGCTCCGACCTCCGACCTCCAGGGGTTTGTGGTTTTGTTCGCATGACCCTTTGGAGGGTCTCTTCGAACAGGTTGGCGTGACTTGGTGTTCGGGCTGCAGGGTTTTATGACTCCTCTCCCCGTACGGGGACGGGGATTGGGAGTCGGGGTTGATGGGTTATTTCATGGAGGTGGGTGGGTTATTTTATTAGGGTGACTCGGGGGGAGAGGGGAAAGGATAGGGATTAGGTTGGGATGGGTTGGCGAGGGAGGGGACGGCACTCAGGAGCATTTTAGACAGAAGAATGGATATGAACAGGGTCACATATGTAGCATTCATTAACATAGAGAAAACCTTTGCCAAGGTTCCCTGAAAAATACTATTTCAGATCACGAAAGGCGTACATGTAGACTGGAAGGACCGAAGAATTATTCTACATTTCTATAAAACTCAATACGCAAGAATAACCATCAATAACCAGAAGACCAAAGCAAGGATCGAAATGGAGTGAGACAAGGATGCTCCATTCGACCCCATTTATTCAACTTGTTTATAGACGAAGCAATCAAATACTTTAAAGGGAAAACTAAGGGCATACAATTTAATGGTTTAGAATTACACTGTTTAAAATATGCTGATGTAGCAATATTAGCAAGTTCAAGAAAAGATTTATAGAAAATGATAAATTGCCTCATAAGAATTCTGCAAAGGTTCCTCGTCAAAATTAACGTAAAGAAGTCCAAATTCATGATATTTGGGAAAGAGAAAAATTACACATCAAATAAAATAATATTATAGATACAACAGAAATAGGACAAGTACAGAACTTTTGCTATTTAGGCTGCACTTTCATAGAAGACTGTAAAAGCACAACAGAAATAAGAAAGCGTATTACTCTAGCAAAGGAGTCGTTCCAAAAGAAAATAAATTTGCTCACAAATACGAACTTAAATTTGAATGTTAGAAAGAAATTTCTGAAAAGTTATATCTGGAGTATCCTATTATACGGAAGTGAAGGATGGACGCTTTTAAAAACGAACAGGAGTCGTTTAGAAGCTTGCGAGATATGGTTGTGGCGAAAAATACTGAAGGTTTCCTGGACTGAAAACATTTCAAACAAAGTAGTTTTAGAAAAAGTGAAAGAGAAGAAATTCCTATTAAAAACCAATTGAAACAGTAAAGCAAAATTCTTAGAATACATTTTTAGGCATAACGAATTCTTAAAAACAATTTCGGAATGTAAAATAGTTGGAAAAAGAAGAGGGAGACCTAAAGTAAAAATTTTGGAAAAACTTCAAACACAATTACAATTCACAAAATTCAGAATGCAATGGTATTCAAGAGTAAAACCTCGCCCTCTATGGAAAATTTAATTGGAAACTTTTGTGCCATTTTTACGAAAAATGCGTTTAAGCGTTGCTGTAAATGCGAAAACGGAAGCTCATTTTCACAGAAAACTGAGATTTCGGAAAACTTTTGGAAGTCATCTGAAGCACAACTCATAAATGCAATAACGTATACAAATCGCCGGAAATGTGCATTTAACGGCGTGAGAGATATTTAAAAAATCTATATTTGTAATTTTTGAAGAGATATAAGAATACAGCAAAATTAATTTTATGTCATATTAAACTGTGTAATTAGCATTATCCGTACAAAAAGTTTGAAGAAAAGATTTGGAGCTGTTTTTGAGAAAGTAGTATTTGAGCGTTTCTGAAAATGCGTAAATTTAAGCTCATTTTCACAGAAACTGATGACTTTTTTTGCAAAACTTTATTTGACATCATTTAAAGCACATGTACTTATAAATGCAACAATCTGAACAAATCGTCTCTAATGTAAATATTACCGACGTGAGAGACAAGTAAAAAAAATATTAGTGTAATTTTGGAAGGAAAAAAGAATGTAGCAAAATAGCGTTTATGTGATCATATACAGTACATTTAATACTATCCATCCCTAAAGTTTTAAGAAAAATCTGGAACCGTTTTTGAGAAAATTTAATATTGCGCATATTGGGCGTAATATTACTCGTAAACTAATAAAATGTTTAAAACATGTGTATGATCTCATCAAAAGAACTAATTATAGAGAAAACAATTTATTTGAAAGAAAAATCTGTCTTCAATTTTGTAATTGTAGGAAGATGCCAAAAAAATTCAATCTCTTGTAATTTTCAAAAATTCAGAGTTATCAGTGAAAATCTGACCTTTGTCATCTTTATAAATGTATTTCCCTCCCTATTTACAAAAATGTAAAGAAAAATTTGGAGCCATTTAAAAAAAATTGAAAATGTCCCGAGAGCTCCCCGTAAAGTACCCCCAAAAATTAATGAATATTTTTCAAAATCACAGAGCTTCGATTCAGTCCAGATTGACAGGGGCGTATTCAGTTTGAAAAAAAATCGTTCGCCTAGTTTAGACGCTAGTACTGTTGACGGACGGACGGACGGACGGACGGACGTTTTGAAACTACTGGTGCAACAGAATGGCACAGACTCCTCGTACTATCTAGGTTTCTAATTTCTTTGGTCTTGCCTAGCTTTTCGGTCTTACCAGCTTCCTCTTACCAGCTGCCATCTAGCCCAAAGTAAATTTGTTAAAAATTTCCTCAATTTTATTTTATTTTATTTTTTCAAATTAAATACCAAGACGTTTTCTCTGGATTTAAGCCACAGACAGCAGGCGTCCCTCAAGGAAGTATCCTAGGACCAATTCTGTATGTAATCTATACTTCTGACTTACCAACAACAGAACTTACCTTTTAGATTCTCTTCATAGCAACTTATATCATGTATACTATTTACTAATTGTTCCAAGTGAACAGATTGTAAATTAGCAGAATTGAAAATTAAAAAAAAATAAAAAAATTAATAAAAAAAATTTTACGGTTTCCTAATTTTCGAACCAAAATAGTAATACTTTAAGAAAATTATGGTGGTGTAAAACCTCGTCCTACAGAAAAATTTTCGTTGAAAAATTTGGAACCATTTTTAAGAAAATGTAGTTTAAGCGTTACTGTAAATGTAAATTTTAAAGCTCTTTCTCATAGAAAACTTTTGAGCTTTTGCAAAACTTTATTGGAAGTTATTTGAAGAACTTCTACTCACATATGAAGTAATGTAGTACTTTTTGAAACAAGATTTATCCACTTTCTTCTGGGTCAAGGTTCCGCAATATCAGTTTTTCTGTAGAAAAATTGCCGTTGTTTGCTGCAGCATTACATAACTTTTCCCGTACTATGTGTATTACTCTGTATTAGTTGAATGTGGCGTCGTCACTGCTGTAAACTGTTTTAAAAATATTTCCATGAGTTGAAAATTTCCTTGATACTTAATTTCTTTCATGCCTTACTTTGTGCAAATATGCTCTTACAGTATTCGGCATTGGATTTACCAATGATTCGTCGTAGCTGTTAGTATTATACTCCACTTCAACAATTCCCAACACCCAATGGCCTTGTATAAGTATATTACCTCTATACTGGATATGAACGGGTAATATTGCAATTTCAAAATTATAATCCCCGTAAAAAATAGTTGTAGGTGTCAATGATCCGAATAGTTAGAATTTAGTACAGTTATAGTTTTGTTTTCTAATATGAACATAAAAGATCACCTGTAAGCTGTTCTTCGGCGTTATTCTCTAATATTAATATAAGATCATTCTGAATTACTTCGGAAATTTTTGTCGCAAAATATTCTACAACTACATTTGATTCCCCTGAGTTTCTACAACTACATTTGATTACTACATTCTACAACTACATTTGATTACTACATTCTACAACTACATTTGATTCCCCTACCACTTCCATATTTTTGTTCCCTAATTTTTCAAGATATTGAAACTCTAAAAACTCGGTCTGACTTGTATTCTGAAGGCAAATCTACATATATAAGCATTAAAATGCTACTATTTTGAGTGTTTATGTGAAAAAGGTGAATAAGTTGTACACTTCAAATTGAAAATTGATTTTTGAACGCTTAAATGCATTCTCTAGTATTACTTACTTTTGTGGTTTTCTTCATATTCATTTCATATTCTTCAAATTCAAGCTCTAAAATAATTTGCATATATATATATATATATATATATATATATATATATATATATATATATATATCAAACAAAGTCGGGTTAGTTACAGCATTTACTACTCAGACTAACAACAAAATTTCATCAAAAACGATGCAGCCGTTTTTGAGAAAAAACAATGTTTAAACAAAATTAAAAATTTACCGTATTTTACTCAATATTTTGTGAAAACAAAACCTCAAATTTTCGAAAAATTGTGTATGACCTTATTTCAAAATCCATCAGAGCAGAACAGATCAGGAACAGATTTTATTGAGGGGGGGGGATCTCTATCTTTAATATTTTTACAGTAGGAACACGGCGAAAAAAATTGAATTCTTGACATTTGCGAAAAATCAGAGTTTTCAACGAACGTGACACCTGCACCATTCTCTTAAACGTCTTTTACACAATCCAACAACAAAATTAATTAAAAACAATGGACCCATTTTCTTGAAAATTTTGAAAATGTCGCACGGGTTTCATGTAAAGTACGTCTCAAAATTGAAATATCGATCTCACATTCAAGGGGCCACGACATCCGCCTGATCGATCAGGCAATATCAATTTTGGAGAAAATCGGCTGAACGGTATAGCCGCTAGCGTTGTTTACAGACGAACAGACTGACGGACGGACAGACAGTCGTTTTGCCGACAATCGACTTCTCGGTATCAGGGAACTACTAAATATGGATTGTGGCTACACCATGTGTTAGAGAATTTTTTTCTAAATTTGCCAACTGGATTTATCCACATTTTCGCTACCTGGCCATGTGATAAGTTTTTCTGCCGAAAATTCAGTTTTTCGCGCAGCGTTACATAATTTCCTCTCTACCGCGGCAGCGGTAGTGAGAAAGTAATAAATTAATTACAAGAACCTATTTTCGTACTTCTAAAACACTTCCGACTTTGTTTCCCGATAGGTAACGTATCGGAAGCTATTCAATGACAGAAGTGATGCGTTGTCGGAAGTGTCAGTTTCAAGCCCTGTCGGCAGCCACCGATGAGGCCCCTGTCCACTCGCGTGAGTGCAGCGATAAGGCCGGGAAGCTCGACTGGACTGCGCGACCTCTTCGCGCTCCGCTGCCAACACAATGTGCCATTCGGCAGATAACGACGTTACTGTAAATGTCATGAACAGTTTAGCGAAACGTCGTCGGTCATAGGATTCAAAAGACGTGCAACACTCTTTACAAGTTTTTGCTGCATTTTCTCTATGCCGCTTGTAGACAGTTTGATTTAATGAATGAATAAAATAAAGAAATAATGAAACAGGAAATGAAAATCTGATTTACGTTATCATGCTGGTCTCCATTCTACCATCCTGTGTCGATAGAACAATTTCAGAAATATTGGCAAAAACCTGAAGAAATGAAAATGGGTTCCAAAGAAGAGAGATTTGCCAGGCAGTGTTTTGACTAAAAGCAATTATATAACCTTATGCGCAGAGAAATGCCTCAAGAAAATTGTTGAACTGGCCTCTAGTTCTGAAAAAATTAATAAATTGGAGATGTTCACTTCTTACAAAACGGAGATATTTCTTAATGATATTGTTATTTAGAAAATGATAATTTAGAAAATGGGTTCCGTTGCGACAAAATGTACAGTAAATCGATTTAAATAAAAGTTTGGCAATATTTTCGAATAAATAGCGTTTGAGCGATTCTGAAAACGCCAATTTTGCGCTCAATTTCACAGAAAACATGTGAGAAATTTCGTTGGAAATCATATTAAGCACTATTACTTTTAAATGCAATAATGTATAAAACACCTCCCTAATGTAAAGAAACTTTCATAATACGTGAAACCATAATTATATCCATAAAACATCGAACGAATCCTTTCTGCGAGATACAACGCGATCATCACACCCTTCAGATCTCCCCCTCCCACCCGCCCAAAAAAAACAACGCGCCAATCGTACCGATTCCCCGCATCTTCGCTCGAAAAGTCAAGAGAGAAAAGAGAAGAGAAGAGGGGAAAGAGAAGAGGGAGCGCGGGGAGGTTCTGGTGAAGGCGGTTCCACACATTCGGCATTCGCAGAGCGGCACGTCTTATCCCGAACAGCTGATGTGTTCGGCGAGTGTTCGCTCCCTTTGATGTGTCCTAAAGACCGACACGCGGTGGGGAGGGCGAATACCGAACGTTGGGCGCGTTCGGAGGGGTAAGGGAAGGGGCGGGTAGGCATAACGGGCGGGGCACGAGGTCAACTTACGCCCCAACCTACATCGCCCCTACCTCCGCTGAATTGCTTCCGAATCTCGGTCTGTATAATTACCTGTGGTTTACAGTGGCTGACAAAGTGGGTTGCCGTGCATTCTGATCCCCACCGTTTATATTTAATACAAACGATATGAGAAAAAATCATTTGTAATTTTTCAAAACATCAAAAGAATAAACCAAAAATGCGTTGTCATGTTACGCAATTCAATTACGCAAAATATGACAGAAAACTATTGGTGCTACAGAACGGCCTGGACATTCTCGTACTAGTTAGTTTTCTAAATTCGTTGCCTGTTCTAGCTTTTCTGTGTTGCCCCATCCTCTTGCCAGCTGCCTTCAATCGCAACTCAAAGTACATTTTACTTTCTCGTCCTTACGAAGTCACATCGTAAGAAAAGAAACTTATGTAATCGTGCGCCGGAAAACGTAAAATTACCGGCAGAAAAAAATATCTTATTGCCGAGCTCTGGTAATGAAATGTGGATAAGTCCAGTTGCTGAATTATAAAAAAAATTCCTCTAACACGTGGTGTAGCTGGAATTCATGTTTTGCTGGTCCTTGATTCCGAAAAATAGATTGATGGCAAAACATCTATGTGTCTGTCAGTCTGTCTCAACGTCTCTGTGGTCAACGCTAGCGCCTAAGCAATTTACCTGATTTTCTCCAAAATCGATATTCCACTATTGATCTGAACGAACTCGAGGCTTTAGGAATTTCAAACGGACATTTTGACTTTTATGAGTACCTTACATACAGCCTCAGAAATATCTATACAATTTTCTCAGAAATGTAACCAATTTTTAAATTGAACTTTGTCCTCGGATAGCTTAAAAGCCGCTTAAGAGAATGGTAAAGTTTGTTGAAATTCTAATTTTTTTCAAAATTGCAAAAGTGGAATTTTTTGGGGGCGTCTTCCTTAATGAAATCAATTCCTTTAAGAAGGATCTTAAAATAAGTTCATGTTAAATTTCTCGAAATTAATTGTAGTTTTCCTGTAACTTTGCGCGAAATAAAGGTTTAGTTTTAAAATATTTAAACATTTTTTTCTCTAAACCCGCTCCCATTATTTTGTTACATTTTTTCATAAGTAATAAGAGACGGTAAAAATTTGATGCTAGTTTCATTTTTGGTTATCTTTCCAATTTTTAGAAAATTGCAAAAAGTTAATATATGAAAACAACCAAATTGAAGATACAAATTTTCGCCTAAAAGAAAGTCTGTTGTAACAAGTCGACTCTTTGAAAAAGGTCATGCACGAGTTGATTTCGCGTATTTTGTATCTGGCATTTATGCAATTTCTAACTTTTTTTTTTCAAAAACCGTTTCAAATGTTTTTTAATGTGGTTTCTCCTCGTATGTAACAGTATATGGTAAACTAGTAGTGCTACAACAACACATACTTAATCACATTATTTCTAACTTTTCCGCTCTATTAGAACATGAACATGTGTTTTCAACCAGCAAATATTACACTAGGGAACAAAAAAAATGTTTCATATCTCCATTATGAAAGTAAGTATTTTGAAGGAAACGATCACTCTAATTTCGAAAATGATTACAAAAAGTTTCATCACGAAAGGTTCAAAAGATATGAACATATTTAATGTTTGAAATAAACAAAATCCTATAAATTTCTGCATTGTCACTCCGGTTTTATTTCTACAAAATTTTAGCATAGCAATGCATCATTTGAGGTAAGAACATGTGGAAAATGGAATAAGCATATTCCTACAATAATATGTAGATATTAAAATGGTTTGTTGGTATTTTTCAAAACATTGGTAGAGCGAATAATAATGATTTGAGTTTTCCGTACAATCACAACCTATAGTTCGTTGTACAGGTGACTCAACACTGGGTGAGCAGCCCATGATCACAAACACGATCGCCAAAGAATAAAGAATGTACACGTAGGCTTCCGCGGCTCGAGTTCATGATATGACGGGAGAAACGTCGGCCTGTCTGCCAACGACGCCTATGAGTCATAAATAATTCACAAATTTTGTAATTTCATTTTTTCCTTTGAAGTTTGGATGTAAATCTTCAACAAACGTAACAGAACTTATCAGGTTGATTCGCACACTCTCGATGTGAAATGACGATTTGCATTTTATCGAACCGATTCAATTTTACAGATCTTGTGGAAAATCTCACTTTATAAAAACCACATAACGTAATGTATTAATGTATTTCAGATACACGCAAACCAGACACGAACTTCGCGCCCACAGTACAGTTCCGCATGACACTGACTCAGAACCTGCTGACTCACAAGTGCCCAAACAGTACTTGTATACTTGCGAAGGGGCTAAAATAATTCCTTCCTGTGACTGATGAGCAGTGGGATATATGAGGATGCTCGTGGCTTGTTTTCAAAACATCCACTAAGACCTATTTGTAATTGAGCGCGACTACCAGACGAAAAAATAAAGACGGCAATCTTCGAAGGACAGAAGGCAAACAAATCACGAAATCTTAATTTTGTTGATATCGCATGAAAGTGGCGTTGATGAACTGAACAAATATTTTATTTTTAAATAGATTTTAAGCGAACTGATTATTCATATTGTGACAGTTCAATATTCAGCTCCTCAATTTAATCATCTGTGATAATTCGTCTTTTCTCTGTAATATATTATATTATATAATATTATATAATATATTATACGATATATAAATGTAATCCCATTTATATATCGCCCTACATTGCCTAATTATTACTTCTTTTATTTATTATTCAATTTAATGGAGTGGCTAGCTCTATTTTTTTATCAAGGTTTTGGACGTTTGCATACTTACATTATCTCAGGGTATTTTCATCTTTCTTCTCGTAGGCTAGAAAACACCGCTCATACGAGTATTCGGATGGTGATAATTTAAATTTGTTAGGAAATATTGTTATTTATTCTTTGACTAATCTTAATCACAATAAAACATCTTATAATTTGTTATGAAATGATCAGCGACATGACGTGTCGGCTGCAGAATAAATCTTTATTTAAAAATTATTTTTGTTTTTAAATTTGACAATATCTCCTTGTATTTTCCCTAATGTTACCTGTTTTGATGGCCATCGAATATCTATTTAGAAAACTGATAATTATTTTTCTAGCTTAATTTTATACCTTATCACGTCTTCGCCTTGCTAATTTGTTTATAAAGTCTTTTTGCAACTTATCGCCTAATCTTTCCTTTGCGAAGATATTTCAGCAATCTTGGTGTTGTGCTGACATCAGCGACTATTTCCATAATTGTATACTGGAACTCTTCATATTACCACTCCGAATTTACTTAATGCATTTTACAACAACTTGCGATCTACATTTTTCACGAATATTATTTTTTTCTCGCTAATCAGTTTTAGCTCATTTATTCCCCTATTCTCTAATAATCGTGGACCACATGACCATTTTTCATCTCTCGCAAACTAAAAACAAATGTTTTTACATAACGCCCTGACGGCAATAGATTCTCACGCTACCAAATCCAATATCCTTCCTCTAAAGTGTTCGTTTTCACATACGATATATGTTAAAAAGCTCACTTGTTTGATTGTTATTCTTCGAATCGATGTGCTCTTGTTGCCCCGCAACCATGCATCTAGGCGTCTCTTGTCTTATATCAACAATGTCCCGTTTTTAATACGCTTTGTTTTCGAATTTTTTAAAAATTGTCTAAACTGTACTTAATCAATATAATATTTTCATTTTCTGATGCCTTGCATTCTTGAAGACTCATTTTAATTTGCGTAATTCCTCATATTTTACCTCTTATGTGGCATTGATGTTTTGCATTTCGAATACAAAAATCCCGTAAGGAATTTTGCATTTCCTCAATATCTTAAAATTTCAATGTATTTGCATTAATAGCAAAATAAGGTATAATATGGTATATATATATATTGAAACACATTGTGTTTCCTTATACTAATTAGAACATTAGCATAAGTAATTAGAATCTATTTTGGACTGCGCGGTACGCACGACCAGCGCGACGGACAGCGGTGAGGAGGGCCAGCCGCCGCCGCCGCCACCGTTGCCGCTGCGAGGCGTCCGTGGGAACGTAATCGACGGTTGAGAACCGAGCACGGAGCGACAGGGAGTTTTGTCCGTTACGAGTCAGTTGGGTCGAGTCGGCTGTCGCCGAAGGACGTGGCCGGCGTGCTGCCCGCCGGCGAAAGTTGCGGAGAAGTCGTCGTGAGCCGCGGACGTGTGTTATAGAATTTAGCCTACGCAAGAACAATAGGCGTATTAGGTCGATATCGTGAAAGTGATCAATATAAAAGATCAATGCTAGAAAACAGTAAATTGCGCTTACGCTATTTGTCGCGGTGTGTACAATTCCAGAACTGTGTGTATTGCGAAGCTGACGCCGACACGTGCAGTGGCCGCGTGGTTGGTAGTTATATCAAATGACGAAAGACAATTAGAGAGGTGCGACACCGAGGTACCAGGAGCTGAATCAGGAAGAATTCAAGAAACTACCAGCCGAGGCGACCGCCACACCATCAGCCGCCGACTACGCCCAGCTGCTGCGAAGGTCGGCGACCCTTACCGACGCGAACCGTGATCCAAGCATCGAAGGTATTGGTTGGGGCCCCAAAGGTATGATAGAACTTGTATTACACCTGATCTTGGTACCAAGGCAAAGTGTATAATTGTTGTTAAATCATGTAATTAACAAATCTGGTTTGTGAATAAATACTGTTCATGATTGTACTTCATTTACCAATTAAATTTCCTAATGTTATACCGACTTCTCGTAGGGACCCTTTCACGAAAAAGATACCCTCCTTTAGTAATTTCTTGCAGTGAAAGTACCGGCATCACCAGGTACGTCACAATATATATATATATATATATATATATATATATTCATTATATTTAAAACTATGACGTGATATGACGGTTTTATAGCGATATTCGTAATATACGTATAAAATGGAGTATGTTGCACACCCTACCTTTCTGGAGGTAAAAATCTTGCTCCCTAGTGTGTTTTCCGCGCCGAGACTCGAACTCGGGTCCTGAGAGATAACCCACCGGCACCCATGCTTCTAATCTACAGAAGACGCGTTAAGTGCTAACTTGGGCCGACACTTAAAAATGTAATTGTCTCAACCCAACATGTTTTCAACACAAAATTTTTGCAATTTTCGCAAATATGGAGAGTTTGCGAAAATGGGAATAGATCCGTTTTTTTAAATTCTTCATACTTATGAAAGTAATGCGTCAAAAGAGAACATTATTATTACTCGTACTTTTTCGCTCTTAAGGACTATACGAAACATATAAAGGTTCTCGGTATTGCGTCGACTCAAAACATATATGCGTTCAACTATGATGCAAGATCAGCTCAACAGTATTGCAATTTTATATGTTTATAGCGACAAAGTCGATTTGCCGTTTAACCGACGAAGCGATGACGTTTAACCGACAAAGTCGATTTGCAAAAATTAAACGAGTGTACGGGTATAACAAAAATGCAAAGTGCAGCTTTTGCGTTGCAAAAATGAATTGTTAATGTTTCCGAAAATAAATGTGATGGCAAATAAATGTTATAACATTTTGATGTCAATTTAATGATAAACCTGACAATTTATAAGAAACTTCTGTTTTGTATTTTTCCCTTCATGTAAATTTTTGTTGGGAGATGGAGGAGGAAGGGGGGCCCCCACCCGTGCCAACTACTCACTCGGACTACTCACCAATCGCCGGCCCCGCTAGACTCTGTATATTACTCTGTTCATACGTACGTGTAAGAAAGGATGAACATCAAACCAGAATGCTGCCTAGGAATCATTTATTATCTACAACTGCGAATCAGTGTAGGAACTAAATTAATCAGTTTTATCTGAAACATTCGTCTCGCCCCTAAGGTTTTCAAAATAAATAATTTTCCTGGCTTTTCTGTTAGGAAATAATAATTATACTCGTATTTACGTCTTATAACTTCAAATAATAATAATAATAATAATAATAATAATAATAATAATAATAATAATAATAATAATAATAGATTGACCTTGAATAAGTGATTGTTTGCTTTCCAATAATATTGATAATTATGGGATAATAATGTTGCATTGAAATACTGATACATAAAAGTTCGCTCTCTTATCAGTAAGCAGAGTTTTATATTAATTAGGTTCATTTCTTCTGCAAGTAAAACGACAGTACATACTTCGTTCGAATCATTTATTTAAGAATTGCAATGCTAGTACATCTCGAAAATTGAAGTTTTAGTTTTCACGTTTGATGTTTTCTTTAGCAGTTAAAATACTTAATTAAATATTACATGCTATCGGTACATTTCAAAGTATTGATAAACAGCTTTTTAGAAATTTTAAATTCCCTACTATAATAATAATAATAATAATAATAATAATAATAATATTTTTATTATTATTACCATTCAATATGTATGTAGCAAGATTTTAAAATTAAAATTTAGCACAGTTTTTAAAATAATACGTCTCTGACGATATTGATGATCAAATATCGCATATTTGACACTTTGATTTACGAACACTTATGGAAGATCATATAAATGGCCAGTTGTCTGCAGCAGCAAACCACGCGTGTTGCAGAATGGAACAGACTTTCTTGTCATAGTTTCCTAATCTCATTTGTCTGGGCTAGCTTTTCCTTTATGTCCCAACCTGTTCACAGCTGCTTCTAAGAGATATTTTTTTCACAGTTTCTCAGTTTTTCGGTTCCCTCATACTACACTTGAAATATGTCTTTAAGAATATTTCAGAATAGTAAATAGTGGATATATATGCACATTATCATTACAAAATTTAAGGAAAACATACTTGCACTTACATGCACTACAGTACCACATGTTCCGGGAGACCGGTCGTGAGCTTAGAGTATGTCCGGCTGGGGCGGTGCCCCGCTGGTGGAAGATTCCTGGCCGGGGAAACCCCACTAGACGACGGTAGGTCGGCGCCAAATCTCACCATCCAGGGGAGGAAGTTCAACGCCACCCCGAGTAGAAGACATGCACTACATTTACGGGACTAATGACCTTAGCGGTTGATGTGCCCAAAATCACTACTCAATCAATCAAAAGCAAGCGATAAAACGTCTGGAGCCCCCTACTTTTCATTGAGAGCAAAAATCACGATATTTGATTGAGTGGAGAGTTCAAATTATTTTTACATATCGTACTTAACCATCTCACCCCCAATAAAATTCTAAACAAATTAGGACTAATAATCAAAAACATCATAGATAGTACAAATATTGATTTATTATAATATTTATATTTATGATTTCTCTTTTTTTTAAATGGAGTGTTTTGGTGAGTGGTTCAGTTTATATTTTTTTAAGCTTTTTTGTGTTATATATTAATTTAACTGGAAATATTGAAGGTTTAAATTATATATTAGGATATGATTTATTATCTTATGGTCTAATTTATAAAATGTTCTTACACGAATGTCCACTTCAAACTTAACGCAACTATTATTGTATGTCTTGTATTTTCATTATTAAACAAACTAAAACTAAATGTGTGTTTTAATATATTTTCACGTAGCACTGCGTTATATTTCAGTGCGAGAAGTTCGTTAACACTAACAAATTGAGTTTGTGTTGCTTTCTTATCGCAAAAAACACAAAAAATGTGTGTTTTCAAAATTACAAACAATAACGTAGGAAAATATCCGACGAGAAAATAGATATTTTTATACAATCCGTTGGAAAATATAGTTATTCACGTTCGTACTAACGAATTGTCAAAGATTTTGGTTTTCACATTTTTCAAGACCCAGCTTGAATAACGGTCCATTTTTCTACTTCAAACTGAGATAATTCAGACAATTCACAACAGCTGGTTCCTCCGCTTTCTTGTGTTCGACTAATTTTTATTGCATATCCTGCAACATTTTAAACGTTGACTCGCTTTGACAGTTTTTTTTTATTTCCTGAAATATAAAATCATGTGTTACATATGTAAAAGTCTGTTAATCAATTATATTAAAAAAGTGCATTTTATTCGAGAAACAGGATATCTCCATTCAATAAATCCTTGCGAGAGTGAGGTTGTTGACCGGAGCTAAATGAAACACAAAGTGCACTGCGTGTGTCGGTGGCGGCGTCGGGCGACTGCAAAGCGACTCTTGCGGGGGAGGAAGGGACGTTCAAACGTCGCGGGACTCGTCTTTTGTTCGCGAGGCGGATGCGCAACTTGAGCGAGTTAGCGCTCGCGACAGCAGCTGCCGTCACTGTTGCCCCCACTATCTGCGCCATCCCCTCTTCGAGCGCTGTAACGTCACCGCCGTCACCCCCCGACCGCCCCCGCCCCCACTCCCGCCGCCAGCTCCTTCGCCATCACCGTTGCCGGTGTCATCGGCCTGCTATTATTGCTGTTACCCCATTGCCTTCGCAGCCGCACCCCCACCCACGACCCCCTGGGGCGACCCTCCTGGGCATTGGTTGCGATGGGCGAAGCCGTACACCCGCTCGCCGCCGTCTTCCTCCCGCCCTGTCAACGCCCCCGCCACCAGTCCAGTCCGCTCCGCTCTGCGGGACTATCAGCAGCCGCTCCTCTGGACAGATAAACCGGCGCTCCGGAGTCGCGGCCCGCGGCGCCCCCCGGTCAGTCACAGTCAGTCAGCCGGCAGCCGCAGGAGCAGCCGCTACCTACGCCGCCGCCGCAGCTCAAAGCCGTCCCTGCCGCCGCCGCCGTCGTTGCCATGGCCTACGACGACGTGCTGACCCACTTGGGCGACTTCGGTCGCTACCAGCGCCGAATCTACCTGCTGCTGTGCCTGCCGGCCGTGACCTGTGCGCTGCATAAGATGTCTGGAGTGTTTCTCCAGGGGAGAGTCGATCACAGGTACGCGCCTCTCCAACTAAGTCAGGGACGCTCTTAGGTTTCTGTCCGCGCCGCAAAATTTCGTGTTGCGCACTGCCATGAAATAATGCCCTTTCTCTTTCTAAACGTGCCTCGAAACAAGTACCATTTAACGTGTGAAAAGCCAGCAAACCGTCGGTGCAGGTTAACTCTCTCCTGTTCATTTGCAGTATCCGATCGCCTCTCGCATTCGGTTTTATCCTCGTACAAACACCTGTCGACAATACGCTCATTACCACACTCGCAGATACGACCCACGAGAGCATGCCCTACTCGCATGTCCTACTCAGTGAAGCGAAAATTTCCGCAGCTGCGCCTTGTTGAAGTAGCGCAGTGGGCGGGCGCGTCTTCCTCCGTGGCCGGGGGCGCCTCCGCCTCCGCCGACGCCGCCGCCGCCGCCGCCGCCGCCGCCGCCGCCTCCGACGCCCCGACGGGCGCCGCGGGCGTGCCGGAAAGCGACGGAGCTATTTGGGTAGCCCCGCCCCAAAATACGCGCGAACGCACGCACGGGCGCGAGGGCGCGTCGCCTGGACGGCGGCCGGAGCCACGTGGCTGCGCGGCCGCGTGGGGGACTGAATAGGCGGCACGCGCGAGGCTCGAGCCCGGCCGGCCGCGTGGACGGCGTGGATGGCGCCACGCGCCCTGGCCGCGCGCCCGCCGCCCGCCCCCCACCTGCGCTCCGCGCCGCGCCGCGCCGCGCCGCGCCGCGTCTGCCGCTTGCGTGGCGAACGCGTGCGCGCCGCGCCGCGCCGCACCGCCTGCGGCCGGCAGTGCATACCGGCGATCCAGCTGATCTGTAGTACGCGCCGAGCCACTTTCTCTTGTTCTTGCTTTCTGCTCTCTTTCTTAACTACTTTCCTGTTCTTCATTCGACTCGCAATATTCCTTAGCCTCCTCTTCTCTAATGTTTTAGGCGCTGCACTCCAGGTCTCACTTTCGGTTGACTATGTTCTGGAACTCGTAGTTTCTTTTCCCCCAGTAGCAAAACCTATGATTTATGAATTTTGAATAGTTTTTGTGACAGAATCTCTTCAAATGTTTTACTCCTTGTGTATATTCTGTTCGTTTGTTGTTTTTTGCTTTGTTTACAACTTTCCATGTCAGAGAAACGTTTACGTCAGAAAGCAGAAGTTTCTGCGAATTTTCTATCCATCACAAAGACGTATTTCTTCCAATCGCGCTGAACTCTTTTACATTTCACAGAGTTGTTCGGAAAGCGGAGCCACATATATCTTTACCGGAAGTTTGTATTTTCTGAAACCTGAGTAATCCTAAAAGACGCAGGTATGATTGCGACTCTAAAAGCTTAAGATAGCGAATAAAATGTAAAATTGTCTAATATAATGAAATAGCGAATTTTATCAATGTTGAACATAAATAACTTGTATTTTTATCAACTGCTTTAGGAGATACGCCATTTATTAGGGATTGACCTGGAGACAAAAACACTCAAAACAACAGGAAATTATGGATACGGATAAACAACAGGATACACAATGTAAAAGAAGATCCAAATATTACTGTTCACTACTACACGTGTTATATACGTAAATAGATGAAAATCCTACTTTCAAACGCATTTTACTAAGTGTAGATATTGAAGTTATTCAACTGTGATCGCGAACGGGATCTACACATCTGTGAAAACTTAATTGTTTCCTTGAAGAACAAGTGTTGAGAACGTCGCCTTCCTTGAAATCCCGCTAGGGACTTCCCGAGCTGATGAGAGAACAAGTTGGTGCATAAGACTTCCTGGTGGCAGAACCATCATTGTCGATGTATAGCAAACGATAACTAAATATTAGCGCACGTGTGTGTGGGTGTGCGCATAAACGCGCTTGCACGTGTGTACGTGCGTATGTATTGCGTGCGTGCAGTCTTCTGTTTGTGTTTATAAGTCAGAGAGGAAAGAAGAGAAATCTCAATATTGCTTCTCATTAAACATGTTAGTAGAAATGCTTACAACTACTGACTAAAATCTATCTAATATCTAAAAATTAGACTTAGAATTTAAATAATTATTACAAGAATGCAAATATTTGGGTGACATGTAGGGGTATAGTTTACATTCTGGAAGTAAAATAAAAATAGTGGGGTATTAAGT
Source organism: Gryllus longicercus (assembly GCA_038098605.1). Lineage (NCBI taxonomy): Eukaryota > Metazoa > Arthropoda > Insecta > Orthoptera > Gryllidae > Gryllus > Gryllus longicercus. Next base: position 1,266,213 of record JAZDUA010000199.1, on the reverse strand, counting down.
TTCTATGAATCGTTTTTTATAAATGTAATATCTATTGCTAATGAACAGCGTTGTCATCAGTGGAGTCTAGATTCCCCAGCATTTCTCTCTCTGAGTGCAATGTACTCTTCCTCAACAATTTGTTAATTGCTTTCTGATCATGCACATCTGATGTATTGACATAGTCTACGAGTATTCGTATTCGGGGAAAATGTAAACAGATATCACCCAAGTAAAGGAACTGAGAACCTATGCCTAAACAATTCCGTCTATATGCGTCTACAGGCTCGTCGGTGTGAAAAATATATTTCCCTTTCAAAGAATTATTGTAACACTTTAAATGAATTTATATTATATTGGTATAATTGTTTCATAATGGACCTGATATAATGTTTACTATCATAACACTGCGGATCTATTACGAATCCGGCGGAACTAATAAAATATTTCGACGCATAAAATAAGTGCTTCCTAGTGTGACATACTTATACCTAGTCTGAATTACGGAAAAAAAAAGATGGATACTAAATGTGATTTGATCTCTATTAACAGTGATACGTAGTTTCCTTTGGGTGTATGTGGTATTTGTAGTAATTTACATTACGAGGCAAGAGAGTGGATTTTTCCGTGACTACACGGAAGAGTTCCCTCGATGAGGCCGGTAAGCCGAGAGTGGGAATCCCGTCATGTCATGGAAAGGTTTTTTCTGCCGTGTAATATTATTTAATTCGCAACCTTATTTTACAATAATCTTTCCGTGTGATATGCATTTCATTAACCATCATCATCACTTGAATTTTTCTTTCGCGGAGTTGCGAATAGTACTTTTCCAGACATATCTATTGGCATCTACCGAAAGTACTTTCAGCACTTAAATCAAAAGTAATTTCCCATGCTGGGATTGAAAGAAAGTGATTTTCGTACGTCAAGATTATGGTACTCACTCTCTGGGTGGTCTCTGATAAATGATTCATGTTGTGTTGTTTTATTAAATTATGCATTATTAAACGCCCATTTAATTAACAATAGCTCATTAGCAATGTATAATTACTTCTTGTCGGTCATTCCTTTTATTCTCTTTATGGTACGAGTTGAACACTTTATTCAATCATGCAAAAATGTTCTCATGTTGATAATTTGTATTGATCATGATTACTCTCAAACCCGTATGGAATACAGTAACTAAAATAATTATTTTCAACACCAAAAAATTGATGATCCGAAATGCAGTACCAAATTTTGAGTTGAAACTGAACTGAAAATGAACTTCTAACTACATAGGAAAATACCGTAATAGTTCGTTTTTTCTATGTGAAAACCAACAACAATATGTCAAGCAAATATATTCAATAAATAGTTTTGAAATGATATTCGGTAAAGTTAGTCGTATCAATTTGTTCATTCAATGTGTTTTTCACTTCCACGTTGCAAATGTGGCAGATTTGTGCGTTTTTCTGAGAAACAAATCAACAGTTTTCCCTAATGCCGACCCCTAATTTTCAGCTTACACGATCTCATATAGATCAACCAAGACGAGCCTTGATTGTCATATAATTTCATCGCTGTCGAATAAAAACACCGTATTCCTCACGCAGGGAGCATGTTATTACAAATGACTCCAGTGCTTGTTGTTGCAGTTAAGTTACGAGAGTAGATCATTATGTAACAATTTATTGAAAATAAGTCAATGAAAAGTATCTAGCAGTTAAATCAACTAACTACATATGAGACGATATTTGAACTGTGGTACAATTAATTACATATAGAGATAACAAATCTATGTTAAATATAGACCAGCTCCTAAAATGAACTGAAAGGCTTTCAACGTAGGACGTCTTTAGAAAAGTTGTCGGTTGAAATAATTTACCACTTTCCTCTTTTGACGTAAAGAGAATAAACCAACGCAGGCCCAGCTGAAATATTTATCGATTCAAATTACGTACGAGTATGTTTTCTGATTAATTTTTAGTTCATTAAACTTTATGTAATATTTTTTAATACAACATACCATTCCAAAACTCTAAAATATACAAAACTCTAATATATATGTCAGGAACGTATAAATTAGGAGCGATCGTCAACCCCCTTTAATATTTACACATCTTTTCCCATTCGTTAACTAATAAATTCAAACATTTCATTGCACGTAGATGATGTTGCTTTTCCCACCTCAGATATCAATATTCAAATTACTTTTTGACGCTCTACAATAAGACCTTGAGATATATATTAAATCGGCCAAAACTGTGGAGTGAAGGAGAATCCATAGACATCTCTACCTATTCCTTTACACTGTTATGCCCTATTGATACCCCGTTCTTAAAAATGAATAATTTCAAGGTTTCCTGGACAGAAAAAAATCTCAGTTAAATATTTAGGTCTATATAATGAATTAACATGAGAATTATATATTAAATAATCGGCAAACGAAGCATACAATACAATGTCAAAATTGCAATCAACCCTCAGTTTCCAATCATCATTAAAACACACTGCGGACTACTGATATACAAATCAATCCTAAAGCCAACTCTACCTTAACGCATTTCTCATTTGGAATAACCTCGGTCCTAATAATGTTATGCCTGTACAAAATGTCCAAAGTAAAATCTATTGAAAAATCATCAAAAAGCCCCGTGGTTCATTCCAAACTCACAAATCACTAAATGGCTGAGCATTGGTCCCTTACACCATTTCAAATAAACATTACCATCCCGGTTGTACTCCTCAATTGTTAATCTAAATTTTCTATTAACCCTTAGTCGAATTCGATCTCGTGCTCCATAATATTTATTTATATCGTCGTAATTTCATCATTTAAAGCAAACTAAACAAATTTTATTCACTTTTTAATACTTTATAAATCTCTAATTCATTTCTTTGTGCCTAACCTATTAAAAATACGAAATTAGAGAAAGTATCAAGTAGCCTCAGATTGTTCAATTCCAAAAGTTAATTCATTTAACACTGTTAACTCCTTCGTAAGACAATATTGTCGATCAAATAGAAAATAAAATAAATTAAGGAACGAACGTATCAATGTGATCGAGTGATTCGGAAATTTAGCGTTTGGAGAGAGTTGATTTTGTTCCGTCGCTAATATATTTAGTTTCCGTATCATTCAATTGCAAAGATATACTCAACCAGAAGGGCCTTTAAATGGTAAAGGTTTTCTGTTCTCCATGATTCTGGAATATTGTCATCACGCATAGCCGAATATAACATTCCTTCGTCTACACATTCTTTCGTATTTCCTCTATAGTTTGTAGATACCTCTCGACGCCGATCTTTGTATTAACATACAAAGTACTATACGTTAATTAATATACTTGTATTTTGATATATAAACTATATGTTCTGCTTATATCCAAAGAGATCTACCCTCAGACTTATTAACCCACCGGAATCGCAGCGGCGATACAGGATTGTTGACCCCCGTCGTGTTTCGGGAGAGCGGTGTGCGAAATCCAAAGAGATCTACCCTCAGACTAATTAACCCACCGGAATCGCAGCGGTGATACAGGATCGTTGACCCCCGTCGTGTGTCGGGAGAGCGGAGTGCGAAGGGCATGCCGCGAGGAGTGGCCCGCTGCGCAGGTGTCGGCTGCCGGCGGACGGCGCCAACGCGACGTTCGCGCTGCCGGACGAGGTGCTGAACGCGTCGCTGCCGTGGGACGAGGCGGCCGGGCGCTGGTCCAGCTGCCTGCGACGCGACGCCGCCGACCCCGCGGGCCGCCCCGCGGTGCCCTGCCGCAGCTGGGTGTACGACCCTCACCGCACCACCGCCGTCTCAGAGGTACGACGCAAGCGAATGGGATGGCTCTCTTTATCTTCCCTACCCCTCTTCCCCGTTCTTCCGGTGTGTCAATGTTTGGAATTTGCGAGGCAACCCTCGCTTGTCTAATGAAACGATTCCTTTCCGTAACCATGCTTACTTCGTCTCTCATGTGAGTTTGACCACAGGTTGGGATAGTCTTAACAGTTATGTATTGCTTCTAACATGTTTCTAATCCTAAAACGTATGAAGTCATAGCTTTATGAATAACATTGCCTACCACATTCTCTCTACTGATTCGGATTCTAAGACGAAATGTTCCTCAATGGCACGCCCTATTTTGCAGTGGGACCTGGTTTGTGAGCACGACTGGCTTCGACCAACGGCTGATGCGTGCGTTATGACGGGAGTGCTGGTGGGTGCGCTCCTCTTCGGCGCCCTTTCCGACAGGTGAGACCAGGGGCGGATTAACATTTTTGCCGCCTGTAGGCACATCAAATTTGCCGCCCCCTGTTTAAAATTAATGTTACATTTCTAATTGTAGCGTTTCAGTAACAATTCCTCATTAATTTAAACGTTATAACTTTAAAAGTAACATTATATTTTGCACATTGTTTTCATAAATTAAATATTTTTTTTGGATATAAACTGTATCTTCATAGCAAGTAACGTTCAACATTATTAACGTTTCAACACTGAAACGTTAACATTAAAAGGAAACTAAAACATGACAACTAGAATTGCAACATGCTTTCTTTCGTCAACGGGCCTTAGTTTCAGATTCATATACTTCTGAAATCATAAGGTATACTCTAATGAAGTAGACAAATAAATAGCTTGTATTAAATATTAATATGATATTTTTAAAATAAAAATATGATTTATGCTGTTATAGTTTTTAGAGAACCTAAATTTGTTTTAGAAAATATCAAGAAAATTTTGCGCCTTTGAAAATTTGCCGCCCTTGAAAATTTGCCGCCGTAGGCACGTGCCTACTGTGCCTATGCGTAAATACACCTCTGGGTGAGACGCTCCATCGAGTGCGTTTGGCATTTAGTGTTAAAGAGTGTTTTCAGGTTTCACGCTTGCCACCTTCTTGATCAGTGGCTTAGTTTTCGTAAAATCTAGGCTCAGATATGATTCTTTTGATTTATGTATCTCATTTTGGTTGCCAGTGAAGGTATATCTTCTCTTCAAAAAATTACTATAGAGTATGTATTTTTGAACTGCCGCTTAGATATGTTGCCCAAGTTCCTCGTTCTGAAGATTTATATAAATCAAAGTTGAGAATATCAAACATTATTTTCAAACAGCATTATTTTCAACGTATTTCTTTTTAATATCAAGAAACGTTTAAAGGAATTGACAGAGGTAGCGAAAGAAGTTTTCAAAACGTCATGTCATCTTTTCCTTCAATTAGCAGAAAATAGAATCACCTTTAAGGAAGCGCTTCCTGAAATTTTGGAAGCGTAATTTAACTGTTTCAAATTCTTCAGTATCATTGTAATTTTATTTAAATTCAAAACGTTGAAAAAATACAATACCCTTTGAGAACCCATTTCATTCTAAAAGAGCATTATTTTTATAAAAACCCATTCTCCTTATTAAAGACTTTTAAAAGTTATTGTCAAAGACTAACACTCAAATATAGAGATCATTCAACCCGATGAATTTCTGTTTCAAAGAATATCTTCACTTTTAAAACCATTTCATATTTTAGATTTGAAATCACGTTATGGTTCAATTTATGAAGCTGATTTGTTATCATAGACATCATATCATCGCGCTTCGATCTGCGAAAATTTGTTAATGGTTCCAATTTCATCGAGCTCCTTTTTAAGCACAAGTTCACAACGCGCAATTTGAGGGCATTTCAAATGCAATTCGATGGCTTTTTACGGCAAATTTAGAGTTTTGTGCAATTAAGGAGTGACAGTTCCTGCTGTTTCGCATTGTGTGCTTGTTATTGTTATGTTTGAGATTGATTTTGTTGCGAGTATGCTGGGAGTGATTTCATGTTGCAAAACGCTCTTTGCTTCGTCATTATTGTATCTTTTAGATGACGCATCATTTCCACGGCAAAAGTTTGTTAATATTGCAAGAAATTATCTCTAAAAAAATTTAAAATGTTCTTCTCCCTTTCATTGTCTCGAAAAATGTTTAGATCACAGAATTTCATTTAATTGACGTTTTTCTAATCATCACAACATCGAACGCATATAAACAATTTGGTTTCGTCATAAGCCATCGCCAATTAATTTAATTTTTGAGGCAAATATTTTGCCCGTTTGACCGCCTTGAACTTTTCCTTCTGAAATGAATTAATTGCCCTAGTTGGTTCAGGTCATAAAACAATTTCTACTCCTGAAGTAGATTTCATTACATTTTCTCTGCAGCATTCGCAGCACCACGTACAATTATACTTCAGTCACATGACGTGCAGCCCTAAATTGTTTTGTGCTTTACGGGTCGTGATTTTAATTCATACGAATCATTATTAGGTTACTGTGTTGTTTCTTATGCTTAAAATGTATTACTCAGAGCTTGCTATTGGTTGAAAGTGTCGAATAGACAAATTTTACCAAATTCTTCGGAATAAAAGTTCACGTTTCGTATTCATTAAAATGAAAATATGTATTGGTTACTTTTAAAATATGAGAGTCTCTCTAGGATGTATTTGGATTTTAGTCGTACTACTGATCTGCATTAAGTAATTTTACATAACTTGTGAGAAAGAATTACGAACAATAGTTGCCATTACCAATACCCACGTGAATCATAATGAATCAAGAGAAAGGAATCACAAAAGAAATCTGATTAAGGTCGTACATTTCTATGAAAGTATAAATTTTTGCTCAGGTGATGGAAATATTATGCGACAACCTTGAGTTGGAGAAAAATGCATACACGTGAAGAGGCTTGCTCACCTCTTAGTACTGTTTATCTTGCAAAACTCTCGCTTTTTTATTTACTTTGCACAACGCGTCGCGAATATTTATTGAGTTGTAAAGGTCGTTTCGACTTTTTGTTGCTGTAACGTCGCTTTTTCCGTTGTGTTTTACTAGTATTCAAGACAAATTGCTTTAGTTGTGGTCGTTAATTTCATCTCTGGCCATTGTGATAGTTTATGTGCCTAATGCAGGTATTTTGAACAAACTTTCTTTGATAATTACTCTAATTATATCAGATAAAATATAATTCCTATTGTTGATGAATATCATTTCAATAAATATTTTATAGACCAGACAATCAGAGGTGACGAAATTCGAGTTGATCCATTGATTTCACTTAGAAATGCCACCATTATTTTAAAGGCTTTAAAAATACTTTATACTGAGGAAAATAAAGTTATGTGACTATTTGACCAAACTTGTCAAGCAAATCACTTCGTTTTGTAATTCGATTTCCTTCTTGTAGGTATTAATGTTCAAATTTAAGTACTTGTTTTGATGCTATGATTGAATTACAAGACAATCCGAATTTTTCTTGAAAGTGTTCACCACAAAATATGAGAGTTGTGTGTGGCAGTCATAACACAATGTTACCTGGCCATTCGAATAAGCTTGCGAGCCGATGTTTTGATGCAAAGAAAACACCATCAGCTTCAGTGGAAAAGATGCGTCCACTGCATTCAAGACACATTTTACAATGAATTGATTATTCTACCTTCAAGGATAAAAATATTTAAGATTCTTTTGAAGAACGTGCACATCCATGTCAGAGGAGTTTTAGATAGGAACTGAATGTATACAATGAAAGTTTTTACAAAAGCACATCCCTCCTTCAAAAGAGAGGAAAGTCAACCTATCGGTAAATAAGACATACACAATACTGAAGGAAAATATTATCTAAGAAAGTAAATTATACAAAATTTTGGTGAATGAAGTAGTGATATAAAATGTGAGTCATTATTAAGGAAAATAAAATATTGGTAGGCGCTCTGGATCTGCAAACACAGGATATCCTGTTACACAGTGAAAGGAATGAAGTTTTCTAGATTAGTCATGCTAAGTGCTTTGCAATAGAGTTGAAAGTTCAGTTCCACGTTGACAGAACGAATTGTCACATTGCAAAGATAGCATAATCACCTTTATCTGTTGTTAGGAGGGACAGGGAGCTGCCACAGCATTTAGAGAAACAATGCAATAAAAAATAATGATTTTTTATTAGTAATTCTTTAGTATCCCCCTAAGTAAAGTTTTTAATGCGTTTATATGAAAAGACATGATTTCAACACATCTTGTCTTTTGAGAAATTAGTTAGGTACTAATTATAATTAGTAACTAATTTTCTCATACCGTAAATATGTATTTTGGATATCCTTTTCCCGTATTACAGTTTTATGATCCTCTTATGAATGCATATATTTCCTGTCGATTTCAGTATTTTCATTTAATTTTGGAATCCAATATAAACATGCAGGGGAATATTTGTTCAATGTATTTTGCGTCTATAAATTTTATGGCATTTTCCTATTATTTTATACTATGAAGTATCGACGAAAGGTTTAAATGTCTTTCATCGTTTCATATTGATTGTCCATACTGTATGAATTACTATAGTTTAGTTTCATGGATAGATTAACGATTAAAGCGCCATCGTTAGCGGCGAGCGTTTAATCGACGTCTGATGACCCAGTGTGTCGAGTATTGGGAGAGGGCGGGTTCCAACACAGACCGTCGATACAAATTTGCTGGATGTATTGAACTTAGAGTAAATTCTTCGTTGTAAATTGCAAGTCTAGTTTTCTGGCACTTGCCAGGATCAAGTTCCTAGGTCGACTGCTCTGATCGGTTGTTTCTAGGATTTCATTTATCACTTCCAGGCGAATACTAGAGCAGAGTCCCGCACGGATCGTGTGCTGTCGTATATTCTCTTCCCATTCTCCCAGCGCTGCGCTATGAAGGAGTGCTTCCCATCCTTCCACTTCATAAACGGCGGAGTGTGAATGGCTCCGGGGGGAGGCCTTCTCTAAAAAAAAAATGCTCGGAGTTCTCTTGGTATCTTCCTTCAACTACAATATTGAAAATATTATTTTTGGAATGAAATCTGTCCTTCAAAATAAGATCTTTAAATATGGTCATGTACACTTGTTTTGAAAATACGAGTAGTTTTTGCGTAATTTTGGGTAAAAAGAAGGCAATTTTTAAAACTATTTTTACTCAAAAACGCCTCCAAATTTTGTCTTTAAATTATTTTCTCGAAAAGTACGCTGATAAAAATAGCGCATGCCATATTTTTGTTGGGCTCCAATTTCTTTTTTAAATTGGAGAACTTAACATTTTTCGACATTTTTCTACAACTACAACATTAAAAGACCTTTTTTCTTAATGAAATCTGTTCTTCAAAATTCGATCTGTAAATAATGTCATGTTAAACATTTTGAAAATGTGAGTAGCTTGCGCCTAATATAGAGTGACAGTTACAAATAATGCGAGAAAGTAGATTTTGTTGCACCACTAGTTTTAATATGTATTTCAACTTTTGTGTCTTATTTCGGATGAGTTTCAAGTATATACTGTGATTGTTGAGGAAAGTGTGTACAGGTGGGATGCACATATCTCACTCTTGTTGTGAAACGGCTCTTTATTTCCGTCAAGGTCTTCAATTGACCCACAATTTATATTAATTAAGATATTATTAACCTAAAAAGATACGGATTGTTAACTTTTATAATATGTTTCCTGAAGTTCTGAGCTGTTAAGCTCTTCTCTCTGGTAAATATCTAAAACATTTCTTCCGCAACTCAAAATAGGCGGCCTTGCACTTACTGCCTTTGCGACCTAGCTTGTATTATACGAAACCTTTTTGTTTGGATACTACACGTGCTGGGGCAGAGCCAAGTACAGTCTAGGTCAACTGCGTCACTTGAACGCAAACAAAGAATTCGGTTTTAAAGTTTTCTTTGTGTTAAATAGGCGCTGAAACACTTCCTTACCCTTACTAATTTTAAAGAATAAGGTAATATTTTCTTATTTTAAAAACCCTCTAAAATTGCCGATATTTGTTAGAATCCTCTGTAGCGTGTAAATAATACCAAATAATAATGATTTTACTATCTGCGAAACATTTTCAAGCCATATTTACTTTCTAAACTCCCAAGCGCGACCAAATTCCTGTTGTTTAAACGTAATTTTAATTTTCAAAAAAAAGTTCATGATACGCGTAACAAACGTGTACTTTACACATTCGTAAACTTTGAAAGCATTTCCCCCAAATGTGTTTATTACGTAGACAAATACCATTTCCTGTAAAATATTTCTCTAATAAATCTATAAGCTATATTTTGTAAAAATCTGAATGCTATATTGTATTGTGTTTAACTGTGAATAACTCGAGAAGGCTTCGAAAACAGTTAATAAATTAGAGAAGAGAAAGTGTGTACATGTCTCTTCAGTAGCACCACTTCCTACTAAACCATACTTGTTTAAAATACGGGCTTGCAAATTCAGTAAGTAAATCGATCTCCAAATTTCTGTAACGAAATTGGCGTTCGCACATTATTTTCTTTGTAAAATGTACTGTTTAATGAACCATAGTGTTACAAAATTCCGAGCCATTTCATAAAATTAATATAACCATTACTAAGTTACTTTTGTAATGTGATTAATTGAGATTTTACTTTCATTTTTTATCTTCCCGTTCTTTTAACTAATCTATTGACATTTATATTAGCAATCGTAGGCTTCATGTATTGTGTTAAAAATTACGGGACACCTAATTTTTCTCCTGGCAGTATTACCATATATCAAGAGACACACGCTTATTTATTAAATATTATCTTTAACTTTATTTTTTTATTATAACACTGGTTGACAAGAGTCGTGTCTTTAAGATCTGTTCTTTTCTGTTGCGATGTAAAGAAAAAAGTGACTAAGAGCTGAGGTACTAAAAGCCAAAGTTAATCAAACTAGTAGTGCTAAAACAGTACGCACTTCTCTCGTACGCTCTTCTCGCTCGTATTTTGACGCAAAATTACACGAAAAGTACTCAAATTTTCGAAAAATTGTACATGACCTTATTTTAAAATCTATCTTTAAGAAACAGATTTCATTAAAGGAAATGATCTCTAGCTTTAATATTTTAATTGTAGGAAGACTCCGAAAAAATATTAAACTTTTGCCATTTTCGAAAAATCAGGGTTTTTAACAAACATGAACCCTGCAGAATTCTCTTAAACATCTTTCACATTAAGCAACAACAAAATGTAATTAAAATCGCTGGAGCCATTTTTTTGAAAATTTTGAAAATGTTCCAGGGGCTTAATGTAAAGAACACTTTTGGAGAAAATGGAGAAAATGGGCAGAACGGTTTAGCCACTAGTGTTGTTCAGAGACGGACATACAGACATACAGACACACAGACAGATGGACGGACAGTCAGACGTTTTGCCGTCATTCGCTTTGTCGGTATCAAGGACCCACAAAACATAGGTTCTGGCTACACTACGTGCTAAAGGATTTTTCCCTTAAATTTAGCAACTGGATTTATCCCCTTTTTCTATTCCCAGGCTCGGTAATAAAGATTTTTTTCTGCCGAAATTCGCGGTGTTTTCGTGCAACATTACATAACATTCTCTCTACTCCTTAGCGAGAAAGTAAAAAGTGACTTAGTCACATGATTTTGAAAAAAATTGATTTCTTCCAGCAAGTAACTCAAAAACTTTGTTTCTATCTATTATTCTTATCCTCAATCTCATAGGCAATTTTGCCAGCTTTCATTTGGAACAACCCAATCATAATTTCATTAGCGTAATGTCGAAAACATTGAAGAACATTCAAGGAAAGCATTTCTGTGTTCACGTACATTTAAGTTTTATTTCGGTTTAGGAAATTTTAAATAATAGTTTAGAGAATGTAGCAAGTTGTGTATTACGCACTCACGTATCTACAAAGAGAATGGATCATTATTGCCTGAACTCAAACGAAACTCACCTCAAAAGCAAAGCTTACACTGAGAGTCTCTTTACTCTCTTGCGAAATGTTTCCGAGGTCACCACGGCTCTTGCAAATCCGCCCCTCGAGGCCTCCGGGGCGGTTATTTACGTGCGTGGAGATCGACCTCTGCAGCGCTGTGCGGACGTCCCTGGCAACCATCGCTACCGGCGTGACGACACCCCGCGCCATTGCCAGCAACGGCCAGGGCACGCTCTGTCACATGCACTTCCGACGTCTTAGACACGATACCTGCGTCTGGTTGTATGGAATGGAGTATTCATATTGTTTTTCTTTCGGATCGTTTCTTGTGTACTAAAAATTCAAAATTATCCTTAGCTTTTTTTTGTAATCGAAAGAATATTTCGTAGTATTCTGTAGACATTAAACTTATTGTTAACCATACATATTACCAATAGTGGGTTTGTATGTCCTATGTTATAAGTAAATTAGTTTATTGTACCAGCGTTTCTCAGTGTCTTTCACTCCAAAGGACTGAAAAACTCTCCGGATCGGTATATTTATGCTAAATTATTTTTTAACATAACTAATTGCAAGGCAAATAAATCCCTTGTTTTCAATACATAATACTAATAACTGGAAGTGAAAGACCTAATGCAAATACCAAACAATTATCTGAAGTTGAAAATTTACTCAGCAACACTTTATTACCTTCAATGTGTAATAAAAAAAGCAATTTCGAAATGGCGCACAAAATGCTAAGGAGCTCCTGCCACGTACTGAGACGTCCCGTCACGTCCCGTCACGTCCCGTCACGTCCCGTCACGTCCCGTCACGTCCCGTCACGTCCCGTCCCGTCACGTCCCGTCACGTCCCGTCACGTCCCGTCACGTCCCGTCACGTCCCGTCACGTCACGTCCCGTCACGTCCCGTCACGTCCCGTCCCGTCCCGTCACGTCACGTCCCGTCACGTTCCGTCACGTCCCGTCACGTTCCGTCACGTTCCGTCACGTTCCGTCACGTTCCTTCCCGACCCGTCGTTGTGCCCCACCGCTGGCCCACGAACCGCAGGTTGAGAAGCACATGTGCACAGATAGTCTACAGAGAGCCATGTGCGCAGGTTCGGGCGGCGGCCGGTGTTCTTCGGGTCGCTGGTGCTGCAAGTGGCCGTGGGGCTGCTGGCGGCGCTGGCGCCTTACTACGTGCTCTTCCTCGTGCTGCGCTTCGTCATCGGCATGACTACCTCCGGCGTCTTCCTCGTGGCCTACGTGCTAGGTGAGGGCCGCGCGCGCACCGCCAGTTCTCAAACATTCTTCATTACTCTTTTCCTTTTCTTTTTTTCCCTCTCTCAAATGAATTATTAGATAACCAAATGGTATTGACCTCTTAGTGATCTACTTTCGACATTTCTCCTCCAACCATAATCCTGAGGCAAATGCGCCAAATTTTCTTGCTTGTGAATGCGTAAATAAAATGGACATTGTTGTTTTTTATCGTATCTGGCAGTGGCGTTGTGGAAATTATTTTATAACAAGGGCCCCTTCGATTTCGTATGTCTCATACTTATGACTTACGCACTCGATATCGTCTGATTTGTCATGGGTAATAAAACTCATTTCTTTCCACTTTTCAAGAAATGTATTACTCCAGTATGGTGAAATTTGTTCCAGAGCACCATTTTTTCACGGGTTGGGTTTCTTCTAATTTATATCTCATGAATCAAAAACGAAATATAAGTTTAATACTTTTGAGGAACTTGGAACAGAGAATATATTTTTGAGACACAGGAACTTGCGTCTCAAAAAGCATCCTTACCTCCAAGTTGTTTTTGTCTATAACTACTAGAACTGAATACTTAATAATTGTATATACTTTTATGAATACTTGGGTTCAGAGCAAGTCAGTTAATAATTTTCCTTCTAAGAACAGAGTTGAAAATGTTTTTCTAAACTTAAAAATGTTAAATTAACAAAAATATTTCACATTACAAACAAAACATTCTTTTTATAACATAAATCGGTTTGAAAATATCCTCTTTGCAGATCTGATAATGCATTCTCATAGTTTGTAATCTTCTTTTAATATAAAACCCCATTCGTTACGTTTTCAGATTTTATTACAGAAATGACGAAAGAGTGCAATTTTATTTATGGCGAAAATTGCTCTTTCGTAAATACATAATTTTCTTACGCTATTGTAAACGAATTATGAATCAAAATCAATTGCGGGATTCCCTTCTGTCGTTTTTATACACAACATTCAGCGGTATATTAACGCACAAACAGATGATAAGCACCTCTGACCCCAGATGACCCCGGACCCGCCATTGACGCAGATGTTTTCTTTTAAGTTCCTTTCCCTCCCACAGATTTAAATTAAATAGTAACACGCTTTTTCATATCCATTTTAGATCGGTCTATTTTCAAAAGTCTATTTCACTTTAAAATTATAATAAGAGTCGATGTAAAGTATTATGCGTCGAATGTTTGCTATTAAAATGATAAAAACATAATTTTTTATCATCTCTGAAATACCATGTATGACAAGCAAATATAAATGTATTTTTAATAAGAATTTTGGCACATAAATTGATATAACGCTAACTTTAGATTTAATTCAAGGAAAAATATTTTTTCAAATCATTTTTTTGTTTCCTATTACGTTTTGTGTACTCATTCTGATGTAAATTAAATTTACATTCAAAAAATTCCGATTGTACATGGGATGGTGGATTCGAATCTATATTTTGTACAAGATACGTTTTAAGTTACAAATAACAAATGAAAATAAAATAACCATAAATACAAAACTTTTTAGTAATTCAACGCACTTTATGTTTAAAAATAGCCACATTAGGGATGGGTCTTCTTTCTCTCCCTTTCTACGTGAACTCTTCAGTATAAATTAAAAACACGTACGGAATGTCAGAATAAAATAAATGAATAAATATTGTGCTTCACAGAATATATTTTATAGTAATCAAAGTGAATTATATTTTAAGAGAATACTTATTAATGAAAAATATGTTCTCTAAAATTTAGTTCGCAAATTTTAATAAAAAAATGATGACTGTTATAATCGTAATATAAACATTAGTGTACGTAACATGCGTGTACGTAACGTGAGTGTACGTAACTCGAGTGTACGTAACTCGAGTGTACGTAACTCGAGTGTACGTAACTCGAGTGTACGTAACTCGAGTGTACGTAACTCGAGTGTACGTAACTCGAGTGTACGTAACTCGAGTGTACGTAACTCGAGTGTACGTAACTCGAGTGTACGTAACTCGAGTGTACGTAAGTCGAGTGTACGTAAGTCGAGTGTACGTAAGTCGAGTGTACGTAAGTCGAGTGTACGTAAGTCGAGTGTACGTAAGTCGAGTGTACGTAAGTCGAGTGTACGTAAGTCGAGTGTACGTAAGTCGAGTGTACGTAAGTCGAGTGTACGTAAGTCGAGTGTACGTAAGTCGAGTGTACGTAAGTCGAGTGTACGTAAGTCGAGTGTACGTAAGTCGAGTGTACGTAAGTCGAGTGTACGTAAGTCGAGTGTACGTAAGTCGAGTGTACGTAAGTCGAGTGTACGTAAGTCGAGTGTACGTAAGTCGAGTGTACGTAAGTCGAGTGTACGTAAGTCGAGTGTACGTAAGTCGAGTGTACGTAAGTCGAGTGTACGTAAGTCGAGTGTACGTAAGTCGAGTGTACGTAAGTCGAGTGTACGTAAGTCGAGTGTACGTAAGTCGAGTGTACGTAAGTCGAGTGTACGTAAGTCGAGTGTACGTAAGTCGAGTGTACGTAAGTCGAGTGTACGTAAGTCGAGTGTACGTAAGTCGAGTGTACGTAAGTCGAGTGTACGTAAGTCGAGTGTACGTAAGTCGAGTGTACGTAAGTCGAGTGTACGTAAGTCGAGTGTACGTAAGTCGAGTGTACGTAAGTCGAGTGTACGTAAGTCGAGTGTACGTAAGTCGAGTGTACGTAAGTCGAGTGTACGTAAGTCGAGTGTACGTAAGTCGAGTGTACGTAAGTCGAGTGTACGTAAGTCGAGTGTACGTAAGTCGAGTGTACGTAAGTCGAGTGTACGTAAGTCGAGTGTACGTAAGTCGAGTGTACGTAAGTCGAGTGTACGTAAGTCGAGTGTACGTAAGTCGAGTGTACGTAAGTCGAGTGTACGTAAGTCGAGTGTACGTAAGTCGAGTGTACGTAAGTCGAGTGTACGTAAGTCGAGTGTACGTAAGTCGAGTGTACGTAAGTCGAGTGTACGTAAGTCGAGTGTACGTAAGTCGAGTGTACGTAAGTCGAGTGTACGTAAGTCGAGTGTACGTAAGTCGAGTGTACGTAAGTCGAGTGTACGTAAGTCGAGTGTACGTAAGTCGAGTGTACGTAAGTCGAGTGTACGTAAGTCGAGTGTACGTAAGTCGAGTGTACGTAAGTCGAGTGTACGTAAGTCGAGTGTACGTAAGTCGAGTGTACGTAAGTCGAGTGTACGTAAGTCGAGTGTACGTAAGTCGAGTGTACGTAAGTCGAGTGTACGTAAGTCGAGTGTACGTAAGTCGAGTGTACGTAAGTCGAGTGTACGTAAGTCGAGTGTACGTAAGTCGAGTGTACGTAAGTCGAGTGTACGTAAGTCGAGTGTACGTAAGTCGAGTGTACGTAAGTCGAGTGTACGTAAGTCGAGTGTACGTAAGTCGAGTGTACGTAAGTCGAGTGTACGTAAGTCGAGTGTACGTAAGTCGAGTGTACGTAAGTCGAGTGTACGTAAGTCGAGTGTACGTAAGTCGAGTGTACGTAAGTCGAGTGTACGTAAGTCGAGTGTACGTAACTCGAGTGTACGTAACTCGAGTTACATTAAATTATAGACAAAATTTTCAACCATAAGTCTTTCGTATCCACTAATATGTTTAACATTCGTGTAGTCTTCGTATCTCATATGATCATCCATCCAGACCTGAAACGGTAATCGCAACAGAGAAAACTCAGCAGACACTCAGTGCAAGGTACCAGTAACTTGAATTGACTAGCTATTGCGACCGTTTTCATTCTTAAGATATAAACACATTTATATCGTCATAAATTCATACGAGACAATAGGAACTTGAGGTATACTATTAGCTCGAAATGCCCATTTTTGAGAGTCGTGGAGCAATACATATCGGCAAAGGGGGCTCAGGAATCAACTGATGATGGTCACTACAGTCAGGGAAGACCTAGGGTTGGAATCCTGACGGACGCACGATTTTCAACACTAGGTACACAACTAAATCGAATCCAGTCGCTGTCTGGAGGAGAATTCTAGCGGTAGGCTGCTCTGATCGGTCGTTTTCCGCGGTTTCTCCGATCAACACCAGGCGAATGCCCAATAAACAGCCACTGACGCGCAATCAGTCTGTCCTTCCTCTTCCTTGTTATATCCTCACTCCTTACTTACACACACTTACACTTACATGCACTAAGCTACCACTCGTGCCGGGAGACCGGTCGGGAGCTTAGAGCTTTTGTGGAGAACGGCCCCGTTGGGGGGAGATACCTGGTTGAGGGAAGCCCTCGTAATACAGGTCAATGCCGGATCTATCCATTAGTTGGGGAAGATCACCGCCACGTCCTGCGACAAAAAACATGCACTACACTTTCGTGACTAGTAGTTGTTTCGTGACTAGTAGCCTTAGTAGTTGACGCGTCAGGAATCACCAATCAAGCAATAGTGGTGCATCGCCCTTGGGCTCGTCGTGCATCAATGCTCAGTGTCTATTGAAGCGTCCCGTGTGCGTTGCCGCAGCGATGGAGATGGTGGGGCCTAGCAAGCGCCTGGTGGCCGGCGTCAGCTGCCAGCTCTTCTTCACCGCCGGCTACATGCTCAGCGCCGTCTTCGCCAAGTACATCACCGACTGGCGACTGCTGCAGGCCGCCATGACGGCGCCCGGCCTGCTTTTCCTCCTGTACTGGTGGTGAGTGGTTTTGCATATGCGCGATTTAAAAGTGATAGTAATGGTTATTTTCATTTTTGATGTGCCTGACCTGATCTAAACATTTCTCACAGCGTCATTAATTTTGTATTATAATATGGCAATATTTATACTACTAATACTTCAACCATCTCTTGAAACACTTCAACAAACTAAGAGCGAGATATTCGAAACAATACAAAATGATACTTGTTCCATAGAATTCATTGAATTGCTGTCTAATCTTACAAAAAGTTCACAAGAAATTGAGCCGTTTTTTATTTAAATATTTTCGGGAAGTTAACACAATTTGACTGAGAATGACGCAAAAATCATATATATATATATATATATATATATATATATATATATATATATATATATATGCTGCATATTAAATTATTTAAAGTGATTGATGAGAAATATATTGTAATAAGAAAGAAATTTCAGGGCGTGGGGTACATCCAGGACGAGTACATCGGGAAATGTCAGTTTCGACGAAAATCCCGAGGACACTTCAGGCCCTAGTATTGTTTACAGACAGGTCCGCAGACGGACTGGTAGGCGTATTTAAACTACAGTACCGGCAGCGTATAAGCGACTCCGACAGTCCAATGTGCTGTTGCCACACATTACTATGCACATGGCACCGCCTACATGACAGATAAATTAAATCTTACAACATTAACACTTACTGACAGGCGTCCACACGTCTTGATATCACGTTTATAACTTCCACCGCAGCCGAACCTTATCATCTTCTCTACTTCGTGTGAATCTGATGAGCGGCAACGCTGGACGCTGACTGTGAGAAAGTAAACAAATCCTCGCAATCTGATTGCTTCAGAGCAGGTCACATGACGTACCACAGCACGTGGCGAGAAAATTGTCGGAATCGCTTATACGCTGCCAGTTCTGTAGTGATGCTACATTACATGCTACTATATACTTTCTCTCGTTATTTCTGAATTTGCAATTTTCGAAAATCAGCGATTTCAACGATAATGAGACCTTGAGTATTATTTTTTAGTCGTCCTTGTTCTATGCATGGAAACAATCTGAAGAAAACATCTGGGGCGAGTTTTGAGAAAATTAAAAAAAAATGCATTAACTTGAAACATGAGCTGCGCGAAAACTACAAATTGTTTAAACAAATTCAATTAATCTTTTTTAAAGAGCTAATTTTTTAAACAGATTTTGTTTAAGACGAAAATATCATTCTTCAAATTTGTAGTTTTGGAATACTACCTTTTCGAATATACAATATATATATATATATATATATATATATATATATATATATATATATATATATATATATATTTCAAAATTATACGTTTATATAACGTTCATATATTTCAAAATTATGCATTTTATGTAAAATTGCACAAAGCTACTCATATTTTCCAAAAATTCAACGTGACCTTATTTCAAGATGTTTCTGATCATTATATTTCATTAAGAAAGAAATTTTTATCTTCATTATTGCAGTAGAAAACGCTGAAGTTTTTTTCGGATTTCAATGAATGTGAGATCTGAGCAGGACCGATTTTTTTGGGAGCCAAAATATAATCTTACCCTTCAACTCGACAGTATTGTGAACTATCTCATGCAATATTTACTTGGAAAATTAAACAATTTCATATTTGTATTTTTAATGACTCAAATGTTGTAGTGGTGGAGTTGGCTAAGAGGCAGCATTACGGTTGCCTCTACAGCGTCGCTGATCAGGAAGTCATAGGGTTGGAAAGTTATTGCTAATTTAAAATTTATCAATAGGCGATAACATTCCTCTTTTCAATACATCGCCATCGTTTTCTGGACTTGATGTTCACTTTTTCTGAAAAATTTTCGTTGTGTTTGATTGTTAAGAATGTTTTTTCTATTGCACGTACACTTTTCAATCGATGTATATAAATTAGATTGCTTCTTAAATTAAAGATCTCGATTTCAGATGGTGCAACGCCGCTTTTTTGTCAAAATGAAGATAATCGTACTAATATACTCGCCATGCTCATGGTTACAGTTTGTGAAAGAATTGTGATGCTGGTATGATAAATGATACCGTACATTGTACGGCGCACAATGAAAAAAATGCACTTCACTCTGTGGCGAAGAAAGACCTAATACAAATCTTTTACCTTCCTATTTCGCAGAATGATCTGGAAATGGCGTAAGGCTATCTAAACCCTCAATTGTAACCATATCAACAGCCCTTTCAAAACATTCCTTCGATCAAGTGCTTTGTAATTCATAAAATTCCGATTCTCTTTCAATCTGTCACTGTGCAGCTGCCTTGAGAGCAAGTTTTTCTATATTACTACTGTTGTGTCCCACATTCACTAGACCTTGGCAACTCACGTCCGTGACCAAACTCTCGCATTCTTACAATGTTTTAGAAGTTTATGTCAAAAAACAAATCGGCGTCTCGAAAACTGTGCCACCTGACCAAGTGGAGACAGGGTATTGAGTTCAGTAGTATCACTGTACGAGGTTAGAAGAGAATAAACGCCTATGAACGCATCATTCTCAAAGTCGTCGTAGGTTTTAAAACTCCGTTAAGAGCATATCCCGCGTTTTGGTTACGACATAGTTTTAGAAAACATTTTCTGTAAATTTTATACCAGTTGCAATTTTTTTATTTTGATTCTAAATATATTCATGTGGCAGAGTTTTATACATTAGTTGTTGCACAACTAATGAGCGAAACATTCAATATGCTAATAAATATATTCTGTACATTATTTCCGATTGCCCTGCAGCCCATTTTGGCCCTTGGCCAACTTCCGAGAATTCGCAATATTGTCGGTGTCATTTACTTTATTTGAGCAAGAACAATTGCAACGAAAAATCACCCCAATTCCAGGTTCTAAGGTTTGGAATGAAAACAAATTTGGGAAGGAGGGATCGCGTGCTGTCTGAAGACCGTCTTTTAAGATTCTGTCGAAATACGCTTAGAATTGATATTAAACTTACGTATTGTATGATTATAGGTGATAATATATAATTGATATAAACTGGTATTAATTAGTGTAACTGATAGAGCTATGCACATTAATTATATCTCGTGAGATATGAAGGATACATTAGATCGTGACATAATATTGAATTTCTTATTTTTCCAATCTGTTGATGTGATGGAGAATTATGGCAAATACGTTTCAAGAAATAAAAGGCATTGACGTACAAACTCTTTTAATAGTATATTTACTTGACAAATATAATTATCAAATAATTTAAAACAATTAAATATCATAGTTTGAAATAGTACCTACTCCCCCCTCTCCTATACTACATCGTTTGAAAATTCACAACAGGGGCATGCTACACATGCTGAGAATGAGCACTCAAGACATGCTGTCATAATATTGGTAGAATAGTGTGTAACTTTGAAAGATACGATCGTTAGAAAGGTGCAATGAAGAACTTTCACTTGATTACGTAGCTGTGCTGTGTAAGCGGCATTCTGATCACGTCATATACTCGCACAATAATTTCACGTGAAGTTGGCCTTGCATGTTATTCTGTCATTTCGTCACGCAATTGATTTTTAAAAAACGTTCAGTAGGGACAGCCTTGCAACAATTTTTCATGTTCTACAGTATCACCAAACGAACAGAAAATTTTATTTCCCTGTTTTATGTATATTATATGATGTATGGCTAAAGGATGCCATTCTTTGGTAAAATTTCTATGTTTCTAATAAAAATAACCACGTATATTCATCTACCAATAAAAATTAATGTGAAACATTATTCAAAATAAACATATTTATTTTTATTATTATTATTAAGACACACATTAGGAAACGTAAAATAACATTCTATTAATTTATAAATCATGTATTTCTTTTATTTATCGCTAAATTTGGCCTCTGTGGCAATTTTTATTATTTAACCATATGAAATACCCGATTGTGACCCCAAAGTAGTTATCTAAAATTGCGCGGGTATTTATTCATTACAATAGTCCATTTAAAGGGAAAATAAATGAATCTCCTCCCTCTGTAGGGTAGATTCGCCTGAATCCCACTCCCCAAACCCACTCTACCCCATCCCTCCGCCCTTGTGCAGCTCTGTTCGCACGGTCCCGCCCCTACCCACGCTGCCCTGCGATTCCCGTTGCTACCAAATTCATTGCTGAGGGCAGCTGTAAACAGACGCATTGTTGCATTTTCCTGGCAAACTTCCAGTGACAACTTCCATCCCCATAAAGAGAAAAAATTGTACATTTGAGAATAGTACGAATAGAATAGTCCAGTTAACAAGTGTATTGAAAGTTTGGCTCCATGCCTTTCTATTTTAAAATAAACGTGTTCTCGCCACACGAACGGGCAACATTCAAAAAGGCCGTTACTAGTGTATTATTTAAATTAGAGTTAATTTGTAAACCATATGCATCCATTCGGCCCAGAGCGTTTGCCCCTGAGGTTCTCAATGTCTGCGCCAGATGACATGTTAAGTTGCACTCTTGGCGCCCCCCTCAAATAAATTTAGCGTGCGCGCCTGAAATCTGCTAAGCACAGACACACACCTGCATGACTGTACCCCCTCTCTGTGGTGGCTAGTCATCAGTTTATTCCAGTATAGATGAAATTCGTAATATTATTAATAATAATTTCATTATTTTTAATATGTTGTGTGTAATTTTGGGTATCTCGATGATAAAATCAACCTGCGAACTCCAGAAAATAAGCACGTCTTCATATAGCCATTTGCGTGCTTTCATAAAGCGGCAAATTTCACGTACATTACGGTGAAATAATTTTCATGTTGTATGCCATATTTTTATCGTTATTTCTTCTTTGATTGCCGGCGTGCGTTACACTCAACCTTGCTGAGACGGAGTCGCAAAGATTACACGACAAAGGGCCTTTCAGTGCATTACTGATTAAAACTTTTGTGGGTGTATTAATGTTTTTTTTTTTTTTTTTGTGATGTACAAGGCGTAGAGAGCGAACACAGCATGGGCAGATATCTGTAGAAGATTACAGAAACCGGATTACAAAAGCAGAGTAGACCATCCTTAGAAAACACGACGTAGAAAGCAAAGAACTAGTATAGGCAAGTTCTCCTTTGTGAATCGCATTATAGTAGATAAGAACAAACTACCGGCAAAAACACTGGAGGTTCTTCTTTCTTCAAGGTGGCCAGCGAACCTGGAATCCTTGAAGACAGAAACAACGAGATTTTTTTTCAAACCGGAAATATATCATTATTTTCAGATTCATAACCAACTATTAGCACCGATTCACATACATCATCGTATTCAATAAAGTGCATGATTCTACTCAGTACATAACAATGGGGAGTGTTAAACTCAATATGTGTAAGAAAATGCCAAATGTGTGCTTTAGAGCTAACGAGTCCTTACATCTGCTCTATTATCGGGTCACAGTGCTACAAACGCTCCCGCGTGCCTAGTGTAGTAAGTAGCACTACAGAGCACGTTTATTGTTGTCTGTGGGTAGACGTGCACGGAAGAGATATTCGCGTGACAAGGGAACTCGCTATGTTTGGGCCACTTCCGTGACGTCATCGGCGGTGTCCGTTTCGCCGACGAAAGCGTCCGGGAAGTTAACTCCCTTACGGTACTCAGAAGGAGTTTCACCTGATTACTTAGAAGTGCGAAGGCGAAGCCGTCATTGCATGTACGCAGATATTAAGAGTGGCTGTGTTTGAATTGGGGGAGAGCCCGAATAAAATGCCCAGCGTAGTCAAATGCATCTCGGCCAGGTTGTGCGGCAAGAAATACCCACTCTCAGCCAACCATTTGGGAGCTATTGACTATAACCTTTAAAGACATTAGCGCCCATTCAGTCTGCGGTGTGTTTTAATGTTGCTGATTTCACAAATCTTCAGCAAATCGGTTTTGGCGATTGTTATTTTCACAAACATGAAATATTTGACGTCTCATCACATGTCACCCTGATTTTGTTCTAGCTACGTTAACTTTGACGATTTGTCAGGGAATGCGCGTTGATTTGTCTTGCTCGTATAGAGATAGTTACAATGTCAGGTTACAAGGTTCCACTTTGGCTGCTGAATACTGATGACGTATGATGTACTATATTTCAAGTACGTTGGCACTGTTTCCACATTTTCGGGGAAATGCATTTTCCTGTTTCTAAATGGTTCTAATTCATTCCCCCGAAGACAAAATTGGCATATATGTGCAGTCTATCGTCTCTAAAACTCCGGGAGTTTTCTATTTCAGAACTTCTTGCCTTACTACTGAAGCTTCGAAACCTCGTGAAGATACCACAAACTGAAGCCGTAGTAAGGCAATTGCAAAAGAAAAAAATATTTTCATTTACACAACGGCGCTTTTGAATAACAAAATGCCATTGCAATCGCCGTTCACAAAATGGAAATTTCGTCAAGGATAAAATCTTAAAGCTAGCAATAACTGCTGCATTAGGGTTACAGGCTTATTTCTGTTTCAGAGGCTCATTTCTGTTTCTCTATTCTGTTGTTATTGTTGTTGTTTTGATAAATTACGCAAATATTGACATCTCTCTCATGTCGCTAATTTTTATATTACTGGCGATTTGTATACATTATTGACTTAGTTAAGACAAGTGTTTTAAATGATGTCTTGGAAAGGTTCTCGCAAACTCAAACGTTTTCTTTGAAAATGAGCTCAAAATTTCCCATTTTCATAAATGCTCAAACGCCACTTTCTCAAAAACTGCTTCAAATGTTCCTTCAAACCGTTTGTACAAATAATGCTAAATGCACTTTATAAGATGTCATAAAAATCATTTTGTTGTATTGTTTGTTCTTTGTTTTTGTTTTTTCAAAACCCATTCAAATATTTTTTTAAATATCTCTTATTCCATTAATATTTATATTTCCAATGAATTGTATACGTTTGTGAGTAGAGTGCTTCAAATGACTTTCAATAAAGTTTCTCGAAAACTCAAAAGTTTCCCATGAAAAAGATCTTCAAATTTCGCATTTAGATTAACGCTTAACGTCATTTTCTTAAAAACGACTCCAAATGTTTCAACTAAAATTTCCATATATGATGAGATTTTGCTCTTATATAATTATAGAATATTAAGATAATATTCTGAAAGTAATATTTCCTTTCTACAATTAAGAAATAGTAAATTTGAGAAATTCTCAAAATAATATACATTGGGCAGCGATAGATACTTGCTGGCAAGAGCATGGGGCAAGATCGAAAAGCTAGTCCAGACAAAAGAAATTAGAAAACTACCTGGTACGAGAAAGTATATGCCATTCTGAGGCATAACTACATTATTGCCTATCGTTCAGAAAAAATATTCTGGAACGTCAAAATTACACAATTTAGGAATTTATGTATGGTAGTTAATTTTCATTTACACAAACCAATTGGTATTCGAGCATGCTTTTAAAATACTATGACAGTTTGACCTTCGGTGCTCTTCGACTTCTTTGTTCCTGTGATCTTCGCGTGCGTCATTTAGAAAACAATCAAGTCTACGTAATCTCGCGCTGAATGTCTTTGTTTTCCCAACGAATGCGAGAATTCTCTTTGAATGACAATGGAATGTTTAGAAATATCTGAGAATGGTGGGCATATCATTATTTACAAATGATGTGGATGGAACATAACAAACATAAGAACAATGGCTGGATCATAACAAACCATGTTATTGCACAAAGCACGTTACGTATTCAAATTATCTGATTTACCTTTATACTAACAATTTAAGATATTTCTCTTATAAAATAGAGATATTTTCCTTGAATATGTTAGGAGGAAACCATTCTCTTTCTTTGGAAAATTTGTGACAGATCTCAAACATACGAATGATGCAATTCGAATAGAACCATCTAGACGCACAATATCTCATATGAAGAAAGAAAAATTATAGTGTACTGAGAATGTCGAAAACCTCATTCTTTACCGGAATATATGTCTTTTGTCGACGTGAAGCAATCTGTAGCTCCGAAGGATCGGCCAAACTAGCTTACGGCATAAATTCAACAATTTCTGAAGCTTTCCAGTGAATTAAGGTTTGAAGTTTAAGAATTCTAATGACAGCCAGATAAATTTAAGAGTTTGACACCCGAGAGAAATGTGTGTGATCACTCAATTAAACGAAAACCCGGATCAAAATGAACTGATTTGATCATGGATTATTTTTTTGTTTGCACATCGGAATTTGAAGAAAACCATTACATCACATGGCTTATCGTTTTTCATTCACCATTCTAGAAATCCAATGCCAAGAGATAACTGGTTGCCCACATGCTGTCAGGGATATGACACCAATGAAAATTAATTGTAACTCTGCCTTAGAATTTGATTTGCGCACGTTCAATAAACAATTAGTTTATCATTTATATCCCAATAATCAATTTACAATAACAATAATAATAGTAATAGTAATAATAAATAAAGAGAACCCGCTCAGTATTAACGACAATTACTTATTAGAATTACTTATAGGTGTTTGTATTACACGTCAGCATTATTTGTATTTGTATTCTTGTCTTTCTGTCTACACCACACTAGGACGATGGGGTACAAAATCAATCTTAGTGAAGCTGCACTTGTTACTAAGCCGTCAACTTACCTTATGTATCACAGCATAGTGGTCTTCAAGAGGAAATAGAAAATGTTCGAAATTGAATGGTGCCAAAGCTACCCCCATAAGATCTTTTACCACAAAATCACTCACTATTTCGAAAAAAAGAAAGAAAATTGTGATATCAGAAGTATATGTAAGTTACTTCGTACACATAGTAAACTGATACAATTGGATAGAATAGTGACAAAAAAAAACAGAAAACCAAAGTGTGTCCATGTCTGATATCCCATCCAAGAAGCAAATCGACCACATGAGTAACAAAATGTCAATTTCGTACGTATATTCGAGAGAATTGTTTTTTGTTATTTAAGGGTCGCATCAACATCTAGATCATTAGCAACCACTACTGCATGTAACGGTGTGGTAACAGTAAAGATGACATGATATAGTGATGATAGGGGTGAAAGGACGAACACAAATACAACCAAACCCGAGGCGGGAATCGAATCCACGATCCTTCGATCCGAGATCGCTGTGGCCCTTGTGTTGTAGTCGCAGGAACACGCCAAAAGAATGTAAACTTCTGCAAATTTTCAAAAAATAAGTTTTTTTTAACGAAAATGAGACCTATACCAACTTCTTCGATTTCTTTACGCTATCCGAAAAAAAAGTAATTAAAAAATTTGGAGCCTTTTTTAATTTTGAAAATGTCGCAAAGGCTTCATGTAAAATACCCCTCCTTCCAAAATTAATATATTTGTTTCAAATTCATCTGGCCGCGACATCAGACCGATCGTTTGGGGAATACCAATTTTGGAAATAATCGGCTGATCGGTTTAGGCGCTATCGTTGACCATAGTTGGGCGGTCGTACAGACGGACATACGGACTGACGTTTTACGATTTTTCGATATCAATGACACACAAAACATGGACTGTGACTACACAATGTGTTAGATGAAGTTGCTTACGTGGGACAATGTGGACAATATTTATCCATTTTTTCGGTACCAAGGCCCGGCAATAAGTTTCTCTGTCGAAACGCCGATTTTCCCCACAGCGTTACAATATGTTCTGTATACTGCGTAAGCAATTACGAGAATTAATTTTTTTTCGGAGAGAAAATCGTGAATTAAAAATCATTGTTGACTAATTATAATTTATGTATGTCTATGCGCAAGAAAAGTGACATCTCAGAAACTGACGTTTTGTAGAAGGGTTTTATAGAAGCGTTTTATTTTGCGTTCGAAGGCAAAATGTTTTTACTCTATATTCCGACAGTCTTGTAAACTGTATATCTTCACACAATATATATACTTGCGAAAATATGCTATTCGAAATATACTTCATCTAGGGCCCCTGTCGAAAAATGAAATGGCGCTTTACATTCTTTTTTCTAATTAAGATGTTTTGGTCCGATTTCACAGATCTTAAGCGTTTTTTCGGGTGTCTATTTGAAGTAAAAAGAACGTATAAACATTGGATCAGGAAGAGCTTGAAGTGCTAAAAGCATGGAGCGAAAAGGTATTGAATACCAGTTAAATATCGGTATTTTTCTATACCTCTATCAAATATCTTTATACCGGTAAATTATCTTGACGTCTATTTTGGTATGCAAGTCCATAAAGGTTATATGGAAAATAATGTCCCTCACGCCACCCACACAGAGAAGTATCTTCTTTTTGTTAATCGTTTTGTAAAATGCATATTAATAAAATAAAAAATCACGCACGCACGTACGCACGCCCACAACCGTGAGCACGTACGCCCAAGGCACACGCTCGCTCGTCCACTCTCTCTGTGTCTCTTTCTGTCTCTCTCTCTGTCTCTCTCTGTGCCTCTCTCTCTGTCTCTCTCTCTGTCTCTCTCTCTGTCTCTCTCTGTCTCTCTCTGTCTCTCTCTCTGTCTCTCTCTCTGTGTCTCGTCTCTCTCTCTGTCTCTCTGTCGTTCTGTCTATTTGTCTATTTGACTATTTTTGTCTCTCTTTGCCTCTCTCTGTCACTCACACAAACACACAAACATACACACACACACACTGCAAAAAATTTGTTGGGGCCAAAGCTCAAACATCCGAAGCTCACATTTCAATGCTTCAAACTGTGAAAAGAAATTGATAGCCTGGTATATGTCGAGTTCTTTATCGCCCATCTGAGCGAAACCCAATGTTTGGGGCCAAAGCGTA
The DNA here is from genome assembly GCA_038098605.1 of Gryllus longicercus. Taxonomy (NCBI): domain Eukaryota; kingdom Metazoa; phylum Arthropoda; class Insecta; order Orthoptera; family Gryllidae; genus Gryllus; species Gryllus longicercus. The sequence goes on along the minus strand of JAZDUA010000199.1, from coordinate 1,237,921 downwards.
GACGCCCGTGGGTCGGAACGCTGACCTCCGGAAGTTAAGCTGACTATGCATCGACGGCGCTGCCCTCGCTGCTCTTACAATGAGGCAACTGGTGGTTCCGAGAAAGGAAGTTTATTTCTTGTTACGGAATGGGGATTCTCTTTGCAAATATTATTGAGTATTAGATTCTAAATTCACAAATTTCTACAGCTTTGGAATAATTCATAGTAACTCAGAAGTTTTAAAACGTGTTTGGCATTTATAAACATTTTACATCATTGTGCAAATTTAATCAAGTTAGAATAAGTTGGGCTGTGGTGAGTTAGCTCAGAGCCAGCAGTGTCGCTGTCTCTGTTGCGACTTTGACCAGCAAATCGTAGAGTTCGAATCCCAACATCGGCGTAATTTTGAACACTAGCTTAATTTAATTAGGGCGATATCTGAATGACAATTCTAGAGATCGGCTGCTGTGATCAGTAGTTTTCCGCGATTTCCCAATAAATTCCAGGAGTGTCGGAGCACACAATCATTCCTTCCTCTTCCTTGCCCCCATCTCTCTCCTTATACATACACACACACACACACACACGCACACACACACACACACACGCACGCACCACACTACCACATTTACCTGGACTTAATGTTAAGTGAAGAACGTAAAAGTTTGTTCGGGCTGGGACGGTACCCTGCTAGGGGAGATTCTCGGAGGAGGCAAGCCAACAGACCGGTGAGCGTCGGATCTCACGATCTAGCATTGGAGAAACACTGCACCTCCCGGGATAAAACATGCACTACAAAAGGGACTGAGAGTTGACGTGGAAACTGCGGGAAACATCAATAAACCAATCTGTCAATAAATCCCCAGAAGTGTGTGTTGCTCTCCCGCCAGGATGTGAAATGCAGCGGCGAAATATTCGTCGGCTTGAGGAGCATTCGCTCCCTCCAAATATCAGAGGGAACAAACTCTAGGTTCCGACTGGTCTCCCGAGATGTCTGGTAGTGTAGTGCCTGAAAGAGTGGTGTATGTAACCCAGATAAGACTGAGAAAAAAGTTGTTTAATTTGAGTTTATTTTACTAAAACATGATAATTATGATACGTGGAATGAGTAAAATCGGTTTTTGTGTTTACACAATATTTTAATTTCGAGAAAATGGGTGACCTACATATAGGACGTCAATTACATACACCGTGACTACCTTTGATGATGTATGCTAGTTGTTGGAAGAATACTTAAAATGCTGAAAAGTTTATAACTTTTTAAAAAAAAATCACCAAGAATTTAAAATACATGGCTTTCACTTTGTGCGATACGCATCGAAGCACTTCACATGTAATCCAACATAACATTTTTGGCCTCGTGACATGCCACGCAAAGTAAAGATGACGTCGTTGCCGTTCTTCTTGACATTCTCTGCAATGAGTTCGTCTTGATTGATTACCTAATGATATAGTCTGTCAAGTCTCGACTCTTTGTGCTCTGATTGTGACGGTCTCCCTTTAGATTTGAACATTCTTGCATTTGTCTCTAACACTGACAAACAAATTCGTCAACGAGATTCCAAGTAGTCCAATTTTTCATTTCCCTCAAGTTGATGCAACTGTCATACATTCTGTTAAATCACACCGATGCAAGGAGCTATAAGAAAGAAAGTAAAGACGTACTAGAATCTTTGTATGGATCCATCCAAAGAATGTAACCATTTCTTCTAGCATTTGTCCATATTTTGTATCCGTATCTTATGGGTTTTCCCGGATGTACTGCTTGCAGCCATGCTCACCGAAGTAATGCACCATTGATTCATCTATTGTATGATATTCTTCATGGGGTGCATATAATTGAAATTTTATGTTCAACATATCAATATTTTTGTATGTCTGCCTGATTTGTCTATGTTGTGATCATCGCAAGTATACAGATTTGAATATCATATCTAAAATTGCATCATCGAGATGCGAAAAAAAAGATTTTTTATGGACTTCTTATTGATGCTGGCAGTAAAGCTCTTCAGCCAAGCATCACGCTTCCTCCAATGCAGATCACGCTTGCTCCAATATCTTCTTCCTCTTTTCGTAAGGAATTAACGCCACTTCCATTCTTCATGCCACGTATTGCAATTCCCCTTCGTATTTCCCCTCTATTCCTAGTCTGCTGGAAATTTTCTGGCATTTTGCACTGTCAATAAAAAATTATATTTCCATTTTCGCTCTGACTTGACTGGACTCTTCGTTCTCGAGCATTGCCAAAGCCACATTGAGACTAAATCCCCTGTGTAAAAATACAGCAGTAAATTACGTGTTACGACCCTACCCCCTTTATGACTAGTGTCCTACATGAAGTGCACCTATTGTATTCATTGAATAAATTTAATAATTGTTAACAGTGTATTCACCGCATATGATGAAACTTCTAAACATCTCCCACCAAAGTTGTTGGTATGATACTAATAGTTTCGCAACAATACTTTCTGAATTTTACCTATCATTCAAATGCGATGCGGTCGCTTTCTTCTATAATCTTACACTCACAAAAAAGACTCAGTTTTTCTCGCACAAATGCATGCAGACATGACCGCCAGTACTTTATCCCAAAAGTAAAGTGAATAAAGAGTATCTTATAGTACAACGAACTTCTCGATGTGTAATTATATGAAACAACAAGTTTGAAAGTTCAGATGCGCGATGACTTACATGTAGGTCTTCAAGGCGATAGGATGAGGAAGATAATGATCAGTGTTAAAGTACTACTCCGGAATCCGCCTGATTCTGATCGGAGACACCTTGGAAATATATCGTTCAGAAAACCCGACCACTAGAATACTTTTTCAGCCAACGGCAGATTTAGTCCTAGTTAGAATTGTAAGACAAGTGTCGATAATCCACCACCGTCGAGACTAGAAATTTAGGACCTCCCGGTCAGAAACTGCAATATCAATAGTTGTTCCTCTGAGCCATCTCAGTGGTAAAATCACAATGATTTCCCAAAAATACTGGTTGGATTCTACTTTCATGAGAAAATACTGGTATAATACCATTAAATATAGGTATTTTACAGGTACAGACGTCGGATAAAAGTAAAATATCTCCAAAAATACAAGTATTTGACTTAATATAACGGTATTTTGAAGGTATTTTGAATAAAGGTATAATAGAAGTAAAGCTATAATTTCTGTATTTGGTCCCTGGCTAAAAGTCGTTCCCGAAGTTCCACCGACTCAAGTTCCGCGAAGTGCAAGTATGTTGAGCAGAATTGTCCACCTCGTTTCTCGCAGGCCGCATGTGGCCCGCGCCGCCATTTTTTTGTGACCTGCGGAAGGATAGTCAAAAGTGAGTTCCCTTGCACTGAAGTCGGGCGGGAGCATTGTGCATTTATCGCGCGCTCCCTGGCGGGGTCACTCCCCCCTTAATGTACAAATACGTGATGTTTATATTTAAGGATTTTGTCTAGTAAATTCAGAAATTCAAAATCATCCCTATATGTTTCACCGCGCCATGCATGGTACGGCTTGATATCACGCATGATTCCATTACCTTCCCCTGCCCTCGTTCTGAGCAGTCGAGGAAGTTGCCAAGATAAACAATACACGGTAGTTAGGTGTGGATCAGAGAGTATATAAAAATGAATATAAATAATAAATTGTTTGTTAACAATTGTTAAAACTAGTTAGGTTATGTTAGCAAAATTAGATGTTTTTTATAAAATAGCCACAGCTTATTTGTAAATATACAAAAAATATACATTATTCGAATAATGTTAAACCATTCGTAAGAATCATGCCATATATTTCATTTCACTTACCGTCCAGGATCACTTGGAAAAGAAAATAAACTTGTCTTTTCCAAATTTTCCCTTCTGGTATTGTGGCAATTGGGTACCCAACAACACCTATATTTCGGCATATCTTAGCAAAATTGCCAAACAACCAAAAAATAACTCACTCTTTGGCAAACGTGCATAGAATGCTAATATCACAAACAGAAACCGTTGTTCACTGTCGTCCTTGCAACGAACAAATCCACAAAATCACACTTCGTTTTTAAAATTAGTTCGCATACGCCCCTGTACAGCGCTACTTGCCAGGGTGGCAGATAATGGCGGACTCCCCTCTCACCGTCTCCCCCACCACTCTCTCGTCCCTCCCCCAACTACTTTCAAATAAGGACGTTTTACCACCTATTAAGTAACACCCCCCTGGTGTGGATCGCCCGAGAGGAGTTTTATAGGTATAGACGTCGGATGCAAGTACAATATCTCTAAAAATACCGTTATTTGGCTTTATATACCTATATTTTGAAGGTGTTTTGAATGAAGGTATAATAAAGGTAAAGGTGTTTCTATAGCGGTATAAATACGTTTACCGCAATAATGTCGGTAACAGCCCGCAACCACATTGAAGGCTTTAGTTGCGGCCCTGCGGGCCTCGCAAGTCGGGCCCTGACCCAGAGGCTTCCTCTGCTGTGCCCCGGCGCAGGTTCGTGCCCGAGTCGGCGCGCTGGCTGCTGACGAAGGGGCGCGTGGAGGAGGCGCGCGCGGTGCTGCGGCGGGCGGCGCGCGTGAACGGCGTGGCGCTGCCCTCCGACGCCCTGGCGGCGCTGCTGCCGCCCGCGCCGCCCGCGTCGCCCGCACCGCCCGCCGCCGACAAGCAGGGGGCGGCGCCCGCCAAACCCCGCGACGCCTCGCTCCTCGACATCATGCGCTACCCCAACCTCCGCCGCCGCTCGCTCAACATCTTCTTCAACTGGTGAGCTCGCTCGGGCGCAGCGCGCCCTCCACCACACGTACCCTGTAACCCAATCCCCGTCTAGTATGGGGGAGAGGCGCATTACAAGCAAGAATCAAACAAACCAAATACAAATCGGAATGAAGAGCCCCCACCGGGGCAGGCATTCTGCATCAAACACAACACCTTCGTCGTCGTCGTCGTCGTCGTCGTCACCGCACGTACGAATCGCGCCCCACACGATTACCCAGAATCAAAGCTTCAAAACTAGATCTTGACATCCTGTTCGGTGCATCTCCGAGCGCGTAACCATATTCCTCACCAACAGCGGCATATTTTGAAGTCTCGCTGGAGATCTCCGAATCAACCCCTTGAATGATTGTTGTATGTGGTCAACGCCAATAAGGAAAAGGACTGTTCAAAACGTGCAGGCACGTTTGCAAAATGTTATACTTGCGCTACTGATTATTAAATTGGAAAGCTGTTGAGAATTCTAGATGTAAAAACTGTCTTTAACAAGAAACTGTGGTGTAGGATTATTACTGTTATAATTGTCTATTTACCAGTAAATAATCAGTTGCTAAAGATAAACAGTATAATTTCTTTAGTTCTGTATTAGACTATTCAGTTTTGGCAAATTTTAAATAAATTTAGTTCTTTTTTAAACATTAAAAAGTATATATTTACTTTCTTTACAACCTTGTTGTTACATACTTTGTCCTTTAACGAACATTCAAGTTTAACAAGAAACATATTGAGACTGAAAACTTTCTTGATTTTCAAATTTGTTTCCAACATAATACATAAAATGTTTTTGCAGGTTCGCAAACAACCTCACATACTATGGCTTGTCTTGGAACACAGCAAATCTTGGCGGCGACATTTACCTGAACTTTCTCATCTCCGGGGCTGTGGAAATACCTGCCTACATCTTTCTGCTACTGACTTTAAACCGCTGGGGGCGTAAAGCTATCTTGTGTGGCTCCATGATTGTTGGAGCAGTCATTCTCCTAATAACGACTTTGGTGCCTCAAGGTAATTATTCCTTCATAATAGTTTTGTCAAAATGTTTGTTTCAGGGAACTTTGCGATATTGCAGAGCAATTAGTAGCGCGCAAATTTTATAAAGCGACGGGAACCAAGTTGATTCGTTTTTATGTTTATAAATCGATCAAAATGACTGCTTGGAAGTGTTTGTGAGAATAAATGAACTGAACGTATTTTTAGAATAAAAGAAACTAAAAACATGGAATTCAATATACAATGAAGAAATTTCCCCTGCCTTCCCAGTTACTCAAATGTTGGAACATGAGACAAAGCACAAAACACTAGATTTTGTTGAAATGTGTTATGTTCTTGGGACGAGGAAAGTTACTAGAAATGATGGAGAGAATTTTATCCGAATAAAAACTATGTAGATATCCTCATAATTCAAATAAGCGCCACTAGAAATTCAAGAAAATATCGGTTAAATATACTATTTTTTTTTCAATATATTTGAGAAAAATGTTAGTTCAATTAAACACACATATTCGCTCTTGGAAGGCATTTAAAGGCATTTGGAAGGCATTAAAATTGAGCCAGTATACTTTCAAATTGAAAACGCAGTCTTCTCTGGCTAATTGATAGGCATGTCTACATTATTAGGTACTGTGAATCGCACGAAGGTTCTTTGATATGCCCTAACTAACATGCTCCTCCATTAACTAAACAGTTTCTGAAATAAATACATTTTAAATGTAGGAAAAAAGCTATTCTTATTATGCCACTGGAGATATGGAAGTAAATAAGACAAAACAATTTGACAAACGTGCATAGCAACAAAGAACGTCTTAAAGGTAATAGCTATTATTTTATTGAAGGTTATATCTTTGAAGATACCTTTGCAAAAGTAATTACTAATTATATTATCCATTACTTTTACTTAAGGATGAAGATGCTAATAAAAAATCGGCGTCAAATTCAACTCCAAACTCATAAAACTGTTATCTTAACGTTTCGCCATTATATTTTTAGTGAGGATCTTAAAACTGTCCATTAACTTCACCATACGTCAACTTAAGTGTATTTTTCCAACAAGTGATAAACGACCTATATTTAGTTTCCGTGATTTATTTGCCCCTTCACAGTGTGAAGAGAACACTTGATGAAGAATATCGAAATCCAATCCTCAATTCACAAAAATCAAAATTCAAGTGGAGTCAACTACAAACATACTTTTTACTTTCTCACCTGATTACGTGCGTAGTAAAGAGAACGTATTGAAATTGTGCACCGAAAATCGATGACTTTTCGCTAGAAAAATTCTTACTCAGGCAACGAAGAAGTGGATAAATCTGTTACTGTTTGTCGTAAATTACTTCTTATAACACATTGTGTAGTCAGAATCTACGTTTTCTGGTACTTTATATGGAAAATGGATTAATGGCAAAACGTATATCTGACCGTGCGACCATCCGAGAGTCCATCGGGTCCATTGGCCCTTCGGTCGGTGGGCCGGTCGGTCGCCAACGCCTAAATCGTTCAGATGATTGCGATGATCGTAGTGGTTCTAGAAATTAAAAAAAACGTACACAGAAAATACTTATCCTCATTTTACGACGTACACAGATTTCACTGTTAATTGAAAATGTCCAAACATTCATTAAACATGAGTTTCTCCAAAAAACTACCAAAACACGCAAACATGCACGGAAAAATTTCCAATTTCTAAAATGAGCTTGTCATGGAATATTTAATTAGAAAGTTTGGAAGCTCTACGTAGTGTAAATAAAAAAACATGCATTTTCATGGAAATCCTGCCTCTACTCATTACATCTTAGAATATTTGATACGAAAAATAATTATTTGAAAGAAAATGTCATCCCAAATTCGACATTTAAAACGGCGTTTCATAGAGCTATACAATGTCACAATAAAAGAACGGATTGTCAGAATATTTAACTACTCCAACCATTTTTCAAATTACTTTCGCAGACTAGCAGCGTCTCAAACAAAGCGCGGGAAATTAGAATTTACCACATCGATTTTTTCCACTTTTCGAAGAAAAAAAATAGTGTGTGTGCCGAAAATGCAACCTGCACCACTTTATTTACCGTTCTTAGCTACATACGTGAAAATATTTAAAGAAAAAATTGGAGTCGCATATGAGAGAATAATTGTTTAAAATTTAAAAATTGCATACGTTTCGCGCAAAATTACGCAACAATACTCGTATTTTTGAAAAATTCAAATTCACCTTCTTTGAAGAATTGTTTTAATAAACACATTTCATTAAGGCAAAAACGTTATCATTTTCATCATTTTGCTACATTTTTTTGTTGATTCAAAAATCACACAAATGTATTTTTTATGTACCTTGCATGTCATTGAAATTTTTAGTATCAGCAACTTGTAAACATTATTGCATTTGTGCGTACAAGTGTTTCAAATAATGTCTTATAAAGTTCCATGAAAACGCTTAAATTTAATGTAAAAATCTGCTGATTTCCGCATTTTTCAACCTGAGCGGTTGAGCGACATTGTTTCAAACACGGCTCCAATTTTTTTCTTTAACCTTTTCGTGCAAAATATGCTAAACACACTCAACAACATGACATTAACGCTATTTTGATGTATTATTTTGCTTCAAAATTAAACAAATGTGCATTTTTTGAAAAATATCTCGCGTCGTTAATATTTACATTTTGGACGTGTGTGTTCCATTATTGCATTTGTGGGTAAGAAGTGCTTCAAAAGATATCCAATGAGGTTTCTAGGAAACATAAATTTTCTGTGAAAATGAGTTCATATTGCCATTTTCAGAAACGCTGAATCGACATTTTCTCAAAAACTGCTCTACATTTTTCAACGAAAATGTACATATAAAACCAAGTTTTATTCTTCTGTAATATTCCTGAAGCCATATTTCATTTATATCATTTAAGGACCGAACAAAAAAAGTAATATGAAAGTATGTCTGTTACGCGGAAATAGATGGACTCTGGGAAGAGGATTGGGCAAAACAGAAACGTAAGACCAGGCTAGAGATTAAAAAACTAATTAATACAAGAAAATCTTGACATTATGTAGCACCAAAATATATTTCATTAAACAAAATAATCTCAATAATCAATTTTACTTTCTCGCTACTGCTTACGCAGTTTAGAGGAAGTGTTGTAAAGCTGCGGGAGGAAACGACGAATTTTCGACAGAAAGCTCTTATTGCCTGGCCCCGGTAGCGTTAATGTAGATAAATCTTGTCCCTAAATATAGTAAAGTATTTAATCTAATACGTTGTGTAGTGAGAATCCATGGGTTGATGGTCCTTTATACCGGAAAATTGATTGACGGCAAGACCTCTGTCCGTTTGTCAGACTGTCTGTCAACAACCATGAAAACGGCTAAACCGTAAGTAGGACCAAAAGTAATATTCAATCTGGTTGATGTTGGTCCCCGTGAATTTGAAATCGATATTTTAATTTGAGAGAGGGTACTTTATCTGAAGCCCCTGTGATATTTTCATTTTTTTAAAAGAAGGCGCCCAATGTTTTGATTAAATTTTGTTGTTGGATAGCGTGAAAAACTCGTATGAGAATGATGCAGTTGTCATTTTCGTTAAAATCTCTAATTTTTCGAAAATAGTAAAAGTTCATGTCTTCTTACAATTAAATATTGAAGATAGCGATTTTTTGTTAATGAAATCTGATCTTTAAAAACAGATTTTGAAATAAGGTAGTGTATTTCAAAAAAGGGAGTAGGTGTTTTTCAGATAATTTTGCATGAAATATAGACAATTTTTAATTTTTAAACATTTTTTCTCAAGAACAGCACCAAACTTTTTTATTAAATTGTTAACCTAAGATATCACAAAGAATGGTTAAGAGTATGGTGCAGGACTGATTATTGTTGAAATCCCTGGTTTTTCAAATTGCAAAAATACTCAATTTTTTCGGGGTCTTCCTACATACCATATTGAAGATAGAGATTTTTACCTTAATGAAATCTTCTTTAAAGATTGATCTTGATATATTGTCATGTGTAATTTTTCGAAAATATAAAAAGTGTTTGCGTAATTTGGCGTAAAACATAGGTAATTTTTAAACAATTCTTTTCTAAATTGTGGCTCCCATTTTTCTGTAACTTTTTTCCTCGTATGAATCAAAGGGAAATGCCTGAAAGAAAATCTGTTTTAAAAAATCCGCTCTTTAAGAAAGACAATTTACAATTTTTTGAAAAAGCAAGTACTTTTCGCGGTATTTCTGCTTGGCATTAATGCAAATTATAAAAAAAACATATTCTCAGGAAACGATTCAATTTTTTTCTTCAAATATTTTAAATGGATAAAATAAGAAGTGCTTAAAAGAAGGGCGCAGGTGTAACTCTTGAATTTTCAAAAATTGCAAATTTAAAATAATACGACAACGTATATGCTGTTATAACGCAACTAGTTTATCTACAGTAATAATTTTGTGTAATGCGTATGATTTGTACGTTTGGTCATGTATTTAAAATGTTGCGTGTTATTCATCTTCTGGACGTAGTTTAATCCGGAGTGTGAATATCAGGTGAGTGCAAAATGTAGATCTAACATGTGATTAATCTCGTTGACATACAAAACGAGGAAAAGGAGATTTTTAAAGACAACATCTAGGTCGGCGTAGGAGCTGTGTATTGGTGGCAGGATATAAATAACTGCCTCCATCATCTTCTTAGATAAACAAACTTTCGCCATCAACTCCGCCTGTTTCATTTCGAATAGGTAATTCCAGAGGTCATCGAAGACATCAGTGCCAACGATAGAGCTTACCTCACAAAGCCTACGCAACCAAAGACCTCCCTAACACTAATATATCTAAATGTTAATTTGATAGAAAATAGCGGTTTTCGCAACTGTACCTATGCACATTTCCAAGATTGATCACGTTAGACGGGAGCATGCATTAAAAACACTATACCGAAAAATTCATCCGTTCATTTTCCTAGTAAACGCGATACAACCCGTTTATTCCGTTGCAGATATGACGTGGCTAACAGTGACGTTGGTGATGGTGGGGAAGTTGGCCATCACCGCCTCGTACGGGACCGTGTACGTCTTCACCACGGAGCAGTTCCCGACGGTCATCCGCAACGCAGCGCTGGGCACAAGCAGCATGTGCGCGCGGGTTGGAGGCATCATCGCCCCGTACATCAACCTGCTGGTGAGCGCCCCCGGCTGGCACTGCCATTTAGATGGGTGCGATTGTTAAATGGCTTTGATTTCCATTTCCACTTGAAAGAATTCTTATTCAGTCGTTATATATTTCTTATGACATGGAAATTCGCAGTTGTCCTACTAGAAATTTGTTAATTCTTTCGTAAACCGTCATAAAATTTAAATTTAAAATTTAGCGTCTAGGTTTAACTTATTCTGAAACCCGTTCCTAGACAAAAATTAAATTTGGGGGTAAATATATATTCCAATGATACTATGTGTGTCTACCAAGTCTGCAATGAACAACATGCATTGCTATGGGAAAAATATCTTCGGGTTATCGCACAGTAAAACTCGGCTATCTCTAAAACGAATCAATATTTTACTTAGAGGCCATAATCAATATTGTTTAATAATATCATAATAAAATAATATCAAAAATATTATGCTTAACGGAGACGCAAAACAATTGTATTACGAATACATTTGAGAAAATGTACACTTTTTTGCATTTTTACTTCCTCGCCTTACGAATTCTTCGCAAGAAGAGAAAGTTGTGTAATCGTGCGTCAGAAAACGGCCAATTTTCGCCAGAAAAACCCTTATTGCCGGGCTCTGGTAACAAAAAAGTGGAAATATCGTGTGCTAAATTTAGGGGGGAAATCCTCTAACACGTAGTGTAGGCAAATCCATGTTTTGTTCGTTCTGGATTCCGAAAAATCGATTGATAGCAAAACATCCGTGTGTCTGTGTGTGTCTAGCGTCTAAACCGTTCAGCCAATTTTCTTCAAAATTGATATTCCCCAATAGATCTTAATGAACTCGTGGCTTTGGGAGTTTCAAGCGGATATTTTGATTTTTGAGGGTACATCACATGAAGTCTCACAAAAAATTAAAGATGGGAATTTTTTGGCCTCAAACAAAGTACGTTGAATAAAATTATCTCTTTTTTTTAAAGGTCTTGCACTAGTTTTTGAGAAAGTGAATAGTTTTTGCGAATTATAGTAACGTTTTCTCAAAAACCGCTCCAAATTTTTTGTTTAAATTTTTGTTTATTTTTGTAATAAAGGACGGTAAAAAATATGGTGCTACTCGCATTTCCCTCGGTTTTTCTCAGTTTTCGCAAAATTACAAAAAAGATTAAACTACAAAATTGTAAATAGAAATTCTTCCCTCAGACAAACTCTGTTGTTCAGAATTATCTTTAAAAAATGTTATGTACAATTTCTAAACAAAGAGTAGTTTTTACATAATTTGTGCTTGAAATGTACAAAACAAATTTCGCAAAAATAGCTCCAAATCTTTTCTTTAAATTTTCTCCACGTATGTAATAAGGGACCGTAAAACATATGGCGCTAGTTTTATTTTTAACAATAGCTTTATTCTTTCCAAATAGCGAAAAGAACGTGAACATTTCAAAACTACAAAGTTAGAGATTGAAGATTGCTTTGAAGGAAGTCTTTTGTAAAAAAATCAGCTTCTTAAAAAGAGTCATGTTCAATTTTTTTTTGAAAAAATGAACTGATTTCGCATATATAGTGTCTAAAAGTTATGCTATTTCTACAAATAATTTCTGAAAATCCACACGAAATATTTTCATTAAAGTTTTCTTTCATATGTAACAGAGTGTGATAAATAAATAAATAAATAAAACTAGTAGTGCTGTAGAATGGCACAGAATTTCTCGCTCTAGTTAGTTTACTAATCTATCTAGTCTGGACTAACCTTTCGTAGGCATTTTTCAAATCACAGCTGACTTTTGTCGTCCGAAAAACAATTTTTTTCACATTTTCTCAGCTCCTTAATGCTGCAACTGACAAAATTATTTCTTAACTAATATATAAATATACAACCCCCAACCTCTGCCAATGGCCGATGCGCGCTTCGGGTCAAAACAAACCGGGTTCGAATCTCAGGCAGGTTTTAGAAAAATTAGACTTTCTGAAATTTTAAGTTATGTGTCTTGAACATTTTTCTAGAAAGAGAAATGTTCAACAAAAATTGAGTAGTTTTTTAAATAAACGTTTAAGATATTAAAAACGCCCAAGGTATTTCTCGTTTAATGAATTAAACCAAATAAATATCTCATTTAAAATATAAACCACAAACGTACGTACGTTCAGTAACGTACTTTAGTAACAGGAATCTTTAGAATGATCGTATTTATCAAAATGTAAAGATCTGAAAATATATCGATATGAATACGATATTATGGATATGAGTAAGTAAAACTACACAATCCATAACGATTCCATACCCGATGAATGCGTGTAGGGATTCTTAATTCTTGGATGTTGAAGCTAGGCCATTTAGTAGTTTTCTCGTATTTCAAGAAACTGTATTTCACGATGTGCATACAGTAAATGATTTTCTATACCGAATGCTTTTGTTTTAAAACCATATAAGTTAGAGACTGTTAATAATCACGAACCTTCCACCAAGTTATCAATTATTTTAGTTTGTATTCATATCCTTCTTTACCGTTAGTTTTGAAAAAAAATAAAACACATATCGCATAATGTGGCACCTGACTGACCGACCGACCGACCGACCTTAAAAAACGATACTGTTTCTGACATTGTAAAAATAAAGCAATCTAAAAAGAAGACAGTGTCAAATGTGCTCGTTTCGCGAGATAGCTTTTATTTTTATATTCCACGGAGTACTGATTGCATGTGAAGAGTACATTTAAAAAACAAATAACTTTTTTGAAGTAATATCAAAGATTTTGTTAGTAGCATGTTATCTTCCGACACTATTTTTCATATTCATCATTATTTAATTCGGTTTCTTTTGGTTCCTCCTTCGTTTTGCTACATTGCACTTAGTGGTTCGCATATTTACCAAACTTCGTGTGCAGCTATTCTGTATTTTGTGACTTGGTGTCTCCAGCATCTCGAGATTCCTGAGTAATTTCAAGTCCAGCAACTTTTCATAACGGTATTAATCAATAAGATTTATTACTTTTTGTTACCTTTTGCTACATTATAATAGGGCAGGTAGAATGTGGAGAATATGTAGAAGATGATAACCTTACGCCAATGAACATGTGGTGGGAAGTAGTATGTCACAGAGTTACACATATGGTATTTGCCCCTCATTTCTAAGCATCTCCTCACGCGACCGCGTTCGCATTGCTAGGACACACGAATCCGTCAGCACGTGACCCGCCGAACAGTAATGTACGGGGAGTTGCCTGACAATCAGAGGCTAATGTCACATATGTACCTTTGTTGTTAGAATTTTTGATCTAGTAATGATTTCGGTAGCGCCAACGGATTAGGTCGTTTGTCCCTTAAGTGTAATGCATTTTCTGACTGATATTTCCTCTCAAGATGATGAGATCCGGCGCCGACCTACCACCAGCTAGCGTGGTTTTCCCCAACCAAGGATTTCCCACGAGCGGGGCATCCCCTATCCTCGGCAAGCTCTAAGCTCCTGACCAGTCTCCCGGCTGTTCTAGTGCGTGTTAATGTGTGTGTAACAGTGACTGTAAATATGGGATTAAGATATGACAAGGAATGAAAGATCGCGCGCGGTCCATGGCCCGTTTGTTAGGATACTGCTCCGGTAATCGCTTGGTGTTGGTCGGAGAAACCCCGGAAAACTACCGATAAGAACAGCCAACCGCTAGAATACTCCAAACAGCGACTTAACTCGACATAGCTATCTACCTAGTGTTGAAAATCTTGCCACGGACGGGATTCGAACCTTTGACCTCCACTGCAGTGACATCAGTTGATGCATTGAGCTACCTTTCCCGGTTGTTTGTTGTTAGAAATTTACTTCATGTTCTGTGGCAAAATGTGATCATCTTCGACCCCTCTACACGCCTTGAAAGTTCGTAATTTTTATACTACGAAACTGGAGGGAAATTTTATAGTTTTCAAGTGTTACCAACCACCCTCCTTGTTAGCTTTATTAATAATTCAAGAATGTCTATTTTAGTATGTCTATGTTTTTTAATAAAAGACACCAGAAGGTATTCTGAAGGTCAAGAAAATGTACACAGAATATAATATTTTTCCGTACGGCACATGCAGTTTGTTTCTGTTTTTAACAATTAATTAATGAAAACTTTCAGATAATCACAATTACTTCATTAACTACGGAGCCAATCCATTTCTGACATACCGTTTCAAACAGGCCATGTTGTGAGGTGTTGTAAATGTGATTCATGTTTTCGTTTCACTCTCTTCGATGCAGGGAGGCGTGTGGCCAGCCATGCCGACGCTAGTGTTCGGCGGCATGACGCTGACAGCAGGACTGATGGCTCTCCTACTTCCTGAAACCCTGAACAGAACCCTGCCAGACACCATCGCTGATGGAGAAAGTTTCGGCATGTGAGTAAATCTGGACATTTCTTACCTATAAATTGTGGCTAACTGTATTGTTTATACAATTAAATGGGGTTGAGTTTTTTTTTAATTTTAATATTCAGACGCTGAGCGAATTTGATATTTTTAACAGACTTCAAAAAAGATGGCCTGCAATTGTTGAATGGGAATGTTTTCGTACAATTCTTTAAATTTTAAAACATCGTTTTCAGAAATCCGGTTGTTGTCGAGTAGCGCGCACTCAAGTGTGAGTCGCAGAAGTTTCGTTTGTGCCATTTGTATTTTATTTTTTATATTTCTCGTATTCATCTATATTTCGCTGGCATAAAAGAGTGTAAGGACTGCAATTGTGTAAAACTTAAGCCGTGTCTCCTTTCGTGTTCGGTTTCTCAGATGCTTGCGTATCGTTCCACAAACATTTCGGAATTTTACTAGCTTTTAGAATTCTACTAGAATTTTACTTGCTAATCTTCCACGTCATGATCTACATTAAAGGATATATCACAACCTAAGTACTTGAATTGATAACTTGTCCTAGATTGTAGTTTCCAATTGCTATTTTGGATCTTACTGGATATTTGAGTGACATGATTTTTGAGTAACCATTTGAAGTCCATATTCTTCGAGGGTTATTTTAAAGAAAAAAATGGACATTTGAAGCTTGTTTTCTGTCACTTGTATCACCACTATGTCAGCAGCGTATGAAATTGAATTAATGTAAGAAGAGCCTTTTAATTGCACACCTCTATCGACTTTGTTTTTCCATATTCTATATATGTCATCTAAGCATACGTTCAAAAGTGTTGGTGATATTGGACAGCCTTGCTTTACTCCTTTATTTGTAGGGACAATTATACTACGTTTACTGTTTCCTAATATGATCGAAGTTTCTCTGTATACCCTCTTTATAGCTTTGATAAGGGGTCTTGGGTAACCTCTTTCTAATATTTCCCATAGAAGCATGCGTAGAACATTGTCAAATGCCTTTTCAAGATCTACAAATGCAAAATGCGTTTCTTTGTTATGTTATCTTCTATCAATCGCTCTAAGGTAAATATTGCATTTGTACATGAACGATATTTTCTGAATCCCGTTTGCTCTTCTGAGAGAAGTGCTTTTGCTATTGTCTTCGGTCATTGATTCAGAATTCTATCGTATTCTTTGTAGGTATTGTCTAGCAGACTTATTCCTCAATAATTATGGGTGTTCGATCACCTTTCTTGTACAGGGATATCAATTTTGCCTGTAACCATTCTTGAGAAGTCTCAAGCTGCTTCCAGCACACATTAAATAGCTTTAAAGGTGTTCATGCAATTTAAGACCTCCATATTTCAGGAATTCGCTGTTGATTCCGTTTGGTACGGGTGCTTTTCTAGTTTTTAATCTGTTTAAAGCGATTGTCATCTCTTCTCATGTGATGTCAACTTCTGAATACTTTTCTCTGTGGTTGGCTACAGCGTTTTCTTTATAATCGTACCCCAGAGATCGATAGTGTTCTGCTCACTTATCTATTTCTATGCTTTTGACATTTACATCCTCTTTTATAGACCTATTTAAGGACTTCATGACTATGTACACTAAAAGTACATGATAATCCGGTAATATAATTTCCAAGAAACTAATACGTGATATTCTCACTCCATAGCGAGTAAATTGTTTGTCAACAATTGCATTTTTTGAAATAAACTATGTCCTTTATTTACCTACTAAAGTGTGAATGTCCTTTTGCGAACGAATATGCAAAACCTTTTGCACGAGATTTCTCTTTTGGTTCTTAATTATGACACCTCAATATATGTAGTGCTGCGGTCGAGTTTATCTTGTGTCGCCAAGGATGATAACACGTAGACACCATCATCTCTGTAAAACATGGCCCGATACTTTTCTTCTGGTTTTGAAGGAAAAGAAACGAAATATTCTTTAAAGAAATGTCTATATACTCTTTGATATCTCGTACTGTTTTTGAGTTAAAGTGCGTTTTTTGCACGTGTGAAGTGAAAGGTTGTTCTAGAGATATCGAAAGAAACATTTCAAGATAATTTTGGAAAAATACTCCGTGCGACTATCTTGGACTTCGATGAAATTTTGTAGTGATATTCCCCTCTCAGCTATTCACATTTTGGTTAGACCTGTTATACCCTTATTTCGCGTATCTCGAAAGAAAGCTGTTTGGCACGTTTGGTAGCGCCTGTTCTTGTGCCATTTTCTCCACCATAATCATTGCAATTTCTTTTCACGTCCTTCCAGTTATCTAAATTTTTTTACGCCTGCAGCCTTTATTGATGTGTTTTAGCACGTCCAGGGACAAACCTTCACCTTCATAATCGGTTATCTCGTCTATGTTACATACTATTTCCACAAAATTAGATACTAAGTATTAATAGATAGCGAATTATTGCATGTATCTGAAAAACTACGTCTCAATGTAAAGCGTCGACATTATTCCCTTGTTAGACTTGCATCTCCTTTCCGCCAATTTTATTGGTTGCATCTTTATTCCGAGTAGCCTGTTCCTTGCTCGGACATCTTCTATTAATATTGCTTCTTTTAGTAAATTATTTATATCAACATTTTACAAAAGTTTGAAAAAAGCAGTTTCTGAAAACCTTATGTTGAAAGAAATGACTCTAGAAAATGTTTTAGTGTTTAAAATATTAGAGATTTAGAAATATTCCTTTATGAAACTCCAAGTAAAGATATTTGAAAACATCAACAGGATTAAGTAACATTTTTGAGAGACTTATTCCTTATGCTGTTCTCAGGAAGAAGATTGATCCAGAGAACGCGGACGACCTTCCAGTCAAGAAAGTATGAGCTGTTTCATCGATGTCAGTGGGTACTTCAAAAATGTTGTCGTGTTCAAAGAAAGTTAAGAACGTTCAGCAATAAGGCATTCTGCAATTTATAATCTAAATATCACTATCTATACGGGTTATCTCTGATATTTTATCAGAATGTTGCAAAATATTTAAAGTATCCGTACTGGACCACATTTCAGTACTCATAATGTACTGAAATTTACAGCTTATGATATCCTCTTACAATGTTAATGTCAAAAGTTGTCGTTTCGAAAGAACTCTGCTTTGAAACTAAGTAGGTAACTATAGAAGGTTACCTAAATACTTCTTCCTAATTAATGTAGGAAAGCTAACAATATTAATTCTGCCTTTTCTTATGAAAACACAATACTTGCAACATTCCTATGCTGTACATGTGTAACGAAAAATATTTTTTTGTTTATGACATGTAGTAAAGTTATGTATAACTGTTGTTGAAATTTATAAAATTAACCTCTGGATTAGTAGAATCATCAGCTTAAAGTAAATGGAATGATACTGTTGTACCATTTTGATACTAAGTAATTTTAATATTCACTATATAGTGGATTGATAATCGTATCAAACCTCATATTGAGGAGAAGTAATGAATAATAATGGAATCGCTAGAAGTAGCGTTTTAATTAAATGCTGACAAAAATGTTCCATCTCAATGGTCTGATCCACTTTGTCTTTGCGCCCTTACTGAAACTGACGAAATACAGATCTTCCTAACTCCTATCTGATGTTATTTATAATCACTATTATTTACATATCTTAGCATACTTTATAGCCAAATGAAACTAACAATGCATCGACCTTCATTTATCTCGAAAATTCTGTAATGCTCACGCGAGAACTTTTAATTTCCAGTCCATTTGAATAAACAGAAAAGGTAAGCTCATAAATGGAGTGTTTTCAGGAACACACCCTCGGGAGAAAATCTTCCTCTCCAAAAAAGTAATACAAAGTTTAACAATCTAATACGTTTTCTGACCAAAAACGTAAAAGTTTTAACAATTTTCGTTATTTTTTAATCTTTCATAAAAACGTTATTTTCATTCTTTGTTGCGAGTGAAATTTGAGATGTTTTCTACGGTGCCTAAAAAATTCAATTTGCATCAGCCTATATTGTGCGTATTATTTCTTCATTCAAGAAACCTAAAACATCAAAGTAGCATAATTTATCAGACGCAGTTCACTTGATATCTAACCTTTTTAAAGAATCGCTTCGGCCTCATGGAACGACGCCTAACACTGTGCAGCTCTCCTATATTTCCATTACTCAACAACGTCAAGAAAGCGGCTTTTATCTCCTGAGACCTCTTGGCATTCGTTCTTTTGCTTGGGTGGCAGTTTTCCGAGATATGGCGTTAAGAGTTTTGTGACATGTTATCGTGGTAGACGTTTTGGAAAGATGACCGAAAATGTGCAGCTCTTTCTCGTACTCATTGTTTCCCAAACTTAAGAGAATAATTAAACATTATTTTAGTCTCAGGGGATACATATCGAATTTTTGATAGAGATCTTGGATCTTGCTAAAAAAAATTATTTTCTTCATTAGAAGCTTCTAGATCTCTCCACGGTGAGAGAGGGCCGACCATTACGTGGCATAAGTACCTTTATAATAACGGATATTATACCTTATTTATATAAATATATTTTTGTTCTTAAACCATTTAATTTTATGAACCCTATAGATATAAAATCTGTTATGAAACCAAAGAACACAACCTCTACTAAACTATATAAAAATGCTAAACTTCTTGGATTTTTCTCGTGCCTTAAAACTATTGACTGGACTTAAATACGGCTTATCTAAACCACTTCTTGCAAGTTCACAGAGTCATTAGTTAGTTCATCTCCCAAGTAATTGTTAGCATTAATTTATTAGAAATTGTTGTAAATTCATTTATTAATTGTTAAGTAATAAATTAATTCTAACCTCTATTCGTTTACTTAGTGTGAATTAACATCAACGCGAAGTATTGTAATTCTTACTGCAAATTACAATGTGTTGATTAGATCGTAAAATTGAATAAATCTTTACTAGGGAAACCTGATTTTATTATTTTGATAATATAAATTTAATATATACAGATAAAAATATAAAGTCAGTAACACATTACAAATAGTTAAAATCAGTTTTTTTCTGAATTGATGTAATTAAAAGTATTTAACTAGAATCAGTATCCCTACTGCTGAGTTAAGTTCGATATTATGCGAAGAAAACGTTTTAGGATCACCACATGAAATCAGGCATCATTGATTGATTCTTAGCATCGAAGACAACGTTTTTTGTCTTGGTGGAGCATATTTGCATCAGTTGTTTTCCTGTCTCAAGTGTCAGCTTCAATAGAATCAGAATTATTGAATGCACTATTTTGTTCAGCTTCTTCAGCACACTTCTTATGTGCTTTCTGTCTTTGCTGTCTTTCCTTTAAATCTCTCGAAACCTTCCAAGAACTGGTGGAATTGCCTGTTTCAATTCTTCTAACTGTTCCATCACAAACTTGTTTTAACTACTTGTTAACAAATAATATCAGTTAAATCAAGATTTCTTGGCTTAGTAAGCTCTAGAATAATTGGATAATTTTAAATCCCACTAGGAAATACTTGTTTTTTGTGAAAGATAAATGTTTAAATTAGTTTTTCTAGGTAATAGTGGTTATGACAAATTTCGGGTTTTAACAGTAAAATGAATGTATAATATACTATATACATACGGTAATATATACTATACGTAATATATGTAAATATGTATATAATGTAATATATTATATACTATAAATTGTGTAATGTTAATAATAGTTAAACAAATCTTTATTAAAAATATTTATTAAATATTGTAAATACAGTAATAGATGTAATAACATAAAATACTCAGAAAAATAAAAAACTATATATTAATTATTAAACTATTCAAAAATGAATTCTCTGCTGATCAGGATAGGAATTTATGACACTTGATTTCTACATTATAAGAGAAGAATGTGAAATTGAATATCTTTTACAAGGTAACAGGTAACTGGATGAAAGCCGCAAATATATAATATGCAAACACATGACTTTCTGAATATGATACTTCTCTAATTTCGCAGGTAAATATGTTACTACCGTATATATTATTTCCGTTTTCCTGCTCACCACAGATTGCTCCAAAACTAACTTCCTCTCCCTAAGATACTTCCCTGCATCCATATTTGGTGTTTCTTATTCCCGTACCCAGAATGAAAGCACAAAAATAGTTCTAGAACAGAGATACTCTCTCGGATTATTTATAACATTTGCAATTTTCCGAAATCGGACCTTCGCCCTTTTTATAGAAGCACTACCAGAGTAAAAGAGAAAACAATGGAGCCGTTTCTGAGGAAATCATGTTTTTTTTAATTGCCTTTATTTCACATGAAATCTAGTAAAACGTTATACTTGTAGATAGATTTTCACAGAACTATTCGTATCTGTAAAAAAAATGGACATTACCTCTTAAAATTTTAAAACTGGAATACAGATTTAATTAAGAAATATACACCTATCTTTAATAGTTGTAGGAAGACAAACATTTTTTAATTTTTTCAATTTTACAAACATCAGAAAATTTAATGAATATCGGACCTCCGCCACTTTTATAAGCATGCCTACTAGGTCTACCGATAATCAAAAGTCAATCATTAATCAAAAAATTGGAACAATTGTCGAGAAAATTTTGAAAATGTCATTGAGACCTTCAACCCCATACCCACAAATAAAAACATTCGTTTCCATCAAGACACCGCAACATTACCCACATCAAGTACGAAATATCAATTTTGGTGGGAAACTTGTTTACTCTACCGTTGTTCACAGACGGACAGAAATATGTTTGCCACAAACGAACTTTTCGGCCTCTGTATCCACAAAACGTGGAGTTAACATAGTTGTGTAGTCAGAATCGTTGACGTCAGAATCGACAACATAGTTGTGTAGTCAGAAGCTATTTACTTCATATAAGAATTATCCTCTTTTTCGGTTTCAGGAACCTAGAATTCGAGTTATTCGGGAAATTAATAAGAGTGCAAGTTTGATAACAGTATTGCACTCGAAAAAGATTGCCTGATAAAAAAGGGATACACCCAGAAGGAGTAAGTGGTAGGGAATGAAAATGTATATGCTGAAAGATCATGTGACTTTATTGAACTGATTACAATGTGGAACGAAAGAGGCAAGGCCGTTGGCAGTTACATGTGGAAAGTTGCCGCCAGGTCAGTAGGGTGTCGCACCTACTCTGTCTGTAATATGCCATTATGCGGTTCGGAATGGTGTCGAACAGCCTTTGTATCCTCTCTAGAAGCAAGTTCATCCACAGTTGTCGCAGCTGTCCCTCTAGATCCAGCAGGTTGGTACTGCGACGGAGACTCCTATTTCATGCCATTCCACACATGCTCAATGATGGAGAGGTCCGGGGATCTTGCTGGCCACGGGAAGACCTCAACATGGTCAGGGGTGTCCAACTTGCAAAGTCTCAAGGGCCCAACGAATACCATATGGTTGCGGGTCATATTTTTGATACTTGGGTGATACCCACCCGACATCCTCATATTGGTGTCTTGTGTGTCTCTTCACAATATGGGCAGAATATTCCCATAGTCCTTTATGTCACCATACTCGAACACGATGGTCATCGGAGGTTATGGCGAAGTGGGACTCATTATTGAGCATGGTGAGACGCCATTCTTCCTGTCTATGCCTCACGGCATATATATGGCCGGCATATGCCTACGGCATCAATCCAAACGCCGACGTCGGTGTTCTTGTGACAACGGCAACCGACGCATGGGGCCGTGAGACCTCAATCAGGCGGATGCGAGTCGTTGAGCCACAGGGCGGGAACTCTCAGCAAGTTGTAGAGTCGCCAGTACCTGTTCGCGGGTGGCGGGTGCTGACGGCATGAGACTCTGCTCCGCTTGGCGCACCATACGACGGTCCTCCGTCGGGGTGGTGTTTCTCTTTCGACCCGAGTCTGCACAACGTGCATGGGTGCTCCCGGGTACCCATTGATTCCAACTTCGGGCCACTGTGACATATGAATGGCCCACATGACTGGTAATTAGGATACGACCATCGAGCCTCATAAAATACAATGCGGCCTCTATGGAATGCATTTAGTTGGTGGATAGAATGTCGAACGCGCCTGCGAGACATCGCGGCTGCTTCGAATTGTACGAACTCGATGTTCTTCACTGTCTGACTCAGCATGTGGCGTCATATCAGTCGCCTTGTGCAAACGTGACAAAATGTTAGCCACGTACATTTCATGCTCATGGACAGCGCTGGCGGGAAGAGACGCCGAGCTGAACGATGGCAAACCTAGGGAGCGGAAGGGAAGGGGTGCCGTGTCGTCGGTGGCCACTTGTGAACCCCGTAGCCCACTTGGGGCAAACTTGTGAACCCCGTAGACAGGCTAGCTGTGGAAACGCGTCGCAGAAACAACGAGATGACGCAGTTCCGTCAGCCGGCCCAGAAGGTAATATAAACGGACCCAGGACCTAATCACCTTCTGATTCTTGGGCGCGTCGGTAGGAAGTCGTGTGGGTTGTGCGCGGCGCTGCATTTTAATGCATAGGCTACTGAGGCAGGGAACTGAAGCCGGCGTGCTACGTCGAGACGGGAGGTGCGGCATACTCGCATGTATGCTCACGTAGGCAACTGGTGCATCACACCGAATAAGATATCTAATTATCAGGCCAGCGGTGGTGGTGACCAGGAACATTCCTTGTAGTAACGGGTCAATATTGTTTATTATAATTATTGTACATAGTATTCAGGTGTTAGATCATATTTCAAATAAATACTCAATAAATTACAAACCGTTCACGTCTGTGATTTATTGCCCCGGCAAAGACGCACAAGCAGTTGACTGATAACTGCGTAACAACAGGACGGTGACATCACGAATGCACTCTAGTGGGCGTTCTACACATTGCAGATACGTCTGACTACTTATTTACTCACACATCAACGGTATGTATGTATACCAAGAGGGAATAATATTGGACCACATCCTCTGGGTGCATCAAAGGTTTTGACAGGCAGTGTATGTTTGGCGTACATGCGTGTTCTCCTTTTCCTTACTACCGTTTCTTGGGTTTCTCACAACAAGAACGAGGGAAATTATTGTTCTTATTCGTAGTAATTAACTATTTCTATCAAACTGAGTTACAATGATCATTTTGAGAGTTCTTTATGATCCTAAAAGTTTCCAGAATCTCCCCACTACTGACCTTGGGTATGTGGTCAGCCATGTCGCTGATCTCAACACTGCCCAAGCTGATGAGACGAATTGAAGTCGAAACAGTATAGCAAAAGATGACGTAGGCGTAAGCCAAAGAATATGTTTGCTAGTGTTTGCCAAAGGGTATCTTGTTTAAAACACCTTGACCAAAGGGTCCTAAATACCACTCAGAAATTTTGAGTTTTGAGTGTTCACCAAAAATATATCTTTAAATAAGGTTCAGTTCAATTTTTCGAAGCAATTTTTAAATTTTAAACAATAGTTTTCTCAAAAACGGCCCCAAAGTCTTTCCTGTTATGTAGCAAAGAACTGAAAAGATAGTGGTGATGGTCCCATTTTTGGCACATTCTCTGTATTTTCGAAACTTGGAAAAAAATTTGAAATGGTAAATTCTAATTTCGCGCGATTGACACATTGTTATGTCGATACTGTTGACGCTACAATAGCACAGAATTTCTGGCATTCTTTTTAAAGTTGCAATTTTCGAAAAATCAGAGCGTCTAATGGAATTGGAACTAGTGTCACTGTTTGAAAGCTTAAAAAATGACGCATATTTTTATATTACGTATGTATATACGGAATGTAAATTAGTGTTACAGAGTGGCACAGACTTTCTCGTTTCCTTATCTCTTCATTCTAGGCTATTTTTTCAGTTTTGTCCCAGCGCCTGAAAGACATTTTTCATGTTTTCTTAATTTTTCGGATGCTTAACAGTAGAATTGAAATACGACTTTACCAGTATTATGGAAGAGTAAAATAAAACTAGTGGTTCTGCCAAAGCACATACTTTCTCGCATTGTTTCTAAAAGCTCCGCAACATTACACTACTACATGTCCAGCAGAAGAGTTTTCAAGCAGCAGATTATTTTACCACTCTGAGACTTGAACTCAGATCTTCAGAGTTAACGTGCTGGCACTCATACCACTACACCACAGAAGCGCCGCAAGGGTCGAAGTCGAATTCGGACGAAGGTATAAAAAGGTAAATGCCCTATTTATGTAAATCGAACTTCAACAATCAAAATATTCGTTAGAAACTTCCAACTTCTCCAGCCCGTTTAGATCAATCAGAGAATATCAATTTTGAAGAAAATCAGCTGAACATTTTAGGCACTAGCTTTAACCACAGACAGACGAAGTTTTTGCCGGCAATCGTTTTTTCGGTATGAAGAACCAACAAAACATGGATTCTGGCTACACCACAAGTTATAATTTTTTTTTTAAATGTAGCAACAGGATTTATCCACTTTTTCATTACCAGATCTCGGCAATAAGGTTTATTTTGGCGAAATGTCGAATTTTCTGGCGCATGATTACTTAACTTTCTCTTTTTACGAAGAACCCGTAAAGGAAGAAAGTAATAATAATATCTGAACCGTGTTGGGATATCTAAGTTTGTCACATGGCTTGTGTTCATAATGTATGTAAATTTCTTGTCGATAGATGATTCGTCAGTTTACTTAAATCGGTTCATACACATGTACAGAAATTCAACAATTAGTTTGATGTGACATACGTTTTGCAAAGTTACAAATTTCAAAATAATGTGCAGAAACATCCGGTTTATTTGTATATGTAATGATTGCGTTTGTGGGTAGAAATGCTTGAAAAGAGTTTCAATAAAGTTTTGTAGAATTAGGCAGCGGCATAATTAACAAAATGTAAAATAAATGTTTTTGGGCTAAAAAAGATTGCACCCCAGAAGGCATAACTCGACGCGATAAATACGTGGTTACTGGTTAAAAACGACAGAGAATTGTTACAAATAATTATCCTTCAGCCAGCCTCGAAACAGTTAGTTTGATGGTTCATACGTATTACAAATCCATGAAGAGATGTGAAAAAATGTTTAAAAGTTAAAAAATCGAAATTTAGATATAGACACTTCCAGTTTATCTTGATTAACAGTAATTGCGATTAGTATTGCTTTAAAAGGTTTTTCATGAAGTTTGTGGAATCCATAATTATTTTCTGCGGCAACACAGAATTGTCGCAAATAATCACTCCCTGCCAAGGCGCGAGCCAGCCAAAGTTCCCTCCGAAGAGCTAGGCCCGTACCCACCAATTTTGCTACCTCAGCCATCCCGTTGGGACATAAGACGAATACTTCTATAATAATAATGTGTGGTGGTTTTTATTCTAGAATTACGGAGCCGAGTAATTAAGAAAATGTAAAAATATGTTTTTCGGGCGACAAAATGAAAGCAGCCGTAAAGAGAATGAGGTTTGTCGAGAAAGTTAGTCAAGAGTTGAGAGATTTGAAAACTAACTAGGGCGAGAAAGTCTGTGTCATTCTATAACACAAGTTTATTTATTATTTATTTAAATAGCTAATTTTCTACAACAAACTTTTTCTGAGGAAAAAATATCTTCAATTTTGTAGTTTTGAAATTATTTTGCAATTACCGAAAAAAAACAGTAATACCTGAAAAAGGGACTAGAGCCAAGTTTATTACCGACCTTTATTACATATGTGAAGAAAATATTAAGAAAAAAATTGGAGCGGCTTTTAAGAAACATTTTTTTCGTAAAGTTCTAGCACAAATTACGCAAAAACTACTAACTTTTACAAACAATTGTACATGACCTTTTTAGAGACCTAATTTTGTACAACAAACTTCGTCTCAGCAAAAAACCTCTATCTTCAATTTTGTTATTTTAAAACTTATTGCAATTTTCGATAAATCTTGGAAGTCAGCAAAAAATGAGATCTAAACAATTCTCTTAAACGTCCTTCGCACTATTCAACATCAAAAATTAATAAAAAAAATTTGGAGCAGTTTTTTTGAAAATGTTTGAGGGTGTTTCATGTAAACTACCCCCCAAAATTAATATATCCGTTTCAAATTCTAGGATCTAGATCGATTGGAGAAGGTCAATTTTGGAGAAAATCGGTTGAACCCGGTAGCGTTCACCACAGACAGACGGACAGACGAATAGACAGACGGACGTTTTGTCGTCGAATTTTCGGTATCAAAAACCAACATGGATTCTGACTACACCACGTGTTAGTGTCCTCCCTCTGAAGTTAGCAACAGGATTTATTTCGTTACCAGCGCCTGGCTATAAGACTTTTTCTGATGAAAATTGGTTTTCCGCAGCACGTTTATGTAACTTTCTCTTCTAATGAAAGCGAAAAAATATAAAGTTTACATGAGAGAGCTAATTCTGGAGAACAAATTTATTTTGAAAACTAGGGATGTTTAAACAGTACGTATTTTCTCGCGATATTGTTAATGGTTATGTAATAATATAATATGACAATTTCTGCCTGACATTTCCACTACAAATTGAAAAATTCTTCAACAAACGAAGCGTGTAAAATACATATATTTTTTAATTCAAATTTTTAAACGAAATCAGTTTTCTGTCCTTGAATTCAATGTATTCACGTTCTACATAAATGTACCAACGATGCGCGATGCATATTTTAGCCTTAAATAAAGTATTAGTTTATATTAACCACAAGCGGCCGTCATTATCGCCTTCAGTGCGGCATTACAACAATGAATTTCAACGAGCAATGATGGCCGCAAATTCGTATGGGATACATATTTAGCAAATTAGCATTCTTGATACGATACCGCTAGCAAGAAAATGAAAATTGATGAAAAGTATAATAATTAATTTTAATGTTTTTACATTCATCATACTTTTTTTGAAATGTTTAAAGAAAATAAAAATGTTCTATGTTTGACAATAAATTTCGCACAAAATACACATGTTTTCGAAAAATTCAACATGACATTATTTTTAGATCTGTTTTTCATAAATTGATTTCATGAAAATGATTATCTTCATAATTGAAGTTGTAGCAAAACGCCGAAAACATTTTGAACTTTTGCAATTTTCGAAAATCAGTACATTCAACAAACAAGAGACATGCACCATTCTCTTAAACGGCCTTCACACTATCCAACAACAAAATTTAATCAAAAACGATAAAGTCATTTTTTTTAATTTTGAAAATGTACCAAGGGCTTCATGTAAAGTACCACCAAAATTAAAATATGGGTTTCAAATCCAAGGGGCCGCAACATCAGCCAGATCAATTTTGAAGAAAATCGGCTGAACGGTTTTTGGCCGCTAGCGTTGTTCACAGACGGACTGGCAGCTGTTTTGCCATCAATCGATTTTTCGGTATCAAGGAGCCACAAAACATGGATTCCGGCTACACTACGTGTTAGAGGTCTTTTTTCCTTCCATAACAACGATTTATCTTCTTTTTCGTTACCAAGGACCGACAATAAGAGGTTTTCTATCGAAAAATTGACAGTTTTGCGCAGCATTACGTAACTTTCTAGTCTGAAGAAGTTCTCTCTTAATGGCGAGAAAGTAAAAAACACTATCTTCAGTACTGTAGTTGTAGGAAGACACCGAAAAACATTCAAACTTTCGTAATTTCTGATGTTTCACAGTAAACCGTGAAAATCGGATCCACGCTATCTTTATAAGCGTATTTCACTCTATTCTTACAAGAAATGTAAAGAAAAAAATCGGAGCCGTTTTCGAGAAAATTGTGAAAATGTCCCAGGCTCTTCATGTAAAGTACCCTCAACATTTTTATTATTTTTTTCTTCAAAATCGCATAGCTTCGAGACAGACCAGATCTACCGGTGAATTTTCATTTTGAAAACAATCCTTGATGACCGATGGTCGAACACAAGGACGGACAGACGGCCTGTTTTGAAAACAACGATTTTTTCAGTATCATGGGACCCTAAAGTTTGTACTTGCGTTGAAATACCAAAATTGATTTCCCGCGACATTACGTAATTTTCTATACACTATTAATTACTCCGTATATGTATGTATTCGACAAAGTGAAAACTTTTCCTTTTTTCAAGAATCAGGAGACCCAAATCGTGTATTTGCGTCGAAATTCCGAAATCGAATTTCTGCATAACAATAACTTTCTAACTACTTAGTTGGCTCAGGGTATTACTTGATGCCACTATAGTGCAGCGTTTGCCAACTGGTGGAGAAATTACGTCAGAACTCCATACCCCTCCGCGGACAGGCGATAGGAGAAGCAGCGTAAGCAAATGGGGAGGGAAGAGGGGTAGACTGCTCTTACAGGTGACGAAAACCTTGGCAGTGGCAGTGGGCCTTTGCCCATGTATTTAAGGCAACATGAGAGCCCATCTACGCCCATTAATTTTCTTTCGATTTGGGAAGAAATGTTTCTCTTTGTAGATACCGTAACAATGATGATGTGTTTAGTGTATTCGAAAGAACTGAAGTATTTTTAAAAAGTTTAACTGACACGGCATTACACAGATTTGCAACCCAGAGAACCTTCCGAGATGAAAATAATTTCTGAGAATTCACAGATAGCCCGCAATCATGAAATGAGAAAAGGAATTTGAAGATAAAAGGTAATGATAAACGTACTGAAAATTACAAGAATTTACAACATTCTCAAACAAAGCTGTACATGAAATAATCAAGCCTGGAATTCAAATTCTCCCACATTCTCCCTCCCCCTGGTATCTATTTGTTAACATTAATTACACAAGCACCCAAAATAAAAAAAAAAGGTTGTTAGACTTGACACTTGTTTCTATATGTGTGTCGACGCGGTGAATCCAAATCTGAAGCCAGAATTGCGCCACCACCCTCCAGTTGCTTTTTTAAAATCACGAAATACCACCGTAAAATTGTAAATTGCAATTGTTTTCAATTAAAACACTGGAAGGTGGTGGCTCAATTCTCGCTTCGAATACAGAGCCTCGTCACACATAAATATGTCTCAAGTCTTGGCTCTGACAACTCTTGACTTCACTAGATTATAATGCTACAATACGCCAACTGAGACACCAATCTACTATTCGCATGCGTTTATCGCAATTTTAAAAAATTAGAGTGGGGTGGCGCAATTCTGTCTCAGATTTGTATTCAGCGCATAGACATGCGTAGAGAAACATGAGTCAAAGTCGGTCAGACAACGTTTTTATTTTGTGTGCCTGCGTTATTGGCTCAGGACGAACTAAATGGTTATATTGCGTAACATCCTATAAAATATTGTATTAGAATTTCAAAACAGTTTTCTCCATAAATGTTATGTGTTAGAAGAATGGAAGTGGAATTACTGGCTACGAGAGAGTCGGATATTGATTTGCGTTATGAAATAATCTACGTTCTATTTTTTTCGTATTTCTATTGAATTATAAACATTTAAATAATAACTACCATTTAAAAACGTAATTATCAAGCGAACCTTTTTTCACCACTTCCGTACCTTCGTTGGAGCATTGTACGCCCGGCGTCGCGTCGGGCACTGCCTTTGCTCGGCCGCTCCGTTCGGAGAGCAGTTTTGGTGACGTCACAGAGCGTTTAGTTGGCTAGCACTGCTATAATGCCTCTGACCGGGAGAGCCGAGGGTTCAAGTGCCCACGGTGTCAGGTTTTCGACACTAACTACATTGCGAGATCGCCGCCTAGAGGAGAATTCTAGCGACCGGCTACTCTGATGTCGAATCCGTCGTCTCTCCGATCAGCATTTTCCCTGACCTATCCTCACCCCTACTTACACACACGCACACACATACACACAGTAGCGGATCCAGGGGGGCGGGCATGTAGGCCATACCCCGCCCCTCCCCCCAAAAAGAGTTTTCGTTTGTTATCATCTTTTATATGGCAGACTTGACTTAAATATTTATTTGGAAGAATTATGAAATCATTTTTTTTAAAAATATTGTATAGTATCATACATGACACATCACATAATAACAAATGTTTATTATTTAACAATAATTATGTTCGATGGCCCCCTCCGAAATGATCGGCTGGATCCGCCTCTGCATACACTCACATACATACTTACTCTGCCACACCTCTCACGCTAAAACATGTGCTATATTTACAGAACTAATGATCTTCAGGGGCGGATCCAGCCGATCATTTTGGAGGGGCCATCATCCATTTTTGTCAAATAATAAACATATCTGTTATTATATTGTATATTATTTATATACTGTATTGATAATATTGCACAATATTATTGTCTAAATAAATACATAATTCGAACGTAAATGAATATTTAAATCAAGTTTGCTAAATAATGGAAGGAAAACGAAAACTCTTGGCCTTTTCCTGGGGGGGAGGGGGCATCAGCCCCCCCCCCCCACCAATACGCCCCCCCCCCCTGAATACGCCAGTGATGACCTTAGCAGTTGACGCGTCCAAGATCATCAATCAACATGTAAGTTTATACTACTTATTATTTTACTCCGTATACTGTATATACGTATGTATTTGAAAGTAAAAGGGGGGAAATCAGGGATTGAAAATATTTACGAAATAAAATGTTTTATTACGTGGACTTCTTAAAATTTTCAGTATGCCTATGACTCCCCTCCTGTGCTTATGTCTATTATATTTATCTTGTTTCTTTGTTGGTTTCGCATAGTTAGTGTACGTTCGCATAGTACTCGTATAGTACGATTTATTTGTCGCGCACTTGACGTAAATCAGCTGTTCCGGATTCATCCAATCGACGCTTGGATGTCGCTTTAGTGGCGTCACTTTGAAGCTCTCGATTAGATGAAACCGTGAACAGCTGATTTACGTCAAGCGCATAGTTCAATAAGTCCTAGTACACTTTCTTAGACGAGTCCACACTAGTCTTTTTAAATATCAAGACCTAATATTATCCGCGCAAGTTTTCTTGATCCCTCGGATCACTAGATGCGAGGAGAGTGGGGAGTTTCGTTATTTTGCCAAAAATAATTTTATATCGAATTTATAGTTCATTTTTCCATGCCAAATTGTTTTTAATTCACGGGAATGAACATTTATCGTCACCAGATTTTATCTACAACGCTCATTGCTATCATTTATTCTTGATGCAACCAATGGGAAAAGAGTGAGAGTAGGTATTCCGGGGCTCAAGGAAACGTGCGGATATAATACCACTGCTTATCTAGCTAAGAATCGTTGTGCAAATTGTGGACTTAAAAATTAAAACAGGGAAATGCACCATCTCTGAAGACATACCTAGAACAGACATATAAATGCATCTCTTTCTTGAAAACTTAATTTGCAATTTACTTTAAATGCAGATGACACATCTGCTGCTGATCATGATTCACTCTCCTCACCTTGATATTTTCTAATGTGCTACCAACTTTATAAAAATGTTTATCGGTATTCGACTGCTTTTTTTAAAACGAAATCTAAATTCGACGTGGCAAATAAAGAGATAAAAAACCTCAAGTGTATCTACGCAATGAAGTGCAATTTAACAACTGAATAACCAGAATGGATAGCTTCGTATCAGAACGTTACCGCAATCATGTTGGACAGTCTGTATGTTTCCTTTTGTTTGGATGATATTTTGCGATGTTTTAATGCAGAGACATCACTGTGGCTGAAATACTTTGGTAAACACATTCGTAAATTTTCATGGCCGAGAATTTTATTTATATTACTGATTACTAATTGTTGTGACAAGCGATATCTGTAAACACTGCATAGTGAAGCTGTAATCAGGTTGTAATAACATTTCATGAATTCGTGCTGAGATCAGTGACTATGTTATAGAAAACGTATCAACTTTTTTGGGGGAAATTGATTAATATTTTTGTAATTTTTCCCTCTCACCGCAAAAGCTTATATTATAGTCGCGATGTGGGAAACGAATGGAAAGAATGTCGTATGCAATTTCACTGCCCTGAAAATGGATGAAGCATGTCTTCACATCACATCTGACATACCAAATGAATTAAAACTATGGAAACAAGTCGATGAATGCCATGGGGTAATGTATAGTGTTGTTAATAACTTGTCAGAGAACAGTTTCTAAATAAACCATTTAATATGAATATATTTTACAGTGTAAATACTTACCATGGGTCACAATGCCACCAAGTAGCAATATTTCTTTAGTTGTGGAAACAAAATACCCTTTGAATTTTGTATACAGTGGGACAGAAGAAAAATTTGACTGTGGGTAAGTAACATTATTAAGAATTGAATTAACATGTTTTCTATTTGTTAATAGAGTTTTTCCAATATTTGTTTATTTTAGTATTACATATCATTTTGAGGAATATGGGGTGTATGGTTGGAATATCACCAAAGAAGGCTGCAATCCAGTTACTGTTATAGAAGAACCTCCATTCCCTTTTCTGCGTGAGTATTTTTCTTGTCACTGAAGTAGTGAGGGGAATTTTTAACTTCACGTAGTTTTGATACAATAATACACACAAAAGGACAGATTTTGCTAGCATGCTGTAGTGCTGTAGATTTTTCTTAGTAGTTGGTGGTAGCAGTAAATTTGTGACTTATGTTATAGTGTAATAACCTTCATT
The DNA here is from genome assembly GCA_038098605.1 of Gryllus longicercus. Classification (NCBI taxonomy): domain Eukaryota; kingdom Metazoa; phylum Arthropoda; class Insecta; order Orthoptera; family Gryllidae; genus Gryllus; species Gryllus longicercus. The sequence continues at coordinate 1,204,307 of JAZDUA010000199.1, read as the reverse complement.
GACTGGCAGTTTGAAAACATTTTTGGGAAGAGCTGATATCTGATAACACTTATCTTTTAACTGAATGTTCTAAAACTACACCCTAATCATGTTGCATCAAAATCGAGTTGTAATTTCAATTAAAATAAAGAATACTGAAACATAATGTGTTAAAAATTAAATCAAGTACATTCAAAATATTGCAATGGTTTTTTAATATAATTCACAATGTTCATAAAACATTGAATGTTAATATTGAATATAATAATGTTAATTATGTATATAATAATATTAATTACATATCATTATAATTGCACTGTTGCAATCGCCTAGGATCCTTGCTGGTGATACCTCCCAAGTCTTGCTTATGTTAATAAGTATGTGTCATGTTACGTATGTTGCTCACCATCCCTCCCCTTTCCCTCATAATCCTATAAACACCCGTCGTCCCCTCCACTGTGGATTTTCCTCTCGTTGGAGCGGCGCGAAGTGCTGGTTTAAATGCCTTCCTTAAGTTGTACCGAATACTAGACTTCAGCCAAAGAAGAAGAAAGCCAAAGAAAGCTAGAATTATTCATTCTTATAAATGGAAAACATTTATGTTTCAGACAGTATACTTCTTTCTGATAGGGGGATGTTAATATTTGAAGAAAAAAAGCAGCTTCTGAACATTGCAGTTTCTTCTGTTTTTGGCCTTTTGTTGATATGTTCATAAACAACATTGGGTTTCTTATTTGAACTTCACTTTCCATTCAGTAGATCTTCAAAGTGATTTTTACATTTCTTTCAGTGAATTCATGTGTAACATGGTGCAACTGATAGATTAAAATTCTCTCAATACTTTCAAAACATAATGCAATTTATTTATTTTTTAATGATATCTGGTAGGGAAAGTGGTGAGGAACAAGTGAAAGTCTTCAAACATTGTTTGTGTTAAAGTTATTCCCCAATTTTCATCATTTGATTATAATTAGCAATCACAGAATGTTTTTCCTTCTTTTGAGTTAAATGTTTCAAGTACTGAAATTGAAATAATATTAAGAGAGGAAATTTAATGTTCAAATTGTCCTTAAATAAATACACAATATTAAATGCACAGTGTGGCTCTCATTAAAGGAAAAGTCTCTGAATTAATAGTATCCTGTGTTACCCAAAAATTTTAAATTGGGAAACATATCTGAATGAAATCAGCATCACATTCATAAATGTGCTTTAACAAGATTTTATAAGCCATGAAAAATATTTTTATTGAAGATTTTCAAAGCATGATTAGAGATTTTGATATTTCTATAATTCAAGTGAACATGAAACGTGTAATGTGAAATATGCTTCTAACATGAGTAACTATTAATTTTATATTTTTCTTTCTCTTTATTGTGTTGCAGCTATAATTGGAGCATTTATTATTTTCCTTTCATTATCTTTGATCTGGAATTTAGGAAAATGTGCAATGAATTCTGAATGGATGGCACGACTTCGAGAAAGAAATCATCCATTTTCAGAATTGGAAAGTGTAAGTAAAGCATTACTTTTGTTTGCATAATTAGCTTTGTAAGAATTCCATTCATTATGGTAATTGGTTTCTTCTTATCAATGTGTTTGTATATTGTAAACTTTTTTAAAACCTTTAATTAAAATGAAAGTGACATCAAAGCCTGCTGCAAATTTATTGTGCAGTAATAATACACAAATTTATTTGGAATTAATGATAAAATTATAAAACTCATTTCTGTAGTTCTTATCAAATCAAATATAGAGTTAGTTTATGCATTATTTTTGTTGTAGAAAGATTTTATGGTTCAGTTCTATTGAAGAATTTTCATTATTTTATATATCAAGAGTTCCAAAAAGCATTGAGGAATGAAATTTGTTCAGTTTGAAAACTAGCAAAATAGATATAACAATATGGTATTAAAGTTATTTATAACAAAAGATACAAAAATTGTGTAAATATGTTTTAAATGTAGCCTTCTGATACTACTAAGCTTGATGTTGGACATGATATTTCTGAAATGGCAAGAATGTGGTTCTTGACCTTCATAACCAAAATTTGGATATCAAGGCACTAAAAACATACATTTTCAAGATCTAAAAATGGTAGTAAAACAATGAAAGTAAAAAATTAAAATAATAATAATAATAATAATAATAATAATAATAATAATAATAATAATAATAATAATGATAATAATAAAAAAATAATAAACACTGAAATTGGAGGGGAAAATCCACTAATATGCTATTTTGCTAAAACTGTTTCATTGCACTTGCTTGAAATTGTAAGTTGTAATTATAGCTTGAGGGAAAATTAATGAATTTAACCTGGGGGCTCAAATTATAGATAGATACTAATTAGTACATAATGTTTTAATTATTTTAATTGAATTTTCTCTAACATAATAATGATTATGATGATGGCCAAGGTCGCTAAGAGCATGTACCGATTCAGTGCTTCGGCCCGAAGTGTTGCAGATTCAAGTTCCACCTTAAGCATTGTTGTTTGTCTCTTGTCTCTCATGTATGTGTTGTTGACCCCCAGATCAGAGGACCCCATAAGTGTGTTGGTGTGTAGTGTGCTTTTCTGGAGTAGTTGTAACTTACCGCTAGGGTGTTGTTATTTCATGGGTGGAGATCAGCATTTTCTTTTATGGATTATTGTTACAACTACAAATCATCAGTGACTTGTGGAAGAGATAAGTGGCATTTTATCTATAGTGATGCATTTGGTTTACATTTGTAAATAATGTTTTATGTAAGGTTTTTGATTTGAGTACCCCAAATAACTACCACTCTTGCTCACAAATTACTAGAATAGTTTGTAGAATACTGCTGCAAATAATGTCCTATTATTTCCAAAATAACCCCAACAATTCTGAGTTTAAATAATTCCATTTTAATTAATTAAAAAACAGAAAAATAAATAACTTTATTTTTAATTTCTAATCCTTAATTAATGGACATATGAAGTTGTGGGAAAATTAAATTATGTTCTCTTGAACAAAAGAAATCTTAAACATTGCTACAGTTTTTTGAAATAGGGACGATGTAATAAAAGCCATTAAATATGTTCATTAGAAAAAGTAGGTATTTTCCTAAACATCCAATGTCTATTCACAACATTGCTAAAGGAACTCCAAAATCTTTAATGTAAATTATTATAATCTAATTAAGTGAAACAAATTTAATCATTGATATTTATAATTCCATATTTATGTTGTGAAGGACCTAGGAAGCCCGAGTTCTGCTGAAGGACCTCCTATGACTAGAGCTGATGTAATGCCAGCCGTTAGACGACAAAGAGCTCGAGTTGCTACTCTAGATGTTTTTCGAGGGTAATTTCAATGCTCCCACTTATTGAAAGTACTTGAAAATATTCTTTACGAACTGAATAAATATTTGTATTGAATGTTTCTGTGAATTTGTAGAATCTGCATTGCACTTATGATATTTGTTAATTATGGAGGAGGTCAGTATTGGTTCTTCAAACATTCAACATGGAATGGACTTACTGTTGCTGACTTGGTTTACCCTTGGTAAGTTGTATTGGTAAGATTTTACAGTTCGATTCTATCAATTGCATTGTTTCTTTTTCAATATTTAGTTTTTCTTATTATTAGTAATGCTCTTGTTGATTATCCTTATACAATTTTGATTTATGAAGTCAACAGTTACAATATGTTGTTGTTTTCTTTTCCCTCCTTCACGTAAAGTGAAGTTTCTGTTATCAAGTGACTTTTTTTGTAACACAAAATAGGTAAACAAAAATCCTTAGGGTTTCCAATTGCAATCTGATATTTCAAAATGTTGCAAAATACTTTACTTTTTCTGTCTGTTCACACTCGGATAACACTCTCGACAGCTAAAATTTTTGACGTTCAGAAAATTTTGTAACACCCTTAAATTATTAATATTTTTATAAACATAACTGTTTTTTGTGTGCAGGTTCTTGTGGATAATGGGTGTCAGTCTTGTCATTTCTCTTCGATCTCAGTTACGATCTTCCCTTCGCCGGCGACAAGTGTTGGCGAGAGTTGTGAAAAGATCTATAATTTTGTTTGGTCTTGGATTGCTTTTGAATACTTTGTCAGCTTGCAAACGAACAGATCTTCGAATGTTACGTTTACCTGGAGTTTTACAACGAATTGGCCTTGCATATTTAATTGTAGGCACCCTTGAGGCTTTGACACTTAAGCCTCAGGGCTTCCAGTATGGACGTTGGTTTACACTTCAGGTATATTTATCTAAGTTTCATATTTATTCTTTACAAATTTATATTTGTTTTAACAAAAAGTTAGGCAGCAAAACTTTGAAAACATTTTATTTACATAAATTAGTAGGTTTAAGTAGAGAATCTGGTATACCCTTAGAGAAGATTAGAGAAGAGGGGGGGCCTTCTTATACCTAATTATGAAAAGTGTTCTGAAAGAAATGTATAAATTACCAAAATGCAATTTCTTCTTCTTGTGTAAAAGTTTGAAATGGTATCGAAGAAGGACAGGAACCTCTTTATTGAAGTCTTGCTCCTCTTTGAAAGGGCCTCCAACCACATTCTGTCAAGTATCTGTTGAATTGGTTGTTGCGCTGTGCCAAGTTTCCTTCATTGCACTCCTAATGACTTTGTATGGCTTGTGTGTGTGTTTATGTTTCAAGTCCTTTATAACAAAGGATTACAGCAAAATGCTGGAAATTTTCATCTTTTCGGCAGTTTTAAGACTTCAAGTTTCCAAGAACACACAGTCCTGATTTGAGGAGTTTTGACAACTATTTTCCAATTATTCTATAGTTGATGAGTTAGGAGGGGAGGCACTGTTATCCAATCAGGAGCTTCAATTTTTTAAACTTTAATTGGAAAATAGAGGCTTGTATTTGCTGCATGTTAATGTCCTTCAAAGAGGCACTCTTTGTTTTCCACTAGACACTTTCAAACTATCTTTCTCTTCCATAACGATATTTTGCACTAACGCAACTTATTTTCATTTATCTTCACTTTTACATATGGACCTCCTTTGAGTTCACAGCCACATTGACACACTACAGAATTGGTGACGATTCTTACTTAAATGCTGTTATTTCATAATAAATTCAATCTTTATTTTCATGATCCAAAGAAAGATCATTACTTACATCCAAATCGTTCTTATTTTGCTTTTCATGAGCCATGACCCCACACAAAACACTTATGCAAAAGAGGAGTACCCTCTTTCTTAGGACTCTTTCATTCAGAACCGTCACACAACTGTTTCTGCATGGCCAACTGTATAACTGTACATATAAATATGTACGTACACACACATGTGAATGCTGTCAAAATCAATTAATTGTTTTAATCCACTTAATTACAAACACCTCTTTTGGTACATGTAAAATTATCTACATATATTTTCACCATTACAGAAAAAAAGCACAAACATCTATCCCTCATCCAATCACAAAGTATCAGACGAGAACTAGAAGTGTAACTGTTTAATGTAGCTTATCACTTTGAGCCCTGTAAATCAGAATTGATATAAAAAACTGCAAAATAACAACTATGCAACTTTCGCTTCATCAGGCAGAGTAGTAATGGTCCTCCAGTCCAATACTTGAACTTAAATTTACTCACTTGAGAAATGATGAAAAAAAGTAACTGACCAATCTCAAAGCCTTAAAATTCTTACAATAGTCATATTTTTATGAATTATTTATATCGCCCATATCTAGCTTATTATAATTTATACTGTATTATGTATGTTGTTCACTATATCCCACTGCAAGGGATACTATTTACCTACCCCAGAATGATGCCTTTTTTATGGTCAGCATACTACTTGTAACACAGTATTTTCATGGTACCATGTGAGGATTAATGTTTCTTTCCATTGCATTGTCAGTAGTTTGAGAACTTTTTTATTGTTTTCCAATTCTAGATTTGAGTGTAGAAATAAAGCATAAAGGTCAGCAATATTGACATCAGATAATTTTTATGGGTATGCATTTGTAAAGTCATGAAGTTGGTAAATGTTTCGTGAAAAATTACTCCTGTAATATGACATACTAGTAAATTGTGGCGTTGCTGTTAACTGTTTTAAAAATAGTTTCATGGGTTAAAGGTTTATTTCATGCCCAGCTTTGCTCAAATACAGTGAAACTCTGTTCATACGTTTCTCACTTACACGTTTTTCACGTTCATACATGGTTTTTTTTTTTTTTTTGGTAAGTCCTGTATAAATTTCTATAATTCCCACACTAAATTATTTCAGTTGTGCGTTTTATGTTTATACGTTTTTCACACTTACATGTTCATAATAAAAGTCCCTTTAAGACTATAGCATTCAAATGATCACCATGAGGCGCGAGGCAACCCGCGCCGAGAGCCCAGAGCTTGTATGTTACTTGAGTCAGTACGCTCTAGTGTTGTCCCAAGAAGTGACCTGCCGCTCAGCCTCTGAGGTGACGTCCTGCTAATGAAACTCGACTTGGCTTAGCTGAGGCGCCTTGACCGCGAGAGTCCACAGAATTGTAGCACAAAGTCAGTTTCCGGGGCCACTTCCGGCAGTGTAACTTTGAAAACTTGCGTCGGGTGCATACGAGAGTTCTGAAGATCTCAGGAGGCAATGAGCTCTGAGGGAAGGTCAAAGACATCTCCGGGAGAGAGTAACGATGTAGATGGCCAATAAGCGAGGAAGTTAGTCCCAGTCTCCAAAGGCCCTTTTGCTCGCCATAACATACAAGATCTGTTCAGTAACGGCATGGCGTAAACTGCTAAATAAATTGATTCCGTGCGGGGCTGTGGCAGTCATGCACTTCCTGACGCCCATGTAGAACGCTGTGCTTTGACCTGTGTAATCTCAAGTAACATGCTGAAACCATAGCAACAGTCGCGTGTGGCTGCGGCCAGTTGTAACCCATGCAGGACACGGCCGTCGTTTCCACAGTGAAGCTGAGTCACACAAGGTTATCAGTAAGGTCTCCATTGCTTGTCCTTTACCTCCACCTCAGGAGAGACTTCTTCAATGATGACCTTTGGCCGACAATATATTATCCAAGCTGACCAGTGTTGTAATTAATTTGTGGCTTTGTTTTTAAATCAAAGTATAGTTCGTCTTCTCTCTGGTTTTGCGTCCGCAATATTAAACAAAAAAGAGTTGTAGGAAAAGGCAACCCCTTTTGATATCAGATGAAATAAAAGAAATAAAAGTTGTTAGGGAGAGTGGCAATAAAAAAATGGATATTGCTAAAGAACTGGTGAAGCGATAGTGTAAAAATGTTGAATTTTTATTTTGGTCGTAATAATCAATTTCAGTCCTGCGTTTTTCTCACTTATGCATTTTGCTCCCTTCAGTCCTCTGCAAAACGTATCAGAGGAGATTTACTGTATGTTTTTTCAGTATGTGGCATTGGACTTATCAATGAATCTTAGTAGCTGGTAATGCAATACTCTCGTTCATAAGTTCCCAACATCCAATGGCCTTGTATGTTACTTCCATACAGGATATGAACTGGTTTCATTTTAATTTCAATGATAGTCGACATGATAGTCGCCGTAACAAATACTTGATTTTGATGCTAATAGTGCATTCTTGCAGTTTTGATGATGCTAATAGTTAAATTTTAGTACACCTACATTTTTACGCATTTTTGCTAATATGCACATAAATGCACATAGCAAATTTGCATTAGCACAGATGGTAAATGCAGATCATTTCCAATAAATTTTGAAAATTCTGTCGCAAAATCTGTTACAACTACACGTGATTCTTTCTTGGATTTTCTTAACATTTTCATATTTGTCTCCGCAAATTTTGAAGAGATTGAAACTTCACAAACTCAGGCTAATTTGTGCTTACTTCTACTTCTGTAATTGCTTATTAATTTGTGAATCTAGCATAGCATGCAAATCTAACATTAAAAAGTGACTTTTGTTCACTTCAACATTAAAAAGTGAAGTTGTATGTTAAGTTTAATAAGAATAAGTTGTGAGTCACATTCATTTGAAAATTGCTATTTGCCCATTTTTGTAAGAAAGGAAAAGTGTGAAGTCAAACATAAGAGCAATTAATTCTCTAGCATTACTCGCAGTTTTGTTTTCTCCATATTAACTTGAAGTTCTTCAAGTTTAATAAGTTCTGAGGCATTATTGCTCATAGGTTTTCGCAAATATATATTTTTTTAAATACAATAATTCAAATTTAAATTGAAATCAAATTGCAGCGCAATATTCTCAGTAATTCAATTGTTTTCTTCAAGATGTCAATGCCAGTGTTGCCTACATTGTGAAAGAAAATTGTGGCATATTGAACAAAAATTGCCTTTGGGTACTGGTGTTTAATCAATGACAACTGCATAGATCAATTTAGGAGGCGTTGGTATAATTCCTGGCATTATTTATAAGATTGAAGTGTCAAAACACGAAAGGAAGTTGGAAGTTTCTTTGAATCATCTGTTTGGATCTGGAAACAAATTATCAGTTCCCCCTCAGGAGACCAAGACACATCAAATTGCATCTCTTACGTCTCGATTGGTGCACAGGAAGTGGTCTAGCTGCTAGTGACAGAATAGCACGTATGCATAAACTCACTTCTGCACACTTAAAGAATTTTATTCAAATACTGAATCAACATGATGTTAGTAAGTGTGATGAGTAAACTTCAGCCCACTGAAGAGGTCTCCTTCAAAAACTCCTCCAAACTCTCCTCCTGGATAGATTTTTTGTGGCCTCACCAGCTCAAACTCCTAGTTTAATTGACTTCTTTAAGTTGTCCCATATTCTCTACTTCAACCAATTAATAGTAATGTTTCATTATTTAATTTTTTGTTTTTAACTTAAAAATCATTCATTGCTTCAAAGTTGCAGGATGTCCTTGATGCTTGGGCACAGTGGTTCGTGGTCCTTGCTCTTGCAGGGATACATGTTGTCTTGTCACTTCTGCTGCCTGTGCCAGGATGTCCAACAGGTTACTTGGGTCCAGGTGGATTGGACTCAAGTGTTCCTAAAGGTGATATTTATCAAAACTGTACTGGAGGAGCAGCTGGATACGTGGATCGACTTCTTCTTGGGCCTGATCACATATATCAGACACCAACCTTCAGACATATCTATCAGACTGTTTTACCATTTGATCCAGAAGGTAAAAATAACAAGATTTTGCATATCATTGTAATGATTTTGAGAAGTCAGATACGAGATAATTACTAACATTGAAGGAAATCAGTTTGATCATGAAAAATGATTACAACAAACAATTAAAATATAGAATGAAGGACAGGTTTAAAATATTCAAGTTTTACATAATAATATTATTGTATGGAGATTCTAGTACAGATCTGGCTAAGAGTGGAGTGCAATATTAATTTATTTAAAAGCATCAGCTTTAGCAGTGCCCAACCTTATATCTGTAAGTGCAGTAAAGTCAAATTTCCCCATTTTCAGTTAATGGCTGAATGTTTGAGAAGTTGAGAAAAAGTGGGATTTTGTAATAAATTAAAGGAATTTGATAAAATGTCCCCCAATGTTAGTAACTTTGCACCATTGCAGAGCCAATGTAATGTTTGTCATCAGGATTAAGATGAGTTAATCAGGCAGTAAAACTCCGCTTTTACGTTCCTGCAATTTACGTTTTCCCGGCATTTACAACATTTCTTGTTGGTGCCTTTAGTTGTCGTATATTCATAATGTAAAAATACCCCACATTTATGATAGTACAATTTCAATTTTCCTGCAATTTACAACAGACCGCCCTGCGACGACAGTGTCTGTAAAGCACTTCGCGTTGTGCACAACTGGCACTGCCACTGCACTTTCCTGCCACCTTGCCATGTCAAAAATGGCCATAATAGAAAGACTATTGAAATGGTGCGATATTATAAAGAGTTCTGAAATGTTACATTAAGACTAGAATATTTAAGTATAGTAAAAATGATTGAATAGCTAGGTGTCTACAAATTTTTATTTCTTGACATTACCGAGATATTTAAAAAGGTAGAAAAAATTACCAAAGTGCATTGGTAGAAGTATATAAGGTCTGTTCTACATGAGCATTGCGTTGGCGTGCGTTATTGCCAACACTTGCTTAGTGGGTGTCGCACATTGAAAGCACTGAATCATGATTTGCGTTGTTGCTTGAGCTATGGGCACAACGCCAAGAGCAGTTGTGTCATAGAGTAATGAACTATATACTTCCTTAGTCTATGGTTGTGTTCCTTTTCTCATAAGACAGTGTTAATTTACAGTGCATGTTATGTGACGTGTGCACAGGCATCGACGCAGCTGACTTCATCAGTATTTGCATGTTTTACATCATCCTCCAAAATGTAAACTTAGTATTTTTTTGACTTACAGTACAAATATAATTTCCTTTCCTTCATTCAACAATGTGTACATTGTTGCATCATCAATGGTACCATCAGTGGATGGTGGAAACTTGTGGAAGTGTTGCTGAGGCATCTAAAATTCACTATGCTTCGGTTAATACGCATTCGATGTCCGATGTAAATTTCGGTCAGATTTCTATTTGACCTTGGGAAATTGTTTATTACATATCTAAAATTGTATATTAACTCATATTATAATCCTTATTGATTGTATGCATCTAAATTCACTATACAGTATTCACAGTTTCAAAGAAAAAAATAATGTCCCCTTATTTACACTTCCTGCAATTTACACTATTTTCCTTAGAGTCCTATGAAAAGTGTAAAAGAGAAGTTTTACTAAATATCTGTCCCTATAGATTTATGAATCAAGATTGGATAGGGGATAACGATTGACATGTTCATACAACATCTTTAATTGTGGTTTTATATATTTCCATCATTTGGTTATTTTACTTGTGTCCCACTTTTACTTTCCAATACCATGCTAATCTAGTATTAAAACAAACTAACAAAGTAAATAATTTTATCTACTTATATATTAATTTTTCACATCAAATTTCTCTCTCATAACGAAATAACTACTCCTTAAATCTGACCTAAATTTCTTGTTTCAGAATACTTTTTTAAAAATTTACTTGGACAAATTACTTGTTTTATTCAGTGTATTGAAATCAAATTTCTTAAAGTCATCTTTTAATTAAATTAGTAATTTCAAGAAGGCTACATCTCTATTAACTATTTAGCTCATGCACCTTGTTGGAAAACTCATTTTTAGGGAAGAGGCAGATTCAAAGTAAATGGAGAACCACATCTGGTTCTATTATATTATCAATCAGTAAATGTGTGGTGTTTTCACATGCAATGAAGCAGAAACTTTTAAACATTTAATTGTTTGATTTTCAGGTTTGTTGGGAACATTAACTGCAGTATTAAATGTTTATTTGGGAGTACAGGCTGGTCGTATACTCCTGAGTTATCACTATTCAGTGTCTCGAGTGATACGTTGGTGTGTGTGGGGAATCTTCTGTGTAAGTTCAATGTTCTCATTCCTTATAGTAAATGTAACTCATTTTCCTTGTACTTAGATTTGTATTTTCCTACTTTCGCTAAAACATCTCCAGGAAAATAAGTTAGTCATTTCATTGCTTCAGCTGAAATTTTGTGTTTAGGGAAATGAGAATGAAAATTATCAATCCACAATGGATATAATAGTTAATATTGCACTAAAATATATCTGCAAAAGTGTATTTTCTTGTTAACTGGTTACACAGCGGTAATGATTTTCAAAATATCTGAAATGATAGAAGCCATAACAACAATTTGTGTAAAATTTAGTGTCCTGTGTTTATATTCTTGTTATGACCTGCAGACGAATGTTATTTAAAATTATTTTTTTTGGAAACAGGGCATTGTCGCAGCTGTTCTATGCAGATTCCAAAAAGATGATGGTTGGATACCTGTGAATAAGAATCTATGGTCAGTTTCTTTTGTATTGCTGACAGCTTGTTTTGCATTCTTACTGTTGAGTGTGCTGTATCTTGTAGTAGATGCTGGGAAATGGTGGAATGGTCATCCGTTTTTGTATGCAGGTAAGCAGTTTGTCAGACATCTGTGAATACATTTGTACATGCATTTGAAGATTTTATTTTTAGTGAATTTTTATTAGAATTTCATTTACACAATAGAACCTCGCTAATCTGAAGCCCGCAAATCTGAAATTTCGGATAATCCACACAGAAATAGGGATGGAGGAAAAATAAATGAAATACTCATTTGAATTGTAAAGAAAGGATTTTATAATTACTGTAAAACTGAATAACTAATTATTGAAACAAAAGTTGAAATGATATGTTTATTGCACTGGTAAGTTCGGTGTATATCACATGTTTATGAAGCAGTAATGTTCACTAGGATAACTTGCAAAATTGGTAACCTTTTGCTGTAAGGAATTGAATCTGCTAGAAGATGCGATTGCTATGCTGTGTTGCCATTTTCTCACATTGCACGCTACATTACATTGTCTGGTAACTTTATAGATATATTTGTAGATATACAGCACATTTTTTTATAAATCAAACATTTCTGAATGTGAACAGACCACACCCCAATTTGTTCAGGTTACTGGGGTTCTACTGTAGTAGTAGTATATTATTTTTTTTTACAAAAGGCAATTTTTTCATTTCGCACTGTAAGAGCTCTTTTCAGTTATCATTTATGTTTTGTTTTTTTATGTATTGGGACATTTTAAATGAATATATCTGTATAATAATTTTCTCAAAGGTTAAGTAATGCAGAATTTTGTTTGTGTGTGCATGTTCGGGAATGAGATAAATTAATGTGGTTACCACCTCATAACAGTATTGAAAGGTTTTTATCATTGACTGATTATTTACAGGTATGAATCCTCTCATCCTGTATGTAGGCCATGAACTAGCAAAGAACAAGTTCCCTTGGAGTTGGGAGCCATATTATCACACCCACACAGAGTTTCTGGCTATGGATGTTTGGGGTACTTGTTTATGGTTATTGATAGCTTTTATTTTGTTCAAAAAAGATATCTTTCTTTCTATCTAAATACTTAAAACTGCTTGTACAAATTGATACGTTCCTCACTGTTGTCTGGTTGAGTGTTTCAATGCTTGTAGACTGAATAGAATATTTTAAAGTACGTTTTAACGAATATTTTATTGTGATACATTTTAATTGTACTGTTTTAAGGGAGCACTACATAATTAATGTGAATGCTTATTGTAAATGTATACTTATAAGAAGATTGTGATAAATTTCTATGCATTTGATGTACACTCTGATAGATCTTCACTCTACCAAATGAGATTTGTACACTACCACTATCATGAACACAAAATGTACTATGTTATTTATTTTTAAAATCTTTTTTTTTTAAATTTATCAAATCTATTGTCTTGTCTCGAGACTGTCTACAATAAAAGACTGCTGCTGTGAAGAAATGTTTATTGTCATTTGAGTTTTACTTTAATGTAGGGTAATATTTAGTTATTCATGTATTAGTTAACCAGAAAAGTAATTGACCCCACTGATGCTGGAACTAATAATGTTTGCCTCCAGTACACTCTGTTTTGTATCCTTGTGTTTACCATAGATAATTACTTGACTAACATACAAATGGTCAATTTGAGATCTAACGTAGATCAGCTATTTCATCTTGCTGATCTGTCTGGGATCTGTTCAGTTCTGTTTCTTTTATTGCTGTTTCATTTTGATTTTCCTTAAGATTGTTATTTGATTTCGATTTGTGTGTTATTTTTATTTGTTATTCACAGAGGAAAATCGAGAATATTGAATTCCTTAACCTCCCAAGTTTTGTACAACAGGCAAGGTAAATTAATATCTAACAGAAAAATGTGGTTTAAAAGAAAACCCTAATCAAACTTTGTATACATGAAGGGGGGAACAACGATTTCATCCTATTGGAGCATTTCAAATCTTATGTTATGTTTTCTTATGAATACTGACTATATTTTATTAGTACATGTTAATTGTTCCGAAAATATTGTACTCTTTTTCTTCTTCTTCTTTCAATGGACCTGCTGTTACTACCAATTTACTTACTTTTTATTTCCTTTCTTACCAAATTCTCTAGTGCAGTTATTGGCCTCTAACTGAATAATTCTTAAAAAGTTCAATTATCCAAAAACCTTTGTCCCATTTATTGTTTTTTCACTAACCTTCTACCCTAACAAAGCTGGAAATTATTCCAAATCTAAGCCTTCCAGTATAAAGCATTTAAGAGAATCCATTTGTCACTACCTTTGTTATATTTACCTTAACCCTCTGCTACTCAATTTTTTTAAAGTTTTAATATGTCAAAAATGCTTTGTTACTTTAAAGTAACATTGGGCAGTTGTGTCCAGAAACATGTAATTCTTTGGGGAACATATTCTTTGCGTAAAATATACATTTGTTAAAAATAAACCCATTTAATTTTTAGAAATACATAGTTTATTAGCAAAATGGTCAAAATGTGCATAATGTTCATCTCTGTACAAAATAAACATATTGTTTATGTATTTATTCTTTTACTAGTAAAGTCACACCGAGCGAAGTGGCTCAGTGCGTAGCGCACTGACTTCGCAATCGGGAGGTCCGGGTTCGATTCCCGGGCCGGCCATCCTGACCGGGGTTTTCGTGGTTTCCCTCGGTCATAAAGACGAATGCTGGGATGGTTCCAAAAGTCCACGATCATCTATCACCTCCTTTCACTCTTCTTTCATTCTTCCCTGTTCCTCTTTCATAACCGCTACTCAAGGATAGGCACCCGTAGTCGATCGTCGCAGCTAGCTGTGCCACCGACCCTAGGATGTCTATCTGTAGCAGCAGGCGGGGTATGCAGCACAAGCCCCCCTGTTCTTCCTTCATGTGCAGTCACCAGTTACTATTGCGGTATTTAGGTAGCAATAGTAAACTGAGGGATCCTCGGCCGCGAGGTTGACCCGACGACGACGACGAGTAAAGTCATTGTACAAATAAGTCTTAAAACCATAAAGAGTCGTACAACTTGTAAAATATATTTTGTGTGAAATTGAACAAAGCAATTGGAGAGTTGCGAGGCTGTATTTAGAACGTTTTACTTTTGGGATTCCTGTAGATTGGAATTCTTGCAAATAGGTTTCGTGCAGTGACGTCTTCAGAAAATTGCAACCAGTGGTGTATTTCATTCCTCATTTTTTTCTCTGTTGTGATGCATGCTGGTCCTCTTTTCCTTTTATTTCCAATTTTTTTTCTTTCCAACAATGATGCTGAACTTCCTCTTTTCTTCTATGCACACACTTGAAATGTAGCAGGGATAGTTCATTTCTTTTTCCTATCCTGTAAGCTTCACAATCTCTTCTGTAAAGCATCCATGAATTGACAATAGCGAGATCCAAGAGATGGGTGATAAACACAATTTTTTGAATTTGATTTTAGTGCTATACAATGTTATCAGAGGATCCATTCATTCAACGCCATGCACATGTTTTTGTGTACAGCACAACACTGGGGACCTCTACTCATTCCACCTGAAGAGTGAGTCATATTACATAGGTGCCCAATGTTACGTTACGGAAACAAACATGGTTTCTATTTAAATATATACTGAATTAATAGTCTAATTCAATAAGCATATATATGAGTAAATAAACTTAATTCTACCACTATTGATTTTTTCAAGAGAATTAGGACATACATAAACACTGTTAATGCATGTGAAAAAAACACTAGTCCTGCAATGGGTCACCCGGTTGCATAGTGACACACTGATGACGGAAATTCAAATCAAATACAGTTCTTTTCTTAACAGATAGTGCCATTATATTGTTACCCTCGCATTACCATGTGCAGGGGGTCTAAATGTTATTGATAGAAAATAAAAAGATGTAAAATAGGTAGGTGACATCAAAGTAACAACGGGTATTAGAGGGTTAAACTAATGTCTCAAATACTCCATAGGGTATACGCATTTCACCTGCCAGGAATTTCAAGCTGCCACATTTAATTCTATCGAGATATTACACTTGAAGCAAATCAAAATTTAAATCACTGATATCAACAACTCTCTACATTTAGAGCAGCTTTGTGCTTTGAACTGACTTGGAACCAACATATTCGGAAAGAAAAGTACTTCCAATATGCTAAATTTTGCATTCTCGTAATCATTGTGAGCCAATATTACACCACTTTTGTGATGTAACTCCATTACACTGTGATTTTCCGTACAAACTCGATTAATATTATTAAGTAATTCATGCAATTTAATATCCATGACTTTTTTATGTAAGTTCTAGAATAGTAGTCATTTATAAAATTTTGGCAAATACTGTACGATCAAGAGAGAATCTAAGGTACATAGATTTTCTGTTCACATAAAACAAAATCCACTCTTGTTTTCAACTCCGGCACTCATCAAGAAATCTCATTGTTAATTTCGTCATTTCGTGAATGGTTACTTCATGCTTATCCATATTATTCACCAAAAACACACACACACACACACACAAAGAGGCTTTATAAACAATGTAGCAAGGCCAAGACATGTTTTAATTTATAAGAAGATAAATTTAAGGTAGAAAGAAAATTGTCATTTTCCGAATAGGTAGTCAATGGCCATCAAATATATGTAAAATTATAGATAGATTGTTTTTTTGTCAAACCTCAAAAAATGAAAAGAATATCAAAATCAAATTAATTTTGCAGTCGACACTCCATGTTGCTCACAATTTCAAAACAAAATACTAATTGATTTATTAGAATTAGTTAAAAGAATAAGTAATAAAACATTTCCTAACAAATTTAAACCTTCACCGTCGGATACTTGTATGAGCGGCGATTTTCAACCTACGAAAATAAAAGGAAGATAGCCTGAGGTGAGATGAGTATGTGAGCGCCCAAAAGCCTTGATTAAAATTAGAGCTAGCCACTCCAATAAATTAAAGTCAAGTAATATTAATAGGGGTGGTAGTGGGCGTGTCACAATATGTAATATGTGACGGTCCTTACGGACTAGTCACAATGATCGATAAAAAGATGCAATAAGGGAACTAAAACTAACGTTTTTAATGAAAGGAAACAGTCGAAGGTGCAATGGTGGAAGCCCAAAGTGTTTATTCCTTAAAAAAAATCTAAGGAGCTATGCTGGTACCAGACATAGGAAGAATAAATAAACATTTTTAAGGATCATCCGGAAGCAATTCGAAAAGAGGGTACAAAAATTTAGAAGAACTCAGTGGCGAAATTTCTTGCTTTTCACAACTGAGGTACCGGGCTCGGTTCCCGTAGAACCTCATGTGAAGTTTGTTATGACAAAACGAGTTTGCATGGTTCACAGGGGCTAGTCCAACCCCTGTGAAGTGTTGCCCGTTGTCCCTAAACCCTATCCCGTTTCTATTTCCTTACCAATTCTGGCTGCTGAGTAGTGACGCAGGGGCGCGTACGCAGAGATGCTATTTGGTGATCCTCTTGACAACTGACGGCGACGAAACAGATATGACATACTGTTAATGAAGGATTAGTCCCGCGCTGAGGATACTCGGAAAGCGCAAAGCGCTCAACGCCCTCCGGGCCTTGAAGATGAGGTTGGGAGTGGTCCGTCGTCGTGGTTTCTCTCGGTCATTCAGGCGAGTGCTGGGATGGTTCTACTGAAAGACCACGACGACGGAGAAACCGGCGTCGTTAGCCAAATTTGTTAGTCACAAATGTTAAGCGAATTCGAAACATCGCGGGTTCCTGGTTGGGTGACCGACTACGATCCCCGGGATCTAACGGCGAGGCCAATTTCCCTTTACGGGACATATAATGGGTAAATACAAATACCACCTGTCTCCAAGATTAATGGCCGGATATAAGGTCAAATGTGTTTCACACGAGAAGGCTCGTATTGAAGGACAACATTCAGTATAACATGATCCGATTGCTGATTTCTAAAAAAAAAAAAAAAAAAAAAAAAAAAAAAAAAAAAAAAAAGACAGGCCCGGAACGATAGTGTACGCAGAATGGAAATTTTCTATCGGTATTAACTGCTTGCAGCTAGGTTATTGGTTATCAGAATATCGAGTTGCCTCTTTCTCGAGAACGTTCTTGACGCAAGAGATGTTCTTGAGCAGTCTCGTATAGTCTTCTCGCATACGAGATCGAGAGTGAATACATAATTTGCCACATACCCACTGATTTTCCCTTCATTTCTATTTGTTTTTCTGTCTCGTTTGTTTTCTGTGTTTTTATGAAATTGGCGGGGACCCCCTGGTATCCAAGTTAGAAAAGAAATAAAAAAGAATCATTAGGCTGACTATACTGTTGAATGCTTTCACAAATGTATCATGGGATTCCCCATGCCAAAATACCTCACGTAGGCAACGAATTTTCTAAATTAACCGTGTGTATAATACGAGCGCCATTGGTAATTCGGGAGCACCTGTGATTAGGTTTCCCCACAGAGATTGATTCCATACCAGCCTGATAGCTTGTAAATCCTAATATTATCTCGATGCCTTTTTGCTGCCAGTTTTGTGAGTCAGAAAATGGAGTGGACTTATACGTACATAATTTCAAAATCAAGTTGTGGTATTTTTTTCAGGATCAATGCATGCTGATTTGCAAAATCATTGAAATTTGTTTTCGAGAAACGAAAGAAATAATTCGACAAATGTAATTGTATCTTTAATGGACATCAATCCTAAATAGGAAGCCAAACTGTTCGCAAAGCAGCCAAGAAATATTGTAATATTGATTTCCAAAGCGAAGTAATGCAATATCTGAACAAGTTTTGTATAAAGGTGGAAAAAAATTGTTAAATTTTCGATCGTGCCGAATAGTAAAAATTTAAAACTGCTATTAGGCCAGTTTTGATCAGATTGCGGTACTTCAGATTTGGCGTCTTTCACCAAATAAGTAAATTAAGTAATTTTTTTGTATACAGCCAATTATATTCTGTTTGTAATATTGTTGATTTTGAACTTCACATTTAACAAAAGAAGAAAATACTGGAGAGGTGTTCCAACATGCTTAAGTCTTCCCTTAAGAACTACTTCATATTTAACAAAAAGAGAACATACTGGAGGGAAAGTACATTTTCCAATGTGCCTAAGTCTTCCCTGTAGTGTTAAGAAAATACATATATCTCTAATTTAATCTAAAACGCTCTACACTACAGTATATCATTTAGGAAATAGGCGCATTGGAACAAGACGTATCGATATTCGTAACATCAACTGCTGTATGTTTTAAGAGAACAAATTTCTGCTTCATGAGTTTTAAAGAGTATTTAATGTGTGGAAACAGTCTAGAAATAAGTTGCTCAGTGATATCTTGTCGGTATAGCCGAAAATAACTGTATCTCTTCAGAAAGATACGAAAATAACGCAAGCCAAGTAGATTAGAGCTACTGTCTTCTGGGCTAAGTGATGACCGGCAGTAATTTGTAAGGAATGTTGCGTTTACATTCCAGTTAGTCTTGTGTGTTTTACGTTAATGCTGTAGCGTTAAGTGTAGTAAATTCTGATGAAAATGACGGTGGAGGTAACAAATTTTCTACTTGTGAAGAATGAAAGGAACGCTTTCGTCCAATTCCAACGAATGGACTCTTCGAAGACGGCATGAACACTTGTCGCTAATAAGTAGGTCGAAGAAATTACCCCCTTTGCATATTTTGTTTCTTTTGAACAATTATGAGGAAATTTCTCTACTGAGAGTAATTTAAATGTCCGTGTTTCGATTACATTTGGCATATAAATGCCTTTTTGAAGGAGTAGGTTCTACGTAAAACTGTTTCATCCTGCTGGAAGTCATTTAGGAGAATAAAACAATTTCATTATAGGCTTTCCAGTTTTAGTTTCCAGAGTTGATTTTAATACAAATTATAATATAAAAAAATATTAACTTTGTGTAATATTACGAACTTGCCGAAGAAGATGGGGCATTGGTTCATTTGTTCACTATTTTGGTTACAAAATGCATAAAGTTTTACTTATGAAAAGGATTAGACTACTTCGAACGGTTATAAAGTCGATCACTTCATTAGATGAAACGAAACAAAAATTTCAGATTATTTCCACGCTTTTATTTTGTTGTTTTTCCACTGGATTTGGATGATATGCAGTCAAAAAATTATAACTTTAAATGTATACTACTCAACGAATCAGTAAGTTTAATCGTGGTTTGATAACTTACCATTCGTACAAGGTCAACAGTCGATAAAGATGGAAACCAATCATGGATATATCAAACGCTAGATGGATGATTGTTGCTTTGGCGGTAAGGCTACCCATGTATACGTAAGCTTCCGCGGCTCGAATCCATGAATTCTCGGCTATCCGGGAGGCACCCCAGCCAACGACGCGGCGTCTCCCGGATAGCCGAGAATTCAAGGCTACCCATGGCGCAATTTTCCATGGCAAAATTTTGATATTATTGCAGAAAATGTGTAGTAGGGAGTTTTATATTATAATGAGTGTTGATTGATTACCAGTGATTCCGGGTGCGTCAACGGCTAAGAGCATCCCGTACGTGTAGTGCATGTTTTTTACTCTGGTGGTGGCGATGATCTTGCCCTGCTGGATAGCGAGATCCGGCACCGACCTTTTGTTGGCTATCGGGGTTTTCCTCAACCAGGTATCTCCCACCAGCGGGGAACAGCCCCAGCCGGGACAAGTTCTAAAGCTCTCGACCAGTCTTCCGGCATGTGTGGTAGACAAATTTGTTGTCATGTATGTGTAAGGAGTGAGGACAGGACAAGGAATGGGAAGGAAAGATTGCGCGCGGTCCGTGGCCGGTTTGGTAGGGTACTGCTCCGGCTTTCGCCATGTATTGATCGAAGAAACCACGAGAAACTACTTTTCATAAGTCTCCTCCAGACAGCGACAGAACTCGACCTAGCTACGTGGCTAGAGTTGAAAATCCTGCCACCGTCAGGATTCTGAACCCAGGGTCTTCCTGACATCAGTGACATCAGTGTTGATGCCGTGAGTCAGTGATGTATTGAGTTATTGAACTTTTAAACGGTTTTATAATTCTGCCATTCTTAAGGTGCAAGGTCACCGTTACTTTTTTGTGTTAGTAACTTGTTCAGTCTTGGAAGGAAAAACAAGGTGAATTAATTAAATCATCAGAAATCGAACTGAAAGTGTTTATGGTATGTGAAAATATATTCCGTGTTTAACCAATACGACATTTATCACGAAGGTTGTCATCCATCACTAAGTTATTTCGACGTTCTGGCGGAATGGGTTAAACCAATACCATCTATATTGAAGGTGATATTGATACACATTATAGGCCAGCTTCCTCATTTGAGGACGCGCATTTCTGATAAACTCTAATTTGCTTCTTTTGCACTAATTCTCAACAGACTGACATTATATGCGAAATATGTAAGCAAGTTTTGAATTCCTAAATGCTAGATGTTGATTTAACAAAGCTCGCTTAAAGATTGCTATTAACTTTTATCATTATAAATATTGTTATTGAAAAGCCATTACTATTTAACAAAATCTCTCAACATTTTGTTACTGGCATAGTTTGTGAAGACAGCCATAGGATTTTTGTAAACATAGTTAAGGCTGCTTTGAAACTACTAAGGTCTTTTAGCGACCACTGTAATTAGCATTGGAGGTAACAGTAGGGGAATTGTATGCAGACACACACAAAGCATGCATGCCCCAGGCGGGATTCCAACCAGCGACCCTTCAGGCACGCAGCAGCTACGGCTCTTCAACCTTAGCGACCTCGGCTCCCCAGGCCGGCAGCCATAGAATTAGTCAGTTCAATAAAAGCGTTTATAATTTCTTTGAAGTAAAAATGAAATAGTTTTGCTACAGAATGGCACAGACTTTCTCGTAGTAATGTTTTCTAATTTCTATGGTGTGGGCTATATATATTTTGAATTTTTTTCAGTTTTTCGGTTTCCTAATGGTAGATTTCAAATATTACTACGAAAATTTAAAGAATGAAATCGCATCCTACATGGAAATTTTCGTTGAAAAATTTGGTGCCAAAATCGTATGAGTTGAAGTGTAAATGCGAAATTTGAAGCTCTTTTTCACAAGAATCTTTTGTGATTTACGAAAATTTCTTTTAAAGTCATTCGAAGAACTCTCACTTACAAATACAATAAAGTATACAAGTTGCTGGAAATGTGCATATTAACGACGTGAGAAATATTTCAATAAAATTACTTTTGTGTATTTAAAAACAAAAACAAATGAATACAGCAAAATTACTTCTGTGTCATCTCAAACAGAGCAATAAGCACTATCCTTACGAAAAGTTTGAAGAAAAATGTGGAGCCGTTTTTGAGAAAATTGCGATGAGCACTCCTGAAAATGCGAAATTTAGAGATCGTTTTCACAGACTCATTTAAACAAGAAAATGCTCTGGCGGAAAATATTACAAGACCCCGATTGCACTGTACAAATTATTCCTCCGTACAGATACAGCACAGACAAACAGAAAATTACATATGAATACATAGGCAGAGCCATGTGAGACTCGTACGTCCAGCAACAGAGAGAACCATGGACCGGAAACGCCACATCAACACTGCGTGAAGCCAATGACGAGAAGCCCTGATGCGGGCTGGCATCCCATCGTATCGGGGGCGAATAGCGTCCTGCGGGAGACTGTTCCACGCGTCCTGCACCGCAGCGTTGTAGGGGGAGTCGCATCACAGATGAGGTGTTTGTAGCTAGTTGACGCGCCCGCCACTAGTTTGGGGCTGGCTGGCCGCGGGGAGAATTCCTTCCTTTCGCAATGAAGGATCACTGCGGGGGCGGTCGCCCCACCGCTGCTTCCGACTTCGCCAGGCGGCGGGGAGGGAGTCGGGGCAGCGGCTGATGAGCGGCGCCCGAGGCCGCAGAGATTTGGAAGCGATAGCCGTGCCGAGAGTTGTGAAGTTTGTAACATTTTGATATCGTATAACGACACTGCATTGTTGATTTTTGTACTTTGATTACGACATTTTGGTGACTCGGCAATTCTTGATAGATATTCCGGTATCCTGGTGAAACGGCTATTGTATTTTGGATTACGATTTTGGGAACTGCAGATGCAGTTGCAATAAAATCTGTGTCTACTCAAGTTTAACGTCTTCTTTGTTCCTGACTGCATCCTTGAACACAACAGCGTTAGCACATCATGCCCCACACACGCTCGATCGGGGGCCAATACGTCGAGCGTGGCGGCCAGGGAAGTTGATGCACATCGCAGAGAGCGTGTTGCGTAGCGCGGGCAGTGTGAGGGCGGGTATTGTCGTGCTGGAACGGCGCACCACCCTCCCGTTGCAAGAAAAGCATCAGCAAAGGCCGCACAACGTGCTTGATGTATCCAGCGCTGGTCAATGATCCCTCCACGAACACCAAAGACAAACACGCGTTGTAGCAAATGGCACCCCCACACCAATCTCGGGGTGTGCCCTACGTGTCAATACACTCCGGCACGCGCTCGCCTGTGCGACGCCGCCCATGCACACGACTATCACTGGCGTGTTGGCAGAAGCGGCTCTCATCACGTAACATCCACTGCATGCCATTCCGTCTCCCAGCTGACCCGCACATTGCACCAGACGTGCCCGACGATGGTTCGGCGTGAGTGGCAGCTGGGTGAGCGGTATATCTGCAGAAAGTAACCGGTTCCCGACGCAAGTAACCGCCCTCATGATGCGTCGATCTTGACTGCGTCAGCGCTCCGTGTTCGCCCCGAAGTGGGTCTTCGGCTATGGGAATACTCGTCTACCCATCGTCGCCAGCACCGACGTCGCAACACGGCTCAAGTGGACAGCAATGCGCCGAAAGGACCACCCGGTTTCACGCAGGCCGACAATCCGACCGTGTTCAAGCTCGTTCGATTGCTAAATGGACGAACAAATGCGAAGCCGTGGAATCCTTAAGTCCCGACTAGACCTTATGGCAGAGGACAGCTCTTTTTTAAACTGCGGGGTAGACAGCGCGTCCGAGCCATTTCGTCACACTGCTATTCCGTCACTGGGCGTTTGTCATCCGTGAAATGTTAATTACTTCTACGGCTCCCCATCCCTTACGTCCCTTAACACCTTCATTGCTCGTGACCCTCCCGGTGCTCCAATATTTTTTTTCGCCAGTGGCCAATATGTAGGTTTACCAGATGGCAGAGCGTCGCCACTAATTATTTTTGACACTTAATCATTCTTTACCTTTTGTTGTTGTTGTAATGCCTTTCGCTGCAGGTGTAGTGCTACTAGCAGCGATTGCAGGCAATTACAATTGCTTCCAGTACAGGATGCAATAAAAGTTGAGTTCGCAGGGAAGCTAAGTTCCCTGGAGGAGCGTGGTGATGCGCGAGGTTTCAATTACAGAGACCAAGTCCGATGAAGTATGAAATTTTAATATAAGAAAAATAGAGAGCTGCAGAGCAGCGTGACGTGTACACAGCAAAGTCTTTTGGCTGTCTCCCTCCCTCTCAACGCTAGAGGATCCTTATATGGGAAACAGAGAGTTTAACGAGGCCATTACGCCGCCCCCGCCAGAACTCGGCATCCCCTAGACGCAATTAACTGACATAACTGTCAGAGGACTTTTGCCCTTTTTGAAAGCTAACAAGTTCCCAAACATTCCTGTTTCCACGTCTGGATCGTGTTAGCGTTGACAGCGGTTCGGGTAGCTTAATCACCCTTGACCGTAGCCTGAGCGCCTGCTCCCGGCGCGACCCTAATTTAAGCATGAAGGGGTAATATTTCTTTCACGTACAGTTTGAAAGAAATATTCATTGCTCTTCTTAAGCAATGCGTACTTCACATGTACGTAGGTGCATTTACCATTACATTGTTAATCTAGGACCCCAATAGGTATATTTAGCATTAAAATCTCCACTACTATAAATCGGTCTCCCAATTGACTAAGGAAATGTAGATAATCATGCTTCTTAAATGAATACAATAGATACCACATATTCTTAATGGATAATTTTTGGCTTTAACGAATATTGTAGTGGCCTGTATTTTTTTTCTCGTATTTAGCTTCTTCATAATGGAGTATATTTTCTTTCATCATCACAGCACTTCTTCCTCTGGCAGTGTTGTTTGGATGTAAAGTGTGTAACAATCTTGTTCATACATTTTTGTAACTAAAAATTAAATATTTACACTATTTTATAAGTTTTGTATTATCTTTATTTTTTGTCTTCTTTGCACAACTCTAAGGAAACAAAACAACCAACAAACACTTAATTCGTTTTCAAATAAAAATACAAATAAATAATTTAACAAAAATATATCTATCACCGTGCAACAGTCTTATTTGTACACTATCAAAAAATAAATAATATATTCAAGAATTCAGAAGAAAAGAATTTAATACCCATACGCATAGCCTTTAGCTCTGAGAACTGCTTTGTATTGTCTGTACAGTGAATGAAATTCATATCATCAGTTTGCCCCATTCTGCCACAACACGATTTAATTGTTTCAGTGTCTGAACTTTTCTTGAATGCACCCTTTTCTTCAAATCAACCCATACATATTCCATCGGGTTCGGATCAAGGGATTGATGGATAGTTCGCAATTGCTTCGACACGTTTTTATATAAGGCACTGTTTGCGGATATCAGCAGTGTGCTTGGGGATCGTTATCTTGTTGAAAAATGTATTTTGGCGTAATTGCATTTTTTATGCACACTTCTTAACATTTTTTTGTCAAGACATCTAAGAATCCCAATTTGTTCATAATGCCGTCGATGATCTGCATAGTTCCAACCCAATTAGACTTGCACCCCCGAAACATTACAGGACCTTTTCCATGTTTCACTGTTGGCAGAGCAAGTTTCGTTGGTCGTATTTCCCTCTCTCCATACCGTTGGGTATCCATTAGAACCATGCAGAGTTATTTTCGTTTCATCCGACCAAATTATATTATTCCTGAATATTGTGGCGTTATTTTCATGCTCTCGGCAGAATTTAATCCTGGCAAGTCGATTTTTTCTACTTATGAATGGCCTCTTTGGTGCTCTTCTGCGATCCATATTTCCACAGTACTCTGCGAATTGTCAGGTTTGATAGGTTATTCTGTGTGATTTGTTTCATCATTTTGCGGATGTTGGGAGCACTTAATTTTGTGGTCTTCCTCACCTGTTGAATTATGAAACGTTCGTCCCTGTCATTGAACTTCTTTCTCTCGGCTTTCCTTGGTTGGTTCTGTGTTGAACCGTCGAATCTAAACTTATTTAACACATAGTTGATAACAGAATGTTTGTTCACTCGTGTTTTTCAAACGTGGGGTTTGTATTTTCAGGAAGCTAATAATGGGAGATATTATTTTTTGTAAAAATGGCGACACCATCACTGCTGAGGTTTTGTGGACGATTGTATACACGTCGTATATCCAAGGATTACAATTTTAACAGAGTGCCTCTAGTGGGTTTTGTGGATGCAAGCTATATCTATATTATTACTATGTAGGAAATGTGCGAGAATCTGAATGTTAGTTCGTAGGCCATTTGCATTCCACGATATAAGTCGGATTGATTGATGGGGGTTATCTTTACACATAAATTTGTAGATAATAAAATTTCAGAGATTGGAGAATTGTCTTGGTAAGAACTGGGATTATTTGATTTTTAAAAAATCGAAAGGAATAGTTCAACTTGTTGAGAAACAATTTGTGAGATTATGTGAGAGAGAATGAATTTGGGATGTTGAAGGTTTTAGGAAATCTGAGAACAAATGCGGTTGATACGGCAATGGTGGCATCGGTTCGGTCGGTCTGGGTATAGTACGGCGAGAAAAGAAATGTTCGGGAGCTTTTCTCTGAGGTGCTAAAATGGTGGCGAAGGGAGGAGAGGCGGTGAAAAGTTTTTGGGGAGTGAAATATTGTGAGGGCAGGGCTATTGGAGGCATATGTGGAGGTTGGTTGAGCTTCTGTATGGGAAGAAGTTTTCTGGATAGAATATTTGGGTATACCTGACATTCATGACTAGAAGCCCGATGTGGCTTTTCACAGTTTACACATTTCGTTTCTTCATTGGCGCATTCGAAAGTAGCGTGTTGACCCGCACATTTTCCACAGCGCGGTAGAAAACCACAGTTCTTTTTTGAATGTCTATTGGTCTGACATTGCCGACAGCGAACTGGACCTGGTCCATGACGACGTTCTTCTTTTGTGATAATAGAACTAAAAAGTTTCCTTAGATTGTAGTTTTCCATTTCTTTATTGGTGTTACCCAGAGTTACTGCACATAATGGCCATGATTTGCTTTTTCTGTTGGTTAATCGTGTAACTGTTATTAGAGATAATTTTTTTTGCTACTAGTTCTTTCAGTATTTTTTCCTCTGAGTAATATGTTGGCACGTTTCTAAGTACTACTAAGATGGTAGCTTTGGTTGGATATCGGTAGATATGATAGAATAGGCTTTATGTTGATCGGTTTTTTCGGAGCAAGGTAAAATCATGAACATAATTTACTTCCATTTCTGTGTTGGATCCTTTCACTCTAGTGGAAAAGTTTTCGCGTTTTAGTAGATCTTTGATTATTTTGAGGACTTCCCAGTGAATAGGTGATTTGTGAATGAAAATGGGTGTAATTGTTTGGGTTTTAGAGAAGAATTAAAATCGGATTGCGACCTTTAATTGTGTTAAATGTGAAAACGAATAGATGAGCGGTCATTCTTGATGGTTGTGGAGGAAGTAATTTACTGCACGTAGAAACGAGACGTAACCTTTTTGTTACTAGGTCCCGGCAATAAGAGCTTTTTGGTTGAAATTTCGCCGTTTTCAGGCGCACAATTACAATATTTTCTCTTCTGATGATGTAAGGGCGAGAAAGTAAGATGATGTAGAGAATATGTAGAAAGCTACTAGAACATCATGATTTCGTAGTGAAATATTTTTTAATACATTCTTTTTTCTTGTTCGACATCGGTTGCCTCTCAATATTTTGAAAAGTACACACACATGAACTCTTAAATAAAATCATATACTGCATATTAATATATTCATACTTTATTACACTAATTCTTAATAAATATAAACATAACTAGTGATGCTGCAGAACAATGGCACAGAGTTTCTCATACTAGTTAGTTTCTCAGGATTCTTTTTATATGCATATACATAGTATCTTAAATTTATCTAAAACATTTTATTTCATACAGAAATCGTCTTCTTTGTACTTCTTACTAATTGTTTCATACATCTGGTTTATTTTTGACTGTAGTGAATAAGTACACAAACAAACATAATTATGGGTAGTGACATGGGTTGGTATACAAGCGTCTGGCATCTCAAAATAATATCTAGAAAAAGAGTTAGACTTATTTGGGTAGAGCGTTCATTTCTCTGCTTCGGAAGGTCACGATGAAATTCTTCCCCAAATGTTCAACAACGCTGGGCCAGCAGACATCATTGACCTTTCCGTCGGCCATCGACACGCGATAAAAAAGAATGTAACGATCTCTCGACGTTTAGTGCGGGTTCAGATTTCCCTAGTACAACAGCGAGAGGGCATGAGGCACGCCCCCTGCTTCGCGCCGCCACTGCCTCCCATTTGTACATTTATTATGCCCGAGCAGAGGGTGTCACTCGATCCCGCATATGTGCGGCAACAGCCTAGGGCCTTCTCAGTGTCTCGCAAGCTGCGACATCCCACGCCAGTTTAACCAATGTGTTAATTTGCCCAACTGTCCTGTGGAAATGGGTACAGTAAGTTGTTGATTCCACGAGAAACCCTGTTGATATTTTCCTCTTATCTTAGGTATAAGAACTAAACAAATCATTTGGAATTAATACAGAATAACATACTATTACTCGTGAAAACCTATGTTTCTTGAATAAAATATATTGATTGTTATCTTCATGAGTTATGACAATGTTTTTTTTTACTTTATTGTAAGTAACACAAGTATTTTTTGAGTGGTTGCGGTTTATGCTGTGTTGTTGATGAAAATTGTTTTAAAGAATAATTTTGTGTTGTATTCGACATTATCAAGTTATGTGTTTTTTGTTAGACTCTTGTGTATCTGAAGCATTTTAATGGTTCCGAAATTTCTCGTTTTTCAAAATTGAGATAAAAGATGGTGTTTGGCCGCAAGGAACCTCGAAAACAACCGATCAGGGCCGCCGACCTCTAGAGGCTCTCTCCAGTCAATGGACGATTCTTCTAATCCATTTGTTTATCAATGTGCAAATCTCTCAATGAAATTAGGGTCTCAGTCTGCTGAGCATCACATGCGCCTGTTTTTCAGTTGCTTTCGTTCAACGCTTGCGACAGAGGCCATATCTCGTATCCACGTCTCCGGCCATGATTTCAAGCGACACGCGTTTTCCACGGCGTCGAGTGCCAGCACGCACGCGTCGGGTGCAGGCGGAGGCGGCGGCGGCGGCGGCGGTGCAGGGCGGCGACCGCGGGCGCCCGCATAAATCGGCCCGGCAGACATAACACGGGCGCCGCCTCCGTGCCGACCGGCGCCTCGGGTGCTGGCGGACGCTGTCTCGGTTCTTTCTTTCCTCTTCCCACGACTTCCCTCCCCTTCTGACTTTTCTCCTTGTGCTTGTGGCCTTGCCCGAACTTCTCTCACTTCCAAAGTTTGTATCTTGTTTCGCAATTTAATCACGAGGATTTAGTGTTTTGATGTTTTGGAATAAATTTGATTAAGAACATACATATTTATCTTGTTTATCCCGTGATGATTTATAAGAAGACTCACTGAAAGGCAGAAGGTAGATTACTCTTGTTCCTGAAGTGTTTTTATTTTATAATAGAGCAACGTAACTTCAAAATAATATGCGTGATTAGAGTTGTTAATTTATTATGCCGTCCCTGTTCCGATTTTGAGTCAGAATTACGCATCCAACTCAATAAATTTTATATTTTTACTAGCAGACGCTCTCCGGCTCTCATTTTGTCTCCTCCTCTGTCTCTCTCCTCTCTCTTCTCCACTCTCTCTTTTCCCTCTCTCGTTTCTCTCTCTCTTTCCCCGTATCTCATTTTCGCCCATCTCTCGCTTTCTCTCTCTACTTACCTTTCTCTTGTTGCCTCTCTCTTTTTCCTCTCCTTTATGTTTCCTCTCTCTCCTCTATCTTGCAGACCCCAGCAGACATCCTGCTCTCTCTTTCTCCTCTCTCATTCTCTCTCTTCCCCCTCTTTCTCTCTTCTCCTCTCTCTTTCCCTCCTCTCACTTCCCCCTCTCTCCTTTCCTTCTCTTTTTTCCTCTCACTCTTTTCCCCTCTATTTCTTTCCATCTTTTCTCTCTATTTTTTGTCCCTCTCTCTCCTTTTCCCTCTCTCTCTTGTTTCCTTTCTTTTGTTCCCTCTATCTTTGCCTTCTCATTCTCCTCTCTACATCTCGCGCCGTCCGTTCCTCCTGACCAACCTCGCCCCGCGTCTCATAGCAATGCCCAGCAACAATTATACCCAGATGGATTGGGAATTGCATTAAACTGAAGCACCATCTAATGGAGTTACAACAAAATGATCAGAATGAATCTTCTACATGTAGAAACGGAGTTAATCGATCTCGAAATACTAACATCCATTATCCTGATTGTAGTATTGAACAATTTATATAATGATGCGGAAAACTAATGCCCAGATGTAGACCAAAGAACACGTTTTAGAATTCTCTGATCACGGAAAAGTGTTTTGTTTAAAAAAATCTTCACGTTTGTCCGTCTGTCTTTCCGTCCGTTTGTCCGTCAAACTGCCCGTCCGACTGTGAACAGCACTAGCGCTTAAACCGATCACAGAAATTTCTCCAAACATAATAATTCTCAATGTAGCTGGCTGATGTCGCGGCTATTTGAATTTTAAACGGATATTTTGATTTTGAGGGAATACTTTCCTGAAGTCTCATCAACATTAACAATTACAACAATTACACATAACAACTAAGTACCAGGTTGTTCTCGTCAAAGCTTTCGAAAATGCAACGTAATTCTGGTTACGCAAAGATGAAAGACACAAATGGAGCTCTTAAAATCTGAGAGAAGAAATATCTGGATAATTTACTTCGACGACCGTGTGTGGTGGCACCTATAAGGAAGGCACCATAAATTTCATATTGAATTGACCGAACTTGTCGTTTCGAATGTGAATTGAGCACAATGAACTTTCTTCACATAAGGTACTTTGGTTTGCACGTGGTTGTTTATTGGAATAGTGCGTCTTAATGAAAGTGAATCTTTTGTCTGGATGCTGATTTTCAAGAGAATATTTAAAAAGTTAAAATATTGTTAATTTTTTGTCCCTTTTTAAGAAGAACTTTGTACGAGTTCATGTGTAAATACACTATATAGACTGAGTTAGTAATTCAAATGTATTATTTATTGCCATTATTGTTCAACCTCGTTCTCAGCTGGTTAGAAAGTCGATAAAAATCTAAAATAGGTGAAATGTACTTTTCCACATGCCTAAACTGACGTTCATAAAACCCTGAAAGCCTGTTCCGTAGTTATCACCACATTGGTGAGAGCGAGGAGAATCCCCGCGGCTCCGCCTGTCGCCCCATCGGGCAGGAGCGCCCCGAAGCGGCCCCGCCCCTCCTTCGGCGCAACCGCGGGCGAAGTGGCCCGTAAAGATCCAAGACGGAACCTGTTGCCAAGACCGCTCTTTGCGGAGACAAGCAGCTCGCCGCCCGAGCCCCCGCCCGCCCGCCCGCCCGCGACCGGTAGGCGGTAGCCCGATCCCCGCTGTGCTCGAAAGCAAATCTCAGCGGACATCATACGTGGATTCACATCAAAGTAACTGAATTATTCATCATTTAAAGCATTTCTCAAAGGTGGATTGCTAGACGAAGGTGACATGTTGAATCACTTATTTGTAGTGTGCTTCACATTCCTTATTCATATCTTGGTTTTATTTTGGTTAACTTATTTGCTCAAAACTTCCGACTTCCATTTTGTGCTTTTAAAATGCGTGCGTTCTTGTATTTTAATTTTCCCTTTCTCATTCTGAGCATTTCAAGCTGGCTTTGCCTGAAGCTAAACTGAAGCTTCCCGCTAAATTATTCGCTGTAAGCGAAAGGTTGTCATGGAAATGGCAAGTTTGGGCTAGTTGGACTGTGTATACCAATGCTGTTTCGAGGCTTCGTTTCTTCGATTTAATTAATACATTTCCCAAAATCCTGCGAGAGGATTCAAGACAGGGCCTCACTAATCCCAGTGTGT
This sequence comes from Gryllus longicercus, assembly GCA_038098605.1. Lineage (NCBI taxonomy): Eukaryota > Metazoa > Arthropoda > Insecta > Orthoptera > Gryllidae > Gryllus > Gryllus longicercus. Next base: position 1,172,342 of record JAZDUA010000199.1, on the reverse strand, counting down.
ACACCTGTTTTCTGGGCTTTTCCAGCCCGCTTATGGCACCCTAACGGCCTTTGTCTAAGCCCTAATCCTAAGGCATCAGCGCCTAACGTGGGCCTGCTGCAAGGTCCTTTTACAAAACGTAACATACTTCTCCATATGCTGCAATGAGCAGGTGGGCCTCAGTTAATATGAATGAAACGCCGAGAATGGCGCTGTTGCAAATAGGTAATCGGTAATGCTTTTCGAGCCCAGTGTTACGTTATTCAAATTACACGATTATGCAGTGCATTATGTATGCGATTACGCGATTACGCAGTGCGCTTCGATAATAAAATGGAACATTGTACTCATTGTTCCGGGAAGCACATTTTTTTACTATACCACTTTGGTAAGTTCATAGAACCCTAAAAGATTTAAATGAACACTTTTAATGCGATTTTTATTGAGAAGTCTGAGATGGGTTTGCCTGGACAATACTTAGGTTCTTCACCAACATTTTGACCACGAGCAACCCCTGGCATTTTCGCAACTCACAACTGACGCAAATACAATATTGGCATCTGTTCAACCACGCAAGGAACAAAAAGAGAAGAAAACGGAAAGTCCATTTCACATAATGACTGCCAGAAGGGTTCTATTGTTAGTTTTACATATAACATATAAATTCCAGAAGAACATTCGAGACTAATGTTTGAAATTTGATGATAGTGCGGAAACAAAAATGTAATTAGCCTGAAACACTATAGATTTTCTCATAAAAATCATCCCTTCGCGACAAGATTTCCGGCTCGTATGATGTGCTGATTTATGTTACATGTAATAAACCGAGTTTGAGTGTGCCCCCCCCCGTTTTCAATTCATAACGACTTGGGTTTTCTGATGCGATGTACATTCTCAACCTAATGTTCCTTCCCTCAGTGTATTCGCTTCCAAAATTTTTCTGTAGATGATCTACCTCACCCTCGAAAAACGTGAAGTGAATGGTATTAGTGAGTTATTAAATTTATCTAGTTCCTTAGAATACTTGTTCAATTTAAAAATGGATCTTCATATGTTGCGGTTTCCTAGAAATGGATGTGGAAATGGAACGACAGTTATTCATGATTGACAGCCAGGTTGAATACGGAATGTATTTAGTTACTATGTCAAAGATGTGATGAGAGCCTTCATTTCATTGTTGTGGATGTATCAACAGAAATAGAGAAGAATTACGAGACTTTGCCAGCTATAGGAATCTGAAAATTGCCAACACGTTCTTTAGGAAAAAAGACATACATAAGTACACGTGGCGCGCAAGAGGTAGCAGATCCATTATTGATTATGTTATAGTGAACAGAAAACTAGCGTCCCTAATATCTGATACGAGAGTCTTCTGAGGGAGTGATGTTCATTCAGATCACTTTCTAGAAATATCAACAATATCCACATTAGCTAAATGTAGGAAAAAACGAATAAATAAAACACCGTCCAATAAGGAAGAAATATATATCGACTTATTAAACAAGACAGTATAAAGAATTTATACCATGAACTATTAAAGGACATATACAAGTCCGATCATATTAAAGGTCATGTCGAAGTTGTCAACGTCAAGTCGAAGTTGATGTAGATGAAGAATGGGATAATGTAAAAAGTATAATAAAGAAAGTAGCTAATGATGCCTTCGGGACAAGGTGTAAAAATAAAAGACGAAAAGGACTGAAAATAAGGACACCCGAAATCGCTCAAGCCATTAATGATACGAAATATACTTACAATAAAATGTTACAAAATAATACAGAATACACCAGAGGGCATATAAACAAATAAGAAACTAAGCCAAGGCGCTTATAAGAAAAGCTCACAAAGAATCATGGGAACAATATGATAGTAATATTGAGAACGATCTGCACAGACGACAAAACTTAGCTACAAAATAATGAGGCATCTATATAGCGACACAAAAAATTCTGCAGAGCTAAACATAATCAAAGAGAAAGAGTGGTTGGATTACTATAACACTTTATGATATGACTCGAATGTGGAAGAGGCATAAAGAAGTAACTATGAAATATATAATGTAGATCCATTGTCAATGAATGAATTAGTTGATTCACTAAAAAATCGAAAAGCGCCAGGTCTTGATGGTTAATCTGAAATTAATAAAATACGCCGATACGTCATTAAAAATTACATTTCTTAATTTATTGAATACCTGTTGGGAGACTTTTACAATTCTAGAAGACTGGACCAAAGCAAAGGACAAATGGACAAAGGACAAATATCACTATTCAAAAAAGGGATTAGAAGTAAACCAGAGAATTATAGAGGAATTACATTGCTAAATTTGTCATTAAAGACGCGTATTAAAATTATTAACAGCATATTAACAACTCTTCTAGACAATATATTGTTAGAAGAACGCTGTGGATTTAGACAAGAAAGATCGTATACTATCGATAATATATTCTTCAATAATGTGCATAGAAGAGGGTAAAATTTAAACAGGAAACTCATATTGCTATCGTAGATTATGAGAAAGCCTTCGATATGGTGTACCGACATACCATATGGAAGATAATGAATGAAAGAGACATTCCACTACATATAATTGAAGTAATCAAATCCTTATACCACAGAACTATAAATGTATTGGATTTAAATGGGAAACTATCCGGGGAATTTATGGAGGTGTTAGACAAGATCGTAACCTTTCACTTACTTTCTGAGACGACATTCTGAGAGAATGGAAACCGTGTATTACAGATGGCATCTACATTAACTCCGAAACCACTCTAAATACTTTATTATTTGTAGACCATCAGATAATTATCCATGAAAGTTACGATTGGTTACAGAGGGCTCTCTATAAACTAAATAAGATATGTGAACGATATAACTTGAGAATCTCAACTCAGAAAACCAAAGTAATGGCGTTTAGAGGCAAACATCCTATACGAAGGAAGATAATAATAAATAATAAATTTATAAAACAAATTAGTCATTTTAGACATTTGGGATGTGATATTACTTTTGAATTCAATAAAGATATTTTAATAAAAATCCAAAGATTCCAAAACATCTGTGGAATAATAATAATAAAATATCTGAGAAAGAAAACAAGGAAGGAAGCTCAACTTAAATGTTATAAAACAATAGCTATCCCCATACTTCTTTATAACAAGGTTTGGATGCAGACAAATGCTCTACATGAAATAGTTAATGCTTTAGTTGTAGTATATTAAGTATGATTATTACGTATTTGCGAATGGGACGGAATAGGTCGGGATGGGTCGAGGTGAGTGAAAGTGAAACTTATTTGGAATGTTTGACATGTTAGGTTGAATGTGTGACAGATGGATGCATTTTTGTAGGGAAGTGTTTTATTATTGTAGAGAACGCGTACCTTCGGCTGGTGAAGGAATAATTGTTTTAATTAATGAAAGTTCGGCAAGAAGAAAGTATTGAAGTAAAAGAATAAATGAGAAATGGAAGGAATTGAATGTGTATCAACATTGTTTTTCAAGGTGGTTGAAAATAGAGCAAAAGAGCTCTATTTTGGGCAACCCGGTATCCACTGTGTGATCTCGAATTTTTGGAGATATTATAATTGTCTAAGTGGTTAATGGCACCTTTCTGTCAGCCACTATTTATCAAGGATCCTAAAACGTGAACTCGAATTTAATTGAAAGCACTTTATTTTTATTTATATTTTTATTTTCATTGCATCGGTGTGAGATCAAAGATAAATTTTAACTGTTTTATGAATACGCTAGATGATAAAAATGAAAAAGAATAAGTTTTACAATTTGGCATGTGTTTGAAAGTATGGGAATAATACATAAATTTCACAAAAATAATATGAGTACATATATTTTATTTTTTTGGGTTAGACTTTTGTTCAATTATTTTTAGTTATATAAAGTGAGTGAAGTTTGGAGGCGGGAACTCCAATTTGTTAAATAATATAAACATTTTGGGTGAGAAAGTGTGTGAGAAAGACGGTATTTCCAAATGGGAGCAAGGCAGGCAGAGGTTTGGCAAGACGGAGCTGGGATGCAATAGAAGAGATAAGTGTTCCACGGCAGGGCGGGAATAGATGGAATACCTCCTCTTAACTAATAAATTACTGTGATAAATACCCCGCCAACGCGGGCTACTAATGCTACTTTACTATACATAGGAACAGTATTTATTCACTTTTTCGTTACCAGGGCCCGAAAATAAGAGTTTTTCTGTCGAAAATTCGCCGGCGCACGATTAAATAGCATTCTTTTCTTTTGAACTAAGTACGAGAAAGTAAAAATTATAGGAACATGTTTCCCAAGGCTGGCTCAAGGACAGTTTGCTACCTGACAGTGAGGCGTTGCCGGGTTCGTTTCCCGGGCGGGACAGAAATGAAGCTGTAGCTTTGTAATACAAATCGTCTCAGTTTCTATAGCTGTATGACGAAAGAAGAAAGCTCGAGAAGGTCAAGTAAACTAAACAGTGACGGCAGTGGCGTAGCTTCCTATTAGGCTACAAGGTTTTTGAGACTACCCGAATATTTTATGAAAAGATATAGTAACACAGCAAAATTCGGTGACCATAGACTCGCGTTCTTCTAATATCCGTTGGGTAAACGAGCGAATAACATCTCTTCGTTAATGACGGCCGGAGAATGTTAAATAATACGTTAATCTTCTTCGGAGCCTACCCAGAAAAATTGATCATGCTACGCTACTGAGTGACGGGAGTACGTCATGCTCCTCCCTTGTTTCTAGACGTAGATAATAAAGAAAAGGAGGATTCAGGCGTAGGATCACTGCCAACTAGGAATAGTCGGATTAATCCGACTCTAGAATGCCAAATGCATACAAATGTATCTAGATCAAATATCGTTATGGAGAGATTTTTGGGCTATAGGATAGGTGGTGATAGGGTCGAATACACACGGCTCGGCTCACGGCTGATCTACAGCAGTTCCACTGGGAAGTGTTAGACTATCCACCGTCTAGTCTGGATCTCGCCCCCAACGATTTCTATCTATTATTTTGCCTAAGAAAACCTTTCCGGTCATCATTTCGTGTATCTCAATGACTTAGATTCAGTTGCCAAACACTGGTATCCATCCCAGGCGGCTGACGTCTACGACACATGGGTACAAATGTTGATCCCACAGTATGACAAATATCTAAACTCTGGGGAGATTTTGTAGAAAAATAGTGCAGCACGTGCTGTACCTGCTACAATAAACTTTTTACAATACTTATGAATTTGTATTTACTGTTTGTGATGACCTAGAGAAACTTATTTTCTGGAAGCACCTCGTAAACAAATATTTTAACAAACTGCCTTTACTGTTTTTATTTTAATGTAATATCGTACTGACCTTTACCAGTCCCAAAAAACTTCGAATAATAAAATCTCGACAACGTCATTGAAAATACTTATCACCATCCCTTGCAGCCGAAAGAAAATGAAAGGCCATTTTGGACAGGTACTGCAAATTAAAACCTCAACGAATCTTTGATTCATCGCCATTTCAGTAACTGTGTTGCACATTATCTTCAAACTAAAGATAAAATGAAAATATGGAACTGTACCTTCTACTGAATGTCAATATTATTTCTTAAATGTACAATTCCAAATTTTAACTGCTTTATCGTATTAAAAATGGAAAAACAGTTGTTCAAAAAGTATTTAAAATATTACACACCATTTTTTTCTTTAGCCATTGAGACCACTTTATTTATTTTGCGACCCACTGAAAGGTCGCGATCCGCCCTTGAGGACTTCAGTCTCGGAAACCGCGCAGGCGCCCGACTGCGTCCTCGTCCAGCCCAGGCGTGCGCGCGGCGGCGTACGCTGTTTACGCTGAGCGGCGGCGGCGGCGGCGGCGGCGGCGGCGGCACCGCAGGAGGCGCGGGAACCTGACACCTCACGACCCGCGCTCGCCGCGCTGCACGCCACCACTTGCCCTCGTGCGCCCAGCGCCCCGCCCCGCCCCGCCACGCCACGCCACGCCCCGCCCCGGCCCGCCCCGCTCCGCTCCGCCCCGGCCCGCCCGCGCCGCTCCGCTCCGCCCCACCCCACCCCGCCCCGCTCCGTCCAGTCCCGGTCCGCTCCGCCCCGTTCCGCCCCGCTCTGCCCCGCTCCGCCCTGGCCCTCCCCGCCCCCGCTGCCCCGCTTCGCTCCGCTCCGCCCCGCCCCGCCCCGCCCCGCCCCGCTCCGCCCTGGCCCTCCCCGCCCCCGCTGCCCCGCTTCGCTCCGCTCCGCCTCGCCCCGCTCCGTCCCCCTCCGCCCCGCCCCGCCCACCCGCTCCGCCTACCCCCCTCCCCCACCCCCTCCGCCCTCGCCGCGGGATGATATGCTGTGCTCCAGGGGTGGACACAAGGCCGAGAGGGGAACGCACTCGGGGTCCTGACATTTCTTATGGTCGCTGGCTGCCAGAAGGAAGGTTTTAGGGGAATGTGATATTTCGTCTTAAAACGATGTTATTCCGTTTAAAAATTTGTTGGAACGCTACGCTGTTCTGGACGCGCCCCAAGTAGTTCCAAAATGATAGCAGATGTTTACAAGACGGTTCTCTTTTTTCTTGTCACTCCCCTCATTGCAAATTTACTTTTTACGACTGTTTTCATATTCTTGGGGAATAGCAGAGAGAAATGACATTAGGAGTAAGTTAGTAGAACCTCAAAATTGGGGTGAATTAAGCAAGCAGACCCAGAAATGTCCCCGCCGGGTAGGGACCCCAATAATTTAAACAAAATTTTATATTAGTTCATAATATGTAAAAAATCATATAACATTTTTGAGTTACTGAGGGAATAGTTTACTGACGCATTAATTTTGATTGTTACATTTCATCCAAATTTCGATATTATTGTAGTATCCGGCGATAATAAGGCTTCTTAAGATCTGATCCATTCCTTAGATAAAGAAAGTGTCGGTAATTAATAAGAAAGTAACATTCTAGTTTAGCTCAGCTTAGCAATACAAAGCTGGTTTAAAGCTTTGAGATATTTAATTTTAATCTTGTAATTAGTTATGTGAAAAATCTGTTCCGAGTGTCAGTTGCAATGTAGAATATTTCTGATATGAATAGCCTTACCTGCTAAGTATGTAGTGCCAGGAGGTGTTAAAATCCATTAAATGACTTTGCTTTTGTATTATAATCTAGACAAGGAATTAGTTAAATGTGGTGGACGACATGTGAGACTTCACGATCTAAAATAAATATAAAAATAAACTAGTTTTTCTACAACAGCACATACTCTCTCGCGTTATTGGCAACAGCTATGTACTATTGAAATATTGCATTTTCTGCGCTACTAACACCTCAGCCATTATTTCAAAACGCCCAATTCAACCATGAAGCGAGCAATGCACTGTTGCCAGCGCAGCATGGTCAAAGCTAGTGTATTTGCTTGACTAATAATATCAATTCAGTATACTTCGGTTTTCATTTCTTGGCGCGCGAGGCCTTGTCTTCACGATGGAATGTCTCACGGTATTTCGCGTCTTTCTCGGTCGTGCCTCTATATGTCGCATTGCTCGATAGGGTCGCGATCATGCGACAGCTAGCGGCACGACTGAGAAAGACCCGAAATTCCATAAAATATTCCATCATGAAGACAAGAAATATAATCCCAAATATAATTAGAATATATGCAATTGACGTCAAAATAATTACGAATATTCTGCCTGTTCATTCGTAAGTTGCCTTTTGTCGTAAGATAACATTTCCGATAGCGTTTTATTTCATCACCAGCTTCTGGTCCGGCTGAACGGTTTATGCGCTTAGCGTTGTGAACAGTCGGATAGACAGACGGACGGACAAACAGACGTTTTGCCGTCAATCGATTTTTCGTTATTATTCTCATACAAAACATGGACTGTGGCTACACCACGTGTTAGAGGATTTTTTTTATATTTAGCAACTGGATTTATCCACTTTTTCGTTACCAGGGCCCGTCAATAAGATATTTGTGTCTAAAATTCGCCGTTTTCTGACGCACGATTACAATACTTTCTGTTCTTATGTTAGTAAGTGCGAGAAAGTAAAATCATCCACAAAACAATTAATAATATTATTCATAAACCTTCATATGTTTAAAAGCAAATGGCGTGTGTTGTTTGGTCCATCAATTATACCAATTAAATTAAATACATCTAACTTCACGACCTAGACGTGAATATGAACGAAGGCTTCAACTGTCTCCAGTGAAGCGCAACGCTATTGCTAGAGAAAATAACCGGTTTTATTTCCATTATATGGATGCACTGAAGAAAATGAGATGTTGATATAGCTGACGTAGGAAAACATTTAATACAACAACGTGGAACATTATTTACACAACAAAATGTCTTCTTCTCCTGAAAGTTCCTAAGGAATTGCACTATTCTCAAAAAGGAGGAATATAAACTTGACAAAAATTGATATGAGAGTTTTGAAAAATATTTTTATTCGGCAACTAAAAAAATACCTCTTATAATTTGCCTTATTTTATTTTCCAGGTTTGACTGTTGATTGGTCTGGTAGGTCGAAATGAAGGTAGGCCGAGGTGTTTTCAGAACGACTGAGAAGAGTTGAGACTTAATTTTCTTCTGAAAGAAAACAAAAAGTTTAGAGACAAATTTAGAATGTCAAAACTCTTCTTTATTCAGAGGGAGAATGATAACGGTTACAAAAGAAATTACAATGAAATGAACATGTAATATTGCAGTCTTGTAAATTGAATTATTGGATATGATGTAACGAGAGATGCGTAAAGATATATCTGTGAGTAGAAAGTTTAAAATACTATCTAGAGAAAATGTTTGCACACATAATAGAGTAAGGAAACGTTTCAAATTACGATCTGTCATCTGCAATGTAAATTGAAAGTAGCTAACTTGACTGAAAACGATATTTTACAAAAAGAGACAAAACCTACAGCAAGAAAAATAAGTGAGTGGAAAATTTGCATAGTTAGATCAAATTGCATTGTACGCAGAAGAGGACGTGTTCTTGTTTACGAATCTTCTTCATTAACTGCCAATGATGATATTGATGAAAGTTTTTTGGCAAAGATTCGGTGACAGGCTCCGTGCATCATACACCAAAATTCATGCATAAAAAGGTAAGCTCATCAAGCTATTGAACCCATTGCAAGACAATTACTAAAGGTCGATAAGAAATCGTTGCTCATTAATTCGAACACTTCTTTCTAAGCTCTTTTGAAGTGAAAGTAAGGTACATGTGACGGTCTGAAAATCTGAACAATTATCATAAGAAATCCCTTTCTTGTTAACAATCCCATCGAAGAGACAATTTAGTCAACAAACTGAAACCCATTCATATCCTTGAATATTTATTTGTGACTAAAAAAGTAAAACGCTATACCCCAAATGCTGGTGTGCTAGTACACACGGCTAAAGCTTACCTACAATCAACTAAGGAGATACTCCTTTGAGTGATTGCAGTATTTGTTCCCACTGCCTGATAATTTGTGTTAATTTGCTTCGTACCAACCGTTAAAAAAATTGACATGTTCAAATTTTTCTAATATAATATCTTTGTAATCACAATTTCGATTACATGAGCTTAAAAAATGCTTATGCCGTGTTTAAAGAAAAGCCATTCAATAATATTATATATTATTTGTAAGACCCCTTTTTGACTCATACACAATTAATCTTTACGAATGATGTGTCGTTTGGAAGATCAATTTTCGAGCTATTTACACATGGTTATTACACTGTTTTACATCATATTCTTTCATTTTTATATAAAAGGATTTACAAAGGCCCCCCGCACGTTTAATCCTATATAACTCTCTGAAATGATGCATCCGCCCTCAAAATGTCTCAGAGGTCCTGAGAGTAATGGTCTCTCGGACATAATCTACAAAATGGACCTACCTGGATCTAATATTTCATCTTGGGGGGCTCTTGTGAAACCTACTCCGCGAAACGCGTGGTTATCGATTATATAATCTCGAATTCGTTGTAGAATTAAACGGAGTGACATTCCGTCCGATTTATACTTTCAGGAACATGCGCCTATCCAGAATTTGTATTGAGAAGGGGACATATATAGATAGGGCAAGACGTTTTTACAATATTTACATTGATTTATAAAGATGCTTACACATACGTGTAATGTTTTCTTTAATGTATTTTCTTCACATTTTATTTAATAAATTGATCGAGATTTAGAGAGGGCAAGAAGTTTTAACAATATATACTTTATTCACACATGTGTTGTTTTCAATAAAACGAAATTTTATTTAATACATTTTTGTTTATATTATGTTTATGTTATGTTTATATTATTATGTTTATATGTTATGTTATATTATGTTATGTTAATGTTCGCCTATCGTACGTAGCGAATCACTGAGAATGAGAATCCAGTCCGAATGTGAAAAGTCAAAATAAACAATGAAACATTTGCATTATGCAGTCAAAATAAAAATTTTTCATTATTTTTGGACTTTTACCGAATTTCTAAGCATGAACAAAACCATAGACACCTCTCATACGGCCAGAGATTGTGTAGTTTCCTTTAAATTTCTGCGCGCATTAGAAATTAAGTCTAGACGAGTTGCTTGCAGCAGAAAAGTGTGATGAAAATACGGTCAAAAAGTGACTATTCTGAGCAGCATAAGTTGGCTGATGTTAAACGGCACGTCAGCTGTATCTGCGTAGTGGCTCACTGAGAATGTGAATATAGTCTCGACATGTAGGATAAGAAATCGCCAAATAACGTAATCAAATATTTGCATTTTCAGTCAAAAAGTAAGGTATCTTTCTTTTTTTTTAATTTCCCTAAATTCCTAGGTATCTAACAAAATCATAGTCACATCTCACATGCACAGTCTGCTTAATTTTTCGCCACTTTGTGTGGATCTTAGAGAGAGGGGGAGAGAGAGAGAGAGAGGGAGAGAGAGGAAGAGAGAGAGGAAGAGAGAGGGAGAGAGAGAGAGAGAGAGAATAAAATATTCCGCTTAACCCGAAAAAAAAAAATTATTTGAAAGATATTCAGTCCTAATTATTTCGGATGGGTAGAATTCTAATGTAAAATAATTATTAATGAAAATGTTTCAATTCACGAGATGATTTTGTTTTTAATAAGCTAGTGCATGTACAGTTTTCAAATCGGTTACTATGTAATCTTTTAATCCGAACAGGGCATCTGAATTGACTAAAATTACACCATAAATCTTATCGAAGAGATTGGAACAAATTATTTAATTAATGGTTTCCATTTACATTAAAACTCAATTTGGTAAATGGCTGAAAAAGCCTACGATGAAGACGTATGACTCTTATGCCTCAGAGTCACGTGAATTCCAGTTTCGTTCGGAAATCAATTTTGCAATTATATTGTATATTTTCATAATCGAATCCCGTATAATTATATGCAAGCAACATCATATTTCATCCTCACAAGGACGTGTTCTTAGGTAACACAAGGGCCCGTAAAATTTTCATGTGGTATGATTATCCTTTACAAGTCTTATAAGTTTGGCTTGATAGACGATTCATACAGCAGTAAAATGAAAAAAGAAAAGGTATATTATCGTCATTGGAATTTAGGCGCACCGTCCATTGTCCCCTAGCACTGATCGACGTGCCATCATTATGAAGAATATGCTTCGCTTTTGTCGTGGTTATTCCTTGCCAGCATCTCTCGCACGAGGCAGCTCTCGTGGTGCCCTCGCTCCTCGCCACGCAGGTGCCGCGGGCGGTCTTCCGTGATAGCGATCGGCGGGCGGGCCGACCGGTTCCCCGCGGCTTCCCAGCACTTCCTTTGGCAGCGCTTATCAGCCTCGTTACGAAAGATCTGTTTCCAGATCGTAGATTGGTTCATCTCGAGTGATCGTGCCCTACGGGATGAATCGGAATCGACGTTGTAAATCGACTTCTTGACAACTATATGCATTTGAGCCGTCCTCCGCCAATGTTGCTGGTGGGTGGCCGCCTCTATTATCTTCATATAATTTATCTTCAACGTGCGACTCCAATTTTTCTATCGTTACACTTATCTTCTTAAAATTCGCACACATTAACTACTTATTGTAATGAGAGATCGTTTATCGCTTCACATTCAAATTTGTGAAATGTGTACCCTTATTTGCATACTTCACTGATTTTTCTCATACGTTTTCACCGCTGTTACCATCATACCGCCTCCACTTCATCTCATTAATCTATGCTGACTGCTTCTCTCACATCCTTTCTTACTAGTTTATTTCCCTCCTTCGTCCAGTAACCATGTTCCCTTTTCCTCCATTCCAGTTCCCTTTCCCATGTCCATCCCAAGTCCATGTCCAAAACTTAGCTACATAGCTAGATATAAGAATAGCTAGGTATAGAAATAATCTGATAACATATGATTATTTATTAATATTGAGATAAGATGTTTCGTATCTGCAACTCACACTTTCTGTACCACATTTCGCTACTCCTGATTCGCAGAACCCATTCCTAAACCAAGTAACTAGATGGTCGCTTCATACTCCTCCTTCATGATCACTATTGCGTTTATCGTTATCACTTCACTCGCTCCCTTAGAGTAAGGAGCGTACACTTAATGCGGCGGTTCTCTGAAGCAGACTCCCAACGTCATCACAACTTCCTTCGACACCACAGCCATCAGCAGCTGTGATCAGTTCCAGACGCTACCCGTTTGGGATCAAATGAATTCCCTTTGAAGATATATCTTATCGAGTATGCAATTTCCGTCGTATTTTCGACCTAAAAACATTTCCTCTCTTCGATGTCTCAAACCCACCCAAGATAGTGTTACGATTATCAACCTTAATTTTACAACTTACACACGTAAATGATGGTAAAAACAATTAAAATATTAAATGTTAGAAAGTTGTATCTAATTACATTAGGTAACAAAACCTTTTTTTTTCATCTTCTGCTTATTAGGATTGCAACTCCTGATGCTGATCTTTCATTGATATCAACACCACTGTATATAAGGGCATAATCATCTAAATCCATTGAGCCTTTAGCTTTCTTTTTTGTGTTTTTGCAGATGACCAAGCAATAATAGCAGAAGGAGAAGATATATTACAAAATGCAACATATAAACTGCAGCGGATAATGGCAGAATATAATCTTGAAATATCAGACACCAAAACGAAAGTGATGGCATTCCAAGGTCGATACCCGATACGCTAAAAAATTGTAGTAAATAATAAAACAATAGAGCAGATACAACACTTCACATTCTTGGGAGCAGACATCATTCTATGGCGAAATCGACATAAATAAGAAAATAGAAAGATTCAATCAAATAAATGGAACCATAAGAAGAACACTCAGTTCAAAAGTGAGAAGAGACACTCTCATTAAATTTTACAAAGTTATGTCAATACCAACCTGCTTATACGGGAGTGAAGTGTGGACAATGACAAATAAAGATATATCAAGACTGCAGGCAGCGGAAATGAGATTCCTTAGAGCGGTAGCGGGATATAGCCTTTTGGACAGACAAAGAAACACAAATGCGAAACGAGCTAAATGTAGAAAGTCTTATAGAGAAAGTCACCAACTACAGACTCTCATGGCAAGATCATATGTTGCGAATGAACAACGACAGAATTCCTAAACAAGTGGCAAATTATCAGCCGAGAGGAAAAAGGAATGTAGGACGTCCCAGAATGCGCTGGAGGGACCAAAATTAAGCGGCGTAACAGGTATTATGCCTTAATACTTGAAGATAAGAAGAAGAAGAAGAAGAAGAAGAAGAAGAAGAAGAAGAAGAAGAAGAAGAAGAAGAAGAAGAAGAAGAAGAAGAAGAACCTTTTTTTTCATGCCTCCAGGATGAAAGAAGGCGATTTCAAAGGAAACGATCACGCTGGTTTTGAAAATGATTATAAAAATTTTCTATCACGCAAGGTATCCAAGGTATATACGTATTTAGTATTTGAAATAAACAAATTCCTATCCTAATTTCCACATCGTCAGTCCAGTTACATTACTACAAAATTTTATGAGCATGCTTCAAATGAGGTAAGAACAAGTTAAAAATGGAATACGCATATTCGTGCAATATTATGCAAACATTAGAATTGTTTGTTGATATTCTCGACAACATTGGTAGAGCGAATGACAATGATTTGCGTTTTCCCTACAGCCACAATCTAAGGTTCAGTGTACAAGTAACACAACATTGGTGAGCAGCTCATGGTTGGTGCTAATCACAAACACGACAGCCAAAGTATAAAGATTATGCAAGTTTTGTGATTTTATATATATATACACACACACACACCCCTTTGAAGTTTGGGTGTAAATCTTCCACAAACGTAACTGTTAGTTACGCTTGGCTGTTTTTACGTAAGTTACCGGGTTGATTGGCACACTTTCAATGTGAAATGATTTGCATTTTATCGAACCGATTCAATTCTACAGATCATGTGACGAATTATTTCACTTTATAAAAACTATAGAACTATAATGTAAATGCATTTGAAGCACACGCAAACCAGACTCGAACTTCACGCGCGCGGGTACAGTACCACATGACACCGACCGACTCAGAATCTGCCACCCCAACAGTTGGATACTTGTATACTTGCGGTAAGGTAAGGGACTAAAATACGATGACTGATGCGCAGTAGGAAACATGAGGATGCACGTGACTTGTTTTCAAAACATCCACTAAGACCTACTAGGCTACTAAGACCTACTACTACTTAGTCTCGTAATTGAGCGCGACTACGAGAGACGAGAAAGAAGATGACACTTTTTCAATACACGAGGCAAATAAACACGAAAGCTTAATTTAGTTGATATCTCATGAATGTGGCGTAGATGAACTGAACAAATATTTTATTTTTAATTAGATTTTAATCGTATTGATTCCATATGTATCTTAGAGCATAAGGAGCAATTTAAATGTATTTGCAAGAAAATAGGTATATTACGGTATATTTAAAAACTGTGGCATGATATCACATTTTTATTGTGATATTCGTAATCTAGGAATGAAATAGTGTATGTTGCGCACACTACCTTCCTGAAGGTAAATATCTTGCTCCCTAGTGTTGTTGTTGTTGTTATTGTTGTTGTTGTTCTTCTTCTTCTTCTTCTCCTTCTCCTTCTCCTTCTCCTTCTCCTTCTCCTCCTTCTCCTTCTCCTTCTCCTTCTCCTTCTCCTTCTTCTTCTTCTTCTTCTTCTTCTTCTTCTTCTTCTTCTTCTTCTTCTTCTTCTTATTATTATTATTATTATTATTATTATTATTATTGTTATTATTATTATCATCATTATTACTATTATCATTATTGAAGTCACTTAAATAGTTAATAGTCGTAAAGACCGAGAGAAATAATGGCCCAGGCCACAAAATATTTCTCATGTTCTACTAATTTTTTGAAGACATTGGCAAAAACATTAGAGCATTTAAAAACCTTGTATTTAATGGGGTAGACATTCCGTGAAAGGGGAGGGGCACGTGAATACGACATTGACATACGTTTGTTATGAGTGCTTCACAGGCGCAGTGGGCCGGCGCCGCCGCCGGGGGGGGGGGGGTCGCCGGGGGCGGCTGCCGCTGCTGCGCCGAGCCCAGTTGCGTCCGCGGCGCCGTCGAGGCAAGTTGCTCTGGCAATCGTGTGCGGTCTCTGCCCGGGCATCCCAAACACGCTGGTGTCAACTTGGCGGAAGGAACCGTCTTCGAAGCAAGTTACTGTGAAAAGTTTATACTCCCGAAAAATGTGCACCGTTCAGATTTTCATGTCGTTAGTTGTGTTCTGTGTGTAGTCAACGTCAAAATTTATTAAGTGCTCCATATGCGTATAAAATTCTACAGATGTGCTGTTAGAAATGAGAAATGTATAAAAAAGTGTAAACTTCAGAATTTCGAACAAATTCCATTTAGAAACGTTACTTTCTGAGAATATTTCTCGGGTAATAGGAAGTTGAGGCTACAATTTAAGGACAGCATGCTCTGGAAATATTGAACTGTAGCTGGCTCCAAATAAGACTAAACATCTTAAGTGCATTACAAAGTCCATTATCTATGAGAAGTGTTGATACAAGAAGAGGATTTCAGAAGCTGACGGCAGCATGTCTCTCTTCTACGGTGGACGCGTCGTGTGCATGCTGGTGGTCGCAGCGCTGTCTGTTGCAGGTAACAGGTTTGATGACGATAAAGAAATGATATGTCAAAACGTATGTCATGTTACATTGTTGGTCACGCCCCTCCATTCTTTTCGGGTCTTATCATCGTTCAACAAGAACCCCCGCTAGCTTAAAGCTCCACGCTTCCAAAAAGAACCTGATGACAGGGCACATTGTTCGCCCAGTGGATTCCAAGTGGTCAGCGCTCTCACGGGAGGCTTAACGGAGAGCTGGACCTGGAGTGTAAAAGACGCCAATAAAAGTACATTATTACGGAATAACGGCGCATCGTATAAAAGAACCGACTGCTCTGATCCTAATTAAATGCGCAGCTATCTTGTAAGATCTCCATTTGAGCCTAAGCCGAGGTGGGTGGAATGCACTGTCACGTGATTCCCATCCTAACACTCGCTCCCGCACGCGGAGCTGCCGGGGAAGCACACGTGTTGTAGGCCGAGAAACAGGTTTGCTTTGGAGAATGGTTGCTTTTTTACCTCTGCGTAGTTGGTCAGAGAATGTAAACCTTTCGAGATGTCGATCGATTGTGTCATCCTTCGTAAATTGTACATTTTATTTGGTTGTATGTTTTAATTAATGTTGTTTGTTGTTGTTTGTTAATGTTGGTTGTTTGTTTTGTTTTAATTAATAAGCAGCGGTCTATGTAGTTAGAAAGAAAGAGCTGCCAACTTCTAAGATCTTCGGTTGCTGGGTTTGAATAAACATAGTTGTAGTTGATAAAAGATAAATAAGCCAATAGAGATTTTAGCCATAAATATTCGGCATATAATATCAATTAAACTAACGTTCGTTAAATAGAAGGGGGATTTCTATCCGCACATTAAAAAAATACTTTAAAATAGAAGAAAAAATAGTTAATATAACAATGTTATTCGCCTTGCATTACTCAAGTAGCTTGCCAATAACGAATATTCATTTCGGGATTTTCGAATGCAGTGACTTTTCATTGCACAAATTCCTCCAATAAATACGCATTGAAATAATGAAAGTTATGAACATTGTTTCCCGAATACAATAAATAGCACTTTCGTCCTTTGGTGCATTTACAACATACCAGAAAATATTGGTATTGAAGATAAAAATAAATATACTGTTAGCAAATGAAAGAATTCTTCCCACAAATATTTATTAGTTGGGGGGATTTTGTGTAAAGTGGTTATAATATAAAAATGGACTAGTTTTGTTCTTGGACTAGTGACTCGATTTGCTTTTCTTGAAAGGGGTGTGTCTGCATATAAGGTATTTTAAAAGTGAATTACATTCCATAGGTACTTACCAAATCTGGCTAAAACGCACTGGCGTAACATTGGGGCCCGGCAGGCCCACAATGCGGGCGGGCCCAGGTATTAGAGGGCCTGTTTTTAGGCTGAAGGTTTTGCGATTGTAAGAATTGCTAGAGTAAGGTTTTGAGATTGTCTATATAGTAATTATAGACTGAATATGAATTTGTTAAAGAATAGTTTTATTATTTAAGGCACTGACACTATTGGTGTTTGCTATATTACTAGTCATAAAGGGGGCCCGGATAAAAGTTTTGAGGACAGGCCCGCACTCATTTCGTTACGCTACTGCATAAACGCAAAGCTCCGAAGAGGTTTACAGCATGAAACCTAAGGTCACGTAGATGTCTAGCAATATCAAGGACAACCATTTGGCATTGCCTCCAGCATTTGAACCGTCTTTGCCGTTCGCAGGTCAGAGAGCATCGCAGACGCGCCGCCGAAGCGCTACGCCGGGAACTGGCGAGATCGAATCCATGGCCAATTTTGCATTAACGGTACGTGCGGATTCTTCATGGTTTTGTATTAACATACATGAAATAAAAACAGTGGATTGTTCTGCATGTTATTTTCTAGAAGACACTGTCTTAAACGTCACAGGAGTGACATGTTTATTTCATTTGGCATGTTCCTATAATAATCATATTGCATAAACAGTATATTCCACTTTTATTAGTAAAAAGCATGATGAAGACACAATAGCTTAAAAATTAGGGAATTTTTGTAGAAATGAAAATTATTTTCGGTTATATAGTGTTTCAAACATCGCAGAATCAAAATATAATAAGTAGTCTTGCGTTAACTCAATGGAACAGAAAATACGAAGCAACGAAACAAACGAGAAGAAAAGTAATGTGTCATTACTATTTGTACACTCATAACAATATTAAATCCAGGAAATCCTAAATAACAAAATAAATGTTTCTAATATTTCATTTGGGTGTCCTCTTGGTTTCATAACAGCATGGTATCTTCGGTGCATAGATCTAACGAGGTGACTGTATGTTTGAGGCGTGATGGTTATCCATTCTTCTGGTAGTTTTTTTTTCCGATCTTATTTTCAGGACTCACGCTTTACGAACTCTACTTTGCGAGCTTTCCTTTTCAAAATTGCCTACAGATGTTCGATTGGGTTCAAGTCTGGAGATTGTGCTGGCGTTTACAGTTGTTTGGGGACATACAATATTAACCATTTCTTATTAATTCCTGCAGTACGCTTGCTATCATTCTCATGTTGGAACATGTAAATCGTTGGCATTCCCAATTACACAGCACTTTGCATCAAATTCCCGTTTCAGGATGTCGTTATATAAAGGTTTGTTCATAATGCCTTTTATTGATTAATTAACATTTCACACTCCTCTTCTCGACATACAACAGTGTTCGGCAGTTTCGAAAATACTTGCATTTAAAATAAGCATTTTAATACGTATTTCGATACTTTTGTTATTTGTATTTTGTATCAAAATACATATTTGAACATGTAGTTTGTATTTGTATCGAAAACCCTTTTTTTGATAGTATTTTGCATTTTCGAAATACAAAAATACGTTTTATTGATACGCCATTGAAAATTTGAAATATAACATACAGTCAAAGCTGAAAAGCACAAAAGTCGATAACACAAATTTTTGATGTTTCAAAGCCGTTTTTCATTCCCTGCAGCAGTATTTTAAAGAATGTTTTCGCTAACACAAAATATTGGTTAATTAAAGAAAATGTATTTCCGGAGGCAAGAAGAGATATCGATTTTGGAGACGTTATATTAATGTATCACCACATATCTGGAAGGTGGTTGTGCGCACTGGTTAAAAGCTTGTGCTTTGCACCGTGTAAAGAGGTAAACTTTTGGGAGTGGAAATTCATAAATCATTAAATTTTGCTATTTTTTATGAAATTTATTTCATTGTTATTGAATAGTTAGGTGCAAAAAATCTTTGTAAGGCTGCCAAACAGACAATACTAAGTGGTTTCTACAATGCGACCACAAACTTTAAGACACACTTAAAACTGAAAGTAATAAGCAGTAGTGTAATAAATTTTAAAATGCACACCATGGTGTACAACAGACTGAATTTCACTGGTCATTTCTTTACACTAATAGATAATTCGTCTTGGTGTGATGAGCGAATTTGAGAACGCTGAAAATTAGTGGTCCAGGAAATAAAAATCACATAGGGAAAAATAAGCATAACTGAGAATAGAGACACTAATGCCAAGAAGTTAAAACAAACAACCTTAACAAAGGTTTTCTTCAATTCGTGGAAAAAAGGAAAATACCAAACAAAATTTGATGATCTTGTTCCAAAATCGATGTTAATGGAATGAGATCCTCATCAGTTATAATTAAAGAAACATTAGTGATACAATGTTTGAAAAGTGTTGAAGGAAACGTGACCAATTGTATACAATCATAAACCGTATCGAAATTTTAAGAAATAAATTGTGAAACTGGGTCACTATTAGTTGTATTCTGTATTTTTAAAAGTATTTTAAAATACTATTTATATCTATAAATGTTTTTATGGAAGTATTTTGATTTGGAATCTAAAATACTTTCTTCAAGTATTTTGCCCAACTCTGATTCAACCCCATATCATTATAGATTCACAACCGTGCTTCAGTGGGAACAGTATTTTCCACTTCATTGCCAGTATTTACTTTTCTGCACACTCTGGGATGCTGTGTCAACCAAAAATTTTTATCTTTGTCTCATCTGACGAAATAACATTGTCCTAGATTTCTTCGTTCGTGTTTAAGTGTTCCTTTGCGAACCTTAATATTTCTGCCCAGTCCTTCTTTGCTAACATAAGGCTGTTCTCAGGGAACACTTCGTGATACACATGTCTATGAACACCCTTCGAACAGTAGGGGCACTTTTGTTTTCCAGTCACTTTCGCGAGTAGAGATTGCAGATGTGGCACTCTCGAAGTGGTTTCTTGCAATCTCTCACATAATTAACCGCTCTTCTCTCTCGTTGAGCTTCTTTTTCTTACCATTTCTTTTGGCATTTTTGATCTCCTCTGTACTTAAATTACTATGCGATTTGTTCACCAACATCCTCTTTTTCTGTAAGAATATACTCTCAGGGCTAAATTCGCAATAACCTTTTGATATCCTCACTACTTTCCTCCGTCTTAGGCACTTTCACCTTTATTGACTCCAATGTCGCACTAAATCTATTACCGTCTTAAACCCGCACCACAGCTCTGCTGATAAAAGTAACGAGTTGTGGGGCCCAATTTATACCAAAATTCACACTAGGTGGTTCAAGTGTATAAATAAGAGGTAGGTAATTTAGCCAAGCTGAAGAGATTTTAATTCCCACATTTTTCATACGCATTCTTTTTCGAAATATACATTGTTTCTTTCTCGCTATGGAGTAGAGGTTCTCGCTACGGAGTAGAGTTAAAGTAATTTAAAGCTGCGAATTTTCGACAGAAAAACTATTATTACAGGACCCTAGTAAGGCAAAAGTGGATTAATCCAGTTGCTAAATATAGAAAGATTCCTCTCTAGAATCCATGTTTTGTGAATCCATTATCCCTAAAAAATCGAATGACGGCAAAACGTCTGTCAGTCTGTGAACAACGCTAGCGGCTAATCCTTTCAGCCGATTTCCTTAAAAGTTGATATTCCGCAATCGATCTGACAAATGTCGCGACCCCTTGAATTTGAAATCTATATTTTAATTCTGAAGGGTACTTTATATGAAGCATCTGAGACATTTTCAAAATAAAAAAAAATGGCTTTGAATTATTTTTTGTTGCTGGATAGTGGTAAGTACGTTTAAGAGAATGGCGTGGGTCTCATGATCATTAAATTTTTTCCAAAATTGCAAAAGTTCAAAATTTTTTAGGAGTCTTACTACAATTAAAATATTAAAGATAATTTTTCCCTTGGTGAAATCTTTTCCTTAAAATATTTTGAAATAGTCATGTGAAAGTTTTCGAAAATGTTACTACTTTTCGCGTAATTTTGCGTGAAATAAGGGGAAGAAAGCACGTTCTGTTTTTAGCACTAGTTTTATTAATAGTTCTTTTTTTCAATACACAAGAAGAAATAATCCCATTATAGTAATAAAAAACTATAGAATATTTCTTTTTCATAATGGATTCTACGAACATCAATACAACACACTGTATCTGCAGTGTAAATTGTATACACACGATATTTTTCTCGATTGCAAATGCAATAATAAATATATATATAAAATGAATTTATTTTTTATGTATGTAAAGGATCGATCTTCATTAAACCAATATGAACGAGACTGTAAAATAGATGAAATTAAATTTCACTAAAAATTATCCAATTTATTGTGTACCCAGTGTGTATAAAATACCCGTTGTTTTGTCTTTTCTTTACTAAGACATTGAACTTTCAGTTTTATACATGTTTAATAATTCTTCTATTAAGGGTACTACATTGTATCTCATTTTTCACAACCTTCGCCATTTTATGTAGATCATTTAACAATTTCCTTCCGAAGTTGGAAGTCAAGGTCGAAGAAAATCGGGTTGAAGATCTATTTTACTCCCATACTTTTCTTTGAGGAAGTTGCACTGTAAAGTCAGTCCTCCATTTCCCGCATCATTGTACTTGGGCGATATCTAGACATATTTCAACAGGTCTATCTAGAGGACAATATTGAAATGAATGGATAATTTCCCCATCTTTTTTAATAATTTACTTTAAAATATTTACTATATGTTTGTGCCTCGTATTTGGTCTGCCACTGAAGTAAATCTTAATTCCTTTGAAAATATTTACAATATTTTTAATTTAATGGAGTGGCTAGCTCTGGTTTTAATTAGATTTCTGGGCGTCAGCATACTCAAGCTTCTCAGGGTACTTTACTTGTTTTCGTGGGCCTGGAAATACCGCTCGTGCGAGTATTCGTGTGGTAAACAGTTTAATTATCGTTAGGAAATGTTTGGCACTACTGTTACTCATAAATTAAACAGTTTACAAATTTTGTTTATGAATCGCCAGCGACAGTAAGTGTCGGCTGCCACAATTAATTTACTTCAAATTTTTTGTAATTAATTTTACCTTTCAACAATGTATCTATATTACTCTGTTTCTGTTTGATGGCCATCGAAATTCGACAAACAAAACACGCCTAACAATTCTTTCTCAATCTTAACGTTAACTTAATATCTAAACATAACTTGACCTTGCTATAATATTATCATTAATGTCTTTCTGTCACTTATTGCGTAAACTTCCCTTTTAAAGAATTTACAGCAATCTTGGCGTTGTCAATGACATCAGTGACTGTTCCATATTTCCACCTTGAGCTATTCTTACGTCCACACTGAATTTCAACCAATAAATTTGTACTCTTATTCGCGATCTAGTTATCTCACGAATATTACAGTCTTTTCTTCGATAAATCAATTTAAATTACTTCCCTATTCTCCCAATTCAAGTGGACCACATATTCATTTTCTGTCTCCTCGGACTAATTGCAAAAATATTTCAATTTATGCCCTGACGGCCATCGATGCTTCCTCTACCAAATCCAGCAGAGTTCTAACTAATCACGAAATATTTCTTCACAATGCCTTGACGCCATCGATCCTAACCCTACCAAATCTGTCATCATTCTGACCAAAATTGTTCGCTTACACCTTCTATCTGGCTTAACCAGTTCACTTGTTTTATTGTTATATTTCTTCCTCGATGCGCTCTTGACGTGCCGTAACCAAGCATCAAGCGTGTTTTGTCCTCTATCAGCAATAGCCTATAATATTTATCTCCTTTATTTTTTTTAAAGTTCTTAAATTTTCCAAATCGTACTTAATCCAATTAATATTTTGGAATTTCTGACATACTCTCAATGTCTAATTTTCATTTGCGTCATTGCGGAATTCCTTCTATTTCGCCAGCTATTTGACATTAAAGTTTTGCTTGAAAATGCCAAAAATCTCTTCAGGTATTTTGCGTTGCGTCAATATCGAAATACAATATCGCCAATATCGAACAACTTTCGAAATAGAAAAGAGACACATTTTATAAGCCATATTTCACCTAACGTAAGAAAATATTTAAAGCAGTCGTTCTTTCTAGTTTTCAGTTTCATTTCGAAGTAAAAAGAAAATTTAAATATACGATCTCGAATTGCTAATCGCACAGAGTATTCATTCAATTATTTAAACATCTCATAATATTTTGTTTTATTTCAAAACTAGATGACAAGCTACATACCGTAACTGCCCCACAGGGACATAAAACAATTATGACTACCACAAATAGTTTCGAATCGTGAAATAGTAAATGTGTATGACATCGTCCCCAAAAGGACGATAACAAAAACAGTATTTCTTCAGCTTTCATTCCTTGTTTTACTCCTCTCCGATAAAAAAAACAACCAAATTTATAACTACACCTACAGTGCCTGTGAATCTTTAACCATTCCGTTGACACCGATAAAATGACCGAACAAAAGGCAACGCCAAGGAAGTCGCGTGCCAAGCATCTTTGCTAGACGCTTCTGCGCGTTGGTGCCACAGGTGGTGGCGGGCCAACCCACCGCCCTCTCCCAGCGGCTGCTTCAGTTTCGCCCCGCCCCAGGAGGGCCGGCGCCACCGCCGTCGGACGTATGGTACCACGTGGCCAGCTCCCTTCCCGCCTCCCACGGCTTTCTGTCTCTCGTCGACCGCCCGCAGCAGAAGGTAAGTGGTAAAGCCCATTCACGATGCAAACATAAACATAAGCACGGCGTTAACATAAAAGTTACGACACACGTCCATAAGTGGACTCATTCACAATGCGTACGCATAAGCATAACACGTAAGACGTTAACTTAAAAGCTTGCAAGCTTCTGTGCTTATGCTTAACTGAGACGTAATAAATTAACCAATCACAGTACAGTAACTCAAAATCGAGAATCGAAAGAAGAGCGAAGTCAGACGAACTAATGGCATATGGGCCATGGACACACTCGAAACCACGAAATCGATTCTCATATCCAACCAATAGTAAACTAGAATGTCTCTCAGCCAATAGAAACTCTTATTTTGCTTAAGTTTATGTTAGACATTGTGAATACTTCATATTAATGTTTACGTCTATGTGTTATGCTCATGTTTACGTTTGCATTGTGAATGGGCCTTAACTATGTGCGCGTAATGTCCGGGCCAACAGGGCCCGCAAAGCGGGCGGGCTCAGGAAAAAGAGGGTCCGTTTTAGGGGATTTTTTTAAAACGTATTTAAGGTAGTAACACGACTTGTGATTGCTATACACTTTTATAAAAGGGGCCCGGCTAAATGTTTTGCGGGTGGGCCCTCACTCATTTCGTTACGCTACTGTACGTGCGTCTTTCTTTACTCTGTGTACTAAGGTCTTTGAATCGGCAATTGGAATTATCTGAGTTATGCAAAACTCAGTGAAATAGTTATCAAACAGAAAATTAATTGAAGGAACTGCCGGAGATTATAATTATTATACTGCCGGAGATTATTACACGATGTATCTTGTAATTTCATGCCTTGCAACTGCTTTAAAACGTGAGGCAAATATTTTTGGGGCAGAAAATGTTGACTTGGCCCTTTTCTAGCGCTGGTGTACTACTTATTGATACGATTTGATATTAATATACGTGCGTAGCTTAAAACCAGCGGAGATGCTAATTACATTTCAGTTCACTTTTACATTAAATTTTATTTACATATGCAGATTTTTCTAGAAAATAAATAAAATGTACTTTAATAATAAAAAAGAATTATAAAAATAAGTTAATGACTTTATCGAGGTGGCTAAGAGCGTTCTAACTTTTTGTTATATTACTTCCTAATTTGTACTTATTTAAGGAAACTGAGTAAGAATATCATATAATGTGTTCAGTACAAAATGGTTTTTAAAAACGATTTTCTGTTGAAAGTATTCGAACTTATCTTGATTTGTGTAATATTTCTCTAAGACGTACACACTTCTAACAATGACGATTCACTATCAGAAAACCCATTACCTTATCGAAGTACGTAAAGAATGTAAATTGAATTAATGCATCACTCATCATTAATCATTGGTACTCTTGTAAATGATTATTAGGAATTAAAATATCAAAGGTGGGGAGAAATAAAAAGTTATTAGACATTAAGGAAATCGCAGTATATTTTGTTATCCAAGTGGTATAAATGCTTGTTATTAAACTTTCTGAAAGTTTCAGTAGCGCAGAAAACTAATAAATAAAACTAATGTTAATTAGCTTAATCCATGAAATTTCAATTGATCTTATTCACAGCTCTAATTATCAGATATTATTAAAACAAAAAAACAAAGCGAAACTTTCTAGGAGTTCATGACATATTTTTTTTTCTTTTTTGTGCGAAACGATTACTGGTCAATGAAGAAAATAAATTTAAATAAGTTAACAATATATTCTTAAAATGTTTCATCTCGATGGGCTAAGGTAACTTACGGAAACACAAGCGGTATATTTGCTTGCGCTCTAAATGTACGATGATTTCCAAATACTACTGTATAACTTTGACGCAATTTCAATAATTACACTGAAGAGAGGAAAAATAAGAAAACAAGCGACAAAAATGTAAAGTACGGTGCATAAAGTGTTATAGACAATATGTTTAAATTCGAGAGCGTAGGCTTCCGCGGCCGGAGTCAGTATTTAATTGGCAGTCCGGGTGACTCCGTGTCCATGGCAAAGATACTGACGTTTCGGTCGCCATACTGCGACCTTCTGCGACCTAAGGTCGCAGAATGGCGACCGAAACGTCGGCATCTTTGCTATGGACGCGGCGTCACCCGGACAACCAATTAAATATGTTTAAACTCCATTGAAAGCTTGTGGATTGAGCAGGAATAAACACATTTGTTAAGAAATTAGAATGATAGGATCAACATTATATGAGGAGGTAATGACTTTTGGAGGTATTTAATGAAAAGAGATCCTTCTCCTGATTCGGGTGTGGCGCCGCGCAGGTGTGGCGCTTCTCGCAGGCGGACGTGGACGCGCAGCGGGTGCTGCTGGTGCCGCCGGAGTCTGCGCCCGCGCAGCCGCTCGCGCTGCAGCTGCGCGCCACGCTGGGGCCTTCAGGGGCGGAGGCGGCGCCGCCGCGCACGCTGCGCGTCCGAGTGCGCGAGCCGGCAGCCGCGCCGCCCGCCTTCCGCCAGCCGAACCCCGTGCTGCGGTTGGATCAGGTGCGCCCCCCCCCCCCCCCCCACACACACACACACACGCCGCCCGACAAATCCTTCTCATTCCTTCACTATCATTCATTTATTGTTAGTGTTGTCGCTGATTTTGAACGATGCATTTGGTTCCTTCAAAAATCCTTCAAAGGGCTCCTTCAAATTCAAAGTTCCTTCAAAAATTCCTTCAAAGGGCCTATTCGCCCTTCTCTCTGCATTTGTTCATCGCAATTGGTATTCGTAATATAAGTAGTTGCATTAACGTAAAAATATTTTTGTTTGGTTTATTGATGGTAATCTGCATTGATGTTTTACTATGCAACAGCACTCAGAATAGAATGCACTTGAAAAATTATTTTGGTGAGCCCATTGCACTCACTTCATTAAAATCGCGAAAAAATAGAGTAATTTAAGGATACTGATAAATCAAGATGTGATACTTACAACATTGTGATTATCTCTCACATGCAGTAACCAGTGTTTTTATTTATTCCTAGGTGACCAAAC
Source organism: Gryllus longicercus (assembly GCA_038098605.1). Lineage (NCBI taxonomy): Eukaryota > Metazoa > Arthropoda > Insecta > Orthoptera > Gryllidae > Gryllus > Gryllus longicercus. The sequence continues at coordinate 1,145,309 of JAZDUA010000199.1, read as the reverse complement.
TCGACATTGGAAAGCAGTATTTTGAGATTGAAGGGATAGATGATGATGATCCCAACTTAATATTTGTAGTTACAGAAGCACCTGTAAGTGGCTCACTTTTATTTGTACATGACAGAAAATCTGCGGTTAATCTTCATGGAGGTATACAATAATTTACGAATTTAATCTGAAGTTTTGTAAACTGAACTGTTACCATTGGCTCATTAACTTCTTTTCAGGACAGGAATTTTATCTCAAAGACTTTTATAATGGATCAGTGCAGTACAGATATCATGGTGACAAAAGCAAGATGAAAGATTCTTTTGAAGTTCTTGCAACTGATGGGAATTTCGAGATATCAAATCATTTTACCGTGGAAGTTTTCTCCAAACAAAACAAAAATGATGTTAGAAGAGATAAAATATCAGTAAATCCGCTCGTCTCTTCTGTTCAGTTTGCAAGCGAGTCAGAATCCATTTTGGTGTTTGAAAATACCACACTGGTTCGAGTGCCAGTGCACCGAACAGGCGATGTAAGTCAAGAAGGGTTTGTAGGGTGCTTCACAAGTACGGAAAATAAAGAATTTCCGTCGGCCACACCCGGGCAAGACTTTGAACCAAGAGCACGTGGTGCAAACAGTTCACTGTTAATATTCCAATCAGGAATAAAAACGGTTTATTGTGAAATTATTATCATTGATGATGATGTATACGAAAACGAAGAAGAATTTTCTCTCAATCTGGAGTTAGTCCCAGGAAACATTATTTCATCTTTGCTGAATAGGACACAACTCAGAATAACGATTTCAGACCTTGACGACAAGCCAACTATTCAATTTGATCGAGAATATTTTACTGTTTCAGATAATACTTACAGATTTAATCCTGGCATCGCCACATCTATTACAATAAATGTAAGTTATATACGTAATAAAATATATATATATATATATATATATATATATATATATATATATATATATATATATATATATATATATATATATATATATATATATATTTCTTCAATTTTCAAAATTTTGCATGTAAATTAATATTTATTTTCTTTTGGAAAGTGATCAAGAGGTCTTATTGTCTAGGTACTGAGAACTGGAGATTCTTCTTTACAAAGCCGGGTACACATAAGCACACAAGATGGTAGTGCCGTAAAAGGCCTAGATTATGAACAATTCTCAACATCCCTATTGTTTGGTCCTGGAGATACATTGCGTGCCATTAATATTTCAGTTCTTCAAGGGCAAAGGCACAATCGACAACGAAGACACGATCGTGCTTTTTATGTGGTCATTAATCCACACGATATATTGGGGGCGGTGCTAGGGGAGGCATCCACCGTTACAGTGTTCATTGCGCCACCCGACGAAGGACAAAGGTTGAAACTGTTTCCATGCGAACCTATAATTTTATCCTTTAAAAATGGAAATATTAGCAACTTTACTAATGTAGTATCTCCTGGGTATCCTTTGGTTTGTATTAGCTCTTGTAATAAACATCACCCTCTTTTTAATACGACTAGTAAACTATGCCATCTGACAGGTATTGAAGATTCAAATAACACTTACTTTTCATGGGAGATTGCTCCTCCTTACAAGGGAACAGTTAGTCGTATAACAACACATCTCCCTTTCCAAGAACTTTTTGAATCTACAGTATTTGCTGATGTACATTCTAAAATATTAGACCCTTCGTTTTTTGGCGAAAATTATAAAGTTCGTTGTGCTACAACTCCAGTAGAAGGTAACGGCCTTCCACCATTGGGGATACCAATCAAAAGCCAAGAAATACTTATCGGAGGAAAAAATATTAGTAGGTGTCCCATACGTTCTACAGAACTAGAACTATTTAATGGTGAACATATTGATGATAGCTCAGTATTTACTACAACAATGAAATATGTAAGTTCATCGGAGAGAAATTCAGATCGTAGAAACAAAATTCATATTAAAGTGGAAGTCCCTCATAATGATGGAATGCTACCATTGATATCTACATCGCCATTATCAAACATCCATTCACTACTCTCATCAAGGCACCATAGTAGTGAGCACACATGTTCCAATTTGCCTCCATCAGGGGTCTTCTTGAATACAGTCCTTGATAAGTGAGTGTATATTTTATTGTAACTCAATTCATACATGTTTTTACTATTTCGTTTTCATCTAAATATTTGTGACTTTTTGCAGTATTGTGAATAGTTCTCTACTGTATTCTTCAGAAGGAAATGTAACAAATCTCCTGTACAGGCATTTAAATTATACTTCGTGTAAATGGACGTTCGAAGGATGGTTTTATTTCAGTCAATTAATAGAGAACTGTCATGGAAAAATTTCTTCTCAACATCAGGTGAATATTATCACTGAATAAAACATAATTTAATGAAATTATTTTAATATAAATTCCTTTAATACAAATTCCTTCATTTAATAATTTTTATATCTACTTTTAGAACTGCACTAACACAGTCGAAAAGATGCTTATGATTGCTATTATACGCCATGTAGGATACAAGACACGATCAGAGCTGGGTGAGTGTACAAGTACCTCTGTACATTGCATTGCACCATGCAAACGGACCCGCTGAATTACATCATACTCGACTACTAGTTTCATTCCATTACTCAACATCTTTGGGTCACAGTTTACAGCAAGACTATAAACAGTCCGACGCAGACATTCAGGTAAGAAACGTGAAATTTTCTTGCATTTGAAGGATTCCTGTGATAGTATCAACAATCTTCTTTATTTTTACAGACGTTGTAAATACCATGGGTTTTCAATATTTATATGTATGATTTACAAATTAAAATATTGCGCTTAAAATTTGGACTGTACAGTAAAATATCTCTAGTTGTCACAATTAAGATCATTTTTATAGTTTCATTAAATTTATTGGTATAAAGTACTAAATTGTTGTATGAAACTGAATGGGCAATTTGCATGCCTGTTTCTGAATAGATACCTTGCCTACAGTGACCCACTTTTAATTTGTTATATTTTATTGATTTTTTCCAAACCACGATTTTGATTCAATCATGGCCAAGTGAACATTGCAAAATAGTAGTAAGATACTTCACTCGGTAATGCCCAATCGGCATTTGGCATTCCACCCCTGAACATGATTGGGTAACTTTTAATAAAAAGTCCGCAAAAGTACCCAATAATATTACATTGTTACACTGCAAATATTAATAACACGCTTTCAATTTATTCGTTAAAAATAAATGAAGGGAAAAATAAATTATCTTTGTTCTATACTCCTCATCGCTAGTATGCATAAAATTCAATCTGCAAATTTGAAACAAGTGGGAAGTCTTGCACACTTATTTTTAAAATGTGCTTGAAGTGTTTACTACTGATGTCTTTACTCTAGTTACAGGGCAACGGAACTTTCTTGTTTCTTGTTATCCCTTCATAAGTTACGAAGGTCGCCTTTTATGTTTCGGTATTTGGCAACCCTGGTGTTGCAATCTGGCAACTGACAGCTCTATCGTAAAGTTGGATGTTTTGAGGTTATACGTACTCGGAACTTGACATACGAGTGCTATTTGTGTTGTTTATAAAAACTTAAAAGATTCATCTTGGCCCAAAAATCGAATGAAATCGTGAACATTTTCGTGCGATTATTTTTTACAACTTTCGACGTGGATTAACTCAGCAACAGTGCATGGATGAACTTTATTCAATTTTTGGCGATGAAGCTCCATCAAGGACGAGTGTTTATCGATGGTATGGTGAATTCAATCGTGGTCGTAGTTCACTCCAAGACGAATTTCGCGAAGGTCGTCCAAAATCAGTTGTTGTTCCGAAAACCATTGATGCTGTGCGTGAACTGATATTGCAAGATCGTCTTGTGACCTATCGTGAGATTGAGACAACCTTAGGCATTAGTGGGACCAGCATACATTCAATATTGCATGAACATTTGACTGTCAAAAAAATTTGTTCTCGTTGGATCCCACACAATTTGTCAATCGCTCAAAAAACGGCTCGTGTCGATTGGTCGAAAGAAATGCTCAAAAAATACGATCGCGGTGCTTCGAAACACGTCTATGACATCGTGACAGGTGATGAATCGTGTATTTACGCGTATGAGCTCGAAAGTAAACAGCAGTCGACTGTCTGGGTGTTTCAAGATGAGCAAAATCCAACAAAAGTGGTTCGCGCACGAATCACTTCCAAATAGATGGTCGCCTGTTTTTTCGGAAAAACTGGACATGTCGCAACCGTACCACTAATACAACACAGAACAGTCAATTCTGAGTGGTACACAACGATTTGTTTGCCAGCTGTCTTCCAAGAAATCAGGAAAACCAGCCGCCGAAGACGGATCACTCTTCACCACGACAATGCGAGCTCTCACACATCGGCTCAAACAACTGCATTTTTGAGCACCCAAAACATCGATTTGATGAGTCATCCACCGTATAGTCCTGACTTGGCACCGAATGACTTCTTTTTATTCCCGTACGTAAAAAAACAAACTGAGAGGTCAACGTTTTTCGACACCTGAAGAAGCGATTGCTGCATTCAGAATGCATGTTTTGGAGATACCTCAATCGGAGTGGCAAAGTGCTTCGACAATTGGTTAAAACGCATGCAAAAGTGTATAGATCATCATGGGGAATATTTTGAAAAACAATAAAGTGATTTTCGATGATATGATGAATATTTGTTTTTGTTCTCTAATCCTGAAATATAAAAGGCAACCCTCGTTTATATACCCCACCAATTTCATGATGCATCAAGGAAATATATAGTTCGCAGCACACTCTGCCGCCAGATTTTGGAAAAAATGGATATAGCTTGACATCGATTAGCATGCGATGCAAATGTCCTGCTAAATCCGGCTGATTACCGATCTTCGCCACCAGAGTTCCATTTCGAGTTGGCGTCTGCGCAAAGGCTCAAAAAAGTGCAATCGATTGCTGTACTCTATGCCGTACTTGAACACATGGTGGAAAGATGTGGGTGAGTTACTCTGGCGCACCGATTTTTGCTCGTTCTGCACCAGTTTGCATCACGAATTACGTAACCACAGCACGGGCACTTCGTTTGAAAAGCTACACCAGACGCTTACCGCCATGTTGCTTAATAAGCGAGAAGTATTAAGAAACATTTTGAAAGTATTATAAAAGGACAATTTTCAACGGTAAACGAGGACCAACCAAAATAACCCGATGGAGGTATACAAGAGGCAATATTTAAAAGAAATGCTTCATTTTTCTGTTTCAATGACTTGAATCAAGGTGATAATTTTGATATCCGACTGCAGTGAAATTCTCGCTATTGTGACGCAAACTTGTGCCTGAAGTTCGATACGCAATAGCACACCCACGCCTTTCCATGTTTGAACTTCCCATCTGTGTTTGGAAACATTGTGATGCGATGCGATGAGATGATGCATTGATGCAATAATGAGTTAATGCGATGATGTGCCGTGATGGCTGGATGGCGGGATGGCTGGATGGCGGGATGGCTGGATGGCGGGATGGCTGGATGGCGGGATGGCTGGATGGCGGGATGGCTGGATGGCGGGATGGCGGGATGGCGGGATGACGGGATGACTGGATGGCGGGATGACTGGATGGCGGGATGACTGGATGGCGGGATGACTGGATGGCGGGATGACTGGATGGCGGGATGACTGGATGGCGGGATGACTGGATGGCGGGATGACTGGATGGCGGGATGACTGGATGGCGGGATGACTGGATGGCGGGATGACTGGATGGCGGGATGACGGGATGGCGGGATGACGGGATGGCGGGATGACGGGATGGCGGGATGGCGGGATGGCGGGATGGCGGGATGACGGGATGACGGGATGGCGGGATGACGGGATGGCGGGATGACGGGATGGCGGGATGGCGGGATGGCGGGATGGCGGGATGGCGGGATGACGGGATGACGGGATGGCGGGATGACGGGATGGCGGGATGGCGGGATGACGGGATGGCGGGATGACGGGATGGCGGGATGACGGGATGGCGGGATGACGGGATGGCGGGATGACGGGATGGCGGGATGACGGGATGGCGGGATGACGGGATGGCGGGATGACGGGATGGCGGGATGACGGGATGACGGGATGGCGGGATGACGGGATGGCGGGATGACGGGATGGCGGGATGACGGGATGGCGGGATGACGGGATGGCGGGATGACGGGATGGCGGGATGACGGGATGGCGGGATGACGGGATGGCGGGATGACGGGATGGCGGGATGACTGGATGGCGGGATGGCACGATTGCTACGATGCGTTACAATTTTCTCACATTGCACGCTCCGCTACTTTTTTTATGGATATCGAGGGCGCGCGTTGAGCCCCCGCTGGTGCGCAGGTGACGCGGGTGCACGCGGACGAGAGCGGGCGCTTGGTGCTGGAGTTCGAGACGGAGGCGCGCTTCCCGGGCCACTTCGTGCTGCAGCACGCGCAGCTGCCAGGGGCGCATGCGCAGCTGCTGCCGCCGGCGTCGGTGCCCACGCCCTTCGCCCTGCGCGCCGCGCCACGCGCCGCCCACCGCGCCGCGCGCCAGGCCTGGACTGCGCACAGCGCCTTCAGCCTGCAGGTACTCGCCTCTTCGCTCGCTCCGAGAGAAACCAATGCATGGATTCTGCCAGACACCGCGACTTTTTGGGGGTGTCTAGTTTGATACTGTAGCTCGACCACTTAGAATAGAAAAAGAACATCATGGCGTCGGTTACCTCGGGAGGCGTGGCTAAGCAATCCCCCATCGAAGGGTAGCTGAGTTGAACTCGAGGGCCGCCTGCAAAGATAACTGATTCATTCTTGCCACTTAGTTCTCACGCTTCAACACTCGAGAGTTCGGTACGTTCATTGAGGCCAGCCTGCCTTCTCCCCGCCCGCCCAGACCGTGGCGGCGGCGGCGGCGACGGCAACGGCGGGGGTGGCTCATCAAGGCGAGGAAGTTGGGCCTCTAAGGGCCGGTTTCACCAACAGCCGAGTAAAGTTGAGAGTAGTTACCCGAGAGTAAGCATTTACTCGAAGATAGTAACTCTCGAGTAGAATATAAGCGTTTCACCATGCTTCTACAGGGTTATTTTACTCTAGAGTACATACTCTCCGATTTATTCCGCGAATCAGCTGAACGCGCAATATTCGAGAGCGATTGAAGAGGCTGTGAGCAAGAGTGACGCTGGGAATCACTGCGGACCAACGCGAACCTTTGATTAATTCCTTATATTCTATCATTCATTTCAGTTTCGGAGTTCTTGGCGTTATCTTGTGCGGTGTTATCGTGATTTGAGTTGGCATAGTTTATTTCTAAGTTTTTGTATCTTTATTTCCTAATAAATATTCATTTTTCTTCTCTGGAAATGAGTTACTATTTTGTTAGCAATGAAGAAAAATTGGCAGTTCGTTTACCGATGGTGATGCAAATAAATTTGGAAACGGAAATGTTTAGTTTTTCAAATGTTGCTGATCTCGCGTTTTTCTAAATTTTATTATTATTATTTCTTTTATTTTGAATCTTGTATTCACCTTTGAACTATTTATAGTTAAAATGTTGGAAAGGGATTCTGGAACACAAGAAACCGTGCGCAAATGATCTCCCCCATACGTCACATAGTTTTTACTAAATAAATATTTCTTAGTACTTGTCACTTTAGTTATTATTTTTCCTTTTGTTATCGTATACGGTACGTAATACCTTCATTTCGTATCCACATGGACGAAAAATAAATTTACAAGTTCTCTACAGTTTACAATGTATCTGATGAAGTTAACGGCTGATTTGGTCAAACATAAGCTCGTGACAAAATCTAGATCGTCATAATTAAAACCAATCCATACTCTCTTGCACCCTTTGTCTTCGATTTAGTGGACAATATTCCGAATCATTGCTGGAATTGTCATTCGTAATCGTTCGTAATCGTCGAGCCGTAACAACACTTCGGAGGTACATGCACGTTGTAAACGGAATTTACTCCGTACTTACCCGACGGATTTTCGCAGTATAAAGTTACTCTCGAATTTACCCTAGTATAAGCGATTTACACTCGAGTAAAGTGTTGGTGAAACGCTCCAAGAAGTTACTCTCGAGTTAACATGATTCACTCCAAAGTAAACTCTTACTCTTTGTTTGGTGAAACCGGCCCTAAAAGAGGGAACCTTCCTCTCCGCCGCCTTTCGCGCAAGCGCAAGCGGGCTTTTTCTAAATGGTTGAGCTATAGTTAAGCACTTTCTAAAATGAATTAATTTTTTGACGGTGTACAATGATGTAGAAATAATGTTACCCTCTGCGTTGAAGATAAATCAGACTCTGGAAGTATTTGTAGACCAACAACTGGGTTCTTATTAGTTCTTTCGAACTAATCGCATGGCCGGCCGTGGAAGAGGTGGAGGGGAGGAGGTAAGCGATAAATGCATAGTTTTTTTTTCGTCTCTATTTTTAAGAACTGTCCACCCAAACAGATTGAAAGTGATTTGTCGTAAGATCGTCTTATACGGATGTCAGCCCCCAAGTACGACTTTTTGCCGAGTGATTGCGCATGATTTTCGAATGTCCTGGCGTGCGGGAGGGGGAGAAATGCAGTACTTTTTGTAGGGTGTTCTGCCTCTTAAACCTTCCAAACTATACTGATATCTGTATATCTAAAACTACACTATTTGATGATTTCTTCTCGTTTTTTTTTTCTTTTCGATAAAGCGGGCACCGGAATAAGATAGGCAAAAATGTCCCCGAGGATAAATATTTTTTGTGAAAAAAGAACAAAAAAAACGTATAAATTTAGAGAAGCTCAAGAGACTACACGGTAAGCTCGTGCAAATGAAAAGCACCATAGTGAATTCTTTGTACCCTGTACCATGACAACACCATAAGCAGTTCTGGGTGGACTCTGTAAATTATCATCCGACTGACGATTGCCACAAAACACCCTTGCCAGATCTTGCTGCCGTAGTCTCGGTTTATATTAAGTTCTAATGGCGCGTTTTGACAGGGAGAGCACAGACCTCCGAAGATTTGCTCTTCGGACAGCTGACCAGCAGAGGTTCGTCGCCTCGCAGCTGAATGCGAACCGATGCGGAGGCAAAGTTATGGAGGGCGACGATGGTCCCCATTCGATGCGCTAATGTTAGCAATTCCTGTTCCCTATTCTCGTCGTTTTATGGCTGTTTCTCACAGACTCCATTAAAATGTTTATACTTTAACGTTTTATCTTCTCTAAATTACGTGTCTCTTTTATTCTTCTCTAAAATATTCAAAATATACTTCGCTTAGTCTTCGTCGCATTTATCGATGACCTGACACCTTGTAACGCTTTCTAAAAGAACATTTTTTTGTTATTTAAGGTCGCATCAACTACTAGGTCATTAGCGACTAGTATTGCTGGTAACGGTTTGGTAACTGTGCGGGTGACACGATATGATGATGATAGGGGGTGAAAGGACTAACACAATACAACCATGCCCGAGACGGGACTCGAACCCGCGATCCTTCAGTCCGAGATCGCTACGGCACTACTGCCTTAGCAATCTCGGCCATCCGGACCTAAACCAACATTTGCGCCTAATTTAGGGCGATTTGTTGGTTCCCTCGTACCGGGCGGGCAGGGAGGGGTAGCGCGAAGTGCATGATTTTTTAGTTTCAGAAGGTTTTTATGAAAAATATTTTAAATAATAAATATTTTAAAAAATTTTATAAAGTATTTTAATAGTTTAATGTAAAAAAATTCGTGTCCTTATAAATCATGTTTCACATAAAACTTCCCACATTGACGTCATCAGGGCGCGGTGCGTGGTCAGCGCATTAGCGCGCTTTGGAAGTCGCATGGCGAAACGGACGTGGAGTTGATTTGTGCATTTACGTCCACCTAGCGTAGACCGTTTTAGTTCCATTTTTTCAGGATGCCACGATATTTAAATACGTTGTCCGTGGTCAATGTTTCAAAACAGTTATTGATACGTACTTTGCAAAAGGAAAACTAGTGGTACTCCAACATCACGTACTTTTTTACGATATTGTACATGGTTATGTAATATTGTAACATGAAAATTTCTGTTTGACACTTCTACCATTTTAAAAATTCTTAAAGAAACCATGCGCAAAAAATAATCTTTAAAAACAATTCAAACTTTTAAACGAAAAAAGTTTTCTGTCATAAAATGCATCTGTTGCATGAATACGACGTAAATATTTACGACGAAATAACAACAAAATTGAATCAAAAACGATAGAATCATTTTTTAAATTAAAATGTCTGAGGGTATCCCTCAAAATTAGAAAACATAGATTTCAAGGGGTCGCGACATCAGCCAGATCGATCGGGGATCATTTTGGACAAAATCGGCTGAACGGTTTAGCCATTAGCGATGTTCACAGACATTTTGCTACCATTGATTTCTCAGTATCAAGGAACCAGAAAGTATGAATTCTGGCTACACCACGCGTTTAAGGATTTTTTAATAAATTTTGCATCTGGATTTATCTACTTTTTTGTTGCAGGGGCTCTGTAATAAGTTTTTTTCAGACGAAAATTCGCCGTTTTTGCTTGCAGCATTCCATAGCTTTCTCTTTACCGCAGTAGCAGTAGCGAGAAAGTAAATGCAGCTGTCAATGCAGATATGTGGTTGAATTCAATTTAATAAAAACTATACGTGATTTACATTTTCATTAATTTATAGAAATCCTGCGTATATTTTAAATTAAGTTGCTAGCACAATTTCAAAGTTTTCTTAAATATTGCTCCAAATCCTTTCTTAAGATTGTTTGCTCGAATAGAGAAAAATACACCAATAAATACGTACAGTATGCCTTCACCGATATCTACCATGTCATTGAAGCTAAATATGTTTCTTAATAAAATATATTCTTCAAAATTAGAACATTAAATGTCACTGACAATTGTTTTAAATACTAGTAATTTTTAGAGAATTCTGACAATTTTGTCAAATAAAGAAGATTTTCCCAATATTTTTCATTCATTTTTGTAAGGATAGAGAACAACATATTTAACTCTGCAATGGAAGTTCTATTTCGATTCAAACTAGACTTTCAAACCTTAAAAGAGTAAATGTTTTATAAATGTGTCTGGAGTATCTCGACTGTCGAAAAAAACATGGCGGAATGGTTAGCGTCTTGATTGTTGAAACCTATACTCTCGAGTTCAAATATGCCAATTGAGTAACATTTTTTGCAAATTGGAAACTCTCTGGAACATTGTGTTGTCTCAATGAGATCATACTCATTTGAGGCAACCCCTTCGATGGAATGTAATAGTGTTCAAAGAGAAAACACATGTATTAGAGTTCAAATGTTCGAAATTTTCGGTTGGGGTTCAGCTAGTATTATATTTTTACGTTTATAAGTTATAAATAAACAAGAAAGAATGTGCAGCTGAAGCACCATGTCTTGTAATTACGGCCGCGAACTCTACATTTGTGAGAAAAATGACGGAAGAGTAGATTAAGCTAAAAAGGTCCGATTAAGATAAAAATGTCGGAAGATTTTTGCATCTATTCTATACGTTTTTTGGAGTGCTGATTTAGAATATGAGGTTTGCCACCTCGAAAAATGTCTGCTTCATTAAGAAAATTGCCCAAATAATTCATTCGTTACAAACGTTTTCAAGAATGATGTGAAAGTAGGGCGCCGCTACAAAATAATGGGACTTTTCTCTAGCTCTTGCAGGAAGGTACGGATGTTAGTATTGCGCCCCCCCCCCCCCCCGGGAGCGCATGAGACTTAAAGTTAAAGTTAAAACAAGCATTTTGTGAAGAATTTTATGGATCTTAATTTTATACATGAAACGCTTAGTGCGACCTTCATTTTACACGTAGACGAAGATGGAAACATAAAAGCGCACAGTTGTCGAGATCTAGCTAAAAAAGTGTTTTTTTTGTAATTTCCTTTGTGAAGCCGACATTAAATCTCAAATTCGAATTCAGCATCCGTAAAACCAAATAGAGTGGGTGATAAAAATCTGCACTGGACACCTAGTGACTGGACTGCAAGATTAACCTGCAAGCAAAAGAAGCTGTTGCTTGGGGACCCCCATCCATGAGGAGCCCCGCACTTCGGAAAAATATGCATAACATATTTTGTAACATAAAATGTATTTAATGTAATTAATATATGTAAAATTTTATACAAAAATTCTTATGTTTCATTTGTATTTGTACAGAAAGAACTTAAGGTAAGTTGTTATTGAATGAAGATGAAGCAAAAATGTAACTTCAAATTAACTTCTCCTCATAGCACGTTATACAGTGTTTAACTGTTTTTGACGTAAATAAATAAAATAAATAAATAAGCAATTTTTACGGAGGGGGGAGCTAGATCAACACACTTCTGTGCTTGGAAGGGGGGGGGGCGCAATACTAACATCGTTACTTCCTGCAAGCGCCAAAGAGTCGCGTGGCGTGCGCAGGACTACAGCGGGGTGTACACGGTGGTGCTGGTGCCGTGCTGGCGCAGCGAGCGCCTTTCGCCGCCGGGGCCCTGCCACCCGCGCGCGCCGGTGCGGCTGCCGCTGCGCGTGCGCTACCGCCGCGCCGCCCCGCCCGCGCCGCTGCGCTTCGCCCTCGAGACGCGCTTCCTGCTGGCGCGCGCGCCGCCCCTCGCGCCGCCCGACCTGCAGGTGAGACGGCCTAACAGATCGTACACGTAGGCTTCCGCGGCTCGAGTCCATTACTTCTAGGCTGTCCGGGTGACGCCGCGTCGTTGGCAGATAGGCCGACGTTTCGCCTGTCATGTCGCAGGCTTCTACAGGGCCTATCTGCCAACGACGCGGCGTCACCCGGACAGCGTAGAAGTAATGGCCTAACAGATCGCCAGGAAATCCATTGCCACAAACGAGCAATCATCAATATTTTGGAAAACGAAAAAATTGTTGTTTCCTTTTCGGACACTCGGTAATTAAGTAGTTAATGGCATTTTTTATCATTTCAAATTACTTGATTTCAGTGGCGACTCGTGCCATCGAATGTTGATTTACCTAATAATGACATTAAAGGAGGGGGGACTGGGATGCTGAGACTGGTATACAATGAATTCATATGTACGATTCAGAAATACACTGTACCTAAAATTTCAATTTTTTTCTTCGAGACATTCCCATTTCCACAACATGAGTTATCATTATTTAAACAGCGCGTACTTTCTCGCCATAAGTAATGGTTATACCACTATCTCTCCAAATTATTTTTTGCAAAATTAATTTGAAATCGTAAAACATTTGGTACGAAAAAAAGCAGAATGCAAGAAAATAAAAAAGGTAAGTTAATGAATAATACGATTCTGATAGCGTTGGAAATTAAATAGATCGAAAAAATATAATAATTGTAATTATTAAACATTTTGGTATTGTAATACTCTTCAAATATATTAAAGTATTCGTTTTTATTTCGGGAATGAAAAGCAGCCGTTATCTTGTTATGTGTTGGAGGGGATCCAGTCAAAAAAATTTCGGAAGTCGAAATTGCCATCACCCTAATGACTATTGATGGTGATAACACTCGTACTAAAACAAGATTGTACATGGCTAGCATACTATTCTTAGTTCGTAATGATTTTTCCTTCAGGATGTCATTCTAAACTTACGGGAACACCTCAATGTTGTGCATGATCTTGGGTGTCCGGGTGACGCCGCGTCGAAGTTACCCACGTTTCGACCATCTTGTCGTGGTTTTCCTCAGGGCTGGTATCGCCATGATGGTCAACGCTCGGGTGTATATACATATCTGGGCCGAGTACGACCAGCCTTGAGGAAGGCCACGCCAAGATGGTCGAAACGTCGGCAACACAGCCTTCGACGCGGCGTCACCCGGACAGCCAAGGTCACGCAAGTGACTCTGACCGCGGAAGCCTAAAAATTCACCTTCACAATGTTGCCGACTGCATCGGCGTGATACCCTTACGGCGCCCGAAAGAGTCGCGTGCGACCGCCTGTGCGCAGGACTACGGCGGGGCGTTCGCGCGGGAGGACGCGCTGTTCGGGCGCGTGCTGTGGCTGCCGGAGCAGCGCCTCCACGCGGCCTACGAGCTGCGCGTGCAGCGCGTGCTGCTGTGCGCGACGCCCCGCGGCGCGGCGCCGCCCGCGCGCTGCACGCCGCCCGCCGCCCCGCGCCACCTGCTGCTGCTCCTGGTACGCGCGCCCACGCGCTTTAACGCTGGCGACATTTGACTATCTAAAGCACATCACACTAATTAATGACGACAATAATATTAATAATAATAATAGTAATGATAGTGGTAATGATACTAGTGGTAATGATACTAGTGGTAATGATACTAGTGGTAATGATACTAGTGGTAATGATACTAGTGGTAATGATACTAGTGGTAATGATACTAGTGGTAATGATACTAGTGGTAATGATACTAGTGGTAATGGTACTAGTGGTAATGGTACTAGTGGTAATGGTACTAGTGGTAATGGTACTAGTGGTAATGGTACTAGTGGTAATGGTACTAGTGGTAATGGTACTAGTGGTAATGGTACTAGTGGTAATGGTACTAGTGGTAATGGTACTAGTGGTAATGGTACTAGTGGTAATGGTACTAGTGGTAATGATACTGGTGGTGGTGGTAATGGTGGTGGTAATGGTGGTAATGGTGGTGGTAATGGCGGTAATGGTGGTGGTAATGGCGGTAATGGTGGTGGTAATGGCGGTAATGGTGGTGGTAATGGCGGTAATGGTGGTGGTAATGGCGGTAATGGTGGTGGTAATGGCGGTAATGGTGGTGGTAATGGCGGTAATGGTGGTGGTAATGGCGGTAATGGTGGTGGTAATGGTGGTAATGGTGGTAATGGTGGTGGTAATGGTGGTAATGGTGGTGAAGTCAACCAGGAGTAGACTTTATAATCAACAGATTCATAACATATTTAATCGTGAATTAGAATAATGATAATGATAGTAATGATAGTGATGATGATGAACGTAGCCTAAGGTTTCCCTCAAGTTAGCGAAATAAATATTCGACTGATTTTCAACAACAAAAACAACAAATTTCAGATTGTCGAGGATTTCTTATTATAATATGTAATATAAAAATGCAAGTTTTTTAAATCATTTTCTATTTTATACGAATATTCTTATTTTTGCAGGATAGAGAACACTATGATATAATTGATGAATCTTTCAACGAAGTGAATTTCAATGCATCTTTTGCATCTGATTCTCCATCAATGACGCTTTTGGATTCTTATTCGAGTGTTGATGGATTCACTTTTGAAGTAGCTCCTTTGTATTCTCCGGGAACAGAAGAGCTTCAATGGCACTTACAGGTCAGTAATACGTCGGTATTATAATTTTTTTTTATCCAACTGTATAATTCTGTCATTTGATGGCTACAACCAGTTGCATAATGATACTCATTACGATGCAGTATTCATTTTGATACAGGTTATTGACCAATCACAGAGAAGTTAACCAAGTATTGACGATCATTGAAAGTCGTTCTAGCAAGTTTGGTTCAACTCGTCAAATTGCATTTCACGTTATATTTTGCTTATGTTTTAATTTCTTTATTACTAATAATTTTTGAGGTGGAATATTATTTAATGTAAATTGGAACGTAATTTCACTTTGATCCTATTTGGCTAGCGAATTGATAGTTAACTGGTAAACTAAAGCCACCAGCATCAGGGTAGGGTGGGGAGCTGTCCGCTAGGTGTCTCTGGCTGAATTATATGCGTCAATGTTACAAAACGATTCAATGTAAAATCTTAACTTACAATAGTTACCTTAAGTCGTAGAGAAAATACCGTATGAAAGTTGATGTAATGGGTAATAATACACTCGTGTGAAGTTTACGACATGAGCTCGTTCCTTGCTCGTATCGTAATATCACACTCTTGTATTAATACCATCATTACATCATCGTTTCATGGGGTACTATTCTAATATTCCATGCGCGCAGAAATTCAAAGAAAACAATGCACACCGCACATGAAAGAAATTTTTATGGTTTCGTTAGATTCACAGGAACTGAAGAATAATACAAAAAAATGAAACAGTTTATATTTTTGAAAAATGGAAATAGTAAATTGTCATATCCCTCGGAAGCTCATGCGGGGGCTTGGCTTCAGGGAAGAGGCCGCCTGACATTAAATATTTGCTATTACATAAGTATATAAATTATGAAAAGAACTTACGTACTATATACATAGTGACGTCACACCCGCCCTGCTAGCTCCGCACGTGGAGGGCCGTAGGGTGATCACAAATTTATTTCATTTCCCCGCCGGGCAAAGGTTAGGTCGCAGGCCCTGCTCCTGCGAAAGTCTCCATTCAGACGCATGGGAAAGAGCGGGTTGAGTGCATTTTCTCTTGAATGACAACAAACGTTTATTCTTCTAAAAACAAAAACAATCCAGTTAAAACTGTCTAAACCGGAACCTGTACAAGCCGGAAACCTGCCTCAACCGAAACATTTTGAAACGTCAATATCACAAGTGTCATAAAATGGAGCATGTTGCATAAAACAGAAATCTCCCTAAACGGGATTTTTTTGTCCCGATCGATTCCGGTTTAGACAGAATTTACTGTTCAACCGGCAAACGAGCGAGCAATGCTCGACCAATCTCAATATATCAATATTGAAGTATTCGTGAAAGTTTTAATTAAAATATTTAGTATATTGCAGTTTTACAGAAAAAGATTTAATTTGTTTATTAGCACTATGATTTACTTATTAGCACACTTCGAATAAGTAGGTAGTGAGAGTGAAAACATAAGAGAACTAGTGTTGCTAAACAGCACATACTTTCTCGCACAAAGTAACGGGTATGTAATAGTCTCCTATATTATTTCAGTATTTTTTGCGGCCTCAGACGCAACCGATCTTTATAAATGAGATCTCTAAAGAAAGAGAATTATACTTTCACTTTAGAAATATGAAGTATTTTTTTAAAAACACTTATCTAAATATTCATGTCAAATGCAACCATCAGCAGTCGGTCAGCAATTCAATTTTACCCTGCTCATGGGTTTACGTTCTCTTAAGAAGCATGAAACCTGAAACATAGACGAAGTTATTTGTTCAATGTTTTAAAAGAGACGAGTATTTTTTATTAAAAAGATATAGAAAACTAAAATTTAATTTTGAAACTACCAAGTTGTTGCCAATGTACGGCCTGTCTGCAAGACCAAACGGTAATAAACGTTTTTGCATTTATTTGTGTAAACAAAATATTTAAAAAAAGATTCAATTTGACATTTATTTATTACTCCAGTCCCTCACAGAAGTATTATGCTAACCTACCGCACAAATTGGGATTGGTTGGCTTATCTTGCCTTGAAGACTTCATGATTACAAAAGTTCGACAGTCAAACATTCACGCGTAAAAAAATACCATACAGTTTTCTAATAAATGTAGTTTCCATTGATGCAATCAAACGTCGCAAAACTAAGCCGGAGTTGAGTATTAAAAGAAAAATTGCCAATTGGAGTCAACTAATCTCGGTCTCCTCTACTATATTTTCTTTTAAATTTGACATGTCGTCTTTCGTTGGATGAAAAGAAAAAATAGGAGGCCATGAATTATCAGAACACCTTTTACGAAACTGATTATTTGGAGTTGGGACATGAATTACAGAGATTAACCCTATTATGAAACGGATTCATTGTCGATTTCGTTAACCTTGTGTTTAGGTGATCAAAGTGGATAAAAATGTGCATGTGTCATTCAAATATTCATTTATTTAAAATAATTTTGAATTCTTCGACAGGTCCTGTATATAATAAAACCTTCGCAACAGCGAACTCGTCGATGGACAATTCAACGGTTATCAACTCAAAATGCTACGTCTATTAGAACATTACAGCTCAAGATAACTGAAAAATCAGAAAATGTTACAGAGCGAATATTTGGAATAGCATTTGGGCCTGCATTGGTATTACTTTTCATTGTTTTGCTGGTAACAAGTGGCTTATTATATACACAAAACATTTGTTCTGTAATTTCAAGGCAACCTAGAAGTTCGCAGGTATAGTAAGTCGCTAACATCAGGAAATATTCGTACAATATTTTTGGCATTCTTATATTAATAAGAAGATCGATTAAGAGGCATTTTTTTCAAGATTTTTCTAACATAAATATGTATATTTGAACTTATTTTTGAAAATTAGAGCATATTTATATTTTAGGATCAGTGGTGGAGTTTTGACCGATAGTACACCCCCCGCAAGGAAAACACATTTATTAGACAACAAATTTCGTATTTAGGTTCATATTAATATTGACACAATGTTTCCAATTAATTTTGTTTTATTTATTTTTATAATAAATTCATGCAAGTTTACATCGTTTATAAATAAGGGTAGGAATTCGGATAAAATATAGAATATTATAGTGTTTTATAAAGATGTACATTGATTCAACACCAAAGCGTACCTAACAAAATATAGTTTCGATTATTAATTTTTCCTTATTTATTACTGTGAACTGAAATAATACACGTAATTCATGAAAATGTGTGCTTTAGTGCATCCGATAATGAGTAAATAAAATAAAAACAAGGAATATGCATTGTTGAAAATAATGTAGCTTTTTAACATTCAAAGATATGAACGAAAATGTTACAGATAGGGTTTGGAAAAGAAAATCATTTTCATTTATCTCGAATTACAACCTGGAACGTAAATAAAAAAATAATTATCCTCCTTACATTTTAGATTTATCTTACAAAAACGGAGCCCAGACTTGTCTGTATATTTGTAAATATTACATTCGTTTAGTCACTTCCAAAAAATTGGATATAGTTTATTTAGCGGGAATCGACGCCTTTTTTTGGTCTTCCTCTGCCACCACACCAACCTCACAGCTTTTGAAAGTGAAGTGTGGGTTAATTTAACCAACATAACTAGTGTTTTTGTAAGTACAAAGAATACCACGGTGGAAACGCGTCGCATTTACAAAGAATACTTTAATTACATTACGTAAAGCAGTGGCGCTGCGCTACGCGTGTCGAATTTCACGACGAGGCTCGAGCCTTTGCGTACGCGATTAATGTAATATGTCCTTCAGTTTATCCAATACATTTCCAAAGTAACTCGGTAATTTTGGCCTTTTCGTCATTCACAATTTCTATTAACTTTAAATTCATCGCAATTGTTGTGTTGCATTTCAATCGCCATACGATTGGCAACACATTTCAACAATAGAATTACGCATCTTGCGTAGATAAATAGTAAGAAAGCTTCAGAGAAAATTGTAATCTACAGAATTCTAAATTTTCTTCTGGAACATTGTGCCACTTCAGGTCTTATGCCCTTCCTCAGTGACGGTGGCTGCGGTGCCGTTTCTCCACCACTGATGCCGATACATCTACTAATCTCCACTATGTCCATTTCATGGTCAAAAAAATCATGAAAATGTAAAGTAATATTGATTTCCTGCGCCAAGGAACTTCTAAAATGAAGAAATTAAAATTCTATTGTACAAAGGTAGAGAGCGTAGCTCAGTTGTTCAGAGAAAAGACAAAACTGAAAAAGTGAATTTCAAAAATCTCTTGATTTTCTACATTTTCAGGTATACTTTAAACAATCGGTCAGTTGTATCATTGTAAACAAAAAAAATCGTCTTGAACTTTCACTGTGCAGTTGCATTTATGTTGAAGAAACATTGAATTTTATTCAATGATGTCTCATTGACAACTACAATACAATAAAACAAATACGCTGTGCACAAATTACAGAACACAATTTAAGTAATTCACACAAAGATTTGTTCGTCTATTCCTTCAAGAGGATAGCACTTAAGGTCTTTTGATGATGAAAATTCAATTTTCTCGAAATATTGAAAACCTGCTGGTATACAGGTAAGAGTTTCTCACAGTTCAGAGATATTCATTGTGTACTGAATAGGTTAGAATTTTCATGAATGTGTTACATGTACAATTACAAAAACTGACAGTGTACATCTGACTGACCATAATAAAAATAATGCATACTTTCTTAAGCAGTTATTAATGGTTCCAGCGAAATTTAGCCATTAATAAAGGTGGCCGCCTTGTGGCGGTTTTGAGGTTACGCGAAGCGTAGATCAGGTGTATTTGTTCTCATAATTCTATGAATAAAATAAGTATTATTTATAATAATTGTAATTATGTTGACAAAATAAATCTTAAACAAGGAATACATGATCACTTGCCTCCTTTCGATTAGTGTCGAATACATTCTTGCCTTGTCACTAATTTTCTTACTCGATAAACACTCTCCTAACCGAACCAAACTCTCAAGCAAACTAATCATGATGATGTAATTCTCGTCCTGTGACTTCGGAGCATGGCTGTCTGAAGGTGTTTATGAATGACCTTTAGATCAGTTTCCCGCTGAGTACGCAGTTTTGCGCGGGCTGTTGATACGAAAGTTCGAATAAAAATGAAGCAGTAAAATTATCGATAATGCTGCAGAGTGAGCGAAGCGATATTACTTCATTAAAAGACAAAATTATAGTCAACCTGTCGAAAACGGAACCAGGTAATAACTGAAGACCTCAATTTTAAGTGCTATTAACGGAATCTGTTGAACGTGAAAACGAACCGCCTCTTTTCAGTATATTTTGAGCTGGCAACCTGACAATTGCGGAAAGGGAAAAAACGGGAGATGTCAGACGAAGAAATGGCTTTGACAATTGCGTGAGACACGCAGTGCGATGCGCTAGAAGTTGCAAAATTCCCATAGGGAGACGCCGATTCTGATGATGCAGATGCTATCGTTTCTTTTCGAACCCCAGAGGCTTGTGCGAAAAATGCCATTCCTCTTAATATTTGAAGCGGTTGAACTGTTAAGATTGTTTAATATTCAATACATACCATGTCTTTGATGAAGTACTCCGTGAATGAAAAGTTCGGGGAAGAGGTAACTCTTGACATTTCAAGAACATGTGGAAGTATTTTACAAGCCAAGGCTAATGAAATCGCTCGAACTTTCAGCAATAGTGATCTCAAGGCTTCAAATGGATGGTTGAAATCGTTCAAAATGAGACATCAAGAATCTTGCAATGTGGAGAAGCGAAAGACAGCGAGATCAATTCAGCAGGTGAGTGGCTAAAAATAATTCCGGAGAGCAGAACTGGGTATTTGGACTGGACATTTGTAACTGCGACGAACCTGGCTTCCTACGTGCCTCGGACGGACGGACGGGTGGACGGACGGACGGACGGGTGGACGGGTGGACGGACGGACGGGTGGACGGACGGACGGGTGGACGGACGGACGGGTGGACGGACGGACGGACCCACAAAATCGTTTTAAGTTTAACCAAAGAGAGTGGGTGAAACATAAATATGCTCCTGCTCAGGAAGATAATTAATGGCACAGACATTTTCCTACTACTTAGTTTCATAATTTCTTAGGTCGGGGCTAGTTTATCGGCCTTACCCCATTTTCTTGCAAGCTACCATCGGCGTCCAAAGTATTTTTTGGCAACCTGCTTTTCCTAAACTTGTATCAAGAAACGTTTCATGCAGGAAACGAAATGCTATTAATTTTAAATGTACATTTCAGAATTTTAAGGTCAAATATGAATATTTTTATAAGCATATTTCAAGATTTTTGGGATATTGAAACCATCGCCCTAGTTATAAGTATTAGTAGATATTGATGCAGTGGTGTGGCGGTGTAATTTCCCAGAAGCGCTTTAATATAGGTTTCCTCAAACAGTTTATCAAGATGCAATTAAGCACGCGCTTGTCATATAAACGTGTTCAATGTTCATATCCAAACTTTAACAGTATATTACAAACTCCTGAATTTTTCGCTATAATAAGAATAAATTTTAGACTTTCTGAAGTACCCTACGTTGGGTGGATATTTATTAATCATAATCACCTGGCTCGCCCTGTCCCTCTCTTCCCCGCCACGTTTGTTGCGATCATCGTTGCTTTGGATAAACGGAAGCTGATGCATACTCCCGGCAAACGGCCAGTGACAATTTTGTCCCTCTATTACTCGTAACCTAATACCTATCGGAATTAGTTGTATATTTTATAGGCAACGTCTGAACCTCTTTCGTGAATTGACTCACTGTTTTCGAGATACACAATGTGATCAAAAATATTCGGACACGTCAAAAATGCTGTGATGTCGTGTTTATCGTGGAGGGGGGCTTGCACCCCTTGATGTTTTGTGTGGCACTATCACGGCACAGGCTTACGTTGATGTTTTAAACACCTTCTTGCTTCCCACTGGTGAAGAGCAATTCATGGAAGGCGATTGCATCTTTCAACACGACCGAGCAACTGTTCATAATGCACCGCCTGTGCCAGAGTGGTTACACTACAATAACCTGCCTGTAACGGACTGGCCTGCACAGTCCTAATTTGAATCCTATCGAACACCTTTGGGGTGTTTAGGAACGCCGACATCGTGCCAGGCCTCACAGACCTACATCGATACCTCTCCTCAGTGCAGCACTCCGTAAAGAATATGCTGCCCAAGAAAGACGAATTGGCTGCCATTCCCCAAGAAACCTTCCAGCACCTGATTGAAAGTAAGCCTGCGAGAGTAGAAGCTGTCATCGGGCTAAGGGTGGGCCAACACCCTATTGAATTCCAACGTTACCGATGGAGGGCCCCACGAACTGGTAAGTAATTTTCAGCCACGTGTCCGGATACTTTTGATCACATAGTGTATTTGCGAAAAACTGATAGTGCATACTTAGTTTTTTCTAAGAGCAAGACTGCAGTGTCTTTGACAGGGAGTTCGTTTGTTCGAATCCCGACGGTAGCAGAATTTTCGACACTAGCTAGATAGGTAAAATTCAGTTGTCTGGAGGAGAATTCTAGCCGCCGGCTACTCTGATGGATAGTTTGCCATGGTTTCTCCGATGAATGCCAGGCGAGTGCCGGAGTAGTGCCCTAAGAACAGGTCACTGACCGCGCGATCTTTCCTTCCTCTTCTTTGTTTTATCCTTACCGCTTATTTACACTTACATGCCTAACACTACCGCACTTTCCGGGAGACCGGGCGGGAGCTTAGAGCTTGTCCCGGCTGGGGTGATACACCGCTGGTGGGAGATATCGGTTTGGAGGAACCCCGTTAGCCGACGCGAAGAAAACACACGCACTACTCTTTTTTACGGGGCTAATGACCTTAGCGTTTCACGTGCCCGGAATCGCTAAACAATCAATATATCTAAGGAAAGGAGGATTTTTTCCCGAAATCTCATACTTTTCTCTTGTTCTGAAAGTCATCAGTACAAAAATTCATTAAGAGCGGAATAAAAGTGTAGATGTGTGTGATAAAGTAAATATTCCACAGGTGTGCGCATAGGGGGGCAGTGGTCACCCTGAAATTTTGGACAGCGGCTTCGTAGTCCTACGTAATAAACAATTTTATTTCCGTGAAGATGATGAAATCATAATGTTCTCCCTTTTTAAATTGACAATTTGGGGAAGATTATTTTCAAACCACAAGGCAACCCTGAAAATGGTTCAACAAAAAACCAATTCATTCTCCTTGCTTGAATAATAAATAAAAGATAATGCAAGTCGTTTGTAAATAAAACATTGTAATAGAAAAGGGGGCACAGTGGAGGATAGAGGGGCCCCTAAACGTAGGTGGTACTCTTCTCGTCTTAGGCTGCGCACACCTATGAAACCTTCAAATAATAGAAAATAAAAATTTTAAAAAAATGACAAGTTATGCCCGACAAAACGCACTTCCTTTATGTGAAAACCTCAGCGAAATCACTTCAACCGTTGTAGAGTTTACCCTAAGCAAGCAGACCAAACATTATATGAAAACATGAGTTTAAATCGTGAAAACATTTAAGTTTTTATATCACGTAAATAATGATATTTAAAAATGCAGTTGTTTTGACACCCAAATTTTGTTTAAACAGATTATTTTTTTACATTATCGCCATACAGGGTCCATTATAAAAATAATGTGCATTGTTTGGGGAAAATATATTTATTGATTGGACCTGTACAAATGCTTAAAATTCTTCAAACTACTCTCCCCCAACGTGAATACACTTGCAGCCATTTCTGCCACGCCTGGAAGGCATCCTGAACGACCTCGACGGAAAGGTCTCTCAGGAACGTTGTAACAAACTTTTAGATGTTTCCCACGGTTTCTCAATGCTTTCCATTCAGCTCACTCTTTAGTCGGGGGAACAAAAACGTAGCAAGGAGCCAAGTCGGGTCTGAAAGGGGGGTGGGGGACCAGGGGAAGAGCAGGGGAAGAGCAGGGGAAGAGCAGGGGAAGAGCAGGGGAATCGTTTTGATGCGAGGCTTGCTCATTCGCGCCATCTTGGGGTGGGGGGATGATTCTGTGTGCCACTCGCTGCTCTGCCTTTTCCATTCTGGATCGCACTCGAACATCCAGGATTCGTCTCCGGTTACGACAAAATTAAGAAAGTGATTTTGAATCAAATCCAACAATTCTTGACGGCGAGAAACTCTTTCTGATCTTACGTCAACACTTTCGGCAGAAGCTTCGCGCAGGCCTTACGCATTTGCAGATCCTCAGTCACTATCCCATATTTCGAAAATGTGGACATGTACAGAGTGTCAAGAATTTGTTTCCAGCCAACGTTTGAAGGATATGTGTTTCCCTTAATGAAATCCATTCTAAGTTAGTAGTGTTACAACAGCACATACACTCTCACATTAATTGAATTGTTTTGATTTTGCAAGTAATTTAGTTTTGCTTTCCTTGTTGCATATTTTCGTCAATTTAAAGTTCAACGAAAATTAGATCCATGCCATTCTTTTAAGCATTCCTTCTTCTATCTGTGGGGGGGGGAATTAAAAATTAAGTTAAAATAATTTTTCTAAGGCGCAGGAGCAAACAGGAGGGGGAGTCTAACAAAAGTTCGTCCAAGACCAATCGGCTTGCCACGAACGCGTGAGGCGCAGCGGCGGTCCAGGCAGATTTATGGCGGACGAAGGGGACTTAAGACAATGGGTGCCTGCCGAGGGCAGGCCAATAAGTGTCGATCATGAGGAGGCAGTGGGCCGAGATCGAGGATGGCTACCGGGAATACGCTAAAGGCGTAGAGACGCGACGCGGGGCGAGTGGCGGCGCGCGCCGACGCGCTTCTCAAGGAATTGAGTAGCGATGGCCAGCACTTCGGCTTTCAACGAGGCAATAAATCGGCTATTGAATAGGATCAGCTACGACGCAGGATTGCAATCACTCACCACGGGTAAATTAGCAATGCGCACACGCAAGGGTTAAGGCTGCTACTGCGTAGGAAAGAAGGGTGACCCCCATTTAAACCAGCCAATGAGGTGACCGATGGCTAGGCTCGTCTAGTATAATGATTGCCGTTGGCAAAATAGAGAGGAGGCGAGGATTCGACACATTATAAGGGGGAGATGAGAGTAGGCTTCGCGGTGAGCGGGCGGTGGAAGAGCGAGGAGAACGGATTTGTCAGAAGTTGAGAATAAACGCACGCGAAGAGAAGCGACTTGTCCGAGGTCGAGGAAAAACTCTCGCGGATAACTTGTTTTAGAGAGGTCGAGGAAATATCATTCTCTTCGTCACTAATTGATATTTTTCGTTCCTCCTGAGATTTACTTCCTTTCATACTTTTCTTTTGCATTGTCATTTTTTATGTTTTTTAGACTTTTATTTTTCTTTTTCATTTTTCAGCTAATTCTTGAAGCTTTCTTTTAACTGGTGGATCTGTTAAACCTGCCGTAAATTGTGTACGTGAATTATTTCTATTTCTATTTTCCTTACTGCTGCAAGCATGTCTGATGTCCTCGTAGTCTTTTTTTTATAATTTCTACACTACTGTACCTGAATCAAGCGATTAGTACTGAAAATACCTGCCGAGTAGGTTGTCACATGTGACAACCATCCCCACATTTTTTTGTGACAACTCCGCACAGTCCTTTCAAAGAAGAATTGTGCTCGAAACACAAACATTGCACTTAGTCTCAATCTCGCTGCATAATATCGTTGTCCAAATGTTATCAAATAATAGTAAATAGTTGGATTCCAGGTTTTATTGAATAGAGTGAATAATCAGCGTTAATTATCAATACATGAATACTTACGTCTGCAAAAACACAAAAACAATAACATCTAGAAAACTATCGCCAGGAACTCGAAACTGCGTACACCACCTCGGAAGTTTGCGATTGTACCGTGGTTTGAGTTTAGATAGGAAAGCATCAATAACCTCTGAGAACGGAAACTTGTGACAACCAACCCAGATGACAACCTGCCCCGGTCTCCCCTACCTGACAACTTCAAGAAAGGAGACACCAATAATGGTATGTGCAAACAAAAACAATTACCTAAAGACAGTACTCAAGAAAGATGATTTGTAAATCAGCAGTTGTAGTTAAGTCATGTATCATTAAACTTGCGCATTGTGATTTTCGGCATATTTGTAGTCAAAATTTCATTAGAATAGTAAATGGCTCATTTGTCAATCAGAATATCTACATTTCAATTAGCACCTTCAACATCAAGTAGTAAAGTACCTGGCATTTGTCATCAGAGTAACTGAATGAACAAATGTGCAATAATTAAAGACATGCCAACCAGAGAGCGTGTAGCCGGGCAGCTATCACGCGACAGAAGTAAAGTCCAGAATAGTCAAAACTAGTATGTCTAAAAAAACTAATTAAAAAAAACTCTAGGAAAGAACTATCAGACCCGGTGCTAACAAAATGCCTAATTCATAATACGAGAAGGTTACCATAACATTATTTAAAGATCCGTCTTTCAAAAACATTCATCAACGAAAAAAATCTCCCATTATAGTAGTAGGAAAACGCCCAAAAGAATTGCACAACAGATGGACGTTTTGCCGTCAATCGATTTTTCGGTATCAAGGGCCCACAAAACAAGGATTTTGGCCATGACGTGTTAAAGAGAGTAATTTACTATATATTGCAAGGATCTATCCACTTTTCCGTTAGCGGGGCCCAGCAAAACGTTTTTCTGCCGAAAATTCGCAATTTTCCGCCGCACGATTACATAACTTTTTCTTCTTATGAAAGGGCTAGAAAGTAAAAATTTGTCTTCAAATCAGATCATTTACATTTTTTTTTTCCTTTTTTTAATATTTTTTTTTTTAAATACAAGTAGGTTTCGCGTAGTTTTTACTTGAAATAAAGATCTTTTTTACTCTCTCAATATTGCTTTTGCAGTGTAGTCATGTAACGCCGCGGGGAAAACGGCGATTGATTGGAGATTCCTGGCGCGTCAAAGGCTAAGGTCCTTAGTCCCGTAAGCGTAGTGCATGTTTTAGCACTGGAGATGACGGCAATATTCCCCGCTGGACGGCAAGATCCGGCACCGACCTACCGTCGGCTTGTGGGTTTTCCAACGACCAGGTATCCCCACTAAATGGGCACCGCCCCTGCAGGGTCAAGCTCTAAGCTTCCGTCTTCTGGGATGTATGGTAGAGTAGTGCATGTGAGCGTAGGTGTGTGTAAGGGGTGACGGTAGGGCAAGGAAGAGGAAGGAAAGATTTCGCGTCCGTGGCCCGTTTGTTAGGGTGTTGCTCCAGCATTTGCCTGGTATTGATCGGAGGAACCACGAAAAAACATGGATCAGAGCAGCCAGCCACTAAATTCCCCTGAGCGACTGAATTCGACCCAGCTATCTAGCTAATGTCGAAACTCTTGGGTTAAAATACGTGCTGTAGCCCGAATCCATGTGACAAGGAAAAAGTTTAGTTTAGAAGCACAGCACTATACAAGCACAATGGAAATTAAGCGTAACAAACTCATCTTGAAGATCGACACAAGATGCAAAACTTAGTCTAGGTGCAGGTGTTCAACATGACTAGTCATGTTGCTTAGTATCTGACATAGTTCTGTGTTAAAAAATAAAAAAAGGGGCCTTTTTTTCTTTCTTCTTTCTTTTCTGCAATGCTTTCATTGATGTCCTCCATTTGGGACTTGCCTGGTGTGAATAACCAAAAATTTTTTCGGATTTTTCTGATATGATTGTTTATATCAGCACATTATTTTCAAAGGAGTAATAAGGGATAACTATTGCATTTTAGTTAATTTGACACTGAATAAGGAAGTTAAGGAAAGTGCACTACTTCTTTTGAACCATCCCTTTCTACCAGTGTTGAATTTTCTCTTTCATTTTTTTTAAAGATACATTCAGAGAATTTTCTATGAAGAGTTTATACTGACAAATAAGATAACAAATAAAATCTTGAAATGAATGAAAACCCACATTGTTACTGAAAAAAAGGTCAATAATGTATCTTTTGGTTGAAAAAACAGGTTTGAAGACAAAGAAAAAAGCAAGTTGTTGATTTTTGTAGTAAAAGAAAGTTTGTAATGTACAAACAGTAGTGATTGTACATATCCTGACATGCAATCAGGATATTGATGCACTATGTTTTTACCTCAGAAGACAAATTAGTTCAGAAAAAAAAAAAAGAATTAGAAAACAGCAGGGTCTTCTGGAGAGCTCTAGAGAAAGCAGTTATGAACTGCAGTTTTACTTCAGGAGACAAATTTCATTAGGCAAAACAGGACCACAGAAGAATACACCCACACAATAATCGATATCTCTAAATGCTTTTAGTTGTACACAAAAGTAAGTTTTAATTATTTTATTCGTTTGTGTTCGTCTTCTTTCAAGTGACAAATTATTTTCACTGCAGTTGACAGTAAAATAAAATTGGTACAAAGGCAAGACACACAATGTGCTAATTACAAGGGTACAACAAATTTACTTCAAGTAATATATTTTTCATGAAAGATATTAGCCATTAATTTTACTTTCAGGTAATTTGATTTTGAGTTTTCATTAGACCTTGAATTGCAAAGAATATGCTTGTTACACCTTATTTCATTACACACAATAAATTTATCTTTAAACAGAATTTCATTATTAACAAAAATATCATTCACTGTCACCATGGTGCAAATAGCATGATATAAAAAGATGCCTTCAATACAAATGTTGAAAATCTGTGAAATAATTAAAACTAAATGATAGATGCAACTACCACTTTTGGCACATTCCCTTTCTTATTACTGTCAAAGTTTCATAAAACCTTAGATTATAAGTAATTAAAATAAAACCTACTTCTTTGAGAATTTTTTTTCTATTCTTTACACAGTCTATACACAAATGATTTGGATACAATTAAAGACAAACTGATTCAGTACATTTCAAGTTTTACATCTTTCTACGAGTCTCTTTCTTCAGGTTTCTTGTATGGAAAGTTAATATGCTTGAAAATATCTTTTTCTGATGATACTGGTAGTGTGTCTCCTGGAACACCTACAATGAGAGTAGTTTCTTTTACCATACTTAACTCTAATGAAAATATTCATCAAGGCAAAAAATAACAAAATAATATATAGTAAGGTCAAATACCAGCAGCATCCAGTTTCCTAAGCGAATACTCATTCAACGTAAACCCATGCTCTTGTGCATGAGCACGCATTCTCTGGTTGAAAAGATCAGAACCAGTGAAGTACAATACACTACAATAATATTGATCATGTGGTGTCAAACGAATATCTAGACGCCGTGCTGTAAAGCAGTCATTTTTTGAAAGTTTGCACACGCCCTGCAAATAAATATATGCATCTATTAATGTTTCATTCAGGTGCATTAGTCATCACATTGCAACAGTGAAAATAGAATTTAACTATGTGCATAATTACTGAAGACAATAACATACATGAATTATTTTTTTATGCTTAAAGCTTATTATTATCTTTTTCAAGTCTCATCACTTCGCAGTCTTCACCTTTTATCCCTTAGGCCAGAGGCTCAGCACCCTTAGACCCCGGGGTTCCTACACGGTCACCTACCCAGAAACCCATGAAGTCTTGGGTTTGCTTAACATTCATGACTTCATGGAGCGTAGTAAACAAATTTAGCTTACGATGCTGGCCTGACTTAAAGCACTAGTGTTGTTTACACACCAACCAATGTTTTGAGAAAAACCTTTTAGTATCAGGGACTCCTAAAAAGTATTTTGGCTACAGCACCAATATGAGAAAGAAGAAAACATTTTAACTATCAGATAATCCATAAAAGATGTTTTTCTGTCAAAACATCAATATAATTTCCTGCAGCATTTCATATCTCTCCTTTCATGAAGTAAACAAGACAATACAAAAGGAAAATTTGAACATTCTGAAATTAATTTTAAACTTTTTTTAAAAAACTTGCCATAAATTTTGTATCTCCTAAAGATATGGTTTCAGTAATAATATTTTTCTTTTCCAATAATTTAACAACATCATGCAAAAGTTTGGTTTTTTTCTTGGGACTTTCAGAAGAGTTGTATGATGGATGAGTAAGTAAAACATCTATGTCTCCACTCTCCAACTTTCCACGCCTAGAAATGAAAATACACAATAAGAACTACACTCAACTCATTTTATGAAACAAAACCAGTAATTTCCTCACCTGTAGCTGCCACAGATAGTTATAATATACTCAGAGTCAACATTTCTTACTTCCTTCTTAATTAAGTCTTCAATTTCTTGAATTTCTTTCCTTGGTATTTTTTTCTCAAAGTCTTCCAAGTACCTATATATTTCATAGACTACCTGATAATCATTTATGAATTTTACTGATCAGTTAATAATAATGATAAAATAACAAACTGTACCTTAAACCAATAAGCTGATGATGGTTAAGCTTATCTTTATGTTTATACAGATCATTCACAGATTTAATGCCTGCATCTACTAATTCTTTTGCTTTAGCCGGGCCAATGCCAGAGATACGTGTCAGTTCATTAATAGCAACGTTGACATCATCAGATCGGATCTGAAAAAATACACAAAAAATAAAAAAAGCATAGAGATTGTATGATAATTTTGAAATTACTTTTAAAGACTATACAAAAACACACATTTTCTAGCTTTTTTAATTTGCCAGTTTGGAGATATTCATCAATTTTTTTGGCAATTTTTTCACCTATTCCATTCAATTTCCTGGCTTCTTCACCAGATTTTATACGAGTAGGATAATCTGCCAAAGTACGAGCGGCTTTCCTATAAGCATTATACTTGTATACATTTCGATTCACATTTCTTTCGTAATTCGCCAATTCTGGAAGCATATAAAAAATAATTTAGTGAAGGCAATTCAATGCTGCAATTAGTGAGTGTTGAATACAGCGCTACATACAATCCCCACCTGACAAAAATTCGCAAAAATCATGATTAGGATTATTTTCACCCGAAGGAGCTTTCCTTTTACTCATTGTGGAAACAAATTATCGGTTCAGGCCGCCAAAACTACTTCTGCACACTGCCTTACCAAAAGATTAACTGGGGTACAATTTTATGGTACAAAACTTTCACAATTATTACCAATATTACCTCCCCACATGTCCCCTCATTCTATCATTCTAAATACTCATCATACTACGTTGTGACACTGCTCGTGAGTCCAGGGCAGGCAAACTATGTATTAAATCTCGTAACCATATAGCGTTAACCCTGCCTCAAAGCTGCGCTCGAACGGGTGGAACCTCAACTA
This sequence comes from Gryllus longicercus, assembly GCA_038098605.1. Classification (NCBI taxonomy): domain Eukaryota; kingdom Metazoa; phylum Arthropoda; class Insecta; order Orthoptera; family Gryllidae; genus Gryllus; species Gryllus longicercus. The sequence goes on along the minus strand of JAZDUA010000199.1, from coordinate 1,113,885 downwards.
AACAATCGCCGGAGGGGGGGATGACGTAAATCACTCCACTTATTAAACTTCGGCTTTTAGAACGTGGCGCGCCAGGGCCTGACATCACAATGGAGTATCTCTCGTATTGTAGAAATAACATTATGATTTTTTCCACCATGATCTCACGGCATTTCGCGCCTTTCTCGGATGTGCCAATGGATGTCGCATGATCGTCACCGAATCAAGGCCAGTGAGTTCTATATATGTAGTTTATGCAGGTGAGATCACTGGTCAAGCCAATACCTTCTGTAGTAATAGAAGGTATTGATCAAGCTATGCGATGTGTCAAGGGCACGACCAAGACGCGAAATGCCGTGAGATATTCCATCGTAGACAGGCTCTGACGTGTCACGTTACAGAAACCGAAGTGTAGGTGCGTTAAATATGCAGTGCCATAGCCCACTCTACAGTACATAGCGGTCTTTTTGAACGTACCGTCCGTTTTGTGTAGTTTTACAATTTATTTTAGGATTCTGAAGAAAATCAGGATACCCTGCCACGGATGTGACTCGCAATGAGAAATAATTCAATACAATAAAGTTGTCCGTTTTGTCTATATCACCATTCTGTATACCAAGCTGGAAATACAGCTTTGCTGCATTTTCCTTCCACTACAAGCATCAGGGGAGTTTTGAATGCCTCTACACAACGGCCAATTTGTCGGACCGACTGTCGGGACAACGAAATTAGACTCTCGGAGAGTGGCGTAAGTTCGACAGAGGACCGACAAAATACGGGGGGGCGCTTTATTCAAAGTCATGTCATTAAGATCATTTTGTGATTATAAACTTTAATTTTAGGAGTGAAAACATTAGTACAAATAAACATTGCAAGCACAGCGTATGCTTATGATGTGCAAATCAGCATTGCTTGCTGTGTTGTAAGTAGCGGCATGGGCATGCCCAGTAACCCAGTGAAGGATGGCCTTGCTGTGGTTACGTACTAGTAGTCGCGGATTATGTCGTTTTTGTCAAGAATACTTCTTAAGAGTTTGGTGATATTATTGCTCCCAGTAATACCTTCCAGCTCATCTAGAAGCAGGATTCTGTTAATAGAGTCGAAAGCCTTTGTAAAGTCTATGAAAACGGTGTATATCTTTCCTTTCTGTAGTTTTAGAACTTCATATATTTCTCCTAAAAAGCATGGTACCGCTTGGATAGGGGACCTTCCTGCTCTGTGTTATTACAATACGATTAGTTGTGCAATTGACACATATCGGTTGTCGCGGTTTCATCCAATCGGGAGCTCATATGTCGCTACGGTCGCTACAGTGAAGTCACTATGGGGACGTTCAAGTTCTCGGGTAGATAAAACTGTGTACAGCTGATTTACTTCAAATGCATGGTTAAATAAATCCTAGTATTACTCGCGCAACTTTTCTTGAACGATGACCTTGCTTCCCCCTCTCTGATCCAATAGACAGATGAAGGTGAAAGCTCGCAGCGAGCACTCCAAACACCACCAAACACAAACATATCTTCACTGGCGCAAAATTGAAACAATTTTCTTTTGAAAACAAGAACATCTATCCGTTATTTTCTCCAAAAAACTAAAGAAATGACCGAAGCAGGTAAAGATCTATCACAGGAGATACCTCTAACTCCTTAAAAAGTTAGAACGCAAATTATTGAGAACGTTTCGAAGGCATGACTGATCTCCAGAGATTGGCATTGCTTAAATTGATGAGATTGGCATTGCATAAAATCTAGTGGCCGATTCCGTAATTAATACCTCCACTTTACCCGCAGTTCTTCAATCCATCGTTGAAGAAAAGTTGTGCGAGTAATAGAGACTGGTAGAGAGTCGAAAATGCAGTCGATTGCTGCCCGCTATTGCGTGCACAAATTCTCTATTGTTCATTGCGGTTCAGTCTTGCCTGTCAATGATTGTGACGTTTGTGTTTGGAATTGGCCACGTGGTAAAATTTAGTGTTATGTTGTGGTGTAGCTTGGGATGTATGTGAACAATACATGGATAATCTTATTACACGGATTATAAAATGTTCCTATTTGTATTCGCTTGTTTTTTGTTTGGGTTTATATTTTTACGAGCATTTCTTTTGGTTCGAAAAGACGTTACGTATAATGAACACAAGGAGAAAAAGTATCAACATGTGAAAACGCTTATAGTAATTGGATCTGGTGGCCACACTGCTGAAATGCTTCGTTTAGTTAGAAGCTTAAATCCAAAACTCTATTCTCCTCGTACTTACATACTTGCAAAAGGTGATTTCACAAGTGAATCAAAAATTCATGTCGTGGAAGAAGCTCTGAAATGTGATAATGAATCAAATTATAACCTCGAGAGAATTCCAAGGAGTCGTAATGTTGGGCAATCATATTTCTCTTCTATCTTTACAACATTATATTCAATTTTATATTGCATTCCTGTCATGTTGATTCAGAGACCTAACCTTATACTCACTAACGGACCTGGCACTTGTATTCCTATTTGTCTTATAGCTTTTGTGATGAAAATATTTTATTTGTGTGAAGGTACAACTGTATTTGTAGAGAGTGTGTGCCGTGTTACTTCTTTATCCTTATCTGGTAAAATTTTGCTATATTTTGCTGATGTCGTTATTGTACAGTGGCCTGAACTACAAAAAAAGTACAAAAAGACAAAATATATTGGAAGATTGGTTTAGATTGTTTCTCCTTTGATAGTTAAGTTCTGATTTATTTTTGTGAGACAAAACACATTTGTAATTGTATAATCTGCACATTTGCAGTATTTGAAGTTCTTATTAAATTATTATAATTTGTAAAATATTAAATAATTTGCTCTTTTCCAGTGCCAACTTACTTTTTATCATCAGTATGTTATTTCTCTTGAGATCATTTGATCTTACACAATATATTTCTAAAGATAAGAGATGGCTACACTTAATTGTAACAATCCAATTATTGCTTATCACTAAAGATTGAATCATATGCATATGTATTTGCACATTAAGGGTATTTTATGTGCTTTAGGTATTTTACTGATAACCTGGGATATGGGGCAAATTTGTCTTATTTTTAAAATATTGTTATAAACTAAACAATTAATTGCATGTCTTGTACAAGTCCTGTATCACTTTCAGCATTTAAACACAATGACAACTACGCTAGACAAGAATGTGTAATGCCTTCTCTTCTGCCTATTGGAGTAGAGGAAAGCCCTTCCTCTATGCTACCGGATCACAAGAACAGTGCAATTGAAATTAAACTCTAACAATTGTTGGTTATCCCTTGCTAGATACCGCAAGTATTATGTTTCTTTTGAGATTATAAATAGCTAAGTATTTTTGCTTTATGTTAGTTTCAATCGTCTTTCGATATGTACCAATTTTAATGTGTACGAAACCTAGAAAAAATTAATAATTTTATTAATGGCATGGATGAACTTTTGCCTGAAGCTATACTTGCTAATGTAGCATGTAAGTAGAAGTATTTCCTGGTAACTTTAGTACATTGGGAACTTAAGTGATCAAGTTATAAATATATATTGACCAATAGAAGCCACAATTTTGCAACACAAAAGATAATAGATTAGATATGATTGTACAAATTTTTGGAAACTAATATTGTTAATGTCATATTCAAATTTTGTAATAAATTCTGTTGGTTACTTTTGTCTTATTTTAGGTTGCATATTTTCACATATTTCAGCCTTTTTGTTGCCTATAATCTGGTCCATATTTATCAATCTTTTCTGTTGTTGCTTTTTTTGTTTGTGTGTGTTCAATAACCAATTTTTTTGGTAAATGATATTGCCCTGGTCTCTCGTTATTTTTGACATTATTAATTAGCTGCTTTTTATTAGCAATTTTGTTTTACATTACTGATTTCACTTTGATTTGCAGAATTTTCCTTTTGTTAGAAATGTATGGTAAAATTATTCTGGATGGCTACTTGGCTACTGGTTTTCTCAGTTTGAGCTTATTCCCAGCTTTGGTTGGATTTATTTTAAAAAATATTTGTCAAAAGAAAGCAAATACTTTCTGATGTTTGGGCAGTAGCATAGTGTGATCTTTTTTCCTGAGTAGGCTCCAACGCAGATTGTCATATTATGTAACGTATTTATTAGTGTGATCTTTTTCCTGAGTAGGCTCCAAAGCAAGTTGTTGTATTATTTATCACTCTCCTGTCGTCATTCATGAAGATACGTTATTAGTTTGTTTACCTGATGGATGCTAGAAGAATATGAGTCAATTGTCTCTGAATTTTGCTATGTTACTTTAACTTCATGGAGGAAAAAATAGTTCCTTAGAAATCTGTGCCAATAGAAATGAAAGCAACGTTAATATATTGCGTATTACAGCATAATTGCCACAGAAATATGACAAACTCAGTAATAGTGACAAAAATGACAGTTATAAGTTAAATATCATTTTTACATTGATTCCAGAAATTTTGAAATTTCAAAAAATCTGTTGCTTTAAATAGATCCAAAAGTAAGTAAAAAAAAAACTCGCTTTCAGTTTCTTTGTAGTGAGCTCAATTTTCCAATCTTTCTTTGCAACAAAGACATTAATGACTCTATTGTGAACATTAAGAATTCATTTTAAGGCTTGCTTCTTCAATGCCAAGTCTGGGAAGATCGGAAAGTCTTTTGTTACTCATTGAATTTGTCAAGTCCATCTTTACCTGATTCAGAGTGCTCATACTTCTTTCTCACGTAGCTGTAGTTGCTGGTATCAGGGAGAGAGAGTAATTTAACAATCTCTGTTAAGGTGTGTTTGAAATCATTATTATGATCTTTTCCCCCCTATGTCACATACAGTTTTTACTGTTTTTTTTGACTGAATAAATCTAAATCTACGAGATTTAAACAATTATTTAGCAGGCAATAATTTATCTTGGCCCTCATAAATAAACATTAGCTCTCCATTTAACTTCTCTGTATCAAAGCATGAAAAAACAGCACATAAATCTTGTTTCTCCCAAAAGCAGTGTAAATTGAGCACCTCAGAATTAATCTGTTTTGATCCAGTTTCTCATTGTGCTTTACAGCATCAATGTACCCAGCTTTTGATAAAGCATGGTCAATTATAGTAGTTCCAGATTTATTAAATTTTACGGTAGATATGTTTCATTGAACACTCGTGCTATTTAGCCTTTGCCAAGAAATTTTTAAAACTTTCATCCCTTAATCCTACTTGCACTACTCATTTCTCAAAAATAAGAGAATGAAAACAATAGTGTCTATTAATAGTCTTAGTATTGTTTATTGATTGACTTATTAATATTTGGTATCTTTATATTAAAGACAAACTTATAATTGAACAAATGAAAATGAGTTGTTCAAAAACACATGCATTTGCATGCATTATAAGATTTTACTACAACTGTGGATACAACGTTTCGCGTTGCCTTTCAGGTATAAACTTGTCACACTATTACGATAATACTGTTCTGCTGTAAAAATGTACTTTGGGCGGCGATAGATGGTAGCTGGCAACAGTATGTGCCAAAATGTCCGAGGAGGGGCTCCGTGTTGAGTACCCTCAAATTTTGAAAAAGAGTTTTTCAAAATAGTTGCGCCTTGAATGGAGCCAGATCGAGCGGAGAATAACCATTTTGGAGGAGGAAAAAAAAAACAAAAACGTACGTATGGTTTAAGTGCTAGTGATGTTCACGGACAGACGGACGTTTAAAAAACAACTCTTTGTAAATCAGTGGACCCAGATACGTGAATTTCCGTTGAAATCCCAATATCGATTTTCCGCAGTATTACGTAACTTTCCCAATACTACGTATTTACGTACTATGTATATAAGACAAATATATTTTCTTTACGTATATACGGTAAATTAAAAATAACAAAACAAATTTTCTCAAAAAAGGCTCCAATTTTTTTTCTTTAAACATTTGGCAGGGATAAATGCACTCAAAGATGAAATAAACGCCATTTTGCTCTTTTCTTTGTTGTTTTTTGTTCTTCAGAAATTATAAAAATGTATTTATTTGACATCTCACGTTAATATTTACAACGAATATTTGTTAACGTTCTTTGAATAAAGAGTACATGTGCATTTAATGGCGGTAATTAATTTCACGGTGTAAGAAATATCTTACATCGTCATAACGTCTTATAAAGTATCTCAGAAACAACAGTTTTCTGTGAAAATGAGCTCTTAATTCCGTATTGTCAGAAGCACTCAAACGCCTTTTTTTTTTAAACGGCTCGAATTTTTTCTTTGAAACTTTTATACAGATGGTAATGCACTGTTTAAGTTAACAAAATTCATTTTGCTCTATTGTTTTTTGAAAAATTGCACAAGTATAATTTTTTGAAGTATCACTTATGCTGTTAATATACACATTTTCCGCGGTTTGTAATAATTATTGATTTTGTGAGTAAAAGTGCTTCACATGACATCCAATAAAGTTTTTTGAAAACTCAAAAGATAAGATATTCAAATTTCGAATTTCCATTAACGCTTAAACGAAATTTTCTTAAAAACGGTTCCAAAGTTTTCAGCGAATATTTCCAAGTAGAACAAATCCTACTCTTCTTTAATAATGTAAAAGTAGTATTTCGAATCTACCATTAAAAAACCGAAAATGGATAATTTAAAAAATGAAATTTTCACGGCGATAGGTGGTAGTTAAGAGGATGGGGCAAAACCGAATAGCTAGCCAGACCAAAGAAATTAGAAAATAGCTAGTACGAGAAAGTCTGCGCCATTCTCTCAGTACTAGTTATTTTCTCATATGTACGGAGTAAAATACGTAGTGTAGAGTAAGTAATATGATGCTGCGGAAAATTCATTTCAAGATTTCAACGGAAAAACTCATTTTGGGGTACTGATACCGAAAAATAGTTTGTTTGTTTTTTCTCTTCAAAATGTGCGTCTACCTGGTGTAGGTGAACAACACTACTGCTTATACTATGCGTACAAGTTTTTCCAAATTGAATAAACCCCTGTCGATCTGACCTGAGTCGAAGCTCTGCTGTTTTGAAAAACCTTCAGTAATTTTTGGGGATACTTTCCATGAAGCCGCTGGGACATTTTCAAAAATTTTCTCAAAATGACTCCAATTTCTTTGAAAGAGTAGAGTAACATATACGTATGAAGATGGCGTGGGTTGTTCATTGTTACCTCTGACTTTTTGAAAATTACAAAGGTTTTTTTCGGCGTCTGCCTACAACTACAAAATTGAAGATGGAGATTATTCCTTCAAATTAAATTTCTTCTCCATATTTAGTTTATTCATTAAAGTCATGGATCTTGTTTTGAAATTTGCGTGTTTTATGTGACCTTTTAAAAAATAACAAAATCAAGATTTTCTCAAGAATGCTTCAATTTTTTAAAAACTTTTGTTAAGGACAGTGCTAAATGTACTCAGTAAGATGACATAAAAGTCATATTGCTTAATTTTCTTTCCAAAAAATACAAAAATGTAATTGTATTGACTTGTCTTTCACGTCGTTAATATTTACATTACCGGCAATTTGTTTACATATTTACATTTGCTTTAAAAAATGTCATATCAAGTTTCTCGAAAACTCAACAGTTTTCTGTGAAAATGAGCTCATAATTCCGCATTTTCAGAAACACTCGAACGCCATTTTCTCAAAAACGGCTGCAGATGTTTTCTTCAAACTTTTCGTACGGATAGTGCGAAGTACACTTTATAAGATGACATAAGAGTCATTTTGTTGTATTCTTTTGTTTTTTCTAACAGAAATGTCTGTCTTGTCAACAGTTTTGACAAAACAGAAAAGGTAGGCCAGATCAAAGAAATTAGAAAACTAATACGAAAAAGGCTGTGCCATTATTGGCACCATTAGTGAAAGAAAGATTTGGTGTAGGTCTTTTAGCCATAACTTCTAGTTTTTCATCACGGCTTAAATTAATGAGGTTTGTTGGGAATTGTAATAAAGAATCTATGAGATTGTCGTTTGATAAAGACATTTATTTAAGAGACTTATTTTATTATAAAGACATTTCCTACAGTAAACAATAAACTTGTATTATATAGATCAGATACTTATTAATATTATTCTGGATTAAACGCGATGAACTAACGTTCATTTCTCACCTGGCAGATGCAAAGAGCTGAAATCTTAAAGTCTTCAGCTGGATTATTTCACTATAATATATAAGCTCGTCCAAAAATAATATATTATTCTATAGAATAAGCACATTATTTCAGTGCGTAAGAACTCAACTGAGCTCAATTCTCTGATCGTGCATGTAGATGTCGCAGAGATGTTACAGACATAAAGCCCGCCGAAACCCACAGTGGTTCGCAATGGTGTTGAACAAAGATTTATTTCACTGACCGCAAAACAATTTTAAAATATTAGAAACAAATGGGTGGGCAACAGGTTTATTATAATTACTGACTGATTTATTTTGCTCTCTTTTGTCCCTGCCAATCAGCAGTCGTTAAGACATTTTAAATTTTATTATATTAGAGTATTTGCCGATCCGGATGTCTGAGATCACTAATGCAGTAGTACCGTGGCTATCTCGGCTGGAGGGATCACGAATTCGAGTTCCGCCTCGGGCATGGTTGTGTGTTTGTCCATGTGGTGATTGTCATTCATCATCATATCATCTCATACTTCATACTCCAGGGCTAACAACCCTGGGGTGTAAAAATACATTTGGCATGAAAGTGTTGATCCCCCAAGAAGGTCACGTGCACTTGTCTCCGGGAGAAAATGACCCTCCCTCGGAGGGCACAAGTGGCGCGATCGCGTGATCCCAGGATGAGCAATTCGCGACCCAAAAAGAGAGTAATAATTTTGTTTTTTAAGCAAATACTCGGAATCAATTTTCCACACCATCAACAAGACATTTGTCTCCGAAATAACTTGCTTGTGAATGAATGGGTGTGAATAAAACGATTTTCTTGTAAACAGTACCGATTGTCATATATCGTACCGCAAGCGGCCCACTGTTTCCGGACACCTCTTTCAGAGCCTGACACGTGTGTGCGTGAGTGTATCATGGCGTGAGAGAGCCAGCGACTGGCCACGACTGATCTCGAGAATTGCAGATGTACGAGAGCAATTGTCTTCCAAAAATAATTTATTTCAATTATAAATATATATTTTATAATCTACGTCATAATTATTTTTCAAATGAACCTTTCGATTTTGCTTATATTATTTTAGACTTTTGGCGACCCTGAATTTTAAGATTCTAATATTTGTCAACGCTCTATGATTAAGAGCACGCGCCGCCACTGGGCTAACCACAAAATCTCACGGTGACAAAGGAGAACACTTGAAACTGAAGGAGACCAAAATAGACATTATATAGACAAACCAGTGATGCCAAAAAACAACAAATGTTCTCGCCCCCTTACAAACGGTTATGTAATAATATTACATCGTATTTCTGTCTATATTATCGCTTACGTAGGTGGGCGGCGTACATTTATACCCATTATTATGTACTGAGCGTCGGTGTGGGCAGAGGGCCCATAGCACGTACATCTAAAGAGAACTGCAAAATTCTTCAAGAGGCGCGCTGGTATGCATAACCAGGGCGTATCGAACAGCTGGCCTTGAAGTTCTCTCGGGCCACATGCCCCTTGATCTCATGGCGGACTGGGCTGCAGGCAGATATAAACTGAGAAAATGTATCACTGAATTGAAAATTGTAGGTGAGTTGATACAAATAGACGAGGGCCGTGATGAACACAAAGCCGAGCTGCTACGTAGGTGGCAGGCGTGCTGGGACTCGTCTCGGGCGGCGACTATAAAGCGTTTTCTCCCGAATGTAAAGTCCTTTCGCGCACACTCTCCTTTTCGTCCTGGGCCACAACTCGCGCAGATGATGTCCGAGTATGGACCGTTCAGAGCGAGGTTCACTAAGCTGGGCCTGGCGGATACCTCCCGATGCATCTGTGGGGAGGAAGAATCCTCGATCTACATCCTCCTAATGCCCGAAACGGGACTCGCGGCGGATGCTAATCGAATTGGCCGTCATCTACACGCAGACACTGACACCTTCTCGCACGATACAACATAAACACCTCTTCACACTTCTTGAAAACTTAGCTTGCGCTGTAGTTAACAACAGAAACTCTTTTCAAGTAGTAGTTACGATGGAACGGATGTAAATTGGAATTGGTTTCGGCAGAAAGTAGATCCTACCGGCCAGAAAGTAGGTCCACAGCCCAAGGGATGGTGATAGACCACGGGAGACATTCTCCGCGGGTCGGCTAAGAAGTGGGCTGTGCCCGCCATCATTGACATCCCCATCTAGCTAGACTCCTGCAGATTGGGCGCGCGGACAGGAGTGCTCAGCGACAACAGAAAGTGGCCGTGTCGGCTCTCCCGAGGGCGGCGGGACTCCGTCGTCTGAAGCTGGCGGGTGTCTATATGAATATATACTTTGGTATAATATTTGAACTTATGTGTTCGTAGTCCTAGTTACTGTGAATTTTGTTTGCTAGAGTTTTGATGGCGTATTCAGTCGGTCACTTGCAATATGTTGCAAGGCTTTGGATGTTAATTAGGTAACGCAAACTAGATTTTGTTTGTTAAAACCTTCAATAAAAGATAATAATTTTCACAACAATTTAACAAACAAATATTAAAAGAACGTACACAATATGGATAATTGCCTGAAGCCGAAAAGATTCGATGTGGAACAAACCTCAATCCCTGCAGATAAAAAACGGTTACACTAGAAACAATAATTCTCAATTTTTCTAAGCCACTTCCAAGGTGCGTCAGATGAAAGTAAGTTGCAGTTTTTAACAAACTATGTAGCTCTTAATGCGTATCAGAATATTATACTTAGTTTTTTATCGTGGCGCCTCGGGGTCACGCACGAAAAAGGGAGAGGGAAGGCAGACTCCAACAAGGAGCCGTAAAAGTGGGAGCAGTAGTGACCTTGCAGCTCCATGTTGAAGTCTGCCTTCCCTCTCCCTTTTTCGTGCGTGACCTCGAGGCGCCAATTAAAAATCTAAGTATTGTTAATCTAATATATTCCAAGACTCAATGGTCACTGTGGGATCTCTACTCACAAAACCTAAAAATTAAATTTATAATAGGCACTGCCTGGCTACCAGACGAAATGTTGGCGAGTCAGTAGATCAATATCTCCAAATCTTGAAACAAACTAGGAACATTTGCAACTTAAAAAACGTTACTGCCGAACAAAACAAGAATGAATACATTAGAGATGCATTCATCGGTGGTTTGATTCGTTCACGGATTCGACAAACATTACTTGAGAACACAACACTAACCCTGGACGCTGCTTTCGATCAAGCTTGAGCTCTAGAAATGGCTGAACAACATTTAGCAGCTTATTCTGATTCCAATATTATTGCCTCTACTATTAATGACGCTGACAACCAAGATTTAAAGACACATGTTGCTACTGTGGCAGTTTGTCAACAACTGAGAAGTGTTATTTTTGCGAAAGAAGCCGATATCCCAGACCGTCGAGCCCTGTGAGAGCTGCTGAACGTAGGGCATGCGGTAAGAAAGGAAATTATCATGTGTAGGTCGAAAGCGTCCAGCTATCCTTCATCAAATACAACCGCGTGTACTAGCATTTTTTAGCATCCTTCACCTCTGCGTAGCCAAACGGTCTTCAAAAATCAATAGTGTAGATCAAAATTAATGGATTAAAGTTGAATGCGTTAATTGATGCAGCAAGCTGTAGTGACCGCTACTCTGCGCGCGGCAACGGAGTGCACAGCGGGGAGCGTGGTCACTTTCAGAGTGAACACCTGTGGTGTCGCGGACATAGGGTCGATGTAGAATTAAATTATAAATGTATGATGAGCAAACTTACTTCCATTTTGAAAAGCATGTGAGATACGGCGACGCCGGGCGGTGGAAAATTTCCAAGACATGCTCAGCACTTGCTCGGCGCGCGCCTCGAGTCCGCACCCCGCGCACCGCCCAGCTTGGTCGCTAAGGTGCCAGCCAGGAGGCGCGGAGCTGCCTACGCAGGAAAATGCGGGTGGAAGGGTGACGTGCTGAGGAAGAGAGGGTGAGAGGAGAAGGCGACGCGGTGGCCGCGCTTGGACGAGAGCGCGCAGAGAGACCAGACGTGAAAGACTAGGCGCGGGGAAACCATGAAGGCTGTCGGTATGGTAAGTTGGTGCCAGGGCGAGAAAGACTAGTTTCTCCCTTTGCAATTCTTAGAAATCAACCTACTCTGATTTGATTGGAGTCAAAGTAAAATGTAATCAACGTAATAAATTAGATCTATATATGTAACGACCTAGAGTTAATAAACCAGCGTAGAGGAGAGTAATTTTCTTTCGCCCACACGACCCGTCTTCTCACAGCCAAGCGAACCGAGTGACGGGTGAGATGGTAAGTAAAGAAGAGTGAGAAAGAGAGCAGCATGTACGCAAACGCCAAAAGAGTTCCAATTGACGCAGAAGGCCGAACTGTGACAGTGGAACGTATCCCAATGGGCAGCAAGCGGGCGAGGCCCGAGCCCAAGGATGCAGGTCCAAGGAGATGGTGTCATACTGACGCCAGATGTGTCGCAAGACCACGCAGTTGCAACCGGGGGTGGCGACGTGGTCACAGCGAGGCTATAAATGCGGATGGGCCATGGAAAGGGGGACCATTTTCCCACAAACTTTTGTCGACAGGCCATCGCGAGGACGCCAGTGTGCCAACGCACCAAGTCGTAAGCTTGCGCCAAGCTCGTGTCGAACAGTGTGTTCGGTAGTTAGCAGATGCTAACGGGGAGCGAATGCTCCGGTAGTAAACGGTACGTCTCACATGCATCTATATAAATGTGTATGTAAATATAAGAATGTATGTATGTATTATGTAAAAATGTATAAAAATGGTTTATAATAAAACGGTATATTTTCATTATACAGAAAATGTTTAAATATTTATAAATAATTAAGGATTAAATAAAATATATATATATATATATATATATATATATATATATATATATATATATATATATATATATATATATATATATACTAACCGAGCGAAGTGGCTCAGTGCGTAGCGCGCTGACTTCGTAATCGGGAGGTCCGGGTTCGATTCCCGGGCCGGCCATCCTGACCGGGGTTTTCGTGGTTTCCCTCGGTCATAAGGCGAATGCTGGGATGGTTCAAAAAGTCCACGATCACCTTTCACCTTCATCCCGCCCATATCACACTTCAAGGCGTAACAACCTTGTCGTAATCCAAGGATACAGCTGGAAAGCTGATCCTGGCAGAATTACACACGTTTATCGTGTAGCGTGGTCAGTAATGGCCTATACGCCAATAATATATATATATATATATATATATATATATATATATATATATATATATATATATATATATATATATTGTGATGATACTTAATCGTCACCACTGCAAAAGGAGGTTTGCCTACACACGTAAGGTGCGTCTGGTGTCTGTAAACACTACTAACGCCTAAGCCATACGTAACATTTTTTTCCAAAATGAAGATTCCATCTAGATCGACTCGAAACTTTGCGATTTTGAAAAACATTCTTCAAAATTTGAGGTACTTTACAAGGAGCCCTCCCGACATTTTCAAAATTTTCTCAAAACTTGCTCCAAATTTTTTCTTTAATTTTTTTGTCAGAATAGAGTAAAATACACTTATAAAAGTGGCATAGATCAAATTTTCGCGGTTAACTCTGAATTTTCGTATAAATTTAATTCTCTATTCTTTGTTTTTTTCAAAAATTACAAAAACTTTTTTTTACTTGTATCTCGTGTTATATATATTTGTACTAGCGGCAATTTGTTCATATTATTGTATTTACGAGTACATGTGCTTTAAATATTGTCATATAAAGTTTCTCGAAAACTCAACCGTTTTCTGTGAAGACTGGCTCAAAATTCCGCATTTTCAGAAACTCTCAAATGCCATTTTCTAAAAACCCGCTCCAATTTTTTCTTCAATCGTTTCGAACGAATAGTGCTCGTTGCACTCTTTAATATGATGTAATGATTAATTTCGGTGTATTTGTTTTAATTACACAAATGGAAATATGAAAACCAACGGGGTGAGAGATCTTTCAAAAAATTTACTACTATTTGTAAACACTATTGTATTTGTGAGTTAAATTACTTGAAATAACTTCAAATAAAGTTTTTCGAAAACTCAAAAGTTTTCTGTGAAGAAGGGCTTCCAGTTTCGAATTTACAGTAGCGTTTAAATCCCAGTTTTATAAAAACGGCACCAAATTTTTAAATAAAATTGCTATTTAGGACGAGGTTATACTATTCTTTGATAATCCTAAAATAATATTTCCGGTCTACAATTAGGAAACAGAAGAATTAAGAAAAAAAGAAAAAAGCATTTTGGGCGACGATAGATGGCAACTGGCCAGAGTATATGGCAATTCATAATAGCTAGCCGGGACCATAGGAACTTTTCTTTAAACGGAAATTAACTAGGTATAACATGTGTGGAAAATATTATTTCTTGTAATAAATCAGTGTGAGCAATAAAAAATGTGACTAGTGAGCAATATAAAAATTAAGATTTGAATCAGGAAACTTGAAAGAGTATTGAGAAAAAAATAAATTAATATGCTGTTTTTTCTTAATTCACATTTATTTATACATTTATTTATTGTGAATTTTATTGTGAATTATTTGATCTTTTACCATTTATTCATAATTCAATCCTCAAATATAGTAAAACAGACATGGTAGAAATATCGGTGCTCAAGAAAATTTGCATAGACATAGATTGTTCTTCTTCCCTATACGTCACACACAGTTCCATTTTTTTTTACTATAAATAACGATTTCTATGCAAAGCAGTAATGCATTTATCTTTAGGCAATTCGAACTCAAATATTACTCGGGCAACTTTTCTTGAACGATGGATTGACGATTTCGGGTTGGGTGGGGGTATTAGTTACAAAGTCGGCCACTAGAGTATTTTAAGTAATGCCAACGTCTGTGAAATGAAAGTCAAAACTGCATCTTGTGCTTAACTTTTTCGGGAGTTTTAGGTGACTCCCTTGAAGGACCTGGACCTGAATCGGCTATTTCTTTCGATATTGACAAGAAATATGAACAGGGGTTCTGCACTATGAAAGCAACTGGCTTTGACTCGCTTCTGTTTCGCGCCAACGAAGTTTTAATGCTTGGAAGGTTGTCATCAGTGCCCGCTGCGAGCTTTTGCCTTCAACTGTTTATTGCACAAGAGAGGGGGATCAAGGTCATCGCTCAAGAAAAGTTGCGCGAGTAATAGATGATTTACGATTATGGTAATAAAACAGGGATTCCACGGGTAAGAATGACTCAAGAGCATTTACTAAAACAGGAAATGGGACTAGCAGCTGATCTCACAGCTACTTGTAGTCACCTCTCTCGGCTTGTGGCACAGAGAAGCATTTCGAGTCATCGAATGACACATTTCTAATGTAGTGTGTGGATTAGTCTCACTTGTCTATTTTCGAAAAAATGCAATCTCCGCATTTTCACTTGATTTTGTCTTCCAAAAGAAGAAAATCAAAGAAATTTTAATTTGAACCTTTGCTACCATCTACATGCGCGATGGTGAATAAATAGAACGCCAGTGTTTCTAAGTTTCACTGCGCTGGAGGTAGATGGTGTACGTATTCAGGCCGGTGGTGGCACGTAGTGGCAAGGGTAGGAGTTGGAAAGAGTTGGAGATTCCGTGTATGGTGGAACGGGTGGAAGTGGAACCGGTCGAGTTGAGGGTAATGTCATCAGTGTTTGCGAGTGCACTGTTTACACATTTCACTTGTTTTTGTTTACAGTTGAAGAAAGTGTAGTATTTTACTTTCCAGAAAAGTAATAAATAATTTACGAGATGTCAGCAAGGGGAGGAAAGAAACGTCAGAAAGCGATGTCCAAATCGCAAAGAGCGAATGTCACGTTCCCGGTGGGTAGGATGCACCGGTACTTAAAGATAGGGACACATCGTCTGCGAATTGGCGTCGGATCACCTGTGTATATGGCAGCAGTAATTGAGTACCTTACGGGTAAGTCAGAACTAAAAATTATTTTTATTTTCTGTAACCTTATTATCTGCTTTGTTGTTTCCTTGCCTTTACGTGAAAGATAAAATACTAGGTGTTCCTTTAATGTCTTGCTGATCATACAAAATGCGTACTGAAAATTCAATAAAAAGTAATAACAAATAAATGCATAAGTATTTGTTTATAATGGAATTAAAAAAAAGTGTGAAACAGATAATTGAGTTTTTTTTTTTCAAGATTTTGTGTGGAATGAAAATCTTACTAAATATTTTTTCTGAGTTTATTAATTTGTAGATTGTGGTTAACTAACATTAACTTACTAAGGTGGTGGTTCTGGTACAGAGATGTATTTATGCTTTATTTTAGCGGAAGTTCTTGAGCTGGCAGGCAATGCAGCTCGGGACAACAGAAAAGGTCGAATTACACCTCGACATATTCTCTTGGCTGTAGCTAATGATGAAGAATTGCATCTGGTACTGAATGAATGTGCAATTGTCTAACAAATTAATGATTTCAGATTGCAACACGACTCTTATGGAATGTATCTTTTACAGCTTTTGAAGAATGTGACTATTGCATCGGGTGGTGTCCTACCAAAGATCCATCCGGAACTTTTAGCAAAGAAGAAAGGTGGAAAATTTGTTGTAGGAAATAATGTTCCTCTTAATGTTCCATACAAAAAGCCTATTGCGACTAAACCTATTTCTCCTCACAAAAAACCTTCACCCTCCACTGATCCTGCATCTAGTGGACTCAGAATAAAGAAACCTACCAGCCCACCTCCAGGTATGCTTTCACTGATTACTGTAAGTAAATCATATATATTGTTGAGGTAATTAAGTAAACATAAATAAAATTATCACTAAAAAGTAATGTTTCTAAAATAATGAGTGTTTTAATAATATAATACATTTACAGCAAAAGGTGGAAAAGCTAAAGGCAAAACGAAGGATTCGCCTACAAGTACATCTACAGCAGGTACTGGAGTGACCATTTTGTCTGAGAAAAAACTATTTTTAGGGCAAAAGGTGGGTACCTATGGCATATTTCTACAGAATGGAGGATTGTTGTTCAAATTGAAATTATTTATTGTTTGAATTTGTGAATTTTGTTACTTGCAAATACCTTCCTGCATATACTGGGTGACCACTTTCTAGAAAACACAGGAAAAATTGGAAAATGCAGGGCATTTCAATTCCAGAAAAAATAACGGAAAGCGGGAAAAAGTTTTGGCATTCAAAAAATTGATTGTCGATGTAGAATTCGAGCTAACAATTATTTCTAATTGACAGAATTAATTATTTATAAGAAATTTTATTAGTTTTAAGAATCATTTTTAAATAACTATTTTAATTTAATTATGTCATTTTAACTCGTAAACTAACAAATTACATGATACACTCTAAAACATTGTCTAATAAATTGGAAAATTCATGCTTAGTATAAAGTGTTATGTCACAAGCTCTCTAAACATTGTGCGTGTGAGAGGGAAAGACGCACAGTCAATGATATTCAATTTGCTTCAATGTGTTTGTGAAATTTGTGCGCGCGTTGCTTATTAACTCGTAAACTAACAAATTACACGATACACTCTCGAACATTGTCTAATAAATTGGAAGATTCATGCTTAGTATAAAGTGTAATGTCACAAGCTCTCTAAACATTGTGCGTGTGAGAGGGAAAGACACACAGTCAATGATATTAAATTTGCTTCAATGTGTTTGTGAAATTTGTGCGCGTGTTGCATATTAACTCGTAAACTAACAAATTACACGATACACTCTCGAACATTGTCTAATAAATTGGAAGATTCATGCTTAGTATAAAGTGTAATGACACAAGCTCTCTAAACATTGTGCGTGTGAGAGGGAAAGACACACAGTCAATGATATTCAATTTGCTTCAATGTGTTTGTGAAATTTGTGCGCGCGTTGCTTATTAACTTGTAAACTAACAAATTACATGATACACTCTAAAACATTGTCTAATAAATTGGAAGATTCATGCTTAGTATAAAGTGTAATGTCACAAGCTCTCTAAACATTGTGTGTGTGAGAGGGAAAGACACACAGTCAATGATATTCAATTTGCTTCAATGTGTTTGTGAAATTTGTGCGCACGTTGCTTATTAACTCGTAAACTAACAAATTACTCGATACACTCTAAAACATTGTCTAATAAATTGGAAGATTCATGCTTAGTATAAAGTGTAATGTCACAAGCTCTCTAAACATTGTGTGTGTGAGAGGGAAAGACACACAGTCAATGATATTAAATTTGCTTCAATGTATTTGTGAAATTTGTGCGCGTGTTGCTTATTAACTCGTAAACTAACAAATTACTCGATACACTCTAAAACATTGTCTAATAAATTGGAAGATTCATGCTTAGTATAAAGTGTAATGTCACAAGCTCTCTAAACATTGTGTGTGTGAGAGGGAAAGACACACAGTCAATGATATTAAATTTGCTTCAATGTATTTGTGAAATTTGTGCGCGTGTTGCTTATTAACTCGTAAACTAACAAATTACATGATACACTCTAAAACATTGTCTAATAAATTGGAAAATTCATGCTTAGTATAAAGTGTAATGTCACACGCTCTCTAAACATTGTGTGTATGAGAGGGAAAGACACACAGTCAATGATATTAAATTTGCTTCAATGTATTTGTGAAATTTGTGCGCGTGTTGCTTATTATAGGATCTACGCATGTGCACATTAGGACTATAATAACAGGCATTTAATAATATGACCTTAAATGCAGATGAAAAATACCATCATAGTCGATGGAGACATGCTCTGCCATGCTCACGGGGCTAGAGATAAGCAGAAAAATGCTATTGAATGAAAGCAACAGGAAACAGAATAAGAGCGGGAAGCAGAGTCGTTATGAGAGAGAGTAGAAGAAGAGAAAGGCTAAGGAATTGATTGTGGTTAAAGAAAGAGAAGAGATGTGTGTTAAGCAAGCTCACCTCTAAATAAAATAATTATAATATATACATAAATGCATAAAGCGTGAAATCCAATGAGAATTGTTTATTTATTTGAAATTACAATCAAATAATTGGTGCAATTATATAAGTAATGTAGTGGTACTTGTAACACAGGAAAATTATAAGAACTTGGGGTAACAGAGAGAAAATAAATTTGCGTTACTGGCGGCGGTTAAATTTTATTGCATAATGCTTATATTATCTGATGAATTTTTATCTTACATGACTATTCATGAACCTTTATTGAAATATATGTTAAATAAGTCTGGGAATTGGAAATTAATGATGGTATCAAATGCTCAGTTATGGAGTCATATAGTGAATGAAAGCCTATTTTTGTTTGGGTTCTAGTTCATTCACTGAAAATTTTGAAAGGTAATACTTCTGTGAGTGTACAGTAATATGTTATAATTCCATAAAGACTGGCTATTTTGACTCGGTGGTACTGCTTTGCCCCAAACTAAATGTATGTGCTACAAGGTTTGTATAGATCTAGCTATTGGAACGGTTATGTTTTATGTATTATATTAAATTTGGTAAGCAACAGTAAAAATGTGGCTTTACAAAATGTTTATTGTTATATGATTTGTTAGAATAATGTTTTTGGTGCAATATTGTTATAGTTATTTAATCAACATTATTCTTTAAGCAAGATGTCAAAGTTATTTATAAAAATACATCTGCACTTCTACTTAAACGTTCACTAGAATTACTTCCCTTTTGAATACTAATACTAACTAAATACTAGAAATTTATTCATTAAAAAATTAATGGGTATTTGATAAATTTTGTAGATATTTATAAAAAAAATTATTTTAGAAGCTGGCAAATATGTAATGATTCTATTATTCTTAATCATCATTTTATTCTGTATTTTTATAACATATATTTAAATTGTTATAAAAGAGAAGGGAATTTTCAATTCCCTACTAATATGCTATGAAAATCCTCAAATCCCAATAGTTATGTAGATTTTTTCTCTCTCTATAATCTTAAGTAATTCAACCTTTTAGATACAGTTTTTTTCCCTTCTGCAGTCCTGGCAGTAAAAACTTTTTTTAAACAGATGAAGAATATTTTTAACTGTAAGAAATATTGATAAGCGCTGAGGTGGCCTAATCGTGCAAAGGAAGGCAATGGTGCCTGCAGAGAAGGGCCACAGTGAAGCAATGTGTATACACGAGCTAAAAGAAGTATGAGAGATATGCATGGAGAAAAAAGTGACAGTTTGTAATATACAATACAGTAATTCAAATATATAAATAGGAATGCCCTCTTTTTAATGTTTTTAGTGCTCTACATTATTACTATACTAGATAATAATACCATAATAATGTGCTGCTCCCCAAATGCGAGAGTAGAAATATATCTTCTGGCACGCACCATATTGAACCCTAAAATTCTTTTACAGATTGCCAAACAGAAAAAAAAAAAATTATAAAGGTCAATAATTATTATCAACTTTCATGTCAAATTCCACTTTTATTCAATTTCAGTATTTCAAAAACAAAAAGGTGTCGTCGATATAACAAATTTTCAAACATTTTGTCAAATCATTTGAAAATTTAATGTTGTTCCTTGGGAAAAAGATGTTTGCTTAGCTACTAACTTACTTCGTAAACCTGAAGAATGTCGATGAAGTTTCAGTAGCAATGTCTGAAGCTGCCTCCTCTTATTCTGCTTTTTGGGTTTCTTCTTCTGTGCTAAAGCCCCATCTCTAGGTGAATGTAAGATATTCTCATCCTCTTGTCACAGCAGTCCACAAGTGCTTGTAGAGCACCTCGGGACCCATGTGTGTCAACAATTCCCATGAATTTGCTTAGGCCAGGGCTCTAATATGTGAAAATTACTGTGGCTCAGCTTGTCGTCCTCAGTAGGCAAGAGATAAGAGACATGTTTCTAGAGGTCAGGCAAGAAATTTCCCATTTGTACCGCTGCTCTAAAGCTGGGAGAAGTGTAATTTATAACTTATATTAAAATAAACTGTTCTCTATTCTTTTATTTTTAGACTAAATATGACCAAGATTTAATATATATTCCATTTATTAATCAATTGTTTATTTTTCCCAGTTAATGGTGGTTCAAGGTGACATTACAAACATAACAGCAGATGCCTTAGTCCATCCAACAAATTCTAGTATTGCTATGATGGGAGATGTGGGCCAGGCTCTGGAAAAACGTGGAGGGAAGGAGTTTATGCAGGTGACTTGATACGGATTCTTGATATATTAAATATTTTTATTAATGGCAAATATACATTACTTATTTATTTTTGTACGTGTTCTATTATAAATTCAGGAAGTGCTGGATCTTCGCTCTTCACATGGCAACCTGGAAGCTACAACAGGTGTGTTTTTCACTTTTCTTTTTATCAATGGGGAAGGCATTTACATTAATCTTGTTTTAAAATTGTCATTTAAAATTATGTGTATTCGGTGGAACCTGGCTAAGTGTGTTTTTAAGGCACAGAAACTTCATTCTCACTTAATGTAGCGTTGCATATTTTGCCATGAATGAGTACTCAGCATTTCAGGTGGCTTTGAAGTAATGGTGAGGTCAGATAGCAGCTGGGTGTATGTAGAGCCCTTGGTAACATGCTATGCAGTTTATAAAAGAAAATGTCCTATAAAAAAATGTTAGTATTATCTACAAATACTGATAACTAAACACATAGCTCCCAGTGTCTATGAAAAGTATACTGCAAATGAGAGGAAACAGAAGTTTCTTCTGTCATGAGATGGCTTAGTGTGAGTGGAAAGAATAATCCATCCCAGCCAGGCGTAGCCTACCATAAATAAAAGTGAAAGTCCTCTGTAGACAGCATCCCACCCTAAAGGGTTGAAGTAAAAATATATTGGTCTCGCTTTTAGAGACCATGTATTTTCACTTATCTGTATTCAAATCATATTTGTTTCAGTTACAAAGTTGAAGATTAGCAAAAATGTAATACTTTTCCGAGGGCTTTATTTCGAAAAAACATTATTACGTATTTCATTTTATTTCTCAATATAAATCATGAAAAATTGAAATGAGATTGGATATTGGCATGTTAAATTCTTTAGAAAATTCATGTCTTGCTTTTATCATATTAACAAGTTACTTCAATTTTTCACTTTCTGGCAACATTTGCTATGTGCATACAATGGATTAAATTTCTTTTGTGAGCAATCTGCTTACTAGTCTTCCACGGAATCTTCAGTTAGTACCTGTTAATAAGAAATGAAGGATTCAAACATTTTGGGAAAATATAAGAATGTCAAGACCTCTGGTAGCAAACACCAATAAAAATATGAATGGGGAAGCTGTTTCAAGTTGAGCACATTTTACATTCACTCTATTGGAGATCTTTTTGGATATAAATGTTGGGAGTTACTAATTAGTCTTACTAGTTGAAGTTTATCACTTATCCAGGTTTCAAGTATTTCAAGAATTTTGTTTTCTGTGACTTTTGTAGCTGCACTATGCGTTGGCCATAATTTTCCTGCAAAGTGGGTGATCCATGTCAATGGTCCTGCTGCAAATGAAGTAGATGCTACTGAGAAACTTGATAAAACTGTGAAGAGTTGTCTAACACTTGCTGATCAAAAGAACCTTAAATCTCTTGCTATACCTGCTATTGGCAGTGGCAGGTAAGTCATAATTTTTATATTTACTTTTATTAAAACTACTTTCCTCTGCCATGTCCTTAATCTGTCTTCACACTGTCAAGCTGAGGAAAAAATGTAAAAATATTCTGGTAGAAAATGGGTAGAAAACTCTGAGAGTTCTGAAGATTTAAAAATTCACCATTCTTCGGGGATTTGATTAGGGTTTTTTATTTATTTTTTAGCTTCTTGTAGTCAAGAGTTTAAAAAACCCTGACTGCAGCGATTTATAGAAAGCGTCATATGTTGACAGCATAGAGCACTGGAGATACCATCACCGAGTGGTTACTTTGAGGGATTCGGGGGAATTCCACATTTTGTCTTCATTTAAAAATTACTGCAGCTAATAATTACAACTTCGTTAAATATAAACGTTAGTATTAGGTTTAGGTATTTAATGTATTCAACAACACTCAATTTTTTTTCACTCAACCATTTCTGATTATCTTTAAAAACAAATAAGAAAAGGAATTCACACCGTACAATGCATATTTTAAAAATATCTGTAAGTGCATCCTACCCGAAAACAGGAATTGTAGTAATAAAAAGAGACCACTTATGTAGAATAATACACTGGAACAATTAAAACTAACCAAGACAACACATTATGACATTATCTAGACACGTTATGGATGTTAATTTAAAAAAATATTATTTTTTTTTAAAAGAATCATGTTTTTTAGAAACTGTACTTGTGTGTATGGTAATTAATCCTCTTCAGTTACATTAAATTAGTGCATTATAATTTTTAATAGAGCATTTTACAGAAAGACAAGTCACATTTGCCCTCCTTATTTCATGTATCTTTTCATCTGAGTTTTCTTTTATGCCTTTTCCTCCTTATTTTTACTTTCTTGTATTTAGTTATGAAGTAAAAAAAAGCATCGTAATCATGCATTGAAAAGTGGACTACTTTTGTTCCTATTTGCAGTGAATTTCTTTTTCGAATATGAAGTTGTCTAATTCCACATTTTGTGCATTCTTGATATTGAAAAATGTGTTTTTGCCAATCTGTCTGTACGTCTATCCGTCATCTGTCAATCTGTGAACATTACTAGGACCTAAACTGCCCCCAATATTTTCACCTGAATTGATATTTCCTGATTAATCTGGCTAGTGTTGCAGTCCCTCAATTTTTAAATGGATATTTTAATTTTTGAGATACTTCCTGTGAAGCATCAATGACTTCTTTTTTTTTCAAAATTTTCTCTAAAATGGGTTGAACATTTTCTAAACTTTTGCTAGAAGAGGATATTGCCATATACAAATGGCACAGGTCTGAATATTTCTGAAACCTCCCAATTTTTTAAAATTGCAATAGTTAAAACATTATTTGTTTCTTAATGATATCCCCTTTGCTTAAATATTGGTCTGAATATCCTTCCTTGCAGAGAAATCTACATATGCCTTATATAAAACACTAAGACTAGCTACTCTTTCTGCAATTTAAAAGCGGTATTAATTAATTCTGAGCAAATCCATTATCACAGAATTTAGCATCTCTTTTCTGAATTTTGACTATTACCAGATGATTCCTACAAATAGTAGTCTGACTATAAAATGACACACAATCAGGTGGATACTTCTAAACTTCACAAGGTGGTAATGCAGGATGGAGAAGTGCACAAATGTCCATTGACTAGCATCTACTAAAACCTACATCATAAACAGAAGAGCCAAATATGGTTGACATAAAGTGAATCAATACTGAATCTTTTCATCTGAATGTTGTGCAATAGAAATTGCTGACACACTGGTAACACTGCTTCTAGCTTTCTCTGCTTTAAATATATTAGCTCTTACACCCATAAATAAATATTTTTCTCTTACCATTACTTCATAAAATAAGATTAAAATTGATTATTTTCACAAAAAGCCCATAAATAGGGTAGTTTCAGCCTCCTTTTATAAAAAAAGGATCTTGTAGAAATTCTTTTGAATCTATTACATTAAAAAGAGCATGTTTTAAAGCTTTAAAAAAAAACGACAACTGCCCCGGTTAAATTCTCTAAACTTTTGAAAATTGCAAAAGTTTCATTTTCCTCAGCTTCTACATTCAACTACAGTGTTGGAGATAGAGATATTTTTTCTGTATGGCAATTGCTCTTCAAAATTATATGTTTAAATAAAGTCATAGACAATTTTTTTTCAAAATATCAGTGGTTTTCACTAATTTTTCGTGAAATAAAACCAATTTTTAAAACCAGATTTTCTCAAAGATGGTTATAATTATTTTCTTTAAATTTTTTGAATAGGACGTTACATAAATGTTATTTTCACGTGGTCCATTCATTTTTTTTTATTTTTTTTAATGCAAAGGTATGTTCAAGTAGTATTATAATGTTACAATACTGTTATAAATAATGTGAGAAAGTATATGCTGTTGTAGTTACACGTTTTTAATATCTCATCTTACTATGTACTAGCATAGTAAAGAGAGTATTGTATTACTGTGGCCAAAAATAGCGACTTTCGACAACTTGTAATTTGGGGAAGAAAAGCAATAAATTTTGTGCCTTTTTGAGGTAAATTACTTCCTCTGACATGTTTTGTAGTCAGAATTCGTGTTTTGATTTGGTCCTTGATACCAAAAAATTAGATGACAAAAAAACATCTGACTGGTCAACTCAAGCGCCTGAACCATTCAAACGATTGTATCCAAAATTGATATTCCCTGATTGATCTGGACAAACTTGAGGCCTTGCAAGTTTGAAACATATTTTGATTTTTGTGGGTTGTATACTTGAAGCCTCAACATTTCAACATTTACTAAAATATGGCTCCAAATTTCTTGATTAACCTGAATCTGTGAAGGCATAAAGGAGACTTCAAAATGGCACTGGTCTAACTTTTTTTGAAATTCTGTATTTTTGAAAATTGTCAATTTTTTTTTTGGCATCTTGCTACATCAACAATATTGAAGATACATACTATTTTTTCTTTAAAGATAGGTCTTTAAATAAGGTCGTGAACAATTTTTCAAAGATTTGAGTAGTTTTTCACATGAAAAATGAAACTTTTTGTGTGAAATCAAGGCAATTTTTAAACACCTATTTTCTCAAAAAAGATGGCTGTAAATTTTTTCTTTACATAAAATTTACAGATGTAGCATTAGACACTTAAACATTCCAATTGCCTGCAAACTCTCTTTTATTTTCAAAGAAAGCAAAAGTTCAATATTTATGATTGAAAATTTTCTTTAATAAAATATGTTGTAATAAGAGATCGTTAAAGTCAGTCGTGTACAATTTTTTGATATAAACAAGTTGTTTTCTTATGATTTTTGCTTGCTGAAAAGGCAATTTATAAACATATTTTTGTCCAAAATGGATCCAGTTTTTTCCCTTGGATTGAACATATGATGCTTAAAAAGTGGTGCATGGCCCACCTTGGATAACTCTCTGTACTTTCAAAAATTACAATCAACAAGTTACCATCGGAAAACTGCAATATAGAAGATAGATTCTTTCCCTTAACGAAAGCCGTTCTTTAAAATTAGATATGAAATAATGTAAATTAAAATGTAAACGGTTTTTGAAAATTCCAAATGCAATTGTTCAATTTTTAAAATTTCTCATATATGCTAATGTCAAGAAAGTATTGTTATGTTGTGCAAAAAAAGGAAATTTTGGACAGAAAAACTTGTGTTGTGATGCCATGATACCGAAAAAGAGGATAAATCTTGTTCCAAAATATAAGGAATTTCTTCCTCTAATACATTGTGTACTACTCAAAATCCACATTTTGTGAGGCCTTAAAACCTAAAAATTGGTCTACACCAAAATGTCTATCTGTAGAATTTTATCTCCCAAAAGTTGAAAATTTTTGCCAATGTAAATACACAACATACTGCCTGATGAAATTACATTAATAGTTAGGTGCATTCTTGCTCACATTGAACTTCAATTTGATGGAGGGTATTTTTTTTAGTTTCACAGCTGGACTCTATGAATACTGGGTCTTGAACAACCATTATCCAGCCAAGGGTGTTTTTAATGTTCTTCTCATCTTTTTCAGATCAGGAATTATTGTTAATAACATTTACATTTTTCAAAAGCAATTGGATTACATTACAAAAGCACTTTAAAAGTAAATTTACAACAAAAAAAACAAAAAAAATCTAATGAAGTTGTTGAACAAAATTGTATGGGTGACCCCTAGTATAGTTAGTATTACATTTTTATGCAAGGCCAGTAGTAAGTACATGAAGAACACAGAACATGAAGTACACAGTTGATTATATAAAATGGTGTTCATAATTCTTTAAAAAGTGAAAATTAATGAAGGGATATTTCTGTAAATTTTACTATTTAATTTGTTTTGGAATTAATAAATTTTCTTGTCTTTTAGGGCTGGATTTCCTAAACAACAGGCTGCCCAAACAATCCTTAAGGCTATCAGCAATTACTTTGTGAATGTAATGTCATCATCCTTAAAACAGATATATTTTGTTCTCTTTGATCATGAGAGTATTGGTATTTACACAACTGAGCTAGCTAAGTTGGACTCATAGGAACTTCCAATTTCATTACAGAGTTGAAATAATTAACTTGCTTCAGTGAGGATGAGATGATTTGTACTTGACTTAATACAAAAGAATTTTTAAAACTTTCTGGGAACATTTAATTGATTCCTAGAATATTTACTGATCATTTGGTTTGTCAATTTGATATTTTAAGTGAGGTGTGTGATTCAGATTCTCCAAATCTGTTTCATGCTACAGAGGAAAAGCAAAATTTAGGTGCTGACAAAACTTTTCACATGAAACAGCTCCTTTAAGAGTGATGTTTGATTTACAAGGATTTCTGCATGGTAGGCTGGTTTTATCAGTGTATGAATGAGTGAATACATGCAATGAAAAATGTTTTTTTAGTGTTGTACAGCAAATTTCATCACATTCAGGTGACATGTAAAAGTATATTTCCTATAACGTACAAAGATCATTCAATAAGTTCCCCCCCCCTCCCCCAGCTCTCAGACCCCACAAAAAATGACAAGAAAATATTGCAAAAAACGAATGAACAATAAAACTTCATTTTCCATAATTATAGGAGTTTGAGAAGTGCTTGATTTCCTTGTACTGATTGTGCAATCTTTGAAACAGCATTTTTATTGTTTCAATAGAGGATTCACACTGGCTCAGATTGCAACATACAAAACATTGAGGCATGTAAATGTTGTGTACAGTATTTATGTGTGGTAATTTAATTAAATAATTTTCATTATTTATACTAAGTTGTATGAAAATTGAAAAGTCTCCTTTTGTAAATCTGTCATTCTTGCAATGAGAAAAAAACCATGATGTTTCTCATAATCAATCAAAAGTTTTTTTAGTGATCAACATATATTAAAATTGAAGAAAAAATTTATTTTTACATTTTCTGCATTCTATCTTAGGGTGTTTAATTGAGTGTATAAAGTGAAATTCAAAGGATATGGTAATATTTATAACTGTATTTTGAAAATTTATTTTTGTTTGTACTGTATATATGTCTCAATATCTCTTCAGTGTGTATTAACTACACACAATTTGTTTAGAGCTGCCATGTGTTTTAGGATGATGTGCATTAATTGTGAGGTTCTTCACATACCTACATTCTTCTAAAATATTTGACTATATTTCAAATAACCTCCGAAACGTGTGCATGATTTTTGTGAGATCATTCTCATGATCATTCAAATCTGATTTAATTTAAAGTGTTAATTTGGATATTCTGTGTGAATGGAGTTAATGTCTTTATAATAATCAATAGATTACTTGTTTTACTTACTTCACTTCCAGTTATTCTTTCCTCAGGTTTTAGTCTGTGTAGTGATACTTCCAAACTAAGAGTATTCTGAAATGTCTGTTGTTTCATTTTTCTTATAAGGAAATTCTCTTTGAAGACTTTTCTGTATCATATGGCATTTTAAACATGTTATCCACAATGGTATTGAATATGATATCATGAAACAATGAGCATTACTGCCGATAGGTGATATAATTGGAAGTGATCGGCAAGAAATTGTACCTTTCAAAAATTTATATTGATAATAAGAAAGGATTAATAAATACTGAATGAGAAGGTAAATAGGGACAAAAGTCCATGGTCAGCATTTAACAAGATTATAAAGCTAAAGATTATATTGTAATATTTCAACATATTTCTGCAAAAATAATTGTAGTAATCTTTTTATAGATATTGGAGAAAATATTTTATTAATAATTAATATTTTTTGTTGTTTTGTTAGCTACCAGATAATTTTACTTTATTTGCAGTTGTTATCGTTTAGAGAAATTTTGTTGTGTTATAGTTGCACTTGTATAAAATTTTATTATTTTTGACATAATTGTCATTTAATATATTGATAAATATTTTTCCTGAATAATTACTTGAATGGCCAGAAATTAGTTGAAAAAATCAAAAATCATAAGGTATTAACTGTTCTGCATTTAGCCATATTTTTTCATATGTTCCAAGAATTTATTGATTGTATCAGTATTATAACTTTTGTTATGAATTTGAAGAAAGAAAATGTTCTAAGTTATTTGTAGTTAATCAGGAATGCCGTAAAATATTTTCATACTGAATTTTAGCATAATTCTTAGAATTTCCTCTGTGCAGAATTCTAGAGATATTTTAAGGGACCTTTAATTACATGTGTTGTGGTATTAGTACATATTGAATGTTCTGTCATTGTGCTCTTATGTTTTCTTTACTTGCTTTTAAGAACGATCATGTAAACAAATGTACTCTTCACGGCAGTGCTAAATGCATATATGCAATAATTTATAACTTCAGAAAGGCCAGAGGAAAGTTGACATATTTCTGTTACCTAGTCATGTTAGAAACAAATATTGTTTTAAAACTAGAAAAGAAAAGAAATCTGTTCAGTATTCCAAAGTGTTTTGTGTCTTCAGTGCGAAATGGTGTTGAATTCTGTAAAGAATTGTAGGAATACTTTGCAATAATAACTGAGGATGTACATAGAATTTTTCCATCATTTGAATTGTTGTTTAATTTTATTGTTAAAGTATGTTTTAATATTTTATGTTTGATTTTAAATAGTTGCTATCACACCAAAGTTATTGACCATCTTCAGATTGAGTAAACTAGGTAAATTTATCTAGTATTTTTAAAGCCTTTCTTATTCACTTAGGTGATTCTAGTCTACTCCAATTTATGTACATCATTAGCACTGTTGCACCATTTACTTTTGTAGTATGTTTTGTGCCAGAATTTTGAGAAAGTGTCCTGTGTTGTATTTGCAATTAGTATGGTTCATCTCAATTTTTGACATTACATGTAAAGGGTATTTTCATTAATCTACTTTTTTAAGAAAAGGAAATATATCACTTTCTAATAATTCATAACGTTTTAAAGACCCATTTCTTGGAAACAATATTTCTACATTTTCCAGTTTTTAATATTTACTTTTCATCAAAGTAAATCTAATATCAAGTTACTGAAAGTTTCCTCTGGTAAAATGTCATTTCTCATAAAACTTTCTAAACAGGGGATCAAGAAATTGCTTTGATAAATAAAATAAAGGTTATTCTTGCAAATTAAATATTTTGGAAGTAGAATACCATGTGGCTTTGTATTAATACTGATCTTCAGGCTGTGATTCAGATGTTAACAAAAATAGGTACAAAGTATATCATTCAAAAAAATAAGGCCTGAGCATGTTGTGCAGTATTGATTATTCATATTTTCATAATTCAGATAGTTTGAATGTAAAGCACATCAGATCATGGTGAATTTTTCTACGTGGAAGAAATTGACTTGACATTGGCTTATTATAAAGTTCAGCCAAATCCTGCTTAATTTCCAGTTATTTTTAATGAAAATGTGTGTGAAAGCCATGTTATGTGATAGACTGTGTGGACCATAAATTTTCACTTTTTTACATGGTTTTTCTAATGTTTACTAAATGTACACTGCCAGATGTTCAGAAGTATGTTATTTTATGTAGATGTAGAAATTTTGTGTTATTGTAGTTATGAAATAAAAAAAGAAGTAAAATTGTGAAAATGTTTCCCATTAACTTTGTTCTATTCAATCTTTCCATGTAAATTATAAAACATTTGGATTAAAGGAATTTTTTTTATTTCAAGCTTAGTAATACACGTTCAGAAACATCTAAAACAGGCTACACAATTTCATATATTGTAAATAAATAGTTTCAAAAACACTTACATGTAAAACAAATTATGGCAGTCTTTCAAATTCAAGAATTATGGTAAAATCTCTTAATGAGAATAAAAATGACTAAACAATTTCCTAATATTTTTTTCTTGTGAGGGCAGAAATTTAGTCTGGTTGCTCATTGTCTAGAGATGGAACCTGTTGGTCAATAGCATTACAATATGATGATCCACATTTTACAAGACCTGCTGCTGATAGCAACCCAATGGCAGAACCAACAAATGCATTTTCAGGCACAACACTTCTCATTACAGCCCAGATTAGTACAGAGCCGAACGTGAACATAACAGCTCCAAAAGCACTGCGGAAGAAACACAATTTTGGATAATCTCTAAATAATGAATATCAGAGGAATAGAGAAAAGTTGTGGGTACCTGTACGTTGTGCGTGGCAATAATTCAAGATTTTGCAAATGTGGTCTTTTGTATGCATATAGGGCTACACCTCCAACAGAACCAAACAAAAGAAAATTTGTAATATCTTTTTTGGGACAGCACCTAAGAAAGATAAGCACGTTATAATACTGCAGGATATTTAGTGTCGACTTAAGTTGTAATTACTTACTCGGAGAATAACGATGGATTCATTACATTTACAGACATCGCCGAGTAGCAAATCACACCATGAAGAGGCAAATAGTGATAAAGAATATTGTCTTTGGTAACGGGTTTGATGAATTCTTCTTTCAATTTTGCCACTAAGGATTTAGTACTATCAGATTGCTGTAATTTTTCTTTTCGGGATGGACCCGGCGGGTCGGAAGCCATTTTCAAGCAGCAAATACTGATCCGAAAATGCCCCTAGAAAATCAACAAGCTACACGCAACTCGCGCTTCTGTTTCCACATGTCGTGACATTCCATTTTGTTTTTGATTTACGGGTATACCAATATCATTCAGTCAAAAGAGCTCATTCCAGATGTCACAAACAGTTGTCTACTGTATGTTTTGAGGAAATTTGAAGATATGGATATTTATTTTTATTGTTTTCTGAACGTTAAATATCACATATTATGGAGCTAATACGCGTATAGACAACCAAAGTTCTTCGTAACGTACGCTTTACGCAGTTGTAAGCTCTGTAACGTAAAATGGCGGATGGAGAAGATAGATTAAGGGACGCTACTGACGAAAAACAA
The DNA here is from genome assembly GCA_038098605.1 of Gryllus longicercus. NCBI lineage: Eukaryota > Metazoa > Arthropoda > Insecta > Orthoptera > Gryllidae > Gryllus > Gryllus longicercus. Next base: position 1,081,962 of record JAZDUA010000199.1, on the reverse strand, counting down.
GATACCACAATGGTAAAGCAAGAGAAAAGAACGGAAAATTCGCATGTGGATGTCAAGCCACCCGGTGACAACGAAGATTCTGAGTCAGTTGAAGAGCAGCCTTTAGACATAGGCGAACATTATTTAGTTAGGAGATCAGATGATTGGCGTAAGTTATTGCTTACCGGTAGTGCATTGATGTTTTAGTGTGCAAGTCATAAAAAAGTTTATTCTGTTGTTTAGATCCAGCAGAAATTATTCAGACGAGGTATAATGACCAGGAAGGTCATTATGAGTATTATGTTCATTATGAAGGTTATAACCGACGGTTGGACGAATGGGTTCAGAGAGATAGGTATGTATGATGGGTATTTTTGATCATTTAAAAATAAGGATTTTTAGGATTTTATCCTGTCATTGTCTTGCAGGATAATGAGTTCTCGATTTGATATGTCAGACCAACAATGGAAAAGTGAAAGGAACCCAACAGGTGATTTACTTTCTGACCAGACCGATAGAAAAATAACTCGGAATCAGAAGCGGAGACATGATGAAATCAATCACATTCAGAAGGTGAGTTGATAAGAATCTCTTATGAGTTAATCCTGTGGTTCTCGAACCTGTTTCACTTGTAGCATTGATCACAAGGCTTGCAATTTGTGACCTTTATCAAACGTATGAAGTGTATGTAATAAATAGAGCCCAGAAGTTCAGACATTTATTTTACCTGAAAATGGTAGCCAAAAAGACATGTATTTTTATTAAAATAAGAATGAAAAAGGCATTTATTCTAGCTAAAGTAGGGGTGCAAAAAGGTATTTAAACAATGAAAAGTCAGATTTAAAAAAATTGTATAAAATTAATAATTAACATAATTCACATTTTTATTCTAACTAAAATTTACATTAGCAGTTAACTTGTAAGGAAATCTCAATTCCACATGACCAAACCGTATGATGGATACAAATTTGTTTTTCTCCCAACACTCTTGCTTTAAAATTTTGATTTTGTGGTGAATCCGCCCTTTTGAATCTTGAAATGGCAATAATGAAAGCAGAATGATGTTTTTCCTTCCTCGCACTTGTGTAATCGCCAGCAACAGTATATCTGAGAACTGTCATCTGAAGAGAACAGACTTAAGGTCATATTTAAAGTAGGATGGGATTTCCTATGAGTGAACAAAGTCAGTCGGCATGTATGAAAAAAATCAAAAGGTTAAAGTATGGTACACCATACACCCTCAGAGAAGTGTGGGGGAGGGGTCTCCTTAAGCCCTCCCTAAAATGACACTACACGCTCTTATAGAAATGAATAAAACTTACGGATAAGCGATTGTCATGGCTTGCCCTTGATATGCTTTGTCCCTGCATTGTAATGCCAATTTACTTTCAAAGGCAAATTTTTTCGCTTTGCTCACCTGGATCCAAGTCACGGGGGGGCTCAGACCTTTGGCCCTTGTGTTCACTATAAACATCCTTGAGTCTACCCACCGCATAATTACCAAAACACTTTTATAAGAATGCTCTTTTCAAGAGCGCCTCCAGAATTCAAACTGTGCATTTACCACCGGAGAGGCACGAAGTGCCGGTTGAAATGAATTTTGTAAGTTGTACCATATACTACACAGCCAATCAAAATCTTGACTGGTGTCCTTTTCCTTTTTTATTTAGGTTTTTAACAATGCTTCTTCTTCCTTAGAAAGACAAAATATGTCGTCTTTGTTTTGACCAGGCTTTCAGGTATATATCCAACTTGATTGAGAGCTGTGAGAGTAGAGAAAAGAAGGAAAATAATGATTAAATAGGCACAAAATAAGATAAAATGGCATAAATAGGCAGCAGAAGTTAAAATTGGCCAAAAAGGCAACATGAAATTCTACTAAAACAACTCCAGAAGCACAATCAAGTGAATCCTATTGTCAAAAAGTCATGAATTAGTAACAATGACAAAAAGACTTTTTACCAAACTTCCAGGCTCTAATAATAAGTATTACCACTTCAAATGCTTCGAAGTCACTGTCTTTATTACTTCAGTTCAGTTACTTCAATGGACCTATGTGAATGATATTTTATGAGCATTTGCTCACATTGAAAATATAAAAATGACCGTTTCTTTTATTCATGAATTTACAGACGTGTGTGCGCGCAATTCTTCTACCTATTGAACTATTCTGAAAAAGTTAAGAAGTCCACATTTCCCTTTAAATTACAAAAATATAATTAGTATTCAAAAAATGTTTTTAATGAAACAGCTTGTAAGACAATTGAAGATCTTGTTTCCATTGTGATGTTTCTCTATTTTTTAATTTTTTATTCTAGTTTTATGTATCAAAATATTCTTATGATTGCTGCTAAATATTGTGTAAAAATGGTATTGTTCCTGTGTCGAATCATATTAGAAAACTGTTCTATCCTATCTTTAACTACTTTCCCATTCTGAAAAATTGTATTTCTTGGAGTTATGTCACTTTGGAAATCAAATGTTTGAAATTAGGGTCAAAGTAAAATGTGTACTTTATTTTTTAATTTATATTATTTTCATAGCAAGCTTTTGTAATTTTGTGGCTCACCCTTTAAGAACCATCGAATTAATTCATTAGTGCACAAATTTAGTGTTATTTCTGTGTGCATGTTTATTGTTGATTATAAGATATATATGTTTGCAGAAATTATGTTATGAAATTACACGTTGTACCAACATTTCTGTGATCTTGATGTTTAAGAGGCTTTATGACACCGACAGTGATTTTCTAGTGACTTGCAATAGTAGCAGCTTCCCTTATTACCACCAACTCAGAATGAATAAGTGAAGGGGATGGAGCATCATATCAACACAGCACTTCTTGCTCTCTTTTATGGCTCAAAATTAAAATTTCACGTCATTAAAAGTATCCAGGTAGTCTAGGTATCACAATGAAATGTAAATTCGCTTTAGATTTCGTAAAAAGTTCATTCACCACATATGTGATACGGGCAATAAAGCGTAGCAACACTGCCTTTGCTGAGACCCAACTGTCAAGCAGAAAAAAGAACGGTACAACATGTAGTTTGTAAACCAGTTGGAACAAGTTTTGTGTTAAGTATATTCCAATTTGCAATTTAAGTATATTCCATTTTTCATTTAGTAATAATTCAATTAGTAAAAATTTGCGAGTAATTGTGCGGGAATTTAGAATTAACCATTTCAATACAGATGTGGCTATTCTGTAGCGTACTCAGTACTTCTATTTACTCAGACTTTCTGCATACTCTTGCCAGCTGCCTTGATTGCCGCCCAAAGTACATTTTTTTAAAAACATTTCTCAATTTTTCGGTGTCTTAATAGTAGAATGGAAATATTATTACAATATTACGGAATAGTAAACCCTTGTCCTTAATAGCAGGTTTTTTTGAAAAATTTGGAGCTCTTTTAAGAAAACTGGCATTTAAGCCCTACTATAAATTCTAAATTTGAAGCTCTTTTTCACAAAAATTTGTTGGGTTTTTGAAAAACTTCAAAGTTATTTTAAGCACATTACTTAATACAATAGTGTTTTCAAATTGCTGGAAAAGTACATAATAACAGCGTGAGAGATCTTTTGAAGATTTTTTTTTAACCAAGTGTAACTTTTGAAAAAACAAAAAAAGGCCAAGATATGAACTTTACGTTATATTAGAGTGCAGTTAGCACTCTAATTTCGAAGGTCCCTTCGAAAAGTTTGAAGAAAAAATTGGAGCAATTTTTGAGAAAATTGCGTTTGTGTATTTATGAAAATGCGGAATTTTGAGCTATCGGACGTACAGGCAGACGGACGGACATACAGGCAGGCGGACGGACGATCAAACGGTCGGACAGACGTTTTGAAAACAAAAAAACAACTACCTTTTCGGTATCGCACCATTTGCGAACTTCCGACTCCATTCATAAACTTGCTGCTGTGGCAAGCAGGCGCCACCAAACAACCTTCAATCGTCGAAGAATGACAATATGTTTACTTTGCAAAAATTGAACCACAGAACGCTAACGCTGTTCTTCTCTGGTGCACGTTGCTAGTGGGACAGCCATGTTTACACTGTTCCTACGCCGGAGTTCCTGTTTCTTCGCAATGATGCCGCATAAGAGATATAGGCACACAATCGCATACATGCCTACCAATATACAGGACACTAGCGCCACATTTGTATTTTTTTTAATACTTTAACGGTTTACAGTTGTGGTTGCGTAGGCTTCCGCGGCCGGAATTTATGTTGTCTAGGCTATCCGGGACGAGCCGCGTCAATGTCATGGTGGCTAACGTTTCGGCCAACGTATTGTGGCCTTCTTCAGAGCGTACTGCTGCCAGATGCCAGGCTGCGCGCTGGCCTTATATGTAGGAGAAGGGAAGAGCGGGATTGGTCAACTAGCCGACCAATAGGAAGCGGGCAGGTGGTGCGGAATTGGTGGATAAAGAACGGAGCCGTAATTGGGGAGAGAAGCAAGCTGGGATCACGGGAAAGGTGGCAATAGAGAGAGGGAGAAATTCTAAAATGGATTAATACAAAAAAAGGGAGAAATTTTCACAAGAGAGCCGCCTGAGAGGCAACATCCCCTGTAAAGAAAGGCTAGCCGTAAGGGAGCTAAAACGGCGCGATGACATTGTCATTCTTCCCGCTGATAAAGGCAACGCTACGGTGGTTATGGAGAGCTCCGACTACCACAAGAAGATGGTCATCATCCTCAGTGACGGTGATACGTACCAAAAACTCGAAAAGAATCCCCTGCCTAAAGTGAGACAGAAAGTAATGGCCATCATAGGTGAAGCGTCGCCCATCGACGCGGAAGACAAAAGACGTCTTAAGCTGGCCAACAGCAACCGCACACCCCGCATCTATGATCTTCCTAAAATTCATAAACCCGACGTACCGCTTCGCCCTATTGTGAGCGCCATCAACTCACCTTCCCAGCACTTAGCCCGCTTTCTCGCCAACAAGTTGAAACCCCTCATCAACAACCTGACATCCGCCGTCCTTAACTCCAAACATTTTATTGAACATATCTGCTCCTTTAGAACCAATCCTGGTGACATTCTCGTGAGCTTCGATGTTGCTTCCCTTTTCACCATGGTCCCTGTCTGTGATGCCATCAAGATCGTGGAGGATAACCTCAAGAAACACCAGCTGCCGACGGAGTGGGCCAAACTCGCCGAGGTCTGCCTGTCTACCACCTTCCGGTACCGACAAGAGTTCTACGCGCAGATTGACGGTACTGCCATGGGCTCACCGCTCTCCCTGTGGTGGCGAACCTCTTTATGGGAGCCTTTGCAGAGCAGGCCCCGGAAAACGCGCCTCAAATCCGACTCTCTGGCTTCGCTACGTCGATGACACCTTTATCATCAGGCCCCACGGTCCCAAGAATCTACAAACCTTCTTGGCCCACCTCAACAGCATCCATCCCCGCATCCGTTTCACAATGGTAACACGACCAGCTCCCCTTCCTAGACGTCTTGATCTCCAGGCGCCCCGACGGGACCCTCGGCCACTCCGTGTACCGGAAGCCGACCCACACCAACCGCTACTTACACGCGGACTCGCACCATCACCCTGCCACGAAACGAGGAGTACTCACCACCCTCACTTACCGGGCCGCCCTTATCAGCGATATCGACAGTCTCAATAAGGAAAAAAAGATACTCAGACTTTCCTGGCCAATGGCTGCAGCAAATCTGCCATACAACGTGCCTTAAAGAATCTCGACGCACGAGATGACGCAACTACACACGACACCAACGGACCATCCAGCCCGCCTCGCAAGACAGCTCGCCTCCCCTACATCCGCGGTATCGGACAGGATTGGCGGAGAGCCGATATTCGCCCGGTGTTCTACGCCCACAACAAGATCGGGATGAGCCTTGTCCAGGTGAAAGACCGCCTTGATCCACGACAGAACGCCGGAGTGTACGAAATCCTGTGCAGTTGCGGGTTAGTGTACATCGGTCAAACGGGTCGCCCTGTAGACGAACGCATGCGTGAACACATGCGCAACGACCGGCTAAAGAACACTCACAAACCAGCCTTAGCACAACACGCCGCCGAAACCGGTCACCTCATTGAATTTAACAAGACCCGCACGATTAGTTCCGAGGACCGCAGGTGGCCACGCGTCATTAAAGACTATTAGTCGTTTTGTGGCTTCCATCCAGCAGACAACTGATGATGATGGCTAAGCCATCGAAAGCTGCTATTATATTAAATACTTTTGTTGGCAATGACAACGTTTACCATTATTTCATGAAAAATGCCAACGATAACGCACCACAACACCTATATTCAGATTTTTGACTGTTGATATACTTCTAGAGAAATCACTTTTTAAAAAAATCACAATCAACACATACCAAATGCAAATGCAACCGTACTTTGCAAGAACTACATGACTACTTGTTACGAAGATGTTTTAAATTGAATAGTGTGACAGAAAATCGAGATGATATTGCTTTGTGGGGTACAAAGTACTTTCGAAAAATAAGAGAATTCAGGCAAGAAGGGCGCAAAATGTATTTTTTTAGACGAATTGAATTGATGCGTTATTTTCCGTAGCGAGACTCGGGCCATCAGGCCCGCTCGTCCGCCTGACCACGCAAATTTCGCTATGCTCATTTCACCCACTAGCGGAGAAGGTATTTCTTGGGCGACGAAACAGGCGATATGAATTCAGCTCAGAGGCTTCATTTAGGGTTGAGAATCTTTTACATTTACTAAATCTACTAACATGAGACAGCTGGCTTTACTCCCCTCTCCGAAGGAAGGCGTACGAAGGATTTTGTAGACGAATCGTGGGTTAACAAGGGGGGACGTGCCACCCAAAGCATAGAGTGACAAATTTGTAAAGTAAAGTTAAAAAAACAGTCTTTTCAATCAGGCTTATGCACAGATTTGAAAAATCCATCTGGGAAGGGTAAAAGAGTTATCCTGCATTTTGGCAGTGATGACGGTTTTTTGGATGGTGGTGAGCTTGTGTTTCAATCCAAAAACTCGGAGATTATCATTTAGAAATTATTGGCGATATATTCAAGTGCTGGTTCCAGCAAATTTGTCCCAAATTAATTCCGCGCGATTGTCGTTGGGTGCATGCTTTTCGAAGTCTTATTGGCAATAAGATTACATTACTACCAACCTTAAAAAATAATGTAATATTATTCATTCACACGACAGCGACAGACGAGACGAGTCTCGGTGTAGAGCTAAATCCGTTCAAAGTGTCCGCGTAAAGCGTCCGTCAATACGCGTAGGCCGGCGCTACCCCCTCACCATTTACCTTTTTACGGCAACCTAGCTATCCCGAATTGTCGGTACCTATCGATTTCTCGAAAGTACCTCGAGATATTTTCTTAAAAGCGTGTGTGGAATCATCGCGCCGAAGCAGAGAGAAGTTCTTACGAGGATTACGGCTGTGGCCGTACTCCTCTGCCAGGATGGAGGCCGAAGTAACCGACGTAGGAACCTGCAAGACCAACGATGCAGATACTGATCTCAGGCAAGTGACTGCCGCCAAGCGCTCCCGCTCCCCACATTCAAGTGGAACAACCCCACCCCTTTAAAAAGTTAAAATCCCTCCCCCACCACCCTCTCCCAAAAAGCTCCTGAGCGATGGCTTCACCTTTCCAAAACACCCCGCTAGAGCAATAGAAAACCCATCTACTGTCCCAATTCCTACCAGCAACTCATTTTCGCCACTTCCAATTGAAGATCATCCCACCCAATCTACCTCTTCCCCTGAACCACCAACCCCCAACCTACCCCAACCCTTAATAATCCAACACCACCCCTGACATCCAGACCCAGAATAGGCACAATCTTTATCTCCACGGCAGACATCCTTGATGGTAAAGAATTGATACTAGAACTCCAAAAGTGCACCACTGAAAAAAGCCAAGCCAGGTACACCAAAGATAACCTGATCATCACCCCCAAATCCGTCCTTGCCCACCAAAAAATCACCTCACGACTCCACGAACTTAAAACTAACCTAAACCTACGACAACTCTTCTTTTCGGCCGCACCAAACTACCATTACCATAGAGCTACTCCCAAAACCCGCGACAAATTAATCCTCAAAGGCCTCCCTCCCAAACAAAACACCAACGAAATGCTCCAGGAAATTCAAAATCAAAATTTTACCTGCTTCCACCGTTCAGAAATGATCCGCTTCAACCTTGACAACCACTACCAACCTAGGCATATATGTAATAGAAGTCCCCAAACAACAAATTCCTCAAATCAAATTCAACGTCCGCTACCTCTGCCTGCACCGTGTCACCATTGAACCCTACAAACCCAACAACAATCCCAAGATGTACCAACTGCCAACTCTTCAACCATACCCGATCCTACTGTCATAGAACCCCAACCTGTTGCTACTGTGCCCAACCCCATCTTACTGACAATTGCCCCAACCTATCGCGACCAGATTTTAAACCCCTATGCATTAATTGCACAAACGAACTCCCTGCCAATGACCCTCAATGCCCCACCCTCATCCAACACCAACAACAGAGAAATTAATCTTCAAAAAATCCAAACCATTCGACAATCCCTCTCCAGCCACAACACCAACTTCCAACAATCCTCATTTCCATCCCTTCCTAGCAGATCCTACGCACAGTGACAACTCCAACCCCTTTATCACAAAATCCTCCACCACCTAACTCTGAATCATCATCCACCTCCACCGCCACAGACCTCAAAGAATTCCTCACGCTTATAAAAACCTTTAACCTTCCTAAGCTCCTCCAAACTATTAAAGAAATTATCCTTATCTTCAAATCCTCTGACACCCTGTCCAAATTAATCTCTGCAGGAACCAAACTATGAACTGTTTTAAATGGCCCCCTCTTCTTACCCTCTCATTTTAAGCACCTGGAACTCCAACGGGAACCTACCCCAAAAAAGCCCTCTATTAATCAGTTTCTATCAGATTATTCGATCGGCATCTTCCTTATCCAAGAAACCAACCTTAAACCACACATTCCCTTCTCTATCCCAAACTTCACCATTTACCGCCCTGACAGACCAACCCGCGGAGGCCGAACAGCCATTCTAATACGAAACACCATTCCTCACACCCATATACCCTCTCCACCCACTACCACCTTAGAATCAACAACCATACAAATATCCTCTTCCAACTCGCACATAAACATTTCCTCAGTATATAAACCACCACACATAAATCTACACCTTCAAGACTTCCCTCCTCTTTGCATCCCCCACTCCTACCATCATCGCCGGCGACTTAAATTGTAAAGACAGACACTGGGGCTGCCGAACTACCAACACGAGCGGACGAATTCTCCACGGACATTTAGACGACCACCCAGAAATTATCCTTTTGGCCCCTCCAGAACCCACCCACCTCATCCAAGACCCCCCCCCCCATGACATACTGGACATTATACTCCACAGCCAAAATACCAACGTCAACGCCCCATACGTACGATACGAACTAACCTCTGATCACCTTCCTGTAATTTTCTCAACACGCACTTCAATATACCCATCCCAACACCTGTCGCCAATCATCCAAACCAACTGGTCCCATTTCAAACGACACATTTCAAGAAAGATACACCCTCCTACTTCCCTTACTACCCCGGACGAGATTGACTCAGCCATCTCACATTTCAACCATCAAGTTAAAAAAGCCTTCAATAACTCATCAACTTTCACCCCCCACCCCACCCCACCCCACCCTACCTCCCGACATACTGCTTCTATTAAGACAAAAACGCAAAGTCCAAAAGCTCTACTACAGGACACTGTCATTAATTGACAAAATTACTTACGTTACATTAAAACAACTCCACAACAGACTAAGGCTATTTGACAAAACAAAATTCGACGACCTAATACAGGACACCAATACAGGCAACCCCAAAAAACTACATACCCTAATCCAATCCATCCGACCGAAGAATTCAAACCTATCCCCCTCTTCAACCCTGAAAACTCTCTTACCTATGACCCACAGGAAATAACACTTTCGCCAGCACCCTTGCAACTCGCTCTACTTCCAATACTCGTATCCCAGACTCCGCTATCCTTCAATTCATACGAACCCCGTCCCTACCTCCAGAAAGACAAACAATGTGGACTATACATAACGACGACACCGCTGAAGCGATAAAATCTCTCCAAATCAACAAAGCCCCAGGACCCGACAAAATCTACCCCAATTACTTAAAAAACTTAACCCTAAACGCAATCTCCCACTTAACCCTAATCTTCAATGCCTGTCTTCCAACCGCGCACTTCCCCAAACTCTGGAAAACCGCCACTGTCATTATGATCCCCAAACCTCACAAAGACCCCAGACATCCCACAAACTATCGACCTATCAGCCTCCTCTCTATCACCGGAAAACTGTTCGAAAAAATCCTCCTAAAATTCATGAATCCCTACCTTCAACCCCACATCCACCCCGGCTTCGGCTTCCGGCTTCCGCCCTGACCGATCATCGGCTCTGCAAACATTTCACCTTGCCATTAACATCGCCACAGATCTTCGTCACAAATCCCGCCAGATACCTGCTCTTTTCACTGATCTGTCCTTTGCCTTCGACTCAACCACCAAATTCTCCTGTTCCAACTAAAATCATACCTTCCCACCTTCGCTACAAATCTCCTATCGAACTACCTAGCACACAGAACTTTTAAAACCAAGTATCTCTCACACTCCCCCCCCACCCCACCCCATCTCGGCGGGAGTTCCACAGGGCGCGATGCTTTCCCCCACCCTCTTTTCAATCTACCTAAATGATCTTCCCTCTTGCCACGGCATTCAACAATTTCTTTATGCAGATGACCTAGCCCTTCTTTCGCCCCACCGTGTTTCTCAACAGTCCAACAACCTTCAAATTGCTGCTCACACAATTTTACACTGGTTCCAAGAAAACTCGATCACAATAAATCTTCCAAATGCCTGGCTATCATCTTCACTTGGCGGAACATCCCACACCCCTTCCCACCATCACCATTAAAAACACTCCTATCCTATCCTCACAAATAAAATACCTCGGCATCACCTTCAACTCCAAATTAACCTGGACTCCCCATCTCAACACCACCATTTCCAAGGCAAACCAAAAAATCAACTTTATCCAACCCATCCTCCGCCATCCGCCCCTCTCTGTCAACAAAAGCTCCTCCTATACTACACCCATATCAGATCCATCATTACATACGCCTCCTCCACCTGGTCAACAATCCCCCACTCCACATATAAGAATTTAAAAACTCTTGAAAACCGCATCATCCGCCTTATCTTTCACCCTCTTCCCGGGCAAAACTACAACACCTTCCGAACTCAGCACAACATCCCTCCCCTCCCCCAATATATCTTCAACACATCCCGAGACACGGTACAGCAATTCGTAAATAATCCCAACTTCACTCGCTTCATTCAACCTCACCAACATATCCTCAACTCCCCCCGCGCCATTCCCGAAAAAAACACCCCCTAGATATCCTCCAACTTCCCCCCCCCTCCGACCTAAAACACCCGACAAATAAGACCCAAGAAACGCCAAGACAAAACCCTCAACAAAATAACCCCTCAAAAATCCCCCCCCCAATAATTTCCAACATCCTCAAACCCCCTAAGTGCATAACATCCTCGCTCTTTCTCATACTTTTTCGCTACCAACTTCAACAACCTTAAACGAAAAAACCTGTCATAACCCCAAACAACACTAGTCCTACCCACCCCCAACCCTCTGGGGAACGGGAGGCAGCTGGCCAATCAAGAATTAGAAGAAAACCCAGGACAGTAGAGGACATAGATCCAGGCCGTCCTCACCAAGATGCACCGACGAGACGAGATTCACACTATTAATTCATAATGAATTATTCCTTTGCATGCCTCGATTTTGTTCCCTGCCTTACAATCTCCGGTTTGTTTCGCGCATGCTGCAGATTTCGATAGACCGAAGGATATTGTGCAACATGTGGGTGAATTTGAGATTGCCGTAGCGAACGCGGCGGTGACAGCAGAGCGTTGACAACAGAGTACAGCAGAGGGCTCGGAGCACGCGCTTCGGCGGAGGGATATATTCCGTTATATTTACATCTACTTAATTCTCTTCTTTGACGGAGAATATATAATACTGAATAAACCTTTATTGAAACTTTGTTTCCATTTGCATTCTCTTTATTTTTGATATTGTGTAAGTACGAAGTTACCTTTATACATTTTTTAACAAATAAACATGTTTGATTAACAAGTTTCCTTCTAAATGGATAGGGAAAGAATGGGAATTAGGGTGCGATAGTTATATAATATATAGTTATATAATATATGGCTCAGTGCGTAGCGCGCTGACTTCGTAATCGGGAGGTCCGGGTTCGATTCCCGGGCCGGCCATCCTGACCGGGGTTTTCGTGGTTTCCCTCGGTCATAAGGCGAATGCTGGGATGGTTCAAAAAGTTCACGATCATCTTTCACCTTCATCCCGCCCATCCCACCCACCACACTTCAAGGCGTAACGACCTTGTCGTAATCCAAGGATACAGCTGAAAAACTTATCCTGGCAGAATTACACACGTTTATCGTGTAGCGTGGTCAGTAATGCCCTATACACCAATAATAATAATAATAATTATATATATATATATATATATATATATATATATATATATATATATATATATATATTAAAAACTGCCTAAAACGGAACCTGTACAAGCCGTAAACTTGCTTCAACCGGAAAATTTCGCCTGTCCGTGAAGTTAAATATCTTTTTTCACAGCATAAAACGGAACCTCTCCAACGCGGAAACAGAACTTTTGTATGTCCTGAAGAGAAAAAAATCTTTATAACATAGAATTCCTGTGAATTTAATACAATTGGTAGAGATAGGGAGATGTTCTTGTTGCAAGCTTGTTTTAAATTCTCTATCCCTTTGGCAGCGGGGCATTGAAGGAGAGAGGCTTCAGCTGTCTGCGTGAAATTTGATATTGGTGTCGCTTGTCTCTCAAGTCGTAGGATTTAGGCGAATTCTCTCTCCCGCCTTCCAGAGCGATGGAAGGTGTTCGGGAATGGCTTCTATTTACGCGGCTTCCTGGTCGGCGTCAAGTCAGCAAGCAGTCCGAAAAGTGAGAAAGGCGTGTATTTTTCAACTCAGAAGCTGTCAATGAAGGGTGTTTAATACTCATTTATTGATGATTCTTCCATAAATGTTATGTTAATGAATTTTGTCAATTAGTCGTATAATTAACTACTTTCAGCGTAGGAACGTCAATATCACATGTCATAAAATTGACTAACTTGCATAAAACGGAAACCTCCCTAAACCGGAATTGTTTTGTGTACCGTTCGATTCCGGCGTAGAGATTTTATTGTATACTTAAATGATTACAAACTACTCAATGTTGCCGATGATGTGTGGCATCCTTAGGATCTGTGCAACTTATCTCCCCCTATGTTTGTCAGAAGGTCCATGCTTCTCTGAAAGGCGAATAAGAACCATGCCACTCATGAACAAATGGCATCATGGAGTACCTATGTGTGTGCAGTGTTGTTTCAGTTTGGGGTGATAGTTGATCAATATATGATCATCCGTGTCATAGTGTTCATCTCTGAAATATATTTGTGTTATCACTGGTTCCCTTAGATGTTTTACACAGTTTAGAGCAGTATATGCTAACCCTTCTACTACTACACTTTCCTTTACAGTATTTATGGTAATGAGATTCTGTTCTACAATCATGTCAGTGTTCAGTGAAGGCCCCATCTGAAGCGAGGGCTTTATATTCTTAGTTGATGTGGTATTCAATTAGGGCATGCTCTGGAGATACAGAAAAGCACACTTGGCATTTAGTTGCAGACCAGTAGCGTGGAAGTATGACAGGCTTAACATGTTGTCAATGGTTCATAGATGAACTATTCACCTCATCTCTCGGATTACTGCAATTTGCGAAATTTGAAGATCTTTCCTACAGAAAACTTTTGTGTTTTCGAAAAACTTCATTTGAAGATTTCTGAGGTTCTTTAACTCGCAAACGCAATAGTGTTTACCAATTGCATTAAATGTGCATATTGACGTTAGAGATATTTAAAAAAAATAGATTTGTGTGTTTTGAGGGGGAAAATTGATTACATCAAAATGAACTTGTCATTTTTAAGAGTGCAATTGGCACTACCCGTTAGAAATGAAGAAAAAAAGTGGAGCTCTATTTCGAAAATGGCGTTTGAGCTTTTCTGAAAATGCGAAATTTTGAACTCTTTTAACGGAAAACTGATGAGATTTCGAGCTTTTATTTGAAACACGTGTGCTCATAAATACAATAATGTGAACAAATTGTCGCTAATGAAAATGTTAACGACGTAAGAGACAAGTAAAAAAAATTACATTTCTATAATTTTTGAGGAAAAAAAGGATAAATCAATATGGCGTGCATGTCATCTTATAGAGTGCATTTAGCACTAGCCCTACCAAAAGTTTAAAGAAAAATTTTTGAAACTGTTTTTGAGAAAATCTTGTACTTTTTAAATTTGCAAATATTGCTCGAAAACTACTGTTTCAAAAAATGTGCAGGGCCTTATGAAAAAACGAATTATGAAAAAAAAATAATTCGATGGAAAAACCTCGATCTTAAATTTTGATGTAGGAAGAAGCCGAAAAAAATTCAAACTTTTACAATTTTCGAAAATTCAGAGTAAACAGTGAAAATTGAACCTATGCCACTTTTATAAGTGTAGTTTATTCTTACAAGCAATTTAATGGGAAAATATGGAGTCGTTTTTTAGAAAATTTTGAAAATGCCCGGATGCTTCAAGTAGAGTACCCCCAAATTTTAAAGAATGTTTTTCAAAATATTGATGCTTTAATTGGAGCCTGGTGGACAGAGGTTTCTTCAATTTGAAAAAAAGAAAATCCTACGAATGGTTTAGGCGCTAGTTGTGTTCACAGATAGATGGGTGTTTTGGAGGAAAAAAATAACAAAGAAAAAAAAATTCCATATCAAAACCCCAAAAAGTGTATTTCTGTTGAAGTCTGGAAGTTAATTTTCCGCAGCATTACATAACTTTCTCTATACTACATATATTTCCTATACTCATTTACAAGAAAGTAACTAGTGGTGCTAGACTGGTCACACACTCTTGCCAGCTGCCATCTATCACCACCCCCAAGTACTTTTTAATTTTCTTAATTTTTCAAATTCCTACTAATAGAACGGAAATATTTTATGAATATTAAAGAACAGTAAACCCTCATCGCAAATTGCAATTTGCTTTGAAAAATTTGGAGCCCTTTTTAAAAAAAACTGACATTTATGCGCTTCTTTAACTTTGAAATTTTTGCCTCTTTTTCACAGAGAATTTTTGAGTTTTCAAATAACTTAACTTGAAGTACTTTAACTCACAAATACAATAATGTTTACAAATTCCTGGAAGTGTACATTTCAGCAGCATGAGTCACCTTTCACAAAATTCACATTTGTGCATTTTTTTAAAAAACAATAACAAAAAATTTTTGTGGGCAGAATAGGTTTCTCTAAATGTGAGTATTTGCAATCAAGTGCTAAGGGGCAGAGCAAAATTTTTGTTGAAAGTTATCATGCTCTAATATCTAAACTGTTTGTCTGCCGAAAAATACTGAGAGCCATAATTCATAGAACAGTTGATTGTATAGGAACGTCTTTTTATAAATGTAAGCGAGAATCTGAAAAGCTTTTGGCATTTTTTAATGAGGTGTCAAAGTTTAATTTCAACATCCCAAAACTTGTACAAAAGATAGAGAGAGAAATCTTTTACATTTTTGCTTGGGTAAGCTTTTCACGTAGTGACTGGATTATTCAGAATAAATATCCTTGCGTACGTTAGCCCTAATAAATTGCTATGGTGCCATTGAGAACAGATGGGTTAAGAGGCCTTTTTATACAATGCAGCATACAATAAACATACTTACTTAAAATAAAAATTTGAGTGTATATCCTAAAATTGTATTTTGTGGCATTTCTTTCAGACTTATGCAGAAATGGATCCAACTACTGCAGCATTGGAAAAAGAACATGAGGCTATTACTAAAGTTAAATACATAGACAGGATTCAAATTGGCCGTTATGAAATAGATACTTGGTATTTCAGTCCTTATCCTGAAGAATATGGGAAACAACCAAAACTTTGGATATGTGAATATTGTCTAAAATACATGCGACTGGAGAAAACCTACCGATATCATATGGTAGGGAAACAATAAATTGCTTCATTGCACAAAAGATAATTCTTTTACTATAAACAAATGTAAAACACATTTTTTCCTTTGAATCTTATTGATGTACTTAATGGTATGGTGTACTTCATTGATGTACTTCACCCAATATGAGATATCAGTATTTAATACATATTATATACTTTTACAATATTTTGATTGTGTAAAGTTGATCACATATGGTTTTTAAATGAAAAACACGTTGAGGATGAAGGCTGAGCTTACACGAACTATTGATTTGTGTTTACAATTTGTTATAGTATTCCTTATCACATTTACACTAAGTAATAATCTAGATGAAACTTTAATGATGAAATTTCTCACTTTTGAGAAACAAGCATTATTGCTGAAAATTTAGACATTTAATTTGCCCGTATTTTATTAATTCATTAATTCTCATGTATTCTTTCAAACATTATCTTGGGATAAAGTACTTTATTGACTTTTCAGTATATAATTACTAATTTTGTTTGCTACAAAAATGAAGTATTGAAAAGGTGTACACATTTCTTATATAAAACATTTGTGTTTTGGGGCGTTATTATATTTGAACTTTAAAAAATAATGAAAATACAATTTTCTATCACTTTGAATTCCAAAGTGGGGTAATGAATGTATCTCTTCAAATTATACTTTTACCCTTGTTTCAGAGCGAATGTACATGGAGACAACCCCCTGGAAAAGAAATCTATCGAAAAGGAACTTTGTCAATTTGGGAAGTTGATGGCAAAGATCATAAAATATACAGTCAAAATCTATGTTTGCTTGCCAAACTATTCCTTGATCATAAAACATTGTATTTCGATGTGGAACCTTTTCTTTTCTATATTTTGTGTGAAGTTGACAAACATGGTGCTCACCTTGTAGGTTACTTTTCAAAGGTAATTTTGTTTTCATTATCTCTCTGTAGTACTCACATGTCTTTCTGGTGTTTATTTTTATTGATGTAGGAATTTAATTTAGAGTAAGAGTAATTTAGTATAGTTTAGGGAGGTTAACTGTGAGATTGCATGAAATATAGTATTTCACTGCATGTAAAAAGTAGCTTGTCATGATTCACCTTTGTTTTGCTGACATTGTGAACATTAACCCTTAGTTGCATGCTTTGCATAAATTTCTGTGTCATAAATTTGACTGTGATGTAGTTTTGTTGGTTTGTGAAAGCTGTTCATGAGAGGGCATTGAGCATATTCTTCTCTCAGAATGTGAAAGTTGAATGAATTGGATTTTGTGTTTCTCACGAGTTGCCAGCAAATCCTCAGAATGAGATATTATATCAATGTGGCCCTTACTACTGCTATTGTGTATTTTCAAATTTACTTGCCATAGTTATCCCACGTTTAGCGACAAATTTTTGAGTTCGTTTAGTCTGGTGGTCAATGTTGTTTTAACTACTAAGTTGTACTTGTAATCAACAAATTTATTTTAAACAGAATATTCATGTTTTGAATCTTAAACTTAGAATTGACAAAATATGTTGCAATTGAGTAAGTCATTTATTTTTATTGAATTTCTTATTGTCAAATAAACATTTTTAAAATTCTGCCGACGTTAATCATTGCAAATATTCATTAATTGATAAATAGCTGAAAGACAACCCCTAAGAAGCCCAATGGAAAATAGAGATAACGAGAATACTCGGTTATCTACAAGTTCAAAAATTGGATTGTCAACCTCAGATTTGTTCTGCCATATCTTAATTATTCATCTTACCTGCAGCATTGTATTTAAAAAGTTAAATAATTGTCCTTATTGGTTATGAATTTTTCATCGGACCTGTTGGTTTTCAATGGAATCTTTTCTTTCTTTTTTCTTTCACTGTGAAGAATATTATCTGTATTTTAAAAACATGATCAAGCACAATTATCCCAGCACTTTTACAATCCTTGAAGGAACTTTAAACAATTTGTAAGTCATACCGTACACTAATAAAAAGAAAATGGGACTGCGACACAGAATTCCGCACATTTGTATTGACATAGCTTAATCCTAGGCATGTAACTAACAGTTAATTGTGTTGCAGTATAAATTATATTGTAGAATTTGAACTCTTTAAAATTCTGTTTAAGTTAAAGATGTTTGTGATGTATGACATTGTTTTTTGATGTACTTAAATTTCTTTTTCCTCCTTACCCCAGGAAAAAGAATCTCCTGATGGAAATAATGTGGCGTGCATTCTTACTCTTCCTCCTTATCAACGTCAAGGTTATGGCAAACTATTGATAGCATTTAGTTATGAACTTTCTAAAATGGAATCGGCCGTTGGAAGTCCTGAAAAACCACTCTCAGACCTTGGAAAGTTGAGCTACCGATCATACTGGTCTTGGGTATTATTAGAAATATTGAGGGACTTCAGAGGCACACTGTCTATTAAGGATTTAAGGTAACTTGAATTATTTTAGTAGTAATCTCTTGTGCCAGTTGCCAGTCACATACAAAAGCCTGTGTTTTCTTTTTTAGTGAAATGACAAGTATCACCCAGACAGACATAATTTCTACCCTTCAGTCAATGAATATGGTTAAATACTGGAAGGGGCAGCATGTAATCTGTGTGACTCCGAAACTTGTGGATGAACATATTAAATCCTCACAGTTCAAAAGACCACGGCTTGTAGTGGATACAAGTGCTTTACGTTGGGCTCCCCCGAAGAAGACACAAACTCGAACTGGAAAGAAGTAACATTTGTATGAAGAAGTGAAGTGTCAATTTATCTGTGATATTAGTCTTAAAAGGAAAGGAGAAGAATTTACCAATAATGTAGTGAGGATAGTCTTCTTGGTTCATGTTTGCTTGAATATTTTCTTTTGAATGTGAGTTGTGAATGATGAAAAAAAAATTAAAATGTACTCTATTTTGTGTGTCAACTGTGAATTTATCAACATAATATCATCAGAAGATCATCAAAAGCCCACCCACTCTTCCCTGTCCTTGCCTCGCGCTGTGTGTGCGCAATATGTTTGTGTATTGTGTGTGTGTGTGTGTGTGTGAATGTATGTCTTAAAAAAAAAAATATTTACAGAAAATTGTAGTTACCATGTTTCTTCTGTTTACACTTCTCATAGTTTCAAAACTTTTGTCATTCATTTTTTTGTAAACTCATGTGTATATGAGGTCATCCATAAATTACATAAAGTAGGCAAGAGAGGTGTTTGAAATGTTACACCGCATTACATTGGGGCTAGGTAGGGAGTGTTGGTTTTGTGTTACATAATGCTGGTACTTATTAAAAAATTTCAATATTTTATAAAATCCCTTTCACTCAGTTTTAAGCTAAGATAAAAAAATTAAACTATTTTATAAGAACTGGAAACTCGCATCCATGGCATTTCACCAGCATTTCATTTTCTTTAATTGTTACTTTAATGTGCCACACAAATTAATACAAACTGTAGTACATGAACATATAATTATATAATTAATGGACAGTTTTTTCATCAATGGTATAATAATTGAATCTGTTAGATTACAATGAAACAATTTAAAATTAATCTCTAGAATAATCGAGGATCCAATTATATTAGTACTGAAGACTCCCATCAATGCAACGTTCATGTCAGCATTTTCCCGACACTTGAACTTGGTTCTAAATATAAATTTTAATATACATCAAAATTAGTAGAAATTGTTTCTACCATCATTAATTATTTTTTTATAAATGGAGGGGGGTTGACACATTACATAATTATTAGTGGTGTTAAAGCTTGTTTTACAGGGAGGGGCTATCCAATCTTCAAGTTTGTTACGTAATTTATGACTGACTATAAACTTTGTTAACTTTGTCAATAGGCTCTACATTAGATACATTATAACCATACCAATAAATATCATCTGCATCATATTACATAAAAAATTACCAAAATTTGTTCACAAAGAAGTTTTCATTCATATGTTATCAGTTTTCAATATTCTTCATTGTCAAGGACTTCTGGGAGTACTGATTTAGTGTTAAAAATTGTTTACATGTGTATCATAATCACAACAAAACATTTTATTGTTGAAATATTCAGGATGTATTCAGCATTATAACTTACAATTTACAGAAAGTGTAATTTATTGTAATGTTATTCATTTGCTATGTAATTCATGTAAATTCACTACTTTTGTAGCTAGAAGAAGCAGCATTATTGCAATAAAAAGTTTTGAATTCACACATATTCCATTGAAAATATTATCTCAAACTTTGTTTCTTTACTTTCTCGCCTTACGAATTCTTTGTAAGGAGTGAAAGATTGCATTGTGTGCCAGAAAAAACCTTATTGCCGGGTTCTGGTAACGAAGAAGTGGATAAATCCTGTAGCTAAATTTACTGGAAAAACCTCAAACTCATTGTGTAGCCAGAATCCATATTTGGTTGATTCTTCATACCAAAATATCGTTTGATAGCAAAACTTCCATGTGGTCAACGCTAGCACCTAAACAGTTCAGCCGATTTTCTTCAAAATTGATATTCCTCAGTCTGAATGAACTCATAGCTTTGGAAGTTTCAAATGAATATTTTGATTTTTGAGAGTACTTCGTGTGAAACCTCGTGTACATTTTCAAAATTTCCTCAAAAACTGCTGCAATTTTTTTATTAAATTTT
This sequence comes from Gryllus longicercus, assembly GCA_038098605.1. Lineage (NCBI taxonomy): Eukaryota > Metazoa > Arthropoda > Insecta > Orthoptera > Gryllidae > Gryllus > Gryllus longicercus. The sequence continues at coordinate 1,061,176 of JAZDUA010000199.1, read as the reverse complement.
GTTGTAGTGTTGTGCGAAGTACGTTTAAGAGAATGGTTTAGGACTCATTTTTGTTAACTTCCCAGAATTTTCATAAATTGCAAAAAAAAAAAAAAAAACACACACAGACGTCTGGCACAGACAAAATTTGTTGTACAAAATTGGGTCTTTCAAAAAGGTCATTTACATACTTTTTTGTAAACGTTAGTAGATTTTGCGTAATTTGCGCTTGAAATTTACGTTGGTTTTTCATCTCAAAAACCGTTCCCAATTTTTTCTTTAAATTTTCTCGACATGTGTTGTAAGGGATGGTAAAAATTTGATGCTAGCCCCATTTTCGGGTATTGCTCGATTTTTTTGAAAATACGAGACACTATTTTAAAAATACAAATTAAGAATTGAGGTTTTTGTCTTTGGCAAAGTGTGTTGTACAAAATTACTTCTTTAAAAAAGTCATTTAAAAAAACGAGTCGTTTTTGCGTTACTTGCGCATGAAATTTACGAAAACAATTTTCTCAAAAAACAATCCAAATTTGTTCATTAAATTTTCTCCACATGTGTAATAAGGGACAGTAAGGACTATAGCGTTAGTCCCATTTTCTGGTATTGCTCGTTTTCCGAATATTGCAAAAAAAAAAAAAAGTAAAAAACTTGAAAATATTTTAGCTTCAGAAAAGTTTGTTGTAGAAAATTAGCTATTTAAATAAACTAGTGCTATAGAATGGCACAGACTTTCTCGCAGTATTTAGTTTTCTAATTTGTTTAGTCTGAACTATGATTTCAGTTATGACTGATTCTCTTCCCAGATATTTTCTTTGGTTGCCCAAAGGGCATTTTTTTTCACATTTTCTCAATTTTTCGGCTTCCTAAAACAACTGAAACCATCATATGCTTTTTACTACTTTACAGCCCACGCGCTTCCCAGGTGATCGTGGTGGCTGCTTGGTGATTACGGACTCTGCTCTTCGGAGGACAGGTTCGCTGGTTCGAGTCTTGGTGTTGAATTATTACTTGTGACAATTGTGTGTTGCCGCAGGAAATAATTTGATAATTCCAGAAACTTTATTGAAAACCATTTGAAGTAATTCTAATCGCAAATGCTATTAATGAAGATAAATAAACTGGAAAAGCCGATCCGGTGATGGAGATCGCTAAGGCAGTAGTGCCATAGCAATCTCGGGCCGAAGGATCGCGGGCTCGAGTCCTGCCTCGGGCATGGTTGTATTGTGTTCGTCCTTTCACCCCCTATCATCATATCGTGTCATCCTCATAGTTACCATACCGTTACAAGATATAGTGGTCGCTAATGACCTAGAAGGTGATGCGACCTTAAATAAATTAAAAAATCTAAAAATGTCTGTATGTGATTATCAAATTTTCAACTCCTAAACAATTTTCCACATCTCTTATTGATTGAGGTTTGTAAAATGTATGGCTCGACCAATTAATTGTTGTCTTTCGGCGCTTATGACTATTATAGAAGTGCCAATTCTCTGTATAACCCCAGTGGCGGAAATGGTTAAATGTCTTGTTTTGGCTCAGCGTTTCGGGGATAAGTGCCGCTGGTTTGGGCATAATGATTTGTCACAAAACTCTGTTGGCGCAGAACACTATTGAGAATTTCAAAAACTTTATTGAAAATCATTTGAAGCAATACTACTCATACATACAATCTATTAAGATTCTAAATAAACTGATAGTGTCTGTATGCCATTTTTGTATTTTGAAATTTTAAACAACAATTTTACAACTCTCTCGTTCTATTTGTAAAACGTGTCACATTAAATCTATTGTTCAATATAATATTGCGGAGCGTTTAGAAATATCGCGAGGAAGTATATGTACTTTGGCGGCAGCGCCAGTAGTTTTAAAATGTTGAACGCAATCCGCAACTTAACAATGCTTTGCAGATTTACAAAGATGAGGATCGTCTTGATTACAGCACCCATAGTCTTAGTCATTACATAGTGTGCTAAAACAAATTGTGACGCAGCTTTGAATTTTTCCTCAAGTTTTTTGGAATATGATTATGAATCTGAAGTTTGCCATGAAAATTTCAGTTGAAATTTGAGTTATAACAAAAAAACATGAAAAAATAATTCTCATTAAAACTAGAACAACAACAGCACATACTTTCTCATATTATGGGAAACGGCTACGTAATATTAAAATATTGCAATTTCTGCGCTTCTAACGCCTCGGCTTACTTGAAAACTTCCAATTCAGACAAAACGCCTGCAATGCATATGTGCGTTAATTTCGATAGAAAGGAGCAAATGAACTTTTACAAATGAAACAAAGAGGAGTAATTTCGCGGCAAATTATGCAGAAGTGAGCAATGCACTGTTGTCAGCGCAGCATTGTCAAAACTAAGTGCAGTTCGTTGGGCATACATTTTGACGATTATTTTCTAATTAATTCTTGGCAAAATGCTTATTTTCATCTGTATTCAGATTTCAACTTGTTATAGCTTAGTCATAGTACATCATACACATAAATAACAAATTCTTAATACAAATAAACTAATTAAATTACAAATGTTTTACGGTTTGTAAGATTAAATTAATTTATTACCGCCAAAAAACGAAGTGCAGGATAAACCTTTAAGTTTATAATAATGTGATTCAGTGCTTTTATTTCAAAACTTTTTACAAACTAGTGTCTGTGACCAAACTCATTGCTTATAATAAATATTTCAAATAGTAAAATGAACGCTCTATAGCTGAGAAACAGCAACTTGTTTATTATGTAAAAATTTAAAGTAAATCCTTAAGTTTCGGAAACCCTTGCTTAATTTTCAACTCTCAAAATATTTATCTACAAAGCGAATGTAATTTTTTAAAATGGATAATTGACGTTCTACCATATTGCTTTTTACTCATTGAAATTTTGAAAAACTATAATATGGAATGCTGGTGAAATGCTGAAATATTGCTTGATAAGTGACCCTATGTTCTGTAAAAATACGTACATACTAGCTTCAAAAAGTACATAACTATCTTTTTCACATATTGTCGTCTTCCTTCGAATACGATCTTAAAATTGTTTGAGGCATTACTCAAAATATCGACTCCGATTTGGAACTGTTTTTTAAAAAAATGAACTAATTATGTAAATATCACCATTATTCCATCTCATCACATCTTATTTTAGATATTTTTTACTTCTAAGTTCTTCTGTCATCATTCCACCTAGCTCTAAGATCTTCCGTTGTCAAATACCGGAAAGAAAGAGCGGAGTATACGCACGAGCTCTTTTATCCTACAACTCGATTTTTGATCTCAAAACGACGTTTATCTGCTTTAAAGAGTTCATCTGGTGAATCGCTTTTCCCAAGTAAAATAGCCGAAGCTAATTTTAAAAATGTTTTCGTACTTTCGGGCAAATTTAAAAAAATGTAAGATCTTGGCTGTCCGGGTGACGTCGCGTCGAAGACTGTTGCCGACGTTTCGACCATTTTGTCGTGGTCTTCCTCAGGGCTGGTATGCCCATACATACAGGGCTGGTATTCCCATGGCATATCACCCCTGAGGAAGACCACGACAAGATTGTCGAAACGTCGGCAACACAGCCTTCGACGCGGCGTCACCCGGACAGCCAAGATAATGCACGTGACTCAGGCCGCGGAAACCTACGACTTCAAATTTAAAAAAAGGTGGTAAAAGAGCGTGCTGGCGAGCTGCATCCTGACTCCAACACCGTAACAAGCATCGAAATAAGATATTATGAATCATGACTTATCCCAGCTTACTTGGTAAGTTATTTTGATATAAAATATGTTATATTTGTATAATTTTGAAGGGAATAAATAATTCCTGGTGCGTCATTTCGTACAGACTACGTGAATGAATAAAATGTGTGATGCAATTGGATAACTCTTAGATGTTTGCTTGCATCTGGAGCGTGTTCTCCCTTCCATTTTTTTTATTTTTTTTTATAAAAAGTGGATTTTCTAGAAAAAGTTATCTGTAGAATTTGCAGCATGCAAAACCAGTCGGTCGTGACTCTTTCGTGACGTATCGGCCACACTGATATAAATAATAAGGAACATTCAAACGAGTTTAAAAACGAAGGAAATCTTTTTCTGTGAGTATGATCTTAGGATATGCTTTACGCTAACGCTTACGCGACGTAATGTAAACTACACAACTTTCCAGAGGAGATAAAAAATTAGGTTTCTTTCGATGTCAATTGTTTTTGAAAATCTTAAGAAAGTATATGCTTACATCAACAACTTTTTTAATTTTTTTTTCTTTTTCCGAGGGATGACTTCTGTCGATTGACTGAATCACACGGTATTCATGCAATTGTGTTGTTATTTGAACAATCTCGGCTGTCTCCTTTCTTTGGTAATTATAGTGCGTTTAATCATTATAGTGCGTTCCAAATCTGTTGTTCATTGTTTTCTTTTCCAGATCACATTGCATAATTTTGTTAGTTTCGCCAAGATTCCGTCCCCTGTATCTTTGAATAGTTCGATTTGAATATTATCTACAGCCGGGGACGTCCCATTTTTCAGTGGTGTTGTCGCCCAATGCATTTCTTCTATCTCTGCTTCTTTTTCGTAATCATCTATATTCATCCACTACTCTATTTGTAAGTTCTTCACGTATAACTTTTTTGTGTGTTCTTCCAATCTTTTCGTGATCTCTTCTTTTGTTGTATTTATTTTGTCGTTCACGTTCTTAACATTCGCCATTGTTGGTTTACACTCCGTGGTCATATTTCGGATGACCTGGAAATTTTCTTAAGATTTCCATTTGTTATGTTCTTCTACTTCTTCGCTTTTTTCGTGAATAAACTTTTCTTTATCTTGTCTTGGTCTTGGCTGGAATACCCTTCAGAGTTTTCTGACTTTCGTCTGGTCATTTGCTTTCTTTGTAGAGAAATATAATGTTTGAAAAGAAAGAAATATAACGACTCCTTTGTACATAATAATAATAATAATAATAATAATAATAATAATAATAATAATAATAATAATAATAATAATAATAATAATAATAATAATAATAATAGGCACGCGTTTGGAGTAAAAACAAAAGTATGTATACTATAGTATTGCTTATATCGTATAATATAATCTAGCGAATCTTCACTTCGATGTCTGAGTTTCCAAGATTTTGTGAAACTTCTTTATATTTCACGGAGAAAATATTGAATTTTCTTTGTGGGTCTGATTCAGTCTGTCCATTGTGAAAACTATTGAACAGGTTGTTGCTCCGAATGCATCGGGAGGTCGTTCTTTCATCGCCACCTGCCGTAAAGGACTAGGGCACGAACGAGCCTGGACTCGGGTAAAGTGGCCGTGGGGGACGGGGCCCGGGATTTCCAAGTCCCATATGGCACCGGTGCAGTGGTTCACAAATAGACAACGTGGAGAATGCTCACACCAAGTTCACTGATGGGCTCGCTTACTCGGTGCCCTTCTCCGCTTTACACTTCCTGCTCCATGTTCACGTGTCTACTGCGTCTGTTCATTCGCGAGCCACCTCACACTGAATAGTTGGGAGCTGACTTGATTGCGAGGCTGAGGAATGCGCTCGGTGTTCTTGGAAGCTGCCCTCCCCCCGCCTAATCTGCAACTACTAGCTGTCCCAAATATATTACGCCAAATATCCATAAGCAAAAATTAAAACATCATACGAGAATAAGGAAAACAAATAAGCAATAAGTGAATGTCATCAATGTGGAATTTTTTATCTTCACAATATGGCCTTTTCTTACCGGGGGTACATAAGGCTGTCCCGCCGTCTTCAAATCCTTCTTTTTTAATTCATGGCACAGTTCGAACAGATACTTCAGTATAGTTTACTACCCGAAAATTGCTGTTATGCAGCGTGTGTTGAAGATCGCCCAAATTCTTTTCTTCGTCACATTTCTTAATAACGAGACGTATAATTTCACTAGCTTAACTGTGTATTTTTTGGCCTTTACTACGAACAGAAGCCATACCGTTCCACCAAAAATCACAAACCAAATTAAAATGAATACACTATACACTTGTGTTACGAACAAGAAGGAAACAACATGTCACTCACTCATTGAGTTCATGTCTTCTCAGAACAAGAAACATTCTATATTAGATGAAATGATATTGAACCTCATACAATGTTGTCAAAGCAGATATACACATCTGCTCGACTGCTCGCGTAGGGGGCAAATTGCAAAACACCAAAGCCGAATACTTACACTGTAGGTCTTCGGCGGATTCTTTAGTTCAACCTCGTATGTACGACAGATGACAGTAATATTCAAATGTGTGGTTTATTAAAGTTTTGGAAATATATTTATTTGTGCAATGTAATAGGATTTCCCTCACTATTTTGTGATTCACTCACTGTGAATTTCAATCACAATAGAGATTATTGTCAAATTGCCGCCTTGCGAAAGATGAGGCGTCAAAAATCGTTACACTCGTGTGAACACTTTTCAGGTTTACAACGTCGAAAGTAATTTGTTGAGACCGCAAAGTGCGAAAGTGGCTTTTAGATTGTACCATCTCAGGTATAAAAAACGTTAATTTATAGAGGAGTACGAAACTGCACTGTAATTCAAGTACAAAATGGCCAATGAATTGAGTGTTTGCAAACATTTCTTTCAATAATATTTTAGATCCTCCAATAATCACAGCGAAAATCAGAATTCCAACGTTGCTTCTGCATCAAAATCGCTTACAACACCACCAACAAAAAAATCTCTGCCCTCATCTCGAAAGAGGAAAAGGAGATTGTTGCCTTCTAATCTCATGACTTGAAAAATGGAAAACAAGAGACGGTGAGTGATTCATTAAAAACATAATTCGAAAACTGCACAACTCTTCAGTGCAATAAGTCGCAAAGACAACCACTCATTTTTCATAATTTACTTTTTTCATGTTACAAACATAAGATATACAAACTTTTAGAATTTCGTTGGTCAGTCACAAAGGCTTTGTGTTCTCTCTCTTGTATCTGCCTGTTAGTCTGTACAACAGAGATTGTGAAAGTATTGCATGTCTGTCCTAGCGACTCCGATCTCACAGGTCTACCCTTGATCTCGGTGCTTTTACAAGGCACCTACAGATCCGGCAGCCTATCGGCCAATATGCTTACTGGATACAGCAGGTGCCACGGTGTTAGAGCGGATCATCTGCAATCGTATTGAGTCATTTACAGAGAGGCCTCAGGGATTGTCTGATAATCAGTACGACTTCAGAAAAGCGAGATCCACGGTAGATGCAATTAAGGTAGTCATCGACATCGCACGCAAGGCCATTGAAGGCAAACGATGGAAAGGAGGCCCTATGACCCTAGATGTGAAAAACGCCTTTAACACTGCAAGGTGGAGCTCCATTCTTTCTGCGTTACTAACTCTTGGAGTTCCAAGGTACATCTCGAACTTGGTCAAAAGTTACTTTAAGGAGAGAATCCTCCTATATGAAACTGGGACTGGAGTACAATCTTATACGGTCACAGGCGGTGTCCCACAAGGCTCGGTACTTGGTCCGATGTTGTGGAACATTATGTATGACGCCGTGTTGAAGCTCGAGTTGCCGGAAGGCGCAAGAACTATTGGATTCGCTGACGTTGTTGCAATTGTAGTTGTCGGCAAATACATCGAAGAAGTCACGCAGGTTGCCAACGAGGCTGTGGCGGAGATCCGGCGGTGGCTTACGTCGATAGGGCTACAGATGGCCGCGCATAAAACTGAGGCTGTGCTGGTGACGGGCAGAAAAGTGAGAGAGAGAGAGAGAGAGAGAGAGAGAGAGAGAGAGAGAGAGAGAGAGAGTATTACTCTTAATGTAGGAGGCTGCAAAATATCCTCGCAGCTGTCACTGAGGTATTTAGGAGTGCATATTGACGCGAGACTGCGCTTTGACGAGCACCTGCGCAAAGTCTCCGAGAAAGCGTCTCGTATGGCATCGGCATAGGCACGCATTATGCCTAATGTAGGGGGTCCTGGGCAAAGAAGCCGGAGGCTGCTGACTAGCGTAGTAAATTCCATTCTTCTCTACGCAGCCCCTATTTGGGCTGATGCCATGGGCATTCAGTCATACGCCCGTGGGGCTAAATCGGTGCATAGAAGGTCCGCCTTGCGGGTTGCTCGAGCGTTTCGCACCGTATCCTATGATGCTGTGTGTGTGTTAGCAGATATGCCTCCGATTGACCTCATTGCGCAGGAGAGAGCTAGACTCTATTTGCGCAAGCGGGAGGGGGCTTCATACTGGAATACCATCACGAAAGAAGAGAGGGGGTAACAATGGACCAATGGCAACGACGATGGGAGCAATCATCAACTGGGCGATGGACATATCGGGTCATTCCCGACATCATGACGTGGATCCAAAGGGAACATGGAGAATTAGATTTTTATTGCATGGATGTTACCGAGAGTATCAGCTCCGATTCCGGTTGGACGATAGCTCCTCATGCCCAAGGTGTTTCCCGGTGATTGAAGATGTAGAACACGTGTTCTTTCATTGTCCACGCTTCGCAGTGGAAAGGAAAGAACTTCACAGACTCCTCCAAGAGGAAGTGACCCCTGAAACCATCGTCACTAGGATGCTGATGACGCAAGAGTATTGGAGTGCGGTAGCCACCTATGCCGCAAAGGTCCTGAAGACGCTCCGCTCCGAGGAGCAGTTACGAAGAAGTGTCCCGTAATATGTCGGTGAAGTGCGAAAAGCCAATCCTTCCTTCTCGCGATGCAATGCCTGACGGTGGTTCCGCGGGAAGGAATAGGAGGAAAGGGGGGGGTTAGTGGGTAGGCATAGGCTAGCTATGAATCCCACAAGCTGCGGGTTGCGGGCCCCGCAGTGTCTTTAGATGTTCCCCTGCCCCCGTAAAAACACACACACACGCACGCGCCCGGACGCACGCACGCACGGACGCAGGCACGCACGGACGGACGCACGCACACACACACACTCACTCACACACACAGATCGGATGGAACTCACCATACGCTTTATCTCCCCGTGGACATTATTCCTTGGCAGGAAAAAATGCAGGAGATCCCCGATCTTCTTCCCCAACTCCAGAAACTTCACTCTCCTATTCTCTTCCCAGACACTCTTGTGAGCTTGGCTCCCCCCAAAATCCATGGAGCCGGCACCGACTATCGGGGCTTTCACCCGATCAGAATCGGTGGCGAGATTCGACGTCAACGCTCGACTCGCTTGGGGTAGTAAGTTTTGAGGCTCACTCATACCCATCACTGGTTTATTTTCGGGGTGACCTTCCCTTAGCGTTTTATATGCTACCGCCAGCAGAAATGGAATTGGAAGAAAGGTGAGAAGGGAATTTTCGTAGGGATAGGGAGCAAGATCCCATAAGCTACTCAGTCCACCTATTGGATCTTGTGGGATGGGGGGAAAACTAGGTGGGAAAGTAGGGATACTTGGGGAAAGGACAGCGAACAGCTGCTCCTTTTAGTCGCCTTTTACGACAGGCGGGGGTCCCGTGGCGCTATTCTACAAAAAAAACCGGCAACCACACAGGACTTTGATGAGATGGTGGACATGGAGGAGTCACTATCTGTAATTAGCTCGAAGACAGTTGAGGCGGAGACGCAGACTTCACCGCAGACATGGGGTGTCGATCCCAAAACCGATGGTTATGGAGGGCCCTCGACAGCAGCAGCGGAGTTGCAGCCTGCGGGGAACAATGTAATTGGCCCGAAGACTGTTGAGGCGAGGACACGGACTCTGCCGCTGACGTCGGGTGTTGGCCGGAATTCTGATGATCGTGATAGGCCCTCGGTGGCTGCGGCGGTGTTGCGAACCGCAGTTAATGATGTGATTTGCCTAAGGACGGTGGAGGTGGAGACGCAGGCTTCACCGCAGACTTCTGATATTGGCCCGAATGCTGATGATTGTGGTGGGCCCTCGACAGCGGCGGCGGAGTTGCGGATCGCAGTAGGCGGTGGACGAACTTCGTCGTGGAAAGTGAGACCGCTGAAATCTACGGGAGTGGCAGAGAAGAAGCTATCAGAGTCGGTGCAGGGAAGGAACATTCAACATGCTGAAGTTCCTCAGGCACTGCACAAACCGTCTGATGAGACACCATACCAAAATCATGAGATGGATTGGCATGTCGTAGGGAGGAAGAGACCGAGGCCGCCGAAGCCGCACTCTTATCGCCCCGAATGCGTTATTGTTAAGGCAAATGAAGGAGGCCCTTCCTATGCTGACATTCTAAGGCAGATCAAGGGCGACCCATCTCTGAAAGATGCTGGTGAGAACGTCGCAAAGGTGAGGAGGAATGCAGCCGGATACCTGCTGCTGGAGTTGCGGAAATCTGCAGCAGCCTCCGAGATATCTGAAGCTATATCCAGAAAACTGGGCGAGTTAGCAAGAGTAACGACACGGAGAGACGAAATGACTCTCGAGATTCGCGACCTTGACGAGCTGACAACGGCGGCTGAAGTCTGTGAAGCTGTAAGCGGGGAATTGAAATCACCTGTTGAGCTAGCAAGTGTCATATCCGTGCGGAGGGCTTACAGAGGCACAGAAACTACAGTGGTCCGTCTACCGACGGAACTAGCCAGGAGGGCATTGAAGAGCGGCCGAGTTCGCATTGGGTGGGTGAACTGCCGCGTTAGAGAGAAGGTAATTGTGCGGAAGTGTTATCGTTGTTGGGCGTTCGGACATCTGGCGCGCGACTGCCAAGGGACGGACAGGTCGAAATCCTGTCACCGATGCGGAGAAGACGGCCACTTACGTCAGGCCTGCAAAAGCCCTGAGGCGCGGTGTGTGCTCTGCAAAGATAAGAGGAACCACCCGACGGGGAGTTTCACGTGTCCGCCGTACCAAGTAGCAATGAAGGCAATGGATAACAGAAAATGAGAGTTCTCCAGCTAAATTTAAATCATTGCGAGGCGGCCCAGGACCTTCTGCAACAAACGGTGAGAGAACTTAAGATCGATGTGGCGATTCTTTGCGAGCAGTACACGAACATGGAGGGCCCTACTTGGTTTTCAGACAGGTCAAGTCGAGCCGCGATATGGACTTACGGCTTGCGCCAGGTCCGGGAGGTCATAACTGTACCATCGACCGGCTTTACCGCGGTTAAGGCAGATGGCATATACATTTACAGTGTATATGCACCCCCTAGTCTCTCAATACCCGAATTTGAAACGTTGCTGAATAGTCTGGTGGCCGATGCACGAGGACGGAGACCCCTTATCATCGCTGGCGATTTCAACGCATGGGCTACAGCGTGGGGCAGCAGGGTAACGACCCGAAGAGGAGAGGCCCTTCTAGACCATCTAGCTTCACTGGACGTTGTCCTAGCAAATACCGGGAACTCTCCAACCTTCTCTCGAAATGGCGATAGCTCCATAGTCGATTTGACATTCGTGAGCGAGTGCATTGCTCGCTCGGGTCTAACCTGGGTTGTGAGCGACCAATACAGGCATAGTTGACCATCATGCTATTCTCATGGAGATGGGTAAACCCGAGAAATGTTCAAATATCCTGCTTTGTTCTTCATCTTGAATGTTACAAGGCTGATGATACACTAGGCTTCTACTTCTTTATAAAATTATTCATTAATTAAGCAGTAAAAATATTAATTCACTTTTGGAGTTTTGTATTTTATTTGTATTTTATTTCTTATTTCTTTCCTTATTTTCATTTTTTGTGTGTACCATAAGTTTCTATGAAAATTAATTTTCAACTAATGTTCCATTTGATAAATTAAAGAAGTGATATCTTTTTTGAAAGTTTTACACAACAACAAATTTAAACAAATAATGTCTTTTAAAAAAGTGAAAACTAACAATGAATCATACATTAAGCATCAAATGTTTTTGCAGAAGTATTCAATAAAAATAAATGGATGTTAATTTAAGAACTCAAAGATATCAATAAACTCAAAAATTGGACTAATTACATGTGTGCTAAGAGAGTTGCAATTCATGAGAAGTTATACATTTTCTCAGAACTACTTTATTTGGAATAAGTAAAAATTTCAGAACATTTTGAATTCCTCGTGTGATTATCGTGAATATATAATAATGAAATCCTATGAAATTAATACTACAAAAAATGTGGATAGAAAGGGAAGAGAAAACTATAACATAGGGGGAGAGGTAACATAATTAATAAGATAACTGGATATCAATAATTTTGGAAAATAGTTATAATTCGGAACTGAACATATTTAAAAGGCTTTTAGTTAGTGTGCAAGAATTATGAAAAATTAACCATTGTGTTGAAGTTCCTTTTGTCAATTTTGATATGGAAGTCTTTTTAGACACATTTATTGTTTTAAATTCCTTTTTTTCCTATCACTTATTTAAATCTCCTTCTAGTCTTGTTTGAAAAGTAACCTTTAAATCATTTTCATTTATGTGAAATATTATATCATTGACATCCCAAAGTTCCCTTTGCACATCCTTTTAAAAAAAACAACAACCATCAAGCTGTGGATCTTGCATGAGTGCTGAGCTCAGATTAGCAACTCAATCCAAACACGTCAGGGAACAAGTCATTCTTATTTTTGACCCTGATATTAAGATATCAGTGTCAGATGCAAGCCAGGGAGGGTAAGGTAAGGCAGGCTGTGCAGTGTCACTTCAAAGAATTAAACAATAGGTCACGGTAAGTCAGTTATGTAAATTAAAATAAAATTAGAACATTTATTTTTGTCAGTATTGTAGGCACATAAATTAGAATATTTATAATGTGCTCAACAAAGTAATAATGTCATTACTCTTCTCTCGTATTGTTTTGAATACAAATATTCTGCTAATTTTAGATAAGTGTGATGATATTAGTGCTTTATTTTTCCAATTTTGAATTTTTATAGCCTTTTTTCCTTGCTTATTGTCAATTATTTTGAGGCCTCTCTTGCCTCCTAGAACTTCAGTTTCAAGCGCCTTAACATCTGAGAGCTAAAGATAATGCTTGATTTTAACTGAATAGCAGGATTTGATGAGAGTACAAGCAGTGCAGTCCAGAGCTGTGGAAATTTGTTATGAAAGATATAGACAACATAAATAATGTAGATCAATAATAGTTGTATCAATCAGTTACAGAGGTTCAATCAGCTTGGAAGAAGATGTCAAAAAAATGACTGAAATATTAACATACATAAAACAAAAAAGTGTTCTTGGTAACCTAGCCTATGGGAGCACATACTATGGTTTGATGTCAAGTCACTCACTGATTTAATACCAACAGGACACCAAATTTACTCAAAGTTCCAGAAGCAAACAAAGTATATTATAAGAAAATTAAATTTATAATTATTGTATTTCTGGGAGGGGGGGGGGGGAGTCATAATTTTCATGAACTCAAAAATCTTATTTACTCACACACTGGTCACTCAAGTTGCCTTCCTGGGAAAACAGTCTAACAAACTCTTCAAGAATATTAGCAACAAGGAGAATTATTTGGACAAGTTAATAAATGAGTATATACATAAATAAAGTACTTTAATGCACAAGGAGATTAGAAGAGAGTGTGGATTGAAACAACAGTAGTTGAAATCAAAAAACTAATGACATAATGTCAATGGAGAACAACCTGAAATATCTTTGGAGAAGAAGTAGGAGATTACTACTAAAAGAATTATTGTAATTTTTTTACAAAGCAAATTGGTATAGATATTTGGCAATAAGTATCGAGTTCTTGGGATTTGGGCTACTGTCTGTCTTCATGATTTAAATAATGGTTAATGGTTGTAGTAATTGAAAACCTTCTGGTGGTTAATAAAATGTGGTATGTGAGTCCCCACAGATAATCATAATTATTTTTGTTCCTTCATCTGCTCTCTCGGAAGTGCACCAAGCCTTGCAGCCAGCACATTTGTCATCAGAACACTATGTATATAATCCTTAAAGAGTGATTTCACTTATCAAATGGAGATATGTCGTGATAGAGAAAGATGAACTATTGTTAACATTTAAAATAATTAAGTGTTAAAGAAGATGTAAAATATCTGCCATTTTTTTCATTACAGGAAGTTTCTTAATTTTATTGGGATTCAAATAAATTAAATTAGTTTTATTTTTTTAAGTATCTGTCAGTGTGTGTTTTATGTGTATTGTGTATTCTAATAAATGTAGGTGATTCATCCAACCTATCCTTTGTTATTTTGAGAATCGTATTATTGAAACTCCATGAACATTTTCACTTTTGTATGTATTTGGTAATTTGTTTTCCACATTGTAAGGTGTGTAAATATGAAGTAGTGGTAGTAGAAATAGTAGCAGTGGTAATATCAGAATACTATTAGCTATAACAAATATATTGCAGATTTCATTGTTTAAGCAGAAATTGCTTTTGGTGAATTTTTTTATATTTTCACATTATTGTTAAGGAGCAGTTTTGTATCCCATACTCTGTTTCAAGATTCCCCTGAAATTTGATAGTTTCTTTTATTTTAGTAGTTATATTTGTAATATCATCATACATCAGAAATAAATGACATGCTTCCATTTAGTGTTTGATTATGTTGATTTATTAACATTTAATGTTTTGTTAAAGTATAACAAATTCAGTCATTAGCCACTGATCTAACAGTTGTAACAGCTTTACTTTTTGGCTTCTTCTTTTCTCGCCCTCAACAATGTAGCTGAGTTAACAATGATATATACACAGGCTCATCTCAGTAAGTCAACTTTTCCTTGGATCTGAGGCTTTCAAACATAATGTAGGAAATAAGACTGAACCAATCTGTCTGAGTGTTGTATTTCATTTCTGCTCAACAGTGACCAAATGATACAACCATTGGTAGAGAAAAGAGCAGCATTACAAGAACAAAGATATATAAAAAAGGCTAACACATCTAGTGTTTATACTGATCCATCATCAAGAGGCAATACAGGAAGCTCACTTCCAAGAATGTTAAAGAAAAATTAATTACAGGTGGCAAGGCAAATTGTTCATTCTATGTTTTCACTAGGCCTATAACTACAAATCACATTGACTCACTGTAAATGTAGCATTTCATTACCTATCAGTCATACTCAGAGGAAAATGGTCATGTTGTTAGCATTGCATAAGGCTGTATGTACAGTTCTTATTGCACTTTTCCCAGTGAAAGTAAAAATAAGCAATATTGCTTATTCTTACATTAAAAGATGTACATTTATCATTCATGTGTTGAGAAACATACATGACAGACTTATGGTGATATGATTCAATGCATGTTGTTTGCTACCTGAGTATTTATTTAAAAATATCAATACATAATTATTGACACTTTCAAATGCATTTCATAATCAGGTAACAAATAGTGAGACTACTTAAAGGAATTTTTGGAACTTTTTTTTTGTTTCTTTACAAATATTTTATGAAAATAATTAACAAAATTGGCATAGTGTTACAATCCCAACTACAAAACGAGCCAGCTACAGCATATGTATACATTTAAAACACAATGGTCATATTGACCTAAGCGCAAGACAGCATACAGCTGCTGGCTTTACAGAGCCAAGAGGAGTCACACTCAGAGTGCCCTCCCAGGGGACTCAGCCTCAGCGCCAACCTTTTGTAGTGCGTTTAGTGTTTTATATTTCTGAAGGATGTAATTTAATAATTCAGTGATGTTAAATAGAAACAAGATTATAACTCCATGACTATTTATCCTTTTTGTCAAATATTCAAAATCAGTATGGAAATTGGAGGAAATGTGTTGAAAAATTGTGCATGAAATTAAAGATATGTAACAATATTTTGTTAAAGGAAAATTTTGTTATTCATATGTAAAAAATTACTGCCAGCCTGTCGCTCGCCTCTTTAGTTAGAATGTTATGTGCCACTGTATGATGTGTAGAGATTCTGCCAAACAAGATGCTACATCTATTGTAACACCATAGCAGCTTGAACATACACCACTACTTAAGCATTAATGCTTGCTGATATGAGGCAGACAATATTTTCAATGTTACAAACTTGATAATTTACCTCTGAATAGGATTCCCTTTATTATATCTATTAAATATTTTCAAATACATCTGAACTACGTAATATATGTCTCTCTCTCTATTTCTTAATTTGAAGAAAAATAATTATTTTTGCAATTGCATATTACCAACAACTATTTATATTGTATGTACAGTATGGAGGTTAGATAAAACATGGAAGTGAGATGGTAGGGTATGTGTGGACTCACTTCAACAGAATGCACAGAATTACATACAAGCTCATCTTACACGTGTCAAAGTGCAACAGTAGCTAACAATAATAAAATTTTGAGATGAAAATATGATGGCAGTTCTCTTTCTTAAGAGGATTTTTGGAACAAATGCTGAAACCTTTATATTGGTTTCAAAATTTTCTTTAAATTATTGTTAAGAGTATGAATATGTATTTATCATTACAACTGGAAAACCTAAGCAGCTTATACATCAACAATAAAATCAACAACCCTCCCCTTATTTTATATGTAAAACAACAAAACTAACTCTAATCACAAGAAAATATTGTATATTATCTTGCATTTATCACTAGTCAGTAGAGGCTTTGCATTTTCCAATATAAACATGATAAATACAGAGCTTATATACTAATAAAACAAGTTATTTTTAAATTATAACATTTTTTATCAAAAAAGATAAATGACAGTAATTAAAACCCTATGGTACATGCTAATTACTGTACATAGAATGTCACATGGGGTCCCGAACACTAGTGTATGCAGCATCTCTATTTAAGTACTGTATACATTCTTAGGTTTCTGTTTTGTTTGCTTCTAAGAGGCAAGGTTAATGTATGTTTAGTTACTTATTGTTTATACTCAAGCGTATGTTCTTTACAGATTCCCTACATTCAACTTCAAAAATTTAAAACACTAGCAAGTTGTATCCTGCTGAACTTTGGTCTAGGTGACACTACTTTGCGTGATGTGTACTGAAAGATTTCACAATTCTTAGCGTATGCCTACACATTAACAAACATATTATTTAAAATAATTATTTGAAATTTGGTGGTCATTTACATGGCATGGATGGAACATTTGTCCCTAGTAGTGCATTCAGAAATGCCAGCATCCTTACCGATTTGTGAGAAGCGGTTGTTCTGTTTTAAACATAGACCATGGCACTAACTGCCAAATGATGCAGAGCTAACACACAGATATTAACTATATACCATCAATTGCATTACTGAACAAATTTCTTGACAGAAATTTGTTGACCTGATTTACTGAAGATAACATGCAAGAATGTAGCATTCAATGATTTTGGGCTATGTCCAGTAGGGTCTTGATAGCTGATGGTTTTAAATTATTTAAGTGTTCAGATTACATATACTGAACAGATTGGAGCATATTATTACATAGAGACCCTGCTGTCAAATATACATGCAGGTGCGCTAATGCAGAAATGCCTCTGCAGTAGATGTATGAATTAGGTCTGTTTGTACAGCAGTTGAGCAACTTGATTACACCATCTTCACAAGTCTCTTGACTTCACTTCATAAATGCATATTCACATTCACTCAATTAAAGGTAGGATTTCTAACATGACAGTTAGAGAACTTGTTAAGAAGGTGTTTCTGTCACAGACTCCAAGCTCCCAAAAGTGAAGTAAATTTTAATGCTAGTTGAAAGTAAATTTTTGCTCCAGTTCAAGATAATGGTAAAAAAGAGATGTTGGATGAATCTGGTTTCTGATGATTTGTTGCATACTAATGTTGTCGATAAACAATGCCACCAATATTAAATTAAAATAAATTGTCAATTTTTGTCATTTTTGCAAGCTTTTTGTTTAAATTTGTATGCTAGCCCTTTGATATTTGAATTATTGTTCATTTATAAAAGCATTAAATTAATTTGACTAACAGATACAAGCTGTCACATTCTGCTGCATTGGTATCATGAAAGCAACATAATTATGCCAATGATACCTTCCTACCAAAGACTGGCCGGCAGACTAACAAGTGTAATTTCTAAAAGAGTTTTCAGGATAGCCACCTATTGCTAGTAATGTCACAACACTTCTGTAGAAAAGATACTGTAAATTAAGAACAGTAACTTTGCTAATCTAAATAATATTGCAAAGAAAAAATAACTCTATACAAAAGGAAACCTAGCAAGGATGTAACAAGTATTATTGATTTTTATAATATCACATTTCGCAATTCATGGCAGACATACGCACTCTCCTTAGTAGGCCTAATGAATATTCATTGCTCCATGGCTCACGTCCTAGGATCATTCGGCATCATGTAGTATCAGTGTAGTATGTTCCAAAAGGGAACTAGAATACACACTGATAAGACAGTATAAATATACTGGTTGATTTTTCCAGAAAAAGTGTTTTGGTCTACTTACAAAAATAATAAAATTTGGTTTATAGGTAACATAGTCTGATACAATTTAATATCTTCACATAAAATAGACATAGAGAATTTTTGACTAAAGGGGAACTTTGATATCTCAATTATTGGCTCCCGACATATTTCATAGGAAGTTAGCAACGAAAAGAGGGCTGAAGTCAAGTTTTGTTTTTCTTATGTGTTTGTTACCCTTGATGTGTAATAGATAGAGCTCTGGGAATTGTTTTCAATAGTGAGGGGATAAGTTCTAACTCACACTTAACAACTCGCTGCATACAAGTGACTTCTCTGTACAAGAACAATCTTATTGTTCATTCAAATGCGATAAATTAAAACGTGAAAACAAAGCAAACATTCTGGCAGTGGCGCTACGAGTAATCATGGACAAAATGTAGATGTCTGGAAACTCCCATTTCGTCTCGGGCTCCGATTATCTGATGTAAATGAGCGACTTTTTATTGAGTTGTGTCAACCCAATCATGGTGTGCAGTTTTCAGAACTAGACGAAGTGATTGTCCTTTTTCGAACAAATAATGGAGACTTCGTGTACTCTATACCTCTTGTTTTAAACACGTACTCGTTCAAATTGCCCGTAGATACGTAGTATATTTCATGAATTCCTCTATGCCTTCTTTGTTAAATTTATAATAGTATCTTTATTTGTGATTGAACCCAATGTGGGTGTACCGATTCATAAATGATGCTCCCTTGACGTGTTTTAATTTCCGCAAGTTTTAAGCCGTTATCTAAAAATACTGGTTTCACTCTACTGTGACATTTACGAATGTACAACGCCTACACTGGAGGGTTGCACATGTGCGGAATCGTGAGCCACAGCAGCTACAGAAACTTAAAAATTAAAAAGAACAAGCGGGGCAAATCCCGCCGCACTTTCCTTGTGGGTGTCGAGATAAACGATACTGAAATTTCCCTACGCACGAGAGCTATTGCGGTTGGTTTTTTTTGTTACTCCTGCTACCAGATTTCGACAACTTTTCATTTTTGCTGATTATTTATGTATTTATAATTTTTCTGCACAATTGCGGTTCTGTCGGAGCTGGATGTGACTAAGCCCTCTCGTTTTTAACATCGGTCGGTTATCCTACGAGCGAGATTCGGCCGCTGTTGTTATAAGATGGCGGCGACGGCGGGCAACAGAAGCAGAAGGGCCGCCGCCAGCGCTGACGGCGGAGGTCGCAGACCGGGCGCCCCGTTGCACTTGTCTCCTTCGCACGCACAGTACTGGACGCTCACGTCGTGTGTGCCTGAGCGCTGCACGCAGGGGCGACCTTCCTTGAGCGTCGTGTCCATCAAATAGCCGCATCCTCGCACCACTCGGAACTTTCCATACACTGCAACAGGAGAACCGAGTTTGAGATTCCTTTTTCATTTTCAAAAAAATAATATGAGAAATATACAGCGATAAATTCGTATTTGTTGAATAGCGAGCAGATACAGATAAAAATCTCACAACAGCCCATGGGACCGCGGTGGAAAAAAACTGTGAAGGTTATTAATTAGGCCTACTTGTTTCGGAAAATATGCAACGGTGTTGTAAATGGAACTCAAATATTGCTTCATAATTACTCCTAAAGGATGATTTTTTTTAGAAAGAAATAGGCTACTATAGGAATTTCTTTCTCTACCATTAATTATACATTTCATGTGTTCCTTAATTTTTGTCACTGTCTAGTTAGCACTATAACAACTTTCAGAACTGAGAGATTCTGTTAGGATCATCATAGGTGATTAGCCTAAATAAAATTGGGATCACAGGCTTTATGAACGCAAATATAGGTCTAAAGAGGAAAGAAACCTGGATAAAGGCGAAGACTTATCTGCTAACCAAAAAAGAACGGGATTTATTAAGATATTTAAGATTAATTTTGTATATTATCGCACGAGAAGAAAAATGACACAAAATACGCTAAAGTAAAAAACCAAAATGCAAGTGGCGTTTGATACTTGACAAAAAAATTCTAGAACGGACGAGCATACTACTATAATGAATCCTGCTTCAACGGCCACCTCGAAAAGGTCAAGACAAGAGTAATTTTCCGTGGAACCGATTTATTTTTCCATGGAACACGTGTAAAAATTCCCTTTGAGCGGCCTCTTGAACCCGATGTTAGCGGTCAGGCACATTTCTTACATTGACCCGATTTAAGTGGCTACCTGTGATTTTGAACGTTTATAGAATAAGCAGCGGAAGAGCAATGAGTTCTGTTGATTCAGTAACTCCTTGGTTGGGAGGGTCGCCATCTAGAGACTCTTATCTGGCAGAGGGCTCACTTTGTTTCAGGGAACAACGAGATTTTAATAACTATCTCTATGATATAACAACACGCCTACTTTGTTCATTCCACAGCATTCTCATGAAGTTTGCAACCGGTTACTCCCCTCTGTGGGATCTTGCCAACGACCCGCCAAGCACCACGGAGTGCGCGAAGCAGATCTGAAGGTCGTTTGCGAACATCTTCGAGGAATAGCCCTACTCACCGAAATGCGATTTGTGTGAATTATTGTGAATATTGTGAATTCTGTTTGGCGAGGACGAACGGAGGTACGTGAGTAAGAGACTAGGGGACAAACGGCAACCATGTGTGCCGTAGCCGAGAGGAGGCAAGTGATCCAAGAGAACGAAGGAGATGTTTTGGATAGAAAACTTGCTGACATTTTTAAGTAGGAAAAGACAAAAATTAATAAAATTATAATAAAAACCAAGGGCACACTTTTAGGAAGTTTTGAAACCTGTGCAGGTAATTAGAGATGAAAATTGCTAAACAAACCACTCCAAAATAAGTTATTTGCGAAAAAAGTAAAATTCACATATAAACGGGTTTGTCTTTTTTTTTAATAATTCAAGTGCAGTTTGTTATTCAAATTGTATTTTGTAGTTAAAAGTAATTAATATGATTTTCTCGCAGCACAGCATTCATACGAGAGAGTATTTATCTCAGGAGAAACATGCTTTTGAAAACGTGCATTGTTTCCCCACAGTACGACATTCTATTTAAGAGTTTTAAGAAGGGTGCTTGTATTATGGACAAAAACATATTCAGGAAGTTTAAACTTAAAAAAATAGCTCTACGTTTGTGAATGCATTTCCGAAAAATCGATATATTATGGGCTTCACTCTGGGTTGCGAACATCACAATAAGATCTGCCCAAACTATTGAAAATGTCTGTCGTCAAAACAGTAAGTAGAAGACCTAGATCCCGAAAGAAGACCTTGTACTTTGGTGAAACCATTCGTAAAGCACTTGGTGTTCGTGAAGAAACAAAAAGGTATGGTTATTGCATAGCAATTCTGAACTTAAAGAATAAAATCTAAACATCATTGTCTAGCCCGGTGGAGGTAATGACTGTTTCTAGTTTATGAGGCCCTTATGAGTCTTTATGGGAGTTGGTAACGGTTTATTAATGATAAAACGGATGGCTTAAGGTGCGTTCAGTATTGTGATGCAATTTACACGATAGTACCGACAAATGAGCCACGAGGGATTCATTCAATTTCCAGCAGGTTAATGATCCCAAACATGTTGCTGGAATAACAAGAGCGAAATTGCTTCTGGGTGTCTTATTACGTCACCATTATCATCCGACCTTAATAGTGTTGAGAATACCCGGCCAATACCGGATAATCAGCTAATAAGTTTTACAAACTGTGTTGTTATAAAGAGGAAAAATAATTCATCTGATGGTGGTTATACGTTAATAAAGTCAATGACTGGTGATAATTATGGAGAAGTGCAGAAATCGAGATATCTGTCCCGAAGCAATTGTCGAACAATAATGCGACTGAGAGGGAAAGGGCTAAAGAGCGAAGGAAATTAGGCATCTCACGAGCACAAGGCTCAATACTTGAGGACAACATTGTTCCGGGAAGTTGCGTCCATCGCGGTACCCACTAAATCTCTTTAGATGCCGTTCTAGTGCGAGGGGCTGGCCTCTTTGGTTCGACCGACACTTCAAAATTGACTTTACAAATGATAATATAATCTAACGTTAGTTTCTTTTACCGTTCTTATGTGTAATGTCATGTTTTGATGTTGCTTTCAGAACAACTGTTGTGAGAATATGGAAGTTTGTATTAGTGGCCTGAAAAACAGGCACATTTCTGTCAAAGAGTAATAGGAAATGCCATATAAACAGATCATGCGTTTATTATCCGAACTTGTAATGTAGTTCATTATGGTTTTTAGAATTTTCAAATAGTCATTTATATTCCGGCGCAATCCAGCCGTACATTTCCTTCCATGTTATTAAAAAATATCTAATGTATTTATGAAGTAAATTTTATTTAAGCAACCAATTTGAATGTCATTACTGGCCATCTCGCAGTTCTTTGACACCTGCATCTAAGCTATCAGCGAGGAAATGCACTTAAGTAGATCTGACGTTTCTGAAAGCCCGAACAGTTTTCTACTAAATTGATTTCCAAAATCATAATTAGACTCCGAGTAGTTGTAGGTCAAAATTATTTCTGATGGGTAAGGTCAGGGCTGGAGCGGAGGGGCAGAGCGAAGCGAGACAAAGCGGGGCGACGTGGGGTGGGTGGGGCGCTAGAGTAAATAAAATTACTTTTACCGTATTGAGATAATTAATTCCTTTTTCAGACTAATAAATACTTTTGATGAATTAATTCCCCGGCAAGTTTCTTCCGCTATTTAGCAATATTTTTTAATTTTTCTTTGCCAATTACACATATGAATATCAAATATATAGAAAACAATTTCATAAAAAAAATATTGGAAGAATAGAGCCTCAGAATCCTACATCTAGAAAGCGCAATGATACGTCTAGTGTCACACTTACAAGATATGTCTCAAACGTTTTAGAGTAAGAGTGTCGTGGGCAGAAAATATTTTCACATTTCCACTTAAATATTTCAGATTTAAGAAATTCAGATTTTTGAATTTCTGTAATTCAAAAATTAATTCTCACATAATTTCTTGAAGTCAAGAATTTATGATTAACCATTTTTGGTACTTATTTAACAAAAGTAAGAAAAATTATATCGACAGCCCTGATCCAAATAGCAACTCAAAACATTAAGGTTTTAGGTATTACCGTTTGAAAAGTTAATATTGCCTTGAAAAGTCAGTCACGTAAATTTAAAATATGTGGCATAATATATGTAGTACAATATTAATAATTCGTACCAAACTGACGTATTCAAAGCGATATTGAACTTCATAACAGCAATATCTCAAAACTTAGAATTTTGAGTTGTTGCGTTTTGGATTTGGACCGTCCATATGATCTTTGAATGCATATATTAACAAATTCTTGACATCTTATTCGTTGACAACACCCATAAGGATTTATTTTACCTTTCTGAACATTTTTACGGCAGATTACTGCTGTCACATTCATAGGCCGCAGATGTTCTGGCACTTGTTTCAAGCTGCAGTTGACGAAACCTATGGAATATGGATTGAAGGGGTCGCCGCATTGTGGGTCGTATGCAGAGTTGCACTGATAGCAGATGATGGCCAACCCTGCAACAAAAAAACAAACAAACCACTTTTAGTGATTTTCACATGTTACATTCACTGTGTAGTTAGAGCAGAGAGGGCCATGAGACTGCGCAAGTTTTCGAGGGATGGCGGTGATAACTCGCAACGACCGTCATTCATGAGGAATGTTACAGTGCCCTGTTGATTCTGCAACCTGCCTTGGGCAGAAATAGTGGTAAGAATTTTTTTCATGTCTTCATTCACTAATTTCATTGATCTATTTTGATTTCATGTGAAAAACACATCTGTTGGTTGACATCTCCACAACACAAATAGCATGTACTCTTTTTCATGTTTATTTCTCTAAATATTATGAAAATGTCTTCAAAATAATGTTTTATTAACTATTCTAATATTAGGTTAAATGATATTTTTGTTTGTTTTAATGTTGATTAAGTATTTTTTTCATTTTATCATTTTAATACTTCATGAATGGGAACTGAAATACCAAATTGACACATCGTGAATCATCAGAAAATAATGTTTTTATTTCCTATTTAAGGCTTATTTTATTTCATTAAATAATAAATGAATGGCATGCAAGTTGTTAATTAATCATTAAAAATAATTAATGCAAATATAGCAAAACATCAGAAACCTTCCGTTTATGAAAGGAACTTTAGATGTTTATCATTTTAAATTTATAGAGCTCTCCACATTGTCAAAATAAAGAAAAAATATTATGTGTGCAAAACTTCTTTTGATTAACCGAAGAATTAGTAGATATTTAGAAACTGAGTTAGAATCAACCTTTGTTAAGTTTCGCCAGGTCACGAGATAATTTCTTTTCGCGTGGAGAGAGGGAGTTGAGGGGAACAAACTTTCATTTACCAGTGGGTCACTAACCAATATAAAAAGTTTTTTTGAAAATTAATGGGATATGTTAATAAAAAAACCTGTAAAACGTTTTTAAATAATGATTCAAACTACTAGTGCTACAGAATGGCACAGACCTTCTAGTACTAGTTAGTTTTCTAATCTTTTTAGTCCGTGCTAGCTGCTCGGTTTTGCCCAGCCCTCTTCGCAGCTGCCGTCTACAAGCCGCCATTTTTTTCACGTTACCTCCATTTTTCGATCCTCTATTGGTAGAACGGAAATAAAACATCAAGAATATTATAGAAGAGTAAAACCTGTCCATACATGCAAATGTTCGTAAAAAAATGTGGCGCCGTTTTTGAGAAAACGATGTTTGACCATTTCTGAAAGCGCGCTAATTTGAGATCATTTTCACAAAAAAAATTAAGTTTTCGACAAATTTCATTGGAAATTATTTAGCGCAATTCTAAACCGAAATACGATAATGTAAAACAACATCCGCAATATTCATATTAACGACATGAGATATATTTTAAAAAATTGTGCAATTTTGAAAAATCAAAAGAATAAATCAAAATGACGTTAATGGCATGTCATTCAATGCACTTAGTACTTTTCGTACAACGAGCTTAAAGAAAAAATGGAACCGTTTTTAGAAGCTGGCGATTGAACGTTTCTGAAAGAATTTTGCGCTCATTTTATCACAGAAGTGTTGAGTTTTCGTGAAAATTTATAGGTCATCCTATGAAGCACTTGCACTCACAAATGCAATAATGTATACATTTTACCGATAATGTAAATAACACGAGAAAGGTACAAAAATACACTGCCTGACAAAAAAAAAGTTATGCACTCAGGAGTGGTCCAAAATTATCCCGTTTCGGCATACATGCATACCATTGATGTGAGAGCTATGCTTGGATTCACACGTATCTGTAATGTGTAGGACGTCTACCAGAGTGCATTCGCATTCTTACCACCCTGTTGTTGCTCAGTTGTTATCAGTCAACTGCTGTGAGTCAGACAGTGAAGAACGACGTTTACGATGTACCCGCGATACCGCGCGTCTGCGCTCGACAGCCTATCCACCAACTGACTGCATCGGACAGAGGCCGCGTGGGACTTCATGAGGTTGCTTGGTCGTAAGGGGCAGTTGCCAGGCGTGTGAGCCATTCAGATGTCACAGTGGCACGATGTTCTAATCAATGGGTACCCGGGAACACTCATGCACGTCGTGCAGACTCGGGTCGACCAAGAAACATCACCCCGAGAGAGGACCGTCGTATGGTGCGCCAAGCAGGGCAGAGTCTCATGCCGTCAGCACCCGCCACCCGCGAACAGGTACTGGCGACTCTACAACTTGCTGTGAGTTCCCGCACTTTGGCTCAACGACTGGCATTCGCCGGATTGAGGTCACACGGCCCCATGCGTCGGTTGCCATTGGCAACAGAGCACCGACATCGGCGTTTGGTTTGGTGCCGTACCCGGCAGGCGTAGAAAGAGGACGAAGGCGTCGCAACATGTTCAATGAAGAGTCCCGCTCCGCCGTGACCTCCGATGAGCATCGTGTTCGAGTGCGGAGGCGTGAAGGACAGAGGGCACATCCTGCTCTTATTGTGGAGAGACACAGGCGAAATGGTGTGTGACCGGGGCATCATGGTGTGGAAAGCCGTCGGTTATGCGTTCAAATCACCTCTAATAGTGCTCTAATAGAAACAGACTTTGGCGACACTGCGATACGTCACAGACGTCCTACCCGACGTGGCACTGTACCCTGGAACAGTGTTGCAACAAGATAATGCATGCCCACACACAGCACGTGTGTCTATGGACTGCCTAGAGCATTTTGAGGTCCTCCCGTGGCTAGCAAGATCACTGGACCTCTCATTAGGACATCGGGTATCAATGACATTCATTAATTTAATACTTATTATCCCCTTAAAAAGACTAAAAATGCTGCTACCTGCAACACACGCTACTATCGTGTATAACTCGAAAACAGGGCATCCTAGTGCCTTAATACCCGATTTCCCGTCTCCCACAGGCACCCCGAAACCGGGGGAGGGATACGAGGAACGTGTGGGTAACATGTGAGGGGTATGGAAGGGGGGATATATGAGGAACATGATCGCATGTGGGATATTATGAAGGAAACATGAGGGGGGCAGGTGGGATTTGAGTTTTGTTTCTTAAGCTATATTCTGCAAATTATTCCTTTCTGAACCTTCTCTTTGGAGGTTAAGTTGTTCTAGAAACTCCCACTCAGTGGCACGTATATCTAGAAACTAGAAGAATTTCGGAATTTACATTAAAGAAATCGTCTTAAACTGATATTCTATTCAATTTAATTTTAGGTGTGTACACATGTAAGTCATTTTGTTTCATTATAAATTCTTGACAATATTATAATGTTTACTCACACGCCATTCCTATAATCATGTACGCTTTATGCACACACGGCTGTACTAACACTTGAGGGGATGACTGTCCCACGTTGGGTTCCAGTATGAGTTGAAGTACAAATGCAGAATGTTTGAACGAGTCCAACTAGTCAATACGTTATTTCTCCAAGGCCGAGTCGAAGTTTCGTCTTTTTAAGCATCTAACAAAGCTAATCTTCTACATTCGGTGCTGGTAGATATGGAATTTACATCCGGAGAGCAGAACACAGTTTTAAGACAAAAATTGTACAAAATAGATTATGATACTAAATAAACGGCAGGCGCTAATGGAAATTCGCAACGCCCAGAAGCCCGCATGCCAACTCGTAACATACACGTGAGTCGAGGAATGTTCCTCGCCCTGATCTACTTGCATTACCTTTTGGGAGGATTTACTCTTGCGGTCACTTCCAAAACGTACTGTGGGTATTCAGTAGGGTGGTTCGTACTGAGGGAAATGAAAATTATTATCTTAGTAGACATTTTATATGAATTATTCATATTGATTCAAAAGGCTAATATTATGTTAAAAATACTTAATTGAATTGTATTACATTTTAACTGTAAAGGTTTTTTTCTGATTTCAAAGCCATGATGTATGAATAATATATCTCGTTGAGAAACTAAAATATTTCTACGTTTACCGGAGCCACATCCTATTAACTACTGAGAAATATTGTCAAACGCATACGTTATTTGCAGCAATTATTTGCCGTTATACTTTTTATCAACGTTTTCTTTTCACTCTCGTTGATAATGTGAGGACTACTACGATCTTCAATCTCAGGCCAGATTTGTTGTTCATCAACAAAAATTAAAATTCTTCAAATTGTATTGTATTTATTTTAAAACCTTTTATTTTCGTTAAATTCTACCCCTGTATATTTAGCTAAGGAAAGATGTCGATTGTGTATCGCTTATACGACTCCATAATCACGAAATCTCGTAAATGTGTTACTGTTGGACGGGTAATTACCTGACAAGGGGGCGTGAAATATATTCAAGACGAGACATGAACGAATAGCTACTATATTATTTCAGTAGTATAGACACTTTTTCGGCTCTCTCACGCAATCAATCTTAATAAATGAGCTCTCTAAAGAAAGAGAATTTCACGCAGACGTAACGAATTGCACTTTCACTTTACAAATAAGCAGGATTTGTTGAAAAAGAAACCGCATCGAAATATTAACGTCAAAAGCAACCAGTAACTCGGGAGGATTGATAAAATCTGTATAGTTAAATATCTCCTAAACAAAGCGTTCTAGGGTCTTAAAACCTACAATTTGAGGCTGAAGGTCATCTTTGTTTACGACGTCACGCTTAGAAAGCTTAGATTTCTCCATCTTATATTTATACGTTTTGTGTACATCGTGGTTTGCTCCGATGACGAGATTTATTTGCAAAATATTAATTCAAGATTCGCTCTCGCAGAAACAACTAGAAGTATTAATAGTTGCTTGATACCGAAAAATAGTTTTTATGCGAGTAGTGCAACCGTTCATGTACCGTTTCGCCGTGGTCTACAAGTGCTGTGTACCTCATTGTAGGGGGAATTACGATGTTCCTGTGCTTTAATTTCACAATACCCTTAGGAAAAATTGGATCTCTGTCATTTATCGCTAGGATTTCGTTCCCACGCAACACACGAATGTAAGTATTGACGTTCTTATTATAAGTAGTTCTATATAAGTATTGAAGTTTGTAACATAAACTGCATTACTCATGCACTTAGTATGATACCACATCATTTATCTACTAATCACTAAGTGTTTATATTATTATTCAAAATATAGTTTTTATCACTCACCTCTCAAAATTTGAAACTAAGCTAATTTCAGTAAATACACATTCATGGACGAGAGGGGATTTTTTTAAAATGAATTAAAAATTAAATTTTATGAAAGCGTCAGCCTATACAGGGTGGAGAACCTCTTGGAAATTCAATTACGTTTTGCTCGTCCGGCGCTTCTCGATACTATCCCACATGTTCAAAGATGTGCAGAATCTGCAACTACGTATAAAATTAAACTAATTACTGATATTCTAGGCGATTGAATTGCACGGATGTACCTCTCTGTTCGGTAATAAAGTTAAATAATATTCCAAAGAGTAGGGTTATACTTGTCTGATCCTGTATTTTTGTATGAACAGCATTACCTAACATTCCCAAGAGTGGAAATGTCATCTAATATTTTTGTGACTATCAAGGAAAGTGAAAGGATAACTGTCAAGGAAGATCATCTAATTACTTCAATTCTTGTTTTTAAGGAAATTGTGAATTGTTCTACGAACATCTGTCAATAAAACTGAATTCAATACTTTATTCAAAATTTGTTTCAAACATGAATTTAATTTTTTTTAAATTTGGTATTCTATATCTACATTGGAAGTTACCTTTATACATTTTTTAAACAAATAATCACGTTTCGTTAACCACTTTCCCTTTTAGTATGGAAATTTAAGGATAAGGAAGAGGGTGGAGCTTAACAAGCGAGTGTTCTCGCACGGGTACGCTAGTATGAGATTATTGTAGAAGCGAAAAGGCGCACTTTCAAACACGAGACACCTAGAGACCGCATGCAAGCCGCAAACACGCAGGTGCGTCATGGTACGTCCCTCTTGCCATATTATAAACAAATATATTTTTCAGGATATACGTATATCACATCTTTGAGTGTTCAACCCTTCTGGGCACCTCCACTTCATGATATGAGTGGTAAGACACTGCCTAAACCTGATTAATAAAAAAAATCTACGCTCTTCTTCCTGCAGAATTGATTCACCCTCTCTTTATACGATATTCTTTAACGTCATCCTCATCATGTTCCTAGTGCTGCTGTTCAATTATAACAATTTCTGCATCTGCTTCACCAATGGGTGAAGCTAGTAGCGCATTCGTGCAAGAGATGTTACTGCTGTATTAGCAAACAGAGGAATACAAGCAACCAGTCGCTGTTTGGTGTATGGCTACTAACCATTCATTCACGTCTCGGATGCAGGATCCTTCGTGGATGCTACACGCCTCTGACTGGGGATGCACCTTCCCAGCCACATTCAGGTGAATTCTTCTCATGCCCTAACCACATTTTGCACTTGAAAATACGTTCGAAGTCTGGCGAAGCTTATTAATTTACTTTTTGAAGCTGATTCCACAAAGTATTAGTAGCCAAAACCATCCAGTAAAATACCCTGCCCTGTTTCCTGTTCATGACATGACGTATGAGTCTATACGTTCTCCTGCTACGGCGGTTTTCGGAAGCATTGGAAATTTGGACTCACAAGCAAGGATACTCAGCCCACAGAAATTTTTAAAAATGTAAAATTTCATGTTCATGTGCATGAATAAGAAGGATGGGTATCGGGCCGTAGTTGAATGAAGCGCTGAGAACAAGGCATTAGGTTTACTAACTCTTTCTGGTTTTCGGAGAAATATGTTTAGATAATGATGTGCTAACTTCGTCAGTTTCATTTCTCTTGAGAGATCATAGCGGTAGTGTCTTAATTAAAAATAATTTCGGCAGCACTTTTATCCCGGAACGAAGCAACCTTTCTAAACTTAGTACTTCTCTCCACTGCTCTTTCGGACACCCATCAACTACAACTACATTCTGGCCATTCTGTTTCTCCACAAAACTGGCATATCTACCACTATTCCAATTGACATGGTCCTATGATGCCACCACAATTCTTTGCAATGAAAATCCTCCATCCTTATACACCCATTTCTTTCCATCTTATGGTTTGTGGCTCTGGAGAGGCTTGAAAGAATTGTACACTCGCACATTTGTTGCAAGTAAAATGTACTAATGGCAGTATGTATAGCACTTCTAACACACCGCTCCTGCTAACACCTTCACACATGATTTTGGTCCCAGTGAGTATTAAAACAGAATTTAATCGATGTATGTTTATAATACGTAAATGTAGCTTCACTATGCGCACGTTTTTTCCCTCTCCTTTGTTTGTAGTGGTAGGAGTAGAGAGCAGTTCATTTATCGTTGCAAAGAAGTTTTCTATAACTCGGGAACGAAAATGTCTATTTTTTCAAATATTGCGAATCTTGCAAGTTTTTAAAATTTATTTTTATTTATTTATTATAATCGTTTACTCATTTTTCAACTATTTATAGTTAAAATGACGGGAAGGGATTCTGGAACTAAAGAATACGTGCGCAGATAATCTTTTCCCCCCTACGTCACAAACAGTTTTTACGGTTTTTTTGACTGAGTAAATCTAAATCTAAATGCAAATGACCTCCCGAGTCTACAACAAGTCTTCCATAAGAAAATTCCGAAAGAAAGAAAGAAGAAACTATATAAAGAAAGAAAGAAAGACGTAAAAAACGTGAGTCAATCAAACGCGAGTGAACATCAACAACGCCCCCATGTTCGATTTAATTGAAACTACTTCCCGAAACGAAAATAATGACAACAAAGAGAAAATTTCAGCGAATGAGGTTGAGTAGTTTTACTTTCTCGTACACATACGTAGATATGGAGTTCGGGGAATAATACATAATACAGGGAAAGTTATGTAATGCTGCAGAAAATCGATTTCGAGATTTCAACAGAAATACATGTTTTGGGGTCTCCCGGTTCCGAAAAGTCGTTTTTTTAAACGTCTGTCAATCTGTCCGTCCGTCTGTCCGTCCGTCTGTTCGTCCGTTTGTCCGTCGTCCGTCCGTTCGTCCTTCTGTCCATCATTAAACTGATCTTCTGTCCACTAGAGCCTAAACCATACATAGGAATTTTTCCAAAATGGATATTCCCCGTTCAATATGACTCGAATCAAGGCTCAGTCCAATATGGAAATTTGTGTTTGAAAATTTCGAGACCTTTTTAAGAAAATGGCGATTAAACGTTGTTGAAAATGAAGCTTGAGTTGAATTTAAAGCTCTTTTTCACAGAAAACTATTGTGTTTTCGAAAAACTTTATTGGAAGGTATTTAATGCGATTCCACACACATCGGTGGAAATGTGCATATTAAACACGTGAGATATATTTCGAAAAATAACATTTGGTAATTTTTGAAAAAAAAGCAACATTAATTTAGACTCAGATTTAGATTTAATTAGTATAAACTGTATGTAACGTATGGGGGAGAAGATTATTTTAAGTCATCTTAAACAGTGCAAGTGGACTATCCGTACGAAAAGTTTGAAGAAAAAATTGAAGCCGTGTTAGAGAAACTTTTGAGTTTTTGAGCAATTTTATAAGAAATCATTTAAAGCACGTGAACTCGTAAATGCAATAATGTGGACAAAATACCGCTAATATAAATATAACAGACGTGAGAGACATATAAAAATATATTTTTATAATTTTTGAAAATAACGAAAGAATTATGACTCTATTTTTTATATCTTACGGAGTACATTTATCACTTTCCCTACCGAAAGTTTAAAGAAACTAGTAGTGCTACAGAATGGTACAGACTTTCTCATACTACTTAATTTTCTAATCTCTTTGGTCTGTGGCTAACTTTACGTAAACGTATACGGGAAAGTAAAAACGAAATATTTAATAACATTTTTGTTACATTTTTTATTTTTTTGATTAAAAAATATATAAATTTAATAAATAATAATAATAATAAAATGAAATGAGATATATTATTCAAATTCTATCTTACGTAGCTTCTAACTGCATAGCAACACCATTTTACGTTCAGGAAGCAAAGCAGTAAATTGGGTGGGGGGCTTATGTTTATCGTCAAATTACACAAAAATACTCCTATTTTCAAAAAATTCAACATCATCTTACTTGAAGATCTGTTTTTGATGAATACATTTCATTTAAAAAATGTAGATTCATGATTGTAGTTTTAGAAAGATGCTGAACAAATTTTAATTTTTTCAATTTACGAAAAATCAGGGTTTTCAACCAACATGAAACTTGAACTATTTTCTTACATGTCCTTCAGACTATCCAACAAAAAAAGTCTTTCAAAAATGGAGCCAGTTAAAAAAAAACACAACTGAAAATGTCCCAGGGGCTTCATATAAACTACCCTCCAAAATTAAAATATCTGTTTCAAATTCAAGAGGCCGCGACATCACTCAGATCGATTGAGGAACATCAGTTTTGGAGAAAATCTGCGGAAGGGTTTAGCCGCTAGCGGTTTTCGCAGACAAGACACGGACGGTCGGACTGACAGACGCACAGTCGATTTGCAATTGATTTTTCGGTATCACAGGCCCACAAAACATGGTTTCTGGATAAACCACGTATTAATTTTTTTTGTAAATTTATCATCAGTATTTATTCACTTTTTCATTGCCAAAGCCCTATAATAAGACTTTTTCTGCAGAAAATTCCTCGTTTATTCGCTCAAAGTTACAAAACTTTCTCTCTACTGCGGTAGCGGTAGACAAATCAAAATTGTGAAGTTCTTAATTTTAATGAACCATTTTTAAAAATAAATAAGTCATCAAAATTATTTTATCAATATAAAAAACAATTTACACCATAAAAAAATTTAATGAATTGTAAACGAAAAATTGGTATGTAAAATAACTACAATGTAAGAGTTTGAAATATATTGATATAAATACTCGCTGTTGTTTCCTTCGTTGATCGTAGTAGTATCGTTTTTGTACAAAATGCAGCAAATTTCGTTTAAAAACTTTGAAGACTTTTACTCTTTTCGAGTTATATTGCTGAATCACCAGCCCCATCACCTTATTAAATTGATTATAATTCTTTATATAGACTAGTTGTGCGACAACACTTTTATAAGTGTTGTATAACAACACCTTTTTCCGCGTATTATTACAAACTTTTACAATTTTCAAAAATTCAGGGAGGGTTCAACGAAAATTTGACCTGCGTTATTTTTAAGTATCTTTGACTTTATCCTTAAAAATATTATAGCCGTTTTTGAAAAAAAATATTTTTAGAAACTTAATGAAATTGAAGCAAAAACTTTTCGGAAACTACTATTTTTTCAAAAAATTGTATTTGACCAATTTTTTTATTCAATCAATAATTTATTTATTACGAATTATATACGAATTATTTACAATCTATTTCAAATTTGAAATAATTTGCAAATACTATAACAAATGAAGAACAATAACAAATAAAAAAATAAAAACAAAATAAAATTAGGGAAAATAATTGAAATTGTAACATGGTTTGTTAATAGGCAAATGCACATTATTGTATTTTATAAGACTATAAAGTGACAATAAAAAATGTTCTTATTTTCTTTATGTTCATAATTCGCATTTGAAAGAGACCTGGCAGTAAAGTCATTGAATTAACTTCCCCAGCGTACCTTCATAAGAGAACATCTGGGTCGGCAGGATATCAATAACGGAAAGGGGGTCATCGTCTTGCCCCCTGAGACCGCAGTGCTATGCTTGCATCGCGAATCTTAGACCAACGGCCGCTCAAGATACACCGCTCGCGTACAACCCATCGCTTCTTTTTACTTTCTCGTATACGTACGTATATACGGAGTAATATATGTAGTATAAAGAAAGTTATGCAATGCTGCTCGAGAAAAGGGCAGATTTTCGGCAGAAAAAGATTCATTGCCGGGTCCTAATAACGAAAAATGAATAAATCCAGTTGCTAAATTAAGAAAAATATCCTCTAACACGTAGTGTAACCAGAATCCCTGTTCAGTGGATCCCTGATACCGAAATATCAATTGACGCCAAAACGTCCGTCCGTCCGTCTTTGAAGGCCCTAGCGTCTACACCATACGTAGGATTTTTTCCAAATTGAAGAATCGATCTGGCTCGGGTCAGAGATTAGAGATATTGAAAAACATTATTTAAAATTCGGGGGTACTTTACATGAAGCCCCCCGGACATTTTAAAAATTTCTCAAAAACAGTTCCAAATTTTTTCTTTAAATTTCTTGTAAGAACAGAGTAAAATACACTTATAAAGATGGAGCAGGTCTAATTTTCACGGTTAGCTCAGCATTTTCGAATATTTCAAAAGTTTGAATTTCCGACGTTTTCCTACAACTACAAAATTAAAGATAAGAGATTTTTCCTTACAATAAAATTTGGTTGCTCTTAATCAACTCTTTCAAAACGGTCATTTAAATTTTTTTAAATATTTTAGTAGTTTTCGAGAAATTTTAAAAATTACAAAAACAAAGCTTTCTCAAAAATGGCTCCAAATTTTTTTTTTAAACTTTTGGTAGGGATATAGCTAAATGCACTCTATAAGATGACATAAACGCCAAATAGCTTTATTCTTTTGGTTTCTCAAAAATTATAAAAATGTAATTTATTGACTTGTCTCTCACGTCGTTAATATTTACATTGGCGCAATTGATTTACATGACTATATTTATGAGCATATCTGCCTTAAATAAAGTCAGATTAAGGTGCACGAAAACTCAAAAGTTTTCTTTGAAAATTAGCTCAAAATTCCGCATTTTCAAGAACGCTCAAACGCCATTTTCTGAATAATGGCTCCAATATTTTTCTTCAAACTTTTCCAACAGATAATTGTACTGTTTAATAATGACAAAAAGTTCATTTTGCTGTATTATTTAGTTTTTTCAAAAAATTACACAAATTTAATTTTTTTAAATATCTCTCCCTTTTATGCACATTTCCAGCAATTTTGTACACACTA
This sequence comes from Gryllus longicercus, assembly GCA_038098605.1. Lineage (NCBI taxonomy): Eukaryota > Metazoa > Arthropoda > Insecta > Orthoptera > Gryllidae > Gryllus > Gryllus longicercus. The sequence continues at coordinate 1,025,541 of JAZDUA010000199.1, read as the reverse complement.
TTGTATTTGTGACTAGATGCGCTTGAAATCACTTCATATGAATTTTTTTCGAAAACTCAATAGTTTTCTGTTCTCAATAGTTCTTCAAATTTCACATTCACAGTAAAGCTTAACACTGTTGTCTTAAAAAAGGCTCCACATTATTCAATGAAAAGTTTCATATAGTACGAGGATTATCTCTTATTTAATATTTTTGAAGTAATAATTCGGTTCTACTATTAGGGAACCTACGAATTAAGAAAGTTTTTAAAAATGGACTGTGGGCGGCGATTGATGGCAGCTGGCAAGAGAATGTGGTGAATAGCTAGCCGAGACCAAAGGAAATTGAAAACTAATACGGGAAAGTCTGTCCCATTCTGTAGCATCATTAGTTTTTCTTTAAACTTATGGTAGAGATATTGCTAAATGTACTCTCTAAGATGACATAAGCGCCATATTGTTCTATTCTTTTGTTTTATCAAAAATTATACAAAAATGTATTTTTTTTGACTTGCCTCTCACGTCATAAATATTTACATTAGCCGTAATTTGCTTTGATATTACTGTGTTGATATGCATATGCGATTTAAATAATGTCGTATAAATGTTCTTGGAAACTCAAAATATCTCTGAAACGGTACAGATTGCTTTCAGCAAAGTTTCTCTCGAAGGGACATATTAAAACAGACTGAAAAGCAAACCCCCAGTGGTTGGTTTCTGTAGTCAGCGGCTAAATCAAAATAATTATGGAGTGAGAGAAATTTAGTCGTAGTTAATATTCGATGGTTAAAGAATCGATCATAGCGATGTTTTGTTTTTTAAATTCAATTTGTTAATGTTTAAAGTTATGATTAAACAAAACTGTCTAACGAATTCCCTCAATTTTCGGCAGATTCGGCCTGTACTTAAGCGAACGTATAAAGGGCGACTCCCTACTGAAGATCGTTTATAGGTATCCTCTCGAGAAAATGAAGTCGCACCCCGAGCGAACTTCGGTAGAAGTTGGTATATGTGACCTCAATTGCTTGAGTGTATCCCCGTGGGGGCGTCCTGCAGAACTCGGCCGCCTCTCGGCAGCAGTGATCGATCGGGAATCAGTAGCCATCGCCTGTGACGTCGACTGCGGCGGCCTTATGATAGCGTGCTGGAGAAACGCGGTGCGAGCGAGACGGCTCAAAATCTCCTGCCCCCGGAACAAAAACCCCGGTCAATACTCGAACACACTCCGGATTGCACGTTCCGAGAGTTCTGGTTCAATATAAATGTGCATATTTAGGTCGACCATACAAGATTTTGTACGTATCATAGACGAGAGTATCATTCGTTTGGGAAATGAATAACGATATAGTAAAATTTGAAGCATTTCACCTATCAAGAAGATTAATTTTCAATAGCAAAGAACGCTTATTGGTGTTATTTAATATCCGTCTGCGGGTTCCTTACGTGTGTGTCACTCACTCACTCACTCACTCACTCTCTCTCTCCCTCTCTCTCCCTCTCTCTCCCTCTCTCTCCCTCTCTCTCCCTCTCTCTCCATCTCTCTCCCTCTCTCTCCCTTTCTCTCCCTTTCTCTCCCTTTCTCTCCCTTTCTCTCCCTCTCTCTCCCTCTCTCTCCCTCTCTCTCCCTCCCTCTCCCTCTCTCCCTTTCTCTTCCCCCTATCTCTTTTTTATTAACATTTTCTCTCATTTTCGAATTACTTCATGTTTATATTCAGGAGTACCATATTACCTTATTGCGATGCGAAAACTATCATTATGAGTAGGACAAAATGGTGAACCTACATGAATATTTTAGAAAAACTAGTGATGTCGAAATTTTGATGAAAATACACGTTTTGGGGGTTCCCAATACCGGAATAGGCTTTTTTAATTTTTTTGCCTGCCTGCCTGTCCGTTCGAAAACGAAACTAAACTATGCGTAGTATATATGAGATTTTCTCAAAAACACTGAAACATTTTCATTACTTTTTCTGTAAGCGCGGAGCAAATTACTTTAAATCATAATACTTGTGTCATTTTAGTTCAAAAAATAGTTTTGGAGAATTACACAACGTACTTTGTAAAACGTTTCACTAATTATTTATTATTCGCTTATTTATTTTGTACTACCAATGTTTGACTATTCAAAATAATATTTTCTCATAATGAAAAGCAGGGGATCTCAGACTGTGTGGTACTGTAGTTTCTCCGGAGATATGTGGAATGCTTGTAGGAAGTAGGCAAACCACTTTGATGGAAAGATTTGACGAAGAAAAAATGAACTATTTAATCCATGGGCAATGATATTTGGAATAACTTTGAATAGGAAATTGAAATTCTAGAGTTTGCTTCAACTTTCTTTCTAACACTTTACTATGTAAATTAAATGCGGTGGGAAGATACTAGGTACCAATCATTAAAAATACATTAATAATTTAGTTATGTAATAATATTAAAATTTGTCATTCAGGGAATTTTTCGTCGGTTATATTAAACATCCAGTTACGTGTAATCTTCGAAAATTTGTAAATTTCGAAAATTTGTAATGGAGAGAAATGAAGAAATCTGCGAAGCTTATCAGTAGAACTTTGAGAGGAAACGTTGAGAAACACTAGCCGGAGATATGGCGCGTTTGATGCGCTAGAAACCTAGTCAGCATTTGTTCGCGGCGCCACTCTGCTGCACACCCACACTCCCGAGAGGGGCCGGCGCGTCGCCGACGACGCTTCCCGGGTCTGAGACCGCGAGGCAGCATCGATCCCGGGTCCTGCTTGCAAGCCGCCGCCGCCGCCGCCGCCGCGCGCGCGCGCACGTGCACTGCGCCGCCACCCCCGCTCGACCTCCCCCGCCCCGCTCCCCGCGCTGCGCCGCGCCGCGCCGGGCCGGCGCTCCCCGCCCCGCAGCGGCGGCGGGGGCTCGTACGCCTAGGGGCTGCGCGGCGCCGGCCGATCGATGCTTTCGCCGGCCTTGACACACAGCGGTGACCGCGTCGCAGCCCAAGGGGCTGATCCGCTCTGGACGCTGTCGTCAAGGCTTCGGATGCCGCAGCGGTCCCCCCCGCGGTCCCCTCGCGGTCCCCTTCGCGGTCCCCTTCGCGGTCCCCTTCGCGGTCCCCTCGCGGTCCCCTTCGCGGTCCCCTTCGCGGTCCCCTTCGCGGTCCCCTTCGCGGTCCCCTTCGCGGTCCCCTTCGCGGTCCCCTTCGCGGACCCCTTCGCGGTCCCCTTCACGGTCCCCTTCGCGGTCCCCTTCGCGGTCCCCTTCGCGGTCCCCTTCGCGGTCCCCTTCGCGGTCCCCTTCGCGGTCCCCTCCGCGGTCCCCTCCGCGGTCCCCTTCGCGGTCCCCTCCGCGGTCCCCTCCGCGGTTCCCTCGCGGTCCCCTCGCGGTCCCCCTCGCGGTCCCCTCGCGGCAATCCTGGAACCTGAATGTTATTTTCCGAAATAAAAGACGTTCAAGGGTAGTCTTGCAGTTAAAGTATACTCTGGGATACAAAGGGTATGGTGTCTGTAGGGGAAGGTGACTGGTATCCTTAGGGAAGAAAAGCGAGTCTGTACTTGTTTCGCGCGTCAAGAAGTAGCAAGGTACCAACACATTTATGTCAGAATCCTGTTTCTCAAAGTCCATTTCATATATTCCTAACACTATTTAAAAATGGTCTGTAGTTTTCAATTATCTAAAATCACGTGTCATTAAGAGCTTGCTGTGGTCAAGTTAAAAGGCATCATGAAAAAAGACAACTCTAATCTGCCATCTCTTTATAACAATTTACGGCTGTACCTATCCGAACCCCGGTGGTTGCAAGATTGTCCATTTAAGCCGAGTTGAACGAAGGCGTCGTGTGGATGAGATGTGTAGTATACCTATTTTCCGATGTTTGTGGATTCATTCCACATGAAGGACGAAGCAGCGTCAATAAGAGTCACATCCGCGCATTGTTACGTCAATTTTCGTCTTCCTGTTCGTACGCTCAACTGCTCCGTTGCCCACTAGAACCCTCTCCCTTGCTCGAGAGTGGAGGTCTCTGAGAATCCTGCGCGAACGTGGATATCCCTGGCACCGATGCATTAGCAACACGGATATAGGGAAGAGGCAAGGAACAAATTTCGCTGAAAACGAATTTCAATTGCTTTATTGAGTAAACAGAAGTCGAAAACGATGCGAATGCACGCGTGAGCTCTGCACCAGAGCGAACTGTGACGTCATACCCTCCAGGCCGCGAGCGAGCGAACCAGCCAGCGCGACTATCGATCAGTGCAGGCGGTGTATAGGGCGGAGACGGCGGCGGTGGCGGCGGCGGCGGCACTTTTCACAAATGTCAAGGGTCACGGGGCGAAGGCCCCGGTGCGGCTGCCGCGGCAGCGATGAGCGCCGCCCGTAGCCCAGGCTTCCGCTTCCCGGGAGGCGAAGCTTTGGCCTTCGTCTCGTGCCCGCGATCTAAGAGCTAGCAGCTGCTAATTAGAATATCTCTCAGATTTTTTACCTTTTCATAAGGTGAAACACATCAATACCGAGAAATGCTGATGGCTGATTCAGTAATTTTTAAACGAATTGTTATGTTATAAACAGTTGATCACCCTAGCAGAATTACTTTAATGCTTATTGGGTAGTGACACGACCAATTGGAATCGGATCGGTAATCAGTAGTCGATCCCCTGACAGTTGTGGTTAGAAAAGGTAGTTTAACCTAATGAGAAAGCACTTTCAAACCTGGTCCTAACTCAGCCTTGGTCCAACTTCATTCCTTGATCATGTTGTCATCAGCTATGATGTCGCCCGACGTTTATTGTGTTTTTGTAGAAAATGTATGCAAATGTGATTGCTTATATTTACATTTAGCATTATGATTTTGAAGTTAAACCCACTTTTGCAATGATTCAATCTTTTCTTATTTTTATCATGGTGGTGTTAATCGTGACAGCGAGGATACGGGTAGTGGAATGATGTGTATGTTCTTCCATTTCCTTGTGCCAAATGCTACCTGTTCCCAATTTAAGAGAGAAAGAATATGTTTACAAATAATATGTTCAACCAAGTAATTTTAAACATTGCAGCAATTATTGCATGGAAAGCAAGAGGGGTACGTCCAAAACCGTTATGGCAAGGAATAACACCAGGCGACAAATTTAACTCGTATGTATGGTTCCTTTTACTCTTAAATAAACATAATTCTATGGTATAATATACCTGATTTGTCGTTGCAGTGAGGACATTAATATCTTTCTCTGCTTCTCCTACTTATGTTTTCCCAAAAATTGTTTCCGACGTTTAACAACGAGTTCTCCTCACCCTTGAGAGCTTGAAAGCACACGTAGAAAAGGAATGATAGAATTGCTAAGGAGCCAAATTTACTTTTTATGACCATACTTTTTATTAAATATCTGACAGGTTTTTAACTTTTTTTCAAGAAACAAAGGCTTTTACTCTGTATTAAAATGTGATAAAGACATTTTAATGAACAACTACTAGTAGTTTAGCATGGCACCTCCGGTGGATATTTTCATGTTAAAAATGTGTTTATGTAGGTTCATAATATAAACAATTTTAAATTACATACAAGGGCTCGGTTGATCCATCTGATGGCATAAAGTTAAATGGAAAAGGATCGATTGTAATTGTTAAAAATTGTTATGCTTAATTATAAAATTAGGTCCAATTATCGTCAATTTGATGAATCAAGTCTCAATAATTCATGTTATGCCAGAAAAACAGTTTATTAATTCTTAGGTTTTCGCCAATGTATTGTGCATTATGTAATGGTGCTTTGAAACCAATAAAAATACGAGTTCTTTTAGAATTTTCCCAGAATATTCTAGAAGCATCCGGCTAAAAATAGTACTAATCGATACGTCTTGTCAAGCGGACTCGAATGATCCATTGATTTCCTGTTAGCCTTTCAAAACGTGTTTTAGTTACTTAAACTCCTTCAAAACACGTTTCTTAAAGAAATATCCTCGTGTATTTTGAATAAATGCGGAAAAAGTGGTCAGTTCTCCTCCAGGAGTGCGCTTTGCGTCGAACTACACCTCATTTGTCTCGACGGCACTTGCCATCTGGCCGTGAGCGACGAACGGGCGGGCGCAGGTTAATCACCTAAAGATTCTAAACGACAATGCATCATGCATGTACATATTATCTAGCTCCATATATCATACTGCTTAGTAACGTTATGGAGATAATCGGCGACTTACCGCACATATGAGGTAGCTTACTGATCTCTCATATCAGTAAGAACTACTAATATGTAACATCAGTAAGGAATATTGATCCAAATAACCCAGATCAGTAGCTTTTTCATTTAAATACACAGTTTTTGTTATTTTCAGAAGAATAATCAGCAAATGTTTACAGCAATGGCTTAAAAGTAAAAATATTTATGCAGATTCCAGTTTTTTCGCTTAGTCCCCATCAGAATCGTATCCAGGGAGGGGTAACAGGAATCCCCTCCTAAACTTGCGGAAAATTCGTATAATATTGCATTTTGTAGGGAACAAAATTTAAAGCAGTAATTTGTGAATCCATACACACATCGTGCTTGAAATTGTGTTTTCTTAGTGCCATTCAATATCTGTTTAGTAGTTTTTCTTCGGGTACAGGTATAAAAGATGCGAGCGCTTTGTCACATAACAGATTAGAAGATTTTGAGCTATGAAGTGGTACACGCGTCAGAAGTAAATTTGTCAGTATCAAAAAGGCAAATAACAAAATTGTCACTTAAAGTAACTGATACTGGGCACGGACGTTTTAGAGTATGGAAGCTGGGACAATGAATTAATGTGTTACGCCTGTACCCCTGCCTCCAGTCCCTACGCACACATCTCCCGGTCTATTAGACTTACATGGGAAACAAATACATTTTAAATGAAAAGTGAAAGTCTTCCGATTTTCTTAACTACGGGTCATAAACGTAAAGGCTACGCTATTGTCCGTGAATAAATCATTATATTACTGTCATTTATAAAACTTTTTAAATAATTAGAGCTACTTATGTTGTTGCACTGGCCGGAACCCCCTCTGCTTTTATTATTGATATTTGCATATGGGTATTAAAATGTGTGAAATATATTTGATTTTTCATTGAAACCTTTCCTTATGTAGATCAAATTCCTTCTAATCCAAACATTTCTATGATACATTTTTTCAACGCACACTAAGTGTTTGACAAGCTCGAAATTAACAGCGAAGACAAGATGCAATTTAAACGCGGTGCGGTGTTGCGGGTTGCGGCGAAATCTCGCAATGCTTAGGACGAACTCGAATGACGAATGGTTTGAAAACACACGATTAGCGCCTATTTATTACTAGCATCCCAACAACACACGTTCAAGTTCAATTTTCTGTGAATTATTAATATCTACTTTGTCGCCAAATTAGTGAAATTTTACTACCTATATTAATTTCTAGTGTTTTTTTTACAGTAAACAAGGCGCTCTATGAACATTTCCGGCTCTCGAATGAAACCTCTCAATTTATTGTTGTAATATATCAACATATAACATAATTTTTGTATAAAATAAAAGAAGCATTGCGTCTAGAAAAAAATTCAAAACCAGAAGAATGTTTGTTTTTGAAATACACGAAATTTTTTAACATTACAACTGTTTTCCAGGTGAAGATAGTGTTTCATTTCTTTATTTTCCAAAGCATAAACAGTAATTTAGTAAAAATAGACTTAAACTTTCTAACATATAGATAATTACAGCCAATTAATTCGGTGAACAGTTAAAAAGTCGTTGAATCTTCGCCAGTAATATTGCTTGGTTGAATACCGCAATTCATAGTTGGTGAACGGAGCATCAGCCTTTCTCCCTACGTTTTGTTTTACTTGATGTAGATGTATTCACTGTACGTTCCTAGATCCGCGCAGAAAGCATACACTGGTGGCAGTGCAGTGTAGCGTGTGGGAATGTTCCGCGCAGTGTGCTCACTGGATGAGTCATTCTAATTTTACATGACAAGGACACTTTACAATGTGGTTGGAAACATCCGTGGTGATGTCAATTGCTTCCTACGGCTAATGTTGTTAGAAACATGTATTTAGGGGAATAAAAGCGTCACTGTTTTTTCATCACTTACGATCATTTTTTGAACGTTTCGTATTTCCCTTTTATTATGAAAATTTATTAAATTGAGAGTAAGGAGTTGACAGGAAGAAAGATAAGTGAAACTGTCACAATGCGTTCTTCTCAAAGTACGTAATTTGGTTATTTATCTTTGGAAGTAATAATGTTTATTTTCTAATTGATATTTTTCATTAACCTTTTTTACTATACTTGAAAATTATCGAAATTCTGATTCAGTGCTTAAAAGAGCTACGTATTTTTATAAAAGGTATTATTTCTTAATATATGCCATTTAATTCATGTGTCTAAAAATAAACATTAGAAGATTTTTAAACTCAAGGAGGGGGTTAAAGATGACACTTTTGCTAATGAAAATGCGGCGAAAAATGTCTTATAAATAGACCTCGTAATTTTAGGAACAATAAAATTATGATTTAGGCACCTAAAACAGGTAACAAGCAAGTGACGCTTTAGGCATTTAAAATACAGTGCAAAATGATTAAATGAGGCATTTAACATGAGAAACAACAAGTTTTGTTTCTGACTGGATGTCAGAAACTAATCGCGAAACGATTAATTTAGGCACTTATAGTATTCAGAAAAATCTAATAATTTTACTTTTATAAGAGTGATTACAATCATATTATTTTATTCACTTACATAATTAAAGAGCACAGTATATGAAGTATCGATTGGAACCTCCCTCCCTCCCTACACACACTCGCACAGAAAAAAATCAAAATAACCCATTTTACTTTCTTGAGCATCAAGATGTGGATCCATTTTGTAAGAATTGCCTTTCCGACAGTAGACTTTTGCCTGAATTATGTTTCATCGCCTGGATTGAATAGACGACGCTCCGCGGTGATAGTCATCAAACCTGTCAACCGCATAGCTGCAAAGGAAATGAATGCAATTGCCTAGGAGTGCGTGCTGATCGGAGACAAGCGTGAAACATCCTCTTTATATTGACTTGCAAAGAGCTCCTTGTGTTCGGTGTGTTGGGTGAGAGAGTACGGTGCATAGTCGATTGCGTTTCGAGAAATTTCGCGTTTCGAGAAATTATTTTCGTTTTGGTATAACAAATTCCAAAAAAAATTAGTAATAAAATATGATAGTTCTTCAAAATTACTAGTTTTAGGCAATTTTAGACAAATATCAAAATAGGCATCAATCACCCCTTTAGGACATTTTAGGGACTATTAGATGATCGCCTTAGACCTATTTCTTCATGATTCGTTGTGTGTTTCCAATTATTTCCCACAACCTCCTAAAGGAAGTAAATAGGCATTTGTCCTAAAATCCGAGGTCTACTTATAAAGAAGTTACACATGTGACATTTTCCTCGATTGGTATTTTGTACATAACTCATTATCTTCGGTGTTTGGCGGGTGCACTAAATATCTTTAACTACGTAAGAACGTGACATGCCAATTATAGGCATATGCCACATGTATAACTTCGTTATATTGGATTTCCCTACCTATGTTCTTTAAAAAAGTGACCCTGCCAACCCTGCAACATGCTCTAGAAATTTGCAACATTTATTCTTAAACATTGCGTTCAAGGCTATTTAAATTAACAAATCATTGTTCATTCCTACATTATGATACATAAAGGATGTTGTCCAGACACAATCCTTTATTTATCATAATAATAGAAGGTATCTACGTCACCAACGATCTAATTAATAATTACTATATATTATTATACATTATTATATTTACATCCCTTACTTCTAACCAAAAATATTTATTACACCTCAGGCAGTAACAACGATTGTAAGGACTTCCACTTCTCAAAATAAGGAATGGATTTCCACCATTACCTGCGGCATTTCCCAAAACCATGCCGTCATTAATTTTCTGAGAGGTGTAAAAGATGCTTTGAAAATAGTTTCTTCGCATAGTTAATTTGCTACTGGGGTCAATATTTGAATTACAAGAAAGGGAACTTATATCTATAATAATTCTCTATTATTTCTCTGAAATTTGCATTTTTACTTTCATAGTGCTGGTTATTTTAACGTATTATTCCCTGGAGACGCTTGAAGCTGAGAAGTGTCATTAGAAAGCTCTAAAACAGACAAACTATACTGCCCCAAACCACAACAGAAACATGACTACAGCCGCTAATCACACGAGATGGCGGCCGCCGCTACTGCTGCTAATCACACGAGTATCCTAAGCAGTATATTGTGTAAAGACCATGATAACTTGATTATAAGAAGGGGATGAAAAAACATATAAACTCACTCTTTGAAATGAGAATGTACATAAAATACAAAAATAAGTTTTGCCAAACAATTAAGTGTTTGTGTGATTCTACGTTATTCAGCATTTACTGTGTTTTATGTTTAGAGCGAGCAATTACTGTTGGGCTCGTTCCCCAAGATCTCGCTTTTTGTGATCTCTAAATATTTATTACTCTCAATATTTCTGAACTGGCGCCACTAAAGATGTAGCTCTTTAACTATTTTAACTACTCAGTACAATGTCAGACATTAATATAATAGTACATATTAACCTTCTGAATAGATTTTTAAATATTTTCATTGGATTCTCTTTTTGACTTGTGGAAAAATATATTTCATAAAAATGATTTTAGCACTGATCATGCCACTGAGCGCGTCACATAAGCATTGACAACCTCAATGGACTTATTGCTACCGCAGTCTTTTGCAAAGGAGCCGGTGTATACTCATAATCGCTATATAGTAAGCTCAATGCACGCGTCATAAATGCGGCACAAGTGAAATTATTTTAGTTTTAGTATACTTTAATTTCAGCTATAAATTTGAGATATTTTTCTTTCGGCTCAATGATTTTCCAAAGGTGTCCAACTTTCTTATTTTTTCATGTTTCCGGCGGACTACAAAAGAAAATGACGGAACCGGAGTAAAATCCACGCCGAACCATGGCGCTGCCAGCTGTTGACTGTAAATTTGAAGACTGGGTTGCGCACATCAAACTCTTCGCCCGTTCAGTGTCTTCCCGAGCAGTCACAACTTATCAAGTGCTGAAGAAATCGTATGACTGGACTAATGGATGCCGCAAGTTGTCAATTGTTATCAATCCCTTCATGGTATGCGTAGCAATTAAAACAATAACTGCGAGGGGTATTTTTGAAAGTCAAACATGTAGTTAATTATATAATAGTTTATACCATACTTGTACATAAATAGTTATTATTTATCGTCGAAGAAGTGTCATTGAATGGTTAATTTACTATAAAATATGTATGAAATAGATGGACGGGTGAATGGATGTGTGTGTGTGTGTGTTACATTCTGTTTTCAATAATTCAACATGGTCCGTATCGCATATTTGAACATGTGTTGAAATTGTTTTTCAAATAAATAATTCAATATTATGTTATATATTTTACAATATTCATTGTATTAAAAAGCAGTTTCACCAGAATTGGATACCCTGGCATCCTATTAGCTTTGTCTTTGAAAACAATTGTCTTTGAAAAATTGGGTTTAAGCGGCACTATTCAAACCGAAGGACGCACCGCCTCAGACACGATGTTGTCTCGTTCTTTCGTGTTGTCGGTGAAATTGCCGATTAATTACCTGCGAGGAAAACATGCCACACACTAGAGATGTGGGCCGCGCACTACAACAGTTTAATAATATAAAGCGGTTTATGTGTTCTATTAAATGTACTCACAATACAATGCCTTTCCTTTCCTAATGATTTATTGTAGACTCCGCCGTGGATTAGCCACCTTAATCCTTTTAAATTGTTATTTTTCGTCGAATACGCTCGTAATCTGCCAAAAACCTTGTTTAGCGTTTGTTCTGAAGAAAAATGTATGGTCGTGCCCTTTGGTCGGATCGTCAAGACATCGGAGAAACGCACCGGATCGCAAGTGCTTGCAGCGAGTTCGCGAGCAAGTGCTGAAAATTGTAAAACTTGAAATATTTTTAGTTACAAAGCAAAACACGTCAATTGGAAGTGTAAAAAGCAAAAGATTGCAAAGACAATGACAAATACCTTGGTTTTGAATTCCTAAGAAATAATAAGATAGGATTGGGAACCCACTACATGCTCCCACCCCTAAATATTTTCTTTAAGCAAGGAGTCTCTGTTCTTTCCACATATTTGTCCCTCCTGTCCCTTACACTTACATGACCTACAGAACCCAACTTGTCAGGATGTCACTGCAAAGCCTGTGACCGGGAGGTACAAGGATTCGAGTCCCCACTTGGGCCAAAAATGCCTCAAACAGACCAAAAGTTCGAAAATTCGTATTATACTTCTGCTTATCAGATTTCGCCTATCGTGAGACTAATGTCCACCCCTTCCATGAACATCAGAAATTCAATACACCGTCCTAAGCCTTCGGAGCTGAGTTGGAAAGTAGGGCTCAGTTTGCTTCTGACTTCTGTCCTGTCGTTCTGTCTTGACGCAGAATGCGCAAATTGGAGCAACCAGTACTCAGCGACTTTTCAAGATATCCATCTGTTCTTATTTTCTAGTAAAGACTATATCCATGTTTGCGAATTTTTAAAGTTATATATATATATATATATATATATATATATATATATATATATATATATATATATATATATATATTGTGACATACCTGGTGGTGCCGGGTATTTTCACTGCAATACAACACTAAGAGAGGGTATCTTTTACGTGAATGGGTCCCTGGATAAGTTGGTGCAACGTTGGGGTGGTTAATCATAAATTGAAATACAATTATAAACAAGATTTATTTTAAATCAAATTTGTTATTTACATAATCAGACAACGTTTTTGCACTCTGCCTTGGTACCAAGATTAAGAGTGAAATGCATTTCTCATACCTACGGGGCCCCGATCGAATACCTATGATGTTCGTAGAACCGCTCGTGCCGACAGGATTGTCGACCTCTGCTACTGCTGCGGGCCGTCAGCGTCGGATGGCGTGGGTATCGCCCACGGCTGATGCTCCAACAATTCTTCCCCGATCAGGATCTTGACACCTCGGCTTCGCATCTTCCTCGAATCACTGTCCGTCAGTGGGTTTAATTACACAACCCGCGCCTACTCTGTATACTGGTCACAGTTCTGTACCGCACAATTTCAAGAATGTTTCCACCGCGCCAACTAATAAGAACAACATCAATTATTCTACCAACACTAATCTTTCACTATACTGATACTTCTAATGTTCTATTTACACGTCAATCACTTTGTGGTTCCTAATAATACATAAAATACATCGCAATGTTATATGCGTCCATACACCGGCGGAGAACTCTCGCCGCACGTCCGCACTCGTCGCCGCCCTGCTAACGTCTCCCTGGTCAGCGCTCTGCCAACGGCTCTCGTCCGCGATTCTCGTAACGAACTTTTGCACGTGCGCGGTGCCCAGTTCCAACCGAAATTCACACGCTAGCCTCCCGGCGGCGGGGGCACCGTCGGCGGTGGCCGCGGTCGCTCGCCGGCCCCGGCGAGCCGCGCTCGGCGCGCGCATCGCGCAGTCCAAACTAGCGATTAATTTCTTACACTAATGATTTAATTAGTGTAATGAAACACATATTCTGGGTTTCATCACCCCCCCCTTTCTTTTTTTGAATTTTTTCACTTCTGGAAAAATTCACACTAGTAACATCGTCACTGCCGATGGTTGCACTCGTTTGCATATTGCTCGACGCCCTATATACACTTATAACCTAAAATCGAATTAACATGTGATTACTTATATTAACACTAATCTTGCACTTATTTACACTTCACTATTTTCCATCCATGTTGAACCAGGTTTCCGATTTGGAGCTTGTAATGTCCTACTATGTCTTGTCTCCTGTGCGACAGTTCATCCCCATTTCGCTGACAGTGATTTCCTAACTCACAGTTGTAGGACATAGCTTCCAGCGTGTTGAACACATCTTGATAGGTATCATCCCATTTCCAGCTCCGACCTCTTCTACGTTTGTACCAATGGTTGACCATACCATCACTCTTCCCTCGCCCCTGACTTCGCTCCATTCTTGACCTGCCTACATCTTCTTCACTCCCATTCGTTAGGGCGTCTGCAAACATAAAGTTGTACCCCTCCAATATCTTCAAACCATTTCCTAAATCGGTATGATCTGCTCTGCTCAGTAGGCTTTGCACGGTGACAGGATACTGTCGCGTTGACATGAAAATAATTCCTTGATATTTTATAGGAGCAAATAATGTTGTTGGCTCCATAACGCTCTTCGTTCTGTATTCACTACGACTTCCCGTGATGTAGTTGTGATGGCTATTCCTCTGGTCGCTCTTGATGTTTATTTGGGTTTCTTCATTCCGCTTTCGTACAGAAATCTTGTTTTCAAATTCCTTCAAAAATTTCGGAAATATACCAAAATTCTCTGCCCATGTCCTGGCGTTCTCTTCTAACATTGGGTGTAATAACTGGATCTTGTATCCTTCCAATATGTTGTTTGATGCTAGGTGCCATTCTTCTGCTCGCAGAACTACCTTAGGGTTTTCCGTCCCATCTCCCAAAGATTTCATCGACTTTGGAGGCATAATTGGTGTCACCCCATACTTGACACTTGGCGACGTTTTCCCGTCTTCTTCCTGTTTAAACTCTTCTTGTACTCTTTTCTCTTCGCACCCTTGTATATTTTCCACGATTTCTTCTTCTACTATACGCTCCATTTCTTCTATTTTCATTTCCATTTCTTCTTCCATTATTAACTTCAATTCTTCCGTTTTCACTTTCACTTTATAAACATCCTCCTCGGTCTCGATTTGGACCTCCACCGTTTTGCCCTCCGCTGTCTTGACTTCCTCATGGATTTGGTTCGTCATCCCCTCGTTTCTATCTGTTACCGCTACCCTAGCATCTATTTGATGGCATGATTGAAATTTTAGCACCTCATCTTTCCTATCCAGTTCCTCCGCTTTCCCATACGGTTTTTCGCATATTTCGATGAGCTTCCTATTCCGTTCTTCTGTGATTCTTCCCATTTCTTCTGCCGGCTTCTTAATCTGTTCTTCAACCACCTTCCCGTTCTGTTCTTTTATTCGTTTTCTATTCCGTTCCTCCGCCTTCCTATTCTGTTCCTCCTCGGATCTTTTCTGTTTACCTAATTCTTTGCTCTGTTCTTCCGCAAATTTCTCAATCTGCTTCTCCGTTTGCTGCCTCAGCTGTTCTTCTAATGAATCTTCTGCCATTACGCCCGTACCCGCTTCGTATTCTTCGTCCATCCCCAAGTCAAATCCTACCGCCTGGCTCCCCAGTTCTACCACCTGCCGTTCTAGATCTATATTTGCTCTGTGATCGACCAGAAAATCCGTCCCTATGATTACCGAATACAATAATTTTTTGACTACCAGGGCCACCATCTCATATACTTGGTTGCCAATCCTGGCTTGAAACATGATTTGTTTTGTGATGGGGCTTGACTTCTTCTGAGTTGCCCCAATCACATACGCCCTATTCATAGGCAAACACATTACTTCTTTTCCTGTTGCTTTTAACTCCTCATACATTTCTTCTGATACTACTGTAGTCGTGCACCCTGTATCCACTAAAGCTTCTTTAATTATACCTTCACATTCTATCGATATCGTGGGACATTTCCTGATTCTGACCGCTGAGTTCTTACATCTCCGCCACGGTTGGGTATCGTAGGTTACCGGCTGCATAGCGTTTATGGAGACCGCGTTTACGTCATCGATTTCCGCGTCCGCAATGGGGCCACCTATCACCGCGGACTCTATTAGTTTAAATAGTGTCCTTGATCACTACTTGTGCTAGGCTGTGCTAATCGGTCGGGTGCATTCCCGCCCCCGCCTCGCGTCTCCGTACGGTTTGAATTAGATCTGTTCCAGTCCGGTCTCTGGTTCCCCGGCTCTGGTCTCCATCCGTCTCCCCCTCTTCCGCGTTGGTTTCTCTGGTAATCGTTGCTCCTATCATTCCCTTGCCCCTGGTTACGTTCCGATCTGACCATATTACCATTCCCTTCATTTCTGTTCTTTGGTACGCCTGCAAATGTCAAGTCGTACCCTCCTAACACATTCTGGAATCTTTCCAGGTCGGTGTGCTGCACACTACGTAAAAGATTCTGCACCGTAACTGGGAACTGTCTCGTCAGTACACATATTATTTCCTGATCGCTCATCGGTGGGGATAGCGTTTTGTATTCCATAATACGCCTTGTTGCGTATTCCCGCAAACTTCCCATTGACTGGTTGTAATGATTATTCATTAAGCTGATTTTAAAATTAATTTGAATTTCCTCATTCCAATACCGCTCAAGGAATCGATCTTTAAATGCCTTTACTGATTCAGGAAACTTATCAAATGTATCGGCCCATATCCTTGCGTTGCCTTCTAACATTAAATATAATAATTGTATTTTACACCTTTCCGAAGTATTGATAACATCTAGATGTCGTTCTGCTGCCTTCATAAATATACATGGATTTTCTTTCCCGTCTCCTGAAAATTTTAGTGATCTTGGAGGGGTAAATGGTACCGTCCCGCTTGCTGCAATTGGGGATGCCTTGCATTCTTTTATTTGTTCAATCTCTGTTCGTAGTAACACAACCTTCTCCTCGCATTCCCTCTTATTCTCCAGCATTTCTTCCTTGACTACCAATTGTATCCTTTCAATTTTCTCGTCCTGCTTAGCGGTTCTATCATCTAATTGCTGATATAGCTTATTCTCTAATTCTCCCCCCAGATTGATTACTTGGGATTCTAACTCCTTTTTCTGTTTCCCTAATTCTTCGGCAGTCCATTTTTCATGAATTTCTACCCGCTCCGTGATTTTGGTCATCTCATTCTTCGTTAACTCAATTTGTTCTTCGGCGCGTCCTATTCGCCCCCCTATTGCATCTAATTTTCTATTCTGTTCTTCTGCCAGCTTCCCAATCTGTTCCTCTACTTTCCTATTCAGTTCTTCAGCTAACCTCCTGTTCTGCTCCTCCGTGAATATTTTCTGCTCCTCGGCTGACTTCCTAATCTGTTCCTTTAATTTCCCATCCAGTTCTTCAACCTTCTCATTTAATTCATTAGCTAGCCTTCTATTTCGTTCTTCTGCTTTCGTGTCCGTTTCCTCCATTTTCCCATTCAGTTGTTCGAACATCTTCCTATTCCGTTCATCTGCCTTCCTATCCCGTTCTTCTGCTTTCCTACTCTGTTCATCTAATAACTTCCTATTCTGTTCTTCTAACATCTTCATCAACATCTGCATTCCATTTGGATGGATATCTTCTCCACCCCCCCGATTTGAATTTCCTGCTACCTGAATCATCGGTGTTGACGTAACTTGTACATCTTTATTAAAACTGTCCCCTGACGTATCATCCAACCGACTTCCAATACCACTATCCCTGCTTTCCGATGACATGCTATTATCGATTCCTACATCTATCTCCCCTACTTCATCCGTCTTCTCTTCCCGGTCCAGCACTACATTTTGCGCCTCCATTCTGTTGCTTTGAGCTGTCCGATCGATTCTCACTACACTAAAATACCGCACAAATTTTCCTCTTGCCTCACCTACCAACAATACCACAGTTATCCTATGAATTAACTATACCCGCCACAATACTGTATATTCTTCGCGAATGGTTTAATTCACTCCTGTTTCAATTGCTAATTAATGACGAACAACCCTCATTCACCACCAAAAACACAATAACACTAGGTCAGTGGCCATATAAATCTCCACTCACCTACCAATGCATAAACATACTCTTTACAACACATATATTATTACCATTTACACATATACACTGCTAATAAACTTATTAACACTATTACATAAATGCTTTCAAATTATAGTAAATCCCTTATTAATTGAAATTACTTTTCAACACACTTATTGCTATATTATGTACATAATCATCACTCACATTTATATGTCATATCTTCTCCCTGAATTTTCCTCAATAGTATCATATAAATCTTCACAATATACATTCACAATGCTGCTATCTGTTTCCCAACCTGGTATCTTTTCTATTAAATTCCCCAAACTTTACCATCACCAATAAATAATGCACTGCTGGGTGAACGTTCCCAGCAAAAAAAAATTTGTGCACAATTTGTACAACACTATTAACCACCTTTATACTCTCACAAGAATTATTACTACTTCCCCATTTCTTTAATTTCAATGTTATTAAAAGTTGCCAAGCAATTCAAATATTATTAATATGTCTTACAAAATTTGAAATTCTATTACATTATATTATTTGTAATATGTATATGTGTGGTTTTCATAACCTCAGTAACTACAATATTAACTATATATTGGATGCACACAAATAATTGCCTATGTCAGCCCGCAATTAATTACGCAACAACATTTTTGTAATTATCAACATTTCATTATGCTTACTTGACTTGTGCATGTTTTTGCTCACACATGTATTGTTATTTTTTTTTGTACTCTATAATAATACACTTTGCACTGCTTGCTTCTCATCTGTACCCTGCATTACTATACATCAATTACATGCACATTATTTTCCAACATTTCACCAACTTTCCTAAGGCCACATTTCTTAACTATACGTTTTCCACTTGTTCGGGCGCCAGCTGTGACATACCTGGTGGTGCCGGGTATTTTCACTGCAATACAACACTAAGAGAGGGTATCTTTTACGTGAATGGGTCCCTGGATAAGTTGGTGCAACGTTGGGGTGGTTAATCATAAATTGAAATACAATTATAAACAAGATTTATTTTAAATCAAATTTGTTATTTACATAATCAGACAACGTTTTTGCACTCTGCCTTGGTACCAAGATTAAGAGTGAAATGCATTTCTCATACCTACGGGGCCCCGATCGAATACCTATGATGTTCGTAGAACCGCTCGTGCCGACAGGATTGTCGACCTCTGCTACTGCTGCGGGCCGTCAGCGTCGGATGGCGTGGGTATCGCCCACGGCTGATGCTCCAACAATTCTTCCCCGATCAGGATCTTGACACCTCGGCTTCGCATCTTCCTCGAATCACTGTCCGTCAGTGGGTTTAATTACACAACCCGCGCCTACTCTGTATACTGGTCACAGTTCTGTACCGCACAATTTCAAGAATGTTTCCACCGCGCCAACTAATAAGAACAACATCAATTATTCTACCAACACTAATCTTTCACTATACTGATACTTCTAATGTTCTATTTACACGTCAATCACTTTGTGGTTCCTAATAATACATAAAATACATCGCAATGTTATATGCGTCCATACACCGGCGGAGAACTCTCGCCGCACGTCCGCACTCGTCGCCGCCCTGCTAACGTCTCCCTGGTCAGCGCTCTGCCAACGGCTCTCGTCCGCGATTCTCGTAACGAACTTTTGCACGTGCGCGGTGCCCAGTTCCAACCGAAATTCACACGCTAGCCTCCCGGCGGCGGGGGCACCGTCGGCGGTGGCCGCGGTCGCTCGCCGGCCCCGGCGAGCCGCGCTCGGCGCGCGCATCGCGCAGTCCAAACTAGCGATTAATTTCTTACACTAATGATTTAATTAGTGTAATGAAACACATATTCTGGGTTTCAATATATATTAATTTGCGCATTAGGATCGTAATTTTCTTCTAGGTTTTAGTTACTTTGTGGTTTCTAGTAAAAAGGAATTTCGTTCAATCGAAAAAGGGATAATTTTTTAAAAGAAAATTAAGCTTGGTTGAATGAAAGACTTATTTTGCCATCTGAAATTCCTACACCACAAGATCTTGGAGATTCTTCAAACATAGGACTACAATTGCGTGCTACAAACATGCACTACAATTACGGAACTAACGTCCCGCGTAGTTAACGCGCGCGGAATCGATAAATACTCATCCATTCACTTAATGCTGATTAATCTGACTTTCTCCTGGAAGAACGACGAGCTAGTTGAGGACTCTCGAAGGCTTGCGTGACAGCGCACGGAGACCACGGAACGCGGTCGGGCAAAACGCACTAAAAGTAATAGAGTTTGCGTGCGCAAGATATTAGATTGAACGGGATTTTCCCTGGGCGACGATAAAGTCAATGGCAACCAACAAGCAATTCACGGTCGCTCTAAACGATATGAAGTGATTGCTTAACTCTCATTACATCTACTCAGGCACTCTCATCCAAATTATCATTTGCTTCGCTTTTTCAAAACGTCTTCTAATGAAAATAAATTTACGTAACCATACGATATCACATATATAAAACACTGCTTGTGTTATTATTGAAATAATCCGAAACTTTATGGGATATATACATTATAACTACAGCAAAATAGCGTACCCAGGGGCGAGGCGTGGACTTTTGGAACCGTTATCGTAAAATTAGTTTCTCATTCCATAGCAATGGAAGAGGGATGAGGAAGGAGGAGTCACAATAACTTACTGTTTTGGTTTTTAAACATTTTAAACCACGCTTCTTTTTATATTATTTATCAATATTTTTTCATTAAATCATCTGACTTCCCTTAAGACAATATTAAAATTTCTTGAGAAATCTTTTTTTACTTTGACCACAGGTGTAATTTGAAACGGATGGGGGAGGGAGATGACAAACATTCACTAATTCAAAATAGTATATAAAATGAAATAATTATTTTACAACTATTGTGGGATTATTGTAATTCATTATAATTACTGCTTGTGTGCAAGAGCTCGTGCCCCTTCTACGCATAAAATTCGAAAAGGACCTACTGTGACTTATTAGTTGCTGCTATTCCAAAACTCCACACATTAAAAGAAAGGATCCGTAACGCAACGCTCTATCCAGTCATCTGAGCCGAACGGTCGCCACCCACGAGTCGAGACGCTGGCCACTGAAGAGAAACTCTGTACGTTAAAAAAATAAAAAAAAAGAGGCTCTGTGGGTCACACTACCGGAAGTTACGATTCCGATACTCGCATAAGAAACTAGATATTGTCGAACTTTCTAATGTAGACGAATCAAAGAAAGATAGGCAATGCCACTCACTCGTCCATCAAACGTGTGATATTCACTCAAATTTAGATTCTAAATCATTTAAATTGAAAAAAATAGATTATTTCAGTTTTAATAATGAGTGGCATTTGAAATATGTCACATTATCCTTGTTATTGACATTCATCGACTTATAAACATTTCTAAATACCTCTAAACCTCCTACATTTCTAATATACAATCTCGAGTTGTTTTACAGTGGCAATTCATGAATGACAGTTTCACCCTCTTACTATCATATGAATTCCAAGTGTTCTCTTTCAAGTGATAACACCAAGCAACATGAGTTTTGATGATCAAATAAATTTCTGTATTCCTAAACTAGTTTTCGCGCGGATTTCAGTTGTTAATATTTTTTCTATCACGTACAGTTTTTTTTTCAAGTCAAAAAACCCATGATTCACTTAAAAATAATTTTCCAGGAAGGGAAATTTTATTACAAGAGAAAGAGATTTTATTGTGCTAAGAGGGAGTAGTTAGATACACTAGTTACACCCAGCTGCACATTAAAATGCTCATTATTAACAAGCTATTGGTTTGTGTGGTTATATTTGTGCTGTAATATTTATTTCGTGCAACCCATTTAGAAATGAGTTAATGCAAGTGGTTAAATGATTCAAACATTTTCTCTTATATTCGTGGAAACTACATAATTGGTACGCTAAGACAGGATATTAATGTTCGCGAAAATGTGTATAACGTATACATTCTTTTGGCCTAAGGCTTGGTAATCAAGACGAAAGCGTACACCACACAAAGTATGCTGTTCATGTATTGAAAGACAGATTGTGAGAAAATGGATGGAGAAATCAATGCCTTTTGCAATTTCAATGGTTTCGAGGGAGCCAAAAATTCATGTTGCACAAGTTATTATTTCTGCATGGTTCACATTGAAGGCATATCGCAAAAAGTAAGGAAGATATAGTACATTCCTTTTCGCACAGTGATAATGACACTTTTCCAGTTTCGCGTTGCATTCTTGAAGTATCACAGTTTATTGGGAGCATCCCAGAATGCAACTTTTGAAAAAATAATGTAAAGAAAGAGAAGTTTCATTCCTTGACAGGAAGGACTTAAAGTGAAATCAGAAAGAAGGTACATTAAATTATCATAAATAGAGTTATGTCATTTGTTTTTATAACAGCACTTTAAGTGATTAAAAATGATTGTCCACTATCATGTAGTGCAATTTAATTTTAAAAATGTGAACAAATCTCCCAATTTATTTTTAAAAGGAAAGAAAATAATTTCCTAGTTAAAAATGCTATTTTAGTACAAAATTTAAAAGTGATTTGTACAAAAAATTAAATTATAAAAACTGAAATCAGCATGAAAATACTTCAAAGAAACTTTACTGTTATAAAACACATTTCCAAAACTAATAAAATTCAGCATAGGTATAAATATGTTGTTCTCCTGGGGTTGATTTTTTACAACTAAATATTATTTTTAAAGAATGAAACATCCTCGCTAGTGGAGCTGGTATAGCGCATTTTATTTTAGCTAAACGGAAAATGTTCTTAAATGATTAGCCAACATTTTCTTTGTTAAAAAAACTACCAGTTGAGTCGCACATGCGGACTTGTCTTGAAATATTGCCAAGCTATAAAACAATCAGTTATTTTTTAAGTATCTGTGATAAAAACAATGGAAAGTACACTTTACAATTTACCTAGCGCGTTTTCAAGAAACGTTACGGAGTACATTTTAAATTTTCGCTAACAATCAAAACTTCTCTTCGAATGCAAGAACCGGCTTTGGTGGCTCAGGACACCAACTAAGGCTTCTGCAGAGCCTCTGCCCAGGGGGTCTAGGATTCGAGTCCCGATACTAGCTAGATATGTAGGTTGAATTCAGCCGCTGTTTCCAGCAATTCTAACGGGCGGCTTTTCTGGTCGGTAGTTTTCCTTAGTTTCCCCAATTAGCAAATGCAGAAGCAGTCCCCTAACGAACGGATCACGGACCGCACGCGATATTTCTTTCCTTTTCCTTGTCCTATCCTCATCCATTACTTACAGACATTCACATTAACATGCACTACACTACCACACTTATCGGAAGACCATTCGGGAGCTTAGAGCTTGTCTCGACCGGGACGGAACCCCTCTCGAGAAGGTGTATTAGTTGGGGAAAACCCAGCAACCGAAATGTTGGTCGGCGCGAGGCGTCGCCATCCAGCAGGGAAGATCACCACCAACTCCCGCGCTACACTTACGGGTCAAATCACATAAGCTGCTGACTCCCGGAAACACTACTCAGTCGAATCTAAGTTTTTGTTTCAGCTAAGCTAAGATACCTAGCAAATTCCTTCACAATGAACTACAAGTACAATAAAGCCCTACTAAAATTAATAAACACATAGTAAAATACTCAAGAATCAGGGCGTTCACAAAAACTAAGTAAGTTTATACAAATTTCACTCACCAGATCATAAACAAGTTCATATTAGAGCAAATGGTGCGTTTTATGAAACACTGCCGGGAAAATCCGAGTTTTGCTGAAAGGCGCGATGCACGGTGGGGCCAAATGCCAAAAAGCTGGTCAAAAGTCGAAAGCGTTGTACGATTTGACTGAAACTTTGTATTCAGAGGTTTATGATCATTCTAATTAATAATCTGTAATAAAGGTTCCGAAAAACAAAATGGCGGACCAATATGGCGGATAAAATTATCAAAATTTTGTATTTTTAACACAAAATGATCATACTTATAAGTAAAAATGAGTTCATTCGGGTTTTTAAGGATGCTGATTAATAATCTTGAATGAAAATGCCAAAAAAAAACAAAATGGCGGACCAATATGGCGGACAAAATCATCATTTTCTTCATTTTTAACACAAAATGATCGTGTTTAAAATTAAAAATGAGTTCATTCGGGTTTATAAGCATGCTGATTAATAATATTAAATAAAAATGCATAAAAAAACAAAATGGCGGACCAATATGGCGGACAAAATTACCATAAGTTTGTATTTTTAACACAACATTATTATGTTTATAAGTAAAGAAGAGTTAGTTTGAATTTTTAAGGATGCTAATTAATAACCTTGAATGAAAATGCCAAAAAACAAAATGGCGGACTAATATGGCGGACCAAATCATCAATTTTTTTCCATTTTTAACACGAAATGATCGTGTTTATAATTAAAAATGAGTTGATTTGGGTTTATAAGCATGCTGATTAATAAATATTGAATAAAAATGCTAAAAAAACAAAATGGCGGACCAATATGGCGAACAAAATCATCATAAGTTTGTATTTCTACATGTTGCACGCGCTACGAAAATTTGTCACAGGCACTAAAACGGCAGCTACGGGCAGCTGTTTTTTTGTGATTCTCACAGAGAATAACATTTCGAATAATGTCATGTTAAGTTTTTAGCCCCGCACGACGGTGCACATAGTTATTTTTCATTTTAAACACAAATTTTTGATTATAGCATTTTCATTTTTCGCCAACAATCAACGTTAATTATTACATTAACAAATTATTTTAAAAAAATTAAGTATACATATTATGTTTCTACTTACTCTCAGGAATAGATTCCATTTTGTTTTATTGAATTCGGCCGACTGCACGCTTCTCTATCCTTCGAAACACAAAGGTTCTGAAAACACGTTTCACAGCTGACCGATATCGATCGCTCGAGGCCCAACTTTGAACTGATCTCTTACCTCAAGTATAAGAGAGAAACCGTTACTAATTGCGGAATTCAACGGCCCAAATACCAACCTATTGAAGTAGCAACGACAAAATCCCTATCTAGTTACTTTTTTTTTGGACTTTTGGCCAGCTTTTTGGCATTTGGCCCCACCGTGCGATGGCCAGGAAAACTTACCGCCTGGAAAAGAATACCAAAGGAAGCGGCCAGTAAAGTTTCCGACAGTGCTACGATCTCTCATTTCCATGCGAAAACATTAGCGATTCTTTTGCGTTCTTCTCGTCGATTTATGACCATTTCTCAGATTTTTTAGTGATACTCAAAATGTATGCAGATATTCACAAAATTGAAAATATGCTTTATGATGTTATGAGAGATGACTGATTATAATGAGTTTTCTCTATGAATTTTCGAAATTCTGCGAATACGAAATTAGCGAAAGTTCTTAATTTTTCGGAGTCTTCCTACAAGTACAATGATCAAAGATACTTTTTTTCTTAATGAAATCTGTTCTAAATATTAAGATATTTAATCAAAGGATAATGAACAATTTTTGAGAATATGAGAAGTTATTGCATACTTTTTCATAAAATGAAAGCAAGTTTTTAAAAAATCTTAAAAACGGCTACAATTTTTTAATATTTTATCTCAAAAGTAGCAAAAACGCTTATAAAATTGGCGCAATTCCATTTTCAATGAACTCCGCGTTTTCGAAAATAGAAAAAAAATAATATTGCAAAACTACAATATTTATGACAGATTTTTTAATTTTGTAGTTTCAGATCAACAAAAATGAGACCTGCGTCAATTTTTAAGCATCCGTTCCCCTATTCTTGAAAAAAAAAATATTTCAAAGCATTTAGAGTCATTATTGAGGAAATTTTGAAAATGTTGTTGAGGCTTCATGTAAAGTACCTCCCAAAATCAAAATATCGCTTGCAAATTGACAGGGCCTCGACTTTCGCCAGATCAGTCGGGAAATATCAATTTTGGAGAAAATCGCCTGAATAGTTTAGGCGCTAGTGTTGATCAGAGTCGGACGTACAGACGTACAGACGGACAGACGAACAGTCGGATAGAAGGACGGAAAGACTGACAGACTGAGACAGACAGATGTCTTGCCGTAAACGAAATCAAGGTAAATTTTTCGACATCAAAAATCCACAAACCATGTATTCTGCATACACATCGGGTATACTACGGGTATTTACTATATATAGGAATTATCCACTTTTTCGATATCAGGACCCCACAAAACAAGCTTTTATCTTCACTTTCCGCTGCTGCTTATTTTGCTTTACTGCGAAAGTTCGTGTTAGGCGAGAAAGTAAAATAATCAAAATGTTCCTGTAAGGTAGCATTTTCCAAAATGTTATTAGATATGGAGAATATAGTATTTCCTTTCAAAAATTACTTTTCTTTTACTCCAAAATATGTTTCAACAGAACAGTTTTTACAAGGAAGTACCCCTTTGTTTGATCCATTGTTATGAAAAATTGTATTTTTTTTCATTTCAACAATTTTGCGTTTTATTTATTTTTTGTTTATTTGTTTGTTTTTATCCAGAAGTGGAGAAGAGGAAGATTGTCTTTTCAAAAATCTTTAACTCGTGACCTTATTAATAATCTGGTGACGAAATAGTTTACGTCATTACTATTCAATACTGTTCATCAATGACTGCGAAGTTCGTCGAATAGATTCGAAATATAAAAAAACGTTCAAACCAAGACACGGAATTTTGATCATTATTCTTCTTCCTTTTCAAAGAAAGTAATTTGAAATAGTGCCATGCAACTGTGAAATTTTAAATAAAAATCGTCATGGAAGACATTTCTTGTGAAAGGAATCATCGAGGATGTGGTGAACCGCCATTACACCGTATCATGAACAGTCGACTCCCTAGGCGAGCGACAGGCAACGATGCCAGCGTTTCGGCAGCGCCGAATGCAAGCAAGGCGCCATGTATGTATATTTTCAAAATCTGTAGTAATGATGTAAATATACATCATCTGATATAAGTATACATCAAGGCGCAGCTTGGTGTATACAAGGATCGTTCACAAAGTTTCGAGACTTTTTTTTCTAAGCACGCAAGGGCGCGCGGACAGTTTCCAGCGACTGGTGAAGTAGTGGGAGGTGTCAGCTAACCCAGTTGCCTCCGAGACAGCGCCGTCGTGACTGTGGTGCGAGGGTACATTGGACCAGGGCGGAAAAAAATTAGAATATTTATTTAAAACTTTGTTACATTTCTCATAGTTACAACATATTTCACTAGCCAAAGGAAATGAACAGAACAGTTTATAGGGCGACATTGTGCTGTCATTTTGTCTGTCTATGGCCAACGCTAGCGCTTAAACTCAGGGTTGCCAGATCCGTACTGGGATAGTCCACCATCAGAGGGATAAAAATCCGCCCAATTCTGCCAAATGTCTTGAGAAGTGAAAAGGGGAACAGTGCTGTTCTTTACATAAGATTCAATATTTTCGAAATTTTCTCAAAAATAGCATCAATTTTTTATAAAACTTTGTCCTTGGATATTGAACTTCTAAACAAATGGCGCGGATTGCATTTTCGTTGAAGCTTCTGATTTTTCGAGAATAGCCAAAGTTCGACATTTTTCGGCGACTTTCTACAACTACAATACTGTAACACCTCCACTCATCTCCCGGCGAAGGGAAATGCGCGGTTAGCGGCCCGGTTATAGCTCAGTCGGTCCTGTTCCCTTTACTCGTTTAAAAAAAAGAGCCAATTGTAACAATTTCCTTTGCTCATTTAAAAATTAGGTGATGGAAGGAATTGTTAATTAAATTCATGGGCATTCAAAATAAACAATTTGATTACTGGTAAAAGACAACGTTTATTCCTGGACAAAGCTGTACCAGGGAAGTTACATTAATAAAATAAAAGAAAGAAAAGATTGAATAAAAAGAAAAAATAAACATTAAAATTAAAAGGAAAGCTTACAACTAGAGAAGAGTACAAAATTGTTTTATAGTTAGAATTACAGAGTCGTCCTTGAGGACCTTTCTTGTGCCTTGGCGCGGCACCGCTTTGACAATACTTCAAAAGGTTTATTGCCCCCAGTTACAATGCCTGAGAGCCTTCCGTGGCAGGTTCGCTCTATAGACCTGGGCGGGCACGGCGGAGCTTGTAGGCGACCTTCGCTGGAATGTTGGCCGGTCGCGCACGCCCTCACCAACGGCGGCGGCGGCGGGTGGCGTCTGGCGGCGTCTGGCGGCGTCTGGCGGTGTCTGGCGGTGGTCAGTGACGTCAGCGAAAGGACGTCTGGAGGCTGCTTCGGCGGAGCTTGTAGATAACCGGGGTATATCGCCCCCGATCGCAGGCGCGGAGCACACAACAATGTCTCCCTCTGAACTATGCGAATCCTCTCAAATACAAATTCAGAAGTTGCGAAATCCTGTAGCGAATACGCAATTACAAAGCATTCGCCAATTTACTTTTGAAGTGCTTTTGCACTTCCTCTAAAATTCTCACTGAGAATTCCAGTCTATCACCCCAGTGATTTCAACTAAGTGCTTTCAGAGGCTCACTCACCTCTCCCCGCGAATAGCTCCCACCCCAGAGAAGTCTCTCTACCAACTGATTTCAACCAAGTGCCTTCAGAGACGCACTCGCCTCTCCCCGCGACTGGCTCCCACCCCAGAGAAGTCTCTCTACCAACTGATTTCAACCAAGTGCCTTCAGAGGCGCACTCGCCTCTCCCCGCGACTGGCTCCCACCCCAGAGAAGTCTCTCAACCCACTGAAATTTTGTTTCTCATAAATGCACGAAGTTAACTTTTATCCCCACCCTTTCTCCTCATATGTTCTTGCTCCCTACAACGATCGCGTCGCTATTGGTTAAAGGTGATGGCGTTGTCCACTAAATTTGGCCAATAAGCTCCGGCGGAGTATAGGAATTTTCCATTCTCTGTTTCCGTCGGAACATAGTGTCCTTCTCTCGTCTCGAAAGTAGGCCACGTCTGTGAAGGGGCCTCCCGGCTACAGAATTATTGCTTTGGGTTTCCCCGATCACGATGACAGGCGTTTCGAAAATATTCCAGATGGAGCTGCAGCTGGGCGCTTTACAATTTACCCTTTCTTCGGCCGTTGGGTGGGGCGTCATAAACATCCGAAATGGGTCAGGGGATCGTGGCTGTTGCAAGAAGGGGAGCTGCGCGCGTGACGCCGTATGTTTTTCTTCAGTAAAAAAAATCTTAGGTCTACTTTACTCAATTTAATTTACCTTAATAATTCTGTACCGCTACAATACAGAGAGATTTTTCTTAATGAAATCTTGTTGAAAGACCGGTCTTGAAATATTGTCAAGTACAATTTTCAGAAAATGTAACTACTTTTCACGTAATTTTGCGTGAAATGTAACAATTTTTAAACAATTATTTTCTCAAAGCGCCTCCATTTTTTACTCGTACTCAAAGGGAGGTAAAAACATGGTGCTGGTCCAATTTTTGCAATCGGTGCACATTGCAAAATCAAGCTCAGAATTTTTGAAAATTGCAAACAATTAATACTGCAAAAGTACAGTGTTGATGGTAGAGACTTTTGTCTCAAGTTAAATGAGTTCTAAATACTAGATCTTTGAGTAAGGTCATACACATTTTAGAAAAACAACAAAAACGAGTAATTTTCAAGTAATTTCTGATTGAAGTTACTGCAATTTATAAAAAATAATTCTCCAAAATCCGAGCATTTTTTCTTTATTTTTCTAAGATAGCGTAAAGAACGCTCAAAAATGATGCCACTCTATTTTCAATGAGCTTTCTGAATTTTCGAATTAAAAAAAAACATTGTTGCGTCTTCGTCGACACAACGCGCCTCTGAACGCTTGTCGGGCGTTTAGCGTCTAGCCCAGTGTAATCCTCCGTTATTATTTTTGTCAACACGTCACGTCGCAGTCAGTGTCTTCTGTCAGAGTCTCAGAGTGGTTGTAAATCAGTAAATCTGGGGTTCCCTGACGTCACCCAACCAGGAACTCGCGAAGACTCAAATTCGCTTAATCTCCGTGACTACAGAGCGTAATAAGGAATTCGGCTAATGACGTCGGGAATTGCTAACGTTCGAAATTTGCGACAAAATATGAACTGTTTCAGCACCACTAATCTTACCAAAGTTATGTTTTACTGCTTAAAGCAGTGATAGTAGCAATGGCGAACGAGTGCGCAAAAACTTTTGAACGCGTTTTCACTTTTGATTCTTAATTATAACAGTATTTAAAAATGCAGGGTGACACCAAATCTGGCCGGGCTTAGCTTGAGACATTAAAAATGGCGACAAATATAATTTTGACACAGAAATGTCCTTACACACTTTTTGATATCTCGTACCGTTTCTGAGTTAGGGTGCACTGTTTGAATGAGTGAAGTAAAAAGTTGCTCTGAAGGCATAAACATGGTCATTTGAACCAAATTTTAGATAAGAATCGGCGATTCCATCTCAGATTTTGGTATGCTGAGTCCAACGTATCCCAAAAGAATTTCTTTACTGTTGTAGCTTTATAGGTGAAATGATTTTTGAGATGTAGCGTTTTCACACTTTTTTACACACATCGTTCATTCAACATTCAGACATCGCAATAAGTTTGATGAAATGCTAAGCATTGCAACTGAGATTGCTAATTCGTGCGATGTAGATGCAGATTTCCCCGCACATACACGCAGAAGAAAAAAGAAAACTATGTTCGGTTATGAACTTGACGATGACAATACAAATGATCCAATAGACAAATTCCATATACCGTACGAACAGTATTTACGTATAGACGACTATTATTGATGCAGGAAATACTATTATTTATGTAGGAAAGGTTTCAATTGAAATTTTTAAATGATTTCAACAAATTAGCAGAAATGAGTAAATTAAACATATTAAAAATAATATATGCATCTGTAATTTAAACTGACAAATAAAAGTGATACAGATAGTCCAAACGATATAAAAGCAATAGAACTTGCAGGTGAACTAAACATGAACACAATAACTCTCAAATTAAATTCAACACCAATTGAAGTATTAGAATTCATACATCAAATTAAATTAACCGGGCCATTCCCTAATCTAACCTGATATTACAAATGTTATTAACTTAGGTACAATAGCCTCTAGAGAAAGATCATTTTCGCAAATAAAATGTATTAGTCTAAACACATCCTACGATCGACCATGTCACAAGAAATATTAATAGTATATCTGGCAATGATATCAATTGAAAGTGAAATTGGCAACAATATATATTTAGAGAGAATCACAAACAAATTTGCAAGTTTGAAAGTTCGAAAAGGGCCTTATTTTATATTACACATAGATATTATTTATTATTTAATGAATCTATAATAATAACACTTCTGTAAGTACTATTTTAAACAACAAAACTGTTCTACTCTTAAAAGGGGATGATTAAAGTATTATTTTTGAAAGCGGCAAAACGAACATGTGCCAGGGCGGCAAACCAGTGCGCATGGGGCCTCTCCGAGACGCTGGAGTGCTAGTGGTGGGAATGCATGTCAGTGACCCCGTCGATGTTTCTGAGAGTCGAAAATGCAGCTTCATTTGGAGCAGCATTATATAACGTTCTGTGTGACACTGAACAAAACCGGTTAAGAGACTTTTGACAGGATTCACAAGGCCTATAAAGAAGAAGCCATGTCACGTGCAATGGATTTCATGCGGTGCAAGACGTTCAAAAATGGCCGCGAGGTCAATGAAAAAGATGGCCGCGCTGCGAGACCTTCAACAAGCCAAACTGATGAAAATTGGGAGAAAGCGCGGGAAATTTTAAACAATGGCCGTCGCCTTGACGTTAGATTACTTGCCGATGAACTGGAATTTACGCCGGAGCCCTCCGCCATTCGAAGGATCAAATCTGCCGCGTTCGCCCAGAGGCCATTGGCGATTGGGTTCTTCACCATGGCAATATGCCCTCTGACACGTCGCTCGCCACCAGAGAAGTTTGGGCCAAGTTAAACGAGACAACACTGTCGCAGCCACCCTACATCCCCGACCTAGCTCCCAGCGACTTCTTTCTGACCTGGAAGGGAAGCGATTTGACACGATTCCAGCGGCCCCGGCAGCTTCGTCGAGATTCCTTGACAGCCTTCTGCACGAAGATTTCCAGGGAGCTAGAGGCCAATGGAAAAACCGCTGGGAGCGGTGTGTTGATGCCCAATGGTCTTTTGCAAAGACTTTTAGTTTGCCGAACAAAAAATGTTTAATATTTCTGTTGTTCCAAGACCAGTCTTGAACGGCAAGAGAGGGACATGAAGGTGTTTTCATATTCAAGGCTCTCCGACGGTAAGGCAGTGTCGGCAAGAGAATAATTGCGTTCCCGCCGAGTATCATTGGGGGAAAATGGTGTCACACTCCCAGAACTCCGCCACCGCTATTTCTTCTCTCCTTGGGAGTCGTCTGTACATGGTGCGATGTTGCAATGGCGGTTCACCACAATGATGAAGTTCTATTATTTGACTTCGTGTAAAATGATGCAACTTTACACTTCTGAAAATAGGAGTTTTTAACTGATCGTTGAAATATCGCATATTTCAACGGTGTTTTTACTTGAAAACACTACTCAGGACTTGACAAAAGCTTCTTACAGCTTATGGATTTTTGCAATTATTTGTAGTGATGGGGACAAAGTGATCGAATTGCCAAAAAGTATTTCTTCAGGAAAATTATGAAACTGCTCTTCAGCACAATTCTGGACTAGTATCAGCTTTGTCATGTTAATGACTATTACAACTAAAAGGACGGGACGAGGCATATGCTTCTTAAAACCAATGTCATCAGTGTTGACACATATCACCTCGAA
Source organism: Gryllus longicercus (assembly GCA_038098605.1). Taxonomy (NCBI): domain Eukaryota; kingdom Metazoa; phylum Arthropoda; class Insecta; order Orthoptera; family Gryllidae; genus Gryllus; species Gryllus longicercus. The sequence goes on along the minus strand of JAZDUA010000199.1, from coordinate 993,109 downwards.
TTCGTAAAAGACGAAATTCTCGAGAATTGGCACTTAGATCACTGATCCCCCACGTTAAACGACTGCCATTTGAGAGGAAACTTTGAATCGCATAGGGCGAGAACAGTGATAACAGTCTTGAAAGTCTCTGTTGTTGAACCCGCGGTGCTGCCCCCGGCAGATGCTCAACAAGGAGTACTGCCCCGACGCGCTGCGCGAGGCGGACGGGAAGGGCGCGCTCATGTGCTTCGGGCTGCTGGTGTGGGCGCTGCTGCTGATCGGCCGCGTCAGGTCGCTGTGCGCGCTCTACACCGCGTCGCTGCTGGGCGTCGTGGGCCAGTACGCGCTGCTGCACTGCGGCGCGTGGGTGGCGGCGTGGCTGGCAGCGGCGCCGGCGGCGCCGGCGGGGCGGGCGGCGAGCGCCGCGACCGCGTCGCGGATGGCCGTGCCGGCGGGAGGGGGCGACCGCGATGGCGCGAGGTAGGACGCGGGAAGGACGGCCGACGTGGTAACGTTAAGTTGATAAATAGGAGCAGGTTGGCGCGGGCCGCGGCCGCCGTCTTGGAAGGACTCCTTCCTCTTCATGTTTTCTATCACTCTTTACTCTTTTTTGCCCCAGCATGATGCAAAATGTGTCTGATCGAATAAGGTAAAATTCACAGCTATTTCGTCATGAAAGCAACAACGAAAGAACTATTTCGTAATACAATGAAAGGTAATAGAAATTCAATTATGCATTGCTTGATCATTTCAATCACGTTCCTCAATTCCTTTCTCTTCTCCAAGTAATTGATACTCTATAACATTAAGGTAATGAATCAGTTATCAAAGTGACGCTCAAAGATGACCGCAGGTTCCTCTGGTGGCACACTGCAACATGCATATTTGTCTATGTTCAGTCATACTTAATCACTATGCGATGGCAGTCTTCTGATTTTCAGTCGTGCGAGTCACATTTGTAACGCTTGTACTATGTTAGACGAACATATTGCAATAGTAGAATTTTTTTTCATACTCAAGGGTTGTTTTAGTTTTTCAGTTCTTTGTAAAGCTATGTTTCGATATTTTGAAAATATGTCCTGTTTTAAAGAATATTATAAGTACCAATGGGTAACGTTCGGGCCCCAACGCTGGCGGGCCCAGGTAAAAGAGGGCCAATTTTTAGGCTGAAGATTTTGTAATTGTAAGAAATATAAATTACTGAGTACTTTCTATGATACTTTGGAATAGTTGATACAATAAATGATTAAAAACATCTTCAAGAACTATTCTTTCCCGCTTCGGTAGTTTATATATATTCACGTTTCTGCATCAATATAATATGTTAGTAACATTGATTTCTTATTAGTAATAATAAATTGATACAAATGTATTTGTTAAAGGACATTTTTATTATTTAAGGCACTAACACTTCTTGTGTTTGCTATAAACTTTTATAAAGGGTCGGATGAAAGTTTTGGGGTGGGCCCGCACTCATTTCATCACGCTATTGGTACGTATGCATTCTGTAAAGTCTGGGAAAGAAAATGTCATGTAAAACTAATCTCTGTTTATCATGCTTATTCACAATATAAAATTCAAAATATTTTTTAGAAACATGTGTATCATGAACTTACAATTCTATGTATACTGATGTTTTTTTTTTATCTGCACCGAGAGAAATCTTGATATCCATTACGGTGAGGTAGAGTTGTCTCGACAGTTTATTCTAATAAATAATGCCTCTCTGCCACCTTCAGCCTGACAGACTGGTTTCCTTCTTTCGACATGGACTTGCCACTGTGAATTTACATCCTATTGGTTAGCTTGACAATTCTTCTCCCTCTCGAAATGTCCACGGGCTTCAGAACGCAGGGCTTCACAACAGCAGGCTCAGCACTTCGAGGTAATAAGCTTGTCGTGTTCGAAACCTTTTCCCTAACAGATCTAACAGTTCAGTTTTGGATCTGAAACTTACCAGCAACAGCTGCAATTTTTAGTGAAAATTTGCTCCTTGAATCATCATTTACGGCTCACAACCATTTACCTTAACATCGGATACATATAGAAATAGAGCTGCGAACAGAATTTTCTTTCGCGGGGTAACTAGATAAGTGAATAAGTAATGTACGAAAATGCATTATCATTCCATCTTATACACCTTTAAATAATATTTCACGAAATTTATTAAAGAAATTTCAACATTTTTTCACCTCAAAATCCAAGTTATTCATATCTTGTATTGTAGTCATTATTTATAGTCCTTAGGCTTAGACTACTAATATGAATTTAGTCCATTTCATTTGGTCAAAGACAAAATCATGATTGCAAGATATTAAGTGACATTACATTTATTTTGAGAATTACTTTTAGCTATATGAATTAATAAGAAGCAATTTAAGAAAATCAGGATTGTTAAAGAGTATTTTTTTTACCAATTTCGTCAAGATGGCAATGCCTTCTAACTGTTGATCCAGATCATTAGTATCCTTTCTCTTCCATAAATATTCTACGAGGTTTTCTCGAAGTTCCCTGCGTTCAATTGGCTCAAACATCTCTTCCAGGTTTGGATGTGGAGGAACAGGAGACATTTATTATCACCTCTTATGGTTCGCGAGGTAATGATAAGACTTTCAAGTCGAAATTTTCTCGTTCGTGGAAGGACTTTCTTCCCAGTTGTAAATGTTATAACGACTTGATCAGAAATCGAGTAACTGGGGATCTCTCTCATCGTGAGTTTCACACAATGTCTTTCCATTTTCTAATACCTACATACAAAATTATGTGTGTTATACGTAATACGTGTTGTCCTTCTGCTGCATGTTAGAACATTACAGCTTGCAATGGATTGAGATTCCCTCTACCAGTGATTTTAAGAATCTGTGGACTTTGTTACTGCCAAAATGAATTTACAGCTATGAAATATCGAAAAGTGTTCGTGAATGTAAAAACGTATCATTTCAAAGAGTTAATTTGGACTCAACACACCTTCCTTTCCCTAAACTTTAATCATAGGGAAAAGTTGTCGAATTAGGATTGTTGCCTCAATTGAATGCGGTGATACATATCTATAAGAGCTTTTGGATCATACAAATTGGTTCTAATACTTATGGGTGCTATAATGGAATTGAGAGACATTTTTCAGAGAATAGCAGAAACTTCAACGAGTAGGATTAGTTTATCAGGGTTTTCGTAGTATCTTACAATTTTTGCGCTACACGGAATGACTCAGAACATGTTAGAACCTTCTAGAACATGTCGAAATTAATTACTTTCTGTCGATGTACATATAGTGGGAAATTGCAGATAATGGAGGTATATTCATTTACATGTGACATTCGCCCCTGATTTTTAGGCAACCTCGTATGCACGGATGTTTCGCAGGTAAATAAAATCTCTTTGACTTCATTTCTTACGCACCGACTTCCTTCCTAGTTGTAAATATCACAACGGCTTTATCGCAAATCGTAACTGTGGGTGTCGCTCATTCTGAGTTTCATACAATATCTTTCCATATTATAATACCTCCACACAGAATTATGTGTTATACATATTAAATTCGTGTTGGCCCTCGTGCGTCAATGTTTTTCATCTGATCCTAGATGCACTCCGTGGCATAATTTCTTCTCGTTATTCAGTCTCCGTGGACGAAGATTGCACAGGCTTGTCCGCGCGCAGGATCCTGGAGACGCGGGCCGAGGTGGCGGCGGAGGCGGCGCCGGCGGGGCCGCTGAGCCTGGCGAGCGTGGCGTCGGCGCTCGCCTTCTGCTCGGTGCCCGTGGCGGCGTGCGCGCTGCTGGTGCAGCTGGTGAGCCAGTGCCCGGTGGCGGTGGTGGCGCCGCTGCCCGCCGCCTGGTGCACGCTGCTGGCGACGTGCGCGCTGCTGCCGCCTGGCGCCCGCAACTGCCAACGCGCCTTCGTCCTCCTGCCGTGCGGCGTGCTCTACACCTTCCTCGCGCTGCTCTTCATAGTCTGACGGCAGAGCCGGTCGCCACGCGTCGCATCGCCTTTGGTCCGAAAGGCCCTGACATTTGAAGAGATTCTCCGAACGGAACCTTTTCCCTTGAGACTTGATAATAACCGAGAAGTGCGGGATGAGGGGAATACTTCCGTCTTCGATAATGGAACAGTCATTCTGCGTAGTAATTTCAGTAAATAACTTACTTATTTATTTTCAATAAAGCATGTTTCGACGGATAAAAATATCTCAGATTTGCTGATTGAAAATAAGTTGACTGTGGAAGGTAGAAAGTAGAAAGTATAACAAAAACCGGCGAACAAATATACTGAACGCCAGCTTCTTTCTCTACAATATCTTCTCACAATTTTCCAGAGCAGGTTTTATGTGTATCGACAGTGTTACCAAATGTGGTCGTAATCATTGGATCCTTTGGTATCAGAGCCTCAACTCAAGAATTCGTCAATGCAAAATGGAACTGCAGCGGACCATTTGAACACACTTGACTTTCCAGAAATTGAGACATGTGTCTGGGCAAGGTCCGTGCTCGAAAGGCGAAAGAGGACTCAGACACCCGCCATCCCCGGACTCCCCAACGACGACCGCCCGGAGCGGCCGCATCGGATGCCCTGGCTTCCACGGACGGGCGGGCGCGTATTGATCTAGTTCTTCGCAGGCAGTCGGCAGCACGAGAGCCCGCGGGCCTACCTTAGTCAGGCGATTGTCTTGGGCCTTTATCGAACCCCAGACGGCGTCGGGCGGGCGCCAGGGCGGGCGGATGAGCGGGGGCGTGCAGGTAAGCCGACGGGGAGGGCGCCCCGTTTCCGGCGGGAAGCCCCGAGGGGATCTGCCGTCTCTGGGGGCACGCGGGGGCGGGGGTGGGGGTGGGTGCGGGGGCGGCGTTGCGCGGCCGAAGCGCAGAGTCGGTGGCGCCGGCGCCCAACTAGGCCAGGTTGGCCTCGGTGGCGAGCGAAGGCACAGCCGTCGGAATCGATAGCGGCGACCCAGTTGCAGCGCCGCGGCGCGCCTGAGGTGTGAGCCGCGCCGCCCGCCTGCCTGCCCCCGCTCGCCTTCGTGGGGCTGTCCGCGCGACTGGGCGTGCGTTTGACGAGCACGCGTCCTCGCCGGCGCCGCAGCCGCCGCCGCCGCCGCTGCCGCCTCCGCAATTTAACTGTCAGGCCGCAACGATGCGGACGGTTTAGCGTGAATTTTGACCTCGCGCGAGTTACAGCGTGTTCCGCTGCCGTCAGCAATAGAAAAAACAAGCACGCGCACACAACCATGCGCACATACATCAGCCTCGCAGGGCAGAGTTACGCGCAAAGATCTAAAATTTTCTTTTTGGCGATTTAAAACTATTAAATGGTCTTGAATTTTAAGCATATAGATTCAGTTACGCGCAATCGTAATGCGTGTAATGACGGCGCGCGTGGTACTAGGAAGCGTGGAACGTTATAAACAGAAATTTGGAAACGCTTTGAACTCCTGGTGTTACAATAAGTATTATTACATAATGAAAATCCTTGTTTCGAATAACGATTTTCTGTGAACTAAAAGTTTATTCCCATAAAGAATTTTTTTTCTGAAAGGCACATTAATTTAACCCATAGAACAACACCTTCAATCATAAAGTGATATTGAATACTCGCATGGGTATTTCTTCACTTCCAACTCGTTCCAGAGACACGATGTTTATAGAAAAGAGTTACATGTCAATTCCATCGATCGATTCTAGTTAGGTGGCAGCTTCATATTCTTAAAATTTTGAACTCAGAGCGTTCTTGTTCAATTTGAAGTAAACGTCTCGCAGCTCAGAATAGCGCAAAGCGGGCGGGCAGTACCCATGGCTCACGAAGGAGTCCACTGCACAGAAATCGAGTTCTTGGGCGCCGTTCAGATCTACTCGTAATCGTCGAGAAGTTGGAGATGTGTTAGATCACTGAGATCTTAGCGGTTTGCAACGAACTCATGATACGTGTACGCTTCTATTTCGTGCAGAAATTGTTGCTTTAGAGGTAACAACCAAATACTAATTTTCAATAAAAAAATTAAAAAAAATAATAGGCGTAAAGATGAGAATCGAAAATCTATGAAGATGGTGGGGATTCTCCTAAAACTAACCCGCCAACTTCTCGCTAAACTCAAGTAAAATATGTGAACAGAGAATTTACTGAGTGCGTTACTACGTTTTTTTTTTTTTTGGAACATGTATTTTTTCAATATTGAGAATACGAAAACCATTATACATGGTTTCTGTTACACCTAACATAGTTTTGTTATTTTGAAACCAATATCCCAAGTATAATTCATAGAAGAGATTGACCTGCCAGTTTCGAATATGAAATACAACATTGCAAAACAAAAGGTCACTTTGATTTATTTAATTACTGTCGATTGGAGGTTAAGTTAGTTTCAAATTTATTCAATACAAAATTTTATCTCAATGTCACTTTGAATTTAGAATTTAGAGACATTCTTTTTGTTTATGTGTATTAAATAGGAAAATTAATTTTTAATCTTCATTTCAATATACTTGTGATTACTGATTGTTTAAATATAGTGATTATTAAAAAATATTATTTTTCAAAAAATCAATGCTCGTTCATTAGTTACAATGTACCTCCTCCTATTCTTTATCAATCTGACATTTTGTTTAAAATACATGAGAAGTGTGACTCTTTTTTCACAATAAATGGCAATTATGATTTCAATGGTTCAACAAGCAATTAATATGGCAAAGTAAAAAGTCAGCTAGACAAAAAGAATGCAATAGAATTATATTGCCATCAGAGATTCTGAACATATGACACTAAAATAAAATAAAAAGTGATACTTTAGCTAGCTGCTAACCGTCACATAATGAAATTTCTAGAAAATAAAAATGTTTTAACGGTCGACCATGTAATTTAAAAAACTATTTTTTTTAGGAAAACAGCTCCAGAACAAGAAACATTTTTACTCATGCCAACTTTGAAGATTTATACATCCGTGCATACTCGGAATTATATCTGGGTTAATTGTTCTCCTCGGTCCCACGAGTTGGTCTTCCAGACCCCTACAGAGTAAACGCTAGTCACCAATTGCAGCTCTGTGCTTCGCCTCTCAGCACATGCCGGCGCGCTTGTATGCAATTGGAGAGTCGTGTTCTACAGTTTTAACTAACTTACTGTGACTTGTGAAATTAAGAGAAGGAAATGTGGCTACTGCGGATGTTTTGATATTTAAAAAAATAATTCAGGAGTACGTTTTGTACCCTTCGTACTATTTAGGTTTACAGTTCTAAACATAACAGATGACGTCCTTCGTATTGAATATTACAGCGAAAACCGTTTTGGCAGTCTCTCTTACATAACCGCTTTCGAAGTATCTGGTAAAATACCGGGAAGTCATGTTGTAATGAACGTTTGATACTTCGCCGATTTGTCTGCGTGCAGGCGCGTATTTTTCCACTGCATTCTTACGGGAATCTTTTTCATAAGGAGAGCAGACGTCGCGACGAGGCCGGCTGAATAATTCGGCCCGGGCGGCACAGCGATCGATTCCCGTGGCTCCGCAGCGCCACCTGCCCCGCTCCCCGCCGCCCTCCCCCGTGCCGTGCCGCGCCGTGCCGCGCCGCGCCGGCGGGCGCCCTCGACCCTCGGGAGCCCGGTCCTCAAGGCGCCCGCCCGCCCGCCCGCACGCGCGCCCGCCACGCGCTCCTCGGCCTCGGCCGTGCCCCGCGCCTCCCGAGGCACGCGGCGCCGCTGCCGGCGGCGGCTGCGCCCCCGTGCGCGCGCGAGCGGGCGCCGCCGTGCCTTTCCCGCCAGACTGCGGGCCGCCCCCACTCACCGCCGCCGGCGAACACTCCCAGCAGCAGCAGCAACAGCCCGGCTATCCGCACGCCCTCCATGGCCGGTCCGCGGGCGCGTGAGGCAACGGCGGTGGTAGTAGTAGCAGCGGCGGAGTAGCTGGGGCCCGCTCGCAGGTCACTGCCGCAGAGAGGCCGCCGCACTGCCGCCTCCTCGCCCTCTTCCCCCGGCGCGCAACCCGGCCGCGCCGTCGCCGTCCCCGCTCCTGCTGCCCCCACATCGACCGCGCCGGCGTGGTCGCGCCCTCCCCGCGCTTCCCTGCAGGCCAACGCCGCGCCGCGCTCCGTTCCGCTCCGGTCACCTAAATGTTTGCAATTACCCCAAAATGATAATCGAAAACTGACATAACGGTCGGTCATTGGTCCGCTCCACTGATTTCGACCGACAACAAATTATCTATGCAAGTAAAATTCAGAGACCAAATTTGTTCGTTTTTCACTTCTTTAGATGTTGAGTTTGTGATATAATTCATTTTTTATTAAAAACTGAATAACAAATAAATATCATATTTGCTATTTAATGAGAATATTATTCTAAGTAAAAATATTACTTGTCCATGAAATGCAGGGGAAAAAAAATTTTTTTAAATGAATTATGACAAACACTATACTCGTATTAACATTGATTTTATGGGTAACAATGTAAATAAATTTAAAGAACATAAAAATATGCACATGCACAAATGCATACAACTTGACCATCAAACATCCTTATACCTAGCACAAGTTCCAATATTGTAGAACAAAATTTTTTGTGGAAAGTTCTTTGATTTGTTCTCAGGAATAATCAATATCATAATATCTCTTAGTAGGGACTTTGTGCACCTTCGAACATTAAAGCACTAACAATCTTCTGCGCATGCAGTTCAAGTTTCGCATTACTCAACTGCATGTGCATGTGCAGAAGATCGATAGTGCTGTACGCTGTGCATGCACAAACAGCCCAGCAATGATTCCATTAATTAGTGTGATTAAGCAATGCAAAAACAATCTCACTGGGAATTTATTAACTTAAAACTGTTTGTGTATTATTCTTTACAATTATAATATCTTAAAATAATTATTTGAAGACAAATGCGTGTATCAACCAACAGACTGTTAAATAATGTCACGACCATTTAATTACATTACGTGGAACATCATTAAGATTCAGGGAACTCATGGTGTAATGGCCAGTGCACATGTCTTTCACTTTCCAATCCAGGTTCAATCCCTGACCAATCTATGTGGGATTTGTAGTGGACTCAGCGAGTTCTTGGCAAGTTTTCTCAGGGTTCTTCCATTTCCCCTTCCTCTCATTCCACATGTTGAACGTAATCATTGTCACTATCATCAATTCATTAAGCCATCACTCATGGGCCTCAATGATCTCAGCAATTAAAGCACTCCTAAATCACAATAAAAAGTTTAAATGAGTAAGATACAGCAACTTTGACAATTCTTCAATTTACTGAGATAAAGACAATATTGTACTTCGTTCTTTACAAATCTAGATAACATAGTTGTAGGGGTGGATAGGTCTCCATAATAATTTTCTTTTATCAGATTTTATAAGTACCATCCATCTATGATAAATATTTGTCTAAACTTCAGTGCCATGCAAAGGCTAAATCTAAAACATATAGTCAAATTGTAACCACTCCCTGTTCATTAACTTTATGTATATCCAGTCTGTTCAGCTCAATCACAATTCTAATTTTTGTATTATATTCAGACTGTGGTTTTTACTACCTGTATTTTCATATTTTAAAAAAAGTCTTTAACGTAAACCACCACCATTGTACTGTTTTCAGTACATCACTCCAGGAGTTCTCTACTTCGTATCCCACATAAAAGAAAACTAACTCCCCTCTTCCTTGGAAGCAATTTAAGACATATAATTGCACATTTGTTTTGGGGAAATATTGTTTCCTCATTCTGACAGTTCATATTTATTACTGAAATGTCCTCAGAATTTTTACACCTTGAACACGCAATAATTAAAAAGCTGCTATATGTCACTTGAATATTTTCATAAACACAAGTTACTTTGAACAAGCTAATTGTTCACAGCCAATATTAATATTGTGATTCTACAGTATCTAATGAAAAAAAAAATGAAAGAAGTAAATGTAGTAGAAACAAATGACCTGATATTTCAATATGCAAATATAAAAGTGATTAACGAAATACTCACTAGATGTGCTCCAGAAAAACTCTTTTTTCATTTCATCACTTCAAAGAATACCCTCAAATATAATTTTTGAAGATATACCAATGAATTGTTAGCTTCTGACTTGATTCGCTACCAATTTGTTTTTCTTCGTTTATATTTTTTTATTCAAATACCTTAAATCTGAAGTATCCATCATATTACAGGGATACCCACCCTTTTTTCAGGGTAAGCAAGACTTCCCCAACAATCTACTTTACTTCCCTGTCAAACTGTCTTAATGCATTTCTGTTCTCAAGTTTTTCTTATTTAAAAAAATGTTTTGTGAAAGGGATGCAAAATACACGATTGTTTATCTCTTGCTTCCATGAAAATTTGTTGGAACACTGTGACCACTTCTGGTTCAGCCTCCGAGCATTTAGTTGTCAATGTGATTCACAGCTAACAACGAAGTTACCCTTGAAGTGCTACTTAAAACAGCTGGTAAATGCTGTGGCAAATCTGACCTCAAAGCCCTCTATACATACAACAGCTTCACCTTGCATCTTTGCATATTATTAATTAACAGTGGTTTCCAGACCAGATCAAGACCTAGTGTGAAGTGAGATGAAAATAAATGAGCTTTTTGAAATAACTGAAAAAAATTGCATGAATACATTAGTTAAACATACAAGCTTTTAACCAATAGGGTTTTCAATGACTATTTCATTCATGTGTGCCTGTGTCGTAAGTAACCAATGCTAAGCAAGAATACATTCAAATTAAACTAATCCCAAATGTCTATCGCCATATTATTATCAATATGCACTCCACTGATCAATTTATTTATCTTTGTATTGTTATCGATAGCAATTGTTTAAGGTCCATTATTGCTTGTAAGCATCAATATATAATTGACAATGTTTAATATTGTAATATTTTCGCAATTTTCAAACTCTGAACTTCAATCTATTTTTGACAATTCAGTGCTGAAAACAGCAAAAGAAACAGAGAAAGTGTGTGGAAGCAATTTCAAGAATTTTGTGAAGAAAATACAAATTGACAGCACAAACTACTAACTAATAAATAACACATTTTGAAAAATCGGACAATTAATATGCGAAGATTAGATAGTGGAGAGTACAAAGAATATGATACCAAAACTATGTGGAATGTCATGGCCAAAATTAGACAGAAAAATACTTTAATGAGTGTAAGCGTATGTTCAATTCATTCAACAAAGACAAATCCCACTAATTAAGCTTTTACGTCTTTAATTTCAAATATTTCCATGGAATCTCAAGCCATAGAAAACTCAACTTCCCATAACTTTAATAACTGGGTTTTTAATAACTGTTCTTGTAAGAATTTTTGTTATAATTGTTTTTTGAGTTTTGTTACCATAAATTTGAAATGTAGTTGAAATCATTTTCTGCATTAAACTGTTATTCCCCCTTGGATATAATGTTATTCCAAGAGGGATTGATCACTCCGAGCTGAATGAAAGTTTCACGTAATCCAGTATCAATTCAGAGTAATATTTCTCTTTTTCGTAATTCCTATGTGCCCTTTTTAATTATCCATTCGATTCATGTAACGTGTTAATTTGTGGAATAGTTACACTAAATAGCACATGACGTGCTGAGATAATAAATATATTCACTCCCCAGTATGCGGGTTGTGAATTAACTGGTCATCACAGCATTTCTCATGATAATACTTATGATAATCATTAAACAAGTGGAAAAAATACTGGCTTAATTTCTAGTTTTCTGGAAGTTCCTTTTTAAGAAGTGATAGACCTAAAATTTTAAAATCTGCATGACTAATTGCAATGTCATCAAAAATTACTTTGCTTGCCTCCCTGGAATGTAAAGCCATGGCCACGTAAAGACGTAAGAATCCTAGTCAAGTTCAAATGAGATTCCCCCCCTCTCCTCTGTATAATTAAAACATGCATGTGGCATGTGTCTATGAGAGCATACTAGGCACATACACACAAACAACATACAAGATTATGTAGCGAGGGCAATGGGTATGGAACAAACACAGAAAAGGTTTTTTACTTAACTGCATTACATACATTCTGTAGAAAAATGTGAAGTTTAATGTCTACAGTTATTCTACAAACTGTATAACATATATATATATATATATATAACAGCCAAATAAAATTTGCAAAGAAATTTTTGGCAACTGGGTTTTTGGAAGGAATATATTTTTTAAATCCACATATTAATTAATGATGTGAATTCCATATAAATTTATTCACTTGTTTGATAATTATAGCACCACCAGATTAATGACTTTCAAATGAGTGAGAGATTTAAACTCTAATTAAGTTTCGATACTTTTCTAAATTACTCACATCAAAATACATAATCACAATAAAAAATAATATATAAGTATTAGCTGCTCAACTACTTCAATAGTTGACTATATTCCACACAGCACCAGTGCAAGGCAGTAGAAAAATTGGTAACTGATCTTTCAACTTAAACATAAAGTACAGCATAAATTAATGTTGTAATTGTTTCGATGTAAGTCACTCACATTCCACCACAACTACTGTGGTAAATTTACTATTATCCATTTCATGATATTTTATTAATGATATTTATGTTAATATGAGAACAAATTACTATTAATAGACTAAGTGAGATGTTAAAAATGCATAATAAAAATGAACACAAAATATAAGTGGTACCATTCCAATATACTTGAAGTCAAAATGCAAAAAATGTATTAATGAAAAATATATTATGAAGCATGACAACATTAATGCGACTTACAAATATAATACTCTAATATTATCACAAGTTTAAAAAATGATATGGAATAAGTATCGTAATCAAGAGTATTCTAAACAAAAATTATGCAGAAAACTTTGATCACATTCACTCACTTTGTAGTGTGCTATTCTCACTGAACTAAACAGAAACTAAATTATATAAGTGTTTTTGTAGTATACACAACAATCTTAATGAAAAGAGAATGTTTAATTATTAATGAATGTTAATGTCCATGCCAACATGATATTTTTTCAGTTTGCAAGTTGCATATTTCTTACCATTTTATGTGGGAATATATTTCTTCACTTTTAACATTACAATTTATAGTTTTGGAAATGAATACAGTGCAATTTTGAATCTCAATAGAACAAACTTAGCATAATAACTTCATGTTAAAGAAAACAAATAGAGCCCTGACATCTTTTCTGTTTTATGATTAATTAACAATTATTTACCCTCACTCTTGAAATTGGCATGAGTTAATAAGCTTATTTCTCTTCATCTAAGCAATAAGAAACATAAATATGTGCTAACATACATTTTACATATATATTGTACATTTATCTGTCCTAGTCTATTTTTTGGTCAACTGACATAGTAAAAAATTGGTTACTATTAAACTTTTATAGTAAAACATAAAATTAAAATTAAAATTTGACAAAGTATTATAAAACTCAAAGTTTTTGATTAATAGTATAGAATATACAAAAATGTCAACAAACTCATACATATTATGTAGATGTTCAAGCATAGCCGCCCAAGCGTAAATACTCAAACCTCAAAATATTTTTTTTTATTTTAGATTATGAACATAGCACACTTCACAATACATACAATATGACTATTTGTACTTGTCACAGGCATATATCTGAAAAAGTGTGCAATGATTTTTAGGCACTCTCTTGTGCACAAATATTTGCACAATTTCAATTGATGGAAGCATGTGGACATGGTGCTGGAGCATGTGGACATGGAGAGTCTTGTAATGATGCAATGGGGCACGTTGTCAATAAGTTCACAGACACCAAAATGGGAAATGTGAGTTCTGAATCCAATACCAACAACACAACCTGTAAAAATTTGTTTTAAAAAGAAATTTAACTAGACATTTTAAGATATCATAAATCAATAGTAATAATTATTTATTTTAATATCAAATTTAGTTTAACTTTATAATTTTATTAATTTAATTTAATCTAAATTTATAATTTTGTATAAATATCTCATTTAGATGCATGTTTTTAACACATCCTTTATTATAGATTGAAAGTCCAATTTATCATCTTGGTGGGGATTTTCTCCCTTCTGACACCTCATTTGTTAAGACTGCTTAGTTGTGAGAGCCACAAAAGGTGTCAATGCTACAGAAAAAGTATATACAGTATTTGAAGATGATACAAAGCTTTCTCAGGTCTCCTTTTTGATGTAAATTTAATTCTTTTTTTTTTTATAGAAACACACATTTATTTCATTATTATTTTATGAAAATAAATTTATCTTTAATTAACTTAAATGCCACTTTACACCTGATTTTTCAAATTAGACATCAAATCAGAATAAAGTACATTTTTAAAATTACTGAACACAATCTATCAAAACATCAAAGTGTTGATCTCTAGAGACAAACTTGGACAAAATGCCTATACTTTATTGCTAAAGACTTCTTAAAAGTGAATTAATATGAGTCCATATCACAGTATTAGTGACATTTAGGGAAAATATGATTTTTACCTATTTTCTTGAGTAGTATTTAAAATGCTACTTTATCTGATCTGAAAATGATGCTTTATCAGATTTGCTATTTTAACTTCTCAAAGAGTGTCCATTATTTTTTTAATGCAGTTGAAAGATAATGAAACATATTTTGAGACAATTAATGGAATTTAATTAGAATACAAGTAACTACTATTTTTATTTTATTCAAGATTATTGAGAAAATGTCACAGAATCATTGAAACTTGATGTGAAAACTTTAAACGAGATATGGTAATTATAAAATGACAAAAAAAGATATCTTGAGGTAACACCTAATTTGTTTCTTTTCATAGCACTCACTAGAATTTAATAGGTGTCATGCTGGACTTTGTTAAAAAATTCACACTACCTTGTGCATTTCAGGCTGAGTGAAGGAATTGTAATCAGGTAACAGTAGATAATTAAATTTAGACTTCTAGCAGTTAAAAAACATTGGGATGATTCATAAGGGATAAAGAAATGTTGCAACTGATTTTGATCCACACATTTTAGCATTGTTTAAGTTAGTCCCAATGTCAGTCATGGTGAAGAGATCATTTTCAGTATTAAAAAATGTTAACTGATAGAAGTCAGAACTTAGAAGTAAAAGATGTAAAGTACCTGGGCTTAATTGGTAATCAATGCCTATTTTCTTAATAATTGCCAAGATCTATTGTGCATTGGCAGAGATAGGCCCCATCAAGAATTATGTAGTATACATTGTTTTGTTTGAATTCAGTTGTTACATTAAGTATCCAAAAGCCATGTTGCCCACATGCATTTGGGGATATTATGTAATTCCAATTAAGTCTATCACAATTTAAAGAATTTGATCAATTTTGTACATCTGTGTACTTGAAAAACTTCCATGTGAATTCTTGATAGGCTTGTGTTGCCATATAATGTCAGCATGTATTTGAAAACCTGAATATATGGACCTAATGATACTTTGAAATTATACCCTACAATTTGTTTTGGAAAGAGCCTTTTTTATATTTTTTTAGTGCCTAAGGTATTATTTTCTTGTGTTGTTTCTACTACTCATTTTAAATAATTTACAAAAATAAATGTTGATAGGATTTCTTTCCTTTTCCCACCTTCTCCTTCCAAATATTTAAATCAGTAAAATTTTAACCGTAAAGACATTGCATTCAATGAAGGTCTATTAGTAAATAAAATTTAATTTACCTCTTCATTTTTAAAAAATGACATTGATTTTGTGCCAGTTGATTGAGTTTGCTTTATTTGTCGTTGTTCATCCAATGATGCTAGAGTGATCCTTAAAAACAAAAAAAGATGACACAATAAGAAACTATATTTAATAACTGAGCATACATGAATCTTAACACAAAATCTCTGAAATTATCAAAAAATATACTCAAAGGTTTACCACTGCAAACTTTCAATGAGTGTGTTATCTACTTGAACTAAACTAAGAATCATGGTCAACCTATGTAAAATAACTTGTCTCCAATTTGTATGAAACTTTTCCAGAAATTTTCTTTATATTTAAAAATGTTTGGAAATATTTATAATTGGTGCTGTGTAACACAAGAAGGGTTTATATCATGTGAGTAACATTATTTGTTGTATGGCAGGGATTTCAGGGAAGCTGCCCTAAATCCCATAATTCCAAAGCCAGAAGCTAAAGTCTGTCAGGATCAGATTTCCTGGATATGACATTTATATTGAAATGTGTTGTGATTATGTGAGAAAATATGATGAATGAGTATGAAGATGATGAAATGAGAGACAGGGGAATTGGGAGTATCACAAGCAATCCTCCCACAAATCCACTTTCTCCACAACAAATTCTAAATGGAATAACTCGAATTTCTGTATCTAGAGTCGAAACCTATACCTAGATATAGAAAATTGGCACTCTTGTTCAATGCTATAGGTTACCAGATATGAGCATCAGTATAACATTTCTGAATAGCTGACAAGACTTTTGGCTGCACTTCATATATGAAAATCACCATCAACAATAATTTTAAATAAAGTGACTATGATTTAAAGACATTTAAAAAAATTCCATATGTAAACTTCAAAGTGAAATGCTAAAGTTATTACACCAACAGATAAATGCAATTTTTTTAAAACATTTTGTGAATGAATTGTCCTTTCTAAAGCTAAATAACTAACGTAATCTTTAACAATATCTGCCTAATTGTACATGGCCTTGAAGTTCCTAGTTTCATATCTGAATTATGTATTCTCATCACATTTTAAATGTCTTCCAGATCAATGCACCAAAAATATAAATTGCTCTGAACTTTTATTTAAAGTATCTCTGAAAAAGTCTCATCAAAGCACATGGTAAAGTATTTTCATGGATGCTCTCCAGAAAAAAGTGTTGAAAATATAATTAACCATAGAATGATTGAAAGTCAGTATTAAAAAAAATGTTATTTATTAATTTATTAACTGATACATTCTCTAATATACCTGTTCATAGACTTTTTTTGTTAATATGTTTCTATTTCTTTCCAAGAAGTGAAACACACATTTTCTAAAATTCTGGTTTGCTTGTTTATTATTATTATTATTATTTAGATTTTTAAATGAGTGAATGTTTTAGGATATACATATGCATACATATACACACAAATATGCAAGAAAGACTTGCTTTTGAAAACTTACAAAACTATAAAATTTTCAAATTGTTAAAAGTTTGTGTCTTATTATAAAAAACGAGCACTCACCTGAACATGAAATGCCGTCTCTGCTGCATACTCAACATAACTTCAGAATCAGAGCGTTGATTCCTTTTGACTTTGAGTACTCTACCATCACAAGTCCAAACAAGATCAAGACCAAAATTAAAACCTGTCCATCGCCACACATGTTCTGTTTCATTGTGTATAACACGTCCACAACGAAGACAATCAGCACTGAATTCTTCAAAAGTTAATTCTTTTGCACTATGAATAAGAATACACTTTTTAATAAGCATTATTTTTTAAATTAAAATCGAAGATAAACTGATTGTTTGTGTTAAAACATACCCTCTATCAATGCCTTGATCTATGCGTAACATAAGATTCCAGTTGTTGTATATAGCAGGGTGTAACCAGGAAGGTGGTAATACATGCTCTGAGTGCAAAAGTTGAACATCTGTATGGTGATCTACCAAATGTCGAAGGCGAAGTGCACGAAATGGTGGTGCATACTTAGACCCCTCCTTCGTCAATAAAAATGGTGTATCATCTACAGCACAGGATACCCAATTTTTTAAAAAGACTTATTCAAATGAACATTGAAAAAGAGGAACAGACAGACTAATTGTCACATCATGCACATAAGACAGCCAAGAACAAGTGTCCAACCATGTTTGAAAACACTATATTATAATAAGAACCAAAATCAAAGCAATAATTAATTCATAATATATAGTAATAGTCAATATTAAGCCTACCATCTCTTTCTTGGAAGTATAATTGGGAAGCAATCAAAGCTTCCTGAATAGAGCCTCCTTCCCATTGAGGTGCAACATGCAGGTATACCCAGTACCGAAGAAGGGCATAGACTGAGAACTCCGTTTGCATAACAAAAAGATCAGGAGATTTTACCAATTGTGTCATAAGATCCACACTGTAAAAAAATTAACTTCTCAGTTAAAAAAATATATTATCCACAATAACAAAAAGTTTATTTCTTTTGCAAATTCTTGCTACAAATTTCTACACAGATATTATTATAATTTCTGTAGGTATATATGTATAAATGCATATCAAAATCTTCAAGAGAAAAGAGCATAGTATTAGGGATGGATTGCAGAGGATCCTCCTGCCCCTACAGAGAGTATGTCTCCAGATTGAAAACTATTAATCTATCCATGGCAGGGGCACAATCAATCAATTTATAGAAGCCTCATTTATTATTTCTAAACTGTGGAATAAAAACAATTGGAAAAGAAAACTTTTTAACAAGCATTCTTAGGATTCATCCAGACTGTGCTGTAAAAGCAAAGATAGTACTTGATTTACTAATTCAGACATGGATCCATAAATTTCCTGGTGTTGTTGATTTTGTTTTTCCACTTTTTTTCCCAGAAGAAAATTACCAATTTGCACTGAGCATGGTATGTTTAATAGTATTCTACAAGTAAATATAAAAGTACACGTTAAGTATTTAATACATAATAATATGAAAATTCCGAGTTTTAGGCTACATCTTGATGATTTATCAAGAATATTTATAACTTTCTCATACTTAGTAGAATAGAGAATGAATAGTAGAATAGAGAATGTATTTTAATGCAGAAGCAAAAAGAATCAACTTATTCAACAGAAAATTCTTATTTTGATAATCCCTGATACCCGTAAAGTGGATTTCCTTGCTCCAATATGTAGCAAATTACCTTCCCTAATATGCTACATAATCAAAATTCATGTTTTATGAGTCTTTAGATAAAAAAATAAAAAATAAAAAAAAACAACAAAAAAACACACACACACACACACCAACCAACCAACAACAACAACATTTTTAGCACAATGCCTCTTTGTCTCTGTCTGTAAACAACATAGTGCCAAACATTCATAGAATTTTCATCCCATCCCATTTTTTTGATACTCCCAGGTTGATCTGGCTGATGTCTTAGCCCCTCTAATTTGAAATGGATTTTAATTTCAGGAGTTCTTTCCATGAAGCTCCAACATTAAAATTTTATCACAAATGGCTCTAAATGTCTTGCTCGAATATAATGAAGACATACAAAAACAGTGCAGGTCTGATTTTCATTGTATGTATATTCTTTTGTAGTGATATGTATACACTTTTTGGAAACATAAAAACCTACAATTTATGCTAGTATTTAGACTCTGTCTTCACAGATGTTAGCTTGGTTAAGACAATGCCTGCAGAACTTAATTACCTAGCTTCACATCCAAGCCTTTCCAAATGGTTTTGCCCATTTGGAAATTATTTTTGCCTGTACAAGAACTTCTATGAAATTACATAAATTGCAAATAAGACTAGAAAACATGAGCTTTTGTAGTATAATTTTATCATTCAATAAAACTGAAAAAGATGAACAATTTAATGTAGTAAATGACCTTAATTTTCCATTTGTTTAAAAACATGAAATAAACACTGTATCGAGTAGAAACAGTCACAACCTACCCAATTTGAACTAGCTTCTTTGGACAATCACATACGTGGCATAGTAGATTGACAAGTAGCCACTTGAAGCATGCCTCTTTAACATTTTGTAAACCATACTCACAACTTGATTCATAATATGTTAATACAGTCTGAAACAAAAGTTTTATGTTACAAGGCTGTGTAAAATGATGAAAAATATTGTAACCTGTCTACAGATTGCATTCTTTATCATTGTCACACACAGTTTTTAACTGTTTTTCATGGTAAATCAATACACCAACCTCTGTATTAATTGTCTCAATCATTATTTCTGTACATTGATCTATTAGTCCATCCAGCTGAAACAGAGAGGCTGCAGCAAGCACTGACACAACGTCTGCTGGTTCCAGGGTTACTTCATCCAAATATAAGGATCCAAGAACAATGTACATTGCTGTAACAATATAACTCCTCTTAATTTGAGTCCACATTGACATATCAAATGATTGAACATGAATTTAAAAAAATGTACCATCTAAATTGATCTTAGGATCTACAATTTCAATCCTCACAAAATCCTCCGTTGCTTCTTTCCAGGCACCAGAAAACATGCTAGCAAAGTATGGACTCTACAACGAAAGAACATTTTTAAAATAAAGGTATATTTTTAATTAATTAATTTATTAATATTACTATTAAAATTATACAGACTTGTTCATCACACAAAAAACATATCAATCATTTCTGAATACCTGGCACAAATATATCCTATGTAGTTTCCATAATTTCCCAAGAGCAAGAACTTTTATATCACTGTTTTTTCCTTCTTTAAATAATGCTTGATAAATATACTGGGCTGTAGATGCAAGTTTTTTCCTGAAAAATTGATTCTCTTCAGCATTAATGCACTCAAACATTAAGAAAAAGAAAAAAAAAATCAAGCTGTTAATGACATACATAAAATTTATTGTTTTCGTTTTAATGACAAGTGGCGCATTCAAGGGGCATCGGCTCCCCTGTGGAGGCAAGCCCCCTTAGAAGCTGTAAACGCATATTCAAAAAAAATATATTTTACTACTTTTCTACAGTAATGAAAGTCATTCACTATCTCGACTGAATACGTTATAAATAACGATAAATCAACAAATAACAATAGTTTTAATTCAGCATAAATGAAAAGTTGTTTGCAAGAAAACATCACATCACCTGAACACTACACCTATAGACCTCCCAATAGAAATATTTTGATGGCACCACTGATATTAAAACATCAAACATTCATTTAAGTTCATAACATAAATGAAAAACTAAATACCTCTTCGGTGTTCGCATAGTCTTCTCCAACACGAGATTCGATTCCGATTGAGAATCACTATCGTCATCACGCTTACGTTTTCTGCCGACCCACGAGCGGACAGTTTCGCCCATTCGCGATGATGAATAATCAGTTAATAATTTGCTCCAACTTTCACCCATGATCACTGGTAATGTTCCCCAGTTTAAAAAACACTTACACACCCATTAAGTTCACAATACATACCAATCCACACACAATTTCACACGACTATTTTCCGCTCTTAACTAGCTCATCGACGAACAACGTCTTGTCCACCATTAAAGTATTATTTAGCAACCGTATGTCACAACTTAATACTTCCGGACACCGAATGTCTTTCTACGGGGAGAAAGTGCAGAATAGCACACCCACAGCACTTTCCACCCGCTAGTCTAAAAAAAAGGATGACAACACTCTTATTTTGCAGTTTAGGAAACACTGAAAACGTAACTGGCAAGTGACATTAATATTGTCGTCTTTCAAAATTCGCTCATTGGCATTGCATGTCAACCAAGTATTTAATACATACAGTTCTAAACCTAAATAATATATTTATATATCAAACAAATATCTTGCACTCATTAAAACTACTTGAAGATCTAAAGAGAAATTTTGGAGTTGCATGGTTGGTCTACTGCTAATGCAAATACCATGTGACGGGCAATGTTTTGCCCCTCCAGCTGTGAAGTGTTTGTAAACAATACCTTTCCGAAATGTATCATCATATCAGCGGGCATTGCCGGCAGTTATTAGTGAATGATACATCTAATATATACTTGTCTTACATCTTAAAACACCGAATTAGAAACAATTCATATCTATTTTTTAATGTATGTTCAAAAGCGAGGTTAAGTACACATATTGGTTCAAGAAACTTCTTGGGCGGAAAATGTATTTATAAAAATGAGTCAGCTGGCTTCTCCTCAAAGCCATTAAGTGAAAGGGTTATTGTGTTTCCGTTATCTGTTATGACTAATTTATCTGGAAGTAAGGGTACTGTTCTTCACATCAGTGCAAGGAATTTTTCGGAACAAATAGATATATCAGGACAAGGTTGGCTTTATAAAGGAATGTATGATAGTCCACCGGTTTTATATGCCCAAGAGCTCCTACTTCATGTCCATGACATTTCTTGCATGCCTTGGTGGGCAACTATTGTTATGACCACTGTGGTACTCCGCACAACAGTAACTTTTCCATTGGCCCTTTATCAGGTAATAATTGGCTTTCAATTATAAAACCTCAGACATTTAGCCTGTATATTGTCATATGATTTATATATGTGTTTCCCATATTCTATACTTTTGTTTTCTTACGTTATAGAATTATATACTGGCAAAGTTGGATATACTTCAGTTACAATTGAAAGAGATTTCAAAAGAAATGGGTAAAGAAACCAGTTTAGCTGTGAAGAGGTTCAATTGGACAGAAAAACAAGCAAAAGCAGTCTACATTCGTTCTGTTTGTACAGTTGTTGGTGATTGAAAAGGTGTTTGTGGTAATATTGTTTTCATTCTGTTCTAATGAAGAAATATCTTTTAAACAGATGAAAAAGCAATGGCGGGAAATGATAGTAAAAGAGAACTGTCATCCAGCTAAAGCTGGATTACTTATGTTAGTGCAAGTGCCAATGTGGATAAGCTTGTCATTGTCTCTGCGCAATTTGGTTTTTATGCTACCCACACCAGATCCAGGTACACCTTATCTAGTATGTTATGATTAGTTATTGAAAGTTATGGCTCTAAAAACTTATGCTTTAAATTCTGAAAAGGCACTAAATAATTAAAAATAAGCAAGTTTAAAAGCAACAGAAACTCAAAATACAAAGAGAGAATTCATTACTATATTTCATTGCATTTGTAACTAAAATAGCAAAAATCTGGGGCAAAAACAAAGGAATAACATTATAATTTACAAACTTAAAATAATTGTACTAAATAATGACCAAAATAAATATCGTAATTTTCTTTAACTTCCAGAACTGGTATATGAAAAAACCTAATGTTCAACTCTTTGAAATACTAGAGCCTTTCGTACCTTAGAAGAACATCTGGCACAGTAAGATATCAATGTTGGGAAGTTGGAGTTATCAACTTGACTCCTAGACATGAGCGTTTTGGTTGCGTTGTGAATTTGAGTCCAGCTCTCAACCAAGTGTTCAAAAGAATTGGGCTTCAAAGATTTAGAATTACATCACATTTACACTTACATGACATTTTCATTGTAGACGTGAAAGAGGTTTGTTGCATTTAGACAGCTATTGTCAGTAATAAAACTGAAAACATTTTAAATTAGATTAGATACAAATAAATTTGTTAGAAAAAAAAGACATTTTTGATAAATGTACCTTAAGAGGCATTTATGTCAAAAGAGGCAAAATAAAACTTTGTCGGGTAATTTAATTTTTCGCACCACCTACATTATAAATTTTAAAAATACTATGTTCATTAACATAAAATAGGCATTGTCCTAAACATCCCGTGTTTAGTTATGAATGAAATTTAAAAATGTAATATAAACTCAACACCGTCAAGAAGCAGAAATGAAAAATCAATCATTATGAGGTTGTTGTTGTTAGAGTTTGTGCATTCTGGGGGATCTTTGTTTGAAATGTTCATTTAATTTAATTTGAGTTGAATATTTTAATAAAAAGTTATTAAATACCATTTGTGAAACTTTTTAGAAAGTTCTCGTATTAAATGGTAACTACATTTCTAATTTTAAAAGATGTTACGAAGAAAACTAAATCAACTGAAATTGAATTAAAAATTAGTACTTTTCTCTGTAAATAAAATAATTTAACATTATTTGAAATAAATTTATAGTTTGAAAGATCATGTTGACATTGTATTTCAATGCGTATTTACGATATTACATGTAAATTTGAACCACTGACATAGTTGTCTTATATTTTCCAACTAGCGGCACAGGTGACAGCTTGGGAACTAAGTGGAGGTGGAGCCTTGTGGTTCCACAATTTACTTCTTTCAGACAGTACATGGATTCTACCAGTTATGCTAGGACTTGTTAATCTAACTATAGTAGAAGTAAGTACGAAAAGTGTATTAGTGTTAACTCTTTATAATGAATAGAGCCTGGAAGATCAGGCATTTATTTTACCTAAAATAGGCATACAATAAGGTATTTATTTTCACTAAAATAGGCATGAAAAAAAAACAACAAAAACAAACATTTATTCTGCGTAAAGGAGGGGGTAAAAACACAGAAAACATTATAAAATCACCATTTAAAAGTAATAAGTGTACAAATTAATAATTAAATTGATTCACATTTTTATTCTAACTCTAAAATTTATATTAACACTCACATGGAAGGAAACTCCCTTTTCTTTGTAATCTTGATTGCACACAACAATTCGGGAAGACCACTACAAATTTATTTCAGACGCGATGGTCTCTATGAAGAGCTATTGTGATTCCCTTTTGAATCTTGAAGTGGTATCAGTGAAAACAGAATAATAAAAAGACATTTTGCCAAACTTCTGGGCTCTAATAATGAGTAACTACTAAGCATGTAGGCAATACTTAGGCTTGATTGGTTTACCTTATAACCCGTACCTTGACACTCTCTTTCCAACTAAGGAAAGGAAGTACTTGGTCGGTTGAGTTTTATTTTACATAGTTTATACTGTTATTTGTATAGATTGATAGTGCTATGATTCAAAAATTTAGAAATAAATATATAGATGAAAAGATTGTGGGTTGTTTTTTTTCAGGTACAGAATTTGTCAAGAATTAAACAATCTGGCAAATTTCAAAAGATTCTTACCAATATTTTCCGTGGAGTGAGCATTGCTATGATTCCTCTTGCTGCTTCTGTTCCATCAGTAGGTTATATTAATCACCATTTAAAATTGATAAATAAGATGAAATTGAATAAAGAAATTAAAAAGTGAGAATATACACTTTTTTTTAGTGTCAAGAATAGCATTCATTTGTGTAGTTATTAATATTCATTACTTACTTACATTGTAAATTAACAATTATAATTTTCTAAATTAAAAACTTACAAAAAAATGTTACAAATTTTAAGTAGCATATTTAAAATTAAGTCTTGTGTGGTTAATTTTTTTTTTTTTTATTTAAGACTGCTATTCTTTTCTAGGCCATTTTATATTAATGTATTAAAATATTTTTTTCTAAGGTGATAGTGATGATTATTATTGCATTATAATCATTATTTAAAAGAAATTATTATGTTTTTGTTAATAAAAATCAGTTTTATTGTTTAGATGAATTGACATGCATGATTGAAATATTTTTAGTAAGTTTAATTTTTAGGGTTGGTTAAGTGAATTCTTTGGTAGAATTTTTTTCTCATAGAACTTAATTTCAAGAGGATCATTGTTTCAAGATTACCTGAGTAAATTTGTACTGTTTTTTGTTACAGTGTCTTTCCCTATATTGGCTTACTTCAAGTACAGTAGGGCTACTTCACAATCTCCTTCTTCTCTCACCTCGTGTTCGCAGTTTTGTTGGTATTCCTCAAACTAACTTGGTCTCCAAGCAACCATACAGACATATTTATACACAGCTACGTACTCGCCTTGGTTTGACAGCTCCACCTTACTCTCCTAAGTAGACTGTTTCACAGAGTTTTAATAAACAGCTGCATCACAAAGAAATAAAAATCTTAATGAACTATTATATTTTCCCAGCAGGTTGAGACTAATAATTTTGACAAATCATGTTATTTATACCAGAGAAAGAAGAGAAAAATAACACATAGTTTTAATCTTGATTACATGTTAGTTAAATGAAGAATGCTGCTCAAAGAACTGTTAAAAATGTTAATTATTTCATCTAATTTGAAACTTTTAATACGCTGTTATTTATTAATTCATGTACACAAGATTTGTTGATGAAAGATATGAAAATAAAAAGAAATTTGATATATCATCTTCTGTGTTGTCTTGAAATGAGAAAAAGTATGGTGTCTTATTGTAACTTGCTCTCTGATTCAGAATTGACCTTTGAGTTCATGACCCATTGTGTGCAGATAAGTAACGATAAACTCATGCTGAACTGCCTTGTTTAGAGAGTGTATTTGCTTCCATGTGTGAGAGTGGTGGGTGATGATTGGTTTTCCAAAATGTTACTTTTTCACCCAATATTATGGGTGACTTTATGTTTCTGGAATGTTGCTGAGGTGATTGTAAGTTTACTTTTGCAACAATATCATTGGTTTTGCTATGATGTAATTAATCAAGTGTACTAGTTTCTTTGCTCAAAAGGTACATGAAAATATAAAATCTTTACAATTTGGCTGAGGAGGAAAAGAAAAATCTGCTCTTCCAAGTTCTTTCAAAAACCTGTATATATTAACGTCTATTGTATTTTTTTTATTTATTTTTTGATACATTTTCTCTTAAAGATCTCTTTTATACTCAATTAAAAATTGTAAAATATTTTTGATTATCTGTTTGTTTTATCAAAAATTCATTTTTTTCTTCTCTTACATCCATGTTGCGATCTTGCCAATATTCAGTATACATAAGAAACCTTTTTTTTTATTATGTAGAATTATATGTTACAATGAAAGTGAGAAATAATTCATTTCATTGGAACTCAAATTTAGAACTTAAACATTTGCTTTAGCTTTATCTCTATCATTCAAATCTAGAAAGAATATCCATTGTCCAATAAAACAGTTGCTATTGTGAAGGGTGATGTCCCAAGGCTATAATTTGCTTTGCAATTTTATAGAATGAATTCACATGCTATACATTTTTATATATGGTATTTTGAAATATCTTGTGTGCAATCTTGAATGAAATGACAAATGACGGGATTAATATACATATATACAATACACATACGCATGAGTAAAAAATATATTTTGACAAAGTCCTGAACAAACAACTATTGATATACAGGAACTGGGTAATCCAACTGCCTTTTAAAATGTTTTGATGCAATAAGGTCCAATTCTCTGTCTCTCTCTCTCTCTCTGATATTTTCAGTTTCATTCATAGGATTAAGCTCTACAAGGGCTCCTCTTGGAACAGGGATGCAAAATAATAACATCAGTAACGTTTCCATACCCAATACAGTCTGACTATTAATTTATCACATATGATTATGTAAGACAGGTGTTCATTTAATGGGATATGAGCTAAATATATCAAGGAAGTAGATATTACAAAGCACCTTCCATGTTTTATGATTTCTTTGTTCCTCAGGAAGATATTCACTTGCTTCATGAAAGTAAGAGAATATTCCGTTTTTTTTCAAAATGTCTTTCACTCTCTTATAAAAGTGTGAATGTGTTGAGAGGGTTTTCATGACCACTCCATCCTGGATTACTTATTATGCAATATGATTTTATATATTTTATTTATTTGAGGTCTCATCTTCCTAGAAGAATTAAGAAGAGGTTTTAAAGTGTGTTTTATCTCAGAGAATAATAATAATTTTTTATTTAAATATAATTTTTAATATTATATTAAATTTTGGGTCCAATTTCCCACTAAGACATTGTTTCTTATAAGTTTATTCCCCAAAGAACTGTAAAGTTGTTTATATGATTTCAAAAAAAATTGAGATCTCATGTTGGACTTATTTGTCTTTTGTGGTTGTTCGATTAGAGGATAACTTTGCAATATTTAATAGTTTAAGTTTAGTTACTTACCTTCTAATTTGCTTTTCTGGACAGAGGTGGCAAGTTAAATTACGACATCAGCAAATTGTGGATTGGGTTAACTATTTTGATGTTTATGGTCTCTCTTAGTGAATCCTAAATATTTCTTAACAAATACATAAATATTGTTAGTGATGACTTTACCTTTACA
Organism: Gryllus longicercus; assembly: GCA_038098605.1. Classification (NCBI taxonomy): domain Eukaryota; kingdom Metazoa; phylum Arthropoda; class Insecta; order Orthoptera; family Gryllidae; genus Gryllus; species Gryllus longicercus. Next base: position 965,454 of record JAZDUA010000199.1, on the reverse strand, counting down.
TAATTTTTTTAAATAGAATGAATTTCCATCATAATTCTCACTTTAACTGAGGATAATTTTTAATCTAATGTATATGTATTTTATCTTCAATTTTATAATTTACTTACAAATGTGAAGGGCTGTAACAATCAGTTCTGCAGCATTCATTTAATTTCTCAGTGCTGATTGTAATAGCATATTACATTTATAAATGAACTATTGATTTGAACATCCATTTTGATTATTACATTTAAACATATTCATAGTGATCTAACTATTGAAAATCTCAATGAGGTCCGAAACGTTGTTTTGAATGAATTGCTTTAAAATTTGTGTCAAGTTTTATTGTGTAATTGTATGTTCTACTACGTGATTTGTGTTTACCTTTTATACTTTTATCTTCCTTGTCTGTGAGTTCTGATGTGTGAAACGCAACATTTAGAGACTTTGTCACATGATTGTCCATTTACTAGATTTTTTAAATAATATTTTGTTTACAACCATGTCTGCTACTATGGTCATTAGAGTAAAAACATCAGTGTGGTGATCATGGGCATCACCTAGGGTGACAAGAAAGGCAGGTGCCCCCCAATATTTTACTTTCTTGCCATATGAATTTATGTAGTAAATAGAATGTATTGTAATACAACTGCGGAAAGAAGCAATTTTCTGTCAGAAAAACTCATATTTGAGTCCTGATATCGAAAAAGTGGATAAATCTTATTCCTGAATGAAATGAACTACTTCCTCCAATGAACTGAATGTACTGAGTGGCAGTGAGGGTACACACACAATTACAACAATTCATGATCGTCACTAGGACATAGGAACAAATGATAATATTAACAATCAGAATAATCAACTTTTCTTCCAAAACATTGATTAGTGAAATGAATGATTTACATTGCATTACATGGTAGCATGAGGGAGACACTAGCAAAGGTCATTTTCATACATATACTGCTTTATCCACTGAACTGGATATACCGGGTGTCCACCAGCTATGGGCCTCCCCATAACTTCAAAACAGTTCATGATATCAAAATGCAGTTTTCACTCAACATTGCATAATCATGGGGTAAAAAATAAGCCGTAGAGATATTGTTTGAAACATTTTTAGTTTTTGAGAAATTAAATCATCTTTCATTATTTAAATTGAATTACGTATTTTTCTCACCAGTAATGGAAGATTATAAAAAGAGAAATCCAATGATGTATCATATGTTAGTATTTTGATAGAATTAAAGTATAAAAATAGACTTCCTGACGTGATTTTAAAGGGTACAGACAATTTTTTCTGTAGCAGCCTTTGCACCTGTCGTCCTTGAGAAGGGTGGCCTTCACGGCGGCAGTGAAAAGCAAAGGCAACAGTTGTAAGGGTTACTAAAAGAAATTTTGTCGGGTATTTAAAATCACATGGATATTAAATTAATCAGACACAATTTCTTTTAGTAGCCCTCATAAAGTATTATTTTATAGTCAAACTATTGTCATATTAACAAATGATACATCATTATATTCTGATTTGTAGTGATATTGTAGCTCTGATTCCATTGCTTATTACGAAACATATGAGTATTTTGAAGGAAGTAATCAAACAAATTAAACTATTAATGGGTGATCAACACATTGTTAAATCACAAAACAAAACAAAAGCAATGTGGAATATAAAATAGAAACACTAAGAACATTGAACTTCACTATAAAAATAATGTTCTGCACATCCCACAAGAAGTAGTAAATACAAATAAGTTCAATAGGTATTTCTCAGAAATTAAAGGAAAATTAATTCTTCATAATTCTTTGAATAATATAAATATGCAGTAAAATATCCTCACAACACTGCAATACGAATGCAAATTTCGTATATATCACCTGCAGAAATACTAAAAATCATAAATCAATTGAAAATAAATTCTCTACAGTACTGGATAATATCCATGACACCCTCATTTAACATTCTGCAACATACATAATAGAACCGCTCACTCATGTTTCTCACTCACTCAAAAGCTTTCGACATTATTAACCATCACATACTGTTATCAAATCTTGAAACTTTGGGAATTAGAGGCATTGCACATCAACAAGTTAAATTTTAGCTTTCTAATCATTGTCAAGTAGTCACAATCAAGTACATTGTATATAAAAAGATTACAATCCATTTTCCCAACCTAGAATGAAAAATTATGGAGTGCCACAAGGATCAATCCTAGGGTCTATACTATTTCTTTTATACATCAATGAGATGCTCCTGATTCTACAAAACAGTGAAATAGTCCTATTTGCAGATTACACAAACATTATTATTAAAGTAAATAACCAACGAACTCTACAAAAAGAAGCACAAAAGATTCTAGAGGTACTAGTAAAATGGTTTCAAGAAATTAAACTCATCATAAACACCAGTAAAACTGTCTCCTTAAACTTTAGGAGTTCACTCTCTAAAGAAAAGCCACCAACACAATTGATCATTAAAAACATGCTTGTTAAAATAGCCCCCCCCAAAAAACTTTCCTTGGATTAACCATTCAAGATAATCTAAAATAGATCACATCACAAATCTAATTAACAAGCTTACCAAGTCATGTAATGCCATCTTTAGTCAAATTCTTTCTTAGATATCTTATGAACAGAGTACTTTGCAAGTGTTCACTAGCATCTAAAATACGAAATCATGTTCCAGGGAAGTTTGCCAGATAGTATTCACACATTCATCATCCAAAAACGAACATTGACAAACACACAAATTTGAGCTCTGAGAACCACTGTTAAAAAGTACAAAAGAATATATAGGTACATCATAAATACGCATCTACTATATAAATATTAACTAGTAGGACTACTAATAACTTGACATATCCTGTTCCATGTTTGATTTTTTTTTCTCTCTCAATTTTAGTCTTCTTACACTATCATTTACAGTACCAAAATTGAATTGAATTTTAGTTTCTGTATTGCATTTAAGTTTTAGAAATATTTGAATTGTATATTATACGATTATACATAACCTGATTTGTGATACATGGCTTATAATGTATTTATGTATAAAAATTATTATTATTATCATTATTATTATTACTATTATTATTATTTCTATTATTATTACCCTACTTCATTGCTAAAGATGTTATGAGTGGGTTGAACATAAAATTTACTCCGTTGCAATCAGCTTCCTTCCTACATCCTAGAAGCAGCTGTAGAGACTGTTGGTGCCTCTAAAAAACATTGCGCAAAATGTGAGCTGTTCCCCACGAAGCAATGCATTTCCCAGTGTTTTGATTCAATGACCTCGAAGTTTCATCAAGTTCTTACACAAATTTTGCTGATCAAATCCCAGAGCTCCGATAACTATCGGGACAACCTGTGCTTTTACGCCCCGCATCAGAGAGTGCTTTTACGCCCCGCATTCGGCTGACCTCGACTTCCCAACTCTTGTATTTAAGAGGTTTCTGTACCTTCTTAGTTACGACGTTTTGATTGGACGGCCCAGCCACATCTACAAGTAGCCACGTTTTTTCTCCAAATTGCGGACAACAATATCCGGTTTGTTGGCCGCTATCGTGCGATCAGTTGGTCGGAGAACCAAGTATTGTACACAGACTAACAGACGTCACCGATTATGGTGAGCATTCATACCACTTGGAGCATGTGTTTGAAACTTCGAGGGCGAAACAGATCTGCCAATGGAGGTAACTGTCGTGACTTTTCAAGTATTTGGTCTTTGCTAGAATTGGACAAGCTGAGACGATATGATGAATGGTTTCTCCATGCTCCTGGCAATTCCAAATTTATATTCCTTGGAAATTTTGGAAACCACTTTATCATAAAGTATTTTCAACTCGTGATCTTGGGCAACTATTACAACTACTTCCGATTCTGGCTTCATTCTTCCCCTTTTAAGCAACATATTTTTTTTTATCTTAATTGATCTGCACCTTGTCAATTCTTTTGAGATATTGTCCATGGAGTGGTTTGTCTCCCCACGATTTCTTTAACATGTTTTGTGATTCATTTTTCATTTAAGTAGCATGAGAAGTTCAGTGTCGTATGTTATTCTGCGTGTCTTGTATAGTCTTCTTTGCAATGCTTCTGGCCACACTTACAATGCCTCTGTTTCGCATTCTTCGATCAGATTTAATGGCTTGCCTCATTACAGGGTCATCTTGATGACTAACTACGTACTTTCCCATTCCGACTATTATTACATTGCGCCAGGAGGCTACAATATGTCTGAGATCTCTTCTTCTCTCTTTACGTGACACACGTCTTGTATGTTCATCAGCTCGAGAGTGGGTGACGTCACATTGTAAGCAGTTTCCTGGATTGTCGATCAATGATTCGAATTTCTTGCCCAGTCCAGTACACTAGCCCGAAACTGTATTCGGCTACAGGCACCACCAAAGTATCTATTGCAGATATTTTATTCCTGGAATTCAGAGCGGATTCCAGGACGTCTCTCTTCTATAATACTCCCTGCGAATTTTCTCTTTCATTGTGTTGTTCGGGATGGTCTCACCTTCCTCATTGTCCAAATACTTGTAGGTTTTACCTGGCTCAATTCATTGAACCACAGTGTGCATATCAACTTCAATGATCTCTGACATTGTCATTTTGCCTCTCTTTAAATTTATTTTTGCAGACTCGACAAGACCAAACGTCATGTAGATGTCTTGGTAAAATCATTGATGACAGGCAGCATTTGGGAGAGAATCGCTTCATTCTTAGCAAACACTTTAAGATCACCCATGTAAAACAAATGTGATACTGGTATTTCATCACCATGTAGCCTGTAACCAAAGTCAGTGTGCGGCAGCTGTCTTGATAGTGGAATCAAAGTAATGCAAAACAGGAGAGGGGCTAGCGAATCTCTTAGGCAAATTCCCCTATTAAGATGAATACTTCTTGTTTCTACCACTTCCTTTCCGCTGTGTATTAGTAACCTGGCACCTGTCTTCATACTAGCTTCGCAAAACTCATTAAGACTAGAATGAAGCCAGGGTCTTTAAAATCCAATCCTATGTTACACAGTCAAAAGCCTTCTGATATTCAATCCAAGCCATACTTAAATTACGTTTTCGTTTCCTTTCATCATTCAAGATGACTATTTAGCAGCAAGATTTCTCAAGATTTCTTTATAGCCATATTAACCTTTACGACATCCTTTCTGTTCAACTGGCAACAAATGTTTTCTTCTCTAGGTATTGTACAATTTGTTAGCTATAGCTGCATTTATAACTTTGTACATTACTGGCAGACAAGTGATTGGCCTACAGCTATTCGCTAAAGAACCGTCTCCCGCTTTGGGTAGCAAATAATTGATGCTGCGTGTGAGGCATTCTGAGAGTTCCTTTAGATTTTATAAAATGTTATAAACAGTCTTTCCTAGATGAGAATGTAATACTGTTATTTTCTTAATCCAATAATTCTGGATTTTATCAATCCCGGGGGATTTCCAGTTTCACATGTTCCTAATTGCGTGGAAGAGGTTCTCTTCCGAGAATTAGTAAATATGTTTCACTGTTTCCACAAGTTCATCGGCAGCATCAACTTCAGACGGACGTCAAGTTGTGTCTTGTAGGATCTGCTTTCTTCCCAGATGTGTCCAAAAGGTTACACGTCATCTTTTGAAGAATTCCATTCGGTATTGCCATTCAAATTTTGAGTCAGATTGCAATAGGATCTCTTCACGTCTGTTTCAAACTGATTCTGTACCCGGAAATCTACTCTATGTTTGTAACGTCTAATTCGTTGAGCCCTTGCTTGGATTTTCTCTTTTAGCTTCTCAGCTTCCATTAGCCTTGTTATGACATTTTGAATTTCGAATTTGGTATCAACTTGGAGTATTTTTCGTTGAATTTTAGACGTGTGCGTTGATTTAGAAGATGCACTGTCTAAGAATGATATTTCACGGCGAGTGTTGCTATTCGTTTCATAATTTTTTTCGCCCATAGAGGTACAGAGCTGTTTACTCTGTCTGGCTGCCAACCGTCGAAGTTCTTGGCTGATCCCAAAATTATCTGATTTACCAGATATCCAATTGCATATACGATGGGATTGATTTCAGTAATATGTAGATCTCTATCTTCGGCCTGTACCACCTCATTTACTTAATCACTTTCTTAACTTTAGCATTTTCGTATATTTCTCACGGTGTACGAGATTTGAATGGAAGTAGACGAACTCTATCTCGCGTTGAAGAAGGTTTCGCATCATGTTCTTATTGTGTGATTCATAACCAGATGAAGTTCCACCACTCTGAGTGTCAGCAAGTTGTTCTGCTGTGAATTTTTCCACTGCGAAGTGTGTATCGTCGTTGACTGGCAAGCTTCTTTGAATCTAGGGTAGGTCTCTCATCAGGGTTTCACTCTCACTGTATCTTGTAAACTTCTATTTCCCTGATTTTGAGCCCCCATTTTTCGCCTTTGCGTAGTAAAATCATCGAATCACTTCCTTCAATTTATCCCGGGTCCTTCTCTGACGAAGGCTTCGAGCTACTGCTGGCTCTGGGTCCCTGGGGCTAACATCCGTGGGATAGCCAGACGTTGACAAAATGAAATAAGCTCGTTTTCTGAGCAGGTAGTACCTTGTTAGAACAAGGCACATTCAAATTCATTACATTTCTTGTTCTATCCATTTTGCTCATTGGTTTATGTGAAGTTTCGCAGGAAGCAAATTCGAGTTCACAGATCACACTTAACCAATGGGCTATTTGCTGTCATCCGTTACTGCGCCCCACAGTTGCAACGGGGCACCCTTCCCCCATGGGGATGGGTCCCTCCGATCGCTAGTTGGCATTACGAAATCCTTCGGGGGTTTCATCAGACCTCCGCTGGCTAATTCAAGGTTCGGGCTTTTGATTGTCAATACATTGAACCACATTTAGTTCCTTAGATTTTTCCTTCAAATAAAATGTGTTGTCCATAATTTGTTCTTTCATTAAGGTCATGTACATTTTTTTTGAAAACTTTACTAGTTTAGCAGGTTTTGAGAAAAGCTTGTTTTATTTTTTTTTTAATTGCACATATTGCTCAGAATATTGCGCGAATGCAAGTCAATTTCTTAAAAACGTTTACATGACCTTAATGAAAGAACTCACAATGGAGAACAATTTATTTGAAGGAAACATTTCTATCTTAATTTTTTGTAGTTGTTGTAGGACGCCGCAAAATATTCAAAATTTTGCAATTTTCGAAAATTCAGAGTTAACCGTGAGAAACAGACCTATGCATCCTATAAAGGTGTATTTTACTTTATTCTTACAAGAAATTTAAAGAAAAAGTTTAGAGCCGTTTTTGAGAAAATTTTGAAATTGAATATTTTGAAATCTTTCCAGGAGTTGCAGGAAGACGACGAAAAATATAAATATCTTGCAATTTTCAAATATTTAGAGTTATCAGTGAAACTCGGACATAAAATTTGCAACTTTTTGAGAAAATTTTGAAAAAGTCCCGAGATCTGACGTAAAGTACCCCCAAAAATTAACGAATGATTTTCAAAATCGCAGAGCTTTGACTCAGGCCAGATCGACAGGGGTTTAATCAGTTTGGAAACAATTGTATGCATAGTTTAGGCGCTAGGGTTATTCACCTACACTAGACAGTCGGACGGACATTTTGAAAAAAACACTTTTCCGGTATCAGAGGACCCCAAAACGTGTATTACCGTTGAAATAGCGAAATCTCTTGTTCCATCCTCTTGGCAGCTACCATCTATCGCCGTCTAAGTTACATTTTGAAAACAATTTCTCAATTTTTCGATTCTAACGGTAGACTCGGAATATTACTCTAATAATATTACAGAAGAGTAAAAGCTCCTCATATAAGGAAATTTTTGTTGAAAAAAATTGAGATAATTTTAAGAAAATGGCGTTTAATAGTTACTGAAAATGCGAAATTTAAAGCTCTTTTTCACATAAATATTTTGAGTTGTTGAAAAGCTCCAAACGTTTTGTATGGGCATTGCTAAATGTACTGTTTAATAAGACATAATAAATGTACTGTTTAATAAGACACATTGATTTTGGGATATTTTTTGTTTTTAAAATTGTACAAATATATATTTTTTTAAATATCTCTTACGTCATTAATAAGCCCATTTTGTATCAGTAAAAACTATTGCATTTCTCAGTTAAGGTACTTTAAATTACTAAACAATATTTACTCTTTAGTTTCTAAAAATAAGTAAACAGGTGAAAAAGCGAGGTGTTTATAGGGGTTTGTGGCACCCTTAAACCGATTTTAAATACCATTTCATTGAAGCAAATGTTCTTACATTAAAAGCGAAAATTGCTTTACTAAGCCACTGAAATCTATTTTTTTTTTCGATTGAGCCTAATAGAATAAATAAGTAAATGTATCTTAAGTGGCATGTGAATCTTCGTGCTCACGAAAACCTACGTGTAACATATGTGTTGTTGAGAAATGCCATACTTGGTGAATTGATTGTCTAAAATTCTGTGGGTACAATCAGCATTATATGGTGTATTGAAGACAATCAAAAGATGATTGATTCCAGTCATTAATAGTCATATGTATTAGATCTGATTTATTTGATTAATTGATATCAATATATTTTTCTATGTTTTCAGAGCTCTGGATCCGCGAGCCAGAGGAATTCCCATTCACAAGCTGGAGATGGTTTACCCACAGCACGTCGAATGCATCAACCGTACAGCACCGACTTGCAGTACTTGAATCGGGATAATTGGCCTTTTGAAAGCAAAAATCAGTTCGAATCGCCTGACTCCGGCCTCTTTACTTCGGATGTAGGCCCTCACGATTATATTCCATCCTCACACAAGGGACAGAATCCTGCTCGCGTGTCAGATCACGTCGTTCATTCGCATTACTCATCAGTCCGACAACAGCCTGAAGTTCTTGTCAGGCCCGAGACCAAACCTCCCCACGAAGAGACTTTCGCCCAGCGAGACGTTATAGAAAATAATGGGCCAACACAGAAAACCAAAATTTATAATTCCGCTCCTAATAGAGAGGAGATAATTGATTCAAGCGTAACTACGGTTCCGAAAGAGAAACATCCACGCCAGTTTCAGGACGAAAAATTTAAAGATCCTCCAATAAATAAAAAACCTACTAAATATTCGTCGCCGTTCAATTACAATGACGATGTTAGTGATGATAATGATTCTGACTACTATACGAATGGACCTTCCGATCGCGAAGAATATTCCCCACCCGACAGTCAAATTCATCAGGAAAAACAATTCATTGGTCTATCAACGACTGAAGTTCCTTCTCGGCATTCCACGTTCGGGCTTGAACATATTCAGAGACCGACGAACACGCCACCCATTTTTAGCTCCCTGAGACCGACTTACGAGTACGTTGAAAATAATTACTCGCCCTCTGAACGACCGCATGCAGAGAACGGAGAGCGGTCAAGCGACGGTTTACCGATGTGGTCGCAACTCCCTGCGCCAGCCCGCCCAGCATCGTCACCCGCGCCTCCGCCCCCCTCGCCGGCGCCCTCACGGCCACCCGCGCGCTCCTCGGGCGCGGGGCAGTGCCCCGCTGAGGCGACCGGCGCCTTTCCCTACCCGCCGGACTGCAGGCGCTTCGTCAACTGCTGGCGCGGGCGCGGCTTCGTGCAGGCGTGCGCGCCGGGCACGCTCTTCAACGCGGAGACACGCGAGTGCGACCACCCGCACAAGGTGCACTGCGAGGGCGGGGCGCCGCTGTCGGACTACCCCCCGGAGGCCGACCTGCCGCAGGCGGCCTCGGAGCCCGCGCGCGCCGGCCGCCGCCTGCCCGCCTTCCAGCAGCCTCAGTCGCAGCTCCCGCCTCCCCCGCCCGCGACGGCGCTGCCCCCGGCGCAGCCCCGATGCCCCGGGCGCGCCTTCAGCGGCCTCGCGCCGCACCCCACCGACTGCCGAAAGTTCCTCAACTGCTGGAACGGCGCGCCCTTCGTGCAGGAGTGCGGCCCGGGCACAGTGTTCAACCCTCGAATATTGGTGTGCGACTTTCCGTACAGAGTGAAATGCAACCAAACAGGTTCGTAAACTTAAATGATTGTAACTTAATTGTGAATGAAGTTTTATGGGGTATTTTAGCACAAAAAATAGTGCTCTTTTATTACTATTGACGATATTAATTATCTAAAACAGATTATCCCTAATTTCTCCTTCCTTTTCATAAATACATTTTAATCTTAAAATAACGTACTCATAATAACCTTGCACCTTCAGCTATATTTTGAAATTTTCGGAGTTGATTTAGCCATGTTTTATACTGAGCAAAGATCTGAAGTGAACATTCAGCTTAAAACAAGTATACGTCCCACCCACTTGCGTTCTTGAATGCCATGAATTATTTGTGGACTTTAAATTACTTTCCCCACAGTTTATGTAGTACAGGATTTGAATTTGCAGTCGAATCGAAGTCAATGCGAAAAAAAGTAGTGATGAGAATTAGTGATGTTACTTCTTTTCATAGGTTCTCACGATAACTCGTCAAAAAGAACCAATCGAGGGCAACCTCCAGAACAACAAACGCCCTCAACAAACGAACAAGTTTCAACTCTACGAAACCATCTTCCAGCAATAACAACCCCAACGACTCTTCCAACAACTCGAACGAACTTCTTATACAGAGTTACGACTCCCGGAACTTTTCACACAACGGAACAAACTATTCTCGTTCCGACCACCTATCGCCAAAGAATTCCATTGCCAAACAACCCGACGTCAACTTATGAACCGACCAACCGGCCCTCTGCGCCACGGGGGACGACGATGTCGGCAGCCACGTCTCCGTCGCCGCCGGCGCCGCCGGCGCGAAGGCCGCACGCCCCAGCGGAGGCCCCGACGCCCTCCACGGCGCCCTCCACGGCGCCCTCCACGGCGCCGTCCGCACCCCCCACGGGGCAGGCGCTGCGGCTGCGAGGGGGCCCCTCCCCCTGGGAAGGCTTCGTGGAGGTGGCCGGCGCCGACGGCGGCTGGGGGCTCATTTGCGACGCAGCAGGCCAGTGGAATCTCAGCGAAGCGGCCGTGGCGTGTCGACAGCTGGGCTTTCACAGGTGTGGTGGTTCAGGATTCGGGGTCATTTCAAACGATAAAAATGAAATATTTAGAAGCGTTGTCTTGGCCAACTTTATAATTTAATACAAGAGCAGCTTTTGATGGCTATCCATCATCACTGATGCAAAAACGTATAAAATATAAATCATTAAGTTATGAACTAATAATAGGTAAATAAAAATTTAAGAAAGAGAAATCAACATAATATAACAAATGACAGAAAGAGAGCAAATGGGAAGTAGAGTGGTAAATCATTTATTCCTACAGTAATTTAGTAAATATATGCAAGAAATTAATAAATGAAAATGAAAACATGTATAATTTAGCAATAAGAAAATTAAATGCAAGTTGAACCGTTTCTTACCTGCTGTTCGGAAGAGAGAAAATAACTTAATGTATTGTTTTATATGTCATAGTGTGTGGTAGAGCTACAACAATGGAAATTCACTGTACACATTTAAAGATAATTTTAATTCTGGCATTAAATTAGGTTCGGAGCTAACAGGAGGATGCAATAGTAAGCTGATAATAGAAAGTTTTGTTTCATTTTGATCTATTTATTTTTACTGTGAAACAGACGTACAGGTGCTACAACTCTAGTCTCTGTTTGAAAGTCCTAGGGTAAGCAGAATTCAATTTGGCAAGACATCATTATAAAATGTTTTGCATAACTTCTTGGGACTGCATTTCTGTCTGTGAAAAAAGCAAGTTTTCCGCATGAATGCTGTTCAAATTCACTTACGATTAGAGTTCACTAAATTGTTCGTGCTCCTTTAACTTCTCTAAGTGTGAAGGTATCATGCAGCAAAATATTACTCAGATTTTCAAACATGTATTTTGCTCTCACCCTGCCTCCAAATATTGAAAAAACTATTGGAACTACATACTTGTACGGACGTCAACAGGATACAAGCAGTCCTACCGTTATTGTCTCTACTGCAATTTACACATTTTGGAATCATACTAAAAGCCATATTTTGGTTGGTAAATAGAATATATCTACAATAGCACGTACTTTATCGCATAATTTGAAACCTTTGCAATTTACGAAAATTCAGAAAGTTCAAGGAAGATGAGATGTGTGCCATTTTGTTAAGTATCATTTTATCTCTCTGGAGAAAAAATTAGGAGGCGGGCTAGGAGCTACTATTATCCTCACGTCGTCATCATGGTAACAAGAGCGAGTTTGATAAAATTTTTGGAAGTTTGGGAAAGGGCCTACTACAAACAGGGGGTAAGGACAATTGAATCGTTTATTTCAGAAACTCGTCAAACGCCAAATTTCCCAGTTCGAGAAAACTGAGGATGTCTCCCAATTTTTCTGAATTCAAAATATTATTATTTATTAAAGCAGTTGTATGAATAAAGCAGTTGTATGAAATAAATGAATATTCTTCATATAAATATGCACTGACCGATGTGTCTATCCTCTTGGAGAAATAACCCGCCGCTAATACGTGTTTTAGATTTTGGCGTTTGACGGGTTTCTGAAATAAACGATTCAATTGCACAACGCCCGGGTTATACAAGCACTGCAGTTGCAGGTTTGTACGAGGTGAGTCTTTGCCGCGTCCGGAGCCAATGAATTGTTCGCCGCTTGCGCAGGGGGGCGGAGGCGGCGTGGCAAGGCGGCGCGGCCGCCGACGCCCGGGTGGCCTGGGACGCCGTGCAGTGCTCGGGCGGGGAGGCGGCGCTGGGGCGCTGCTGGGTGACGCCCGCGCGCGGCCGCTGCGACCCCTCGAGCCAAGCGGCCGTCGTGCGCTGCGTGCGCAACCACGCCTCGCTCTGCCGCCCCGGCGAGTTGAACCACGCGGGCCGCTGCTTCGCCGCGCTCCCGCCGGCCGCGCTGTCGGCGGCCGACGCGCGCGCGCGCTGCGCCTCTCGCGGAGCGCGACTCGTCGAAATCTTATCGCAGGTAGACAACGGGAGCCTCAGGCAGTGGCCCCGGGTAAAAGAGCGCCTATTTTTATTATTTAAGGTATTGACACTGCCGGTGTTTGCTCTACACTTTTATAAAGGGGGCTCGGACAAACGTTTCGCGGGCTGGCCCACACCCATTCCGTTAAGGCCCATTCACATGCAAACATAAACATAAACATAAGCATGGCGTTAATATAAAACTTAGGACTACGTTCATAAGCGGACTCATTCACAATGCGTTCGCATAAGCATAACACGTAAAACGTTAACTTAAAATCTTGCAAGCTTCGAGCTTCTGTGCTTATGCTTAAGTAAGACATAAGAAATGAACCAGTCACAGAACGGTAAATCAAAATCGAGAATCGAAATCGGTGTGAAGTCGATAGAAGAACTAACGTCATATGGGTCATGGGCACAGTCGATACCTTGAAATCGACTCTCACATCCAACAAATAGTAAACCAGAATGTCTCACAGCCAATAGAAACTCTTATTTTGCTTACGTTTATGTTAGACATTGTGAATACTTCAGTCTATCACTTATGTTAATGTTTATGACTATGCGCTATGCTTAAGTTTACGTTTGCATAGTGAATGGTCCTTTACGCTACTGGCTTCTCTATTGAACATTCTAATGAGCCTTAACCGTCGGTGTCGTTTGCGGGGTTAGGAAATGCACTTCTCCTCATATGTTATTTGTATTGAAACTACACATACTGGTTGGATTACTACAAATTTGCGAATTCTATTTTCTCATAAAGTAATAGAATTTTCTTTCGAGTTATTAATATCTCTATAATACTGGAGTAATACTTGTTTAAATGACATTTCTAATAGTCACATCCACAAATGTATGGTGTGATGTTCTACTGTATTCTTAGAGTTTTGAAATTAATCACTATCAATATCGCAATGAGAAGTGAGTGATAATTACTTGAATTTGTTTGTATAATAAAAAGGGGTTGATATTTTCTACTTATGTTTTATAGTATAAAACTCTGAAAGAATGTGTTTTAAAAATAAAGTTAAATTTATCCACATTTCCAAGAGAATTTTAATGGATTTGAAAGAAACTTTCGGGGGCATTTTTCAAATGATTGAATTATCCTGTATAGTTTAGGAAAATAAAGACCTTCTTTGAGAGTACCTGAGACCTGAGAGTCATGATTGGTATTAAGAGATATAGGTATTATGAGGGCGTAGTCCGCAACTTTTAGTTAAGAAATTTACGATACGAAATTCACTGAGGGGGATATGGATTAATAAAATATAAGATAGATTTATTATTTCTGCATGTAGGTTTATACAACCTGGTGGCAGAACACTACAATTAACTAATTACAATTAGGAATATTAATGCAATGTAATTTTAAATCATTTTAAGACAATAATATCAATAATAATAATAATAATAACAATAATAATAATATGATAACAATAAAGACAATAATAACAATAGTAGCATTAACTCTACATTTTATGACTGTCCTGCACCGATATTTTAACTAATAAATACACTTTTTAAATATACTGTACTTCACTTCACTGCAGTTGCACTTCACTTCTCTTTCTACTTCTCTGTTTCACTACACTTCACAACACGTCACGACACTCCAATTCAACTACTACTTAAAATATAATTATATATTTAATAAAGCAATACATTTAATAGTAATTATCACAATAATAACAATAATAATAAAATAATAACTATTTTAATAAGCCTAACTTACTAATTAATAAGTTTTACAAATGTCCTTAGTTAATATACTTGTACATCTTTGTACACGTGCAGAAAAAGGGTTCCATGGCTGTCGCGGGCAACATATTCCAGTCTGTAATTGTTCTATTTGTGAAGGAATATTTTCCAACATTTGTTCTCTGTGTTCTGACTGAATTTTGGGCTTGAGATCCGCTGTACTAAAATAAGTGGATCTATCGAATATCTTTCCAAGCTGAATAACCGGCATACGCTTTGTACAGGGCACAGAGTCTTGCCTGAACCCTCCTGATTTCTAAATGACCCCCATTCCACTTTCTTGTTATTGCTGCGGAAAGTAAGTTTACACGCTCTTCTCTGAACTCTATAAAAATATTCCTTTTGTAAATTTCTAAAACGTCCCAGCAAATCGCCCAGTTTTCCATTAATGGACGAACCAGAGATAAGTAATCAAATTCTCTGGCTTACATACAATCTTTTTTAGTATCCGCATAGTAAAATGCAAAGACCTCCAGACTTTCCCTACGACAAAGTTTACCTGATTTTCCCAACTCGATTTTCAATCAAACTCATTTGCTATTCCCAGGTGTTTACAAGATAAGACTCTTGGAGTATTTTCATTGTCTAAACTGTATTGAGGTTCACTGTATTTGCGGCCCCTACCGAACGTGATTGTTTTGTTTTTCGAACTATTTATTGTCATGCTATTTTTTTCCCGCCCAGAAATGTAGTTTATATTGATCACCGTGCAAAATATCCTCGTCTACTTTTGATTGAATAACTCTGTATATTATACAATAATCTGCTAATAGTCGTACTTTAGAAAATAAATTGTCTGGCAGGTCATTCACAAACACGAGAAGAGGTCGATGTATAATAGGAAAAACGATAGATTCTTATCTACGAAGAGAAGGGGAAAATAAGAGTGCGGAGAGAAGGAGAAAGGGAAAGAGGAAAAGTGAGCGAGAGAGGTGGAGAGCGAAAGAGGGGGAGAGCGAGCGAGGGCGAGAGCGAGAGAGCGGAGAGCGGGAGGGCGAGAGCGAGAGAGCGGAGAGCGGAGAGCGGGAGGGCGAGGGCGAGGGCGAGGGCGAGGGCGAGGGCGAGAGAGAGAGAGAGAGAGAGAGAGAGAGAGAGAGAGAGAGAGAGAGAGAAAGAGAGAGAGAGAGGAGAGAGAATCTTTCTGAAGCACGACGGCTGAGAGGACGTCGCCATAAAAAGAGTTCGCCAAGAAAGATTCTGCGGGTATCGAAACCCAACGTCTAAAAGTCAAAGATTACTGGATGATAATTGTGGGGACAAAAGTGAATGGACGGATGGCGTCTATCTCGTACTTCGAATTTTAAAGTGTTTTGCCTGTTAAACAGACCATTCTAAATAAATATTTTAGTTTCATTTTCTAGCAAGTTCATAAAAAATAGTCAAACAAAATATATGTTACAGAAACTCGTCGGAGAACCCTGTGACCTGCGTACCTTTAAAAACACGTAAATTCCATTTGTCGCAGATGTGTTTACTTTATAATGAGTCTGGGTGAAAAATAATTTGAGAAACCTGAATTTAAAGACCTTATGGAGTTCATCAATAACTTCTGCATATCTGCGGAGTTTAGAAAATAGTAAATTCCAAAAAGTTTGTAAAAATAAAATTAAAAAACTTGTGTTTAATTTTTATTAAATATTTGTAATATTTTCCTAACTACTAAGTTGTAATAATAACATTAATAATAATAACAACAATACTAATAACAATAACAACAATTACATAACGACACTGCCCACTAAGACAGCTGCTTTTATCCTGACTTCCTGTTAATAAGTAGTATCATGAATAATTATGTTTTGTTTTCCCCTGTAAAATATGTTTATACGGAATTACTTGTGTTCCAAAGCAAAATTACAAAACGACATTCATCTAGATTTACTGCTCGTTACTTTCGATGAATGTGTTCAATATAGAAGAATATAATATCAGTTATAATGTAAGAAAATCATCAGAATCAAATGTAATCAATACGTAATAATACGAATTACGTAATCAATAATGATCATAGAATCAAAAACGTAATCATAATCATAGGAACTAGTGTTTTTACATTTTACCTCTGAGGCATTACCAACAATTAATCGTATAAACCTTTTATGAACAAAAGATAACGTTAAATAGAAGATTGAAATCATCATATAATTTGTAACTAGTTTTGATTGTCAAATGGGTTTTAAAATGTTATTACAAATATGAAATTACATGTAATGTGACATTTTCTAAATAAACAAACAATTGTTTCCCAAATCTCCCTTATTCTTCTTTTAAACCGATGTGTAGAGAGTAAAGCCACACGAGAGCATGTGATCCTCCAGCGGCGCCCTGCGCTGTTGCAGGAGGAGAGCGACGCCGTGTCGGAGTGGCTGGTGGTGATGCATCCGCAGGTGCAGAGGGTGTTAACCGCAGGCATCCGTCGCTCTTCCGGCGACGCCTGGCACTGGCACGGCTCGGGGGAGCTGTTCGCTTTCCACAAGTGGTGGCCAGGTGAGAGACCCTTGCTCCAAGAATTGGAACGATTACTTCACGTTGGACAATGTATACTTACGTTGCACCAAATGTCCCAATTTGTCGTGTGCGCTTCAATTGTCCTAGATTTTAGTCCGAATGCAAGCGTTTCCTAGATTCCACGTGACAGAAGAGAGCAGGAGACGTATTCGCACGTCCCTTTGCATTTGATTCTGACGAGAAAACTTCTAATTACATACTTGTCGGTAACAAGTATATTCAAGACGGTACTTAAAAATGATATCTACTCTTTATTTAATGTTATAATAAAGAACGCAACAGAACAGTTATTTTTATAGGAGCGATAAACATGACATTTTATTTTGCGAGAGGGAAAAGTTGCGGCACGCGACCAATTGGCCGAGTGGCGCAATGGTACCTGCCGTTGGACTCGCGAGTAGGAACCTTCCCTACTCGCAAAATAAAATGTCACTTTTACCACATGTGACATACTCTAGTTTTTAGATAGCCTTACAGCCATCCGTTTTCAAGTATGAAAATCAATTGGATACAACGATACATTATGGTACGTAGTAGCTGATGCAGTCAGGCGAAAGTATTTTGTTTTCTTTGTTGCATTCATAGTTTTACCTGAACATTTGAGCATCATCTCACATTTAGCACTCGTGCTAAAATTGAACTTTTGGAACGCAGTGCAAGCCTTAAATATAATCGCTTATTCTGGTGGCTGCCTAAAAATTGTTTTTGTGTGGAACTTTTACATTTTCTGTATCTTATCCTGGCCATTAGTATGATATTATCTGCCATGATCGATGACGTAATCAAGTGTGAATGATAATTATCAAGAACAAAGGCGTCGTGCTGTCTTCGTCGTCTTATTGTAAAAATGTCACGGAGTGTTAACCTACAGATAGAGGCTGAGAAAGATTAAAACAAATGAGAAGTATATTAATCAATATCATTTTAATGATTTTCTTGCCAAGTCCCTAACAGATCTTCATTTAATTTTAGATTTCCGTGTTTACTATTTTCTGAGAGACTAGAAAGTTTCGTTTATTTCCATGTACCGATATGAGTTTAAGTATGATGTTGATATGTTCTATTCGTTGTTAGAGAACCGAATATGACTCCAAATGCCACTACAGTCGCCAATCGCGTTACCTTGTAAATTCGATTTCACCAAAAAGGCCATTTTGTTGTACAATTAAAAAGAGCGTGGAGTCCCCCGCCCTCTGCAAATCACATGCCACGGGTAAGAGCATCGAATGAAATATTGTTCTGCATGAGAAATGCTTTTATAGCTTTCAGTAAAAAAAAGATCAGATATCGCATGTTCTCGGTGGTGCGTTCGTGCACCAGGCATATTTTTGTAACTAAAAATTATAAACAAAAAATAGTGTTATAAATATTCACAGTAGACGTATGTAAACATGTTTTCCCAATATCAACAATTTTCTTGACAAAAAATGTTCTGAGCATTAATGAGTTAAACAAAAAAATGTCATGTAATTCAATATCACCTAAAACATAGAAAATTGGTCACAGTTATAGAAAAAACAACTCAATTGTATTAAATCAATAGGTAAAATATTTACTTCAAGGTATCCTATCTTTCCTCGGTGTCTACTAAATTAATTTCATCCAAAGTAAATGAAGCTTATAGACGATGGCTATTTTAGTCCTATTCTCAATCACATTTCTCTTTCAATAACTATATACAAATCTATTCTTCGCTCAATGTTAACTTACGCACGCCTCTG
The DNA here is from genome assembly GCA_038098605.1 of Gryllus longicercus. Classification (NCBI taxonomy): domain Eukaryota; kingdom Metazoa; phylum Arthropoda; class Insecta; order Orthoptera; family Gryllidae; genus Gryllus; species Gryllus longicercus. Next base: position 946,530 of record JAZDUA010000199.1, on the reverse strand, counting down.
TATGGATTTCAGTTGCTCTGATCATATTAAACAAATTTCAAATGTTTCAAAACAATTTTTTAAGTATAACTGTAATTCTCCCCCTGATTTGTTAGCAATAAGACACTTCACAACGTCATTGCAAAATAACCAATTACTTTCTTTATTTCGAAACTGCCACATAATTTCTACAATAATTTAAGTCATGAACAAGGGACAGCCACTTGCGAAATAGGAACTGATCGCCCCCCACTCTCCCACCTAAGAATCTCACTCTCATTTCGTATTTTTCTCGATATCTCTGTGACATTAGATAAAGATAGAATGTTTCTGACATTTACTTATCTCACCTATCGTATTCTTTTATAAACCCCTGTCATTATCTTCAAACTATACTTCCACATTATCATTTGGTTGAAGGTTTCAGCCAATGAAATTACTATCAGGGAGGTGACAACATTATCCCTCCCACACTTTGCTGATACAAAATTACTCGGCCAATCAACTGAAGAGTCTCACGGTTCTGTCGTTGTGGAGTGACTCATTTGCCATGTCTGAGGTTTTCTACGCCGCAGTCGGTTTATCTGAGGGCCCTCGCGGAGCAGCTGGTTGCGCGCGGGTGCGACCGCCGCGATGCTGACGATGCGACGCTACCGAGCGCACATCCGCCGCCTGCACGCGCCACGGACGGGGTTTGCCTCAGCGGCCGGGGACTTCATGCGAATAAACGCATCTCTCGTCGGAAATATCTCCGATAATTCTACGTACGTTTGAAGTACTAGTTAACGAACAATACGTTGGCTGGTGGGTGATTGTCAGAGAAATTTCATTTTTGAAACGTTTCCAGAAGGAAATCCTAAGCACATCAAGGGGTAATAACAATAAAAACGTACAAAATTAGAATTTTTAACAATATATTACATTTTTCGAAAAACGGACTTAAGATTTACGTTATTGTAACGTATTACTCCATTAGTTCGATGAATAAACGAACATAATATCGTCTGTGGCACAATTCTAACTGTACATTGCGGAAGTGTTGTCCTTCAGAAAACGTTCTGTAGTCAGATATCATCCTATCCCGGATACGACGTTGCGTAGTAGGAGGGAACGGAAGCTTTCAAGCGCCACAATCTTTCGAGCTGGTATCAAATGTGGCTATTTTATTTAAAGGATTCCATCCCTCCTTGAGTTCACCAATAGAATTTAATTTTTTGCGCTGAAAAGTATAGGAAGTTGACTACATAAGCATCGTTTTACATAAAAAATAATGAAAGAAAATATTTACACTGCTCATTGTTCTTAAAACTATTATCATAGGAACATGGACTAAACGTTATTTAAAAAATGAAATCCTGTTGGTTATTTTATTCATTGACGCACGTTCACGTTGATTTAGTACAGTTTTCCGAGTTCAACGTAGTTCACCTATCTCTATTCCTCCAAATGCTCCCTTAAATGAACCCACACATTATTATTATTATTATTATTATTATTATTATTATTATTATTATTATTATTATTATTATTATTATTATTATTATTATTATTATTCTAGAAGGTCATTAATTGCCATTTCCCCTCCCTATTCCTTCATTTCAGTTATATTTTTCCTAATTACTTTCTTGTTAATCTTTTACATAATTTTATAGCGAGCATTACTTTAATTGAAGCGACCTCACTTCACACTGACACACTCACTCCACAGTTGCCCATTCTAACTTCTTCTCAATACACATTGGAAAATGACAATCAAGACAAACTGCTATAACCGGCAAAAGTGGCTCAGGACATCAACAGATGTCACTGTACTGCTTCTGACTCTCAGTCAGCTCTCAGGCCATAGGGTCCCAGTCCCGGTGGTCGCAGGAGTTTCGACACTAGCTAGACAGCTAGGTCGAATTCAGCCGCTGTATGGAGGGAAATTCTAGAGGCCGACTGCTCTGGTAGGTAGTATTCCGTGGTTTTTCCGATCGGCACCAGGCGAATGCCTGAGCAGTACTCTAACAAACGGGCCACAGACCGCGCGCGATCTTTCCTTCCTCTTCATTGTCCTAACCTCGCCCCTTTCTTACACACAGCCTCACATGCACTACACTATCACACTTGTCAGAGAGTGTATAGAGTAGAGAGTATATAACACGCATGGTTATGGTTCGAAGACGAGTCGGGAGCGTAGAGCTTATCCCGGCTGAGGTGGTGCCCCGCTGGTGGGAGATACCTGGTTGGGGAAAATCCCCACAAGCTACATAGGTCGACGCCGGATCTCGCCAGCCAGCGGGGCAAGATCATCACCACTTCCCGCAATGAAGACATGACACATTTACGGGACTAATGACCTTATCAGTTGACGCGTCGGAATCACTAAATAAATCAATCAAATAATCGACAAACTGTTGTAGAGAACTATATTCTAGGATTATGCTCTATTCTAGCGTTTTGTTTCATTTTGTATTTTGTAATAATTTTGATGATCAATCGAAACAATCTGACTTTTCTAACTTAGTCGGATTTCCTGCAAAGGAAATTTCGAATTTCCGAGAAACTGTAGTATGACTTGTACAATGCTTGGAAATATGTCATTCACTTTTGTGTTCTAGCGATTCTCAGTGTTAGGCCATGTTTCTCTGAAACGTGTATTTTGCTGCTCTTCTTTGAATTATATTTAAAGTATGATTTTATATGGATCTCGACAACCATTTCCGTGTTCTCTTTCTTTGATATTTCTTGCTGATTAATTTTGTGAATAACGTTCCAAGTACATTTCAAAACAAAAAGGCAGTAGGAAACGCTTTATTTGGCAACGAGGGTTGGTTACCCCCGCCTGCGGCCGCAGGGTGGCTGGGCGAGCCATTTGCGGACGTGGACCCCGAGGACGGCGCCGAGGGCGAGCTGTGCGTGGTGGCGTCGCGCCGCTTCCGGTGCCCCGGGGCGGCGGCGGCGGCGGCGGCGGCGGCGTCAGCTGCGCCCGACGGCCGCGACCCGCTCTGCGACGCAGATTACTTCTTCTGGCACGCGGAGCGCTGCGAGCGCGTGCGCGCCGCGCCCCTGTGCCAGCGCCCGCACGACGACGTAGGTGAGTTCTGCTGACGTCACACGCGCAGCGACGACGTCACGGGCGCGAGATATGCAAGCGGTCGCCCTGATCGCGCTACGCGCACTCGGGCTATAAATACCCGCTCCTTTTCCCCCTTCCGAACCTCGTTTGTGCCCTTGCCGAAGCCGTTTCGCTGTCGGGTAGTTATTTCAGTTTACGTTGTGCCTGGTAATACCTAGTCATCGCCGCGTGACAGGTTCTCCCGAGCCGCGTTTTGTGGTTCATGCTGACGACAAGGCCCTGCATTCTTTCTTGACTTCACGCAATAGTGCGCAGAAAAGTAAAATTAAGGAAAAGATTAAACTTGTCGATTGCCGAGAACATTTTAACCCCTTCTCTCGAACAATGTCGCTTGCTTTCAAATAAAATTAATAGTACACGAATTTATTTGAATGTATTGGAAAACAGCATTAAAATATTCCGTATACCCGTAGTTCACACGCGCCTCATGAGAAAGACACCGTTTTACTTGTGTAGTTTCTGCAATACTTAATTTTCGATAAGAGTCGACTCACAGGCGTCCAACAGCAGTTCAAAATGTTGAGTTTTAGTTTGCTGAGGGTTAGCGTATACTTGCCGTGATAACTTTCAATTTTTGTAAAGAATATAGTGAATAATGAACTAATACTGGCCAAATATTTATTTTATTTTCTAATAACACTGTTCTCATTTTTGTTTCTAATTATTTAAAGCACCTTTATTAACCATCGCATTCATTTGGAATTGTATATTTCTCTAATCACTGAAAGAAATCATACTTCAGAAACTAATTGAGAAGGAACTAATGTGAAAATAATTAGACTCGCTTTGGACCTTTTGTAACTACGAGTATTAAACACAAAATTTATTTCTGGAATGCAATCCACAAATATGGGATGGAGGACACTAAATATTGTATTTTGGAAAAGAATTGTTTTCTATTGCTTATATTCATTTACAGATATTGTTTGTCTTGTAGAAAATATTTCATGGAATTAAGTCTGATGGAGAATTAAATTACCCTTTCTTTTCGAATGCAACACCTATGGTTTATCAGGATTTAAGAGAAGATAGAGTCTGTTTTACTGATCTTACAAGAACAAAGAAATTATTATAATAAATTTCAAGTTTTATTTAAGCCTACGAATAGATGTTGTCAAATTGCAATCAGAATTGTTCTACGAAGCATTTTCTTCAGGTGTGAAAAAACTCGATTCAGAACTAAGGACAAAGAGCAATTTGGGATGCGTAAGCCACATTTATAGGGGCGCTTCCGAATTTGAGGACGACCTTAAAAACTTCATGCAACGTAAATTCAGTCAAAACTGATTGTAACGTCCATGAAGGACCCGACCTTTTCGGTGGTTTTAACGGATTGTTTTTACAAGTTAACTACATATTGCAACATTCGCACACACATAAGTCAAATATATGTTAGAAGTTGAGAAGAATGAAGTCCAAATAATAATTAGTTAAAAACAATTATTAAAAATAATATTTAGTTAAAATTAAAAATCTTGCATGTGTGTACAGCGACACAATTTAATATTTGGCCACTTCCTCTTCTCAAATATTTTATATTATAACATCTAAATTGGAGAATACATTTTGTACAAAGGTTAGTAGAAAATTTGTCAGCTTTACGTAATGTAGTAAATTAAATATATTCTGAAAATAAATATTATATTCAGTAATACAATAAATAAAAACTTCACTAATGCAAAATTAACATTCGTCCACCAAATTAAACACAACAAAATTAAATATTTGTTTGTCCTTAGTATTCCTTCGTATTACTTGTCCTAGATCAGGCTTGTAAAGGTCGCGGGCAAGGCAACAAGGTTACTAGAGATCGCAGGCACTGCGTCCATAACAACTGGCGCGAGATTTAAAAGCAGGGGTTGTACAAATTTCTCCGAGTGGCGGTACGTCCCTAAATCCCTGGCCCACGACAGTCTTTGCGAGAAGTTTCTTGACAGTTATGGTCACAAATTTAGCTATATTAATTCCCATTTTGTTTTTAAATCAAAGAAATTATCCGTTAAAATGAAATAATATATCAGTCAGAGTCTCAACTGAGAGGAAAATTAAACATTTTGAATCTAAAGTATCTTTATTTTGTAATCGTGTTTATTTAAGAGTGATATAATAGCATTGACTTATGTTTAGGTTAGGAAGTTTAATCAATCAACATTTTTGTGTGTTAAAAAATGCTGTCAGTCCGTAAGCTAGAATTGTTAACTTATAGAGACTTGTTAATTTATTTCATACTACTGCTAAATACAATAATTAACTGAATGATTTATAAACACAAAGCCAAATGAAAACAAGGAAATAATTTGTCATTCAAACATATTCCTGCCCCTGGGCAAAAATGTTTATACAATGCGGAATTTAAAAAGAAAATAAACATAAAATAAAACGAATAAATAATAAAGAATAACAGTTCACACAATTCAATCTTAGATTGCTTGAAAGAACAACTCTGGTAAACATATTTTCGTATGAAGCCACTATTCCCCACCTCGCACTGCTTTAGCTTCACCCCTTTGGAGGAGAATTGAGAGCGGAGTAAGGGGCAGTTGCCCGTGCTCGTAGGAGCGCCGGGCTTCCTAGGTGGGCAAGTAGCTCGCGCGGGTGAGGTTTGACGTGCCTGTTCTTGATGCTTTGACATGTTGAAAACTACTTTCTTGAGGTACTTAGGTCCATTTTCGCCCATTCTTGACTCCTCGTTTTGAGTCCTTTTTTTGAAGTAACTGATGTTTCTCAAATTTTCTTATTGAGTTCGTTTCAAAAATACTCAATGGGATTCAAGCCTGGTGACTGTGTGTGTGTGTGTGGGGGGGGGGTGTCTCCAACACCTTTTGGCATTTGTACAATAGTGACTTCCTCACAATATACGCCTTACGGTTGGGATCGTTATCTCGGTAACATTTAAAAGCGCTGCGAATGCCTAGTTTATCAGCACTTCTGTGCAAGTTGTTCTTAAGTATTTCAATATACTTTTCTTTGTTCTTGTGTCCTCAACGAAGGTCATGTGTCCCACTCCTGATGCGGAAATGCACCCTCAGACTATTTCACCATGTTTCACTGTAGCTAGCATATTTTTCTTTTGAAGCTCTAAATTTGGCTTCCGCCACACTCCAACTCTGCCACCAGATTCGAACAAGTTAAATTTACTTTCATCAACAAATATAAAGTTCTACAACCATTCACATTTTACTTTCCCGTATACGAGTGGTATATGAGTAATATACGTAGTATAGGAAAAGTTATGTAATGCTGCGGAAAATCGATTTCGAGATAGATTTTCGGGTCCTATGATGGGAAAAAGGGAGTTTCTTTTCCAAATGTCTGTGAACACCAGTAGCGGCGAAAACACACGAGCAATTTTTTACAAACTGAATAAAGCCCTCTCGATCTGGCCTGAGTCAAAGCTCTGCGATTTTGAAAATATTTAGTGTTTGGGGGGTACTTTACATGAAGGACCCCGGACATTTTCAATTTTTTTTCTCAAAAGCGGCTTCAATGTCTTATAAGAATAGAGTAAAATACACTTATAAAGGTGGCAGAGATCTGATTTTCATAGCTATCTCTGAATTTTCGAAAATGTAAAAATTTTGATTTTTTCGGGCGTCTTGATACAACTACAAAATTGAAGAGAGATTCGTCCTATAAGAATTTTTTTCTCCTTAGTTATTTCTTTCATGAAGGTCTTGTACATGTTTTTGGAAATTTTACTAGTTTTCGCGCAATATTGCGTGCAATATTTGCAATTTAAAGTTCTCTTTATAACTCTGGATTTCAACAGTTTCTTTCCAAATTTACGCACGTTTCCTCTGCGCAATTGCGAAAAGCTCTGGTGTCCGAATATAAAATTGGAGTATTTCCGCGGTAGTTCACACGAATAATTCAGTTACAGTAATTTTGAATTCATACGTCTGACATTCGGAGATATTTCAGATATCATCAAGCATACTAGTGCCATTTTTTCACTTTGTACGATTTTCGAGTACCGGAGTACTGATTTATGAGTGATGAATCATTAAAGAAACGAAAAACAGCCGGCGGCCGAATATTAAATTGTAAGACTGTGAATATATTTGGAATTTTGTATCGATGGTCCAGCAACTTTACCAGCTAGTTAACGGTGTCCTCTTTGCCTGAGTTTAATTTAATTCACACGCTTTTTTTTTTTTGGGGGGGGGTAAGAGAGAAGTGATGATCGTGACGTATTCCCTTCACCATAACTAGCAAACTCCGCCCACCTGAGCTTTCCTTCGTCACGCAGTGTTAGAAACAGACGATTTTAAAGGAAAGCTACAACACTATTTTTGCTTCGACCGGGAATCGAACTCACGACACACCACGAGAAGCTAGTTCGCTAATAACGAGCCATCTTAGTGGTAGTATAAACAGTTTCGACTAGAACCCGTCTAACACGATCGACTAGTGCAACGTTGCAGACATTGGTTCTCTCATCCTTACAATTGGAAATGGTTTCACTCACACAGTTATTACAACCGGAAACGCGATCAACGTGGGCCTTTATCCGTAAGGCACTCGCTGAGCATCAACAGCGGGGGTGTAGATCTATTTTTCAAACACTAAAAGCAAACCTCAGCAAATTATCTCAGATGTTGATTTTTTGATACTTCTTTGAGAATTTTCAAGACGATGTTCGTGAATCGAAGGCGAGTTTACGATATTTATGACTAATAATATTTGCGGGCATTATAATTGTATACAATCAATTGCTTTCTTCTGTCATCTCTATTCATGACGGAAGCCGATTTCAGAATCATCTACGCTCAACAAATTTGACATACACGCCTCCATTTATAAAATCTTAATGGTTGAGTCTTTTCCTCTCCAATTCGATAAAAAGGGTTTATTTTACGACTCGCGAGATCCCCCCTCGTATCAAAATTCGTCGAGACAGTTCTGTAATCTTGTTCCCGCTAAAGCTTGTGAAGTGTCATCTAATGACAATTCCTACAAGAAGAATGTTCTAAGGTAATCTGAAATACTGTTTGTCATTTTTTCGTCTTAGAATGTAAATCTATTTCGTACACAACCTTTGTGAAAGAATCCTTTTTGTTCCGTTCAAAGCGACCTAAAGAAATGTATACAATGAAACCTGTTAAAACGATCATTTCCACTCACAGCCCTTTGTGTGTGTGTGTGTGTGTGTGTGTGTGTGTGTTAGGGTGGGTGGGTGGTGGTGTAGAATAGACTGATTTTTGATGATGAAGACAAATGAAAATATTCCCTCTATTAAGCAGCATTGTTTAACAACTTTGACGCATAAACGTGTAGTGAATGTAAACATCTTAAGTACATAAACGTGGTATACAAAAGAGTACAAGTTGAAATGTGCATGCGCAAAAAAAGTTGTTTGTATTTTTCCCGCACCCGTTTTTATTAACCAACTGCACATCCCATTAAGGGCAAGGACCTCCTGCTCGCTCAGGGAATTATTAATCCTTCTTTAATGAAGTGATAGGATGATGATGATGATGATGAAGAAGGGTGAAGGGACGATCACAAATGCATCCATGCCCGAGACGGGAGTCGAACCCGCGATCCTTCGGTCGAGATCGCTACGGCGCTACAGCCTTAGGGATCTCGGCCACCCGGACTGGCAGTGTATTGATATTTTGTACCATAAACCTTGAGAGGGGGGTTGTAGCCCCGCTGAACAACCTGGCTGTGGGGCGTGCCGCAGGGTGCGTGTCGGGGTACGGGCACGCGTACGGCGGCGCGGCCAACGTGTCGGCGAGCGGGGAGGCGTGCCTGGCGTGGGACGCGGCGGCCGCGGCCGGCGCGCTCAAGTACCGCGTGTCGGAGCGCGCGCGCCGCGCCAACCTCTCGGGCCACAACCACTGCCGGCGGCTGCGCGGCCGCGTCGAGCAGCCCTGGTGCTTCGTGGGCGGCGACGCGCGCGTCGAGCCCTGCGACATCCCGCGCTGCCCGCCCGCCTCCGCCTCCGCCTCCGCCGCTGGTGAGTCCCGCCGCGCACTCGCCTCGCCCTCGCCCGGAAGCACTGTTTACGGTGACCTGGAATTAAATTTGCTGTATCCTTTTTTTTTTTTAATTTTTTTATACACAAATGTATTTTTTTTAAATATCTCTTACGCCTTTAATATGCACATTTCCAGCAACTTGTAAACACCATTGCGTTAGTGACTGGAAGTACTTAAAATGACTTCATATGAATTTTTTTCGTAAACACAATGGTTTGCTGTGAAAAGGGATTCAATTTTCGCATTGACAGTGACCGCTTAAACATCATTTTCTTAAAAATGGCCCCAAATTATTCAATGAAATTACCATTTATGGCGAGGTTGTACTCTTCTGTAATATTCTTAAAATAAGGCTGGTCATAGATTAGGTTCGTTTTCAGGAATAATAAAATAGGAATGTATTCTGATGTAGATTATACTGATAATACCTAGAAAATACCATTAAGTGTAATAGGCGTTTTCGGCGGCCTTTCACTTACTTTTCATGACATTTTTACACTAAATAAGTTGTTTTTTTCGATTCTTTGCAAGAACAAGATGAAATTAACTGTTTTGATACAAACTAATTTAAGAGTGTAATACGTTTATGGTTCTAGAATTATATCGAAGATCCGTAAACGTACTTATGGTCACACAAAAAACATAGATGATTGAGGAAGAAAATGCAGTAAATACATAGTAATCCACAAATTACTAATACGTTTCATTTCTCTGGATATGATAATTGTGTCTCTTCCTTATTTTGTCTTAATTTTCATTAATTAAAACAAATCTAACTTATTATATTTTGAATTCTGCTTCACCCCTTCAGATTACGTTTACTTAACTAAAAATCTGTTTTAAGCAAATTGTCCGAAATGTAACTTAAATAATGAAAATTTACGTGAATACAATCTTTGATTTTTTGTTGGGATTTTAATTTAGTGGTCACATAGATTTAAGAACCAGATAAGGAACCGACGAATTTCCGTAAATAACAATCAACGCTTCCAAAATAACGTACATTAGGTATTTGACGATACGGAAATAAAATGAAAGAAATAACTGCTAACTCGTTCGGGACAAAATTCGCGAGAGAAATGTCATTTTCAAATTATAAAGGAACTATAGTAGTAAATATACAGTTTTGTTCCATAATGTGGTGACACTTCCTAGTAATTAGTGAACATCTATTTGGACGCTTTGCCCGAGTAAGCCCAATGTTAAAAACATATTTCAATATTTTGGGATACTCGAATGCACCATGTTTCTCACTTGTGTGTATGTTAAAATGGCTATGTCTATGTATGATAATGTTCACAATCAGATCAAATAATTTTTTTGTTGAATACATGAAAGTATCCGGCAGCATCTCATTCAATATCGATGAGAAATTTGAGTTTGAAATGAATATTTCCGAACACAATTTCATGGTCGAGTGTGTTTTGCAGCTGTGGCGAAGACTGCGGCGGATCACGGCTGTGGTGCTAAGGAGTTCGAGTGCAGACCCGGCACCTGCATTCCCAACTCGTGGTTATGCGACGGGAATAATGTAAGCTTTCTCACTAATATTCACGTCGTTTGTGTATAAGAGTATATTGTTGTAGATATTGCGAGATGACGCGTTCGCATTGTATGCCAGACGTTTTCGTCAGGTTTTATGTGTCAATTGCCAGAGATGCTTGTAAAAATGTATATTTCTATTCGACTGCTGCTTTTGAAAGAGCGACTGTTGTTAATAACCTTGACGTCTTAAAAAGGTAGTTGTGTCTATAATTTCCAAACCTCGGTTTGAAGCTTTGATACATAACCGAATGCTAAAAATGTTACCCAAGATGAAAAACGAGAGAGGGACAAACAGTAGACAATCACACTTTTCCCTATTAATTAAGCCCTTCCTGTAACTATTGTATTAATAAGGTAGTACAAAATAAGTTTGTTGACGATTCGCACCTGATCTGCATCGCCTTTTTGAGAAACATATCGCAATTTCGCGCTATTCAAGTGTGTGAAAGAATGTTCTCTGTGAATCACAAACCCCTTTTGTAAGACTCTGAAGGTATTGTGTATTTTCATTGTGTAATTTTTGTATTTCATTGACATTATATGTTTTATTCGTTCGTTTGTATCATACATTAAATATTAATGGAAAAGAGAACCCAGATATTTAGTACCATCTGTTTTTATAATAGGGTACACACTCCTTTAGTCTTAGGCGCAGCGCCCAGGATTTGTCACGAGGGAGAGGGTATAGTTCAGTCGACTGGATCTTATGTTATAATTTTTTTTTTCATTTACGCAGAATATAAAATGTATTTTTATTTGTTGACTTGTAGCTAGTATTTATAACGTAAACAATTGATATATTGAATGTCTTTCGGTAGGTACAGAAAATGAGTAAAAGCTTTACTTTTTAATGTGCGTTTCTTTTTCTTCTGGGAGGGGGAGGTGAAGTCCTGTGAGCCCGCCAGCTCCCCCTCCTTGGGTGCGCCGCAGCCTATGGTAATAGCGTAAATTGAAGCGCACTCTCCGCCCCATCCAACGTGAAGTAAAGATCTCTTCACAGACCGCCCTTCTGAGCGGTGTGTGTGTGTGTGTGGCGCGGCGCGTGCGCAGGACTGCCCGGACGGGCGCGACGAGCAGGGCTGTGCGGGGCTGCTGGCGGAGTTCGCGCGGCGCGAGGGCCGGCGCCTGGCCGGCGAGGGCGCGGCGCGCGAGCAGTGGCTGGGCGTCGAGGCGGCCACCTGCGCGCTGCGCTGCCTCGAGGCCAAGCACTTCGTGTGCCGCTCCTTCAGCTTCATGTGAGTAAGCGAGGCCGCCCGCCAGTGCCGGCGCGGCGCGGTGTTGCGACTCGGCGGCGGCGGCGCCGCCGCTGCCTCCCGTCGTGGCCTTGGGGGAGTGAAAGGAGGAAAGCTTTCTCCGCTGGGTTCCTGTGGCCAATACTACTTCGAAATGGTAGTTGAGTAGAGGAAGTTGTAAAATTTTCCGAATCACTCTCCTTGTTATTTAAGCTGCTACATTAGGCTGCTACATTTTGAAGAGATTGCACTTCCTTTGTTCTGTTGTTACTCTCAGAACCACAAACAACAGTTTACTATAAAACACACATACGTATTAGTAACGCATCAATTATGTTACACCGATCGTTACGAAACATCGATCATTGTTTAAGGTCGTCGATCATTCCTCAGGTTGGCGCTATTAAATTACTGTGTTAATATTCTGCCAGAAACCGGAGACATGCTTATACAAACGGTTGCGGCTTCACAGTGCTTGAGCAATATTACATCACTCTCGCCCGGCTGTCGTGGTCTATTGAACTCCTCGAAAAGTTAGCGGTACCTGCCTTGAGAATGCATGATTCATCGTCGCCCGCAATCAGGTGGCCGGCGATGGAGGACGGAGAGGATATGGAGCGCCTTTTAAAGAACACGTTCTGTTAATCGTTGCGTTGAACTGACCGTGCTCCTTTGCTCTGAGGGATCGCGGATGGCGAGATGGTAGGATGGTGCGGCACGTCAAAAATATAATTTAAGATTACATCGTTTATGAGGTGCAACGCTGTCACAACTCGAAAATACGAATTATGGTTTATGAACTGTTATAACATTTGATAATAATAATCCAATTATAATCCAATTATTAATGGTGTAGTATCTGCATTTCACATGTTAGAAAAACTTTCTCACATGTTAGAAAAACCTCGGCTGAGCATCATGAATTATTGGCCCCGATCGCAAGACGTTTTTATCATAATTGCTAACCATACGCCATTTATAATTTATACTTTAATGTTCTTAAAATATTTAAGACTGGCAACTAGTGGTTTGTGGGGCATATTACTATGAGAGAGTGACTCCATTGAAGGAGATTAGGTGCAGGTCTCCAAATTTGGTCGGCGTTTGCACATGCACTATATTTTTTCTGACCTGATTTCACCCTATTTTGGAATTTGAACGATATTGGACTGTTTGATATTTAATTATAAAAAGGTCTGTAATACAAGGAACTCTTAGAAATTCGAACAAATCCTTGTAGTTGATATAAATTCTATACATATATGAGGTAGGTGGAAATGTAGAAGATAGATAAATAACGTAAATGAGAACAGTTTACATTTTAAATGAACTGCCAACACTTGTATAAAAATTTCACATTCGTGAATCCAGCATTATTTTGAACCATAATGTCTGAATAATATATTTAGAATCGTACGAAATCTGCTCTCTTCCCTGCAACACCCGGGAAATTCGTGTTTCGTAACGGGGCGAGTACGTTGTCCCCGAAACGTGACGTCGGGCGCCGGCCTTCCTCGCTTGGGGTCACGTCACGCGTTTTTCGCGCGTCCAGCCAGGCCCGGGCGGGCGTTGACCGGCACGTGCTCCCCCACCGAAACTGCTGAAGGTCGGGATCGGAGAGAGAGTAGATGCGGTTAAGGACGAGGCCAAGTCGCGCCGCGCCGCGCCGCGTGGCGACGCCCGCGAGTGTCACAAGACCGCGTAACCATCGTGAATGAGCCGCTAAATCCCAAGCTTCGTTAGGACGTACATTTTTGTTTCGGAGTACCCAGGCGCAGATTCAGGGGGGTGGAAATGAAGGAAATTCCCCTCCCCTTAAAATGTTTCAGTAATTATTCATTATGTTAACTTGTCACGAAACATTCAAGCAAAAAATATTTTCAGATAAACTCATTAAAACGAATAAAATTGTATCGCAGCATGAGCTGAGAGTAGCCCGCGACAGTTTACAAAATCTGTAATCATACGAGTACTTTTGACCAGAACATTTTTAATTTCCCCTCCCGAAATTTGTCTCTGGATTAACCCATGGGAGCACTCGATTGTATGACATTGTCCCCCTCTCCTTCCAGCTCGTGACGTTGAAGTGCCGTTACGTTCAAATCGGTATAAGCCGGGCCGCGACCCAACGGACCACTTTTGTCACTTTCGCGTCGAGCGCAATCTCTTCGGAGAGAGTTATCTCATTTCCGGCTTCCAGCGGTTGAGCTCCTTGCTGACCTACCTCACCAGAAACCTGTGCGAGGCTGCTTCCTGCCAGGTGTACTGGCCGAGTTGCACTTCTCAATGGAAATATGCGTCGGCCGGCTATAGCTTGCCAATTTTGAAAGCGGTTGGCCATGAAGAGCAGCGTTCACTGTACATAATATATTGAACCGAACGTAGAATTTTCTCACATCTCATTTCCTTATTTTTTATTTTTTTTAATGTGTATATCTTTGTTCGGTATTTTGTCTTACCAGGTTCTGGACAATTCCCCCCTCCCCGAATTACGTGTTATTTAATCAGATTCAGAGGTACACTAGGAAGGTTGTTTCAACCATCAGATTATTAATGCCAGTTTATAAATAAACTAGCGAACTCGTGCGTGAACTCTCGCATTTTAAATTTTACTCTATCCTTCCATTTCTATATTAAGAGGGAAAGTTTGTAATGAAACGTGTTAATTTGTTTAAAAAATGTACAAAGGTAACCTCCAATATATTTAAAGAATATCAAATTACAATAAAAACAATTAAATTGATGTTTGAAAACACATTTTTAATAAAGATTTAATTCACAATACTTCCTTAATAGCAATATTTGACAGCCTTCTTTGACAGTTAGCTTTTCGCTTGATAGTCACAAAACTATTAGAAAAGGTTTTTACTCTTGAAAAAGCTACGTAAAAATGGCCATGCGAATATACAGCATCGGGAAAGTACTACCCTACTCTATGGAATATTATTTAACTTTACTACCGAACTGAGAGGTAAACCTGTGCCATTAAACCGCCTAGAATATCAAAAAATTAGTTTAATTCACATACAGTTGCAGATTCTACTCTATCCGAATAGGTGGGGTTTATTGAGAAGCACCGGACCAGCAGAATGTTCAAGAAGTTCTCATCCTATGGATTCCGGTGCAAAGGACGTTTCTGTAGGACCTTTGGCCCAAAAATTCCAGATTTTAAGTTCAGAGAACGCTTCGTTTAGGAGTTACTTTACTATAACAATGCTGTCATTTTCTGGTTGCATTTGACATGAACATTTAGATGCGTTCTTTTAATCAAATCCTTCATATTTTTAAAGTCAAAGTGCACGTCTCCTTTAAATTCACTTTCATTAGAAACCTCATTTATAAAGATTGGTTGGATGTAAGAGCTGCAAAAGGTATGCATACTACTGAAATAATATTGGAGGCGATAATTAAGGATGGCTTTAGTGAGGGTGATGTAGAGGAGTATTGCACGTCTATTCAGAATAAAGCATGCGAATTCGTAGGGAATGGTGGGCAGCGGTTATTGTATTGAAAATAGTATGATCTGGGAAATGATTGAAGGGCAAAGTGGAATCTTTTAATTAATTTTTTAGTTGGTGGAGTAACGATAGCGACATCAAAATGAGGTTGATTAGAAAAAAATGAAAGCATTGTAAAGAATGGTAAAAGCACCGATGTGAGGCCAAATAATGGAAAAATATGTAAAAGTACATCATAGAGATAAGTCTTTGTAATATTCAAGGTGAATGGAAGTATTACTCTTCAGTACCCCCCAGAAGAGCGGTAGGTACCGCGAGAATTCCTGGTAATCTTGCAGACACAGAAGAGATTAGAATACCAACTATTACGAGAACGTTTTGTAGTACCTATTGGTAATTTTGTAGTGCCTATTGGTAAACTAATTGATACTATCTAACTTTTTTCGGGAAGATAATTAATGTTAAAAATGTGGCATTTTCTCATACATTAAGTAAATAGGTTAAAAATACTAATATCACTTTCGCGCATACGTATGGAGTATACTCAATTTCTTGTACGAAGTAATACACAAAGTACAGAAAAAGTTACATAATGCTAATATTATTTCGAAAATCCGAAGGAAATACACGCTTTACCCCTGACACGGAAAAAGTGTGTTTTTTCTTCTTCAAAACGTCCGTCCATCTATGTACCTTTCCGTGTGTTTGCCTCTCCGTTTGTCTGTCCGTTTGTCCGTCCGTCTGTCCGTCCGTTACTAAGTTACTAAGAAAATAAGCAACACACAGATTAGCCGTAACTGCGGCGAAATATTGGACGTTATTCTATTGTTTGCCTGTTCTGTACATTACAGCAATAAGCATCTTGAGAAAAGAAAAAGAACCCACAATGCATCGTTTCATTTTTGTACCGCTTTAGGCCCATAATTAGCATATTTTGGAGTCACGCCCCAGGATCCTTATTGGCTAGCGACAATCCGTTGGGGAATAAATTAGTCATTCGCGTGGGCTATACGATCCAGGCAAAAACGTGAGCGAAAATCGTGATTACGCCTGCGAGCATACGGGTTCACACCCACTTGGTCGGAGTCTTCTGGACTCTTGGCTAAATTAGAACAATGGACTACACGGAGGAGTTGATTCCAGTTGTACGTGAAATGAAAAACTGGACGTGAAATACATAGAAATAGCAGAATGTTTCGTGAAAAAGTATTTACAATTTCTTTATAATTAGATTGAACCAAAATGGAAATTCAGGTGATTCCATGCATAATGAAGGCATATCGGGAGTTGGTAAAGAGCCATAGAAACGTCAAGAAATTTGTTTCAGTTTCCAGTGCGAAGTCGATACGTTTTATCAATTCCTTTCAGGACATTCATTGTCAAAATTGTGTGTCATCCTAACATCACTACATCTTGACTTGCGCGATTATAGTGGCAATGCAAGCAACACAACTGAATACCTAAATGCTACGAAGCAATTCTAAAGAATATGGAAAATGGGCATATGTAGAGTTTTTATTACTTATCGTGAATAGTAGTGGATATTTGTGCATGTCCATCTTCTTAAATGCTTTTTTTAATGAACTTTATTATTACTGCATGCTTCATTAGTTATTGTAACACCTTGTTATTGTTACCTTATTATGGTATTACCTTTTCACTTTTGCAAACGTAATTCAATAAAAATATGAAATACAAAAGCCTATAGGATCGTTCTTGAGCAGCGTACTTGCTTCCAGTAATGTGATCCAGGGTTTGTTTCCAGGTGGAGGCAAAATAGAGTAGCTTCCTGTAAAATCGTCTCAGTTTCTGTAGCTGGGTGATGAAGAAACGCTGGCGGTGTTTGATAGTTACAGTGATGGTACGTAATACGTCATAGAAGCGTGAGGGTCATCGTTAGCTAGGCGGCGAAACCGGACAATCGACCCAAAATCAAAAATACATCAAATACAAATATTATATTTACATAGCTCTGGATGTTAAATTTCACCGTTTCTCAAAATTAATTCTGAACGGCCCTGGGCATGTGGGAAGGTGGGGAACGTACCATCTGACACCACTGAGCCAAGGAACATTAGATGTCACTGGGCGAGGTCGCCACTTGCCCCCGGTATTTAAAAAAGGCTAATGTACTCGCACCGTTATATATCACATTCATATTGTGAAAATACAACAATTGATAATATATTATTGTTTCTGAAGTCAGAGGTTTTCGCATCAAAAGCACTCTCCATGGTTGTTCGCCAGGTGACACGTCAACGGCGATGCAAAATTTCGATTTTCACATCTGGTTCGTCTTCGAGGCGAGAATACAACTCACGAGGTTATTCTAGATGTCCTTGTTAGATAAAAAGACTGCGACTCTAGACACGTGTATGCTTCCGGTCAACCGAGGAACAATGTTATACGTGTTCCTACTTGCACAATTTCTTTCTCTGACACAAATTCTGGTTTTTCCACCGTTTTGCATTCTCATTCTCTGATCCTGACTACAGATTTATAAAACAAACTTATTATGACACGTTCAAATATTTTGAAACAAATATAAGCGTAAGTTATATGCTTAATTATAAATTTTGGATGTATGCTTTGCATCCCTTATTTAATTAATTTCTTGCCTTGATAAGTAAAAGAAATATTACATTTCTTTTTAGTAAGTTTCTAGAATCCTAAAATATGATAAATACGAGACAAATGTTATACTTTTGAAGAAGTCCAATTTAGATGTGAAAGGAACGTTAGCACGTGATGGATAATTATATCAAGTTCAAGTACGATTTCACAAAATATGTTTGGCGTAAATTGTTTCTGTAGTTCAGTTATCCTGCTAATAACATGAAGACTTGATGTTTTTTAGTAATGTACGTACGCCAGTGCACAAGAAAAACGGCACATGTCAAATATCGCCATTTTGAATTAAGGAGAAGAAATGGTATGTTTACACAATGTTGTATTTTGACTCATTAAAGTTTCATTAAAATCATTATTTATTATTTCAAAATATATTTTGGAAGAACGGAAAAAATCAATTATTGTTAATGGCTTTGTCGGACACTGTTATGAGAGTTTGTTTAAAATTAACTTACGATTTGCACTACTTCTAATTTGCACTCTTTAGCTGATGAACTTCCCCGGTTGACCTAGTTTCCTCCCCAATAAAGAATGAAGTCAGCAAGTAAAACGCTTCGTAATACCGCGGGTGAATCGTCCATTGTCTTCGTAGGGTCCTGTAGAGTTCCCAGCTTTGCAGGCACAGACTTGTGTGAATGAAATATTTTAACTTGTTCGCTGCTCAGAAGACGTGAGCTGAGAAAGAAAAATATTTAGTGCGACCTGTTCCTCTAAAGTATTTTTTGTGCATTAACCTCTAAAGTTGATGTAACGGCTGAATCCATGAAATTGACCTTTTTCAGCCAACTGCTCTAAATAATTATATTAGACATCGTCAGCGTGTGAAGAGAAAATCACCTCTCCCTGGCAAAGCTAACGGAAAACAGAACATCAGCAGCAGTGATCCAGAAGGCTGAATTGCTTTTAACAAACCGACAATGTAATCAAATAATTTGTAAGCAAATCAGATAATTTTGAAGCAATGAGATAAGTTTTAATCCATCAGATAATTTTTCAGAGTAGAGTACTTGTAATTGAGCACCTCCGTGGAAGAACATCGGTTGTGGCAGTTTGGCAATGTCTCTGGAAAGAACAAAATTATTATTTAGTGTAAAAATTGTATTAGAATATTACAAATAAGGACAGCACTTGTGTTTTAGGTAAAATAATATTGCTTATTTTATAAAATACTTTTGGCATACATGTATTTCATGAAATTTGGTGTTTTGTTGCGCTTTCGGTGAAAGAAAGTTGGATGTGTCTTTGTGACCAATGTAACCAATACAACCAATACAACCAATACAACCAATACAACCAATACAATTTTTCTTTTTGAAAACGTTGGACATTATAAATGGTTGTTTAAACCAGCAAACATTTTTTATTGAATATGGAATAGGGAATAAATAATTTTTATAGACAAAAATAAATTATCCTGACCTTCGCAATAGAATGTTGTCTTCACTGTTTTTCTGCCTCTGGCTGAAGAGGCTAAGCGGACTGTCCACTACTTGGTGCTGGCAAGGAGTAAAAAATTGTCGTATTATGGCTCCAGTAGAGGACACATACTCATCAGATTTTTAATTTGATTGTTTGAAACATACCAGGAAGCATTTACCGCTGTTCTCAAGACTTAAATTTGAGAAATTTGTAGATGTTTGATGGATGATCTAAATAGTAGCGCCCGCCCAGACAGGACAAGCGTTAGAGATAGAGATAGAGGGAGACAGCGGGGGAGAGAAAGAGAGAGGGGGAGAGAAAGAGAAAGGGAAGAGAGAGGGAGACAAAAAGAGGGAGGGGTGAGAGAGGAGAAGATAGGGGGAGGGGGAGAGAAAGAGAAAGGGGTGAAGATAGGAGGAGAGGGGAAGAGAAAGAAAGGGGAAAAGAGAGGGGGGAGAAAGAGAAAGGGGGAAGTGAGGGGGACAGAGAGAGGGTGGGAAGAAAGGGAGAGAGAGGGAGAGAAAGAGAAAGGGGAGAAGAGAGGGGGACAGAGAAAGGGGGAGAAGGGAGAGAAAGAGAAAGGGGAGAGAGAGGGGATAGAGGAGAAGAGAGGGGGACAGAGAGAAAGGGTGAGTGATGGGGGAGAGTGAGAGAGAGAGACACGGAGCACAACCTAGAAGGCGGGCGCCGGTTGCAGGGAGAAGGAGCGCAAGTGCGTGCTGTCGGACACGAACGCGGGCCTGTCGGGAGGGCTGCGCGCCGACGCCGCCTGGGACTACCTGGAGCGGCGCGCGCTGGCGTCGGCGTGCGGCGCGGCGGCGTTCCGCTGCCCCGACGGCCGCTGCCTGGACGCGCGGCGCGTGTGCGACGGCCGCGACGACTGCGGCGACCGCGCCGACGAGCGCCTCTGCCCGGGGCTCGACTTCCAGCTGCGCTTCGCCGCCGGCCGCGCGCCGCACGAGGGCCGCCTCGAGGTGAAAGGTACGGCCCACGTCCAACGGCCCAAGTCCAACGGCCCAAGTCCAACGGCCCAAGTCCAACGGCCCAAGTCCAACGGCCCAAGTCCAACGGCCCAAGTCCAACGGCCCAAGTCCAACGGCCCAAGTCCAACGGCCCAAGTCCAACGGCCCAAGTCCAACGGCCCAAGTCCAACGGCCCAAGTCCAACGGCCCAAGTCCAACGGCCCAAGTCCCTCCATTTTATTCCATTCCATTTTATTTAATTTTATTTAATTTTATCTATTTTATTTATTTTATTTATTTTATCTATTTTATCTATTTTATCTATTTTATCTATTTTATCTATTTTATCTATTTTATCTATTTTATCTATTTTATCTATTTTATCTATTTTATTTATTTACTTATGCCGAAAAGCGGTTAGCAATTCAGGCGTTCAGGATAATAACGGCAAATCCCAACCGACCTCGCATTTTCAGTTAGAAGTATGACGGTGAGCTTCTGCTATTTACCCATCATACCACCCTTTCTGAAGGGCGCTTCGCCGCCTGTCCTTGCGCAGCGTTCGGGCGCTGGGGCTCCGTCTGCGACGATCTGTTCGGCGCGGAGGACGCCGACGTGGCCTGTCGCCAGCTGGGCTTCAAGCTCGGCGCCGCCGACATCCTGCCGGGTTCGCACTTCGGGCCCAGCAACCTCACCTTCATCATGGACGACCTCAAGTGCCGGGGCAATGAGTCGTCGCTAAGCGACTGCAGCTTCTCTGGCTGGGGTGTTAACGACTGCACGCCCGAAGAGGTACGACTCTTGGTCACAAAATGCGTCAATTAAATGTATAAATAAACTAACTCCGATAAAGCAAAATTATTTTTTAGTAATTTGATAGAAAATAGAAATGAAGGATAGCATTGTATAAGCAGATCTGAAATCAATTCATTTTATTTCTGTGAATATTTGCCAAAACTGGATAAATGAATCGATAATTATTAAGATAATTATTAAAGATAATTGGTCGATTAATTAGGAAAACATTTTGCAAACATCATTTATTGCAAGGAATTAAACATTAAACGCAGAAATGTCTCATTAAAAACTCAAAAGATTTGTTTTGTTTCAAACTACTTGAAACAAAGAAACATAATGAAAAATAATTACTCTTGAACTTAAGATAGAAATGAAAGGTGGCAAAGGCTTTTCATAACATTAGTTTAAAAAAGGCGTAAATGGTTAAATTAACTTACTTAACAGACAAGACACTAGAATTCACACGATTTTTGTGTGTCAGATTTGTATTTTCAATAAGTTATTCGGCAAACTACAATCTATGCTCGCGGCTGCCTTCTAGAATCAAGGCAACCATACATTTAATATTGTAAATTTAGTATTTTGCATTTTAGTAATTTGTTTTTATTTGCTTATTTTTGCATTTGTATCCATTATGTAATGCAATTAAGGAACTGAAAACTTCTTACCTCAACTGCCTGTATCTTTTTTCGTGTATAGGCCAACTCAGACCACGCATACATCCTGCTTCAGCAGGCGCAAGTACCTTTATCTGGGAGGGATCAGCATTTTAGTTGAATCCCGAATCCCCCAAGGTTGTTAGCCCAGGTGGTATGGATGATGATAGTGAGGGATGAAAAGACGACACAAATATAGACATACACAAATACACCCATGTCTGAGGCGGGACTCGAAACCGCGGTCTTCTGGTCCGAGATCGCTACGGCACTTCTGCCCTAACGATCTCAGCCATTTTGACCGGCCAACTGTCTGTATATTAAAGAAAACTTGATATTGATCACTTTTAATACTAACAGAATTGTCCTCGTAAAATAACGGAATATTTTAATATTACATTTCAAAGAAAATAGTGCGCGAGAATGACGTTTACGTAGAAACACATTCTACATTAATTGTTGGTGTAGGTCTAATAGGGATTTGAGAAGAAAATCTGCAAAACATCGTGTAATAGTGAGTTGCCTTGAGCCATCTGTGTGTGGACAAAGCAGAGCGCTGTCTTGAAAGGGAATGCGTTTTATATCAGAGGTGGGAGCATGTTCGTACTTGTAGAATCTCCAACGCGGCATGTGAACAGACGTGCACTGTTCTCGTATAAAAAACAACATGAAAAACACGTGATGCGTGCTGTGTTCTGGCCGGCGACAAGGCTTTGGCATGGTGAAAAAATATTTTAACATTTTTTTAAAAATATTACATTATAATGAAGTAAACAATCGAATACGTATTCCTTATCAAAATATCAAGCAATATTCGAAATAAACGAGGGGCAGGTAGATTCGGATATGATTTGGACACAGGCTTACATATAAAATTTCATGTAAATAATAATTGAGCTGCCGCTTTACAGGTACGAAAGACTAGAAATAGACATGCAAAATAGGCATTTAAAATGTAAAATAGGCAATTAAATAGGAACCATATATTTTCTTCTTCGGATTTACATACGTGTATAGAAATTTTACGAAGTAAATCATATAGTTATCTTCTTGGAATATTTGCTTTCATCATTGTTCTGACAAATCCTCGTAGAAATTCTTTCTATCATTATTGGGCATTTTGGACAAAAATGGCCTAAGAGCAATAGCTATTTTTTGTGTTTTATTAAATGCAAGTTGATGCTCTAATGCTGCACACTAATGCTAATGATCTTTTTCCTCACTTAATTTCCTCCTCATTTAATTTAAACGCAATTGAAAACATTACTTAATTTGTTTTAACCGCCATGCATAATACAAATTTGCAATTTGCAAAAATTCAAAGAGTTAAGCAAAAATGAGACCTTCGCCATTCCTTTAAGAGTCCTTATTTCTATACGTAGGAAAAAGATGTAGCGGTTTTTGTATTTTTTTAAAACTTGCATTAATTTCAAGCGGGAATTCCGCAAATTCTACTCTTTTAAAAACAATTACCCGTGACCATTTCTAAAGATCTGATTTTTTAGAACAGATTTCATTTACGTCAAACATTTCTGTATTCAATATTGTACTTTTGTAATGTTAACTTTTTGTAATTTTCGAAAATACAGAGAGTTTGCAAAAAATGGCACCGGCACCAATTTTTATTCCATCTATTGATACATACGAGAAAATTTTAAGAAAAAAATTGGAGCATTTTTAAGAGCAAGAATTGTTTAAAAATTCCGAGTAAAAAATAACTCGATTGCCACCAATAATTTTGCACGTGTTTCATCATACGAAATACCCGCACTGTAGTGACAGTAAAACGGAACATAGATTTATAGATTGTCCGATTTCTCTGTACTCAGCAGGATAAAAATGAAAAAAATTCCATTAAAAAAATTTTTTGATTAAGAATAACTACATTTTGATCAACAAATACGAGAGTAGGCAACATTTAAGCATTTAAAACAAAATAGGCATTTCTTTGTGAAATAGTTGTTTTAGGCACATTAAAATTCGGGGATAATACAACTAATGACTCAAAATAAATAAAGAACTTAAAAGATTGCGTTTTCCATTGAAGGAAAAAAAATAGGAAAATAGGAAAAAATCTGGAGCTTCATAATAATACAATATGTAAATAATTTATATTCTATTTTAGTTTAAATATGTCGAAAAGACTGTGTTGCTCGTTCTCTAGCGGCAGAATCCACATTTTGTGGGACCTTGATATCGAAACATTGGTTTTGGCAACACGTAGTATGTCTATGCACCACTCTGTCTGTGAACAACTCTAGCTTCTAACCCGTACCAAGGATTTTCTTCAAATTTGATGTGTTTTGCTATCGATCTGACTGATGCTGCGCCCCGTTGAATTTATACCCGACATTTTAATTATTCGGAGTTCTTTTCATGAAGCCTCGGCGACATATTCGAATTTTTCTAAACGGGCCTCGCACTTTTTTCTTTAACATTTTTGGCTCGATACAACAAGCTTATAAAAATTATGCATGTCCTATTTTCGTTGATTTTTTTTTTAAATGTGAGAAGCAATTATTCATAAAATAAATTTTTAACTTTGGCTTGAAGTGTTAGCTTAGTGAGTTAAGAGGCCTCCTGCTGAACATAAGTACTAGGTTTGCGTCTGAGCTCCGTCAATTTTTTTTTTTTTAATTTGGGGGTGGGGGTGGGAATAAACTTTTCTGGATGCAACTAATATTTCGAAACGGCAATTATTGATGCGAGAAAGTGCGTGCCGTTGATTGTTGCTGCGCTCTTCCAGGAGGCGGGGCTGGTGTGCCGAGTGCCCGGGTCGGAGTGCGCGCCCAAGGAGTGGCGTTGCGCGGGCTCCAAGGGGGAGTGCATCCCCGTGGGCTTCCTGTGCGACGACGTGCCCGACTGCAAGGACGGCAGTGACGAGGGAGCGCGCTGCCAGGTGGGCCACAACGTCAATGCTCGCTGTGGAGCATTAGTCGCCGCCAATTCCTTTCCTGCAACACTGGAGCTCTGCTCCTAGAGTCCTGCGTGGTACGAAGAGCTCAAGAGTCAGTCATGGCGTCGCTGGGTCATCTGTCTGGGTCGTCGCTGGGTCATCATGGATGCCATTTGTCTCCATATTTCCGGTCACTGCAGTGCCTTTGCCGACGGTAGCGGCAAGATAGCTGTGTCGAATTCAGTCGCTGTCTGGAGGAGAATCCTATCTACCGGCTACTCTGGTCGGTAGTTTTCCGTGGATTCTCCGATCAGCACCAGGCGAATGCCGGAGAAGTCCCCTAACAAACGGGCCACGGGCCGCGCGCGATCTTTCCTTCCACTTCCTTGTTATATCCTCACCACTTACTTACGCACACGCACACTCTACTCACATGCACTACACTACCACACATGTCAGAATACCAGTTGGGAGTAGATTGTCGTGGCTAGGGTGGTGCCCCGCTGGTGGGAGATACCTGGTTGGGGAAATCCCCGCTAGCTGACGGTAGGTCGGCGCCGGATTTCACTATCCAGCGAGGGTAAGAAGACCTCCAACTTCCGAGATAAAACATGCACTACATTTTCGGGACTAATGATCTTATTGGTTGACGCTCCCGGAATCACTAATAAATCCATCAGTGAATCGATCAAACTAGTCATGTTTCTCGGAGTAAAAAGTACTCACCGTTATATTCGATAATGGAAACAATATTGCAGGGGTACAGACGCTTGCCTCGACATCAGAAACATTTCTAGCCGTTACACAAGTTTTTGTAAACCAGAGGGATTAAATATTTTCGTTTTAAAGGTGAGCTAGAACGTAAAAAGGAAGTCAGAAATAATTGTAAATTAACATGTGTGTTTTTGATTAATATTCTCACAATGTTTTTCTACTCTGTAAACATATTGTGCTATAGTGTAGTGCGAAATATTGCAAAGTTTCGTATGTTTTCACGCACTTCAGCTAAAATATTCGAAAGAGGAAACCAACACTGATAACGCCGTAGAGTTGTTTACGAACGTCACGGAAGCGAGAGGCCTGTGGGGCGAGGTCGCGACCACAAGGGGTCAAGATTGCAGTTTTAGCTCTGGTCGCAGCCAATACTGTGGAACGCAAAACGCCAGGATATATTGCTGTAAATCCCCATCTTAGTGCATTTAATTTATAAAAAACTACAAAACTGGTAAATTGTCGTTCCTTGGGAATTTTTAAGTATTTTTTTTATCACCAATAGACGCTGATGTATATGAAGAAAATTCTTGGGCATGCAGCAATGTTAAAAAAAAAAGGAAATTAATGTATGTACAGCTGAAGTCTACTCTCTACTACATGAATCTAAACTTTGCGCCTCAGGCTACTAGTTCCTTCTGGCCATTTATAAAACAAATACTGCCGTTCTTTCGTTTTTTTAATGCGACGAATTTCACTAGCGTATTATGCGGTTTCTTCCACAGTTCTACAACTGGAGTTTTCAGTCTCAGCTTGGTTCGTAAGGTGCATAGACGTCCGCAAAAGGTGCATAGACGTAAAGCAGGAATACATACTCAATACTCGCCAAATTGTTTTTGGTGATAGTAGAGAAACTATAAAGGGTATAGTCGGATAAGGCAGTGAAAAGTGCCCCTAAATCAAATCGATAATCGCGATGGGCATATGAAAGAGAATATAAAATGTAGATTCGCAAAATATCAGCCTCCTAGGGCAAACTGTTGCAGAGATATGAGAAACGTGGTCTCCATGTTTTTTTTCAGCATGTTGCATGTATCAGGGTGAAAAAAATTGCAGAGACGGGGCAAAATAGTTGAATTTCAAGGCATTTTCGTCAGTAAATTTTGACGCCAAATTCAAATAGAAAAAACATTTTGGAATTAATTTTGGACATGATAACGTAGGAGTACTGTCTCAGTTTTCCCTGGAATGTGTCTTATAACATTCTACAACATATTTTTTCAGAATTTTAAACAATGTGGACGATAGTGAAAACAATTAAAATCATTTTATCGGTTAAAATTTGAAATTCGACCCAAAATGTGATTGGAAAAAATATTTTTATCAATTTTTAAACACAGATTCAATCACGACTTATGAACTCGAAATCTTATAGGTTTTACATCAATTATGTACCGAACTCAATAAGAATATCCATGGTGGAAAGGGATGAGTGGGCCCTTGCGCATCCGACTTCAGCCAATGGGCTTCAGGCACCACTTTGCGTCATAATATTAGTGGGAATTTTAAATGCCAAAATTATCACAGTTACAAGCCACTGAAATAGAAATAGATAAGCCCTTTTTTTAAAAAAAATTATTGCTTCTTTTATTTAAATTACATCTTCATCGTGTTATTTTTAGTTGGTCACTATTGAAAATTGTTACTTTATGCCGCTTTCAAAATGTTTCTCAACACTTCATGCTCTCCATGCAACACTGTTGCCAACGTCCGCTCTCGCTTTTCAACCGAAGAACCCGTGATGCGATCACGTGGTTCGTGACGCAAACTGGTGCTGCGAAAGGAGCAAAAATCGGTGGGCCGGAAGAGCTCACCCCTCTCTTTCCACCACAGGAATATCGGGAGTGAAGAGATATTATTGTGAACGCGCGAACGGAAGTCGCGCCCAGGAATGCTACTCCCACATAGCCGCCATCATTTATTATTTAGCGCATGCCCGTAACTTGTCGAAAATTGTTAAACCAGAACCTACTCAGAAATTTTGAGAAGACTATTAATAAACGAACACGTGATCCCAGTAATTGAAGAAGACAGTGACAATGATTAATTGTCTATGATTGTCTAATGATTAATAAATCTACAACTGAGTAATTTGATTTAAATTATAAACATGAAAGATTCGTGTGTTTTAAAAGAGATTTTTCAATAATTTAAATATAATTGTGTAAACATTGGTGAAAAATATGCTTTTCAATCACATTTAGGCGCAAATTTCAATTTTTTAATCTCATAAAATTGTTTTAATTGTTTTTCACTATCGCCTAATTGTTTAAAAATAATCACAGATCAAAAAAGGCAAACATATCGACGCAGCTTGTTCGATTCTCGTGAAGTCTGAAGGTATAAAACAAACGTTAGGGGCCTTTAGTTACTTCAACTGGCAGTTGTGGAACGTCATCAGAGTTCCAGACAGGTGCTCCAGATATCAGGAGGCGGAAATCCCCAGCAAAGCGACGTGAAGGTCGACGCCGGTTCTCACCATCCAGGTGGGGTGGGGGGTTACAGCGCCAACTTCCAGGATAAAACATTCACGCCACAAATTGGACTAATGATCTCAGCAGATGATGCGTTCTGAAACATCAATCAATCATACACGGATCGAAATGTAAAGTTCATTCAATTAATCACGTAGTATATTGAACTATACGGTATAGTATAGTTTGAAAGCACGTAGGGCTTAGTCACGTTCACGTTTAGTTAAATATAGTATTACAAGAATAGTAATGTTTCTTTAAGAGCTTGCAGTGAAAATTACTAAATTAATAATTGCGTTTCTTGAATTACTGAACACAGTTGAGTATGCCCCTATTAAGCAAACACATGAAAGGGAATGTTTTCGTAATATCCTTTCAGTCAGTTAGCTTAGCTACTGAAGGGAGCAGGTAGTTTAATTACTATCCCACCGGCCATCTATCCTAAGCTCCCATGGTCTCGTAATTCTTTAACCTCGGTAACCTGACAATCCCTAGCCAAGCAGAACGTTTACAGATGCTGTCTGCCGATGTTTGCCTTCGACTGTATGGTTACTATTCGTTTAGAATTATATGTTGTATATAATGATTTAAAATCAACAAAATGTGGTATATACAGCGCATAATACTACACAGCGTTGATTTCTCACAGTTCACATGGGCTCTATCGTCATACGAATTGGTCAGATTTCTGAGAACGCGCGCCTACTGATTAAGCAATGTGTGGCAACATCAAACGTGGATCTCGCCGAATGATTTTTTGTACAAATAAGGTAGCCACTGACAGTTATTTTCTTTTTTTATTCACGTACGATTTTCAATTGTCTGATTTACTAAACAATGCTAAATCTTGTTTAGTGAATCACCATAATGGATTTTCTGTATGGTCGCTTACTGCGATGGTTAGTGCATTGTTCTCCGAAATGTCTCTGAGTGAATCTTTTGTGTCGGCAGGAGCCCGTGTCGCTGCGGCTGGCGGGCGGGCCGCACGCGCGCGCGGGCCGTCTGGAGGTGCGGCGCCACGGCGTGTGGGGCACGGTGTGCGACGACGACTTCGGGCCGGCGTCGGCGGCGGTGGCGTGCCGCGCGCTGGGGCTGGCCTCCGGCGGCGCCCGCGCCCGCAAGGGCGGCGCCTTCGGCCCCGGCCGCGGCCCTATCTGGCTGGACCAGGTCATCTGCCGCGGCAACGAGTCCGCGCTCGAGCACTGCTTGCACGAGCCCTGGGGCAAGCACAACTGCGCCCACGACGAGGACGTGGCCGTCGAGTGCGACGGCCCCGAACCCGCGCCCGCGCCCGCGCCCGCGCCCGCGCCCGCGCCCGCGCCCACTGCGGTGAGTCGATTCACCCGGCACCGGAACAGCTAATGGCGCTCCCAGCCGCATTCGATAAACAAAAGTTTGCTGAGCATATCTCTGTTTTAGCAAACTACGCAAGACCTCATTTGTTTTCCCCATCACTGTCCTGTCCTTCGGCTCGACAGCCCGATACGGGCCTTGGCCGACCAGTTTTCCCATTACTACACATCGAAATTTTGCTAAAGAAACCAAAGAGGTATTTTTCATAAAATTCGAGGTCTACCCATGCTAGTGATAAGTCCAATCCCTTGGAAATGACTGGTATGCACATATGCCGTAACAAAATTAAAATTATGTCTGGTATTCGTATACATTATACTGTACGATTACTTCCAAAAATTGTATGCTCAATCCCACTTCCCTAATGTACACGATATCTTTATGAGTAAAATGTATTAGGCGCTCAACAATTCATTAACATGGTACAGCTTGATGCCATATTATAATATTATATTATAGGCTCACGTTAAAGTTAGTAATTTATAGTCTGTGATAGGATAGACAGTAGGATATCTGTAACTATAACAGACTGAAATAGGTAAATTACTATAGTTGTACAGTTATTTAGTTCTACAGAACTGAAGAAAAGTAGGCCAAAGGGTCTGTAAAAAAGTGTGTGTGTAAACTATGCTCAAGGGTTTAAGAAATGTTACCAATTCGTAGCATCAGAAGTGGCTGATCTAATGCATGCTCAAAACAAAGCTATACATGAAACTTCAGGAGACCTTTGCCTAGAGGAATTTAATGGTGAATACTAATAAATCCCTTGTGTGCACAACTCCCTGTTTACTGTGATGGCTCTTGGTTTGGGATGTAAATGGAAAAATCAATTCTTCATATATTCTAAAAAGTTCGTACAGCGTCTAGCCCTATTTTTGCACACCATAATTATAATCGGCAGCTAAGAGTGCCCTTGGCATTGGTGCGTGGCGGTTGCAGCAAGCGCGCGCGGCCGAGCGGGCGTCGAGCCCCGGGGCGGAGGGCGCGGCCGGCGGAGTGCTGCCGTCGCGGTGCGGGGAGCGCTGGCCCGCAGACGTCCCCGTCGACTTCCGCCAGCCGCGCGTCATCGCCAGCCTCGAGGTGCCTCGGCGCAGCTACCCCTGGCAGGTGCGGGCCGCAACGGCGCGCGAGCGAGGGATAAGCCACTCACCCCACAGAAGCTGAAGACACGAATTAAGCTTGTTTTACACAGTCGTTTTTGTATCCTTTTCCCATCATTTTTCTGTACAGAAAGTGGATGGAGAAAGGACGTTCGTTTCAACGTAGTAAGGAAACTGGATGAGAGTGGTTCCAGCATTTTACACGGTCAATTCTGTCTTTGTACGTAATCGTGAAGAAAAATACTTCCTCCGGACGTCGCATATAGGGCTGGCGTTCAAACATTTGAACATCGCGTTTGTGGAAACAAATTAGGTTCGGTTATATTAGGACTGAGCACGGATGCGACAATATTAGAATACAATACATTATTTATTTCTCACTTCATAACCACTTCACATTACAATTCTACACATCAGAACGCTCTCAGGCAACTACAAAATGAACATATCGCTCCACACGCATAACAAACCAGAGAATGTACCGGAAAGTGCTGCCAGGAGCGCGGTAGTCAAACTGGATGAAATCTGTACCTAAAAATTAAGCATGCGTCATTTTTCCGTACAAATTACATCCAGTATGGTCGGTATCTTTTCTGCACCGGCGAAAAATGATGAAAAAATGATCCTGTAAAACAGGCTTTAGCAAATACAAGCGGCCCCCGTTCGAAAATTACGCACTTCCTGCACGTAATAGTTACCAAACAACTATAATTTTTATACATATATTCAATATTTAAATGATTATTTAAATTTTAACGTGTTTTGAGCAGGATCAGTTTTAACATAACTGATATTTGTATTTTTGCGCATTGTTTTGGATTAACATCAGTGACGCATATCATTGGGATTCTACCTCTTCCGCATGGGTGGGATACGCAACGGAAACAAGCCAATAGAGCAAAGACTGCCAAAAGTCAAATATACTGTTTATAATATGCTTTTCACGAACACAAATGCAATTATAGAGTAGACTATCTTCCTCTTAAGCGTTAAGCTTGGAATGAAACGTGTAAAAAAAACCTCATTTTATAGATTAAGGGATAGAAAAACAAAACCGGTGTCCCTACGTAACACAAAAATATAGTTTTAAGGCTCTAAAATCCATCGTATTCGAGTTAAGCACAATAGTGTGCTGCGGCGAGTTGCGTCAGCACGTTATATACTTAATTTAGTTTATTTGTTAAACATATTATTCATAAATTTTAGCTTTCTGTACTCATTCTTCATATAAACTTTAACTGAACCAAATCTCACACTCCTCAGGACGCGCAATATGCTTAAAAATGGGTACAGAGTTTTCCCTTCACATATTAATATGTAGACACTTTTTACTAATTTTGTATAGAATTAAACTCAATATCTTATTTGTAATTTCTGCTCTGTTATATGACTAAATGTTGAGACCAAATATAAAAGTGACTTTGGCGTGATGGAAGATATTTCAAAGAGGCTCGAAGCATACCTGATATTACATTCACTGAGTGTTTCTTAATACGCAGCCCATTCTACATTACTTCAAAAGTCAGATACGCGATTGCTAACAACTAAACTTTTAGCCAAGAGTTAGGCTGTAATGTTCATTAGTTAGGATTCCTATGATTCATGTCTGACCTAATGGGTTTTTTAGTTATTTAAGGTCGCATCAACTCCTAGGTCATTAGCGACCACTATTGCGTGTAACGGAATGGTAACTATGAGGATGACTCGATATGATGATGATAGGGGGTGAAAGGACGAACACAATACAACCATGCTCGAGGCGGGACTCGAATCCGCGATCCTTCGGTCCGAGGTAGTAGTGTAATAGTGCCTTAGCGATCTCGGTCATCCGGACCGGCACTGACCTAATGTTGTTGTGAGTGTTCTACGTACTACATATTGAATACTCGAGCATTTAAAGAAATATTGTATTCTGCCTTGAGAATCTGTTTTCAATTTATATACGTGAACATACGGGTCCATGTACGGTTTACAGATTAATTAATACAAATATTTTACGATTAGTTAACTAGAAGTTGGAATTTGATCTTTCTTTGTGTGCAGGTATTTTTAATTATATTTCCTTCCATTTTATCGACTGCAACGCTATCCAAGGTAAGCCGATATCAGTTTAGCTGATAAGGAAACACGCGCACATTGACCTTCGAAAGCGGAAGTGACGCCATATGCACTCGTTTTCCTGCAGAGAATGGGTTAACCCACAAATGAAGGGAAGAATCGTTAAGCAAAGAATACACCACAAAGCATTGTTACGTTCTTTTAACCGAAAAAACAACAACCCTATTTCTATCAAATTTTATCATAAAATTATGTATTTTATTTGATACATTTTCTGTGAAAAATCAGGAATGTTTATGATTGCATTATGCTTATTGGCATTTTATCAGCTTATTCTAATTCGGCAATTACATTAAAACTGAGAGTCGACATTCTGAAGAAATATTTCAAATCTATTTTATGTTACATTAAATTTTGGATGAACTTGATTGCGATTATGAACTCAACAGCGGAAGTCTTCTTACCCGTAGTGATCGACACATTTTGTCTGAAGGCAGAAAATAATGATATGCAGAAACACAGTAACCTAGAAATTCGTCTTGTAGCTCAGGCGTGAAGATGGGTTGTTTCTGTGTGTCGTTGACGATGCTTTTCTCGTTCGCAGGCGTCCGTGCGCGCGCGCGCTGGCCTCAAGTCGGTGCATTGGTGCGGCGCCGTCGTCCTCGGCCCTTTGCACGTGATCACGGCCGCGCACTGCCTCCTGGACTACGTCAAGTCGGCGTACATCGTGCGCGTAGGAGACCACGACACAGAGGTACGGTTCAGTGCTACGATAAGGCGGCTTTTGTTCGCGATGGACCTCTCTTCAAAATAGATGTAGTGTTGCGACGTCTTTCAACACGAATGTTTCATCAAATTGTAAAATACGTTCGCTTCCATAACGTTATTTAGCCCTGTCGAACTTATTCCAAATTATTTGATATGTTTTTGTAACTATATTTCACATGTTTTGTTAAGTTATATTTATTACTTTGTGAGTAACACAGAATAAAGCGGCGTAAGTGAATTATTCTATGGCTACTCAATACAAAACATGTCGATTGCAAAAAGTAATATATTTGGAAACTAATGGTAATATAACTCTCATTATTTGTAAGGTTTCGTAATACTACCTGAACTCGTGCAAAAATATTACACATTTAAACTCAATTGCAAGTTTTTGCGGCCAGCAACAGTATGCAAAAATATTTGCTCAGGCTAGGATTATATAATTATTTAACACGAGATGGCACCTTTCGCTATTAAATGTCCAGAAGCATACATAATCTGCGCTGCAAATTAGAAGTTTCCTATTTGTTTCGGTGTCACAAACACAACTTGTACCTCTCGTGGCACCTACCGCTCCTCTGGGGAACTGAGAAGAGCACCTTCGTGCAACCCGAACATAGCGTAAACCTTCCAATGTCCTATTCCCATTGTATTCCCTGGCTCCACCTCGGTACAAGAACCATTGTTCAGAGTGAGGGGACCCATTTCCTGAATTACATTAACAGATTCCACAAGTTGCATATCAGGACAAGAGATTAGAGAAGTATTATTGAACATTAGTAATTGTACGAGGGACTGGGACTGCTCTCATGCCTCAAACACTCAGACACTGTTGCATTCATGTCATACGTGGCTTTCGAAACCATAGCAGTTGTCAGTATCGTTCACCTGTCCGAAGCCCCTGTCTAACGAGGAGAAATTATTTCACCATACTAATTGCAATTGTGTTAAGACTTGGTAACACACTTTCATAAAACCAATAATATAACTGAAATTCACATTTTCCTCTCGCGGCCTTTAATGTAGTTTGAAGCATTGAATCTAGTATGTAACTGAATGGTTTTCAAAACATGCGTTTCCATAGCAACAATGCAAACAAAGTTATTACTTTATCGTATACATGCGTTATGTAATGCTGCGGAAAATAGATTTTGAGATTTCAACGGAAATGCAGGTTTTGGGGCTCCCTGATACCGAAAAAGTGTTTTTTTTCAAATCGTCAATCCATCTGTCTGTCTATCTGTCTATCCGTCTGTCTGTCTATCCGTCTGCCTGTCTATCCATCCGTCTGTCTGTCTATCCGTCTGTCTGTCTGTCTATCCGTCTGTCTGTCTGTCTGTCTATCCGTCTGTCTGTCTGTCTGCCTATCCGTCTGTCTGCCTATCCGTCTGTCTGTCTATCCGTCTGTCTGTCTATCCGTCTGTCTGTCTATCCGTCTGTCTTTCTGTCTATCCGTCTGTCTTTCTGTCTATCCGTCTGTCTTTCTGTCTATCCGTCTTTCTGTCTATCCGTCTTTCTGTCTATCCGTCTTTCTGTCTATCCGTCTTTCTATCTATCCGTCTGTCTGTCTATCCGTCTGTCTGTCTATCCGACTGTCTGTCTATCCGTCTGTCTGTCTATCCGTCTGTCTGTCTATCCGTCTGTCTGTCTATCCGTCTGTCTGTCTATCCGTCTGTCTGTCTGTCTATCCATCTGTCTGTCTGTCTATCCATCTGTCTGTCTATCCGTCTGTCTGTCTGTCTGTCTATCCGTCTGTCTGTCTGTCTATCCGTCTGTCTGTCTGTCTATCCGTCTGTCTGTCTGTCTGTCTATCCGTTTGTCTGTCTGTCTATCTGTCTGTCTGTCTGTCTATCCGTCTGTTTGTCTGTCTGTCTATCCGTCTGTCTGGCATCAACTGGGATATATGTGGATGATGGAACCCTTCACTGAGAAGTTTTCGTAGAGAAGTTGTAATTACCGGAAGGCCCGCATTATAGTAAGGACAGTGCAGTTTGTGATTGTATTGTAATTGCCATTTATAAATACTATATAATGTCGTTCTTCTATTTTTAAGTTTTACCACCAGCACTGAGGATGGAATGAAAGAATTTCAAAACGTCGGCAAACTATGTTTTAATGTCTTAAATCACTCCGACCAAACCCTGTGATATACATTTCGCATTTCTACTTCATGGTCGTGAATCTACAGCGGGGCGTCTTTTTTTAATAAACAAATCAGAGAATGAATTCTCGGCTATCCGGGAGACGCCGCGTCGTTGGCTGGGGTGCCGACGTTTCACCTGACATATCGCAGGCTTCCTCAGGGCAGTGACACTGCGGCGCTACGCGCCCGGTGATTTATACTCTCCTTCTACTCTCTACTCTCTACTCCTTCTACTCTTTCTACTCTCAGGAGAGTATAAAAATTCCTCTCTACTCTCTACTCCTTCTACTCTTTCTACCCTCAGGAGAGTATAAATCACCGGGCGCGTAGCGCCGCAGTGTCACTGCCCTGAGGAAGCCTGCGATATGTCAGGCGAAACGTCGGCAGCCCAGCCAACGACGCGGCGTCTCCCGGATAGCCGAGAATTCATGGATTCGAGCCGCGGAAGCCTACGTATAAATCAGAGAATGTTTCATGTCATTCACAGAGTTGTTCCATTTGCAATGAGAAGGATTAAAAGCGGAGGAGTAGCTTCAGGCGCCTGAGCTCTTTGCACATTGCACCATTTGGTGACCATGAGTGCATTGACCACCAGCGAATGGGGCCAGTAATGTACTAGTAAGACTACGTCTGACCTAGAGCCCTAGCACAATGGTTGCAATTTCAGAACAAACAAAAAATGAGCTCTAATATGGAGAAGTTATTGTATTGTAATGTATTGTTAAACATGAGAAACGAATATAATAATATTTTGAAATGTTGTATTGTGTAGTACTGAACTAAATTAAAATAAAATTTGTGACGTCAGCGATGGAATCGCAAAGAATGGCATACTCTCTTGGAATATGCATGGACGAAGGCGTCCAATTACGTAATTTATTTTTAAAACCTTTCCTGTATTTTCATGTCGATCTGCAACATTTCAAGATTTTGTTTGCATTAGTTCTAAAATGGGGAAGCTGACCAGCAGAGATTTGTAATTTAAATGCTAAGGAGATATAATACATTACTACTACTAATGCTACATTATTGATGGAATTACATTTCCATCTTCTCAACAATCTTTAGAAATAAGATTACTGAGCATATTGCTGAGCCGTTACTAATACTTTACATACTAGTTAAATTTAATTTTTGTTCTTCGCCAAATGAATTTAAGTAAATAGTTTTATTGAAAACCAAACCTGCACCACAGGACATTCTTCTGTACTAGTTCGATAATTTGGGTACCTACTTTTTAAATTTTTGTTGTGATAATCTGGAATATAGCTTTGAATTTCTATGAGAAATGCATATCAATTATTTCCTCTTTCTGACTTACAAATATCATTTCAAATGTTAAGTTTATGTCTTTAAATATTTCATTTGTAGTGTTTCTTAATTTTTATAATACCTTTTAAAATGTACTTAGAAAAAAATTTCCAATTGTTAGTCATGAAAATTATGTGGGGCAGAATGTAATTTTCAAAATTCTAAAAATGTCTTAAGCTAGGTCCCTTTGTTGACGTTTCTTCTTTTTATAGTAGAGATGAAGATCACGAAAATTGTGGTGCCTTCTCATCTTTTATGTCTTTACATTGGCAACATTTATTAATTCGCTAAGGAATAAAGAAAAAGAAAAAATATAGCTTTATTAACTCGAGTAGTAACATGCATAAAATAAATCTGTGAAATGCATTAGTTGCCAATTTCCTCTTATACATCTATATTGTTATATGAATGTCATAAATGAGACCTCATCTTTGATAGGTAACGCGATAGTGAAAATATTCACTAAACCCGTAATTTCTCTAGATCTTGCACATGGGAAATTTTGTCGCATGTCTGACTCAGCGGTTGCCTGTGTGCACGCAACCACATCATCATGTTATTACGTATTCTCAAGGAATGGCATGCATTGACCCACTAGTCTCTGCTGCGATCAATAAGACGGTTCCG
The DNA here is from genome assembly GCA_038098605.1 of Gryllus longicercus. Classification (NCBI taxonomy): domain Eukaryota; kingdom Metazoa; phylum Arthropoda; class Insecta; order Orthoptera; family Gryllidae; genus Gryllus; species Gryllus longicercus. Next base: position 909,247 of record JAZDUA010000199.1, on the reverse strand, counting down.
CCTCCTTGCGTTCTTATGTGACTCATAGACATTTCTGTGCAGTTGATATCAACTTAAATCACACGTTTGCACTTAATTCGTGCTTTGAGGAGAATTTTGAGCTAAAATTGTTTAATGATTATAGTTATTACGGTTGATAAAAGCGGTTGGAGCACAAAGTGAGTTTCACATTATTCGAAAAGGTACTTGAGGTTCTATTGGTTGAATGTCAGGCGATTGAGAACTTGAAGTGAGACAAAGATTCAGTTTTTCTGTTAGAATTTGTTGTTCCCAATAAAAATATGAGATTTTGTTGGTTTATTTATTTTTATTGAACATGTAATCAAACATTGGTAATACACATAAAGAAAGATTCGTTGTGTTCGATTAGTTTTAACGCGTTCTATTTGTGAAGTTGATTGGTTTGAAATACGATACCTACGTATTGACCCAAAGAAGCGCAGATTGGAATGTCGCCATGAAAATGAGTTCTTAGTGCTGTGGCGAAGGTTTTACGTAGTAGCTTGCTTGGGTGTTCACCCTCTAATCGAATTGCGTTTTAATTTCCCTCGGTTAGCCCAAAGATAAGTCTTCGAGGAATATAATAATGACTCGGTGTCAGCCCTGTCGTTGTCGGTGCAGGGTCGCTGACTGGGAGGTCCCGGGGTTCAAGTCCCGACGAAGGCGGTATTTGATACATATTTGGCTCGAATGCAACATCTGTCTGGAGGAGAATTCCAACGACATGCTCTGTTTCTACTATTACTCCGCTCGGTACTAAGAGAATATTGGTAAAGCTGCGCCTTAACAGATGGGTACGAACCGTGAGTGATCTGATCCTTTGTCCTCTCGCTACCCCTTATACACACACTTCACCACCACATCCATCGGTAGCTTAGAGTTTGTCCGGGCTGGGGCGATACTCCGTCAGGGATTGTGCCTGCAGAAGGAAACCCCGCAAGCCAAGATATAGATCCACACCGGATCTCCTCTGTAATGCCTTTCGCTATAGTTGTGTTTCTAGCAGTGATTGCAGATAATTGCAAATGCTTCCAGTACAGGATGCAAAAATGTTGAGTTCGCTTGGAAGCTAAGTTCCCTGGAGGAGCGTAGTGGTGAGCAAGGACTCAAGTACAGAGACCAAGTCCGATGAAGTATGAAAATAAGTTTAATGAAAGAAGCAGAGCTGCAGAGCAGCATGAAGTTAATACAGCAAAGTCTCTGGGCTGTCCTCATATAAAAAACAGGGAAATTTATAAGGCCATTACGCCAACCCCGCCAGGACTCGGCATGTCCTGGACGCAATAAACTGACATTACTGTCTGAGGGCATTTGCCTTTTTTAAATCACTGTCTCATAAGTTCCTAAACATCCGCGCTTCCACAATCTGAATCCATGTTAGCGGTTTTTGGGAGCCCTCTCACAAGTGATCTTAAGATAACAGCAGACTGCTCCGGACGCGACCCTAATTTAGATAAGCGATATTTCTCTCGCGTACATGTTTGAGAAAAATATCCATTACTTCTCTTATGCAATACATCATACTATCGTACGTAGGTGCATTTACCATTACAATTCCGAGGATATAAAATACGAGACTAAGGGTGCCTTCCCACATTGTGACAGCGACGCGGTTCCGTCAAGCAGCAGAGCCCTTCCGACGCCGCCACCGCCGCAGCCACGGCCGCACCGCCGCCCGCCGTGGAAGGGGTGGGATCTGCAGGGGTAGGTTTAGCCGACCCTCCGGCGACATCGAACAAAGGGACCGCAGCCGGTAAAACACAGCGACCGACGGCACAGTGGGAAGGCTACCATTTAAAGCTGTGTCCCGCTAGCAGTGGCGCGTACGTCCTCCTCCGCTTCGCGTAGCGAGAGTTCTCCGCCGCTTGCCGCAGCAGCGTACGCCCGCCCGCTGCACGTGGGAAGGTCTCCATTCAAACCAATGCTCTGCTACGAGTCGCGGTGCTCGGAAGCGCGCTGCGTTGGCGGCGTGTGAAGGGACCTTAATGCGTGTCTTAAGGGCCCCTTCCCACGTCGCAACGGCGGCGCGCTTCCGAGCAGCGCGGCGCGTAGCAGAGCATTGGTTTGAATGGACGCCTTCCCACGAGCAGCGGGTGGCGGCTGCTGCGGCAGCCGACGCCGAACTCCAGCTACGCGAAGCGGAGGAGGGGGCACGCGCCACGGCTAGCAGTATTCAGCTTTAAATGGGAGCCTTCCCACTGTGCCGCCAGTCGTTGCGGTTTACCTGCTGCGGTCCCTTTGTTCGTCGTCGCCGGAGGGTCGGCGAAACCTACCCCTGCAGATCCCACCCCTTCCACGGCGGGCGGCGGTGCGGCCGTGGCTGCGGCGGTGGCGGCGTCGGAAGGGCTCTGCTGCTTGAAGGAAGCGCGGCGCCGTGGCGACGTGGGAAGGCACCCTAAGTTGAAGCGCCCGGAGGGACACAAGGGACACAAAGAGGGTCTGTTCCGTAGGCGCACGACGGCACGGAGCAGGAGGCGGAGGTGGAGGAGATCTACCTGCACGAGGACTTCAACCGCGGCGCCCGCCTCAACAACGACCTGGCGCTGGTGAAGCTGAAGGGGCGCGGCGTGCAGCTGGGCGCGGCCGTGCAGCCCGCGTGCCTGCCCGCGCACGGCGCGCGCTTCCGCGACGGCCTCAACTGCTCCGTCTCGGGCTGGGGCTCGGCGCGCGCCGACAGCGACGGTGAGCCCCCCGTGCGCCTCTACGCAATCACCACCACGACCTAGGACGTATTTAACTTGCAGTAACTTTGCACCTAATTATTATTATTATTATTATTATTATCATCATCATCATCATCATCATCATCATCATCATTATTCCTCTACATCACGACTAAGATGCTATGAGTCGGCTGAATATAAAATGTACTCCAGGTTGCAACCAGCTACCTAAGGAGCAGATCTAGGGACTGTCGGTGCAATACTTTGCCCAAAATGTGGGTTGTTCGCAATAAAGCTATTTCTTGCACTTCCCAATCTTTTGAATGACCTTGGAGGTAAGCCAAGTTGTTGTTGTTGTTGTTGTTCTTCTTCTTCTTCTTATGATGATGATGATAATGATGATGATGAAGAAGAAGAAAGATGATGATGATGATGATGATGAAGAAGAAGAAGAAAGATGATGATGATGATGATGATGAAGAAGAAGAAGAAGAAGAAGAAGAAGAAAGATGATGATGATGATAATTATATTACAGAAATTGATGGATAATTTAATAATCTGATAATGGGTTAAATTTTAATATAAGTGCCAATGTACTATGATTAGTTTTCCTCAGGCGCTTGTAATGTCAATGAATGAAATGTTTAATGCAATTCATTCTCACTTGCCACGTTGTCTTTTGAGTTCGAAATTCCCTCATAAAACCATATTTCCATTTCATAACAATATTTGTTCGAAATTTTAGCTTCTTCAGCGCCCAGAGTATCAATTACCCAGTTTTCATGTTGAACATTGCGTTCTAAAATTTAATTTACGTTTGTCTCGAGGCGCCACAATACTAATTTCAAGCAAAATTTGTACAATGTAAAAAAATCACAAATTGCTTCTGTTAAATTAACTCTTGAGAACTACACTGCATTTCACTTTTATTTATAACAAAATACATATACATAAACTCTTATTGAACGTCTTTGACGGTCTTTTACAAACACTACATTGCTGCACAGTAAGACAAAAGGACGAATGAATGTGATCATTCGTTTACATACCAAAAACAGATGACGACAGTGTCGGCGCGTTCACAAACCTCAATCTCCCAATATAGAGTACATTTCCAATAATATACTAGACGCAGATGGCGACACTGTCGACATGTTCACAAACTTCAACCTTACAATATAAATGTATATTTCCAACACGCCTCCTTACATTTATATACATACTATCTTAAATTCAGTTAATATTCATCATATTCCTAAAATACACAAACTTGTCTTTACACAAAGCTTTCGTGAAAATATCTGCCATGTTATCATCAGTATTTACTTTGACTATATCAATTAAACCATTCATATACAACTCGTTGACAAAATGATAATGGACTTCAATATATTTTGAGTTTTTTGTAAAGTTACCATATTTAGCGATACTCAATGCTCCTGAGTTGTCTTCGTACATTACAATCGGTTCATCAAAATTCAAATCAAAAATTTTCATTACATCTTTTAGAAATTTCACTTCACTCACAGCATCTGATAGCGCAACATACTCTGCATACGTCGAAGCTTTTGTTACACTTGATTGTTTGCGAGACTTCCAAAATACAACATTGTCAAACATACGGATCACATAACCTGTCGTAGATTTACGATCTATATTGTCACCTGCCCAATCTGAATCTACATAACAATCAAGAACTTTTGCATTTTCGTTTCTACAATAATTCAATTTCAGGTTTCTTGTCAAATACAGATATTTTAAGATTCTCAGACAATACTTATAGTGTGTGCCGTCATAACAATTCTGAAACCTGCTCAAATAATTAACAGAATAACTGATATCTGGCCTTGTTCCTGAACTAATATATAACAACGCACCAATCAAATTTCTATACTTTATATCATTACGCAATTCCTGAGTTGGTTCTAATTTCAAGTTAACTTCCATCGGTGTAGCATATAATTTTGAGTCTTTAATCTTGTATTTTTCGGCTAATGAATTAATATAATTTTCCTGACTCAAGCTCATTTTGTTTTTCTTGTATTCGTAATTTATATCAATTCCTAAATAACTTTTAACCTCACCTAAATCTTTCATACTAAATCTATTTGACAACAAATTTTTGATTTCTTTAATTCGACTTTTCTTTACACAACAAATGAGCAAGTCGTCAACAAAAATTATTAAGTAAATCAGGACATTACTTTTTCGCAAAACATAAAGGCAATAATCATATTCACTTCTTTGGAATCCTAAACTTTTCAAGAAAGTATCTAAACACTCATACCAAGCTCTCGGACTTTCTCGTAAACCGTACAGTGCTTTCATCAATTTGCACACTCGATTTGTGCCGTCTTCGTAGCCTTCAGGTTGTTTAACATAAACTTCTGACATGATTTCGCCATTTAAAAAGGCTGTTTCTACATCCATTTGTTCAATAATTAAACCAAAATGACAACAGTATGACAGTAAAATCTTCAAAGTTTGCATTTTAGCTACTGGTGCATATATATCATCAACACATTCCTTTTGTTGAAATCCCCTAACAACTAATCTTGCTTTGTACCTATTATCAAACTTTTTAGTAAAAACCCATTTAACATCTATAAGATCTTTGCCCTCTGGCTTACTAACTAACTCCCATGTGTCATTTTTCTTCAAACATTCAATTTCCCTATCCATAGCTTGACTCCAGCTTTTCGATTCATTGTTATTAATCGCCTCCTCAAAACTAACCGGGCTATCTGCACTACATACGTTAATATAAATAAAGTTACTTGTATTATCATCCCTATAGCGTTGTGGAGTTTTAACCACTCTACCCGACCTTGTTGTTTTTTCCTTTAGCGCTGCTTTTGGAGATTCGATTTCGACTAACCTTTCTTCGTCCTCGCTGTTATCTTCAGACCCAGTTTCCCAATTTTCACACCCAGATTCATCTAATCTTTTACTCACGGAACCATTATCCTTTAAACCTACACATCTAATATTTTCTTCAACAACCTCTACATGCCTGGCCACAACAATTTTATTATTTATGAGTACCCTATATCCAACGTCACTGTAACCTAACAGAACTCCCAAATCTGCTTTTCTATCCCATTTTGACTTTCTCAATTGTTCTGGCACCCTTACAAAGACTCTACTTCCATACAATTTTAAATGTGTGACATTAGGCTTTTCTCCAAAAAATATTTCATAAGGAGTTTTCAATTCTGCGGTATTTGCAAGACATCTATTTTTCAGATACGCGGCAGCACAAACTACTTCTGGCCAAAACCTATTGTTAACTTTTGCTTCGGCTAATAAACATCTTGACATGTCCATGATTGACCTATTGAACCTCTCAGCAGTTCCATTCAACTCATGCACATATGGCGGGCACGCATTTAAAACAATCCCCTTTTCCTTGATGTATTGATATATATTATTATTCATGTATTCTTTTCCATTATCACACCGCAATTTCTTAATCCTTTTCCCAGTAAGATTTTCAACCTCATTTACATACCCAACTAAACAATCATATAATTGGTCTTGAGTTTTAATTGTGTAAACGCGTGCAAGTTTACTATAATCATCAATAAAAGAAACAAAGTATCTTTCACCATGCATACCTACTGTTGAATGTGGCCCATTTAGATCTGTGTGAACAATTTCTAAGATTTCTTTAGCCTTATTTCTGTTGTTTTTAAAAGGAACATTATGCATTTTATTTTCTATGCACACTTTACATTTCATAGGTTCAGACTCGACGTTTTGAGGGATTCCATCTACTAATTGATGTTTGCAAATTTTATCTAAATAATTGAAATTTACGTGCCCCAGTATCCTATGCCACTTTTCCTTTATTGTCATATTTTCTTTATTGCAGAAGTTTACGTTAAATTCCCCTTTGTTGATCACACTTGTCACTTTATATAACCTATCTTGTTTCCATGCAACTGCAATTAAACCCCTATCTTTACTAAAAACTTTTGCGCTGATGCCTTTTGCAATAATATCATGTTTCTCTGTGACTCTTGAAAAACTAATTAAATTCCTATCTAGATCTTTAATGTAAAATACATTTTTCATTTCAACTCGTTCTAATCTGTCAAACACTAAAAAATCGCTAATTACATTACCAACTTTAGTTGCCGTTAAAATCTTTCCGTTCGCGATTTTTACATTAATCGGTTCTTTTAACGTTACGCATTTAGAAAAATATTCCTCGTTATTAATCATATGATCTGTACAACCGCTATCTAACAACCAATTAATTTCAATCTGACCTGAATCCTGTGTTACACTGTTTACTTCCTTGGCGAAGACCTCTGTCACGAAACTGCTTGCGCCACTTACATTCTGATAAAACTGTTGTTCTCCACGGTTCCTACCACCATGGTCGTCCTGTCGGTAATGTCGGTCTCCTTGCTCGTTCTGTCGGTAAGATCGGTCGTGACCATAGCGACCGCCTCTGGACCCACGTGGTCCTCCTCTGCCTCCGCGATGTCCATTTTCATAACTTTGGTTGACATAACCTCCATAGTTACCTCGTGCTCTTCCGCCACGTCCCCGGGAACCTCGATGATTTTCAGTTTGTCGACATTCCCTCTTGAAGTGTCCTGGTTTACCACATCCGTAGCACACTTTTTGGCCGCTCGCACTAGGTCTCTTCTCCGAGATGAATGCATTTGATTTTACGCCCTCACTGTCCTGGTTCTCCTTGATGCTCTTCATCCTTATTTTTGCCTTCACGTACTCCGCAGTCCGGTCTTCCTTCTTCAAAACATCCACTAGATCTCCGATATAACTTAGTGACTCGGGCAGCGTTTTGAGCATGTAATTTAGTTTCTCTTCTTCGCTTACCTTGGCCCCGGCTGACTTCAGTTCGTTTATGTATTTCTCAAACACAGTGAAGAATTCATTTATGTCGCTGTAATTCTTTAATCTGAGTCCATCTAGTTTGTTCCTGCAGACAATCTGCAACGCTGTTGACTCTTTGGAGTATAGCTCGTCAAACTTCTTCATAACCTCGAAAGCACTTACTTTATCATTCACGAACTCTAGCTGCTTGTTAGTAATTGCACTAAAAATGCAATGCATCGCCTTCAGGTTCTGTTCTTCCCATTCTACGTCCTTGTCTTCTTCTCGCTTCGACCTCGTGGTCACCTCATGGCATTTTTTTAATTTCAAATAGATAGTTAACCTCGTTTTCCAGTTTGCGTAGTCCTCTCCATCAAAAGCTGGAATGTTCAGGTCGTCCATGTCGCAAACTTCCTCGAATCGACGGACACTGGGCTGAACTCCAATATAACCTCTTCAGCAATTCATCTGCATCCGGAAACCACGCTCTGCTACCATGTTAAATTAACTCTTGAGAACTACACTGCATTTCACTTTTATTTATAACAAAATACATATACATAAACTCTTATTGAACGTCTTTGACGGTCTTTTACAAACACTACATTGCTGCACAGTAAGACAAAAGGACGAATGAATGTGATCATTCGTTTACATACCAAAAACAGATGACGACAGTGTCGGCGCGTTCACAAACCTCAATCTCCCAATATAGAGTACATTTCCAATAATATACTAGACGGAGATGGCGACACTGTCGACATGTTCACAAACTTCAACCTTACAATATAAATGTATATTTCCAACAGCTTCAATAAACAACTTTCTCAGGTCAGAATGAAGAGGAAGTAGGACTTTCGTACATTCGGTAAACTCAAAAATACTGAGAACTTGGCACAAAAAATGTATTTATCTAGAATTGCCGTGGACCAGTCTGCAGCAAGCACACTGCAACGTCACGGGTTCTAGAAATGAATAGTCAGTATGCTACTTCATCTCAGAATACATTAGGGCCTACTCATTTTATTAGAAATTTCAAAAATATCAAAATTAGTGCATATCATTCCATCATTAATCTTTAAAACTATTATTGTATTAAGAATAATACTTATCTATTAATTTTTCTTTAACTTGCTGGTATAATTCAGTAGTATTCTAAATTAATCTGAGATTTTTATTTCTTCAATGAGGCTTTAATGAACTGATGTATGAATTCTTTTTTTATCGTTTCAGTATTTCTTGCATTTGTAGATACTTTCCCCAAACTTAATATTTACACATTTTATTATTTTCTTTCATGTGTGATTTCAAGTTACTTTCCCTTTCTTTAATTTGCAAATCTACCCCTTCTATATTTTACTAAGTTTATAAATTCTTAATCCACGATCAATATTTCGATATTAACATCTGTATCTCTACTTGAGACTGCAATGTGAATGCATTATCAATCCGATAATCTTTGGAAGCTATTAAACGTAATCTCTAAATGACGTCTTAGCAAAGATCCTCGTGTGAATGGAATTTTCGTCATTTTGTGTCAACCACGGGAATGTGCGACCGTCTTGAATTCGTCGCTTGCAGTTGAGGTACGGAAAAAAGGGGAGGCCCCACTTGGCAATATGCCTGGGCGTAAATCGGAATGTGTTCTGAGGCCAAAAGCCATCGTAGATGTGACAACCCTGCCAACAGCATGGCAGCATTGGAACGATCGCAATTCCTTCGGTTTTTCTCATCTGCTACGATTTCTGAAAATGTATACTTTTATGTTATATCATGTATCTGTTAAATGTTGTTTAATAGATAAATTCTCTAGATTTGCTTCTCTTTCAAAGTTTAATTCTCGAATAAAAATGTCTCGCTAAAATATAACTCTTGTTATAACTGTGTTTTATCAACACTCTTTTAATATGTCAACGATGTTTCATGAGACAGCTTCGAATGAAGTACGGGCATAATCAAATAATTTGTACCAGAACCCTCCGAAATGTCGGTGCCAAGATGTTATTCGCAAAAGCAGCAGAAGCATTGTTGTTTGTGTCGTCTTTTTCTAGTTCTTCTGTGCCTGTTCCAATCTCCAAATTACGCACCTTCTTCCACGTTTTACGTCACACAAGTGTTTTTCGTAGTCTTACAGGACCTCTTTCGGGGTTTGGCGTTTCACCTACATTCTTCATAAATCAAAACAATTTTCTGTTTCTCGTCGTTAATGAACCTATATTTCAGCATTCATAAGCAAGGCAAAATTGTATCTTTCGCGCTTTACGAATTGCTTCTTGTATACCTATGTGCTACGGTGTCTATAGTCGTTTAGAGGAACAATGCATTAGAGACTAGACACACTTGCCGACGCCTCGAATGTTAACTGCGTAGAAACAGTGGAAATCCGTGCTACGCCACAAACCCCCGAGCACCCGATTACACGCCCTAATTCATAATCTGGGATGCCATTAATTATTCATCCAATACAGGCATGTTAGGTTTGGTGAATTTTTTCTCCAAATGTATCCATTTGTGTAAAAATATAGTTTCATAAAAATATATGTGACTGCAGTATCTTAAAAAAAAGAATACTAGGCTTTAGTTTATCACTAAATCTAATGAGTTTCTGCGTTCACAATCGTTTGATGAAGGTTTCATCTTAATGACTTGAACCTTCATAGAATATTTTGGGTGTTTGATCATAATGACTAACTCTGCACTCAAACTATGTATTTTTTTAAACATATAATGATTTTTTAATATTATTGTTTATACATTTGTTACAATGAAAAAAAATGTGTTTTCTGTCCTGTCCTTCGGCCCGAGAGCCCGCTGCGGGCATTGGCTGATCAGCCGTGGCCCAGCCTCTCGGCCATGGCATAAAGGGTTTCTGTAGCACGAGGACATCCCTCCACCGTAAATACTGGTTTTTTAAACAGTAGGGCCGGCTTTCTCATTTTCATACAGCAATATATACTGAGACATTTGTACGGAAAGCGCACAGTTATAATTTGGCCCCGGCCGAAAATGGAACCCGGTGTTGCGCCGTGGAAAGCGAGCACGTTAACCAACGAGCCACCGAGGGCCCCTGTATGTTTTCTCTGACACATAAAAACGAGACCAAACATTATCTACCAATATGAACGGAGTTTAATTAAACGGAGAATATGAACGGAGATTTTTTTAAAATGTACTGAAGCGCGTATCTGTTAAGCTACAACGACGGGGCGCACACTTTAAGTGGTAGCTGCTACATTAAGTGATCCCGTTGTCATTTACTCGAAATCAAGTAAATATTCGGTGAATATTGTTATTTCCGTCTCTACCAGTGAGATTCCATTTCTCACTTGCAGCTCATTAAATCTCCTTTCTGCCTTATCGTTTTACTGATTTTTCTTGCTATAAATACGTAGACAAAATGAGAATAGACGTAGAGAGATGGGTAAGAAACAAGAGGATTAAACCAGCCTTTTAGCATTTTCCTGGAGGGCGATCTTCTCCGTGTTGAGTGACTGGCCTTCGTTCTGCCGACTCTTTCGATGGCCTAACTACGTGCCGAGGGCCTGAAAAGAGGCTGCAGGCCGATTCGCTGAGAGGCCGTCTGGCTTTGCAGGGCGGGCGCGGCGGCTGCGCGCGGCGTGGGTGCCGTTGCTGCCGCAGGACACCTGCCGCGCCGAGGCGGTGTACGGCCCCGCTGCCCTCACCGACGCCATGTTCTGCGCCGGGCGGCTGGAGGGCGGCGCCGACGCCTGCCAAGGGGATTCCGGGGGACCGCTCGTCTGCAGAGGGGACGACGGTGAGCAGCAAGCGCTTTAAGGTTGATGCGATAGCTAACAAAGAAATTCACAAACATTCCAACTAGAGCGTAATGTTTTTATACACACCCACCCACCCACACTATCTATCTATCTATCTATATCTATATCTATATCTATATATATATATATATATATATATATATATATATATATAATTGGCGACGATCACATAGATGAGATAGCGATAGGGTAAGGAAGCTGTATTTACTAAACGATGATTTTACATTATTACTACTTTCAATAAAATGGTACCCTGAACTATATTTAAGTTGAGAATACAAGAAATACAGAATATTTTTTTGCAGAAATTGACATTTCGTAATGACACCGTAGGCTCGTAATATATAAGCATTCTTAAGGTGATGGCCTTTAGTTCTGAATGTTTAATTTATACATAATATTATCCTTGCTTGTTTATATAAAGTGCTGTAAATATTGTAACAGTTGAAATTTATTCATGTTCGTTACTTTTTTAGTAGTAAGAAAGAGACACTGTTCTCGACTATTGAAATAATAGCAGATATCCAAAGGCGCTTCGTTTGAATTGGTTTGGACTTTTGGAAGTGATGGCAGAAATTGCAGTATTATAATATTACGTAACCGTTCCCAGTAATGCGAGAAAGTACGTGGTGTAGCAGCTCTAGTTTAAGATTGTATTTCACTCTATTGATACACGAAATCAAAGAAAAGAAACTGGAGCGATTTTTTAGAAAAGTTTGAAAATGTCCCAGTGGTAAGGAATAAAGTTCAACACCGCAGATCTTAGAGACAGGTCAGATCGAACAAGGCATAATAATTTTGGAAAAAATCCTACAAATAGTTTCGATGCTATTGTTGTTCACGGACGGAGAGACAGACAGATGACACGCAGAGAGAGGGAAACAGACTGATGGATAGACGGATGGAGGGACGGACGGAGGGACGGACGGACGGAGGGAGGGACGGACGGACGGACGGACGGACTGAATGATGGATGGACTGGAAGACTGACTGACTTCATTTAGAAATTTTTTAGAGCATTTGTCTAAAAAATATGTTCACGACGCTAAAGAAAGAACTAATTGTGAAGATCGAATTTCATTTGAACAAAAAATCTGTATATTCCTCATTGTAGTCATACAGGGGGTAAACAAATTTCAAAGTATTTCAATTTTCAGAGATTAAGAGTTAACAGTGAAACTCGGGCCTCTCTAAAGTGTATTTTACTCTATTCTAGCAAAAAAAAATTTAAAGAAAGAATTCGGAGCTACTAGTATAAAATAAGACACAGACGGACGGACGTTTTGAAATAATTGGTGCTACAACTGTATAGACATCATCGCTTTATTTGTAACATTGGCAATTCTCTAAAACAGAAAGTTCATCACAAATAGAATCTGCGCCTTTTTTGCAAGTGAACTTTGCACGATTTGAGAAAAAAATACAAATTGAGGCCGTTTTTGAGAAAATACTTGTTTTCATTGCCATCACATGAAGCAAAAATTATTGGTGAATATTCCGTCAATCAAAGAATTTTGTAATGATGTAACGGTTAGCGTATCAGGCTGATGTACCCAAGTTCGTGGGTTCAAACCCGATCGAAGCCGTGGATTGTTAAGGGCGAAAAAAACCTTCGTATTAATTCTTTTGTAATCCTTTACCTGAACAGCAAAGGTATGCAAGATATGTGCTTAATTGAACTAGCTCCCTACGCCCGGAACAATGGTAAAATCACCGAGATATGATTAGTTATCAGAGGCGTAAGTTCAGGACCGATATGGGCGTGAGAGCTACCTCGGTCTTATGTTTTGGGAGCGCGGGCCTTTCCACAGGACATTGTACCAACGAGAGCGGTGACTTCGGCGGGGATACTGCTAGACCTCTCGTAAGTACCGATAGAGGACAATCGGAAAGGGGGTGGGGCAAAACGAGTCAAGATTCAGTGAATGTGTGTACGGCTAACTCTAATTACACCCAATTTTCTTTTGCAGGTCACTTTACGCTGGTTGGCGTTACTAGCTGGGGACTTGGCTGTGGCCGACCGAATAAACCCGGGGTTTACACTCGCGTTGCTTACTTCCGTGACTGGCTTGATCGAAAAATAGAAGATTCGATGAGTGGGCGTTAGTAATATAATTCGGTTTGTGATATATTTATGATAGTGGTTTGCAAATATAAAAAAAATAGTTTTATTATAGATGGCGATATTTTTAAGCATTTTTTATTTGTATATTTTGTATAGTATTAAAAGTTGATAAAATCATGAACTGATGTGAGATTTGTGATCTTAAAGTACAACTAGAACTATAAAGCAATTTAACTACAATATAATGCAACTACCAACTTCCATTATTTAAAAGTAGTTTCAAATGCTTTATTTGAATACAATGTACAAGATATGCTTGAATATTTTTTATATGATTAAAAAGGCACATTTTTTATATCAAAGGGTATGTGTTTTAGGTTCTGAAATTAATATAAAAATAAACTAATAAATAAACAAATAAACTTATTTCTTATTAAATATCCCAAATATATTTGATTATCACTTCAAAGCAGTTTCCTTCCTGGAGCATAATTTTTTTATTACCATAATGTTCTCTCTTCATAGTGAATGAATTATCAATCTTTAGGTTCAACCTAATGTGAAAAAATTTAATATAACAAAACTCAAAACAATTTTTTTTATATTTAAAAGTTTACAATTATTAAAATTTAAAAAGTTGTTTAAATGACAAGATTATAATTTATTAACCCAAAGAGCAATTCATACAAACCTGAAATTCTGAATTTTTTTAATACAATGCTCCAGGAAAGTTTCTCTGCAGTGGCACCATGAGCATGAGTGTGCTACCAACAAAAATTATGTTGGTATCGCAAGTACCAGGCAGTGTGTGGGTGGCACAAAAGTATTTTGGGTAGGGGTGGGGTGATAGCCCACATTCCAAACCCGCAGGGTGACAAAGTTGAGGGTGGAAATGGCAGTGGTGGTAGCCCTGACTCAGCTAGGTGCAGAGAGCCTATAGTGGCATGCTGTATATTGCTAATATCCTAGACTTATGAAGTGCCTTCAGGAACAATTAAGGATGCATGAAGGAAAAACAAAGAAAGATTTTGTAATAATACAATAATCAGAAAAAACTTTATTCACAATGATGATACACTTCAAAAGGAAGCGATACAAATTTATTATAATCTGAAAATTTTGTACATATAAAACAAACATCCACTGGCACCAAGGATTGTCTTGACACAACAAGTCTTTTAACCAACTGCCTCGCACATGACTTTTTTCCCTGGAAAGAGTCACAACCAGTTGCTAGTTTCAGAGATCAACAGGGAGATGTTGGCGATGCAGTGGCTTTTGCCTCTCAGATAAAATGAGAAGGCAAGATTTGAGCAGTTGTTATCACATAACAGGAAATTTGGGAGTCCTTAAAACAGCTCTTCACACCTTTGAAAAAAAAAAGAAAAAATTAAAATTAAAATTTAGCAACACATGGCAAAATAAAAAATGGTTTTGAATGTGCACAAAGTTCTTTCAGCCTGAGAAAACTGCACAAGTAGTAAAAAACAAACATCTTACCTTTGGGTGAAAAATAAGATCACGAATGAGCATGGATGTGAAGGATGGCACCTGCTTACATTGATTTTCCCAAGGAACAAGATCATTAAATGACTCGTAATCTAGAGCTACACGACGTGAAACACGTGTCAACAATCTAAGTATATCCATGGACTGAGCATTTGCTTTTAATTCTTGACTGAGACATTGAATAAACCAAGTGCCATTTTCAGGATTTCGCCATGAATAAAATCCTTTAAAAAACAGAATTGCAAATTAATGTAATCTAAACATTAAATTCATTTCACAAAATTCTTAAACAAAAACATACAACAGAACATTAAAAAAAAATGTATTTTGCATTATGTTTATAAACATTTCTGTTTACATACTAAGGTAGATACTCACCCTCTGGTGCACTGAACGCCAGCAAGAAGTCAGAATGTGTCGGTATTTTATAAGAATCAGTTCCAGAATCAGTTTGAGTACGTGATCTACGTCTTAAGCTGACACCAGCATCTAACTTGTCACCTCGACAGGCCTGAATAAAGAACAGCTTAGGTTTACCAGCAAGAGTAAGACAGTTGTCAGCAGTAAAGGGCTGCCATAACATGTGTACTGGATATGGAACATCTTGTGCCAATAGGTAATTGTTACCTAAACCATGTGTCAATACAGCAACTGCTATACAATCTGCATCGGTGTGATCTTCAGCAGCCACTAATTAACAAATACATACAAACAATTAATGGTTTATTATTATTGTATTATATTATTGTATTATATTATTTTTATCAAGATGATTAAAAACCTATGTTAAAGGAATTAGAAATGTACAAAAGTACTCTGTAAGCAATAAAATCTTTATTTTTGAAATTACAATATGGATAAAATGGCAGTTTTGCCAAAGTTTGTTACGGAAAATGTCAAGAAATAACAATCCATTGATATCCCAAGGTAATTAAGTAAAAAATTACTCACACTGATGAATTATCTCATTAATCTCTCTAAACTGTTTGTTCGTATGGATCTGAACTTCAAATTCAAGAGCTTTGAAGGACTCGCTCAAGTTTTTGACATCAACATCTGATCCTGCACGTGCTGTCATGCCAACCATTTGGAATTCATCATTATTAATAATTACAGCACGTCCTCGGCGCTTGTGCCTCATATTATACTCTTCAGCATCCCTTTCCACTGCCATTATTGCTGTGGGCACAGTACCATGACTACAGAAACAATAAATAAATGTTATTAATTATTTTCTTTCCAAGCAAAATTCAGCAGTTAAGAAAATTGTCATTCAATGAAAAATCAATAAATAGAAGGGGAAACTGGAGCTAAGAAGCTAGGTTTTTTCAATTCCAATTTTCACACAAAAAATAAAACATTTTAATGAAGTTAGTTAAAACCAAATTGAGAAAGATCCTTTGGTTACATAATATTGCAGATTGTATGAATACTTTATTTCTTATTTACAGAAATGGAGGATAAAAGAAAGAGCAAAAATTGAGGTTTCAAAAATCTGTCGGTAAAGTGGGCAGACCTTGAATTCTAAGCTTTATAGAATATAATAAAATATACAAAAATTCAACGGGTTCAATAAATCCATGTAATACCATTTATAGAGTGAACATTAGATTGTGGGCATTTTTCTCCAATCTAATGCCTTACTATCCTACCCAATTGTTTTCTCTTCATTTAAGATTTTATCTTTTTTGCCAAAAATTAATTTTTCTGTTATACTAAAATGCAACTCTTATTTTGTCTTTTTAAAACTTATTTTTTGTCATTTATTCTGTTCATCTTTCTGAGTGTAATTCTATTTCACCTCATTCATATTCTATAGAGAATGTATTTGAAGTCTGTCTTCATCCATTAAAATATTCAACAACAAAATGTAGGATACTAAATCATATTCATTGCACTGAAACTGATGTCATATGCTTAAAACCGAACTTGGAATTTATGGACTTTAAGACTTTTTTTCATGAATAAACAAGATTAATGAAAATAATTCTTTAAAAAGCAAAATTTTGAATTATTGTCATTGATTATTCTGTAAAGTGACTAAATAACTACCATAACACACAAAAAAAAATTTTTTTTAACTAAAATTCACAATAATGTATAATTGTTGATAACATTTAAGTAAATAATTGCATGAAACCCTCTAGTTTTGGATATATTTAATTGAAAGTGAGTTGTAACACAATTGCTTCGAGATCCTTTTGCTCCAAACAAGCATGTAAGTTTGAGTGTTCTCTCAAAAATGTCCAATTTTTGGAAGTGAATTAGGTTGCCGCAATTTTGTTTAGAACCATTAAAGCGCTTTTTGCTTCTCACCTGAAATTTTTAACAAAAATAGCTTAAAATAAACAACTTTAACTTAGTCCTGCTTTCCGCATCATTTGAAATTTAAAATATGGATTCTACTGTAAGTTACTATTCATGTTATTTGCTCTTTCTGAAACCAATTGTACATGGCGAGTCATTTTTTCCAATAACAATACAACAATATCAAACTTGGAAGTTATTTAAGATAAATGAATAGGCCGATAAAAAATAATTAAAGATTTTTTCTACACATGTTTGAGGAGCAAGTCAGTAAGTTATTCATGAAGCATGTTAAAGTTTTAATTGCTGGAAAATTGCTGCGTTTTTGAGAGACTTCAATTGGTAGTATTGTATTAATATTCCGATTTTTATTTTGAATTTACTAGCATAATTTCCACAGAGGTGAAATGAATGCTCCTTCGTTCTCGGTGGAATTTGGCCATTTTTGTAGAGGTAAGGGTGGAGACGGGGCTCACCTGTGCGGCTGCGGGTCGAGGTTGGCGGGCGCGGCGTCGGTGGTGTCGCGCACGGGCGTCACGGGGCTGCTGAACGCGCTGCCCCCGTACCCGCGGTCGGACGCCGGCGAGCGCGGGCTCCGCGGGCTGGGCAGCGGGTAGGGCACGAAGTCGCGCGGCAGGGAGCCCTGCAAGAGCCCCGAGCCGGGCGAGCCCGAGGGGCTGGCGCCTCCGGAGTCGATGACGTCGGACGCGCGGCGCTGCGCCAGGCGGTGGTGAGGAGACGACCCCTGCGGCACCTGCAGCGGCTGCGCCCTGGCGCGCGGGGGCGGCGGCGGCTGCAGCGGGATGGGCATGGGCGTGGGCGTGGGCGGTTCCTCCACCACTTGAGGCGGCGACGTTTTCGGGGGCGGCTGCTTGTCTTCTCGTGGTGGCGCCTGGTGTGCACTGTCTTCCTTACGCTCGTTCTACAATAAGCACATGGCAATTTATTAGCGGTCCCTAATAAACACGTGAATTTCGTGGTTTTCCTACGCTAATAAACTATATAAACATTTCTTAGCAGTGTCCACTACTTCCTTTAACACAGCTCTGAAGTATGAAACCCACGGTTCGTTCACAACAGTCCTCACTATGTGCCACATTGCTCCACCCCTCCCTCTTGTTTCTCAATTCCAAAAGCAACGATTTTTCCCCCCGTTGCTCTCTTCTAATACAGATAGTCTACACTACGCAATAATAGATTGCAGCAGCTCATATTTTAACATAATTTAACAATTATTCCCTTGGTCTTTACATAACGTTGTACAAAAGACAAATTGCAATTCAGGTTAATGTTTATTAACATAAACAATATTATAATGTACATTGTTTTCCGCGTAGGTTAACTTTCTAATTTTATATTAATAACTGCATTGATATTACTGACCCAGTAATTAGAAAAATACAAGTTAACTAGCCGGAGACTATAAACCATTAACCTACAGGCGCATCAAGGATTTTTTCTCGGGATATAGGGGGGCGCCATTAGCTAATAGCGCCCCCACCCTTGAGTTAGTTAAATGAGTAAATGCTATATTTCTTAATATGTATCATCCACTTTAGAGGGAGGGGTGGTGGCTGAAGCCTCATGAGCGCCATTAACTTATCAATTCACACACTTAATAAGATTCCGATTAGACATCCAAACACTTGTTTGGGCCAAATTCTGAAGGACAAACTACGTAAACTAAATTTAGATTCGCTTAATTACGCCACCACGCTCTTTAATCGCGCCAGAAGAAACAGGTAGCAGGCCGCTTTGTTAGGTGGTGAAATAGGAAAAATGGTGTCTTTTTCCTCGCATCTTATGATCATTTTAAATATAATTTAATTTTGCAGAAATAAAGTTAGTCACGAATTGAGCTATCATGGATGAATTCAATAGAATGCAGTCCTAAGATACCAAACATTTTAAATATGTTTAAAACATTACGAATCTTTTTTATGCTTCAATGCTGATTGTTTCCAACGATTAATTTCTGTTCTCTCTAAAGAATATGAACTATAAGCAAAAGCGGACACTTTTCCACGAGGGAATGCGACAAGGAAACATTTGACATAACGTTTTAGACTGCATTAACAGATTTACCGCAACAATGCGAAACATTACAAAATGTTGTTGACATATTTTCATGTGAACGCAACAGGAAATAGATTGATATTTTATTAATGCTATTTTTTAAACTGTATATATAAAGTAAGTACATTTTACATTTCACCTGCAAAAAGACTTAACCTCGAGCGGATATAACATATATGCAAGATATGCAAGATCAATTTATCCCGGGCTAGGGACTGAAGACCCTGCCTTCTGGCTAGGTGCATGTGCTCATATTCTCTCAAACTCGAATTTAAAGGACTTGTGAGCCATTTCGTTTAACGATTTAACAATCATCGAGTTAAATTGATTGAAATTTATGCTTCATTTATTACTTCACTAAATGTTGCAAATAGGAAGATTATTACAGAGAGAGAAAAAAGTTCCTTTTTTCATTGAGTGTAGGGAAATTATGACACTAATGGAGACTTCGGGCGATGAAAATCTTCGATATTGTTAACCATACTCGCGATCAATTTCATTAAGAGCCCGTTTACCATTTCTACGGCTGATCTCCTTTCTGACATGCCTTACCAACTCAATTCTACATGCGACTCTAATGAAAAAACGTATTATTCTGAAACTTCCTGGAGACTCACTAAATTGATGAAATTCCCATTTCTTTCAAATTAAAATTCCAAATATATGACTATGAACTTAAGAGTCTCTTATTTGCAATTATCTTTTCAGAACCAACAGATTAATGAAATCAAAACACGATAACCAGCGGCTACAATACCATTAACAGTCTAATGAAAACCACAACTGGACATTTGTCAAGCATTCTCATGTCAGTATACCCTATAAGATAACGCATACGATGTTTTCTGTATGTTCTCCCTTCTATACTATTCCCTACGCTTAAGGGAAGAAGAAAATTAAATTGCCTTTACACCTGGTAATTGAACTGCTTCTCTCACCTTAACGTTTTATATATATTCGTGATATGCAACACTGGCGCGAACAGAAAACTATGAATTTCGATTTACAACACTTCTTTATAACCTTTATAATAATAATAAAAACATGGATCCTACAAAGCCGTTTAGTAATTCTTGTTCCATAATCCATCCATTATTATCAAGTATAACCTACGTACCTGCATTTCAACTGCCAGCGAATATTTGGAACTTGTTTAATTCAAAATTTAATGTTTGAAGTTGTGCCAGTATTGGAACTCAACATTGGAATGACATATTCCATAATTTCAGAAAATGTTATTGAAATTTAATCTAATAATAAAATATGACCTGACTGAATTTAATGCAAAGAATAAAAAAAATAAACTGTGGCTGTCGACTTTCGGGTAGTGTATCTTCAACTTTTATTAATGTAACGAAATTACGATTTTTCACTATTTATATTGCTCACCATGATACAAAAACGCGATGCGTCACACAGAAAGGAAACGTGGTTAAAGCATCAGCATCATCAGCAGGTGTCAGCGTTGGATCTGTCATAATAATCGCTTCGTTTGCTACGCTATCACAAGTCCTCTGGAAGAGGGTCAGGCGCGACATTAGTAATCCGTTCATTTCACTTGCCTGCAAGCCCAGCACTTAAGTTTCATTGCCCAAATTACGTAAGGGGGCGGCATTGGGTGGGCGAGAGGGCGACTAAATATACACACGTGATCCCCGGCCATCTCGGCTGATCTTCATTCTCACGACCTTTACGGCTTGTCAGTCCGTAGGTGATTATTGTTTCGCTATATCTCAACCTGATAATATCAACGTTATCATGTGTTATCTGCGAAGGCTTCGCAGGAACGAGGCAATTCAGGAGGCTGCCCTTTGCCAACGAGAAAAGCTTCACAACAGGTTCCTGCAAGTTGAGGATTGCAGGTGCAGAGAGGTGCAGGTAGTCCGCTTTGTCCTCTCCCTCCATAGTCCCCGCGCTGGGACCCACCACAATAAGTCTCGCGGCAGATTGCGGAGGAAAAGAAAAAAAACAAAAACAAAATCACCCCCCGAAACCAAATCGAACTTATCCGTCGCGTCGGAACTCTTCGCGCCCAGTGACGTCATTCACCCCTCCTGCGAACGCGTCGGCGGTCCACGTGCTCGCCCGCCGGGGGTTACTCACCCCGGTTTGCGCCCTCGCACTGGACGCGTGCGTAGAAACTCACCTCCGCCATGGCCGGTCCCGCGCCGATCGGCCGTTGCTCGGTTGCCGTCGGGCGGGCGCGCCTTCTCCTCCTCCTGGGCGTCGCTCTCAGCTGCTGCGAACCGCCGAAAGAAGTGTCCTACCGTTCACGCAGCACACTTCCTGCAAGCTGGGAGTTATTGGCTTTCGTATGCTCACTGCGCGCACAGCGATCACTACACACGCTCTCCGCTCGCAACAACAGCGCGCCACCACGACCACAACTAGAATAACACGGCGGCACCAGCGTTGCGTCCCCTCGCCGCCAGCCGCTCGGTCGCGCACAGTCGCTCGATGCCGCCGACCAATGGTAGAGCGCGCCGCGTGTCGCCCCCCCTCCCTCCACCCTCCCCCACCCAGCATCACCCCGCCGCGCCGCGCCCCGCTCCGCCATCGGGAGCCCAGCTGCGAACAAAGCCCTGACAAGAGCCTGGGTTCTTGGAGGGAAGAAACGTCACAGGGGACAGCGGCGGGCGGGCGGGAGAGAAGAAACGTTGTTTTGACGCGCCAAGGCGTCACTGTGGCTGACATCGCCGATGACGAGTCGAGGGGACTTCCCTTCGTGTTTTCTCTGTATTTTGTCGCTTTTTCTGCGAGTAACTGAAATGGCATGTCGCGTGATTCGATCAGTCGTCTCTGAGAAACCACATTCTCACTCCACGTTTTCCTTCAGTACGATGATTTCGAAATACACTTTCCTTATGCTTGTTGCCGACCGACAAGAATCAGTTAAAGGATTGTCTCTCGTGCTATATTTTCCGTTACATTATGTCAGTGGGTAAGATCTATCAAACACTATCCTTAGAGATCATATATATATATATATATATATATATATATATATATATATATATATATATGTATGTGTGTGTGTGTGTGTGTGTGTGTGTGTATGTAAAGAAATCTTATTTCAAAATGTTTACATATTGAAATAATGATAAATCGCAGATGAGGTGCTATATTGAGTTGTTCACAGACGGCCGGACGGATGTTATGAAAACAGTGGTGCTACACAATGGCACATACTGTCTCGTAGTGAAGTTTTCTAATTTTCGTGGTGTGGACTGGCTTGACGGGCTGGTCCCATCCTCTCGCCAGATGACATCTGGCACCACCCAAGGGACATTTTCTTCATTTTTCGGTTTTGTAACAGTAGCATCGAAATATTACTATAAGAATATTCACGCAAAGTAAATTGCAATTTTCACTGCAACATTTGGAGAGGGTTTTTTTTTTATTTTTTATTTTTTTTAAAGAATGGAGTTTAAGCGTTACTGTAAAATGAGAAATTTAAAGCTCTTTTTCACAGAAAAAGAGAGTTTTCGAAAAACTTCATTACAAGTCGTTTATTGCACCTTAACTCATAAATGCAATAGTGTACACAAATGGCTGGAAATAAGCATATTAACGGCGTGAGAGATATTTAAAACAATACATTCGTGATTTTAAAAAAAAAACAACGAAATAATACTCCAAAGTGAACTTCATGTCATTTAAAATAGTACAATTAGCACCATTCGTTGGAAAAGTGAAGAAAAAAGTTGGAAACATTTTTGAGAAAATGGCGTTTGAGCGTTTCTGAAAATGCGGACGTTTGAGCAAATTTCAACAGAAAACGGTTGAGGTTTCGAGAAAATTCATTAAAATAATGTGAATAATACAATATTGTGAATAAACTGACGTTAATGTAAATTCTAACGACGCGAGAGACAAGTTAAAATTAATTACATTTTAATGGAGTTAAGTTTTAAATACATTTTTGTTATTAAAAAACAAAAGAAGAGAGCAATGTTTATGCCA
Source organism: Gryllus longicercus (assembly GCA_038098605.1). Lineage (NCBI taxonomy): Eukaryota > Metazoa > Arthropoda > Insecta > Orthoptera > Gryllidae > Gryllus > Gryllus longicercus. The sequence goes on along the minus strand of JAZDUA010000199.1, from coordinate 886,018 downwards.
TCGAATGGAGTTTATGCCATCGTATGGAGTGCATTTAGTACTATTCCAACAAAAGTTTAAAGAAACAAATTTGCAGCAATTTTTGAGAAAATCTAGTTTTTGTAATTTTTTTTTAAAATTGCACAAATTGCTTGCGATATTGCGCGAAAAACAACTCAATTTAAAAAAAATGTGCATGACCTTAATGAAAAAACTAATTATGAACACAAAATTTAATTTGAAGGAGAAACCTCTATCTTCAGTTTTGTAGTTGTAAGAAGACGCCTGGAAAACTTTTGCAATTTTCAAAAATTCAGAGTAAACCGTGAAAATGTGATCTATGTCACCTTTGTAAGTGTATTTTACTCTATTCTCAAAAGAAATTTAACGGAAAAATTTAAGCCGTTTTTGAAAATGTGCGGAGGGATTCATGTAAGGTACCCCCAAATTTTGAAGAATTTTTTCAAAGTCGTGGCGTCTCGAGTGGAGCCTAATCGACCGGAATATTTATTTTGAAAAAAAATCATTCGTATGGTTTAGGCGCTAGTCATGTTTACGTATTGGATGACGAACGTTTTGGCGTCAATTGTTTTTTCAGGATCTACGTCACAGGATCTACACACTGATTACATCACGTGTTAAAGGATTTTTTTCTTAATTTAGCAACTAGATTTATTAACTTTTTATTTATCTGGGTCCGGCAATGAATATTTTTCTGCCGAAAATCCGCGGTTTTTTCATGCAGCATTACATAACTTTCCCTATACTAAGTATATTACTTCGTATATATGTATGTATACGGGGAAGTAAAACGAAGAAACAATTATTAAAGCCACTTCAGGTGAACAACTTAAGCTGTTGGGTATATTAATGATATAATCGAGGCTTCTTCCTTTTATTCAAGTGAACTCAGTTTGCAAACGTTTGGTTTGGCCAGTACTTTAAAAGCAAATCTCTGCCTTTATTTATCGCGAAATCAGCCGAAATGACAATGGCGCCGATAGGCATTTCGAACGGATAGTGGTAATTGCACTCTTTAATACAACGTAACGCTCATTTCGATGCTTTTTTTGTTTTTTCCACCAAATATACATTTTTTGAAAGATCTTTCACGCCGTTGATATGCACATTTCCTGCAATTTGTAAGTACTATTGCATTTGTGAGTTAAAGAAATTCAAATGACTTCAAATGAAGCTTTTCGAAAACTCAAAAATTCTGTCTTCTCTGTGAAAAAGAGCTTCATATTTCGAATTTACAGTACTGCAAAAACGCCAGTTTTTGAAAAACAGCTCCAAATGTTTCAAAGAAAATTGCCATTTAGGACGAGGTTTTACTGTTCTTTAATAATCTTAAAATAATTTTTCGCTCTACAATTAGGAAAACGAACAATTGAGAAAATTGCAAAAAAAGAATGTATTTTGGGCGGCAATAGATTGCAGCTGGCAAGAGTATGTGGCAAGTCCGAGTAGCTCGCTGAGATCAAAGGCAATAGAAAACTAATACGGGAAAGTCTGTGCCATTTTGTAGCAGCACTAGTTTACTTTCCCGTATAGTACGTATATACGGAGTAATATACATAGTACAGGGAAAGTTCTGTAATGCTGCGGAAAATCGATTTCGCGATTTCAACGGAAATACACGTTTTGGGGTCCCCTAGTGCAGAAAAAAGTATTTTTTTCAAAACTTTCGTCCATCTATCCGTCCGTTGTCTGTCCGTTTGTCTGGTGTTAGTGAACATTTCTAGCGCCTAAACCAATGCGTAGGATTTTTTTAAAAATTGAAGAAACTTCTGTCCATCTAGCTCGAGTCGAAACTTTGAGATTGTGAAAAAAGACTCTAAAATGTGGCGTACTTTACATGAAGCCCCCTGGACATCCGCACATATTCAAAATTTTCTCAAAAAACAGTTTCAATTTTTTTCTTTAAATTCTTGTAGGATTAGAGTAAAATACACTTATAAAGATGGCATAGATCCGATTTTCAGGTTTAACACTGAATTTTCGAAAATTTCAAAGGTATGATTTTTTTCGGAAGATGGAGATTTTCCCTTAAAATAAAATGTGTTGTCCATAGTAAGTTCTTTCATTAAGATCATGTACATTTTTTTCAATTATAGTAGTTTTCGCGCAATATTGTGTGCAATATGAGCAATTTTAAATCATTACGAAAACAAGATTTTCTCAAGAATGGCTCCAAATTTTTTATTTAAACTTTTGTTTCAGATTGTGCTAAATGCACTCTATAGGATGACTTAAAAGCCATTTTGCTCTATTCTTTTGTTTTTGGCAATAAATACAAAAATTAATGTTTTGATTTGTCTCTCACGTCATTAATATTTACACTAGGGGCAATTTGTTCACATTATTATATTTATGAGTACATGTGCTTTAAAAATGTCAAATAAAATTTCCCGAAAACTCAACAGTTTTCTTTGAAAACTAGCTCAAACTTCCGCATTTTCAGAAACGCTCAAACGCCATTTTCTCAAAAAGAACTCAATTTTTTTTCTTCAAAGTTTTTGAAAGGATTGTGCTAATTGTACTCTTTCATACAACGCAAAGTTCATTTCGAGGTAATTTTTTTTATCAAAAATTAAACGAATATCATTTTTTTAAAGATCACTCACGCCTTTAATATACACATTTCCAGCAAACACTATTGCATTTTTGACTGAAAGTTTTTGAAATGACTTTGAATGAAGTTTTTCGAAAACTTAATAGTTTTTTTTTGAAAAGAGGTTCAAATTTCACTTTTACAATAGCGTTTTAACGCCATTTTCTTAAAAACGGTTCGGTTTTTTCAAAGAAACTTACTATTTACTGTGAGGTGTTACTGTTCTTTAATATTCTTAAAATTATATTTCCGTTCTGCTATTAAGAAAACAAAAAATTAAGAAAATTAAAAAAAATGGGCAGTGATAGATGGCAGTTGACAAGAGTATGTGGCGAGTTCATGTACGACGAGATCAAAGTGAATCAAAAAATAATACGGGAAATTCTGTGGCACCACTAGTTCTTCTATTTGAAAATAATCTTAAATTTGTTTGATGCATACTATTGAGTCCAATACTGGGGTCTAACTGTAGATCCGATCAAGAAAGTACTAATTATATAAAAGACAATTTTTTAAAAAAATGTTATACTAATTTTTATGTAAATTATATTGGTTATTCATTTAAAATTTTAATTATTTTAACAACATTTTATTATACCGAGTTTAAAATATATTTATAAATATATTATTGTATTTAAGGTTTTTGCCGAAAAAAGAATTCACATGGCACAATACGAGAAAACTTCAATGCATCAAGCAAATTATCAAAAAGAAAAATTCTCAGAAGCAAACTTTTCTAATATAGCTCATGCCCTCAAAAATAAAATCCCAGTTCTACTTTGATATGTGTAAAACATTCGCTGCATCGAACAATCCTTGGAATGTAGTTGAAAATATATCGGAGTCTTCGTCTTCGGAGGACGTGACGCTTGAACAAGCGTAGATAATTTGCCGGATGTGCACAAAACGGTGTTCCAAGCATTTCTTCTGTGCTGCATCTTTAAGAAAACAAATGTGATCGAAATTTGCGCCATTTTTGAGAAAATGTTGAAATCGTTTTTTAGGTAAAGTACCCTCAAAAAGGAAAATATCCGTTTGAAACACCCAAAGCCTTGGGGTCATTCAGATGGATCGAAGAATATCAGTTTTGAAGAAAAACTGCTGAACGGTTGCTAGTGTTGCCCACAGACGAAAGATGTTTTGCCATTGATTTTTTTATCAAGGTTTCACAAACATGGATTCTGGGTACACCACGTGTTAGAGGATTTTCCTATATTTTGCAATTTATGAACTTGCTCGTAAGCAGGGGCCAACAATAAGAGTTTTTCTGACGAAAAATCGCTCTTTTCCGGTGCACAATTACATAATTTTCTCTTCTTACGACGTACCTTCGTAGGGAAATCGAAGTACGGACGAGAAAATAAAAATTGATTCACTTTTGAGAAAATTCTGAAAATTTTCGGAACCCCTAAAACTGAAATATTGACTTTAAATTTGAAAATCCGCTAAGTCGATCGGGGATTCGTGGCATAGATAGGGGGAGGGGACTTAAATTCGACCCCAAAATTTTCAAAGAAAATCGATTTTTAATTTGAGAAGCAATTTTATAAAATTAAAATTGAGGAAATTAATTGTTAGAATTTTATATTACACAGTTCATTACTATTTAATGATTTTTTTACAATTTCAGTTTCTAGTACCCTTTTGTCGGTTCGCACGTCACTTAAAATCAGGGGTTTCCTGACCCCCTGGGACATCCTGGGGGTCGATGATGTTTTGAAGGGGATCAGCGGTGATCAAGGCGTCGGCCGGCAAATGATGTATCAAAATTCATTTGATTAAAAAATATAATTCTTGATAAATAATTGTTTTTAGATATAAATCAACAAATTATAAAAGCATACATCAGCAAAACATAAAAACATAATAATTTGATAAGTTAGAAATTCGCTCATTTTTTCCTATCCTGATTCATCCTTAGGATCAGAGGCCTAACTAGGTTCTGTACGGGACCCTTAATACGGAGAATGCCCGCGGATGGATATCAACAAAGAATAAATGAAATCGCACTTCATGGTTGGTCTCTCCATTTGCCCGTTCATATTCTTGGGCTGATAATAACATTTTGTATTCAACAAGATAATATTCAAGGATCAATAGAGTATATATAATACAAGGGTGACATATAATACAAACTTAGAAATAAAAGTATGTAAGATTGAGCAAAAGTTACATATTCATAAGTGAACCCACTATTTGCAGAAACAATACACTGAGAGTAGTGAAACACTTGCTGCAAACAAATGCCGCAAAAGCAATACGAGCACGCGAGAGACCTTTACTTAACACTTGTATACTTGACACTGCACCGTTATTCTTGGTAGCGGGTATTATCCGTTCACTGTAATAAAAAAACTGATGTACACAAGCTGAAGAAATCTTTGCGCAGCACTACACTTCTGATTGGACAACTCCTAGCTTACACCTCCTCGATTACACGAGCAGCGTACCCCGCCAATTCAAATTGGATATGCCCTGTCGTAAATGTTATTCCCATTCAACTACTTGACTTCCCATCAGTCTGCTTCAGGAACAGGTTGTCAATAACCGGACGTTGCCAATTATTTGAATAAATTGGTTGCCCTAAAATTCGTATGTTCTTGTTCACAATTTACAAGCTGCAACAATTTCGCCAGCGTTGGTGTTTCCTTTCTGCACTTTTGCTCTTTCGATGCAAGGAATGCACTTTCGATCGGACTGCACTGAATACAAAGACATCGTATGCTTCAATCACATTTTCTTCCCCTTTCTTTTCTTCTCTGGCGTTTTTAGTTATCTCTTGTCAGTGAGCTCCTTTCGGAGTGAACTTTGCGATTTGCTTGACCGGTAACGACGGATTCCTACGTAACAACGAATTGAAAACGTTGAGAACGATGCGCTTTTCGATACTCAGAAGAATCTTTCCACACTTGTTTTTAATTATTGGGCCAGTTCCACTCTGAGACATTCTAAAACAAACTGATTAGCAGGCCGATCGGCGGCGCGGCGCCGCGGTGGCATGCGCTTGACCCACGACGATGAGCACGTTCGTGGGCTGAGCTGGCTCTCAATCTTATTGCAAAGCAACACGCAGTCGGTTCAGAATGGTCTCCTTTCTCGAAACCGTTGAAATAGTTTTGACGCAAGGTTAATTTAACGAACAATGGCAGATAAATTAGTTCTTATAGAGAGAACTATTTACTTTAGCGTCAGGATCCCGATAACAGAAGAGCTCACACTACAAACCAATGAGAATCACCTTAACACGAGTGTTTTTGTCATCAGAATTTTTATGAGAGTGAACGGAAAATAGCGGACTCGGGTGGTGCGGGTGGTGTCGGCGTTGCTGGTAGCGCCTCCTGTGGTCGACGGGGTGTCGCGTTGCAGGCGTGCGTGCGGTGGATACTCCCGCAGGGCGAGGTGGACCCTCGCCGTGTGCGAGTAGAAGCAGGCCGCGCTCCCGGAGATGGCTGGCGCTGTGATGCGTTCTCTAATAGCCTTGAGCTGAGGCTGGAAGCTACTTTTTGGATCGCGACGTTCGTCTCCCTTTTCAACTTTCCGAGGGCGCCCACCGTCAGCGGAAGCACGTCGGCGGAGACATACGCAGAGCCTAGCAGGAAGACCCGTGAAGTTGAGCCTTGCTGTATCTGCCCATACGGAGCGGGAATACTGTCACCGGGAGGACGAACCGGAGAAGAGCGTCGAGTTCCTGTGAGTCGTAAAGCGGGGTCGCCGCTATCATCCGAGCTCAAGCGTCTTACTCACCTAGGCCGCCCCAATCCTTGACCAGACTGAAACCGATCGGCCTTCCTAGGTATCTCGCGGCTTCGTTGGATATGAGGGACCTCAACGGCTGGGCGTTCCCTGTCACTACCGCCTCCAAATGCTGCCTGCTTCTGATTGCCAGGGTGACGCATTTGGCGGGCTTTAACTCGACATTTGTCCTGGCGAGCGCGCATTGCATACGGTCTAACATAACCTGCAGCTCTTCTGGCGAGTGGGCGAGAAGCGAAAGGTCATCGGCGTACGCAAGCCCCAGCGAGGGGCCCGCCGCCCCTCTCCTGCAATGCGGACGGCCGCGTCTGTGCCATTCCTGTCTGAATCCCCGCGTGACATCAATGGCGTCGGAAGGGCACGGGCTGTTAGAATGGTTGTGCTATTTCGTATGTAGATGTCAGTAATCCCCTGCGCAAAATTCTCGCCCGGAGTGAATCTTGGGGCGCGCGGTGCAGCACGGAGCTGAATGCGTTCTTTAAGGCTAGTAATGTGGACGCCAGGTTTCGCTTTCCCGAGGTTTCCGAGCTTTCGCTTCCGAGGGCGTTCGCCCGTTCGATTTAACGCTGAGAATTTTGCAACAGTACCCCATCGAGGGGGCGGAAGCCCTTTTAGGCACGCGATGGGACAGATTTTCCTCCGCCCGTCTGTGGGATCTGGCGATCCCACATGTACAATTTATAGAAAGTAGGGGCGAGGTCTATGGGTCACCGGTTTGCCATCTCTTTGCGCAGCCATTGTGAAGCAAGATGGTTTGGTATTAGGTACAGGTATGGTGCTAGCCTTCCTGACTAGGTTAATGACAAACGTAGTTAATGACAAACTTGCGCGGGGAGAATTCCTCGCAGTGCACCGGGTCTTCCAGTAATAATCGGAAAGACTAAGCCGTCATATGTTGAATGATTTCTCGCAGCGTCAGCTGTACACCGAATGTGCTCTTGAATAACTTCGATGCTCACTGGACATTGCTTGCTTTCATTACCGGTCATCCACTGCATTGCAGGCAATTTTGGCAGACGTACGTGCAGCGGGTGCGGCAGAGGTGTGCCTTAGACTATAATTTTGCGTGTACGCGTGTTTTCTAAATTTAATCTTCATGTAGTTTACATGACCTCTGTACACTACGTACACAATGTAATCTAGATTATATTTTTTAGATTTATTCTAATTCTGCAATTAAGTTTGAGAACTTGGTGGCAGAATACACTAACTTAACATTACAGAACTTAACAACTTTACAAAATTTACAAACTTTATAAATTAACTTGAACATTTCACAGTTCAATCTTTCATAGCACTCCACCTCACCACACTTCATCGCACTGCGGATCACTGAGCTGTAATATCTTTCTTACACACTCGATTCCCTCAGTTTCACAACGCCACTGCACGTAATGTCACTGCACTGCACATAATTAATAATAATAATAATAATAATAATAATAATAATAATAATAATAATAATAATAATAATAATAATAATAATAATAATAATAATAATACTTAATTAGCCGATCAGATGGCCGAGATCGCTAAGGCAGTAGTGCCGGAGTGGTCTCGGACCAGAAGATCGCGGGTTCGAGTCCCGCCTCGGGCATGGGTGTATTTGTGTGTGTTTGTATGAGTGTGTCGTCCTTTCACCCCTCATTATCATCATCATTTCATCTTTCATACCCCCAGGACTAACAACCCTGGGGGATAAAAATCGGATCCAGCTTAAATGCTGGTCCCCCCAAAGAAGTGTTCGCAAGCACCTGTCTCCGTGATATTAAATGAAAAACTGAGCCACGGTAAATACAGGTTGCTTGCCCTGCGTGGTCCTAGTCGGCCGAAACGAAAATAATAATAATAATAATAATAATAATAATAATAATAATAATAATAATACTTAATTACATAGTTACTTACACTAAATAATATTAAAGATATTTATAATAATCATATCAACATTCCGGAAATTAATTGATTTTTAAATTTGCCCAGTCTTTGAGGAAAGGGATCGAAGATTGTCACAGGCAAATCGTTCCAATCTCTAATAGTTCGATTCGCGAATATTTCCCAACGTCCATTTTCAGGATTCTTGTCTGAATTTTGAGCATGTGATCTGGTCTGCCGAAATATGTAGGTTTCTCTAATCGACTTGAATTTCTTTCTACGATCGATGACCTGTGTACGCTTTATACATAGTATAGGGACGTGGCATTAATCGCCTCCTTTGCAGTGACTCCCATACTCCTTTATTCTTGGTACTCCTGTACGTAAATTTGGATGTTCTACGCTGGACCTTTTCAAGAATCCTTTGCTGCAAAATTCTGAATGGGTCCCAACATATCGCGACATATTCTAATATGGGTCGCTCTAATGACACATGCTATTTCTTTGGCTCTCACTGTACTCTTTTTCAGAATCCGAGTAAAGATGTAAAGATTTCCTGGCTTTCCCTACAACGAAATTGACTTCATTTTCTCAGCTCTGCCTAGCTGTATTCCTAAATATTTGCTAGACGTGACTCGAGGTATAACATTATTGTTCAATTTGTACGCAGATTCATTATAACATCGGCACCTACCAAGCGTGATGGACTTGCTCTTTTAATTGTTTACTTCCATGCCGTTTTCACCGCCCAGATGTGTAATTGATCTAAGTCTCGCTGCAAAATATCCTCGTCCTCCGAGTTGATAATCCTATAAAAGACGCAGCCATCTGCAAAGAGTCGTACATGTGAAGCTAAATTTGTCGATAATTTTACGAAGGCCAGAAACAAGAATGGCCCGATGACACTTCCTTGTGGAATTCCTGACGTGACGTTTCTCGAGTTTGATAAGTAACTTCCGATTCGGTCCTTTTGTTTCGTGTTCCGAAGTACTCTTCGTTTATCCCCGCTACCACTCTACGTAGACTATTTAATATTTCGGATAAAATTACCGAAAAGAGTTTATAATAAGTAGTTATAGTACTAGCACTTTAAAATAATAATGTATTAAATACGTAATATTTAAAATGGTATTTTCGATTCAGTAAGTCAAACAAAATATTCCACTCTTCATGAAGAAGTGACAACTTCCGTAACCATCACAGGTACAATAGTGATTTCGAGGCCTTGTGAAAGCATATATCTTATTAAATGCAAAATATCTAGTACGACTTATGAAAATATATGAAGGCCAGTGAGCTACATAAAAAATCTCCAATGCTAGGTCAATAAGAACATTCAAATGCATTATTCGTAAATAACACATAGTTATTACTACGTTAAAACCGGTCTCGTGTACATCTGATAGATGGTAAACCTCCTGTCAAATTTGATCACTGTAATGTTCCAATCCAACATGTATGGCATGTACTAATTCAGTGCCTATTATAACGCTAGGAAAGTAGCAATAAAACGCTAGGATAAGTGGCCCGCCGGGGGACCGTCGGCTGCTCCTTCGGGTCAAGCTTCGCCTCCTTCTCCCCGGTCTGTGGTACCACCACACTCGGCGCACTCGCGAAAGTGTCTGAGAGCGGGTGAACGGTTGCGACCTCTTCCGGCCGCAGCGCCTGCGGGCTGGCCTCACCCTCGCCTTTGGTGTGCTGCGGGTTGCCGCATCCAGGCGTTAGTTGGACGGCTCTGACGGCCAAGCGAGTGGCGGCTGTGCTAGAAGACATTGCTGTCGGCTCCGTTGTTTTGTGCAGACGTGCTCCATGTTTTAGCCCCTCACTCTCGTGTTCCGTGTTTTAGCCCCTTGGCGTTGCGAAGGGCGTCGGACGGCACCCGCGGGGTTCAGTGCAGCTACGTGGCAGGGGGCACTGGCGGGGCACAGCGGGAGCGGCGTGTTGGACTCCGGTGGCGGTTCTCGCTGTTATTATATTGTTTAAAACTCTAAATTCACGTATATTGTAGATAGAAGCCCCGTTTCCACTTTATGTGCCGGACATACGAGAGTTGTTTATAAAACTCAATAAATTATAACTATGTATTCACAACGATAATCTATCACGGAAGTAAATGCTCCCTCGCACAGGAAAAATGTTACGGTCCGTTAAAAAACGCTCAACATTTTGTAAACATTGCACAACAATGAAGATTAGAAAAGCTAGTCAGCAGCAGAAGGGTCTTCTATTATTAAAAGTATATTTTTTAACAAACATTGGTCTACAAAAGCATTATCTTTGGGACACATTTGTGTAATTCTTTGAGTTATGGTTGTGATTGCTGTGTGTTATAGAGAATGGATCGATAAAGAAGTCGATGAAAGCAAATATGTTGGAAATCCCATATGAAGACCAATATAGAAATTCTGCCTAGCATTCTCCTCCATGTCCTTTTAACCATCCGAGTATCGGGTTTCAAGTTAAGCCCAAAGACAAACTTTTAAATATTTGTATAGGAAAACGAAAGCTTTGCGTAGTGTTAATTTTCATTTTTGTCAAAACGTCATATCTAGAGCTCAGAAGTTTGGCAAAATGCCTTTTACTTTCTCGCTACTGCAAGTAGGGATAAAGTTATGTAATTCTACGATAAAAAATGGCGAATTTACGATAGAAAAACTATTATTACAGGGCCTTGATCTGTCTGTCCATACTCTTATCTGTCTGTCCGTCTGGCGATAACGCTAGGGGCTAAACCATTCAGCCGATTTTCTCCAAAATTGATATTCCTCTATAGATCTGGCTTATGTCGTGGCCCCTTGAATTTGAAACTGATATTTTAATTTTGGTGGGGTGCGTTACACGACGCCCCTGGAACATTTTCAAAAAATGGCTTCATCGATTTTTGTTAATTATTTTGTTGGATTTTATTAAATATTTTGTGTTTAAGACAAAATGGTGCAGGTATCATGTTAGTTGAAAACTCTGATTTTCCGAAAATTGTAAAAGTTTTAAAAAATGTTCGGTGTCTTCCTACAATAAAAATTTAAAGGTAGAGATTTTTCCCTTAATGAAATCTGTTCCATAGAGATAGATATTTTAAATAAGATCACGTATATTTTTTAGAAAATTGGAGTATTTTTCGCGTAATTTTGCGAGAAATTACGACCGAGAAAGTACGCGCTGTTGTAGCAGTTCTAGTTTTTTAATGAAATGTGTTCATAAAAACAAATTTTCAAATTAGGTGACGTTGATTGATTCGAAAAAAGTGAGTATTTTTGAGCAACCAGACGCACGATCCGAGTTTACTAAGCACCGTGAACGTAAGTTCCTGCAGTTGGGAGCTTCGTAAGTTAGAATTTGTAAATTATTTTATATTTCCTTTTTCGTTTCTTACATTCGAGCGCTTGTTATCCAGTCACATATTAATCTTTAGAAATTATTTAAAACGTATTTGAAATATACGAAATAAAAATTGCTAGCATTCAGGAAATATCAGATTGGAGTACAACAATGGCTCACAAAAATAAATGCTTGAAATTCCAAGTTGTGCTATAACTAAATGCTTTTCCATTTGTTTAACAATAACAGAAGAAATATTGACTTCCAAAGTTGCGACAATCTTATTGTCGAACTGCCTCAAATATGTGACGACGACACATGGGCTATAACAAATCACTTTATCTCAAAAACTATATCACCTATGATGCTACAAATTCACAAAAGTTCCTTTGAAGATTACGGTACTCAAACATGATTATGGCATACAAAATTTCATTAAAATCCGAAATGGTCGACAATAAAATTGATTGTAACAACAGGCTTATTAATACTTCGAAAGTTTTGAGAAAATAAGGCAAGGAGGGAATAAAAAAGTAGAAAAATATAATTTGAAACCATTTTCATTACCATGAAGGTGTCAGTGATTTTCATATTAAGTCAGTGATGTCCGCAATGGATTACGAAAAATGTTTCCAGAAGTTCGAGCTGTTCAAGAATAATTATAACTTAACGTTCCTTTTGGTTGTTCATGCGAAATTGAGTAGCTTCTGCCTCCGAAGACTGAAAGCGGACTAATGAAACAACATGACACAACACAAACGATTGAATATCTTGTGCCACACACATAAAGATTTTGTGGACCTTCTTAACCTAGACGACTAAGCAACCAAACTTGCAGCCATAGAACGTCTCGGACTATCGGACCATCAACATTACAAATTACGTATGTATGTGACACACGTTCGCTAAGATAATTTATTATTATATTTTTTATTCAATAATATGCAAGTGAACATGCATGACATACATTTTTCTTTCTCGAATATGTAACATAGAGAGAATGAAGTAATTCTGCAAAAAATATGTGGCAAAACAATTCTGTGACAATATGTTTTAAAAATTCTATGAGAATAGAATGCAATGGACCAAATTAATTAATTAATTAATTGTAGAAAGTATATCATTACGCTACCACTGGGCTGAGTAAGCCATAAAGTTAAAGTTGTTAGTGATGAATGACATTGGCGTGGGCACTGGGGAGGCAAGGGAGCATTGGTGCCCCTTAACATTTCCAAAGGGCCCCGTAGCCCTATGTAATAAATTTTACTTGGGCAAATAAAATATGGAAATTCCTTACTTTCCTCCTTTTTATGCCATATTTGGGGAATTGATACACGCTACATTTGGGGAAGAAATTTTCCAAACCATATGGCAATCTATAAATTGTTCAAAATAAAATTAATTGTAGTTATTGTGTTATTAAATTTATAATTTCGTTCTCCTTGTAGTATTTTACGTTTTATTTATTTCCTAACAAAATATACGTTATAAGAAAATAAGAAAGGTGGAATGGAAAAGAGGTCCCAGAAAAGTGGTTGACCCCCTAGTTTTTTGGTTGCGCACGCCTGTGACGTACGTACGAAGAACTTTCAATGAAACTTCAATCTGCTGAAACACGTTGGATAGTGCAGTTTTTGATATCTGAGAAACGAAAGAAATGAATGATTAATGTAAATTGTTTCGTGTGCTCTGAATTATGATCAAAGCACCATTTTGCGATGGTAAAATATGTTTTTTTATTATTGATATCGTCATTTTCACTAACATTATAATAATGCTAAGTACTATAACGGTCGTAATATATTGTGTAGATTGCTCAAGCTATTATATTATACCTTCGGGCCAAATTTCTATTTCTTAATTGATTTCTTTTCCTATTTACGAAATTACAAAATCTATTTCAAAATTACATACCGACGATATTTCAGTCACCGAATTCACATAGTGCTCTTTCGAAGCATATTTTGTTACTGGACGTGTGATTGTCCTTCTATATTTCATAAATAGTAAACCTATTCTGTAACAGATAAAGACAACCCTAATCGCTTTTACATCTTGCCCCTGATGTTCTGTGGCTTCTTTTGCCTTTTCCCCCACCCTACAATCCTGGTTATTTAAAGTCTCGCCCTCCGCGATTCTTTTCCGTCATCGCTCAGCACTTCCATTATCACCATCCCCGTTTTCTTGCTCGTTTCCATTATTGTGACCTCTGAAATTGCTCCGCTCCTTTCCGAAGCTCCTGCGCTCTGAGTTGAGGCTCGGGGTGTTTTACCCCCCCCCCCCCCAACTTTTCATTCCAGAAGTGGCCTTTTACTGTGCCGCCTGAGGCACTTCCTGTGAACCCGAACTGAATACTGAAATTTCGATCTAAAAAGAAAGAATTTGCAGGTTATTTATATTTTCTCTGGAGACATTATAACCTTCGCTCTGCGTTACGTACTATGTCGAGAAACTGATTAACCATAGATTTCATTAAATTTCATTAAGACGCATCGCCTCTTGATATGCTCATCTTCACGAAACTTTATTTGTTTTAACGCTAGAAAAAAATCGATACGAAAATGAGACTATAGATCCATTAGTTTAATGTGCCAACAAAATCTATTTAACAATGCACCGAACGACATTTTAAAAACTGTAGTTAACAATTTAATTGAAGAAATATATTAATAATGAAATCCACATTTAAGATAGATTTCTTGCCATCACAGAAATCAGTCCCTCTTTTTTTGTCATAGAAATTAGACTGAAATTTTACAATTCCCAATCCTTGTAATCACGTATACAATATTTGGTCATTGACGTTACACGTTTTTGAACCAAATTAAAGCTGTAAGGCCTCAATCACGTCGTTGAGAATGCAAGATTACGTAAAATGGATACACTTTCCCAGAGAGCGTTGCCTGAGAATTTCAACGGAATATATTACTTTTTCACCCCCGGGGATATTACTTTATTGCAGATCTTTACCCTCAATATTTCTCAGTAAATGGTCTTCAGTGTCAATTGTTGCAGCTACCATGAATGATACGTCGTCGAAAATAATATTACATTCTTTATGGAACTGCGTATCTCAGAGTTAGAGAATTGGGGATCAGTAACACACGTTAATACACATTCAACAGAGAAATCGTAGCTTCAATTACTGAATTACACTGCACTGGGTCACGGTGTATTTTTTCAGCTTGATTTTCAGAAACAGCTGATACAGCACTTTAAACTTTTTACCATTCCATATTCCACTTCATCCTCATACATTCACATCTTCCTTTAGTTCCTCAGCTTTCCTTCCTCTTTTTTACTTATTGCTCACATCCCCATTTCTTACAAACTCTCTGTAGCCTAACTTCAATTTCCTATTTTTTACTTATTCCTCACTTCTCCCTTATATCTAACCCTTCAGGACCATGTATATTTTATTACTTCCTTTCGCGTACCTTCATCCATATCATTCTTCTCACTCTTCTGACCCTGCCTCCACTTCTACTCATTCCTTCTAATCCATTTGACATAATAATTACACTATCCTTACCTCCGTCTGCTTGCTACATTCCTTTTCGCATTAAACTCAGGAAATAATAACCACAATAAATAATTAAGTAAATAAGCAAGTATTTCAAACAAAAAATAATTAAAACAAAAAATATTGAAAATTTAACTAATGGTGTTACAGAATAGCACTGACTTTTTCGTACTAATACGTTTCCTTTTCCATTGCGTCTAAACTGCTCCACTCTCTTGCCAGCTGCTATTGGCGCCTAAATGACCATCAGGCAGTTCTGCCGCTCCTCTGGGGACATTCCCAGAGAAGAGCGCCATCTCGATCTCCGAACATATCTTGGACCTCTCTCTCCTGTACCTATACACATCTGACCATGTGGTCTTTGGCCCCATCTTGTTTCCAGTATCATTGTACTGGGTATGCGATCCAGTTCCTAAATTATACGTATATATCACAGACAGCACTCACATCTCACTCAGAGGGAATTGATGGAAACTAAGAACTTGGAATTCCCCACACACCATGTATAAATTTACCATTCAAGCATTCAAGCCTTCCAAGGTTTCGAACCTACATCCTTGATGATCACCTGAGCCAAGCCTCCGCCTCCGCCGAATCTCTTGTCAGTAATATTCGTGGACGTGTCACGGTTATGTAATATGATCATTTGGTAGAACTAAAAATATTACTCAAACTGATATGGTTTGTAAACGCGGCGTATATTTTGATTTGTAGCCTATAATTTATGTACTTGAATGACTTTGACATAATTTGTTTCCATAGCAATAATGGAGTAAAGGTACTTTAGGATTAAAATCAATGAACATTACTCCCAGTAATTATATTTTTTTAAATAAATTACAGAAAATGTTGTAGAACATAATATTTACAGCACGTATCAGATAACACAATGCTTTACTTTTGTAACAGTGATTTTTCGAAAATTTATATACAACATGTGTATTATTCACATTTTCTCAATATTTTGGTTCTCTAATAGAAGAATAAAAATATAAAACTAAGAAAATAAGGAGTAAAACCTAGATCTAAATTCAAATTTTCGTTGAAAAAAAAAGGGGACTATTTTTTAAGAAAATATCGTTTGAGCTTTTCTAAAAACGCGTAATTTCGAGCTCATTTTCACATACAAATTTTGGTTTTCCAGAATCTTAATGAGAAACCATTTAAAGCATTAGATTTCAAAAATACAATATAGTGTTCAGAAATAGCCTATAACGTAAATATAATTGATTTGAGCGATTTAACCAAAAATACATTTGTTTAATTTTTGAAATATTAAAAGGTTATAAACTGCATTTATCACAAGCTATTCAGTGCAGATAGCTCTAATCGTATAAAAAGTTTGAAGAAAAAATTGAGTCGTCTTGAGAAAATCTTGTTTGTATAAGTCCCTTATATTACTCAAAATTACGTGAAAACTATTAACATTTTCAAAAAGTATACCTGACATCAACTAAAGAACTAACATGGAGACACACTTCATGGAGACACACTTAAAGAACTAACATGGAGACACACTTCATTTGAAGAAAAAATCTGTATCTTCAATAATGTAGTCGTAGGAAGACGTCGAAGAAAAAAATGCAGTTTTCCAAACTTTAGAGACTTCAACACAAATCTGTCCTTGGCCATTTTTACAAGTAGGCACTGTTCTATTCGAAGAAGAAAGAAATAATTTAGAGAGCCTTTTATGAACATTTTCAAAATACTCGTATTAGGGCTTCATGATGAATACTCCAAAGACAAAGAAATCCGTGTCAAATTCAAGGGTCCGCGAAATGAGCCAGATCGAACGAGGAATATCTTCGTTCATGAAATCCTGCCTACAGTTTAGCCGCTGGCATTGTTCAAAGACAGACACCTGGGTACACGGAAGGCGGTAGGACGTATGGACGTAAAGATGTTTCGACGTAAACCAATTTTTTGGCACCAAGGATCAACAAAACGTGGGCTCTACCTACACAATGTATTAAAGGAAGTTATTCACTACATTTAGTAGCAAGAAGAATACATTTTTTTCGTTATCAGGGATCTCACAATACGCGTTTTTCTGTCAAATATAACTGATTTCCACTGAAGCTTTACAATAATACTCTATACGACGAAACCCAATTCCTGCATTCGGTGGTATAACGGTCGGCGTATCGAGCTGTTGGGCCCAAGTTTGCGGGTTCAAACCCGACCGAAGTCGTGGATTTTAAGGGCGAAAAAATCCATCGTTCGCCGTCCTTTCGAAGGGAAGTAAAACCAGCTGTTCCGTATTGTATACTTACTGCATGTGAAAGATCCTCAAACCTAAATGAAGTACCGGGACAGATGGCTCAGGGCATTAGCAGGTGTTAGTGCAGTCCCTCTGACCGGGAGTTCCTAGGTTCGAATCCTGACGGTGGCAGGATTTTCGACGCTGGCTTGTTAGCTAGATTGAATTCAGTTGCTGTCTGGACGAGAATTCTGGCGGTCGGCTGCTCTGATCGGTACTTTTCCTTGATTTCTCTGATCAACACCAGGCGAATACCGGAGCAGTACGGTAATAAACGGGTCACGGACCGCGCGCGCGATCTCACCGTCCTCTTCCCTTTCCTATCCTCACCCCTTCACTAACATGCACTACACTACCACGCATGCCGTGAGACCCGTCAGGAGGTAAGAGCTTGTCCCGGCTGGGGCGGTGTCCGCTGGTGGGAGATACCAGGAAGGGGAAAACCCCGCTAGCCGGCGGTAGGTCGGCGCCGAATCTCACCATACAGCCGGGGAAAGATCACCGCCACCCCCCGAGCGAAAAATATGCACTACACTTACGGGACTAATGACCTTGGTGATTGACATGCCATGTAATATGAATCACTAAACAATCAGCCCAAAGGAAGTCTTTGAGCTAAATTCAAAATCGCCTGTTTAGTCGCCTAAGTAATACCTTCTTTCTCCGTTAGATGATGAAGCGTAGCGAAATTTGCGTGTCAGACAATTTGCGTGTCGACACGTAAAATAAGGTAAAAAGTAAAATTTATGACTGTTTTTTGAGAAAATCGTATTTTCGAAATTGTTTTTCACTTGTTTATCTTTACCCTATCCAAAAAGGAGTGTCCCAAAGTCCGGCTAAACAATGAATACATAGCACAAGTAAATTGCATTAAATATCTAGGATTTCATATGGACAAAAGGCTTACATGGAGGAACCATCTAACTGCAAAGAAGAAAGAAGCTCAAATCAGATTCTCCCAAATATCATGGCTCATCAACCGCCACTCAAACCTTTCCTTAAACAACAAAAAACTCCTCTACAAAGCAATAATCAGGCCTATTTGGAGCTACGGAATTCAACTCTGGGGAACCGCTAGCAAATCCAACATCGAAATACTCAGAAGATTCGAATCAAAATGCATTAGAAGATTAGCCAACGCACCGTGGTACGTAACGAATGAAACACTACGTCGAGACCTGATGATCCCTACAATATATGAAGAAATCACTCAGCGTAGCACCACCTACCAAGAGAGGTTAGACAAACATCCAAATCCGTCAGCCATCAATCTACTGGACAATAGCGAAGAAGAACACCGACTGAAAAGACACCATATTCTGGAATTACCTTTCCGTTTCAACAACCCACATAACGATGTACTCTAGCTTCAATTAATGCATAAATAACATATTTACTGAATGTTTGTTAAGAAAACAGATTGTAAATAAACAGAATAATAATAAAAAACTTGTTTATCTTTGTGTAGTTAAAATCAGTAATAAAGTCACATTGTATAGGCTAGTGTAATATGGTTTTAATGTCCTTATCTATTATAGCATAGTGAGGTATTCTCAATTAAATCACATTTGTTTTACGCCTTTTGATAAATAATACTTTATGATATAGGAGATTCCCACGAGTGATAATTTTAATCATAAAGAAAGATCATGAGTTCATCATAGTTGAGAAATGAAGAGTATTAAAATATCAGAATAAATCGCCATTCGTGGTATTTGGTTAGCATAATTTGATTGATTTAGGAAACTGCTTATAGCATTTCTTGTTATGTTTCGTGTTACATTGTTTAGTACAAGGTTATATGAACTTAATTATAGTCATTCCTTAAATAAATTTGTTCTGTTGTTTTAAAAATTAAAAGTTAAATCCATATGCACATTATATCAAAAAGGGTGTCAACGATCGCTTGTCTCACTTTAAATTTCAAAAAGAGAAATTTACATGTGTGATTTTTAGCCTGAAAGAATTTGAAGCTCATGAGTTAATGGTAAGTTGGATCACACATAGTGGCGCCCGAATTCAGGGACTGGAAAGGATTGTAGGTTTGTTTATTAGGCTGAAGCAAATTTGATCTCTTCATAAGTGCAAACCTTGTTGAATACTGTCTTTCAAACTGGTATCATGGTGCGAAAATTAGAATTTTAATTAAAGGGCTTTGATGTGTGTTTCATTGTGATCATTTCAGGAATGTTTGTGTATTTCAGTATGTCTTTAAAAATGCATTGGTGTATTTCAGTGGTTATTCCAAGATTATTTGCATATTTCAGAGTGTATTAAAAAAAGGATTAATGTATATATCAAGGGTTAATTGATGCGTAGTGTTGTAGTTTAGCATAGTTAAGATATATTGTAAATTCCTGTAGCAATTTTATGTGTATTGTAAGATTTGAGTATATTCAAAGGGTAGTGATATAACTTTAAGTGGTTATTTCATGTATATTGGCATATTTGAGCATTGGTATAGTTGAACAGTTTAAAGGTTATTTAATGGTGGCGAGCCAAGCCTAAGTAATACGGAACAAAGAGGAAAAAGTAGTGATAAGGTTTGAAGTGATGAGGACGTTGCGTAACCATTTGACGGTTCACAATTAGAGGACTCTGATATGGTAAGAATGAAGTTAGACGGGGCGAGCACATCACCCCCGAACTCCGGAATAACTAGGAGGGCCGAAAGAGAGGAACTGTTCTACATCTTTCCGCAACTTCTAATTTGAAGTTATAAAATGTTTATTTAGTATACAATACTGTGAGTATTCCAATTTTCGTGACGTTTTTTGTATCATATTCAGAGCCACATTAAAGTTATTGTGACACGAAGTGTTTTGTTCATTAATTTTTAACTCCAGTCGGCCAAATTTGCTCTTAAATAGCATGGTGCTGTTATCTCTTTCGTACGAAATTGAAGCTTTAGTAATACAAAGTGGATAATGGAATATAGAAACCGAATATTTACCGCGATTAGGAGGAAGTGTATGTTTAATGATCAGATCGATATTCAGTTACTCGGCGATCTCTTAAGTGTACTTACACAATATATTAACATCTAAAAATGTACCGTTGTGTTAGAGGCTTTGTTAATACAGTGCAATGTTACAGGACATTTTAGCTTGAAAGTCGTGATGCAATATAGCGTAAGTAAATTAAATTACATTTTTAACCGGTTAAATTGAAACTTCTCATTTTCTTAAAAACAGGTACATTAGGTCGATCTACAATGAAATTTAAACATTTTGTGTTACCCATAATGTTTAAATAATATACTCAAGTTCTAAACACACTTTGTAATAAATATACATTTATTCTAAATTAGCACTCTGACATACATCTCAGTGAACATTAAAATCTCATCATGGATTTGCCTCAACCCTTAGAGACAAAAATGAGGTTGCAGCCCCCTACCCTATGTCAGGTTATTGTCTCTAAACTTTTCAAAATGAAAGTGTTTGAATATTATCAAACACGTGTTTGTTAATTTTAATCTTCAGATATTTACATACATCTGAATATATCGGCCATTGTTGTTTTTTATAAAACTTTGCAAAAGTTCACTGAATGTCATTGGAGACGTTATTCGAAAAGCCAAGTACAATGAACATCGTGACTAGATAATTCAAAAACATTGCAAAACTACAAATTTGAAGATAAAGATTTTGGCCTTAAACATAATATGTTCAAAAAAGGTTATATACAATTTTTTGAATAAATGAGCATTTTTCGCAGAATTGCTGTTTGAATATAATGCAAATTATAAAAAATAATTTTCTAAAAAAATGCTCCTAATATTTTCTTCAATTTTTTCACATACGTGGGAGTCTTAAAAGAATGACGCATATTCACTTTCGGTGAACTCTCTAAAAATTCAAAAATTACAAAAGTTTGAATCTATAAATGTAGTGGCTCATCAAAGCTCGCACACAAAATAATATCAAAGTTTGTTCAATTATACATCCGAAAGAAATTATTAAGATCTATTGGACATGAGATGTTACTTGCCAAATGATTAACTGTTGAATGAGTCATATTTCGATATAAATGTCTATTTAGATATTATTGTGGATGCTAATAGTCCTTGAGACATCCGTAAATTTTCTAAATTTCGTTTTGGTAATATCTCAAAAAACCTTGTCACAGTTCTGAAATAAGTGTCTATGAAATAAAAAGGAAAATTGCATTCTTCAATCATGTTTCATTTTTAGACGTAATGGTACGTAACCTACACTAAATGCCAAGTTATAATTTCATAAATTCATAAACTATAATATTTCATAGTTACCTTTACCCTCATATTTGAAAACATCTAACTTGTTGAAATAATCGTTATCCTTATATGTTAAACTTTAATCAATATCAATAAACATACAAGTAAATACAAGTCAAAGGCAGGTAGTAACTAACAACCAAAATAAACACTAAACCCGATGTCCCATATCGAATTCGTTCCTTGCGTGCATGTGATCGAAGGCCAGAAATCACAATGCCAAAGAAGTGTGTGCTGGCGGTTCGCCGTGGCCGGTCATTTGTAGCTCGATCGATCGGTGACCCAATGTGGAACTACAAAGGTGTGAGCTTTGGGTGACCTTTGAATCTTGAGCGCCAACATTATGGGCCCGCGACCGGTCGGCATGGAGATAGCTATGCTTCCGCATAATGTCATGGATGATGGAAGGGTGAAATAACCATTAAAACATATTTGAGGAAGTGGGCAATGTCCTAATTGTTTCTAAATGTGCATTCCTTTCTAATTTCGCCAACATTTTTCTTTTCTGTTTCTTCTGGAATTATGAAAAACTAACCCCGGAGACACTGTTAAAGGAAAGACTTTACCCAAGATTTATTTTAGAACCTTTATTGGAATTCATTGTGTGTCTGTTCTGAAACACATAATCCTTCCTACAATCCAGTTGTATTGTGCATGATTTTGGAAATGAATTTACTTTCTTCATGTTCGATGTTTATTAAAAAGAAATTTTTATTTTCATAAAACTTCTATCTCTTTTTTTGCAGTGAAGATAAGCATACACATACTATAATTAACTAGCTCATAGTTTTAATATGTACAAATTTGACTTGATTTGCATCAAAATTCGCGAATGAAAAATAATCTTTTTAAACATTTCAATTTTACTTTTCACGCAGTATTTCTTCTTTGAAATATCTATTCTAATTTTTACTTTCTACACGTGCGTATAGAACGTGCGTATCTATATATACAGGTGTCCCGACAGCAAACGTCGAAACTCCGAAAATAAGCTCTTAAGACAATTTTAAGCATATTTTGTCTAATAAACTACTTGGATGTTCTGAGCCGCAATGGCTGAGCCGCAATAAGCTCTCAAAGAAATTGGTTTGAAAAAGTGAATTTTAGGCAAAATTTTGCATAGAAGAAGCCTAGAAACACTTCAGAAAAATGTACATTTTTTATTATTTACAAAATAAACGAATATATTTGTTCAGAAGAGAAATTAACAGAATCCACGTTTCGGAGTTCCCTTATACTGAACCAAACGCGTCTGTTCGTCCTCCCGGCCGTTTAGCGTGTAAAATATTTTAAGGATATGTTCCAGAGTGAATGTTCTCCGATCAATCTCGTCCGACTCTTAATTTATGCAATGTTTAAAAGATTTTTTATATTTCGGGGATTCTTCACATGAAGTCCTTGGGGCATTTTCAAAATTTTCTATAAAATGGCTCCAAATTTTTACTTTCTCGCTTACTATATAGTAGTATAGAGAAAGTTATATAATGATGCAGCGAAAAAAGGTGATTTCTTGAAGAAAAATTTGCATTGTAGCTCCCTGATACCAAAAAAGTAGATAATTCTTGTTCCCAAATATAGTAAATTGCATGGCGTAATCCACATTTTGTGTGTCCTTGATACCGAAAAAGTAACGATATGGCAAAACGTATTTATGCCTGTCCGTCTGTTTGTGAACGTTTGCCAGATCGGTACGATTAATGTCGCAACTCCTTGAATTTGAAACGGATATTTTGATTTTGAGGGGGAACATTACATGAAGCCCCAAAGACATCTTCAAAATTTTCTCAAAAATGGTTCGTATTTTGTAAACAAATTTCCTCAGATAGAACAAAGTACACATAAAAGTTACTGGGGTACGGTAAATTCTCTGAAATTTCAAAAATTGCAAATATTTAAAAAAAATCTGGGCCTCCATAAAAAAATGCAATTTTTTGAAATAAAATCTGTTCTTCAAAACTTGAACTTTAAATAGTGATACATGCAATGAATAAAATGAGATAGACGCTGTTTTGATATTTTCTTTGTTTTTTCAAAAATTACACATATGTATTTAAAAAAAAGTTATTTCTTATATTTATATAATTACTTTTTATGCATTTTTACATTGGATGTACAAGTGCTTAAAATTATTTCTTCTGAAATTTCTTGAAAATTCAAGAGATTTCTGTGAAAATGAGTTCAAATTGCGTATTTCCAGAAACGCTCAATCGACAATCTCAAAAACGAGTCCTAAATTATGAAAGAAATTTTGATAGAGAACCACATTGTACTGTTCTGTAAAATTCTTTGTCATATTTCCATTCTACAGATAGTGGATCGAAAAATTGAGAATCTGTGAACAAATTTACGAGATTGTTGATGAATCACTTTTTTCTGATTATAAATATTGCCTGAAAGTCAACATTGTGTTAACTGTTACGATCTGTAAATACTATGTTCTGCAACATTATTTGTTGAGTTAGTTCATTTTGAGAAAATTGTTTATCACTGAGTGACATATTGAGAGATCTGAATGGTAAAGTAACTTTTTTGCATTGTTGCTATGGAAGCGATTGGTGCCAAAGTTATTTATATACATACTAGATACACATTAAAGATCATTTATACATAAAAGGTAAGTTTTAGTTATTATGTTAATAAAGGCAACAAGATTAGAGGACTGTCAAGTAATTCACCCTCATGAGACGGGCTTGGAGAGGAGAGCCATAGTATGTGGACATTACGGCTGGGCGTTAGTAACCCACGTAAGACGTGATTGTTTTCAGTTGTTATTGAGTAGGTGGGGAGCACTCAAAGATCCTCGTGTATTGCATCCGCACCATAATTCTTCAAAATTCTCTTGAATTTACAGACAACTACGAAGCAATTGTAGATGCAATCTATGTTTAATTCAGGAACTGAATCTCATATCCCGAACAATGGTGCAAGTACCAAGGTTGGGCCAAGGACATAAAGGTACAGGGCCGAGGTGAGTTGCGATGTTCGGGGTGCCCTTCGTGACACCCCAGAGAAGTGGTAGCCATCGTAGCACGCGATGTGCAAAATTCATTCTTTAATTTGATTGATGGATGGAATGAATTGAATTGAATTTGCCTTATTTTACGTGGCGAGACTCGGGCCATCAGGCCCGCTCTTCCGTCTGACCACGCAAATTTCGCTACGCTCCTTTCACCAACTAGCAGAGGAAGGAGGTATTTCTTGGGCGAGAAACAGGTGATTTTGAATTTAGCTCAGAGGCGTCATTTAGGCTTGAGGATCTTTTACATGCAAGTAAATCTACTAACATGGGACAGCCGGCTTTACTTCCCCTCCGAAGGAAAACGTACGAAGGATTTTCTCGCTCTTAAAAATCCACGGCTTCGATCGGGTTTGAACCCGCGAGCTTGGGTATAACAGTCCGGTACGCTAACCGTCACACCATCTCCGCCGCTGGATTGAGGGTGGATTGGTGATTCCTCGCGCGTCAATTGCTAAGGTCATTAGTCTCGAAGGTGTAGAGCATGATTTTTTATTGCCGGGGGTGGCGGTGATCTTTCCATGCTGGATGATGAGCTGGATGGTGAGATCTGGAGCCGACCTACGTCGGCTTGTGGGGCTTTCCTCAACCAGGTCTCTCCCACCTGCGGGGCACCGCCCCTGCTGGGACAAGCTCTAAGCTCCCGACTGGTCTCCCGGCATGTGTGGTGATGTAGTGCATGCTAGTGTAAGTGTAAGGAGGGATGAGAGGACAAGGAAGAGGATGGTAAGATCGCGCGAGGTGCGTGGCCCGTTTGTTAGGGCACTGCTTCGGCATCGGCCTGGTGTTGATCGGAGAAAGCGTTGAAAACTACCGATCAGAGCAGCCGGCCGCTAGAATTCTCCTGCAGACAGCGGCTGAATTCGACCCAGCTGCCTAGCTGGTGCTCGGAGCCACCTTCGCCGGTTTAATTCCTTAAAAGCTAACTCATCAACACTAATTGGAGAATTCGAAAGTGCGTTCCATGCAGCGAGATACGTTAGTGTTCAACAATGAGAAGTTGAGAAAGAGAAATCTCTAAATTTCAAACTGCGATATCGCAGTGTCAGCATTGTCCTGTTGCAACATGTCTCGTGTAACTCTCTCTTAAGTAAAAGCAATCGTGGTAAATACGAATTTTATTTTTCGAAGATATAACAAATACAAAACTACTTATTTTAAAAACATATTGTACATAACTCTTTTAAAGATTTTATTTTGAAGAACATATTTCATTTAAAAATCGCTATTATCAATACCGTAGACTAGCAATGTTAATGCCATTTTCAAAGATAATGATTTCACCCCAAAATTCGCTATGCACAATTTTTAAAAAAGTACTTTATTTGAGAAAAAATCGGAGGCGTAGTTAAATAACTATTTTTTTCTCTTTTTTTCAAATAAAACTACTCCTTTTATGAAGAAACTGTACATGACATTATTTAAAGATCAAAGTTTTTAGAACAGATTTTTAAGGATAAAAATCTCTCTCATAAATATTATAGTTTTGCTCATATTTTTCAAGTTTAAAAAAAAACGGATCCACTCCAAATAGGACCTGTGACATTTTTATAACCGTTGCACTATACCAGAAAAAATTGAAGCGACTTTTGAGAAAAAATGTTAATTAAATTTTTTTTTCATATTATACCAAACTAACCTATTTAAAAAAATTAAACATGATCTTATTTCTAGAACTGTCTTTGATGAACAATTTTCATTAAGGGAAAATTATCTTTAATATTGTAGTTGAGTGGTCCTAGACTCTAGCGTTGCACACAAGCCAGCGGAAGGACCGAAGAACTGACAATATTTTTTCTTCAGAACATGGTTCGGTATCAGGGACCCACCAAACGTAGGTTATGAGTACATTACATGTTAAATGATATAAATCCTACATATAGGAACGAGATTTACCCTATTTTTTATTTAAGGGCTTTAAAATATATTTTCTGACAATAATTGGCCGTTTTTAAATTGTGGTGCAAAAGAAAGGCACAGACTTTCTCGTACTAGTTACTTTCCAGATCTCCTTAGTCTGGGATGGTGGTTCGGTTTTTCCCCACCTCTCCCCAGCTGCTTTCGGGACAACATTTTTTTTTTACATTTTCTCAATTTTTGGTCATTACCAATAAAATTAAAATATGACTAAAACAGAAAAACCTACGAGTAAAAGCAAATTTTCATTGAAAACGTTAATAACTTTTTACTTTCTCACATATTACTGACGTTGCCTAGAGTAAATACTGTATTGCTGCCGGGGGGTGTGATTTTACGACAGAAAACCTGATAACGAAAAAGGGGCCCTGGTAACTAAAAAGTGAATAAATTTCAACTATATGGTACTTTACTTTCTCTAACACGTTTTGTGGATTCCTGATCCTGACAAATCACCTTATGGCAGAACGTTTGTCAGTCCCTTCGTCCGTCTGGCTGTCCGGTCGGCTATGAACAAAGCTAGTGGGTAAATCCAAGGCAGGAATTTAACTATAATTTTCCAATCGATCTGGCTGAGGGTTTTGCTTTTTAGGAAATATTGAAGCCACATCTTTAATATTTTTCTCAAAAATGGCTCCAAACTTTGAATTTTTTCTTCGATAGAACCAAAAATGCCCAAATAAATGGCGCAATTTTCCCAAAAATTGCAAAATTTAGAAGTTTCATAGATTTTGGACAATTTGGAGTGAAATATGGGCATTATTAGAGCAAAATTGTCTTAAAGAGAGATTCAATTCTTTTCTTTAAACTTTTGTAAGTAAGTACAGTAAATAACGTTATAAAAACGCCATTTGATTTATTATTTTGATTGTTGCAAAAATATATTTTTTTTAAAATTACCTCTCACAGTAATTAATAATTACACTGTGGGAAATTTGTACACATTATTGCATTTGTAAATACAAGTGCGTGAAATGATTTCTGAAGAAGTTCATTGAAAATACAATATTTTTCCGTGAAAATGAGCTCAAAATGCCAGCACATTTTCAGAAACGTTCAAAGGATATTTCTTGAGAACGGTTCCAAATTTGTTTCAGTAATTGTGCATATACTATCAAGTATTACTCTCCTATTATATTCTTAAAGTCACCATTCAATTGTACCATTAGTGGAACGAAAAACGAGAAAATGTGTAAAAGAACATGTTTTTAGGCGCCAAAGGCAGCTGGGAAGCGAAGCAAAGCCGAAAAGCTCAGACGCAGGAGAACAGGTAAACTAACTAGTACGAGAAAGTCTGTGCTATTTGAAAATAATCAACCTAACCTATAGCATTTGACGAATATTGGTCGAAATAAATATCAAGTGATGTAGAAAATGATCTTGTGGCCATGGAATATAAAAATTTGTATGAAACACAACTCTCCACGGCGCATACTCCATGGTATTCCCTTCCCCCGTCACATGCATAACCATGATCATCTGACATTTGACATTACTAATTTACAATGCGCGCAGCCATAAAATAAAACCAGGAAGCCTACGGTCTACGGTAAGTGTCTACGGTTTTGTTAGATATCCAGGATCTCGAAAAAAATACAAAAATAATTAAGCATTTTCGATTTTCCCTGAATAACGAAAATATTTGAATGCGTTATTCCGGCCATCTCATTTTGCGCATACCCACTGAATTCTAAACCTCAGCACGTCGCAGCTTACGACAGTTGTTGTCATGCCACAGCAAGGCTTCAAGAAATAGATCGCCCGATATTAAATTCACGTGTCTATTCACGTGTTGCGCGATGGAACTTCAACCCTTTTGATGTTTTTGGTAGCTAATCGTTTGTTAAAATGAATGTCGGAATAAAAAAATAAATGTTTAGAAAATATTCTATAGGCAATAATTCACTTATTGGCTAGAAAATGTATTTCTGACATTAAAAAAGCAACAAATTCTAAGATAAATTATTCTCTATAGAAATTGAATTACAGAATTTACGACTGATTACTAATGCATTGCGCAGATAGAGATTACTACAAATTGTTAGATTGCGGCAAGCTACTTCAGGAGCTGCAACACGAAACGTCTGGCACCCAAACCTGCGTCGTGCTAATTGCGCCGCTGCCCCCCTAGACCAGTAATCAGACTAGTAGCCCTAGCCCCAAAGCGTGTCCGCGGCCTGCTCACTAAACATAGCTCTTGAAGAGGTGATCCCCCGCCGCGCTCCAGGGGGGCAAGGTCAAGGGCGACGGTGACGATCTCGCGGAGAAGCGAGGGCGGCAATCGATCGAGCCCCGCAGCCCGGCGCTCGCGGCCGCGCCTCCGCTTCCACCTCCGCCTCCGCCTCCGCCTCCGCCGCCCCCGCTCGCGCGGCACAGCCGGTCAGCGCAGACAGGAGCGCGAGGCCGTCCCAGCGGCCTGCCACACCCGCCGCCGCTCTGCTCGCTCGCCGGCAGCCCGGGCGCCCTATTGTGTGAGTACAAAAGCCCCAGCGCGGAGAGGTCGGGCGCACGGGCGCTGGAAGGGGTCGCGCGGGCGGCGCCACGCGCGCGCCAAGCCCGCACGGCCGACCGCGCTCGCGCGCGCGCGCGCGCGCGCCTGCCTGCCAGCCGCGGACGCGCGACCTCTGGCGCGCCGCGCCACTCGCCGCCCGCGCGTTTCAGGAGCGACAGCAGCGGGGGCGCAGCCTTCGTCTTCCGTACTACGAGCGCCGGCCGGAGCAGCGCTGATAAGCACCACCGCCGGCAGCAGCAGCAGCGAGGCCGCTAGCTCCCACGCCGCCCGGAATATCGGCTCGAGTCGCCACGATGACCTCCCCGCACTACCGCCTCGTCTACTTCAACGCGCGCGGCCGCGCCGAGCACATCCGCTTTATCTTCGCGCACGCGGGCGTCGAGTACGAAGACGTGCGCGTGACGAGGGAGCAGTGGGCGGAGATGAAACAAAGTGAGTACAGCCTGCGCATGTCAACATGCCGTGCGAATCACGGCTAGAGCGTGCCTTAAAGGGCTCTAAATGTGACCCAACTATGGGAGATCGTTATAATATTGAAAAATTGGGTGTATCGTCAGTGTACAAAAAATTGACACATCTGAGATTCGTCATGTTTTAGTTAAGTTTCTTTTCGACTTAAGTTAACTTCAGCCGCGAAAAAAACGGAGCATTCCATCAGGTTCAAATCGCACTCCTTCAAAATGACACTTTTTTGTGTCATCTTTTTGTTCGTTGAAAACATGTAATAAAATAAATAAGAAAGTTAACTGTAAATTTGTCCATTTAAAAGTGTAAAAATAAAACGAATAAAAAAAAATAGTTAAAATTAAACTTTGCCCATACAGTGAGTGCCATAAGCACGTGATTGATCTGCACATGCAATAATCCACCCCTTCTGTGAGTACACGAATACAACGATTAAGATGAAAAAAATCTTGTATATGATTTTTAAACAGTGTTTGTAATTAAATTATCGATAACATGTGGCCAAATTGTATTTGCCAAAAGAAATGTGCGCGAAGAGGGCGATGTGAATCCAAAA
Organism: Gryllus longicercus; assembly: GCA_038098605.1. Lineage (NCBI taxonomy): Eukaryota > Metazoa > Arthropoda > Insecta > Orthoptera > Gryllidae > Gryllus > Gryllus longicercus. The sequence continues at coordinate 855,972 of JAZDUA010000199.1, read as the reverse complement.
TAGTGCTTCGCGTGTATGGAAATTATCGTATTCACACGACAGAAAACGATAAAACAGCTACTCTTTTTATTTGAAACGAAAGAACATTACAATAAAAACCAAAAGAATGAATGTGCAAAACTTGTCAACGGCATTGTCGTATTATAAATAGGAATTCAAGGACTAAAATAAATATTAAGAGTTGATGCTAAACTAGTTTACATTTTGTAAATTAGCTGCCACGCATGAAGCGTGCCGGACGCCACGCATGAAGTCTCACAATGGATCAAATACAGTCGGCTGATACTGCGACTTCTAAGTATAGAAATGCTAGAACCTTGCTCAAAACTTTGGCAAATTGCAGTTTGCAAGGTCAAGTTCACGTAAAATTGTTCTCATCGTATTAGTTCTACTGTCGATCATTTGTATTTGTCGATTTACATCTTGTATGTTTCATACCGAGTGGTGCTGACGCAACGCTATCAGTGCATTTCCATCTCGCTTATTTTTTCACAAGTCGCACTGAGCTTATAATTGATGAACCATCATTAAAACAATGACGAGTATATCTTTCGTATCGGAAATGCCTCTAGCAATATTTAATTCTGTTTTTCGAAAATGTCGAAGTTAACCATTTCTACTAACATTTTCAAAAGATATGCAGTCAATTTAATGAGGTTTATTTTCATTTAAAAAATAAACTATTAATTTGAAAGTATGCGATTTTTAATGTTGGGCATTGGGCAGAATTCTGGTGTTGATTTAAGAAAATATATACAATTGTTATTTCGAAACAATAAAGCAGCGCGAAATATATAAATAAAAATCGCCTCAATTCGGGCTCTCTAATCCAAAGCAGAGGGAAAAAATCGATATTTTCAAAAATTTTATTATACCACTAACTATCCCCAAAGTAATTTGAAGAATTAGTAAGGAATAAATTTAAACAGAAAGTAAGTTAGACGGATAAAGCTCCTTCCGAAAAATATGCTGGTATAAGTTGTTTGGTGGTTGTATCATCACAATTGCAAACATTAACCAAACTACTAATAGTGATGACTTCTGATATAAATAAAACATAGTCTGTTATCCAATTTTATATTTAGTGTATACCTGAATAAGTCATGTCAAGATCATTTACATCTCATGGTACGAGTGTGTCAGAATGTCATAAAATTTGGCCCAGCCAAAGAGTAAACGAGCTGTAATAAAAGCCTTCGTGCGCGTTGCTCGCCGGCGGGGGCGAACGGAAGGGGAGAAACCGCGTCTTTGGGGGTCACATAAGACGCCACCAGGGAGAGTTATGGAAGTCCCACTCGCTTGGTCATCCGTAAATTCTTCATTATTACTTACTGTTTTCTGAGTGCTGGTGCTACGTACGTTGTAAGCTGTAATAAAAGCAGAAAGGTACTTTTATAAAAAACGGCTACAGAACAAATGAAATGATTCATTAAAATAATTCCATTTTTTGGCAGCTGCTATGCCAACTTGAAACCCCGTTTCGACGTGTGTATTTGAAAAGAAATACAAAATGTAGTAATGTAGTAATACAGTAACCGCGAATTATGTAAATAGTAATAATTCTACCTAGTAAAATGTGTATCGCATACAAAGTAGATTTTATGTAAAACATAGAAAAATGTATAATTAGGGGAGAATGTATGAATTTTTATTTTTTAAAATACACATTGTTCATTACCTAATACGAATTTATTTGTTAACATTGAACGACAATTAATCTTGTGAATATTCGTCCTTTCGTTCGTAGCCGTTCAATACGCGCCTTCCCCTTTCTGTTCCGGAATTCCCCCTTCCGGATAGTGTTCCCTTGCTCTCGCGTGCTGTGAACCGACTCGACGAGTGCTAACCTTGGACAGATTTGTGCTTTAGAAATATTTTTTGGGGTGTTAAACGAACGTCTTCCATCTTTTAAACAGTCATTGGGAGGTGAAAATATATATATTTGTAGTTCATTACACTTGTCATTGCGTTTACACGTATTTAATTGAAGATTTGCCGCTTTGTCATTTTCTACGTTTAGTAATTTCTTTCTGATTATTCTTGTGGACCACTATTTTTCTTTTCTGTTTTCAAAAAAATGGTAACTAATTTTCTAATAAGCAAATTTCCATGAATAGATGTGAATGGATTCCGTGAATGGATTTGATTTTATCGCAATTTTATTGACACATAAGGAAAATAGTACAAACAAAATGTGTACATTCAAGTTCATTGAATAGGTTATAAACATCATACATACTGAAGCATCAAGCAGGGCACATCTTCCTCGCGGTTCCTGGACACAGGACACGAGCTGACGGTGGGGGGAGCTGGTATTGTCTCCTCTCCCTACAAATGTTCATGTCCCCTCTCGATTAATTTGTCATAACTACTCGAAATCCAGATCCGCTTTCGGAAATGTTGAAGGGAAGCCACTTGCAAGAGAAAACATTCCCCCAAGAGTACGGTTAGGGCTGTGCGCGCGCCCTGGAGGCCAGGGCTTGGAGGCCAGGCCCTGGAGGCCAGGCCCTGGAGGCCAGGGCCTGGAGGCCAGGGCCTGGAGGCCAGGGCCTGGAGGCCAGAGCCTGGAGGCCAGGGCCTGGAGGCCAGGGCTGGCGGCCAGGGCCTGGAGGCCAGGGCCTGGAGGCCAGGGCCTGGAGGCCAGGGCCTGGAGGCCAGGGCCTGGAGGCCAGGGCCTGGAGGCCAGGGCCTGGAGGCCAGGGCCTGGAAGCCAGAGCCTGGAGGCCAGGGCCTGGAGGCCAGGGCCTGGAGGCCAGGGCCTGGAGGCCAGGGCCTGGAGGCCAGGGCCTGGAAGCCAGAGCCTGGAGGCCAGGGCCTGGAGGCCAGGGCCTGGAGGCCAGGGCCTGGAGGCCAGGGCCTGGAGGCCAGGGCCTGGAGGCCAGGGCCTGGAAGCCAGAGCCTGGAGGCCAGGGCCTGGAGGCCAGGGCCTGGAGGCCAGGGCCTGGAGGCCAGGGCCTGGAGGCCAGGGCCTGGAGGGCGCGGCGCGGCGTGGCGTGGCGTGTGGCAGGTACGCCGTTCGGCGCGCTGCCCGTGCTGGAGGTGGACGGGCGGCAGGCGGCGCAGTCGGCGGCCATCGCGCGCTTCCTGGCGCGGCGCCTGGGGCTGGCGGGCGACGACGACTGGGCGGCGCTGCAGTGCGACGCGCTCGTCGACGCGCTCGCCGACCTCAAGCAAGGTGCGTGTTTCTATTGCGGCCCCTGCCCGCCCCGCCTCCTCCGCTTGCCTTTGCGACGCGAGAACGGTTGCCCTCATAAATAATAATAATAATAATAATAATAATAATAATAATAATAATAATAATAATAATAATAATAATAATAATAATAATTAATAATAATAATAGTAATTAATAATAATAATAATAATCACGTACAAATTTCTCCCTCTTTTTCCCGGAGTGAAAATATTACGTAAAGCCTGGGGTACACAATCATGTATTCATCATTTTTCGCCGGTACAGAAAAGTGACACTCCAGACTGGATGTAATTTGTACGAAAAAATGACGCATGCGTCATTTTTCAGTACAGAATTCATCCAGTTTGACAACCGCGCACCTGGCGTCATTTTTCGGAACTTTCTCTGGTTTGTCATGCGTGTGGTGCGATTTGTTCATTTTGAAGGTTCGAGAGAGTTCTGATGTGTTGATTTGTAATGTGATGTGATTATAGAGAGAGAAATAAATCATGTACTGTGTTCTAATGTCACCGCGTTCACTGCTCAGTCCAAATATAACCAAACTTAATTTGTTACCGTAGATGCGATGTTCAAATGTTTGATCTTCAGCGCTTTTTGTGGCGTCCAGAGAAAGTATTTTCATCACGATTACGTACAAAGACCAGAAATGATAATGTAAAACGCTGGAATGACTTTCATCCAGTTTTGGCACCGAAACATAACGCGTAGAAACGAACGTCCTTTTCCATCCACTTACTGCACGGAAAAATGATGAAAAAAGGATGCAAGAACGGCCGCGTAAAACAGGCTTAAGTCATTTGTGGCATTCGAACAGACTCCAATCAGGCGAACTATTCTTCGATTTTTCCATGGCGGCCGTTGACATTAGGTCATTGTTACACCTCTTACCTTATAAATTTAATCTTTATAATTAATCGCGAACGTGCTTCTCAACGGGGCTCGCGGGCCTCATAAATGTGCTTACCACTGTCAAGACGATTCATTTTCTAGGGCACAAGGTGTAACAATGACGTAATGCCTGCAACTAAGCTTGCAATAACCCGATTAATAGGAGAGGGGGGTTGCGCTCCCTAGATGTTAGTATAATATTTCTTAGAAGTATCTGACAAATACTTCGCAGTGTAATAAACACTAGCATAACATAGAAATAAACAACTAACCAAGTAGTTAACTTATAAGATTAGAATTACTATAAAAATTGCGCTTGCTTCTGTATATGCACTGTAGGAAATGTCTACACTGTAAGTATCCAATGCCACTACCGATTTCCTTTCGCCTTCTACATACTCACGTAGTAAAAATGGTAAAGCAAATGGAAAGCTGCATCGGAAAGGGGGATTTTTCATTTGAAAAACTCGAATTGTGACCCAGATATCGAAAATGTGGATAATCGTATTGCTAAATGTAATAAATGACTTCTTCTAAAACATTGTGTCGTCAGAATTCACGTTTTGTCTTTGTGGGTCCATGATAACCAGAAGTTGGTTTACGGCAAAAAATCTGTCCGTCTGTGGTCAACACTAGTGTCTAAACCCTTTTCGCGATTTTCTCCAAAATTGATATTCCCCCGATCGATCTTACCAATCATGAGACCCTGCGAATTTGAAAGGAATATTTTGATTATAGGGGATACTTTAAATAAAGACGTAAGCTTTTCAGTGTATTCTAAAAAATGACACATATTTTTATTATTTGTTTTCTCGGAGAGAGCAAGTACGCTCAAAAATGTCGAAGAGCTCATTTTCATTGAACTCTCTGAAGATTTGCAAATTGCAAACGTTCAATTTTTTGCGTTTGAAAAATTTGACAAAATTATATTATTGAATGAACGTATTTCTTAATGAAATATGTTTTTCAAAGATAGATATTTAAATAAGTACATGTACAATATTTCGAAAATATAATTCTTTTTCGCGTAATTATGCGTTAAACAAGGATATTTTAAAAGTAGGATTTTCTCAAACAAGGTTCCAAATTTTTCCTTATTTTTTTTCTCGGGTTGTTGAAAGTATGTGTATGAAAATGGGCGCAGGCCCGAGTTTGAAATCAGTTTAATCCCTCCGTTACACGCGCTGTGTTTGTGACGTGAGTACACGCGCGCGAATCCGCAAACTTAAACCACTATCTCCTGCAAAATTTAAAAGATGTTTTTATGGTATTTTTCGTGAATATCAAATAGACTTTTTGTCAGAATAATATCAATCAATTGTTGAGATTAAGTTTTGTAATTTCGTTAGATTAATATATATTTAAGAAAATAGATCTTCAAAAGACGTGGTGCAAAATGTTTTGAAAAAACGAGCGTAATTTTGCGCAAAATAAATGCAATTTATAAAAAGACCGTTGTTTCAAAAAATTGCTCGAACTTTTTTCTTTAAGTCGTTTCCTTGGATAGAGCAAAGAATGTTTAAAAAGTTGCGCAAATCTCATTTTTGCTGAACTTGCTGAATTTTTGAAATTACTACAAATAATGAGAGAAAATATACGCTGTTGTAGCACCATTATTTTTTTATCTCCCTAAACTTTCACCGTTTACGTAATTTTAGTATTGCAAATTTCTCGTATGGTGAGAACAATTAGGCCTTTACTAATATAGAGTATACTGTTGAAATTACTCGGAAATACGAGACATGCTTGTGAAGTGAAAGCGAAGCTTGCGATATGGTGTTGGATATCCCATTATACATATTGAGATGGTGTCTAGGGTGGGCGATGCATGCTTGAGATTATACAGAAGTTTCAATGATGGAGAGGGTATATCGTCATTCTAGCGAGTCAGTGTTTTGCAAAATGGTTTCCCCTCAACATTCTACCTCATGTTTCCTAAGATTATCTGTACTTCGGAGTTCATTAGTTTGCAGAAACTTCATTACAACACTTCCACAAAACACGTAAGCTCTCTTAGGTGTGTGGTGGGTTGCCTAAACACCAGGCACTTTCAGAGTGTTGCCTTACCTATACTTTTTTTTAGTAAGTTTACTTATTTACAACTTGCTTGAAACATTCTAAAACTTTCACATTCACTCAGGCATCGAAGTGGATTTTGTGTCATAGTACCTCTGCTGGGGAAAATCAATAAACTGTAACGAGACGAGATTATAATGACGATGTACGAAGTTTAGACGAAAACTGCTGAAAGAAAGCTTCGCCCGGGGTCCTACAATAAATTAATTTTAAATTGAATAAAGAAATGTTGTTTCGAAACGATTCAGACACGAAAATAATGCTGCTACAACAGTATATACTTTTCTCAATTATTTGTAACTTTAATAAAATAGTGGTGCAACAGAAAGGCACAGAGTTTCTCGTACTTCTTAGTTTTATCTCTTTAGTCAGTGCTATATTTTTGGTTATGCTGTTCTCAGTTGCCATCTCATGGCGCCTAAAATAATTTTTTCACATTTTCTCCGGAACTCTAAAACTAGAATTGAAATATGATTTTACGGAAGGGAAAAAACTGGTCTTTTATTGACATTTTCTTTGAAACCTTTGTAGCCGTTTTTAAGAAAAGACATTTGAAAGTATTTGAAAACGCGTTATTCGAAGCTAATTTTCACCCAAAACTTTTGAGATTTCGATAAACGTGTAAGAAATTGTTTAAATCACTTGAGTTCACAAATGCAATAATGTATAAGATATTCCTGTAAACTAAATGTTCACTTGAGAGATATTAAACTAGTAGTGCTACGGAATGACACACTTTCTCGTATTTGTTTCCTATTTCCTTTGGTGTTGGCTACCTATACGAACTTGCCACAATTTGTCAGCTGCAATCTATTGCCGCCCAAAGTACATTTTTTTTAAAAAAAATTCTTTACTTTTCGGTTTCCTAATATTAGAACGGAAATATTATTTCAAGAATATTAAAGAACAATAAATCGTGCCTTAATGGCAATTTTCTTTGAAAAATATGGAGCCGTTTTTTAGAAAATAGCGCTTAAGCGCTACAGTAATTTTGAAATTTGAAGGTTTTTTCACAGAAAAGTTTTGTGTTTTAGAAAAACTTTATTTGCAGTCATTTGATGCACATTAACTCACAAATACAACAGTGTTTAAAATTTGCTGTAAATGTGCATATTACCAGCGTTTATTTTTCAATATCAGTATCTTTCAATTTCGTTATATTAAAAAAAACATTTGTGTAATTTTTGAAAAAACAAAAAACTACCCCGAAATTAACTTTACGTCATATTAAAGAGTGGAATTAAGACCATCCTTTCGAAAAGTTTGAAGAAAAAATTTGGAACCGCTCTTGAAAAATGGCGTTCGGGCGTTTCTGAAATTGCGAAATTTTGACCTAGTTTTGACAGAAAAAGTTTGAGTTTTTGAGAAGCTTTATCTGTCATTATTTTATGCAAATTTGCTCATAAATATAATCTTAACAAATTGCTGCTAATGTAAATATTAACAACATAAGAGACAAGTAAAAAAATACAGTTTTGTAATTTTTGAAAAAATAAAGAATAGAGCAATGTGGTGTTTATGACATCTCATATAGTGCATTTATCACAATTCCTACGAAATGTTTAAAGAAAAAATTTGGATCCGATTTTGAGAAAATGTGATTTTTATACTTTTGTCAATTTACACAAATTGCAAGCAATATTGTGCGAAAAACTAATAAAATTTTTTTCAAAAAACTGTTCGTGACCTTAATGAAAGAACGAATTATGGAAAACAAATTTCGTTTGAAGAAAAAAGCTCTCTCTTTAATTTTGAAGTTGTAGGACGACTCCTAAAAAAATTCAAACTTGAAATTTTCGAAAATTCAACGATAACCGTGAAAATTGGGCTTATGTCTCCTTTATAAGTGTATTTTACTCTATTCTTACAAGAAATTCAAAGAAAAAAATTGGGACAGTTTTTGAGAAAATATTGAAAATATCCCAGGAACTTCATGAAAAATAAAACAAAAACTAATGAATGATTTTCAAAATCGGAGACCTCCAACTCAGGCCAAATAGACAGGTGTTTCTTCAATTTGGAAACAATTCTTACGCATGGTTTAGGCGCTAGTGTTGTTCACATACACCATACATACGGACGGACGTATTAAAAACTTTTTAAAAAAAAATTCGGTATCAGAGGACCCCAACACGTGTATTTCCTTTGTAATATCAAAATCGATTTTCCGCAGCATTAATTAACTTTCCCTATACTACGTATTATTTACTCAGACTATACGTACGTGTACGGGAAAATAAAAAATGCATTTGTATAATTTTTGGAAAACTAAGGAAAACATCGAAGTGGTATATGGGTCGTGTTATTCGCTGCATTCAGCATTATCCTTATAAAAAAATTAAAGAAAAATAGAGCCGTTTCTGAGAAATGGCATTTATGCATTTCTAAAAATGCGCAATTTTTCGACGCATGCCAAAAATCTAAGTGTTGAGAACAAACTTCATTTGAAGAAAAAATAGCCATCTTAAATATTGTAGTTTTAGAAAGACGCCGAAAACAGTTCCAACTTTTCTAATTTGCAAAATTTAGAGTGAATAGTAAAAATGGACTATATGCGTATTTTAAGTGTATTTAATTCTGTTCTTATAAGAAATTTAAAGAAAAAAATTGGAATAATTTTTTAGAAAATGTTAAAACCGTTCGAGATACTTGATAGAAGAAAAAATATTTAAAGAATCTTATGAAATTCATACGACTTTAAATCGGACCAGATCGACCACGGAGTGTTCCTTTTGGTAAAAATTCTAGGAATAGTTGAGGCGATAGTATTGTTCACAGACGGACCGGCAGACGTTTTGAAAACCAATATTTTTTCGGTTTCAGGAGACCCCAAAGGGGTGTTTTTCCGTTGAAATGTCGAAATATATTTTCCGCATTACTTGTTTTTATGTATATTACAAATACTTTCCGTATATACGTACGAAAGTAATAATACTAGTTGAGCTATCAAAAATGTGTATTCAACACAGAAACATATTCAGAAGAGAAAACGCTCGAACCTTAGAACTTAGGTTTCGCATACCGAATCTTAACCCACCACAGTAATACGTCTAAAGTCAGAATCCAAGTACTGTTATAAATAATTGGCCTATTACATATAAAAAAATCAACGAAATTTGGAATGGTACATTTTTATAAGTCAATTTGCTAAATTTCTGCAATATATTTAAATAGAAAATGTGAAGATATTTTTGAAACGTTTTGAAAGTAGTTGGGACTTCACGAAAAAGAACCCTCCAAAATTTAAATATCCATTTCATATTCAAGAGACCAATTGAAAAAGCCAATTCAAATTCATCAACCAGATCGAGCAGGAAATAAGAAATTTCATAAAAGTCCTGTGGACGATTTAGTCGCTAGCGATGGTCACAAACACAGAAGAACGAACAGTACTGTGATGAAAACCAATTTTATCAGTTTCAAAGACTCACAACACATGGATTTTGACAACACAACGTAATAGAGAAAGTTATTTAATACACATAGGAGCAAGACAAATCCATGTCTTCGGTATGAAAGAACGAGTTCTTCTGTCGAAAAATTGGGATTATCCACTACAGCTTTACAATACTTTATACATACGAGAGAAAGAAACAAGTGGTGCTTCAAAATGACATCGACTCTCTTGTCTTAATTACATTCCTAGTCTTTTTAGCCAGAGATAATATTTTGTTTTTCCCCACCCTCATCTCTCCTTCCAAGTATCTACAAGACCTACCATAGCCTCCCGTGTTACCTAATGCTCTCTTGGAGCCAATTTTCTGAGAAGAGGCACCTCGCGCTCCATAAACATCACGCTATCATAATCAATAATAGCTCGGTCCTGTAGCGTTACATGTATACACATGGTGGCCCATAACCTCATCTCGATGTTTCTACATTGCTCTGGATGTAGAGATCCAATTTCTCAATTTAATAGGCAGATAGTACAACCTCCTCACACAGATACAGGTCACGCGAAGAGATTATGGAAGGATTAGGGTATTGACGTGATGCCCGAGGCACTCAGATGCCACCTCGAACACGACACAAAAACCTCTGAACCTATTCAAACTTTGGTAAACTTTGAAATTTCGGAGGGCTTAATGATAATTGGATGGAGTGCCATCTGTATAAAAATATTTCAATCTATTCTAATAAAAAAATTTAAGAAAAGATGTGAAGCACTTTCTGAGTAATTTTCGAAAATATAGTTCAGAATTTATGTAAAGTAAGTAACAGAAAAACTTAAAAGATTCGTTTCAAATTCTCAGGGTTTCAAGTCGTGATGGATCGATCAGAATATTTTTTTATAAAAATTCACTGAATGTAGGGTTTGACGGACGAATTCATTGACGGAGTGATGAATGGACGAATTGACGGATGGACGGATTGACGGATTGACGGATTGACGGATCGACGGAGTGGCGGATGGAGTGGCGGATGGAGTGGCGGACGGAGTGGCGGACGGAGTGGCGGACGGAGTGGCGGACGGAGTGGCGGACGGAGTGGCGGACGGAGTGGCGGACGGAGTGGCGGACGGAGTGGCGGACGGAGTGACGGACGGAGTGACGGACGGAGTGACGGACGGAGTGACGGACGGAGTGACGGACGGAGTGACGGACGGAGTGACGGACGGAGTGACGGACGGAGTGACGGACGGAGTGACGGACGGAGTGACGGACGGAGTGACGGACGGAGTGACGGACGGAGTGACGGACGGAGTGACGGACGGAGTGACGGACGGAGTGACGGACGGAGTGACGGACGGACGGAGTGACGGACGGACGGAGTGACGGACGGACGGAGTGACGGACGGACGGAGTGACGGACGGACGGAGTGACGGACGGACGGAGTGACGGACGGACGGAGTGACGGACGGACGGAGTGACGGACGGACGGAGTGACGGACGGACGGAGTGACGGACGGACGGAGTGACGGACGGACGGAGTGACGGACGGACGGAGTGACGGACGGACGGAGTGACGGACGGACGGAGTGACGGACGGACGGAGTGACGGACGGACGGAGTGACGGACGGACGGAGTGACGGACGGACGGAGTGACGGACGGACGGAGTGACGGACGGACGGAGTGACGGACGGACGGAGTGACGGACGGACGGAGTGACGGACGGACGGAGTGACGGACGGACGGAGTGACGGACGGACGGAGTGACGGACGGACGGAGTGACGGACGGACGGAGTGACGGACGGACGGAGTGACGGACGGACGGAGTGACGGACGGACGGAGTGACGGACGGACGGAGTGACGGACGGACGGAGTGACGGACGGACGGTCTGAATGACGGACGGTCTGAATGACGGACGGTCTGAATGACGGACGGTCTGAATGACGGACGGTCTGAATGACGGACGGTCTGAATGACGGACGGTCTGAATGACGGACGGTCTGAATGACGGACGGTCTGAATGACGGACGGTCTGAATGACGGACGGTCTGAATGACGGACGGTCTGAATGACGGACGGTCTGAATGACGGACGGTCTGAATGACGGACGGTCTGAATGACGGACGGTCTGAATGACGGACGGTCTGAATGACGGACGGTCTGAATGACGGACGGTCTGAATGACGGACGGTCTGAATGACGGACGGTCTGAATGACGGACGGTCTGAATGACGGACGGTCTGAATGACGGACGGTCTGAATGACGGACGGTCTGAATGACGGACGGTCTGAATGACGGACGGTCTGAATGACGGACGGTCTGAATGACGGACGGTCTGAATGACGGACGGTCTGAATGACGGACGGTCTGAATGACGGACGGTCTGAATGACGGACGGTCTGAATGACGGACGGTCTGAATGACGGACGGTCTGAATGACGGACGGTCTGAATGACGGACGGTCTGAATGACGGACGGTCTGAATGACGGACGGTCTGAATGACGGACGGTCTGAATGACGGACGGTCTGAATGACGGACGGTCTGAATGACGGACGGTCTGAATGACGGACGGTCTGAATGACGGACGGTCTGAATGACGGACGGTCTGAATGACGGACGGTCTGAATGACGGACGGTCTGAATGACAGACAGTCTGAAAGATCGACTGTTTGACGGACGGATCATATTGAAAAAAACAACAACAGTTCTTTGGTAACGGCGGACCTCAAATCGCGTATTTCCGTTAAAATTGTGACATCGTTATGGAGCATATGCGATCTGTAGCGCATTGCATCATTTACTATATGTATCTCAATGTTTTTGCCAGCATTCGTTTCCATAGAACAATGTAAAATAAAACAAATTTACATTTTAAGGTTTACACGGTCAAGCTTTACACGGTTACAAAGTTATCTTTTAAAGCCATCAGCCAAGCACACATTAATTAACAAAATATAAACTTAATACAGCAGACAATTTAGAATGAAAAATTGGCAATTCGACTCAATTAACAACCTGATTTAGTTTTCTTCCTTGCGAAATTTATATTAATAAAATTGTGTTTCATTAAAAACACATTTTCATTTTTACTTTCCAGTATGCGTTCGTAAATACATAGCATAGGTAAAGTTATGTAAAAACGATTTCGATACGGAAAATGTGTTGTTTCTTTTTCAAAACGTCCGTCCGTCTGATGTGATGTCTGTATGTGAAAAACACTGGCGCCTAAACCATGCGTAGGACTTTTTCCAAATTAAAGAAACCCTTGTCTATGTGGCCTGGGTCGAAGCTCGGCGATTTTGAAAATCATTCATTAGTTTTTGTGGGTACTTTACATAAAGCCTTTGGGACTTCTTAAAAATTTTCTCGAAAACGGCTCCATTTTTTTTCTTTGAATTTCTTGTAAGAATAGAGTAAAATACTCGTACACTGTGTCCTTGTGTCTTAAGCCAGGTGCGGATCCACGGGGTGGAGATAAGGGAAATTCCCGCTCCCCCAAAAATTTTAACTTATTTATAATTATAACTTATTACTTAATTATAACTTTATTTTATTAACCATTAATTTTAACTTATCACGATACTTTTAATTAATTAATGGCGCTAGAACAACACGTACTTTCTCGTCAGTATTTTCATGAAAAATTACTTATAAAATATACTCAAATTTTCGAAAAATTGAACGTGGCCTTATTTCAAAATCTATATTTAGAGAACAGATTTCATTAAGGAAAAAATTAAATATTAAAATTTAGTTGCAGGAAGACTACGAAAAAATTTTGAAATTTGGCAAAGTTTACAAAAGCAGGGTTTTCAACGGTCATGAGACCTGCACCATTCTCCTAAACGTCCTTCGCCGTATCTAACAAAAAAATCAAAAACGATGGAGCCTTTTTTTAATTGGAAAAGCCCCAGGGGATTCATATAAAGTACCCCAAAATTAAAATATCGGTTTCAAATTACAGGGGCCGTGACATCATCCAGATCGATAGGAAAATATAAGTTTTGGAGGAAATCGGCTGAAAGATTTATCGTTAACGTAGTTCACAAATGGCCAAACAAGACGGTTTGCCGTCTTTCAATTTTTCGGTTTCAAGGACCCCCAAAGCATAGGCCTACACCACGTGTTAGAGGATTTTTTCGAAATTTAGCAACTGGATTTATCCGCTTTTTCTTTACCATGGTCCTGTAAGAAGAGTTTTTCTGCCGAAAATTCGCCGTTTTATCGCGCAGCACTACATTACTTTCACTCTGCAAAAAGATATTCGGATAATCATTAAAACGAATAAAACCGCATCACAGCATGAGGTGAGTCATCCTATTTTTTTAATTTAAAACCATAAAGTATTCATTAAATATTACATTTAATATTTTAATTTTGTTAAACGCATTTTATGATAAATAATTTACCTTGTTTATAATTTTTATTATTTTTGTGCTCTTATATATATATATATATATATATATATATATATATATATATATATATATATATATATATTCTAACACCCCCTTTACCCACACACGATGTATACCTTCTGCACACACATAGCCGCATGTACTGTAAGCGGGTTGTTAAGATATTATGCTCGTGAAGCGAGCTTAGAATCTCAGGAAGCAGGATCTTTGGGGTACGAGAAAGGTCTGAACCCTTGACACAATAAAAGTCACACAAATCACATATAAACGAGCATATAATTCACCCAAAATTCTGGCATGAGTTGATGACAACGAAAAACAAATCAAAAATAGAATTACACTTTCAAAAATGATCAAATAAATACAAATAAGCAACCTTTACAGCCTATTTAATGAATGAACACTTAATTTTGTTCAGAACTAACTTTCTGAAGCAATTTCTCTAACCAGTACTGGGAATTCCCTTTGAAAATTCAATACGTCTAACTTTAAGTTATTCTAGTTACAATTGCACGTGAAATTAAACTTAAATTACAATCTCTTGCCTTTCTTTAAAATATTACATACAATGAATAATATGTGGGCAAGCTCACTACTCTCAATTTATCTTTTAATTATAACTGCTAATAACAGAATAATAACTGCTCCAATAGAATGGTTTAAGGCAAGCAATAACGCATTAAATCTCCCACTACCGAGCTGCAAATTATTACCACCCGTGTCCTCAGTTTCTAACACTTCTGGAACTATTCTTTCCCTGCCGACGTGAACTTGACCTAATTTCACAGTTCTACAGGTTACCTCGAAACTGTCCACTTTCCAACCTTGAAGTCGCGTGCTGGGTTGCGCACCGCGTTGCTCGATTCCGAAGTTCTGCGTCGCCTGCGCTGTCCTCTTGCGTCTTTTTCTTTCTTCCTGAACGGCGTCTTCTCCCCGGTCGACTCGCGTATTCTTCCGTCTCCACTAATCGGTTTCTTCTCCTCCCACGGCTGCTACCGCCTTCGATTACGCCCAATTTGTAGAAAATGTCCCTTGCACTTCCTGACTGCTAGTGCAAGTACCTCGCTCGTTCCTAACTTTTATTCTGTTAATCAAGAACTTTCAGAGCTTTCCTCACAACGGGCAACTTTTCACTTCCCGTATAAGTTAATAGAAGAATACTTCACTAATTCCTCACTACTTCGCGGACGACTAGCTAGACGTCTTTGCAACGCCGTAAACTCCTATCTAAATAGTCGTTGCGGCGGCAATTACTACCTAACCTGACGAGCGCTGATAAAAAATCTGCTTACTTGCCGAGCGGTGACTTACTAGAAGGACTGCTGACCCGACGCGTGCTGGCAGAAGAGAGATGTTGACTCGAGGCGTGATGGTTAGAAAAGAGATCTTCCGCTTGCGTGTCCGCCTATTTATTGGCGTCGCCTGGGGAAATTCTCTGTGGCGGGGGTAACTTCTCCTCCTTCAACTCTTCACCAGTAAAACGTGACTTGATAGTTCGTGGCGACTAGTACGAGCAACGGATACCAGGCTGCGCGTTTTGCTACTCTGGTTTTCGGCCGCTCTTCTCGCTGCCTGTGAGCGTTCATGCCGATGAAACGGTGGTGTTATGGGGTTGTATAATCCCATATCGCCACAATATATATATATATATATATATATATATATATATATATATATATATATATATATATACACACACACAATTGTCACCATCCCGTCACCTTGTTGGATGCAATTACGCTCGGAGAATATATTCCGCAATCGTAAGGGAATCCAAATTGTGACCACGTTACTGAGTAACAATGCATTTTAATAATTAAATTTGTTCAAAGAATAGTTTATGTAGTGTAGACAAGGAGCGATAATCGTGCTCGGGAAAACTGTTCAAAAGATTGGTTGTCTCCGTGGTTAGAGCAGCTGGGCGTAAACCAGAAGGCCCGGGTTCGAGTTCGGGTCGGGGCAACCAATTCTTCGAACAAATTTAATTATATATACGTATATATATATATATATATATATATATATATATATATATATCAAAATTTAAAACATTAAAATATTAAAGTATTTAATTTGTATATATAATCATACAAATCCCCCTCCCCCTAATTCCTCTTTGGACCCGCTCCTGCTTAAGCTCACTTGGGTTAGAAGTCAGTTTGACTAGCGATGTTGGTGACCGATTGGTCGTCAAGGGCGGGCAACGCAGCTCTGTTCCAGTGGCGGGCCGAGACCGAGCCTGCGCAGAAGGAGGCTCGCAAGCGGGAGTTGATGCGCGACACGGTGCCGTTTTACCTGGGGCGGTTCGAGCGCATCGTGGCTGAGAACGGAGGCTACGCCGTGGCTGGACAGGTGGGTCGCAAGCAAGACGCGTTGTCTTTTCGAATATCGAAGGGGAGAGCGGACAAAGGTACTGCCTCTCCCCGATATTCTGACTCTCTTAATTCATAAACGAATTTTCATGCTATTCAAATAGTGACCCGGTAGTGGATACCTTCAATTAAAAATGAAGGCCATGGTTGCATAGGCGTGGCTGCGTTAAGCAAGAGGGGGCAATTAAATTTCTTGTCCCCTTATCCAATTTTCAGCCACTTGTGAAATAATTTTGGGCGGTAGTTGCAATGATTATCTCGGACTTTGTCAAATTTCTTGGATATTTTCGTACATTTTTCGACAATTTTAGTTATTTTCTGTTGTTTTTTGAATTTTTTGGTTAATTCTCAGGAGTTTCTGTGAGGATTGAGCGAACATTTGCCATCTTTCATGGAACGCTAAAATTTATTCACTTTTTTGCCTCTAAATCGCCTGTTACGCTATATGTACTCTAGTACAAAGACAAAATTCCTATTCAGTTCTATCTTTCCAACCGCACAGACAAACTTGAACACCTTTGAGCCCGGGGAAGGGATGCGTTGAGCAATCTCTAGCAGTAGAACATTTGTGTCGATGTGATTGGCGCAAACTCCCATGGGGCGGGAAAGGCACTGTCCCGGAGGCGGTGCCACGTTTGTTTACTTAAGAGGCGGAAAGACCGCCATCTGTCGCTGTCGACGGACAGACTTTGGCTGACGGATAATTATTTCTGGGGGGGGGGTCGAGTATTGGTGTCAATAGACCAGTGAATATTTAGAACTATCGCAGCAATTATACTAACTTTTAGCAATGAATTTGCAACTCGTGTTGAAGCTGCTAGTTTGAAATGTTCAACGAAGACAAAATTTACTGACTCTCTCCGGCCGTTCTAGCTTATAGTTCTCGCGTAATTCGGAATTGTTTATAAAATTGTTAATTGTTGCAAAATTGTTAACTTTTTTACAGTCCTGGCAAAGTCTGTCCGACGAGAGCGAGAGATGGTAGTATTTCTGCGTCAGAAGTAAACAAACAGGGCCCGCCCCCGGGAGAGCGTCTTTTCTGTTCCCACGGAATTTTGCGCCAGTCACATAGACACAAAGTTTCTAACTGCTAGCGATTGGTCAAAGCATCCCTCCCCCGGCTCGAACGGTGTCCAAGTTGGTCTGCACGGTTGGAAAGATAGAATTTGATAGGGCATTTTTTCTTTGAGCAATAGTATATTTTGGACAATTTACTAGTTTTTTCATAGTTTTTGGTAACTTTAAGAATTCTTCACATATTCCACGGCACATGAATAATGAATTATAAAATGACTTAAGAAAACGCGCTCAAAGTTAAAAGTCCGTAATTTTTCGGGGTCTAAAATTTACTTGTTGACTCTATACATGCAGTCTATAAAAGTTCATTTACAATTTCAAGTGATGCCGTTTCAAAAGTAACATTTAAATAATCTAAAATATGAAGCACATTCACATTATGCAATTATTTTCAATTTTTAGAAAATATCCTACATTTTTGTAAAAAATAGTAATTTATAAAAGAACACATTTAATTTTAATTATTGAAAACTAGCTCTTAAACAAGTTAATGACTACAGCCCAACAAGTATTGACGTTTCCGACCAACTAAAATGTTCATTTTTTAAAATTCTTTTAACCCTAGTCAACAAGGATTACTATCTAACACCAAAGATAGATACCAAAGATGAATAGACTAATATGTTCATCCGTTTGTCATCACTGTAAATTTTGAAATATATCAATACGTTCCATTTGTTATTTTTATCATGCATTTAACACGACGGAAATAAAATATTTTATTATGTGAGGCTACGGGGCTGTTTCAAAATGTTCAGGGTGACTATGGCCCCTCTGCTCACGCCTCTGCATGGTTGTGTAGGACCAACACCATCTAGATTACTGGTGTAATTAGGTGGTGTTGGTAGGACTGAGTTCCAAGTGTGTGTTGTATAGCCAGCATATGGTCGAGAAAATGGCACGATTATCTCCAACATTTCATTAATACACAATTTAGTACTAGATTCTTCGTGAAGGCGTCCTTGAGTAGTTACCGTATACCGAATTATATTAAACTTTTCATCAACAGCTTTGGTAAACAAGCTTTGTTCAACAGCTTTGTTCTCCCCTTCGAAAATATTATTTTGGAGCTCATGAGAGGTTTGCAGAAAAGAGTTATCTGAACAATGTTTTGACGAAAAACTGAGTAGTGAATATTATTTAATCAAAACTACATCATTATTATCATATAAATAAATCTTGGGATAGAAAATTGCTTTTAGCGTTTTGTCATAAATTCGTGTTTTTAGCAAGAAGAATATTTTGAAGATTTAAAAATCTAATGAATGGAAATATAAAAGCTTACTTTCATTATCTATCTTTAGTATTCAAAACTTCAAAGTGAGAACGTATATTAAGCGTATTACAATAAGAGCAAACACGTACAACGTGATATGTTTAATTACTTTTATTTCTACGCGCATGTTTACATTACAACTAAAAACTATCGACTCTGGTCATAGTGAACTTCTGGGAGCTAACATTTTTGGTTCATTATATCAGAGATTCACTAAATCAGAGGATGGCAAAATTAAATAGAATTTTTCCTCAATGATTGATTTATTAATGTAGACGTAACGCAAAATATATTCACAGCACGAAATGAAAATTTCAATGTCTTTATTTGTTCTTAAAAAATCAATTATTTTCAAATGTGTGCTTCGCACAATTTTTATTACGAAGTTCCCTAGATCCCTTCTCCAGAGTTCGTGATCTCTCCATACTGATTCTGTATTGCCCACTGTGTCTAAGTGTCGTAATGCAGTCTTGACACCCTTTAGTGCCTCTTGTACTGTTGGAAGTCGCACTCTTCGAAGGCCCTTTTACTCGCCTAATACGAACATTCGAGATTCTTTCGGTAGCGGGATGGCGCTTGATCGCTTTCCCGCGCGGCACGGCGGGTGTCGCCAGGCTGTGGCAGCCCAGCGCTTCGTGTCGCCTACGTACAACACAACGCACTTTCTCCCGTGGAATATAAAGTAACAAAAAGCTTAAAATTGAATTACGAGGGTGGTCCCAGAAGTACCCGACCCAACAAAGGAAAAAACAAAAATTTTGGGGAAAAAAATGTTTATTTTTCAACATAATCTCCTTTGAGCTCTGTACACTTTTCCCAGCGATGTTCAGTAAGTTCGATACCCTTTTTATAATAAGAACTGTCTTGCTCCTCAAAATAGCCATTACCTACCGACATCACTTCTCCATTGTTGGAAAATCTTTGACCACTGAGCCATTGTTTCAAGTTTGAGAACAGAAAATAATCAGAGGGGGCTAAATCTGGTGAATAGGGTGCATGAGGTAGCAATTCAAATTTTAATTCATTAATTTTGGCCATTGCAATAACGGATTTGTGAGCTGGTGCATTGTCCTGATGAAACAACACTTTCTTATTAACAAAGTGTGGCCGTTTTTGCTTGATTTCTTCGCACAAACGCAGTTCGCATAATACTCGCCGTTGATAGTTTTTCCTTTTTCAAGATAGTCAATGAAAATTATCCCCCGCGCATCCCAAAAAAACCGACGCCATGACCTTGCCTGCAGATGGAACGGTCTTCGCCTTCTTTGGTGCGCGTTCTCCCTTTTCAGTCCATTGTTTTGATTGTTGTTTTCTCTCTGGGGTGAAGTGGTGAACCCATGTTTCATCCATGGTTATAAAACGGCGTAAAAATTCTGCTTTGTGGCGGTGAAACTTCGCTACACACTCAATTGAAACATCTTCACGACACTGTTTTTGCTCGAGTGTGAGCAAACGCGGCACCCATCTTGCACACAGCTTTCTCATGTCTAAATTTTCAGATAATATGCGATGTACCGCACTTTTCGAAATGCCTACTGTGTCTGCTAGCTCGCGCACTTTGTCGACGATCACCCAGTACCGCTTTGTGGATTTTCTTTACCATTTCTGGAGTTGTCACCTCATTTGGTCGACCACTGCGATGCTCGTCTTGGCAGCTCGTACGGCCTCGTTTAAACTCTGCTACCCAATATTTTACTGTAGTAAACGAAGGCGCAGACTCACCCACAGTAGAATCTAGTTCAGTTTTTATACTGGTTGGGCTGAGGCCTTTCAAATAAAATTATTGGATCACATAACGATGACCAATTTTCTCCATTTTTACAAATTCACTCACAACGTTCACTATTGATTGCTGCCAAACAAATACTAAACAACGTAGCGTCTTCAAACTTGAAACATATGCTTCATAGATTGTCTACTTTCTAATACAGTGATATTTTTCAAAATTCTACCGCGATCTTTAGGTCAGGCCGGGCCTGGGACCACCTCCGTATTGAGATTACGTGACGCCGCCGCCAGTTGTAGCCGACGCAGGATACGGCCTTCTTTTTGCAGTGCAACTGAGTAGCACGTCATCAGTAAGGTCCCCATCCCGGGTCCGCTACCTTCTCCTCAGGAGAGACTTCTTTGATTATGACCTCTGGTTGATACTATTTTCAACCCGCCTAATGTTGGCATTTGTGGCACGGACGCGATATATTCTTTTCCAGAAGGGAATTAGGTCGCTGTATTTCCTATATATGAGGTTCACTATCACCGAATATTCTTACGCTTATTTGTAATGAAAGTGAAGTGGGATCGGAGACTAAAGTTCACTATAACCGAGGGTTCACTATATCAGAGTTCACTATAACCGGAGTCGACTGAATTTAATGTATTATACTTCATTCTTATAATCACTTTCATGAGTCATAATCGACTCATAATTTCCGTGCGTTATCAGAAAGATCAGAGCGTGTACTGCAGACCCGGTGGTTATCATCGAAATGCCGCCTAGGAACTACAACGGTATAGTATAGGCGATGACAAACCGTAGGGCAGCGGAACATTAAAAGGCGTCTAGCACCGTGATGTTAGACGATGCCCCAAAATCCAGAGGAGGGGATGAAAGCCGTCAGATGAAGAAGAATGCGAATGACAAGTCTTTCATGCACGCGGCTTACTCCGCAGACCGATGTCAAGAGCCCATAGGCAACGGCGGCAGTGGTGAACAAACTTGACGAGAAAAGCGCACATTCGATGCGGCAAATCCGTTGGCATCGTTGGGTGCGTTCCATAAAAAGACATTGATTATTCAAACGTTTTTGTGACGATTTGCGTTCGAATAGAAAATGTACGAACTTCAATAGTTATATAAGCATTGTTCTTCATATACAATTTTAGACAAAAATTCTTCGCCCGATAATTAATGATCGCCACCTGCCCCGTGGTGGGGAGTTTTGTTTGCTTTAAAATAACCATAGAGCCTCTGGGATGGCTGAGTTTGCTCACAGAATCTAGAGTGTAATCTTCACAGTCTAGTAGTAAATACTACAGTACAAGTCTCAAATATTATATACATACAGTGCTCGTCGAATAAGCTTTTATGCAATTTTGAAGAACACAAATTAAAAGATATGTTGTTGTTGTTTTTATTAATCGAATGAACAACTCGTTTATTTAGAATCATTCGATTGTCTCTCGTGTATTGGTTCAAGTCGTGATTATATTTTTGTTCAGATAATCATTCCCAATGCCTCAAATTTCAAAGTGGACCTAAAATGAAATAAAAGCAATTTTCTCTGACCCATAGAATTACTCATGAAATTAGAAAAAAAAACAGTGCACCAATAAAATGTTTCTTATGCAAAGAATTGTTTTTGTATGTCATTTAATTTTCTTGTAAATAACTTGTTAATAGTATATTTGTCTGTGATGTTAATTTTAATAGACGTAACAGACATAAAAGTTCACATTTATTAAAATTATTGAACTACATCACGTTTCGACCCTATGGATTGGGGTCTTCTCCTGGAAATCTAAAATATGATAAAAACTAAGTAAAAATAATGGTACAGAATAAGACAAATTATGTCTATAACTGAAAAACTTACCAATGTGTAGCAGGCAAGAAACGTGTCCGAAAAGTCTTTGTTAAAGAATCATCATCCGCAAATTTAATTTTTGTTTGTTAATCCTCTTTGAAATATGCTTATGGATAAACGCCCTTGGGTATGATTTATGACGTAAGACGTTCTGGACAATTTCTAAGTCCCTAGTAACTACATTGCCTACAATAGCGATTCTCTGGGATTCTGGATGTGAAGAATAATAATTAAGCATTCTCTTGGGGCTACCTGCTTTACGATACAGTTGAATGACAGATTATGGCCAGTTCTTGTAATGGTTAAATGTAAAAACTTTAAACTCTTATTGGTGTCAATCTCATTGGTGTTAATCTCTGTGAATTTTATATGCTTACTAGCTGACCCGGCCACGCGTTGCTGTGGCTAAAGTTTTTGTTATATTACATTATAGTAAACAATCTAAGAGGAACAATAAGAGAACATCAGTCACGGAGTCCACTATGCTTTTTCACACAGATGGTATTTGTAAAAAAAATATGGTGATCTCCTTATTTTACTTTCTACTACTATAACCCTTTAGTACAATGAAATTATTTACGAACAAAGACGAAAATATTGATGTTGGTATACAAATTCACTGGATTGAGATTTGAAGGGGAAGTACGTTGAACACAATTAATTAAAATGTTCTTACACTTGATATTAAGCAGAAATCAATAGGTACAAAATAAAAATTTATCAGATTTATTATTTCCATTTAATTTTATAACAAATATAAGTATATTACAGTATACTACAGTAAATAACATGTGACGCTTAAACTCATGAATGAGGTAGGCAAGGCAGACAGTCTTAAACTTTTAAACATTAATATATATTTTTTTGAATTATAAACACTTTCAATTTCAATTTAATTTAACACCAATCGGTGCACAATGTTTTTGGTTAACCTGTCTTTAGCTAACACAAATAGATTCGACGGTTTCCCAACACGTGAACACGCAACATATAGTTGCCCATGAGAAAAACATGGATTTTCCAAATCTAAACCACAAATGGACATTGTTTGACCTTGAGATTTATTTATAGACATGGCGAAAGCTAAACGAATTGGAAACTGTAGCCTTTTGAAGGGTATGGTAGAATCTGATGGCTATGCTAACACCAAAAATTTTAAAAGAGGAAATAATTGAATTATACGGTATTTCGTTCACTACAAAATAAATTTAATTAATTTTATAGCGTCAACGACACGTGGTAATTATGCTGTTAAAATGTAGCTTATATGACACGTTCGTAGATTTACCATAGCAGCGCCATCTATTGATTACTTACTCAACCCAGTCGAAAGGTATCGACATCTGTTAGAATCATTTGGAGTTAACAGATAATTGTGACTGTCAAATAATAACAGACAAATAATTAGCAATAAATTAAAATTGCGACTATAATTTGAGATTTAAACTATCCTATCTCTCAAGTTGGATCGAACTGCACATGGTGTGCGAATTTTATTATAATCGGTTAAGTGGTTTAGGAGTCCATTGAGGACAAACATTGTGACACGAGATTTATATATATTAAGATTGTAACTATTAAAGATATCTAGTATTTCAAGTACTATAAAATCATGTGTGATACATGATGTTTTGTTACTGTTACATCTTAAGACTACAGCATGGCTATATCACCGCTATGGGTCGTTTTGGTGACATCCACACCAGTTAACTTGTGTAACATGATCAATTTATTTTGTTAAGTTATAGACATAATTTGTCTCATTCTGCACCATTATTTTTACTTAGTTTTTATCGTATGATAGATTTCCAGAACAATACCTCAATCCATAGAATCCATAGGGTAAAAACGTCGTCTAGTCCGAGAATTTTAATAAATGTGAACTTTTTTGTCAGTTACTATTGGCCTTAAAAGTATTTTAATAACTAGTTAAGTTAATTGTTTATTGAGTTACGTTTACTCCTTGTGCTATACTCAAAATTCTGTACTGTAATATGAAATATCAACACACTTCTAGTGGGTTGAAATTTAAAAAGATTGAAATGATTAATAAAATAATCTTCTAAACAAATCATATTTTAAAACGAAATGGATCATGTTCATTTTTAGTTTGTTTTTGATGCAAATAAAACTGTCATTATCTGTAAAAACGTATGTGATAGCAATTTATTAAACAGTAATATAATAACTAAAGCCGAACGGTGCGGCGTAGAGATCATTCACTCTGCCTACGCTAAAAATTTGACTGTTTAACCCTCTTCTTAAAAACGGCTGCCGCCGAACAGCGAGCTTCAACTTTCTCTCCGTCGTTAAATGTGGGGTCGCCACACGTTCCACCGGGAGAGTGCATCTAGTGATGTGACTGCAGTTCCTCTGGCCGGGAGGTCCTAGGTTCGAGTCCCGATGGTGACAGGATTTTCGACACTAGCTTCTCAGCTATGTTGAATTCTGCATGATCTGGGCTGTCCGGGTGACGCCGCGTCGAAGGCTGTGTTGCCGACGTTTCGACCATCCTGTCGTGATCTTCCTCAGGGCTGGTATGGTGATACCAGCCCTGAGGAAGACCACGAGGGCTGGTATGGTGATACCAGCCCTGAGGAAGACCACGAGGGCTGGTATGGTGATATCAGCCCTGAGGAAGACCATGACAGGATGGTCGAAACGTCGGCAACACAGCCTTCGACGCGGCGTCACCCAGACAGCCCAGATCACACACATGACTCTGGCCGCGGAAGCCTACGACTTCATATGTTGGATTCTGTTGCTGTCTGGAGGAGCATTCTAGCGGCCGTCTGCTCTGATCGGTAGTTTTCCTTGGTTTCTCCGCTGAATACCAGGCGAATGCCGGAGAAGTACCTTAACGAACGGGGCATGGCGCGCGCGATCTTACCTTCCTCTTCCTTGTTCTCTCCTCACCCCTTACACACACAGCAACATGCACTACACTATCACACATGCCGAGGGTCCGATCGGGAGCTTACGGATTGTCCCGGCTGCGGCGGTGCTCCGCTGGTGGGAGATACCTGGTTGGGGAAAACTCCTCTAGCCGACGGAAAGTCGATCCCGCCATACCCCAGGTAGAAATTTTCGCAAGTCAGAAGCTAATTTTTCACGATTTTTTTTAGTTTCATCTCTAAAATTTCGTGAAATTTTTGAACGGTTAACTCGTGAGTGGTGTACATGCAAAAACTCACGATTTATTAACGAAAAAATATAGCGAAAAACTTGTGAATTAATATAACGATAAACTTGTGAGTATTTTTAATGAATAATTAGTTGTTTTAATTAATTTCCGAAAAAGTCTTTCAATTGATGAATTGTTATTAAATTTATTTATTCACAAGATTAAATATACATTAAATGATTGGAAATATACACTATTTCCAATCTTTCGCATTTGGTAGCACGGTCTTCAAACTGTGTAAAAAATCTTTTTCGGTCAATGTTCGCCCTTCTGAAGCATATTTGTTTGTGAAGAAGGCTGCAACAAAAATATAATTTTAGATGAAAATTAATATTAAAGTGATATGTGTCAAAAAGGAAAATATTATATTTACTTAATAAATGCGAATACAGCCTTGTATTCTTGAAAATAGATTTGTTCTCCACCTGCCGCGTACAAGTGTATTTTTTTGCAAAATTTTTATCTATAACTTTTTGAAGGACGTGGGTCAAATTGCTTGACAGTGATCCACTCTCCGAGTATATATTCAGCAAAGCATTGAACTGCAAAGGAAATGTTTTTTAAATAATATATTACAAAAATACAAAAAAACGATAGCAAGGAATAATTATTTTACTGTCTCAGAATATATTAAAATAATTATATTAAAAATATTCTTACAAATTCTTGACGGACGTCAAGATCATTTAAATTGTTATTTAATTTGTCCAAGTCTTCACAATTTACTAAAGGAAGGTCGAGGCCATGATTTTCTTTAAAAGTTTCTATATTCACCACCGTCCCCACAAAATTGGGAGACTGTTTCCCCGTGGATATTATAAGATCCTTTATCTCTCGTAAATCTCGACGTACGTTTACGTGGTGCAATTCTATGGCAGCATTAACTCCCGACAATAAAGTATCCGCAAACTCTGAAATGAAAATTAATATTTAAACGCAATTAAATTTGTTTACAATTTTATTCTAATTTTTTCATCATATATACCTTGGAACTGCTTGTTTGTAGTAGTCGACTTTACAATACTTTTAATATTTCCGATTGCTACCGCTTCAGTAATATCTAAAATACAATATTATTAATTGTTAATTTGTAAATACATTCATGCTGGTTCATTATTATATTATATCGGGGGAAAGACTGTTGTCACCTCCCGAGCAAACACATACACTACACTTGTGGGAGTAATGATCCTAGTAGTTGACGTGCCTGGAATCACTTAAAATAAGTCACTCATTTCGTATTGGTGACAGTTTATGCTCTTCGAGCATGAAGGTACTAATCGCTCCCAGCTACTGACATCGGTTGAGCGCTCTTGCACCCAACCCTCCCACTCGACGGACACTCAGGCAGGGAGAAACCGGGAAGTTAGTGGGAGAAGGTATCCCTGCAATTTACGATACAGGTCAGTTTCAAATGTTTTTTACAACGCGGTATCCATTTGCCATCCAATTCATTCTTATATAATGTACTGTGTAAGAGTTTATTCGATATGATTTATTTGATTTTTATTTATTTTATATGATTATATTTATTTGACATGTTTATTTATATTTATTAATAGCGGGAGAAGGTATCTCCGCAATTTACGATACAAGCTCCGTTTTCAACTTTTTGCAACTTTTTGTATCCAGTTGCCATCCAATTCATTCTTATATAATGTACTAAGTGTTTATTTGAAACTTCTTTACCTCTGTTCTAAAATTTTAAGGCAATGGAATCAATAAAAAGTAGTGAAATTGTCTTTTTATTTTTATGGGAAAAGATGTAATTTGTGTAGCTAGTATTACATTTTTAAAACATTGAGGTCACCTTTGTACTTAGTTCATATTCCTTTTTCTTAGTTGACCTGGGCAGACTTCATGTTTGCTGTTTCTCTGGAAAACTTCGAGCTGCTTTTCGGCTCGAGAGCACTGGAAGCATATCCATCTCTTCGTGCTCTTAAGGAACGTGTGTTTTCGTTGCCACGTATTCAAGCCTGGGTGCAACGTCGACCTGTAACGGAATTCTAATTATATTTTTTTCTTGCGGTACTGTCCAATTCAAAGGTAAATGACAAACGACAAACATCTGAGATAAGCACTCACTGCCATGTCTCTAAATTGTTGCACATACAATCTGATAAACTTCCGCTCAGATGTTTAGTAGTCGATGTTCGGGAAACGAAGAGCGAGAACTAGGTATTACTATACATTAGAAGACAAATAAAACGTGTCGCTGCACAAGAAAATTGGTTAGTTCATTAATGTTGTGCTCCGTAAAATGGTATAGCCTTTGAGCACTGTTTTATGTCGTAGGTTGCCAGTTGCTTGATGTTTGCTAGGTCTGCTTCACCAAGTGTTAAACGTACAAGTATTGGTTAATGTTTGTAGAATTTCTAACATGCACACATTTCATAAATCAGTGTGAATTTACTATTAAAACTTCAAATCATAATTTTTTTTAAAAAAATAAAGAAACAGTACAGGCCTAGATCAAGCGTAAAAATGCACCAAAGCAGCATTTGCCAAACATTTTGTAAATTTAAAAACTCAAACAAAGTTAACATGAAAATATTGATTTCGAATATCATATAAGTAACAACTACATTAAGGATTAATTTGTGAAAGTTATATACTATATAAAAAATTAAACGTCTAATAATAATTTTAGGCCTGTGATATTTTTCACACTGATATCTTGTTTTCTTACAAACGGAGGAGGGTGGAAATTCCAACTATTTTGATACAATTTATTAAAGATACATTACAACATCAGTACACCTGTCACATTTTCGCATTTCTCTGAGAACGCGAAAAAAATATTGATAATCAGTTTCGAATATATTATATCATTTTTTAAAACAATCGACCTCAAATTTTGAAGGCAATAAGTGAAATACAGAAGAAAACTCTCCCAAAGCAGAAAACATGAAAATGCAGGAGCGCAAACAATCATCAAATTCTCTAAGTTGAGTTGAATTTTCTTTTTGCTTGTGAAATTCATTGAATCTAGTTCTATGGCTAAGTGTTTGGTTATAACTATATTGATAATTATCACTCAAATTTCTAACACTGATTGATCTAATGTTTCATGAAATGTTAAAAAAAATGTATTTCTTTCGTTCGAACAATTTGCCCTTCGAGGAGGTTAATTACAGATACTTACTCGAAGATTTTTGTCGGAATGGTCATTTGTATAAGTAGTATGATTATTTACACCTGTAATATGAATATCGATTGCGTTAAATATTATTCATTTCTTTAACTGAAACGAAGTTGAAGATTGTTATCAAGCTTACAATTTAAATGTAACGGAGTTCTTGATTTCACGATGGTTTGAGTACGTCTTTTTGATATGAGTCAATGTCAATATCTTGAGTCAAACATACCTCAATTCGTGCTAGACTTAAAATAATTGCCCTGGGAGAGGTGATAAGTTCGGTAGCAATGATTAGCTATTTGTGTTAAATGGTCAATGACAGGAGATATATTCAGTTCTCTTTGAACTTGCGTATTGCCCATGAAGCCTTACGCAACTTACCTTCTGCAACTTACGTATCTCAACAGATACGTAAGTTGCAGAAGGTAGAATGAATGATGAGTAAAATAAAATTAGACATTTAACTTAAATTAGCATTAATTAGAGGAAACAGTTTAAACTTTTTATGAGTATGTATGGCTGCAAGATTTTGTCCAATTATTGAAAATGACATACCTATTTCATTCAAATAAAGATTCATATATAATTTGCCCCCTTTTGATTTCTATATTAACGCTAAACGTGATCTTTAATTTTATACCTTATACTTTGCCATTCAAATGCACATTACAATAGTTTTCGCAAATCGAATGAACTCCTAGTTTTAAACCATAAAATGCAAATGTTAACTTTCGTGGAATGCTCATTTTCTTTAAAAGTCGTATTCACGGGATAAATTATTGATTCTATTTTTTTCTTTTACTTTTTTTCTCTTTACTTTTTCACTTCAATCCTACAAATATTTTTTTCCACAAAGTACCAGCAGTTAAAATGATATTGCTTCGATATTATTAATTTTTTACAAACATTGAACCCCTACTGACTGTTTCCTTCTTTTGTAGTGTCTTTTCGGAACACTTGATTTTTAAAACTAAATTTTCAACACAATTTTATTGTTTACAAATACGTCCCAAATACTAATAACGTGAAATGTCAAGCTCTCATGTGATAATTATTTCTGCGATCATATTTAAGCAAAATGATCTTTATTTAGACATAGTTGCAAGCACTCAACGTAAAAGCCTACTGCCCTGTCATACGTTTCCGATTTGTGACTGGTGAAATAGATTCTGAGACATAAGGATAAATGACAAACTCTCCGTTTTACCAATCTCCTCAGAAATAAGACAACATAGTCTAAATAAGTGCATTTAGACAAACTTTACAGAAAATACGAGAATATTTTGCGCTGGACAAAGTTGCAATTTTGCGGAGTGTTGAGGTTGAGTTAGCCACATAGCGTATTAGGGCTTCCACCTATTGTGATCCCAACGGGATGAAATTTTCTATATGGTGTAGTAGTTATTTTCGAATAACTAGAAACTTAGTACGGGCCACACACCAGGAAAATTTGGTAAAAATTGTGTACGAGCGTATTCAATTACATTTTTTACGCGGGGAGGGGTCGCCAAACACCGCGATATTCCGCTCCTTTCTAGAAGCATCGAACATCCGTGAATACGGAAAGGTACTGCTTCTATCTACGGATATGACGCTTCTCAACGAAACTAATTACCGAAATGTATTGCGAAAACGACACAGAAATGTCTCCTCGAAGGCGTCATGCATTCAGTGTTGCTCAGGCGTACACAACGGAATGCGTTATAAAAGTGATCTATCGAACTAAAAATTTTCACCGTCAATATAAATATGGAATCGAAGTTTCTCCAGGCATTTCGCTGGTTTCAATGCTTCACCACTCTCGTTAATTTCACAGGGAGACGGCGACATTCATGACGAACAGCATTCATGAGGGCAACCACAGTTTTCAACGTAGGTACTTCTCATAAGTGATGTTGAACCGAACAGCAATGAAAGTCTTTCCGGATTATAATTTGGTATCTTTTCATCTCATCGTGGAAGAAACGAATATAACATCTAAAACTTTAATACTTGTTTACCAGACACGTATGGAACACTAACCTCTACTCGGTTCTGGCCAGCAGACGATTATTTTGACAGGTCCTAAAACAGTTGAGCATCGCCTCTTTCTCCCTCCCCCCCCCGTCCTTCGTTTGTCTCTCCCTCCTTTCACTTTCGCGCCTTTTTCTCTCTGTTCCAACTCTCTCTCTCTCTCTCTCTCTCTCTCTCTCTCTCTCTCTCTCTCTCTCTCTCTCCCTCTCTCTCTCATATATATATATATATATATATATATATATATATATATATATATATATATATACTTTATTTTATCTCGCAACTCATGTCTGGGAGCACCTGCTCTTGTGGCAATTTGGCAACTGCGTGAAATACATTTGGCAACCCTTTCAATTTTGGTGACCCTCCTGCAGACGCGTGCCCTCTAGTTCCCGGGAGGGGAAATGCGGAAATTTTTAGTTGGAAGAAGGAGATAGCACTGTTCTGTCATTGGATAGTAATTCTTTCTAATTTGTCAACCTCGTACAACTCGCGTTCAAGAAAGAATCGCCAACATCGTAGTTTAAGAAACCAAAATATTTTTATTATTATTTTGTTGATTATTTTAAATAATTACGATGTGGTTGCGGATATTAGGCACTAGCTAGATAGCTTTTATAGGTGGGATATAGCCGCTGTTTGGAAGAGAATTCTAGCCGCGGGATGCAGATCGTTAATTTTCTGTGGTTTCTTTTATCAATATCAGGCGAATGTCTCAGCAGAACCTTAACCAACTGGTCATGGACAAATAATGCAAGGGCAATAATGTATACCAAATAAAGAAGAGTTTGACGGTGATGTTTCACGATATATCTTACTGATTTCTCTCTGCGCCGGTTTTTATTAAATAATATCACTACGTTGCTATTAATAAATTAATAAACCGCTCAAAACTTCCCTCAAAACTACAATATCTCAGTTTTGTTTCTAGAGCATACTAGGCAGAATTAGAGAAGCGGCGTTTAGGCTGCCCGCAGGCCTT
Source organism: Gryllus longicercus (assembly GCA_038098605.1). Lineage (NCBI taxonomy): Eukaryota > Metazoa > Arthropoda > Insecta > Orthoptera > Gryllidae > Gryllus > Gryllus longicercus. The sequence goes on along the minus strand of JAZDUA010000199.1, from coordinate 824,366 downwards.
GTCTCCCTCAGCCCGAAAGGAATCTACACGTCAGTCGCGTGCCTGTCCCTCATAAGTCTCCAATGGGAAAAACTTAGAAACAGAAACGTTGCTGCAGCTTAAGTCCTGACTTTCACCTCCCTCTGTGCCGGACCGACGCGTCGTGATAGCCACGAAGTCTTGACTGGCGGCAGGTACTCGGTGGCCAAATCACAAAAACAGGTGCTTCCAGACATGGGTAACACAATAAAATTAAGATTCTGTATACACACTCACGTACACTGAGAAAATGATAATATCTTGTAAGTGGCAATTAAGCGAGTGCATTTGGAGATTTGAAATGACTATATTATTTTGTCGTTGATTAAGTACGGTATACATTTCAGTACTTTAAATCTTGGATTAACATAATCCGTAGTGTGATATTATTTACCCACTTTGGTTAATTATAGTCAAACTCCACGAAAATGAGTATTTCGAATTTTTTAAAAGAAAAAAACATACTATGTGTTGCCCATGCTTTTCAATAAACTTTTTCTGCCATATCAACCTTTAGTTTAACCACAGTTTGGTAAAATTAAACTAAACTGTGAATTTACAGCAATATCCTCCTCGTGGAAGAATTAAATGTTCTTTAAAATTAGATATAAATTTGATATTTTATCTTCGAAGAAAGAATACTTCATAGTATTTGAAATGTTGGACAGTTTCAATTTCAATTTTTGCATGCCCTAAAAGCTATTTTTGGGGTGAATATGACATATTTTTTTAACATCCAGCTCTATCATATTAGTACTTGACTCCAGTCTTGGTAAATCGTAAGTTGACGGTGGCACGGTTCTTTTGATACGAAAAAATTAGTACAGTCGGTTTTCAACTTGAACATTCAGTTCGGGAATGGAGCTGCTTTTCAGTTCGAATTGTTCAACCTAGAAATTAATTTTTTGGCCAACGTATTTTGACACAAAATGGTCCGCGACGGATGCCACATGCTGCGTTCGCGAGGACCTCACGGCCTTCGCTCTCGCGACCTGTTTCCCGCCTCCGGTGTTCCGGCGCTCGCGCAGTTTTATATACTTTCCTCACGTTTAAGCGAATTTATTTTACAGAAAATAGTATTATAGCATCATTTTTTTTTTGAATTCACGTACCTATTAATACCAAAACGAGCACCAACAATGAACAATGAAATAACAATGCCAACAAGGAAACAACGGAACTGTGCCACCGCCAACTTCCGATCAACTCCAGTCTTTTGTGATTTTACAATACTTCCAATAGAAATAATGAGGTGTCCCTATTTTTGCTAAGAAATATGAACCCTATTCTGACCAAACTTCACACACTATAATAAGTGATAGGATCAACACCAAATATTAACTAAATCAAAATAATAAAATGAGTTAAAAAATTTGATCTCACAAATCAAATGATTAAATACCAAACACTAAAAATATTATTTTTAAAATACGAACCAAAACAAAGCTCTAAAAAGATAAGTATTTTCATCCTCTATTTTTGTGCCTCGCGTAGCGTTGTTGTAGTGACCTGAGTTAAAACAATGTTTTGAATTTGCTTTTTTTAACATTAAAGGGAAATTGAAATGTTAGCATAAATGAGAATTATTAATGAATATCATTGCAACTTTCCAATATTAATTTTTCGATCGAGCAGATTGTGTATAAATTAAATTGAGCGCAATCGAGAAAACAGATGCGCTATTTGTATGCCAACTAGTACCTTCGTTGCTTAATTACGTTAATTATTTCAGTAATTGTTAAAAATGCAATATGATCATTAAAAATCGTGCCATTTGATAAGTTTGTTGGTCTCGATGTCAGAGAATCTTAATATACAATATAGACAAGAGAAAAAAATAGGTAATAGGCCTAAATATTACATTGTAAATGGAAAAACTACATCCTATATGATGATTTTGAGTTTTTTTATACAATTACTGAAAGAATTGCCGTATTTAGGCGATGTCTAATTATCACCAAGCTGGTTGCTTAGCAATACAAACAATTTGATGTATTATGAAATGTGTTTCTCGTTGAAATAAACAACATAAGAAAATGTCATTGACAATGGCGTAACGTTCGAGCCCGTAAGACCCCCTACGCGGACAGGCCCAGGTAAAAGGGGGACCATTTTTAGGCTGAAGATTTTGTAATTGTAAGAAATATTAATTACGTATTAGTAGTTCTTTCTCTGATACTTTGCGATAGTTGATACAATAAATGATTAAAAACATCTTCCAGAAGAACGATTCTTCACCGTTTAACATATAACATATCTCAGTTTCTAAATCAATATAATCTGTGAGTAACATTGACTTAGCTAGTAATCATAAACTGATGAATATTAATTTTTTAAAGGATATTTTTATTATTAAAGGTACTAACTCTTCTTGTGTTCGCTGTACACTTTTATAAAAGGGGCCGGAGAAGTTTTGCGGGCGGGCCCTCACTCATTTCGTTACGCTCCTGTATTTAAATAATATCCTATATAAAAAATAGTAATTCTTTTCAAAAAACAAACAAACAAAAAACACTTCAACAGTAGATTGACAAAAAATTTATTCAAAACGCGGTGTTTTAATACACGTTTTGAATGTTATGTATTTTCCCGTACAACATATGCAAAGCGAGGCATGAACAGCAAATAAGGTCCCTCTTCCCAGAACTCTAACCAAACACTGAATTTTTCAAAAGGAATGTTCTTTGTCTAAAAATTTAAATTGTGTTTTACCACATTAAAAGGCAGTCTACACATTTCCTAACTAAAAGAAAAACTGCATAATTATATTTGTCCCATGTCTTGCAGGAGAAATGTAAAGGTAAAGTAATATCGGTTAACATATTTCATGAATGTTTAATGGACTAGTGCAGCTGAAATTAATACTAATATCATACAAATAAGAAAAAGAGCTTATAATAGTATTAACAAAGGCTCTCCGTAACGGGAAAAAATATTTCTCGAATTTGCGGATCATTTCTTTAAAAAAAAGGTTTCAGATCAATATTTTGTCAATAAAATTAATTTCTTAAATGTGGTGTAATAAAAAAAATGTCCTTTAAAATATCACTAAATGTATTACCTATAATGTCGATTTATATTACATTTTATTAAATTGTGCAAGAAAAAATAAACTAAAACCTGTTATGTAAGTGACAAACATCGTTGCCTTTTTATTGCCATGAGACTAGATTCAGGTATATTCTTCTGACAGAATGTTTATATTTCAAATGTGTGTTTATATTTGTGTTGTTATTAAATGTTTTTCATGTTACAAGTTATGGCTGATAAAATCTTGTTAACAAAATGTGGTCACTACAACCTCTTGCATTTTAATTATGACCTTAATTGAAAACAATGTGGTCTAATGTTTCTTACTTAGAGGAAATGTATTTTTGGATATGTATTTCTCTGCCATGAAACATAATAGTGTACTAAATATATTGTTGAATGAGTCTTTTAAAAAAGATAATAGAACTTGTTCTGAATCTGATATGTACTAAATGTAACCAAAGTAAATACTAATGGCAATTCTGCAGAATATATAGAGAAAATTAATTAGACTTTTTGATTCCTATTTAGTGAAACTAGTACCTGTATACTTCCTTTCATAAGTTAATCATTAGGAACTATGCTTAATGTAAGATGCTGTTTTTGGGATGTAACGTTAGGAACAGAATGGTGAGTTAGTAACAAATATATGCATGCTTAGGGTGACCAGACATACTGTTTTTAAGAGCTTTATATTTTATTGAAGGCTTTATATGTTCTCCTTGTGAAGCCCATGAATTTTCATATTTTTTGCACGCTCTCAATTTTTACTTTCCCAACTACTTTGTATTTATGTAATAAAGAACAAGTCTTGTAATGCAGCAACAAAAGTGGCAATTTTTCAATAGAAAAACTTGTATTGCCTTGCTGTTCAAAATTGGTATAATTTTTGAAAAATTAAAATGGCATGCTATTTGGTGAATTTAGAACTATCTGAAAAATCATTGAAGCTCTTCTGCTCACAAACGCAGTAATGTATAAAAACACTCATAATGTAAATATTAACAACATTAGAGATATTTCAAACATATTACAAAATATATATCTTCCACATTGTAATTGTAGGAAGACACCGAAAACATTTCACACATTTTTGAAATCTGAATTAATAAAAATCAGAACTGTCATCTTTGTAAGTGTGTTGCTACAAGAAACAAAGAAAAACAAAAATTTGGAGTCAATTTTGATGAAATTTTGAAAATGTTCCACAGACTTCATGTGAAGTAACCTGCAAATTCTTCAAAATCGAATTGCTTTGAACAAGTTAAGATTGAGCGAGGAATATTGATTTTTGCAAACCTCCAAGTGATTTAGGTTCTAGTGTTATTCAGACAGATGGACGTTTTGAATGAAACCACTATTTTGGTATTAGGGGACCCCATAACATGTATTTCTATTGAATTCTCTAAATTGATTTTCTTTAACATTATATTCCTTTCTCTATACTGTGTGTATTACCCTGCATGTACATACAAATATGAAAAAGTTAAAAATGGTGCAAAATTGCAAACCTTCAAATTTTTTTGGCATCTTCGTATAACAACAACATTGCCATAAAAATTTGTTTCCTTTATGAAATATGTTCTTCAAAGAAAGATCTTTAAATAAGCACATGTACAATTTTTCAAAAATATGACTTTTTGCGTGAAATGAAGACAATTTTTGAACAATCAGTTTTATTAAAAAATGGCCCCTCTTCATCTTTTTTAAATAAAGCAAGGTATGCTTATAAAAATGGCTCAGGCCCCATTTCAGTGAACACTGGATTTAAAAAATTGCAACAAATTAACATTGCAAAACTACAAAATTACTAAGAACGATTTATTTATTTTTTTCACCCACTATTTCATTAATCTTTAAATATGGACATGTAAAATTTTTTCATAATACGACTAGTTTTTACCTCTTTTTGAAGTAAATGAAATCGTGCACACACACACACAAAAAGAACGGCTACTAATTTATTCTTTAAATGTATTTTCTCAAATAGAGCAATGTACAGATACTAAAATGTACAATATTGGAAGATTTTTTTTTTTTAATGAAATTGTTTTTTAGAGCCATCTTGAAATATTGTCAATGAAAATCTCTGCATTATCGAAAATTGTAATTGCTCGTGTTAATTTTTGTTTTAAATTGTCAGGAAGGTTAAGTTTGCCTGTGAGGCTGCTGGAATAAGAGTAACGTAATTGATCTGCTAAACCTTCCTACCAGAGTACGAACTTAAGCATGGAAAAAACATTTATGATGGATGGAAACAATTTTGCAGGTTCAAGTTGTTTCAAATAGTGTAGCCATTCAAAATAATGTAAGAAAGTATGTGCAGTTGTAGCTCCACTAGTTCTCACTGCTACTGTCTTCAGAAATGGGACAAATTAAAAGAAGCACTGAATGGTAGATGGGGATGTAACAAGGAAAGATGACTGAAAACTGGGAAGATTTGAATCAGATCATTCCATTTGTAAAATTCATATTTGCAATAGAACTTTATGTGGAACCAATTCTGTTTATGGGTGGTTGTTCAGTACTATCAAATATTGGCAGGAAGATAGATCTCAAACGTCAATGCTAGATAAAATGTTGAAAGTAAAATACATTCATGTTGTGAGTTGTGAATAATTTAGGCTGGACTTTAAAAAAAGCAAATTCACAAAAATGATTGATTAATGATTATTAAACACTACACAAATGGATCATATGCTTTTTTTATATCTGTAATTTTATCAACATTAATGTCATCTTGTTTCTATAAAGTTTGTTTTTCTCTCTTCACATTTTGACACTCATACCTCCTCCCCCAAGTACTTTTGGATAAAAAGTCTGGTCACCCTGTGCATGGACTTACCAACTGAGCATGTGACTTCTTGAGTTCAAAATGTTATCTCTAACGTCTTGAAAAATATTTGATTTTGCTTTATTCTCCATTTTAATAAAATACAAATTAAAAATGTGGCTAGATTTGTCACATAGTGATCACCTGACATGAGGAGTGTCCACAAGGGTAGCAACTTATAGTTTACTCTTACTTTGCAAAACTAACACAGTTTAGCAAGATGAATAACTAACTAATTACAACCCTGCATAATGTATAAAGTATCACACAATTTATTCTCGAGATAAAATAAAGAAAGAAATCATTAGCAAATATCGTGCAGCACATTTTCATATGTAAACAAAAATGTTTTGCTCCATAGCTTGGATGGTCAACAAACATCAATATACTTATTTGAACCAACTAGCACCTAAGAATCTAAATGTCAACTTCTCATTATGAATAAATTTAACATATCTGTAAAGACGAGTTATCCCATGTCTAATTTTAAAACCTATAGCTTACAGCTTTACCTAAAGCTTAAAAAACAAAAAAACAAACAAAAAAAATTGCAGTTCAGATTTCTGTCCTACACGTTGAACAAATGTAAATTTCCCCTTACATATTAATGATCTCAATTTACTTGAATATAGCCAGTGACCTTGCCTGTTTGTAAAGATTGGAACTAGCAGAAATTTAGTTCTCTTAACTTGAAAAAATTAACTAAAGGGATTTCAGTTTTTGGGAAAAGTAAGTTTGCTAGGTTTACAAATTGAAACAAACACTGTCAGGTTAAAGTCTACATGTATTGCAAATCAACCCACAGTACAAGTGTACATAAGGTGTACAACAGTTGATAATCACAAGATGCACTTGGCTCTAGATCATGAAGGCTAGAACAAACCTTCAGTCCATGCATACATAAACAACACGACAGATTCTCTCTTACACACATTTACACTCAAAATTTGAATGTTCAGTCTCCACACCAAATGCTGTAATCACTTTGCAATAAAATTCATGGTTTTGTTCAGCTCATGACATGCATACTGTTCTATATCTTTAATAACTGAATCCAAAAATTGTCTAGCACTATGCAATGGAATCGGTGTATGTACAAAATGCTCAAATTTGATTTAAAATCACTCTGCAATTACTAAACAAATAGAAACAGGTTTTCAAATTAAATACATTATGTGGCATACATACAGGACACCAAAACAGAAACTAGGAACAATTATAATAGATAATGAAAGAATGAAGATGTTATACCACAGCTGGACACAACCAATATATTACACAAAATACATTATCCTCCCACATGAAATACGTTATATAGTTCTTACAGAGAAAGGAGGTTAATGAGCCTTATGTCTAGGAAACATCTTACAATTACAAGTAAAGAGGTTTGGTTGTGCATTACTGTATGTTTGAGCTGCACAATATTCAGTTTCTGATTGAGGCCTTTGAATTGCCTATTTATGGCCATCACTTTTACAGAACTCATCAGAAGTCAATCGCATTCATCTTCTACAAACAACATGCTGCATCAATTCTGCTTCTGCTTAAGTACTCACTCAGATAACATCCTTCCCATATTCCTGCAAACATTTTATGTCACTGTTCAGATGTCCACAAATACAAAGGGATAGATCAGATCCAATGATCTTCCTATGTTTTAAAACGTACAGGAATGATACCATGTTTGGAATCAAGTACACCACTATATATAAAAACTATTCTTGGTTTTATAGTTATACAGTTTTGTTTGATCAGTGCTCTTTGTAAGGTATACATTAAAAACAACTAAAAATCATTTGATTAATTACAAGACTTACAGCATGGAGAAAAGAAAACACTAGATGCATCCTACAGCAACCTAAAGTAAGACACTACAGGATGTGAACAATGCTGTTTCACATAAAAGAAACAAGCTTTATTGAATATTCAAATACACAGCAACTAGTACTGAAAAATTGTTTGACACATCTTCTCACAAGTCATACTTGTAATCTAGCAGTACTTCTCAAGATCTCACATTGCCACTGTTGAAAAAAAAAAAAAATTAAAAAAAAACAACAATAATTTAAACTAATCCCTTTACACAGTTTATATTCAACTTTCACACTGTGTAAGGACAGTCCATCTAAACTTCAGAGTAGACTGATAAAGGACACAGTCCCGGAGCAGAAAGCACCAGCCTATCCAGCCCAGAAGGCCACACAATGTGTATTTTTTTAATAGCAAAATCTAGTCTATTTTGACAGTTGAATAGATTTTCCTCACAAACACACTAGTGCCCACGTAACCCACTGTACCACACATGATACCAAGAGCAAGACTGAACAAAGCCATGTAACCAAAGTAGAAAGCAGTCTGGAACAAGCCATACATTCTGAAAAAAGAAAGTAAGATGTAAATCCATCAATCATCAAAAGGATAGTTTTGACAAAAGACAATAAAAAATACTCACTTGGTTTTGAAGAAGAAATAATAGAATGAATACATATACACATAGCCTGATGTAGAAGCTGCAGCAAGGAAGCTTGTCCATTGCCTGCAAATTGTCATGGTTTTTAATCATAACAATATTTTAATTACAAGTCATGGTATATCTTAAAATTTCAAACACTGGCATAAAAACTTACCACCGATAATCCTCAGCATTAAGAAGGAAGTAAGTGCACACAATTGTGACACATACCGTCACAATCATTAGAATAATGAAAACTAGCAGCATGAAGCCATATACGTAATAGATCTTATATGCCCAAAAAGATGTAAAGATGAAGTACATTTCTATGAAAATAGAACCAAAAGGCAGCACTCCACCCAAAACTACAATAACTGCAGGCTCCATGAACCATTTTTTCTCAGGAATGGGTCTTGGGACTGCATTAATACGGCATGGAAAATCTGGTTGACCAGCCAGATTTCGGCCCAATACTGTTCCAACCAAGGTCAGGGGCAAAATCACAAATATGCAAATGCAAGTGACTGCCACCTACAAAGAAAAGAAAAAATTGGTATATTAATTATTTCATTTGAAATAAAAGCTAACTTGATACAATCCTTAAATATATTTAAACAGACTGTTGCCATATAAATTTATGAAATACTTTTATAATTTCTCAGTTTCAAATACTGGCACTACGAAACAGAAACCATTTATCACAATATGATAAGGATGAAATCAAAATTTCCATAACAATCCAAATAATTATAAAACAAATCTAAAGGTATTAATTTTTTTTGCATTAAAATGTCAAAGGGATATAAGACCTAAAAACAACTGACTCGTGGACAATGTTAAAAACGGTAGTTTTAACCATACAAACTTAAAAGTTCATCTGATTTAAGGAAAACAAACCCACAGAGCATCATGGATCAACGTGCTTACTTGTGGAATGTTGAACAAAAGTCGGACTGTAAATGTGCATTTCGGTGAATACTGAATTATTCAATAAATTAAAAATGGCATCTTTTTTCTTCTTTTTCCTTCCTGAATAACTTCTTTCTCTTGTCTGAGAAGAGTTGGAATTCACAGAATGGAATTCACAGAATTTACTTCATCTGACTTCTACTTATGACATTGCCTTGATTAACTCTAATTAAGAAAAACTTACAATACCAACAAGTAATTAGTGGCACTACAGAATTGCACGGATTTTCTCATACTAGTTTTCTAATTGCTTTGGTCTGGGATGGTTTTTTGATCTTGCCAGATGCCATCAATTGCTGCCTAAACAGCATTTTCTTGAAAATTTCTGAATTGGATAACCAAAATTTGACTAAGTATATTATAGAAGAGTATTACCTTATCTAAATAAAAATTTTCATTGAAAATTTTGAAGCAATTTTTAAGAAAATATCGTTTCAGCTTTATTGTAAATGCGAAATCTGTATCTCTTTCACAAAAAACTTGAGTTTTTGAAAAACTTCATTGGACGTCATTTCAAGCACTACCACTCACAAATGCAATAATCTTTACAAATTGCCGGAAATGTGTACATTAATGGCGTGAGATGTTTAAAAAAATTAGAAATGCCTAATTTTTGAAAAAACAAAAGAATTTATTAAAATGTCTTGTGTCATTTTAAACAGTGCATTTAGCACCATAAGCACAAAAATGTTCAAGAAAAATTTGCAACTGTTTTAGAGAAAATGGTGTTTGAGTTACTGAAAATGTTGAATTTCTGAGCTCATTTCTCAGAAAATTTTTGGGTTTTCAAGAATCTATACGTTTGTAATTTTTGAAAAACAAAAGAATACAGCAAATTGGTGTTTGTGTCCTCTTACATGGTTCATTGAATACTATCCCTACCAAAAGTTAGAGAAAAAATTTGGAGGTGTTTATATTGCACACATTTCACTCAATACTGCGTGAAAACTACTAACATTATTAAAAAGATATCACAGTTCATTGCAATTGACATTGTAGGAGCAGAAATTACTGAATAAACAGTAATTGGTCTACTTTTTATAAAGTTGAGAATGAATACTGCAAATCTGGCATGCAAATGTGACAATCTAATACAGATTAATATAAATGTGCCAGGCAGATCACAGAGTCCAGTGACCACTTAAAGAGGGATCATATACACTTGCTCTGTGGCAAAATTAATAGATTTCTAGAAAAAAACGGGTGTTAATGGAGGAGGCAGCTTAATCGAGGTAACCACTACAGCAAGTTTCCCTGAATTAAAGGTACTTGTGTTAACTTTCTTGTAAAATGCCCTTCTAAAAAGTAGTTAGTTCTTATTGTACATTAGTAAGCAATAAAACTCATCACTGTTAAACACTCGTACCATGGTGCCAAAAGGGATAGCTCGAGAAGCATGATAGTAGATGGAAATGAAGTTGATGAAAAATGCAGTTCCACACACTAGAGCTGGAAGCATAAATGCTGATAGTAGCATTTGTCGAATCCAAATTTTCCCTCCCATTCTGGCATAAAGGCTTCCTCCGAAATACCCATTTACAGGAGATGTAGCAGCATAAACAAATATAGCAGTACTCAGCAAAGATCCTCGTCTGAAAAATATGATTCTCATGTAATTTATCAATGCTTATGAATGTGAAAAGTCTGGAACAGCAATAATACAACATTTTATATACAAATTACATAAAAAACAAAATACTTACTCTGTGTATAACTCCCCCAGAATGGCAAAAATAATAACACTTAGCACTACAACTGTCACCTGATAACCAGCTCCAACCAAAGCAGAAAATAACATTGCATGAGATGCTGGGCGGAATACATCTCCATGAACTTGTTTCCAACCATACTCATCACCTAGATCTCTCTCCTTAAAGTCCACAAAAAAACATTCCTCATAAACTTTATGAAACCCCAGATAAGCAAATCAAATATGCTCAGCTAATATTAAGTTACAGATTCTTAGTTGGTTTGTTATAAAAATATAAACAAACCTAAATATGCAAATATAATTATCTTGAAAGGAAAAGAAGAGAAGAAATGAATACTAACCATATCATCCAGTTCCTCATCTTTACTGTAACGTGCGTAGTCTTTCCGCAAAGTTCTCATTAAAATCATGGACACCAAACCAACCAGAAAAATGACCATCATAAAGCTGTTAAATATGCTAAACCAATGAATCTGCACAAAGATTAAAATAGCATTTCAGAACACAAAAATTTTAGCATGATATTTCACTGTCCCAGATGTCATTCTTACCCGATGCTGGAAGAAGTTAGGATCCAAATATTTATCGAACCTATCTTCAAATTTTACATTAGATTTCTTCCAATTAACTTCATAAGTGAATGGGATTTTTACATCTAAAGTCAATTTCACTTTATTTTCTGATGTAAGATTAACATCTACAATCTGTTTTCCATTATACCCAATGTCAAACTTTTTGTGGGTCCAAATATAATAACTTGGTGTCCCCTCATTTTCATCCACCTCTCCAACAATACCTGAAAAGAGGATGACTTTAAGACTTTAAAGACTACTGTCCACAACAATTCATAGAGTTTGATTTACAATATAACTCACCCCAAACAGGCAAATCATCTAGATACATCTGATACCAATAATGATTTTTGACAGCATACACAAAAGCCTTTTGTCTTTCTTCATTGAGCTGAATTTCACAATATGGTGTGCTCGAAATATCAGCTAAAACAAAATTCACTAGTCAATTTTTTCCCTTTATATAAAATAAATTTAAATAAAACATTTTCAAAGGAGACCAATCCTGGTAATAGTTAATGCTGGGAGACTGCAACACACAAGTTTAAATAATAAAATATTTGAAAGGTTTTTTGCCTTACCTTTGAACTCAATATCCAAACCACTGAATTCAAGTTCCACACCCTGCAATGCTTCACTGAGTGTCTCATGATAATGGTTAATTGTCTCTTTTCTTCCAGTACAAAAGGGCAAGGAAAAATATGCATATGTTTCTTGTCGATTATGATAAGGTCCAACTGTGTTCATCCATAATACAACTTCATCCCTGTCATTATACTGAAGAAATATGGAAATATGAATACAAATATGAACAAATATGCAAAAAATACTCAACACCTAGAAGTTCTAATTACAGATTTCTTAATAATTCAGTGATTTAAGATTACCTACACTATTAATTTACAAATTACAACTATGAGCACTTTAGCAAGTAAAATCACAATCTAATATTAGGTTACACATGCATTACAATATCTCATAAACAATGATTCTGAAATGTCAAAAACACTAACGATTACTGTCACCCAACAACTTCAAATCATTTTACATCTAAGGTATCCATCAATTCTAGATAAAAGAACGGCAAAGAGAGATAATAAGGTTTAACATTATTCTTTTACGTAAGATAATTTCAATGGATATATTATCTGCCTCGAAAATACAATTTTAATGTACTGACATAATTCGGCAAGAAAATAATTAAGAAAACGCCCTTCGTTTATTCGTGTCGCAGGGTAACACTTACAATGTGATTATGTTCGTCAGCACTGGCTCCCAGGATGAACCCAACAGACAGAAGGAAACTCCAAAACAACATTATAACAACAATAATTGGAGATTTAAAGAAATAAAAATAAATATAAACTACATAAATAATTTCCAACACGACTCCTCCATTGATGGCACCGATCTTGTCAACATCGGCATAAATACGTATTTCGCTGCTGCCACGTCAAATCGCAAGATGTCTCCGCTGTCGCGTACACGCTACCAACTTGCAGTGCGATAGTGTTTTATGTAAGGCTTGCGTTTGAAATCCTACGAACAAACTGAAAGATTTTATTTCATTCAACCTTCTAATGTTAGATTCCAATATTTATAATAAATACGAATTTATAATAATTTTATATAATATAATAATGCATTATTTAATTTCGTTATCTTATTGTGTCACCAATGATTTTCTTGTTTCTCGAAGGTGGCTATAGTGGCCATGAGAGAGGAGCAAGAGTGAAGGGACGTGGGGACGGACTCCTGAAGACAACGACAGGAAGAACAGCTCGCAAAAGCCGGTTGGGCGTTGTTGTTTGGTGTTGTATTTCGAGGAAGTAGCATTGCTGAGCTGATTTTGCTTTGTGGGCGAATCACCCAATACGAAATTGTGAATATCAATGTGAGTACTTATATTGTTATAGGACATTTTCTACAATCCAGTTAAATTCTATTCAGGAAATCGGCAGTCAAACGCAAGGTCAACCGGCAATTGGAAAATTGTTGACTATTATTACTGTTTAATGGAAGCAAGGTTTATAGTTAGGTTGCCTTGATCTGTTGGGTGTGATTATCATTAATTGCTAATTTGATGATAGTTATTTCTAAAATAGCGAAAAGACAACCGTACCAAAGGGCATAACATTTGAAACTAGAAATGTCGCTGACGTGGATCTGACATTGGCATTTTGTGATGTAAATGTTACAGCAAACTGTGATATTTGTATATTCTGTCTTTAATTCTCGATTTTATAGGGTACGCCCCGTAGTTTAACAGTTAAGTGTAGTTACGTTGGGTGAAGGTCATCCTTGCAGTTTCAGTAGCGTGTGATTTTAAGCTTTTAATTTATTAACTTACTGTAGGACTTGCTCAGACTGAGCAAGAGATTGAATTATTACTCAAACAAATAATTTGGACGCTGTTGAAATCAATCGCATCACCCACAATTTCCCACGGCGTTGCCATTATTCTTTCTCACGTTCCTTAGTGACAAATAATGACCCGTGTGGTGCATTGGGTGCGTTAACAAAGGAACAATGGTTTATTCAATAACAAAACCAATAATTTCGATATGTTAGCATAGAGTAGAGATATTGTATCTCTCTATGTATGTTAATGATATTTATTAAGAAAAATGATAACTTATTGAATAAGATTATTTAATGTTCAGTTATATGGAATTTGTGAAAGGATTGTTTAATGAATCAAAAAATGCCCGATTATTTTTAAAATGTGTAAAGACATTGATATAATACTGTAAAATAATAAAGTATACGAAATAAGTAAAAATTACGCACAAAACTGAAGATTAGTCGCATGTTGTTTCTTACAAACTAGGAAATACTGTTTATTTGGACAAAATCCCATAGCAATGTCAAAAAACTAATAAAAATGTGTGGTTATAAACTTTGTCAGAGTTAAATAATGTCTTCAGGCAGGTTGTAAACTGTGACGTGGTTATCTAATCGGGAGCTACAATACGTACAATGTAAGTCGTAACGAAGCTCCCGATTGGATAACTACACATAGCTGTTTGTGCCAGAAGTCACTATATTTAAATCGGACAATAGAAAGAATTGGCCCCCTCCTACCACTTAATCGGACCAGTTGAAACATGAATACAAACTGTTAAAGAAACTCATGAGATAGGTTTGACGGAAAGATAATGCTATATATGATATAAGTATTGTCAGGAAGAAACAGAATGCGGCTGTTGTGAAAAAATCGGCCATTTGCCCTGATGAAGGTCGTAGAGTGGTGGCCGAAACGTTGAAATCTGTGCCTAGTATGCAGCGTCTCCAGTACAGCTAAGCAGCTAATTAAAGGGCCTAGGGCCGAATTCATAGTAGTTTCTTATGAGTGTTCCTTAAGTAAGCTATTCAGATCCATAAAGAGTCCTTGTTTTCAAATGAGCAACCAGTCATTCGAGTATTTTTAAAAAGGTAGGTCCCCTGTAACCTTAAGTATTCACCACTCCATCCTTTTAGGATCGTTCTATAAAACTGCAAAAGATATGGAATATTTCGCGCAATCTTATGAAAGAAATGAAATTTCTTTATATATTCCCGATAATTTTATTGTAGATGTGATAAATGTGTGTCAATTAAATTTCTTCTTTTTTTAGATTGGGCATATCTATAAAAAGTTAATCAAGCTACACTGTGCCGAATAATTTCTGAAATTTCAAAAACGTTGGTACATAATATCTAGAATTTTGACAGAAACGCAACTTTGCAACATTTCCGATACCTTAAGGAACACTTATCTCAGTTGCCATAAGAGACTTCTTTTAAATAGAAGCTTCCTTAAGTGACCTATCATTTTGACTCTTTATTGCTTTAACACTCTTGAGGACAGACTATTAATCGACCCTTAGTTTCTATGTCGATGCCTTTATTATAAAAGGTATTAAGTATTAATCCCGGCCAGTCATTTGCTAAATAAAATACTCAGTTATTCCGAAGCTCATCATTGTTAATTCAGGAATGTTATGATTGTGCACTTGCATAGAATAAAATCGGAGGAGAGACAATCGGAATTCTTACAGTATTTGCACAGGAATTCAAAAAGCTTGGAGCAGGAAAAGGGCCATATTTATGCATTTCCCTGGAATTAAAGACAAAAGTATTATATTCAGAAATTAAATTATTTTTATAGTATATATTTGTAACATTCTTTCAACTCCTCTGATCTTGCAAAATACATTTCATATCCTCCTGTGAGTAGATGCCTAGTATTATAATCCCGTTTCATGCCCATTACAGAGTTACTTACACTGTGATTCAACAAATGTTTGTCCAGCATATTTTTAAAACATTAACGGATCAGGAGGAATTACCATAGAAGAAGTATTCTTCCATGGTAGTACCGCTTATTCGAGAAGAAGAAAATTGTGCTATGGTATGATTTATTTAGTCGTGCACTTGACGTAAATCAACCATTGCTGTTTCATCCAATCGCGTGCTTGTATATCGCTACAGTATCACTATGAGGGCGTTCAAGTTCCCGATTGGATGAAACTGTGAGCAGCTGATTTACATAAAGTGCACGGTTAAATAAATCCTAATATAATCCTGGTTTATATCCGTCTATAAACAGCTTGAATGAAGGTCTTCTATCATGGAGAACTATTTAAAGTGGTTAAATTAAAATATCTTTGTTTTCTGTGTATTTAAAGATATTTTGCTTCTTTGAGAAAGAAAGTTGTATACGCAAAACGCCCCTAAAAAGCCTAATTCCATGATTATTATACTGACAACACTCAAAGCCTTTCAAATACCAGGTCCTACTCTTAGCAGCAAGCACTATTATTTGGACGTGTTCTAAACAAATAAAATATTTCAATTCTAAAATTTCACTAACCTGGTAAATATTGAAAAAACGAAGGAGACGCACGCACGCCCCCCCCCCCCCCACGCGCGCGCGCACATACACGCACGCACGCACACGTATTCACAACAATGTCAGAAGAAGGTCACGTTGTACATACTGTGAGAGTCAGAAAGCACTTTTCCAGAACGGCCAACTTCACACAAAGGGCTCATCAAATGTGCATTCTGATTGAACACGCCAAACGTCAAATGAAAATAAATTCTCCAAATATCACAAATCATGTTTTCATCGCCGTCAAGAATGCTCTGAACTTTTGTACTTTCAGTAACACGCGGAATTTCATAAAATTAAGTTGCAGCTAATGTTGACGACGACACTAACACTCGGTCAGTAGCGTAACGAACTGGGTGCGGGCCCGCTCGCAAAACATTTAACCGGGCCCGCTTTATAAAAGTGAGTAGCAAACACAAGTAGTTTTAGTACCTTAAATAATGAGTGCTACAGAATGGCACAGACTTTCCCGTATTAGTCTTCTATTTCCTTGATCTCGGCTAAACAGCGATTTATGCAACTCTGGCCCTAGTAGCTGTCAGCTGTTGACGGTTTTATCCAACCAGGGGCTTGAACGTCACTGTAGTCACGTTCAAGCTCGCGATCAGATGAAACTACTCGACCTTGTCACATACTCTTGTGAGCTGCCATCTATCGCCGCCCCAAGTACATTTTTTGAAATTTTCTTAATATTTCGGTTTCCTAAAAGAACGGAAATATTATTTTAAGGATATTACAGAACAATAAAACCTCGTCCTAATTGGTAATTTTCTTTGAAAAATTTGGATTTTTTTAACTGGTGTTAAAGCGCTACTGAATTTCTAAATTTGAAGCTATTTTTCACAGAAAATTTTAGAGTTTTAAAAAACTTCATTCGAAGTTATTTGAAGCACATTAATTCACAATACCATTAGTGTTTACAAATCGGTGGAAATGTGTGTAATAACGGCGTGAGAGATCTTTCAAAGAAATTACATTTGTGTAAATTTTTGAAAAAACAAATAAATTCTCCTAAATGAACTTTTCGCCATATTAAAGAGTGCAATTAGCACTATCCATTCGAAATGTTTGAAGAAAAAATTTGGAGCCGTTTTTTAGAAAATGGGGTTTGTGCGTTTCTGAAAATGCGGAGTTTTGAGCTAGTTTTTACAGGAAACTGTTGTTTTTGAGATACTTTATTTGACATTATATAAAGCACATGTACTCATAAATCTAATATGAACAAATTGTTGCCAATATAAATGTCAAAACAATTACATTTTTGTAGTTTTTGAAAAAACGAGATAGAACAAAATGGCGTCTGTCATTTTATGGAGTACATTTAGCACTATGCTTACTATAAGTTAAAAGAAAAAAAATGAAGCCGTTTTTGAGAAAATGTTTTTGTAATTTTTTAAAAATTTCACATATTGCTCGAAAAGTACAAAAAAAATGATTTTAATGAAAGAACTCACTATGGGTAACAAATTTTATTTAAAGGGAAAATCTTTCTTCAATTTTGTAGTTGTAGGAAGACTATCAAAAAAATTTAAATTTTCGAAAATTTCATTAAAACTGTAAATTGAATCTATGCTACTTTGATAAGTGTATTTTACTCAGATATTAAAGAAAAAAATTGAAGCCGATTTGGAGAAAATTTTGAAAATGTCCGGGGAGCTTCATATCACCTAATTTTAAAGACTTTTTTTAAACTCAAAAATTCGACTGAGCTAGTTCAACACGGGTTTCTTCTACGTATGGTTTAGGCGCTGGTAGTGACGGACGGGATTGACCCAATCGGGTATATCGCCTGCCTCTTCGCACCTTCGCATGTGCACGCCCAAATTAATTCGGTGTATTTTCTCTTAAACATCTCTATACAAGAGGGGAATACAAGTCCTGTCAGAGTTTCCGAAACGTGAAATTTCAAAACACGCGCCGTTCGGAAGCTGCGATTGACCGCGCCGCCAGTGCCCTTCGTGAAAGCCAGGGAATTATATCCGAGGCGGGATTCGAACACGCGACTCTGATCAGACACTGCTAAAACGTGTTCACCCCAGCGCATGTCTTTATTTAATTTGTTTGAAGTCGCAAGAAGTTACATACATTTAGTTCCTTTCTCTAGCACCCGGTTTCAGTCATTACTCTTCTACACGTAGTCATTACGTAACACCACAAAGCACACTCGATGCTCAACTAACCCAGCCTCTTCCAAGCAAGTGCTAAATTCAGTATATGTGTGTGGTGACCTATTCAATTTTTAAGTGGTCAAATTGCCCATAACAAAGTTAGTGTTCTTCACCATAGAAGCAAAGAACTTATCAGAGTTAACATTTTTGATATGAGCAAATCTTCTAGCTGCTTAGTCTTGAAATGTCTTGCACAATCTTTCCTTTGAACATTGTCAAATACATTGTACAATTTTGTTGTCTGTCCACAACCGTTATAACATTTTTTTGTCTCCATTCACAACCATTTTCAGATATAAAACAAAGTGAACATTCTACCAAATTTAAGTGTGCTGCGTAAATGGACACAATTTCCCTCAAAATCTGCACAATGGCATTTTCCAAGGAGGTTTGTGCTAATCAAAACCTGCTTACTAATACACAGAATGATAGGACGTACCTGCACCAAAAGGCCTTCTGTGTTGCTGATATTTATAATATGAGAATAGTGAAAGTAGCTGTTGGCATTTTAGGATCTTATAACTTATTTTTAAATGACCTGTCAACATCAAAGCTTAATGTTTCCAAAGAGCAGAAATATCAACAAAAACTTGTAACTTTGATTCAAAATTAATTGTTGTATATTTATTTTTCTTATGATCTATAATTTGTAAATAGCAGAGATAGGATTAATATTTAAGTCTCCAAATAAGGAACATTCAAAGGGGGTTGAGAATAGTGATATATCCACTAGGAGAGGGAGAAGGGGCAACCATTTATCTCTAGTTATTTTGTATTCTAAAATGTGACATGATAAAGATCCAAATCCAATTTAAAACTATTTGAACAATTTCAAAATTTGTTGAGGGGAAGGGAGTAGGATTGTAATATTCTAAACAATCTTATGTTAGAAATTACAAATTTATAACAATTTACATAAAAATGAAACAAAACGGAAAACTATAGTTTTAGAAATTGGCATGTTCCTGAATAAGATAATATATTTAATTAAAGATAAAACAACGACAATGACACCAACAACAGCAACAGCTGGCCAGGATGGTAGACTCATTTGAAGCATTCTGGCTATGTACCTGTCTGAATGTTTACTAGTACAATTCCTGTCGTGGATGTGAATATTTTTATGCCTTTCTTGCAAATACTCTATTGTTGCAAAGGGCCTGAATGACCCCACAGCCAAGCAGCGTGAAAGTGTGTCTGGTGTGTGAACTAGGGAATGAAATTTAAGCAGAAAGTGTCACGGGTAACTGACGTGCTGTGTAAACCAAATGATGCTACAGAAACAATCATAAATCAATTACTATACTATATTCAATGTTGTGTGAGGAAATTGGCATTAAAACAAATTTCTCTTTTGATTTCGGGCTAGATGAGTCTTAAGTTCTTTACATTAGACTTGTAACAAGGGCGAATCCAGAGAATTTTGGTAGGGGAAATTCAAAATGTTTTTGTCAAATATCTCATATTACAGATTTTGTTAAATGTCGCAGGCTACACTCAACTCATGCTGCGATAAGATTTTATTCATTTTATTGATAATCTGAAAATAGTTGTCCTTAAAGTCTTGTGACAAGTTAAAATTAAGTGTTACTGAAAAATTTTATGGGGAGAGGGGGATTTCTCTTCCCGTGGATCTGGCCTGTTTGCAAACTAATCTCTAGATTGAATGGTAAGTTTTTGAAATGGAATAGTCAGTTTTGTTGTGTTGAAATGGATAAGCCAATTAAAAATGAGTTAATGAATCTGGTCAGCTAAGAGTAAAATTGAATATTTTTTAAATTACGGCATGAGTAAAACTTTTTTTTTATTATTTTTTTTATTTTATTATTATTATTATTATTATTATTATTATTATTATTATTATTATTAATTACTTATTAATGCGAGACATTTTCATTGGGAAAACATATGTTGAGAGAGTTATAATTTTTGTAATATTCTATATCTTATTACAATGTTTGTAATTGGGTATTGTTACAGATCTGCTTAAAATGGCTCCAAAATACAAGTTAACCTACTTTCCTGTTATGGCATTAGGAGAGCCTATTCGATTTTTATTTTCATATGGAGGCATTGAATTTGAAGATTATAGATTTGATCGAGAAAATTGGCCAGACTTAAAGCCAAGTAAGATCCTTTTGCAGTTGTGTTGTTAATTTTTATTTTTATATTAATATTTATATATTATTTAAAATTATCTGGAAAAATTGTCGTAGAAATGCCTTTTGGCCAGACTCCAGTGTTGGAAGTTGATGGTAAAACGATTCATCAGTCGGCAGCAATTTGCCGCTATCTTGCTAAACAAGTTGGTCTTGCTGGAGCTGATGACTGGGAAGCACTCCAAATTGATGCTGTAATTGATACATTCACAGACTTTCGTACAAGTAAGTATTTTACTTCTGTGAAACTTTTCTTTCACTTAACAATTATTGACTGAGGAGCCTAAAAATATATTTTTTAAATTTATGATGATATTTTCTTTTAAATATTTTCAGTATTTGGTTTGATTGAAAAGGTATTATTTGTATTTGCTTTTAGTATTTATTTTACATTATAAACAGGTTTTGTCATTTCTGAAAATTTCTAACATAGAAAAAAAAAAATAATCTCTACATAATGAATTTCATTGAGCAGCATTTGGTTACACTATATCTCGTGATAGCTGTTGCTTTCAAATGAGTCTTCTGCAGAATAAATAATAAAAATGCATATCACTCTGTTCCTTATTAATTAGGATTCATTGAGAGATAGTTCAGGTGCATGTATATTGAATTCTTTATAAGGGAATTCATACTCTTATTTTGTAAATTCACGTGAGTACCATTTTGTTTCAGAAATTGCAAATTATCACTATGACAGTGATCCCGATTCTAAGGAGAAAAAGAAAGAACCACTCTTCAAAGAAACTATTCCTTACTACATGCCAAAGTTTGAAGAACTGGCAAAGAAGAATAGTGGCTATTTCGTGAATGGAAAAGTAGGTTTTCTATACTTTCTACATACAATAATGACTAGTCATGTGTAAATTAAAGGATAAAAAAGTAAATGTGTAGCCTAGATGGTCTTGTAATATATATCCCTATCATGATTTGATTTTTGTTTCAGTTGACATGGGCTGATGTTTATTTTGTGGCCATTCTTGATTATTTGAACTTTATGGTTGGTAAAGATCTTGTGGAAGAATACCCTACTTTACGAGCTTTACGTACTACTGTTCTTGAGTTGCCTGGAATCAAAGAATGGGTTGCAAAACGCCCTGTTACTGAGTGTTAATCATTGATCTGCATTCATGATTTATATGCTTTATTTGCTTTGCATTAAAAATTTCTCATTTATATATGTTCATGTGACTCTTGATTTACTGAGAGTCTGTTGTTTGTTGACAAAATCAGGTGACATAGATAATGACCATTTCTTCAGGTACTCTGTGCGAAAGACACAACATTTTGAGATTAAAATACCATTAGGATTAAATTACTAATCCTTAGTGAGCTTGACATGACTGTTGTGTAAAGTTTTCAGAGTATTTTTTTAATGTGCCACTTATAAGAGTTATATATTGCTAATAAAATGTTCCAAAAACATGGATGTATCACTTGACTATTACCCAAGAGAAAGTCTTTGAAGTGACATTTCCTCTTATCATTATCCTTTCCAGATTAGATTATTTCTGAGAGATACCAATTTCATGAAGTTTCTTGTTAGTTCAGCAGTAATGGCAACTAAATACAAACTTAACTACTTTAATACCAGAGGACAGGGTGAAGCAATTAGATTCCTTCTATCATATGGAGAAGTACCATTTGAAGACAATCGCGTGAGCATTCACGAATGGCATCAACTCAAACGTGGTAAAATATTTGTCAGTGATAAAAGAATTACTTTTGTATTGCAAGGAAAAATTAAGGATAGATTAAGTCAAGTCTTGTAAACTAATGGGAAGTATTAAATTAAAGTAATAATTTGATTGTTCAATTATTAGTTTATTGTAGTTAAGTTTATGCAACAGTTAATAAAATAGGATTTTTGAAATGGTGCTTGTGGCTAATCTTGTGCTCATAAATTAGTTGCAATGCTTAATATTATAGCTACACCATTTGGAAAATTACCAACATTAGAAGTAAACAATGAAGTTGGCTATCAAACTTTAGCTGTATGTCGATATTTGGGAAGGCAGTTTAAAATTGCAGGAAACGATGCATGGGAGGAAGCACAAATTGATGCTGTGGCCGATACCATAAAGGATCTTAACACTGGTAAGTTTCATGCGATATGCCAGTTCTGTTTTCTTTGCTTCAGCTCGAAAAGGTTAACATGAACCAGAAAGTCAAATGGAATAAGAATTTATTTATTTATATTTTTTAAGGGGAATATTGTTGTGATTTGAATATTCCTTCACACTGTAGAACAGTTTGTTAAGCAGGAAAGCTTTCAGTTTACTTTTAAATGTATGAATTGTGTTATGTCTTTAATATCATTGCTTAGTTAGTTGTAAAGTGTAATGCTCTCTATTAGGGTACTTTTTTGATGAAGTGTAGTTTCAGAGTGAGGAACATGTAGGTTATGTTACGATAAGTGTTGTTGTGAACATCGGAATTTAGAGTAAAAGTGTCTTTGTTTTCCATGAGAATTTTCTTTGTAGAGACTACTATTTCAAATATATACATGCATGGTAGAAGAAGAATCCTTAGTTTATTGAACAAGGGCTTGCAAGACTCCAGCTTATGAGTGCTGGTCATTGTTTGTAATATTCTTTTTTGGATAATAAATGTGCGAGTGCTGTCAGGGACATTGCCCCAGAATATTATTCCATATTTTAGGTGTGAGTGCACATTTGCAAAATACATTGTTCGAAGTGGCTCAATGTTGGAGCTTGACCTGAGGATGTATAGGACATAGCCAGATTTGGTGAGCTTGTTGTTCAGAAATGAGATGTGAACATTCCATTTTAGGTTTTCGTGAATTGTTAGACCGAGGAAGGTAGTTTCATGAGATATTGTTACAGGGTCATTGTTTATGAGCAAATGATGTGAGAGTTTTCTTTAGATCGAGAATTCATGAAATATATAGAGATTGTCTTGCTGGTATTTATGATTGAGTTTGTCTTGAAACCATTGTTGATGATGATGATGATGATGATAATGATATTGCAAACTATGTTTGACTGTTCAAAGAATTGACTGCTCCAGCCAGGAATTGAACATGGATATCCCAGTATAGAGATGGTCAACTCTTTGAAAAGCCTTTGGGAGTTCAGAGCCCCTGTGACATTTTACATTTCACCACCTGGTCACAGTTGTATGTTTAATAGTAGCATAGGAATACATTTGCTGTTTTGCAATTGCCAACGAACCATTGTGTCCTCATAGCTACTTAGTAGCAGTAATGTTGCAAATGATGTTTTACTGTTCAAAGAATTGACTGCCCCAGCTGGGATTTGAACCCAGATCAGCTATTTGTCCAGTTGCTGTAACCACTTGTGCTAGTTTAGAGAAACTGGGCTTATACAGGAAGATCTAGGATCAATTCCTGGCAGGGGCAGTCATTTCTTTGAACTATCAAAACTCATTTGCAACATTTATTTTTCTCTTACCTGTATAGGAGCATTCCCTTTAGAATACTGCACACACAAAATATATAAAGTACAATACATAAAATAAGTGAAAAATAAAAAATATAACAATCTACAGAACAAAATTATCAAACAACATTAATTCTGCTAAGAAGCTATGGAGGTTGCTTAGTTGGCTATTGCACAATGGGAAATGTATTTTTAAGCTATTGTTAAACTTACATATGTGATAAATGGTGAAATAAGAAATTTTTTCGGGCACTGGTTAACCACCCCGATGAAAGTACATTTTTACGCTTTCTAATGGAATATGTCTGAATGTTCATTTTAAGAAGAGCTAGATTTTCAATACATGATGAAATAGGTAAATCAGGACTTCGCCACATTTTTGAGATGGTGTTCACTGACGACAAAATTTCATACCAAATAACAAGGGAACACATAAATTGAACATTTTGTATTTTTTCCAATAAGCATTCAGCTTCGTATCTAATTACTGTATCGTAATATTGGTCATCGTGGATTTCTGATAAGCTTTGGCAAAGTTTGCATAAACAAAATCACAATTGTTAGGTAGTAGAAATGGTTTTAAAAGTAAATTGAACAACATTTTTTGATAGAACATTCCATCTTATGTTCTATGATGAAAAAAACAAATAGTTTTTGAATTGTAGAAAGGGTCTACTATATGAAAATTTATTGTTGCTTTTTGTTAATTCCTAAATTGAGAGTTATGGCAAAAAAGAGTCTCTGAGATTTACATTTAAAACGTGAGCCTGCGGTCCGTTATTTTTTCCTCTCATATTTTCCTCATTATCATACCCTCGACCAGGTACAATACAATACAATACAATACTTTATTCAGTCTTAAGAAAATAGAAAATGTACATATAATTTTGTATGTCGCTGAGGACTACTATGTACAAGACTTGAAAACACAAAATTTACATTTTTCTCCTTAAAATACTCACTTTTTAAATAAAGAATGAATAAAAAGTAACAAATTTTAGATAACAATGAATAAATTGAATTAAATTAAATTAAATAATTTTATGAGTCTGGTCATAATTAAAAGCTTGTGTAAGGTGAGTTCGAGCGAGGTAGAGAAATCTGAGGGGAAAAAAACATATAATCTTGGTTCAATCATGCCAATAGGTATAAATTAATTTAGGATAATTTTGGAGTCAAAAGAATACAAAAGTTTATCGAAAATTTAAACAATTTTTGTGAAAACTCATCTCAAATTTCCCATTTACAGTAATGCTTGATGTCATTTGCTCTGAAACGGTTCCAAATTTTTCAATGAAAATTGATAATCAGTACGATGTTTTACTCTTCTTTAATATTATTAAAGTAATATTTCAGTTCTATTTAAAAACCGAAAAATTGTTGGTTTTTTTACGTACTTTGGGCGACGATAGATGGCAGTCGGCTAGAGCATGTGGCAAATCAGAATAGCTAGCCCAGCCCAAAGACGATACAGAACTAATATGAGAAAGTCTGTGCCATTCTGTCGCACCACTAGTAACTTTCTCGGTACCGCTTACGCAGAGAGAATGTTACATAAAGAAAGTTTGGCGAATTGCCGTGAGAAAGTCTTATTCCCGCCACCTGGTCACGAAAAAGTGTATAAATCCAGTTGCTAAATTTAGAAAAGATCCTCTAACACGTTGGTGTAGTTAGAATCCGTTTTGTTGGTTCTTGATATCGAAAAATAGATTAAAGGCAAATCGTCCTTCCGTCTAACGAATGTGAACAACACTAGAATAATCCCAACCATGCTTAGGATTTTTTTCAAATTGAAACTGTGTCGACCTGGCTTGAGTCAAAACTGAGATTTTGAAAAACATTAGCCTCTCGCGTCGTAATTCGACTTCAGCGGCAAATTCTTTACACTATTGCATTTGCGAGTACATATTCTTTAAATAATGACATAAAATTTCAGGAAACTCAAAAATTTCCGGTGGAAATATGCTAAAACTTTTCATTTTTAGAAACTCATTTTCTCAAAAAGGCCCCATTTTTTTTGAAACTTTTTGTAAGGCACTCTTTAAAATGATAGTAAAGTTCACTTTGAGGTATCCTTTTGTTTCGTCTCAAAAATTGCACGAAGTTTTTTGAAATGTCATTCACGGCTTTAATATGCACCTTTCCAACCATCTATAAATACTTTTGCATTTGTGAGTTACATTGCTTCAAATGACTTCAAATAAAATTTTTCGAAAGCTCAAAAAAGTTCTGTGAAAAAAAGCTTCAAATTTTGCATTTACAGTAACGTTTCAAAATCATTTTCTTAAAAGCGGCACCAAATTTTTCAATGATGAAAATTGCTATTTAGAACGAGGTTCTGTAAAATAATATCGGTTCAACCTTTAGGAATAAAAACAATTTAGAACATTTTTAAAAACGTAGTTTATGCGGCGATTGATGACAGCTGGCAAGAGTATGTGAAAATGACTAAAACCTAGATGGGAATAATTCATTCGAAAAAGTAAAAAGTTTAATATATTTTTGAAACGCGCTTCAGGCCGCCGAGTTCGCCCATGCGTTAAATTGGCACGGCTTTTGTCTATTTTACTTTCTCGAACACGTACGTATATACGGAGTAATATACATATTAGAAAAAGTTATGTAATTCTGCGGAAAATCGATTTCGAGATTTCAATGGAAGTACACGTTTTGAGGTCCCCTGAAACCGAAAAGTGTTTTTTTAACGGCCGTCCGTCAACACCAATAGTTCTTCAACAATACGTAGGATTTTTTCTAAAATGGATATTCCCCGGCTGTTATTGCTCGACCCAGTGCGCTGCAATTTTGAAAAACTTTTTTAAATTTGGGGGTACTTTACGTGAAGCCCTGGGGACATTTTCAGACTTTTCTAAAATAATGGCTCCGATGTTTGTTGTTGTTGTTGTTGTTGTTGTTGTTGTTGTTGAGAGAATAGAGTAAAATACACAAGATAGCATAGGCCCGGTTTTCCTATAACTCTCAATTTTCTAAAATTGCAACAGTTTGATTTTTTCGGTATCTTCCTACACCTACAAAATTGAAGATATAGATTTTTCCTTCCAATAATATTTGTTCTCCATTTTTAGTTCTTTCATTACGGTTGTCGCGTGCGCTACTTGTGTTTCTGTGAATTATTTTGAACCCACTATCGTAGTTAGAATTTTAAATTAGTATTACATTTATTATTAAATTACAAAAAATGTAGACCAAAGCACGGCCATGCCAATTTACAATTTTGTTTAACCTTTGCCTTGTTTATGGTAAAACTTCACCGTAATCTTGCTCGGCTGCGTTCTCCATTGGGGCGGCTCTTGAAGGTCGACGACCCGCCAGCTGTTTCCAACTCCTGGGGTGGGGGTGGGGATGGGGGATGGGAGGGAAGCCTCAGAAAGCTCACAAACAAAGCAAGGCCGTGGATAATGCCTTTGTCCCCTTTGCCTGTGTCCTTTGGAGTCCCAGCTGCGGCGTTGCTTGCTGCAGGTAGCGATGCGCGGTCGGCTCCGCACACACGTCACGCCAAACGAACAGACACACGTCACGTCAAATTTGTACGTGAACTCATCATCAATCTGCTTTAATGGAGTGCGGCAGGTTTTGACAATATACGGAAGCATATTCTGACAGCAACGGCAGAAACATTGCTGGGATGGAATGCAATGCACCTGGCAATCAAAGTTCAAATATGCGGACGCAAGAACGCGACTTGAGCGCATGGCGACCCGTTTTTAAGTATAAAAACAAATTAGTTTGGGAGTAGCATCCAGCAAATTGACCTAGGGAACGGTCTGACCTGGCTTACGGCCACAGATAAAGTCCAAAAAAATTATACGCTCGGACGCATGAACGCGTCTAGCGGCTCGACCTGCCATTTGATCTAGATGACGGCCCAATATTAAGCGTCGTTTGCCCCATCTTCTTTTACCTCCAAGCTTCTGAAATCCCTTATCGCTGCTCTGAAAATTTTGCGTTGTGATTGGTTGAAATCTATTGCGCATGTTCGGGCCTACAGCAAAGCAGAATAAATATAATTGTATTTCATATATTTGATCTGTAACCGGCACAGCGCCCGACCGTTGCGTCGATTAGACCACGCCACTGCATGCAGCCCAAGGCCTTCCCAGAAACACGCGTGCGAGCTTCCCTTCCCTCCC
Organism: Gryllus longicercus; assembly: GCA_038098605.1. Taxonomy (NCBI): domain Eukaryota; kingdom Metazoa; phylum Arthropoda; class Insecta; order Orthoptera; family Gryllidae; genus Gryllus; species Gryllus longicercus. Next base: position 796,005 of record JAZDUA010000199.1, on the reverse strand, counting down.
CCCATTAGCAGTTTGCTACGGACGGAAACCTCCAGAACTTTCCATCGACAAATTCGAATGGCTAATTGTGATAGACCACTGCCATTCCCTCTCCCCTGAGCGCACGATCTGACGATTCTCCCGTCGTTAAACCGCCAATTTAGTTCCGCTGCATGCAGCGCGCGAACCACACGTGTGGTCCGTGTTGGCGGGCTCCATGTGTCATTATCCATACGTAGAAGCTTAAATGTCCAACCTCGGGCTGTTCCCAGTTGGTAGAGAAACTTTCAAGGGTAGTGTAGGTTATCTGCATCAGACCACTTGGACATTCAGTTTATTGTGCAATCTCGGGCTGTTCCCGGTTAGCACGCGCGTACTATCATTTAATTTATGCGAAGTTGGGTTCCTCCCAGTACATGAGCTACAACGAATTCCACCTGTGCTGTCTGTGTAATGTAAGTTATTTGCACTAGACCATTCTTACGAGGAATTTAAGTAGTACAGTGCTCCAGCTATCATGTACTGTGATGTAATTGTGTCATGTAATCAAGTACTTAAGTGCAGTGATTATTAAATGTAGTTGTGCAAGCACTTCTTTCCTGTCAATCCATAACTTCTACATAAATCATCCCTGAGCTATCAAAGAGTTTCGAGAATGCTGTGCTCCACCTTTACCTTATTAATACAATCCACCTCAAAACATTCTGAATTAATCGCAGTAGCCCGAACAGCGCATTTAGATCTCGGACAAACCCCGTAGTTTCTCGAATGTTCCACACTGGAAAATTCCTCTCTTTCCCTCTCTCTCCTCCCTCTCTTCTCTCTCCTTTCTCTCCTCTTCTCTCTCTCCTCCCTCTCTCTCCTCCCTCTCTCTCTCCTCCCTCTCTCTCTCCTCCCTCTCTCTCCTCCCTCTCTCTCCTCCCTCTCTCTCCTCCCTCTCTCTTTCCTCCCTCTCTCTCCTCCCCCTCTCTCTCCTCCCTCTCTCTCCTCCCTCTTTCCTCCCCCTCTCTCTCTCCTCCCTCTCTCTCCTCCCTCTCTCTCCTCCCTCTCTCTCTCCTCCCTCTCTCTCTCGTCCCTCTCTCTCCTCCCTCTCTCTCCTCCCTCTCTCTCTCCTCCCTCTCTCTCTCCTCCCTCTCTCTCTCGCTCTCCTCCCTCTCTCTCGCTCTCCTCCCTCTCTCTCTCGCTCTCCTCTCTCTCTCTCTCGCTCTCCTCCCTCTCTCTCGCTCTCTCCTCCCTCTCTCTCTCCTCGCTCGCTCTCTCTCTCCTCGCTCTCTCTCTCGCTCCTCGCTCTCTCTCGCTCCTCGCTCTCTCTCGCTCCTCGCTCTCTCTCTCTCGCTCTCTCTCGCTCCTCGCTCTCTCTCGCTCCTCGCTCTCTCTCGCTCCTCGCTCTCTCTCGCTCCTCGCTCTCTCTCTCATGATTATGATGTAAGGATGACGTTCTTGTAAGGAGCAGACTCGCAGCTGCATGGCTGTCGCAGCCGGGAGCTTTCCATTTTGTACCCGCCCTAGCGGGTAGGTGGTGGGTTTGCGGCGGGTTTGCGTCGCTTAGAGGTCCTTAGGAGCGAAGGGGGAGCCTGGCGAATCTCACAGTTGCGTTCTCCACGCACAAAGGAATTACACTTTCGTAGTGTTCAGTAATGTTCACGATAATGTACCATCTGACTGACATTTGTATGTGATTAATCCCGTTAAGTCTGTGCCGCCACAAGGTAATCTAAATTTTTTGTTGAAAATTTTAGTAGTTTTCTCGCGCGCAATATCACGTGCAATGTGTGCGATAGTAAACAAAATAAAAAAACTAGATTTTCTCAAAAATTGCTCCAAGTTTTTTCTTTAAACATTTGGTAGGGATAATGCTCAATGTACTGTGGATGCTGCGATGTATTGCTTAGATTATTGGGAGAGCATTAGCAGAAACTGCAACGAGATGTTTTATGCATAGCGAGGTTTTATGGGAAAAAAGTGACACATAATTGACAAAGATTATTACTTTGCTGTAAGAATCAATGAGTATTGAAGATATTGTCATGGTTACCTCTGTCTGGACGAAAATAAACGTTCTCTTTAAGAATTTCACATCATTCATTCTTTCTTCGTTTTTGCTGGTTCAAAGAAACTACCCGCGATGTATTGCAAAGAAACTACCTGCGATGTATTGCTTAGATTATTGGGAGAGCATTAGCAGAAACTGCAACGAGATGTTTTATGCATAGCGAGGTTTTATGGGAAAAAAGTGACACATAATTGACAAAGATTATTACTTTGATGTAAGAATCAATGAGTATTGAAGATATTGTCATGGTTACCTCTGTCTGGACGAAAATAAACGTTCTCTTTAAGAATTTCACATCATTCATTCTTTCTTCGTTTTTGCTGGTTCAAAGAAACTACACGATAATTGATTGCTGCCAACGTAACACAAACTTTGCCCCATACGCGTATTGCTTAGCATCTCAGCACGATCGCTACAAAAATGGTCGCGGCTCTTCTGATTTTAAAAGTATGCAAACAACTCGTCGCGTCTGATGGGGAGAAAATTGAATTCCTGGAAATCTGGGCAATGGGCAACTCTTTCGTCGCGGTCGCCCAGGAGGTGGTGCAATCTATTAGTGATTTTTCGAAGGAGTATTTGGTCAATTGGGAAAGAATTCGCGTGTTTTTTGAGCAAGGTTAGACTTTGTTAGACTTTCTCCGAGGCGGGAAGTTTGAAATGTATGATCTTTACTTTTAAATGCCTTCAAGGAGCAGCGAAACTGAGCTGTTAGAAGTAAGGCGCCAAATTTGAATTAATTTGGCGGCCCCTGTGAAAATCAACATATTGACCTATCTCTCTCTCTCTCTTTTTTTTATAATGGAAATGTAATTTTTTACTTGACTCTTACGGCGTTAATACTATTTACAATAACTGCGAATTGTTCACATTATATTTATGAGTACATGTGCTTTAAATAATCTCATATAAAGTTTGTCGAAAAGTGAAGTTCTCTGTGAAAATGAGCTCAAAATTCAGCATTTTCAAAAACGTTTAAACGCTATTTTCTTTAAAATGGCTCCAAATGTTTTCTTTAAACTTTCTGTATCGATAGTGTTAATTTTATTGTTTAATATGGCATAAAGTTCATTTAGGGGTGTTCTTTTGTGTTCTCTAAAATTACACAAATGTAATTTTTTTTAAATATTCCTTACGCCGTTAATATGGACATTTCCAGCGATTTGTATCCACTATTGCAATTGTTAGTGGAAGTGCTTCAAAAGAATTCCAATATAGCCAATATAGTCAATATAGAAAACTCAAAGATTTTCTGTGAAAAAGACCTTCATATTTCACATTTACAGTAACGCGTAAACGCGATTTTCTTAAAAACGACTCCAAAGTTTTCAATGATAATTGTCACGACGACGTTTTACTCTTCTTTAATATTCGTACAGTAATATTTGGGCTCTACTATTGAAAAACCGAAAAATTGAGAAAATTAAAAAAATCTATACTTCAGGTGGCGATAGAGGGAACGTGACGTCGTGAGGTGAGTTAAACACAGACACGGAGTTTTTTTATACAGATTTACTTACATTACTCCACAATATTTACATTCCCGTGGAAACTACCGCTGCACTCCACAGTCCTGCAAATCCCTGAGGCAAGCCGCCTCAGTCTGACAAAGGTCCAGTGTGCTAAATCTTTGCGCCGCCCCTGGCCACTAGTCCCGTGGCGAACAGCCACACCTCGCAGCGACCGCTTACGATTCTCCCTTGACGGGTCTCGCAATCGAATGCCGGCCGTACCGCTTGCCAGCGCTCTGCCGCGGCTGTCGTCACACATCATCCCCTTCGCCAGCTGACAACCCGTGTTCCAAGACCACGCCGCGGGGGCGGCCCCCCTCCCCTTCGCAGGCCGTTTGCCTTGGGCGCTCCGATGGCAAATCGCTACGACGTTACAGGAAGCTGGCAAGTCCGAATAGCTAGCCCAGACCGAAGAAAATAGAAAACTACTAGAGAAAGTCTGTGCCATTCAGTTGCACCATTAGAGTGCGGTCAATTATGTGTCACTTTTTTCCCATAAAACCTCGCGATGCATAAAACCTCTCGTTGCAGTTTCTGCTAATGCTCTCCCAATCATCTAGGCACCATTAGAATCATTGGGATGACACGGTTCATCTCATTATTATTATTATTATTATTATTATTATTATTATTATTATTATTATTATTATTATGACATGACATTGACATTTGCGGATGATGCCAAGATTTATGATAAGATTACCGATTTTAATGATTCCTACCTCTTGCTAAAGGAGCTCCCTGCCTTCTCGCAGTGTCGGTTACTGCATAATAGTTTATAATTACTGAATGCTTTAAATTTAACAAGAATAATTTCACAATTTTTGAAGAACATATTTATGTTTTCAGTAGGTCTATGGTACATTCATAAAATCAAAATTCTTTTCAGTAATTCTATGATAGTTACATCAAAATCTTTACCTTTTCTAAGAAAAGAGTTTTTGTAATGGTAAAATGGCTCTGAGTTTCTGCTTGCCTTCCTGATTGAAGTGGAGACAATGTTTTATAGAAAGGATTCTTGTCAGGCAGTCAAGATCAAGTGACGTAATATTGTGTTTTTAGTGCTAGTTTGCAATCAATTTCATTTCTGGAAATAGGAGGAAGCAGTGTAGTCAGGATGACATTTGTGGGTCTGCCAGTCTCTAGTCGTTTTGGTATGTGTTCTTCAGGGTTAAATGTCTGCCAAGATTTAATTTGTTCTGTCAACCTATAACTGAATCATATTGACTGAAGGAGCTAGTCTATGTGATGCGAATTGTGTAAGCACATGCATTATTGGTTCAATGGAATTTTTGTGCAGTTTTTTATATTTGTTTATGACCATAAAATCTGATTACTCGTATTAATTCATTGTTTACTCAGATTTACTCACCATCGAATAGTAGATAGAGAAGTAATAAGGGTTATCTCATAAACCAAATATTGAAGTTCAATATAACAATACAAATAGGGGTATGACTAAATGGGAAAGAAAAACTTAAAATTACCTACGCATGAAAAATATTATCACGTGGGCAATTGCCATTAGTCATTGGAGCAAACTGTTCATAAATAAACTTTAAACATTTGTTTTAATTTGCTTTTTTTCTTTTACAGAGACCCTTGATGTATATCTTGCTCCTGATTGTGAAAGTAAGGAAAAACTACGAGAGAAGCTTGTTAATGAAACATTTCCATTTTATTTTTCAAAACTAGATAAAATGGTGTTAGACAATGGAGGATTTTTTGTTGGTGGGCAGGTAATATTAATTTTTAAATATTTAAATTTTATTGAGCAGTAAGTTTCATGACAAATCTGTAATTAGGTTAATAAATTTAAACTAAAATAATTTCAGCAAAATTAAGATGAGTGAACCGGCCGAGGTGATTCAGGTCATCAACTGATGTCTCTGTGCCTCGTGATCGGAAAGGGCTATGGTTCCAGTTCCGACGGTGACAGGTTTTTTGACAGTAGTTAGATAGCTAGGTCGATTTCAGCCACCGTCTGGAGGAGAATTCTGGCGGCCGGCTGCTCCGATCAGCAGTTTTCTCTAATCTATACTAGGCGAATGCCGGAGTAGTACCCTAACAAACGAGCCACAGCCCATGCGATATATATCCTTCCTCTTCCTCTTTCTTGCCATATCCTCATACCTTAGTTACACATACACACACTGCACTACTACACATGTAGGGAGACTAGTTGGGTTCTTACACTTACAGCTGACACTCGCTACCTGGATACTTGGATTCTCAGGAAATTTTGCCAGCTGGTAGAACACCACGCGAAACCCACGAATTAAAATTTTGAAGTGTCGTGGAGAATTATAAATTGTGTTTCAGAGGCGCTTTGCATCAAGACCTCTCGTGACCTCCGCGCCTTTCGCAGCGGGCGAGCCATTGCATCGCCAGCGCCAGGAACGTTATACGAAGTGCAGGGTGTCACGCGTTCTTAATTCCATCGAAAGCAGTTGTATGTATGTACTTTGGCACTGTAGCTCTTTACGAGCTGAGGCCTACCAGCAGCGTCCCGGCCTTGCGGCCATGGGTTAGCACATAGCCATCCCTACGCTGTATTCTGGTCTTCTTTACCTGAGAAGTGAGTTTTCTTATCGTGCCAGAGTAACAGATATTGGGGCATTGCAAGGAAAGCGCACAATTCATTTTTGCCCCGACCGGAAATCGAACCCGGGTTGCGCCGTGGAAAGCAGGCACACTAACCAACGAGCCACCGAGGGCTATAGTTGTAAGGGTACCTTAAAGAAATGCTATTTTCAAGGAAACTGAAAAAGAAACTTACCTACGGTGCACTACGACATTCATGTTACATTCTATGTTTTGACATTTTTTTTTATCAGACCCCACTATTGTGAAAATGTTTCTAATCGAAAAGTGAAAGTGTGTAGTATGTAGTATATTTAGAATGTATCTATTTATCGTACTTCGAGGTAATATTTTCAGGGACCCATATCTTTTGTATTTGAATTATTCATGCATGTGTTCGACCTACTTGTCAGACTGAACCTGACACGGAAACACCCGTTTTCGTCACCCAATATGCTATAAGAGGATTTATTTAGAGCCGCACCTGACGTAAATTAGCTGTTACGGTGTCGTCCAATCGGGAGGATAAACGTCACCATGACGTCACTGTAGTGGCGTTTTAGCTCGCGATTGAATGCCCCTTAATAGCTGATTAACGTCAGGTGCAGTTCTAAATAAATGGAAGCAGAAACCTATATGCCGTCCGAATCAATTGACACCCTGCCGACAGATAGGCAGATAGCGACGGCGCGGCCAGGGCCCGGCAACTCTCCATCAAAATTGGGGACAAAGCTAAAGGTTGCTACTATAGGATGCGCTAGTGTCGCCGGATACAGCTGCTGGTAAGGCTCGCCGGCTTTTGCACATAAAAATTGGTCAAGAAATACGAATCCACTTTGATTATGAGCGATTTCTGAAATAAATTACAAAAAATGTTACATACTATGTGTTTATCTTCTAAAATTTATTTATTCATAATAATACACGCATGAAAGAAAAGGTAGCGCGAACAGCGGCGCGATCTTTCGTATCAAGCGCGTGTGTTTGCGTCCCGAAATGCCACGCATGTTTTAAATAACGTTGGTAGCAGTTCGTATTTTAGTTCGTGTAAGAAGGTGATGCTCTAGAGCGCTCCACTGTAATAGTTCTCCACCACGTTGTATGGGAGTTATAGGGTCCTGGGCGCGGCTCTCGCAGGACCGGAAGCGCGCAGCGATTTCCGTGCTTCGGCAAGCAGTCACGAAAGATCTTAATACAAATTGCCTCCAAACAACTTCTTGGAATGCTTCGCAGCACATAAAATTTTGTATGTAGAGGCTTTGATTGGTGCTGAATAAGCTGGTAAAATGTCATGTCAATCCGAGTATCCAGCGCGGTGCGTGTTGCATGTTAGAGAATGTCCTGGCTGAGGAAGGGCCTGCTATGGGAAAACCCACAAGCCAACATGCACGTCGGCGCCGCCTCCCTCCATCCGGCGGGGATGAACACTTCCATCGCCTGTGATGAAAAGCAAGCACTACAAGACCCTTGAACATAAACATTGACACGCCCGAAAACACGAAATAATCGACCAATCAAGATACATAAGTAAACCGTGTTTTTTGGTCATATTCTGTGTATTTTGATAGTAGTACTTTCATTGATAAGATTTCAACAATCTGAAGACAAATATTGATATGTTTACTCATCTTGCAATACGTTCTGTGAGTCGACATCATGATCCTTCCTCCATGCAATATTCAGCTTCTTGTAATGTAGGATTGTTATTTCTTCAAATATTACATTACGTGAAATGTAGAAAAATTAGACAGACTTAACACGTACCTATCACAATTCACTTTATCACTTATTCACTTTTAAAAAAAGGGATGCTTAAAAGGACGACGAAGATGTCTTATTGTTGAACTCTCATTATTTTCGAAAATTGCAAATTAAGAAATAATGGGAGAATGTATATGCTGCTAGTATGTTGGTCCACTAATTGTAAATTTAAGATGAGTAATTTCCTATTGATTTTCTACTATATTGTTTGTGTATTTCGTGCCATGCTTCTTTTTGCAGTGATGTAAAGTATTATTGCATGTTAACAAGTTTTAACTGACTGAACTTAACTACAAAATTCCAGAAGCACTTGGCATAAACAACTTGTGTAGAAAATCATGTTTCAATATTTGCACTCTTCTTTTCCAAAAATACAAAACACACACTGAGCAATTATTGGTGCGTGCGTGAAATTTGTTTATTGTTATTACAAAAACACAAATTAATCACCAAGGCAAGTCTAGATATCAATGTTCCACATAATACATTCATCTCATCACATAAATATTTTCAATAAACAGTCATTACCCGTCTCTGCTTCTTATAGCATCTCACTTTAAACTCTTTAATGTTTGTGTTATTCATATATAGCATGTACTTTCTATTTACAGCTTTCATGGGTTGACATCTTCTTTACGTCTGGAGTTGAAGGATACAATGTAGTTGGAATGGATGAAGATCTTCTCAAGAACTACCCTAATCTCTCTGATCTAAATAAAAATATTCGATCGTTGCCTGCAATTCAGTCTTGGCTAAAGAAACGACCATTCTCTGCATTTTGATTAATATATTGTTATATGAAGTTGTAATTATATAGTTATATGAAAATAAGTTATATGAAGTATTATTTATAATTTATTTTTCTCAAAATGTATATTAGCAATTAAATTCTGTCAGTAGTATGTCATTCTTCAGAATTTCTAAAGATATAATGTAGGTATTGCTTTGCTTTATTTGATGGTGCAGATTGAATTTCGGGTTTTCAAATTAATTTTCATAAAATAAAAGAACTATTTCACTCTGAATGATATTATTGGAAATTCTTATCAATATTGTAACCAGCATTCCTTACACCTGAACCACATGATTTTTTTTCATTTTTAGGTAGGTTTTATTTGTATTTTGGAGATATTCACAATTATCCAGAAAAAACTAATACAGGAATTTTACTGCTGTCAGAAATGAGTAGTACCGAGTAGTGTTGAAAGTATGTTTACCATAAGTCCGCATAGATAGTGTGAGGAGGTCCATGCCATAACAAAACGCAACATTTCCACTTTTCACGTTATCTTTATTTTTTCTATTTACCTGTATTCTATAAACCTGCTCTTTATCTTGAAATCTACTTTATCATATTAAACTCTTCAAATTGCATTAATTTCTATGTTATATGTCAAATGTATAGAATCGGACTGAAAGGAAACATTAAATTATTAAGTCTTTCTCATTTATCCAAAGAGGTGTTCTGATTGAAACATTGCTTTTAGTTATGGGCCTCCTCATTTCGTCCCAGTGCCCTGGCGATATTTTAATTGTGTCCCCAGTTATTTAATAGATATTTGAAAATAGCAATAGAAACAAAAACGAACAATAAGTGCAAATAATGTACGATTGGGTAAATTAACGATTTAGCTACAAACATAACCTCTTTGTAACCTTCACTGTGGAATAGCGAAGGGTGCCGACATATTTATGGCTCCGCTAGCTAGCATGTCGAATCCCGCACGTGCGTAGCGCGAGCGCCTGCACAAAAAATCAGCCTCCCCCCTGCAACTGCCAATTATGACTCGAAAGGAAGCTAGCAGATCACAATGATCGCCACTTGCAGCAATCTGTAGGGCAGCCGTAACGAGGCCAGCGCGCGAGCTCGATTGGGTGTCGAACACACACGGATTCACGGCAGCGGCAGCGGCAGCGAGGCAATCGGATACGCGCACGTGCCCGCGCGAGGGCGACGGGACAAGCGTAGTGCGCAGTTCTGGGACCTGATTTCCTGCGGCCCCATCCAAAATCTGGTTAAAAAAAAGAAAAGGAACGCACTATTGGACCAGGAGGAGAGAGGGCGGAGTCTCAGTGGGTCTAGGAGGAAGGGATAGGATAAGCTGATGGCGTTAGGCAGGGACGCAAATGGAGAGAAGAGATTGAAACATTAAGGAGAATGATGACGAAAGGACAGGGGATATTCGGAGGTTAACGATAGTGGGTACGAGCATATGAGATTTGAACGTTAACGAGAACGGTCGCGAGAACGAGCCAGAGGAGAAACTTCGAAGGGTTCAAGAGTTCGAAAACTGTTTTTGGAACTCTCAAGTTTTTTTTTAAATGTAGCAATGCGCCTCTTCCTGAATGTGCTTTCAATTCATTACTTGAAAGCTATGGAAATCACTTTGATGTGGTAGCTTTTCGTTCTGAACTGTCTGTTATTTAAGCAACAAAAGAAGTAAAATAAAGGGTCAATATCTTGTTAAAGTGCACGGCACACTCTCACGTTTTGAAGTTTTGTGAGCTAGTGTTAACTATATAGGTGTTGTGGTGCGTTATCGTTGGCATCTTTCATGAAATAATTGTAAAGGTTGTCATTGCCAACAAAAGTATTTAATGTAATAGCAGCTTTCGATGGCTTAGCCATCATCATCAGTTGTCTGATACAAGTAGAAAAACAAAACATTAGTACGTGAATACAACAAGATTATGATAAAGGTTACAAATAATTTACAAATTTTTTGGAAATAAATTTAACATTCAAGAAACAGGAAGAAAGAAAAAAGTGGGGGGGGGTTAAGTCATTAATGCTAAAGAAAAGCGAATGAAATAGAAATAGGAAACGTAAAATTTTTTTAAACAGAGAAACAGAAATGTAAGTTGAGCCACTTCTTACCTGCTGGATGGAAGCCACAAAACGACTACGCGGGGTCGGGCGAGGCAAGGGGCTTAAGTACCCGGGGGGTGGAGGAGGGCAATGGCCTGGGTGCGGTGCGCATCGCTGTGGCGTTACGCCTTTCGAACCTACCACCTTTCACCACTTACCACCTTTCGAACAGACCATCTTCCTTTCAAATCATCCCCTTCTCAAAAACATTACATATTGGCACCGTTACGTAGACGACATCCTTGTTCTCTGGACCGGTACGACTAGACAAATTGACCTGTTTACTGACTTTCTCAACAACACACATCCTAACATTCAATTCACCACAGAACTACAGAAAGAAGACAAATCTATCAATTTCCTAGACCTGAATATAAACATATCTGAAAACAAACACACTTTCAATATTTTCAGAAAATCGACATACACAGACACTGTCATCCACAACTCTTCACAACATCCTATTCAACATAAACATTCTGCCTTCCACTACATGATACACAGGTTACTAAGCCTCCCCCTGACAAAATCTCATTTTCTAGAAGAACTACACACCAGACAACACATTGCTATGTCTAACGGTTACAGCACAGAACTCATTAACAACATACTACGCCGCAAAATAGTCAAACAAAAACAAAAAAATGTACACTACACTTTCTCCTATAACAAAAACACCGGACAAGTATACTTGCTTACCTTATTTTGGACCCCTTTCAGAAAAAGTCGCACACAACATTCACAAAGCAGGTATCAAAGTTTCATTTAAATCACAGAATTCCCTCACAAAAATGCTGTCCCCCAAAAAACACACAGATCTTTTAGAAAAAAGCGGCGTCTATTCTCTAAATTGCCACGACTGCGTAGCCAAATATATTGGTCAAACAGGCAGAACTTTCAACACCAGAATCAAGGAACACATACATGCTTGGAAACACAACACCGGTAAATCTCACTTTGCCAATAATTTACTCCAGACAGGCCATACATTCAATCCACACACAGACATTCGTATACTAGAAATAGAAAACCACTACCACACAAGATTAACTTTAGAAAACCTACATATTCATTTAAATAATAACTTATTGAATGAAAACATCAACCATAGTCCTTCTCCTTTACTAAAATTACTATTAGACACCACTCCCACCGCACTCCCACCACCGCACCCCGCCGGGGGCGGCACAGCGATGCGCACCGCACCCAGGCCATTGCCCTCCTCCACCCCCCGGGTACTTAAGCCCCTTGCCTCGCCCGACCCCGCGTAGTCGTTTTGTGGCTTCCATCCAGCAGGTAAGAAGTGGCTCAACTTACATTTCTGTTTCTCTGTTTAAAAAAATTTTACGTTTCCTATTTCTATTTCATTCGCTTTTCTTTAGCATTAATGACTTAACCCCCCCCCCACTTTTTTCTTTTTTCCTGTTTCTTGAATGTTAAATTTATTTCCAAAAAATTTGTAAATTATTTGTAACCTTTATCATAATCTTGTTGTATTCACGTACTAATGTTTTGTTTTTCTACTTGTATCAGACAACTGATGATGATGGCTAAGCCATCGAAAGCTGCTATTACATTAAATACTTTTGTTGGCAATGACAACCTTTACAATTATTAGTGTTAACTATTCCAAACTACTTATTTGGCCGAACGTAGGTTTGCAGCGCGCATCGAGGTCGCAAAGAGCAAAGACATCGCACCTTTGTGCAAAAGTTGGTGGCTGCAAGGTCCACAAAACCTTAGCAGCCAAGAGCAAAAATGTGGAGCTGAAACAGAGCAAAAATGCTAAGCCGAAGCCACAAAGACCTTAGCCCGCACTCAAGGGAGAAAAGACAGCAGAAATCCCATAGGGTTCAGTTTTAGGACCAACCCAATGGAATATAGTATATGATGGATGTATTCTTGGCTATCCGGAATGAGCCGCGTCTCGGTCAATTATACTGACGTTTCGGCCATCTTGCTGTGGCCTTCTTCAGAGCTGCGGAAGCCTACAGAGCTGCGGAAGCCCTATGGAGTCCTCCGACAATCGACTCCCACAGGAACGACTGTTATCGTGTTCACAGATGATCTAGCCATTGTAGTTACAGGAGGAACGACAGAAGAACTCACATTCAATGGTAATGCAACAATGCATATAGTGAACACATGGATGAAAGAAAACTCGCTAACCCTGCCATACCATAAAACGGAGGCCGTTCTTTTGTCAAGAAAACGAAGACCCATACCAGTCTCTTTCAAGATTTAAGACGCAGCAGTTAATACAGTCAAAACAGTGAAATATCTTGCGATCGTGATAGATCAGAGATTGACTTTTTGACGCCACTGCAATATGATTACAGAAAGGTCATCAAAGACAATTGGCGCACGCAGCTTGGTGATGCCAAATATCAGAGGCCCCAGTCACGAAAAAACAAAATATTGAGCTCCGTAATGCATAGTGGACTTCTCTATGCTTCACATATATGTGAAAAATCAGCACAGTTTATATACAAGGCAAAACTCATCAGGACACAAAGAAAAACGGCATTGTGAATTGTATGTGTATATAGAACCGTTTCAGCTGAAGCTGCATTGGTTCTCCCGGGTCTTATGCCAATGCACATTCTGGGACAGGAACAAAAGACATTATTTGAAGCAAGAGAGGAAGGTGTGACCACACAAGAGACCCGGGAATAATCATACAAAGAATGGCAGAACGAGTGGGACAACACGTCCAAAGCTCTGCGGACACGACGCTTGATAAAGCAGATTCAGCCCATACACGGCGACCTAATGTACCAGACTACCCGTTTACTGACAGAGCATGGACATTTTTAGCCTACACATAGAATTGGCAAAACATCAGACGACCTAAGCCGCTACAGCAAGGCAATAGACAGGCAGAACACACAGCTTTTCACTCCAGTAGATGGAAAAAACATAGGTTTAATATAAATTTACTATTGGGAGAGAACCTGACGGCAGACAATATTATTGACAAAATGGTTGAAAGCAAAAGTAACTGGAGCAAAATCAGCAAATACTTGTCTATAATTATCAGCAAAAAAGAAAAAGACGAAAGATACATAAGTAAACTCCTGAACCTCTAATCAACATGGTGGAAGGGGGACTTAGGGAGGCACGACAAGATAGCAAGAAACGAATTAAAAGACATGCCAAAATGTAGTGGTGGTGGTGGTGGTGGTAGTAGTAGTAGTAGTAGTAGTAGTAGTAGTAGTAGTAGTAGTAGTAGTAGTAGTAGTAGTAATAGTAGCAATAGTAGCAATAATAATAATAATAATAATAATAATAATAACAACAACAACAACAACAACAACATCTGGGCCCCGTGGCGCAGATCACCGTCGTCGTCACCGCCGAGAAAGCTGTAGTCCTTCGTAGACATGGTCGAATTTGTGATTGTCCTTCCACCCCTCATCACCATCCTATAACTTCATAACTCAAGGCGTAACAACTTTTTATAATCTAGGGATACAGTCGAAAATCTGATCCCCATAATGACACACATTAATCACTCTCCGGGATTTGGGCCGCAGAAGAGAACGTACAGCTTGGTCAGCAATGTCCGATACGCAAATAATAGTAATAATAATAATAATAATAATAATAATAATAATAATAATAATAATAATAATAATAATAATAGGGGAAGGTGTTGTACCTTGGACATACATGTATCTTGGACCTAGGCTAATTCTAGCTCTGCCTAGCGAGATATATGAATACTACTGTATGCAGTTCATAAAACTGTCAATAGTGGCCTCTCTGCAGTGGAATTTGTTTATTTGGCAGTTCAGCTGCAGTAGAAGTTATTAAAACGTAAAACCCTCTGTCAAAAGTAAATATTCTTCATTAGCTTTTCTTAATTATAGAGCAAAAATATGCAAGATCCCATTTGAAACGAAAGCAAATCGTCATTCCGTATTGTTTTAAGAGCAGAATAACGTGTTTGAAATAAAGCTCATTCTTACCTCAAAATTGCAAAAAGACACGCACTTCAGGGTGACAATTTGTGGCACCTTGGACCTCTCCAAGGTGTTGTACCTTGGACATGTCCGTCATACAATAATTCCCCAATTATAGTACTACTCTATTTGTTGTAATCAATTTAGCTTTACAACGAAATGTGATATACCTATGATTCCAAAATTTTATTAAAAAAGGAAAGAATTATGCCACAAAGTGCAATCTGTCTCAAGAGAAAACTTGTTATCAAAGAGAATACTGAAAAAGCCAGAGCTGTGTTGAAAAAACGTTACAATTTATGTGATTATTTATTATTAATATAATATTATCGTATATAGTATTTATCAGATTAAAATTATGACGTGCAATACATGAAAAAAGATTTGAATTGTCAAAAGTATATGAAGGAAGATACTACTACATATGCAATCGACAAGAATGATGACTCAATGAATCTTTCAGATCCAGTTCTGACTGGATCTTATTCTTCAGTACTAACGAAATAAGAGAGATTTGCAAATTCTGGAACAATATAATCACTATTAACTGTGAACACAGAGTTAAATATGTCTCTGAAAATGCAATTTAAATATTTTAAATTTATCAAAAGTTGTGCATGAATGTTGCAGTGGACTATGGCAAGAAATCCTGTTGTCCAACTTAAATTTAAAATGTAATGCATAACTTGTAACTATCGTAACTATAATCACTGACATTTTTATAAAGGGATAGTAGACAATTGCTAGACCCACCTACTATGTATTCAAAAAAATCGGGTAATTTCAGTGAGAAAAAAGCTCAAACTTCTTTATTAACGAAAACCCGCTTAGTCTTATAACAATAAATATTGAAGTTAGCAAATAATAATAGCTGGAAGTTTACGTAGTTGGTTACAACAATCGACAAAAATTAAACTATGATAATTACCTTATTATAATTACAATTTGTGAAACCATTAACATTTGATAACGTTTCTTAATATGCTACCATAACAGTTATAGATGAATGTACAAAATTAGTTGTAGAAATGCACCTCCGCTGAAAAACGTTTGTCCGAGTCTCTTAGCATTCTCGGCTCCCGAACACTCCACCTCGGGTAGTAACAAGTTCTTCAAAAAAACATTTATCTTTAGGCCCTGATACATAGATATCTAACATTGAAAACTTGTTTTCATACATATCTGATAAGTGCATTCATCATTATCTTCCATTTTCAGGGAAAGCACATTTTAGTTTATACCCGTAATTGTGTGAAAGCTCAAAATGTACAACTACATACGCTCGCTAACAAATGACTTTAGCATTTAAAAATGACTGCAGCCCCAATGCACCTAGTGTCATGCGTGACAAAAATATCTACAGATACAAGGGAAGGCTCACGTACGTATTTTCAAGCACTATCAGCAATAGTAAATTTTAAGAAGGAAATAATTATCCTTACTTCCATTGATGAAGAGGTGGAAACTCTATTATTGCCCGTTCGTAACAACTACAAAGTAAAGAAACAGAAATTATCGTTTGTACGAGCCAAGGTTGCCCGCAGCTGCAGGATGATTCTCATTGGTCCTTCACTGGCCTCGGTTCCTGACGTCAGCATCCTCGGATGTGGCAACTCATGCTGAGAGCGGGATAAAAGGCTGCAGTGCGCCTTATCAACGCATTTCTCTCTTAACAACCCTTGCGCATAGCTTTGAACGGTGTTCTAGTCATGGCTCCGCAGTACAAGTTCACTTATTTTGATTTTCGTGCTCTAGGAGAATTCATTCGCTTTCTCTTTAAGTACGGTGATATAGATTTTGAAGACAACCGATTGGATCCAAACGAGTGGCCAAAGCTTAAGCCGTGTGAGTATGCTTATCGGAATATGAAAATTATAAAGAGTGGCTAATATGTTATATTATTTTAAAGAAAAGTAACAAAATGTTGAAACACATTTTCTGTTTTTTGTGTGTTAAGAAACGACTACTTCCAAATCTTTACAAATGCAAGAAAACTGATTCATTTTAACAAACACAGGGAATGCGAGTTGAGAAAGTGTGCTTGCGTGAAGGCCTCTTCGTCGTGTTTATGCTTACCTTCAATGTACCTTCAATGTTATTATATAAAGTTCTCCTCCTTCACAGTTTGTTACAGTTGATAGTACGGAAATAAACTCAAACATTTTCGGCATTTATATAACATTCTATTTATGAAAACTCCAAATGACACAAGAAACTACGGAATTCGCGATTCTTGACGCGATGCGCCGGTGCCGTCGCGATGAGGCTGACAGACAAGCTGCGCATTGCAGCAATACATTGTCCCATGTTTTCTGAGCGCAGTACTCGTTTTGTTGTGTTTGAGCGTGTACTCGTAAACGTTTGGAGTTTTATCGCGTTTCGCACATCCGCGACAGAATGTTGGCGGCCAAAATATTAATGATTGTTATGACGATTTACGGGCGATTTAGAAATGACAGTTTATTTGGGTGATAATAAGGAGTAAGGTGTTCGCTCATGCATTGCAAGTTGCGCAGTGAAAGCAATGCCTTACGCGGAAGTCTTACCCACATATGACTTCACGTCTTAGAATTACCTCTTTTAGAGGTAAAAGCTGATGACACGGTTGTGGATAGCAAGAGCGAACTCAACATTGGGCTTTTGTTTTTCACACTTGGTTTGTCAGAAATTAGCGAAAGGGATGCTCAGCTTTTTATTGAGTTCATTTTTTTCTATGGATTTAAAAATTGTTTGTAAAGTAGCGTTTCTAACAGCGATAGAAGTCCGTTAGCGAATGGTAAACTGAACATCTCTTCTCTTCATCTTGGAAGCTGCCCATCTCTCCCCCCTCTTCAAAACGTCACAAAAAATCTCTAAAAAGAAAACGTTTCATATGAATCGGTGCAACCAAAAAGGTTCGATATTCATTTTGCCGGTTTCGAGTTAACGGAGGAAAACTGTTCTTAAAATATAAATTCACCTTTCTATGTACAAAAAGTTCATTGTCCGTGAACTCTGTGGCGTGTCTAGAGAGTCCTTCAACTATTAATGTAAAGAAAAGATGATCGATGTCCGGAACTTAGAACCTTTTTGCTTGCTCTTCAAAATTTGAAGCTCCTGGACATCGAACGCTTTTGTTTTCTTCGATTCATATCCGGTAAGCACAAATTACCAACAAGCCTTTAAAACATGAAGAGATTCTCGTTCTTCTACTCGACCTCATCAGACACTTCTTACACTTAAATATACGAAGGGTTTAATCTTATTAAAGCAATCTGCGGACACACAACCTTGGCATATGTAACATAAAAACATATGTCAATTTGAAAAAAAAGAGTTTTGTGTTCTAGATATTTGATTTATATTTTGAATGCTATACAGTTATTGACATTTGACATGTGGTTTACTTTCATATTTATCCTGACATTCATTTTTTACTCAGTTTGGAAACCTTAGATTACAAAAAATATATACCCCTGACCAGAAATAGCTGAAATGCTTTTTTTTAGTTCTCCCTGGTGCATTCACTTAAATTCAAACAATTTTTAAACATACCTTATTTTTGCTAAAATGCTATTTTTTCCGTAGCTTACCCTAATGGAAAATTACCTCTTCTTGAATTTGATGGAAAGACATTAAATCAGTCAACAGCTATTGGTCGCTTTATTGCAAAGAAGATTGGTTTGGCCGGCTCAAATGATTGGGAGGCAGCCCAAATTGACGCAACTGTAGAAAATCTCAACGATTTACGGATGGGTGAGTGCAATGAATGCTGGTGTCTCAGACTAAATGTTACAAACTTCTAAGAGTGCAGAGGGATTGAACGTATCTTATTGCTAACGATATGGTGGGCAATTGCATTTATCATATGCATACGTACGTTGACATTTGTCCTTGATTGATAGACAACCCCGTATGTATAGATGATCGGCATGTACATGCATTCTGCTAGACGCCGTGCTAACACGATCTGCAAAACATACGTGGATATGGAGTTGCCTAAAAATCAGAGGAAACTTTCGCATGTCTAACTCCGTTGAAGCTAACTGAAATTTACTAATTCATGTTAATTGGCAAAATGTGATCATTTTCGACCCCCCCTACTTACTCTAGAAGTAAGTAAGTATTCTCAGACTCCTCATTCCTTTTTCATTTGATCTCAACTTTGAAATAGTAGGCTCTGATTTGAAGATATTTGTATTAGAAGTTCGAATTTGATTTAATTAATCCTTGTTAAATATACAATTTCTGAAAAATGTAATAAATATTACAATTTATTTTTCAAACTGAATTGCTCAAATGCTGCTAAATCACTAAAGGGCACCAAAAAAACAAAAAAAAAAAAATTGCTATCCTAATTCGATTCAGAAGCTGGGGTGTGTTTGAACAAATATCGAGACTGGTGGGATAACAATTTTGAAAGGTTCTTAAGGTTTTGCTGGCCATTATAATTTTAAAACTTTATGATCACATAAATCATGAGAAATACAACAACTCACGAAATGTTTTAGAATTAATTACACTAAAAAAACAGAGTACATTTCCTATTATGCAATTTCGGAATAGAATGACAGTGGTTTAGAAATCTGACGAAATAATTGCACTCGCTTCCTCTACAAACAATTATAAATAAGTTGATATTGTTTCTGTTCAGCTTTCGCTAAAGTCATCTGGGAAGTAGACGATGCATCAAAGCCTGAGGAAAAAGAGAAATTTTTAAAGGAGACTGTGCCATTATTCTTACCCCGATTGGAAGCACAAGTAAAGACAAATGGTGGATATTTTGTGGGTGGAAAGGTACGTATTACCAAGTAGAAGATTTCAGATTTGAAGAACAATAGAAGTAACACGATATAGACGAATAATTCTATTATTTCTTCCAGTTCAATATACTTCCTCCATTTTTTAGTCAAAGAGGGTATTTCAGAAAAATAATAATTATTTTCCTATTCTTCAAAGTACTCATTTGTTGCACACTTCACTTGTTTATTGGAAACAAATCGGCGACCATGCAAGCTTTTTAACAAATGTATTATTACAGCAGAACCTCGACAATCCGAACCCCGCTAATTCGAAATTTCGGATAATCCGAACAAAATTTGTGGAGGGAAAATAAATAAAATAAATAAAAAAATGCTTATTTGTGATGTTAATAAAGGGTTTTATAATTACTCTAGAAATGAACAACTAATTGTTGAAACACAACTTGTCGAAATGAAACGGTTATTGCACTGGTAACTACGGTGTATTTCACATTTTTACCGAGCAGTAGTTTTCACTTGGAGAAACTTGCAAAATCGATAATCTTCTTTTGCCGTAAGGAACTGAATCTGCTTGAGATGAGATGCGATGTGATGATGCTCTACTTAGGCATCCCCCCCCCACATCGCACGCTACGATGCAATGTCTTGTAATCCTATAGATGTATTTGTACATGAACGGTACATTTTTTCGGATAATCAGAACAGACCACATACCCAGTATTCGAAATACCGGGGTTCTGTATTAATAATAATAATAATAATTATTATTATTATTATTATTATTGTTTATAAAGAAAATAATCACTGAGGACTAAATGTGGATTACAGGATGGATGGTTTAATTCTTCAAAGCTTTAGTCCTTAATTGCAGCAATTGATTTCTGTTGTATCCAGGAAAAACACAACGTAACAACAACATCAACTAGCTTTAATCAGCCCACATTCAGATTTCTTACAAACAGTGGAATATCCATAAAATACAAAATTACGTAAACCAGGAGAAGTTCAATGTATAGCACAGCCGACAGTTAATCCAGTAGAATATCCAAATACAATGCCAAGTTACATCCAGTATCCGAAAACATCAATGACTCTCGTAGACACGCTGGACTTTTCTCCCCCTTGCCCCGAGCTTTGCGTATGCAAAATTGAGGTCCGTTGGCCAGCCCTTTGACGTCTGTACATTTTGCACTCGCCTTTGGTGCTTACGAAAAATAAGGCATCATTGACTGATTACCGCCCCTACCTCGTGGTGTACTTGCGCTTGGGAAGTTCCCTGCTTCTAAATATAGCTTTCGTTTAAAACGCGGCGTTTAGTTCGTACGAGCACTAGCTTCCCTTGTCAAGATCCCCCTTCCCTACCTCGGCGCCCGGACGCCCACAACGCGACGAAACGACATAATGCTACGGAAGGAATAGTTTAGAGTCTGGCCGCTCGAAGTTAGGATTCGGTATGCAGATATTTTTACTTTAAATCAGTCAGTTATTATAATTACATATAAAAGTAGAATGTTTGCTCGTGTCCTTCTTCTTCTTCTTCTTCTTCTTCTTCTTCTTCTTCTTCTTCTTCTTCTTCTTCTTCTTATTATTATTATTATTATTATTATTATTATTATTGTTGTAATAATTGTTATAATTATATTTGGACTCCCGGGACGAACACGGGATCTCCGAATCCGATGTCGGTCATTCAAGTATTCCACCGTTACGTTAATAGACTTTAACACTTCGAACTGTGAAACATGTGATCACCGGAAAGATCGCGGTGTAGTATGAAAAGTTATAACAAATCAATATGTGTGAATTGGTTTCGTGGCTTTAGAATAGCTATAAGAATTTTTCGTGAACGATCTAGATTATTGAGGGTATGTACTAGTTTGTAGTTTATTTGTCCTTAACAAGTACCTGTCATTGATTGGTTATACGCAAGCCACCTCAAAAAATGCGAGGAAAATCCATCAAAGATGTTTAAATACGGTAAATAAATAAATACGGTAAATAAATATGTCCGGTATCAAACATATATTATGCTAAAGATATTTTCGATCGCATAGCGATCATTCTCAGAGCAAAAAATAAAATTACAGAAATGAAATTACATGAGTACATGAAATATAAAAACGAAGTATAAATTATACAAATTAACTACAAAATGCTATGTACAAAATGTTGACATTGCATGCCAGATGGTAATTAAAATGGGTCGTACATACCTTGCCATCAAAGATGATTTAACTACCAACGATGATGCTTCGTTACGCATGTTTGAGTTCCACGTGGCTCCAAAATTAGACCTAAGTTCATAACATGAACACCTTTGAATCTTTCCAACGCATCATTTCAAACGCAGTTTATGTCAAAATACTTTGTTGCGGAACAGTTTGTTACAAAAAAAAAAAAAAGAACAAAAAAGGTTGAAAATCATGCAATAGGAAGACTCAAGGGCTGGGAATCATGCCTCTTTCTGGACACGCGTAGCGAAATGTCAACTGTGACCTAAAAGTAATAGGTTACATAAAATGTCATTCCGCACCCGGGTAGTTTTGGACTTTGACTAGAACTTCTTGTCAAACCTAGGAGCACGTACTTCTGACTGTATTTATTAAAGTTTGATTTCGTGAAAAACTTTGACCACAAAACCTGATTGTATAGAACGTTGTAGGCGCTGTCGCCTAAGCATATTCAACGCAAAAGTAATTACAGGAAAATAAATAGAATAAAAATATGAGAATTTTATTAAAGTTGGTTTTCTAAAGCTTTGAAGACATTTGAATGACAAAATATGGTTTTCTTGATTTGGAGGGTACAGCTCATCTATATCTCACTTAATGAGATGAAACAAATTTTATAAAGATTTCTAAAATTATCACACGTATAATTTATTTTCGAGAGCAATAATCTCATCTTGGTTTTAGACGCTATCTCCCAAGCAGGTGAAAAAACTAATTTTGTAGCTTATTAATAGTTAATAATAATTATTTTTATTATTTTCTATCGTACAATCCCATTGAACGTGTCACTGAATATAACTCATGTTGAAAAAAATTGTTTTTACAGCTGAGCTGGGCTGATATTTACCTCGCTGCGTACCACGAAACATTCAATCATTTTTTTAAAGACATGTTTTCACCTTATCCTGCTCTACAAGGAGTTATTGATAAAGTGCATGCCATTCCCAGCATTAAAGCTTATGTCTCCAAACGGCCGAAGACTGACATCTGAAGTCAATGAGTGGTCATTGTAGCACTAACATTGGCAAAAAATATCCCCAAAATGCTAACACAAACATGTGTACTGTAAGTAAATCATTATAATAGACCAATATTTGTTAAATGAAAATAGAAGGAGGTCACAGATAAACCACGATCTATATTTTTCAAACGATATTATGTCAATGCGAACATTCCATTTGATAACATTTATCACAGTAGTTTTCTTTTGCTCAAAATTATAATTAATTTTGATGATGTAACTGCCCTGTATATTTTAAAAAGTCAGGAGTGTACAATTTGTGAATTATGTTTAAGAAAGGAAAATCCAATGAAATTTTATGCATCACAATCATGTTTTTGTAAAACTTTTAGTGCTAATAAAATATTTATTGACTTTTATATTTCTGTGTTTTATTCTTCTTGCCTATTACTTACAAATCTATTTGCTTCCTATTATATTACAAAAGTAGTAGAACTCATGAAAACTAGTGGTGTTAAAACAGCACGTACTTTCACCCTCGTATTTTCACGCAAAATTACACGAAAAGAACTCAAATTTTCGAAAAATTGAACATTACCTTATTTTAAAATCTATCTTCTTAACGCAGTTTTTAAAAACAAATTTATTAATCAGGTACAGCAACTGAAAATTCTTTAGAGTATGACCCTTGTGCGTCGATACATTTTTGCCAGCGTGGTTGCCTTGCCTCGTACGCTCCCAGGATGTTCTCTGCGAAGAAGTCCTTTAGAGCCCTCGTCGCTCTTGTTTCGATGTTCTCCAAAGTCTTGAAATGCGTTTCTTCCATAACCCTTTTCGGCCCAGGGAACCAAAAGAAGTCCGGCTGAGAAAGGTGGGACCGTACGATGGTTGTGGAAGCGTTGCCGCCGATGCGGGCCTGGTAGTCCCTGGCTACGAAAGCGGAGTTGGCCGGCGCGCTGACGTTGCGAAGTTTTCAGGAAGCTCTCATCTCCTCTCGGACGCGAGTGACCCCGTCGTTCGGTCTCTGGAGCCCTTGTTTGAAGAACTAGGCGTTTACGGTGAGTCTAGGAGGTAGGAACTCACTGTGCACTATCCGCTTTGTGTCAAAAAAAAAAAAAAAAAGCAATGAGGTGTGATTGTTTTTGGGTCTTACTCGAAGATGCACATCTCATTCCTAATGATGAGTATCCAAAAATTAGGATTAAACATCTCGAAAGTCTCCACCGCCATCTTGTTCAGGTTCATGCGAAATATTACGCGTATCTTTCATCCAAAGATTTCTCCATCGTAAGTACGACACGACTACTATACAGACTCTCACAAACTGCTTTCTCTGTCTGTTTCTAACCTCTCCAGGGCCCGAAGACTACTGAACTAGGAACCGTTGAAAAGCTAAACCTCCTTACTTTTGGGACAGACCTTGTACGTACGTATACGAGACGGTAGAAACATTAAAGGTTCACAGCATCAATTTTCATGGTATTGTTCATTCCAAATGATTGCGTGGAAGTAATGTGATGATAAAATATTATTTCCCAGGACTCTTGGAACATTAAGCCGTAAATAGACACAATTGAATGGTAGTTTCCTAACATTTGGTTCCCTTTATCTTCGTACACTTTAAAGACTCTCTGCAACTAATAACTTTCTGTGCAAAATATTGTTTTGGGTCAGTTAACATTATAAGACAAGCTGTCGGGATACCGTATGTGTATCACTGAGACAGGTATCAAATCGTCTCCAGAAAGTGATGTAATTCGAATGTCAATCAAGATCGTTCGATACAAGTTAAATTCGATAGAAACGAACTTGAACATGTAACGTTCTCCAAAACATGGGTGTGGCTACTGCTCCCAGATAAAGATGTAAGAAATGCATAGAGGACTATTATCATTTGTTATGTAACGGATGACTAAACAAGTGATACCGAGTTCATCGCCCCATTAACCTATGCTACTTCTCTTACAGATAACAGACGGGACTGGAGAGATTATGTGAAACCACGGCATAGTTCGTATGCGGACTAATATTAGCTGGCAATCATTTACATGTCGAAAATTATCAACCTAATGATGACCAAACCACCTCTAATTTTAATGACACTTTTGAGTCATTCCCATTTGCACGAATGATACTTGCCTACTTCAGTTTTACTTTTTTTATTTGTGACATATCTCAATTTAATCATGATTATTCGAAATAGGTATTAATAAAGCCAAATATATTTGAAAAAAATATGTATGTACTTTGCAGGTATTTGAATGAAAACTTTTAAAAATCACCAGTAACAATAACGATTACAGAGTATTTTATTATTGCTAATTTTCATTTTCTATAACAATTTCAGGTTTGAGAAAAAGAATTGACTTTCTGCTATTAAATAAAAAATGAATCAAAAAGATATCTTTAAAATTAGAAGAGTTATGGTGTTTCGAGTCGGGTCAAACAAGAGAAAAAAATAATTTTAGAGGAAAGCCGGATTAAGATTCATTAGGTTAAGTGATCGTCTGTGAACTCTAGTTCCCTAACGAAAAGAAAGAATTTGTTCAAAAATTTGATGTGACGACATAAGCACTTTACATTTCTTGAAATTGAATTTTTAAAATTTCTCATGAAATAATCTTATTTTTTTCTGTCATTTTTTGCGTTCATGTCCATTTGAACTGGAAATGGTCGTACGACGTGACGTATGTATGCGCGGGCATTCGGAAAAGTACCTACAAATACATCAAAAACTCGCCATGTCTCTATAATACTGAATAAACCTTTATTGAAAATGTTTCCAATATCAATTGCATGGTTTTTATTTTGTTTGATATTTTGGAAGTACATTAGAAGTTACATTTATACATTTATTTAACAAACAAACACTTATCATTAACAACTTTTCTTCTTAATTGAAAGAATAGGGAAATGGATTGCCAAAGGGTGGGAATTAACATGCGAGAGTTCTCGCACGGGTACACTCATTATTATTATTATTATTATTATTATTATTATTATTATTATTATTATTATTATTATTATTATTGTTTTTTTCTTTTGTTGGTCGCGAATTGGCCGTGTATGACCACGCGGACATGCACCTGCACTTACCGAGGCTCAGTTACATTTATCGAAAGGCAAGTGTGACTCCTTTTTGGGGGGGATCAGCATTATGTTGAATCTGATTTTTATACCCCAAGGTTGTCAGTCATGGGGGGGGGGGGATGAAATATGGAACGACGGTGATAATGAGGGATGAATGAACGACATACACATTTAGACATAAAGAAATACAACTTTGCTCGAGGCGGATCTCGAAACCGCGATCATTTATTATTTCGGATCGGCATTATTATTTTCATTTATATTATTATTATTATTATTATTATTATTATTATTATTATTATTATTATCCATTTCAATAGAGTGAAAAAAGAATTCGAAACCGAAATCCAGGTATTATTGACAAACAAAATCTTGTTTTATTTTTTTGAATTAACGAAATTATATGTTTTAAGTAATGAGGCAGAATTTTTGGCCTGGTGTATATTACATAGAATATAGCTTAGTGAATAATGGGAATCATATTTTGAATACCTGAACCAATTTTGAATCAGACGGAGATCGTCGCTTTTTCCAGCTTTGAAGACAGGGAATACTTAAAACATCACATAACAATGACATTAATTTTGGCAGTGACCGCAACATTGTTGGATGAACAGCTTTTCCTAATTGTTCAAACATCACTGCAAAGAATATATCAGCCCAAGACATCTGGAACACACATTTTATATTCACTTTCATATCGTTATTTTTATTTTAATAATAGTTCTATTCAGTTATTCGTAGTAACTATTGGATCACATTTATCATAGGAATGTTCTACTAAGTACTAGAATACGTGTTTCAATTTTCACAACCGGTCATCTATAAATTACCTAACGCTAAAGAGAGGGGAGGGGGTTTAAGGCTTGCGATATGCTGCGTTACATAGGGGTAGGGGTCATAGTTTGTTACGTAATGATGATAATTATGTTCAGAATTGTTCAACATTTGCTGAATAATTTCTTTTATTCGGTCTTATACAAAATATTTAAAAAATAATAAATTAAAAGTAAAACTAGTGGTGCTACAATGGCCCCTACTTTCTCGCGATATTGTTAATGGCTATGTAATATTATAATATGACAATTTCCGTTTTTCACTTCAACTACCATTTGAAAACTTCTTAAACAAACAAAGAGTGAAAAATAGTGCATACATTTTTTTAATTCAAATGCTTAAAGGAAAACGGCTTTCTGTCATTCAAGTGTGTCCATCAGTGTATTCACGTTCTATATAAATATACTAACGATGCAGGACGCGAATTTTAGCCGTAAATAAAATTATTAGTTTATATTAACGAGAACGAAAGATAGTCGCCTTGTGTTATCAATGCGGCGTTACAACTATGAGTTGCAACAAGCAACAATGACCACTCATTGGCTTGGGATACACATTTACCAATTAGTATTGTTGATATCGCTAGCAAGAAAATGAAAATGGGTAGAACAATATAATAATTAAATATATTTTTATATTCATCAACATTTACATGCAATCTCTTCTTTCCCACATCTTATTAAGCAAAGCGAAATCATCTATTCGTTTTCACATTTAATTCAAAAAGGACGCAATTTAAATAGGCTTTTAATGTTTTCTAAAAGATTCAATGTAAGAAATGAACAAATAAATATGAAATAAACAAATTCTAACTCCCGTAGCATCCAACCGCCTAGCATCACCATTTATTTGACGTTTACGAAGCGCAGTAAATTCGGAGCGGGCGACTTGTTTGACGCCAAATTACTCAACAAATTCTCACATTTTCGAAAAATCCAACCTGGCGTTATTTGAATATATGTTTTTGATGAACACATTTCATTAATTAAAAAATTGTATCTTCTCAATTGTAGTTGTAGGAAGACGCCCAATTGTTTTAAATTTTCGAAAAATCAAGGATATTAACGAACATGAGGCCTGCACCATTCTCTTAAGCGTCCTTAACGTTACCTAAAGGTTAAATTTAATCACTAAGCTGTGTGCCTTTTTAAGAAAAAAATGTTTAAAAACAATAAAAAATGCCTATATTTGATACAAAATTTCTCATAAAATAATATTTTTCTCATAAAAAACATGTTTTCGAAAAATTGAACATGACATTATTTTTAGATATGTTTTTGATGAACACATTTCATTAAAAAAATTATCTTCAGAGTACATTTGTTGTAGGAAGACGCCGACAATTGTTTTTTCAATTATCGAAAAATCAGGGTTTTCAACGAACATGAAACCTGCGCCATTCTCGCGAAATTAGTCATATCAATAGGACCCACTACGGTTTAGCCACTAGCGTTGTTCACAGACAGACGGACAGACATTTTGTCGTCAATCGATTTTTCAGTATCAAGGACCCAAAAAGGATCCAAAAATAGATTTTGGCTACACCACGTATTCGAGGATTTTTTAATTTAGCATCTGGATGTATTGTCTTTTCCGTTGCCTGTAATAAGTTTTTCTGTCAAATATTCGCCGTTTTTTCGCACAGCATTACATAACTTTCTTTCGCGTAAGCGGTAGCCACCCGGAGCGCCCGCCCCTATGATCGATTTATGGAAACCTCGACACAAAGGCGACAACCTAGTGACCAAATGACCCGACAGCCCGAAGACATGAGGCGGCCGGTAAGTGAATTCTCGCCAGGGCCCACACACGAAAGAGTGAAATGCGGACTAGACAACGAAGAAGATGAGACACGCCAACCCTCCCCCCGGTCGCGGAGGCGACCGCCACTGCAGCACGCACAGTGAGCCTGGTAGCACATGACGATGTCAGCGAGCCCGAAACTTACCACATAAGCACATTCCAGAAGTCAACGTTTCACAAAATGCAGACAACGCGCAAGTTACGGACCAAGCCCCGGCAGTATTGGACCCCCTCCCCCCCCCCCCGACTAGAGAAGGGCATAGTAGTCATATTCCTCCCAGCCCCTCCGGACATGTTCTGCCCGAGCTGCCCTCGAAATTGCCTGCCGCTGCTACATAGCAAAGGGCTAGGGGAGAGAGTCAGCAGGATGGAAAACCACATATAGGACAGGCACCGACGCAGGTCCATCCGGTGCCTTGGCTGCGGAAATGTCAACGACCGCCACATCAAAAAATGTCGGTTCCTTAAACATAAGCTAACCACCTTCACGAACCGCCCAGAAAGATGGCGATACGTAGCAGGACTCGCCCGTGACACCAATGGCGGGCTCATGCGACCGGCTCTGTAAGGGCACAGAGTATTCGTCCCCATCCCGGCCAACGAGATGCTAACATGCCCCATTTGTGACGATGGAACTTCCAGCGCGATAGCAGAATTCAACCGAAGATTGTCACTAAAAAAGAACCTCTGCAAAAGAACATGGAGTAGAAGAGGTCGCCTTCATGTACAGAAACTGTGACATCGAGGTGAAAGACTGGAGAGCACATAAGGAGTGTGAAAGACGAATGGTGAAACCGAGAGAACAGAGAACGACGAGAGCAGCAGGACAACAAGACAGTCGAGCAAGCGGCGTATAGCCTTGAAAGCGAGCCAGGCATACCCTCCCTCCCCCGCTACCCAAACAACGAACAAACAAAACGCAACAATGGGCCGCCTACATTTTGGTCGCGGGCAAGGGAGGCATCCACACGTTTAAAGATAGAATGGGGATTCACAGAGACAGAGAACAGCCACACTCCTGACTTCACCCTCCCTCACACCTTCACCCTCCCTCACACCTTCACCCTCCCTGCGTACGAGCAGACAAAACCCCCGCTGGGCCCGATTGGGCGCAGCACAGCGGAGCCGCGAGAAGAATCGGCCCCACCACCTCCTCTCCTGCCGGGCCATCGCCCCGGAGCAGACACCAGCTGTAGGAGCGAGCGCGGGCGGAGCAGCCAGGGTGGCGTCCCACCCCCGCGCCATCTCGACTCGACCGAGCTGCAGCAGCACCGCCGGGGTTGGCGATGCCCTCGGAGACCCCGCCACCGCCTGCAGCGGTGCAGTCACCTGCCAACACGGAGGGGGGAAATGGAGAGGAGGACGGTTAGCGTACCGGACTGTTGTACCCAAGTTGGCGGGTTCAAACCCGATCGAAGCCGTGGATTTTTAAGGGCAAAAAAATCCTGCGCCTTCCTTCGGAGGGGAAGTAAAGCCGGCTGTCCCATGTTAGGAGATTTACTTGCATGTAAAAGATCCTCAAGCCTAAATGACGCCTCTGAGCTAAATTCAAATCGCCTGTTTCTCGCCCAGGGAATACCTCCTTTCTCTGCTAGTTGGTGAAAGGAGCGTAGCGAAGTGGTCAGACGGAAGAGCGGGTCTGATGGCCCGAGTCTCTCCACGTAAAATAAGGCTTCAATTCAATTCAATTAGAGTGACACTGGGCGCCAAGGTCCGGTCATCGCTGGTGAGGCTTTCCACACGGCGCACTCCCAGTGCTGGCTGCAACAGCCCGCCCAGGGCATATATGCTAGCGCTCTCAAGGGGTTCGGAAAGGAAACTACTTACTGCCTGCAGTCTGTCCGGAACATGAAAATTCCCACCTACAAGTTCCTGTTTCCGGCCAGGATCAACTCTTCTCCAGCACTCAACTACAGCTGCAACGGGCTACAAGCATCCTATAACATTGGTCACGTTACCTCGGAGTGTCGCTACCTGTCACCACTATGGAACGCCCGACAAAATAACTTCGGGGCCATTTACAAAGAAGCAGCCTTTGCAGCGGGGTGGCAGGTGCTCCGGGAGAATCAGGCTGTGGTGGGCAGCAGTCGCCCTGATCTCGTACTTGCGCAGGGAAGAATGGCACTCGTGGTGGACTTCGCGGAGGCTGGCGCAAGAGAGGGCAGACTTATCAGTAAGTTAGAAGAAAAGCGTCAAAAATACGAAGCCACCCGGGCCCTTCTCATTACCGTCGGTTACCATAGCGCCGAAGTGCTCCCACTTGTGGTAGGGTAACATTTTGCAAATTCATTCCGTTAAAGTATATAAACTAGAGTGCGTAAACATGTTCTGTTAAAGTTTGAGCGTCCTTCTATTAGTAGTTTTTGAGGAAATGGTCCCTAAATATGAAAATTATAAACTTAGGGGAATGGCTCCGTAAGTTTCCAGTGCATTCCTGGTCCATATGCTGGGTTATTACAAACATATTTTGACGTTATTCAACCCTCAATTGTTACCAGAAACATTATTTCCAACACTAAATAGCAAACTATTATTTATTCTCACAACGAAAGCAGAAACGAAACGGTCAAGGTCACCCACGTTTGTCAAAACGACCACTTCCTTTCCCGGTTACATAACTTCAAAACTAAAAAAGAAATGTTAGAGATGACATATAAAGATAAAATTTGGTTTATTTAACACAGAAAACTATAAATTAATTAATGATTCAAGAAAGTAAAACATATTTTCATCATTTTGCCCATTCTGGCTTCCCTTAATCTATCAACATGAAATTTAAATATATTATACACACTACTCATGGGACCAACGTAGTTTTTCTTTTACTTTAATATACTTAATGGTCCCGAATATTGTTATTTCTCGTCCTTCGAAGGCTGTTACCATACTTCTCAGCTGATTTTTCGAAAATTACAAAAACTCAAAATTTTTTGATGTTTTCCTATATCTACTACTTCTGTTATTCGAATCTGTTCCTTATTGATAGATTTTGAAATAATATCAAAGCACGGGCGAGAAAGTACGTGCTCTTTTAGCCCCACTAGTTTAATAATATTAGTTATAATATAGTATTTTTGTATATTTCTAAAAAGAAAGAATGTAGAAAATGTCTTCTATAAAAACACAAAAAACACTTAGATATGTTTGATACTTTGCCTCCAAGGAGGTAGATAAATTTGATACCTTGCCTCCAATGAGATATCCATTATTGTTTTCCACTTGCATTTCCAAATGTTGCAGATACAAGGGTAATACTTCTTCAAAAAATTCATTCTTGAGTTTTCTTTGGTAATGCAGGTCAGTCATGCATAATATCCTCTGCATATCTGCACATACAAGTCCTACATTTGCTGGACAAAAAAACACTGTCCCATTGTATAATGACCCTGAATTGTGATCATTGGTCTAAGGATTGTAAATGAAACGTTGACAGTGACGGAGCTAGACAATTTTTAGACCTGAGCGATGCTGAAACGTAACCTCCCCAAAAAATTAAAAATGTGCAAGGATTGTGGCAATGGACGCAAGAGGGAAGCAGGGCCCAGCTCAGGGTCCTTAGCTAAATTCCATCATATACTTTTAAGAAAACTAGAAATGCTAGGGATTCGAGGCATTGCAGGCCAATGGATCAAATCATATTTATCAAACCGTAGACAAATAGTTGCCCTCCAACACACTAAAGAAAACAAAATCTCCTCATACTACTCCTGTCCTCAAATAATAAATTGTGGAGTCCCGCAAGGATCCATCCTTGGGCCAATACTATTCCTTATATACATAAATGACATGCCTTTGGCTTTAAGGAACAACAAAATAATTTTGTTTGCAGATGACACAAACATAATCATCAAAGCAAAAACACAACAATCATTAGAAAAAGAAACTCACAAAACTTTGCAAGCACTAGTAAAATGGTTTCAAGACAACAAACTCATCATAAACACCAGCAAGACAGTCTCTCTAAATTTCATGAATCCTCGATCTAAAGAAAAACTCTCTCAGCATTTGCTCATAAACAATAACCCTGTAACAATATCTCATGAAACTACCTTCCTCGGACTAACAATTCAAGAAAACCTAAAATGGAACACTCACATCTCAAATCTTAACAAGAAGCTCAGCAAATCTTGCTATGCCCTATACACCCTCAGGTCAAGCTCCAACATTGAGACACTTCAAACAATGTATTTTGCAAATGTGCACTCACACCTAAAATATGGAATAATATTCTGGGGAAATGCCCCTGAAAGCACTCGCACATTTATTATCCAAAAAAGAATACTGCGAACAATGACCAGCACTCATAAGCTGGAGTCTTGCAAACCCTTGTTTAATAAACTAAGGATTCTTCCTCTACCATGCATGTACATATTTGAAATAGTGGTC
This sequence comes from Gryllus longicercus, assembly GCA_038098605.1. Taxonomy (NCBI): domain Eukaryota; kingdom Metazoa; phylum Arthropoda; class Insecta; order Orthoptera; family Gryllidae; genus Gryllus; species Gryllus longicercus. The sequence continues at coordinate 763,237 of JAZDUA010000199.1, read as the reverse complement.
TTCACAAAGAAAATTCTCATGGAAAACAAAGACACTTTTACTTTAAATTCTGATGTACATAACTACAACACCCGTCAAAAGGATAACCTACATGTTCCCCACTCTGAAACTACACTTTATCAAAAAAGTACCCTAATAGAGTTGTACCCTAATAATGTTACACTTTACAACAAACTAGGCAATGATATCAAAGACATAAACACAATTCATACATTTAAAAGTAAATTGAAAGCTTTCCTGCTTAACAACATGTTCTACAGTGTAAAGGAATTTTCAAATTACAACATTTCCCTTAAAAAATATAAATAAATAAGAATTTCTTATTCCATTAGACTTTCTGTTTCATGTGAACTGTTTCAAGCTGAAGCAAAGAAAAAAGAACTGCATATCACATCCTGTGAAATAGAAGGAGAATAGAAGAAGAAAAAAACTGGTCAAAACTTGCCTCCTCACCATTTCAAGTTATAAATATAGAATGTACTACTATTGTTAAATTTGATGTAGTTGCAAACATAATTGATATGTATTATTAATGTAATTATTATTATTAATGTAATTATTATTATTAATGTCAATTATTAGCAGATAATTTATCTACTGTATAATATCTTAATCTAACTGTAACAAGTATTGTATTTCTAGGCCAATGACCCCATCTCGATCAGGTTTTGTTCAGTTCCCTGGTCCTTTGAGCAAATGCTGAGATGGCCCCTTGTTTTCTCCTGAACAGTAATATAACTTCGCTCTCTCCACCCAAGGCATCATATTGACTCGTCATACACGATTGTAATTGTATATGTGACTCAATAAATATTATTATTATTAAATTATTTCCCTCTTGTTACCATTTTGAGAGCTTACTGTTGTTATTTTGTCTTCTTAAATTTTCTGCTATTTACCATTTACATGTTATTGCTTAAATGTGTTTTTTTATCATACATTTACTATATTGCATCTTTTTAGTGACAAAAAACATTAATAAACCCATAATTCGTTTATTTTATCATATAATTTTTAATAATATTCCTTTTACAATGATTGCTTTTAATTATAAAGCAATATTATTATGTTGCCTTTGGTGCACGTAAGGAAGTAGTGACATTTGCTTCACAAATATTGAATTTCACAAATTTTCCAAATCAAATTATTACCTACTACCATTTTATATTTAATGAGAATCAAATTAATGAAATTCATATTTTATACACATTTGAATACATTGCTTTGCACCTTTCCATTATAATATGGAGATATGAAAATGTTACAATTTTTTTTCTCAGAACAAGAATTCTGAAAAAATTATCATTTAAAGTTTTTCATTTATTTATTGACTTCTCTCAAACTCTATTGTGTTGGTTGGTGGCTTGCGTACAACAATGCCTTGAGCTAGTCAAGGAATAATAAGCTCACAGATATGGTTTAGAAAATTATCCACTTCATAAAACACAATTTTTTGATAAACAGGCAACGTCATACAAGATAGTAAGAATGTAAATATTGACAATTTAAAAAGTTTGTACCATTACAACATAAGACCATTATTTCATATTCTCAAAAATTTAGCTGTAAGTAAACATGGCAAAAAAAATAAATAAAAATAGCTCTACCAAATGAAAAGAAAAGTTAAAAGTGTTTTTCCTCCTGGAAGATAGTGCTAATAATCTATTATATTCCAACAGAGGCTATCATAAAAAATTCAAAAGGTAAAAAGAAAAGAAAAAAAGAGGAAGAATGGTCCATTATAGTGAAAGCAATTCTAAAAATTGCAGAAGTGGTGCAAAACAATATTAATATAAAATATAAAAGGCTTGGTACAAAAATAGAAAAAGCAATGGATGATAAGCGGCTTGTTTACAGACTATATTTGCAGATATGTTCCAAAGGAAGTAGGAATAATTACAAAATCATGAGAAATCCAGCTAAGAAAATTATTAAAAGAAGTCAAACACAGTTGAGGGAGAGATTTAGGAGAAATAAAAAATGACCTCCATGATCGGAAATGATTGCTTAAAAATGATGTGGCTTTTAAATATGACTGAGACAGAGACAACTGATGTGAACACCATAGGCCAATGACAGTAGGTAGCACTCTATAGACACCCCCCATATGATTTAAGAGTACTATGCAATAAAGATACTAGTGAAGTGGAATCAAAAAAGGCAAACATAGATCTTCCTGACATTAGAAAACTTTATCCAGCTCTGGAAACAAGGAAGAAAAGGATGGTGATTAATCTTGGTGCTATAACTGTTGAATTATTTAAATATGATAACATGTTTTAGAAATTTAGATTGCTTCATCTCTTAAAACTGTTTCAAAAAAAACCACATGCCAGAAAATTGGAATAAGTATGAAGTAACATTCATCATTAAGAGAGGAAAAAGGAACCATGTTTTAAATTATAGGGGAATTACCCTGCTGAGGGTTGTTAATAAATTATGTATCCAAATTCTCAATAACTAACTGTGAACTATATCTGGAAGTATTCTACATGAACAGCAAGTGGGATTAAGACAAGGCCAATATTGTAATAATGATATAATAAATTAAGTAAATGAAATGAAATAACATCAAATAAATGAAAAAAGTTAGCTCAAACATGAAATACATGTAGCCTTTGTAAATTATGAAAAAACTTTTCATCAAAAAAGATCATCCTTGCTGTGCGAGTTAATGGAAAGTAGAGGTTTCACAAAACTTGTTATAAACTGCAGAAGTGTGTATAAAAATAGACCTTACAAAAGTTCTTATCTTTTCAGGGCAACAAATTTCAGAAAAAGCAGAAACGAAGTAAAATATCGGACAAGAATGCAGCCTCTCTGATAGTCTTTTGACTACTTGCGTTAATGCTATTATTAAAGACTAGTATCTCGGTATAGTAGATCCAGGAATTTCTATTACAGTTACACAGTATCAATAGAGTAGGTCTGGTGCCTGTTCCTATTAAAAGACAGCAGATATGGTGATTATTGCTCCAGATGTTCCTGAGCAACCCATCTTTGGTTGGGTCTTCCTATATTTCTTCGCTGTATGAATCTGTACTTTAAAACTGCTTTAGGAAATCTTTCTGCTTGCATTCTTCATACATGTGAAAGCCATCTCTTCTAGTTCTCTTTAATATCATCCACTATATTTTTTGCTTTGAGTTTTTTTCTGATTTGTCGATATTTTGTAATTCCTACCATGTGCCGGAAGAGTCTTATTTGTGTGGCTTGTAATCTCTGACAATCTCTTGGTCTTAGGGTCCATATTTTTGATCCACTCATTGACATTGGCTTAGATGTTACGTTATGTATTCTTAGTTTTGTCTCTGCTGTTATATCTCTTCCAAAGTGTTTCTTGATTATTCCATTTACCCCATTATATTTTTGAGTTTTTCTTTCTAAATCATCTGAATTTTGTCCAGTGATGTTTCCTACATACATTTTGCTACTTGTTCTATTATTTTTCCATCTATAACAATCTTAACCATTCTCATTTCTTTGCCTTGGAATGCCAAAGCTTTAGTCTTATTTGTCAAGATTTTCATGACGTATGTTTGGGCAATTTTTTGAAGTTTGTTTGCTGCCCTCTGTAAGTTATCTTCTGATTCTGTTGTTCGGATCATGTCATCTGCATAGAGAATTATTTGGATAATTTGTCTTTTGATTAAATTTATACCAATTTTCACTTTTTGTTTCCCCTTTTTGATCGTGATCAATTTGCAACCAAATGCAAACCCAATATATGTGGTTTGCATATATATTAAACAGGTATGGTGTTAGCCCACACCCCTGTCTTGGTCCTGTGGTTGTTCTAAAAGTCTCTGTATTGCTTCCATCACTTATAAATAGATTTTGAAACTATGCATGTTTCTGGTTGGCATGCCATAGAGGGTTCCCAGAGGAGCTAAACCCCCAAAATTGTATTAGAAGATCCAAAAATTACTAATTTTGTAGATTATATGGTAAGAAACATTATTCACAGTCTCATGGGGATCTGATAACCAAGTTTTAAAAAACTACAGTTTTCAAGATAGGGTAGGCCTACTAACATATGTTGCAGCATAATGTGTTTGCAGATTGCATGTAACATAATTTTAAAAAAATTACATGTTTCATCATAAATCTGTTTGATGAATCCCTGGGGGTAATTCATTATGGTGATATTAACAACATTTTTGTATGTCAAAGGCTTCTTTAACAACAACCAAAACAACAGCAGCAGCAGCAACAACAACAACAACAACAACAACAACAACAACAACAATAATAATAATAATAATAATAATAATAATAATAATAATAATAATAATAATAATAATAATAATTTTTTTTGAGTCACATATACAATTTAAATTCACATATAATAATGTACAATATTTTATAACACATTGGCAGATGATATTAAAAAATTAAATTCAATACAAAAGTTTAAGTCTCAAGTAAAATCCTTTCTGCTGCACAACTGTTTCTATACAATTAGAGACTTTACCGAGCATCCAAAAGGAAAGTAATATTAATTTTAACAATGACATTTAATGTATTATATATAATTTGGATTGTATAATAATAAAGAACCTGTAACGAGTATTGTACTTCAGCTTCTGGGTCAATGATCCCCATCTCGATCAGGTTTTCGTCCAGTTTCCCTGATCCTCGAGCAAATGCTGAGATGGCCCCTTGTTTTGCCTCTGGACATAAATGTAACTTCAAATTAACTTCTTCCCATAGCATGTCACACACAGTTTGTAACTGATGTAAATAAATAAATAAATAAATAAATAAATAAATAAATAAATAAATAAATAAATAAATAAATAAATAAATAAATAAATAAATAAATAAATAAATAAATAAATAAATAAATAAATAAATAAATAAATAAATAAATAAATAAATAAATAAATAAATAAATAAATAAATAAATAAATAAATAAATAAATAAATAAATAAATAAATAAATAAATAAATAAATAAATAAATAAATAAATAAATAAATAAATAAATAAATAAATAAATAAATAAATAAATAAATAAATAAATAAATAAATAAATAAATAAATAAATAAATAAATAAATAAATAAATAAATAAATAAATAAATAAATAAATAAATAAATAAATAAATAAATAAATAAATAAATAAATAAATAAATAAATAAATAAATAAATAAATAAATAAATAAATAAATAAATAAATAAATAAATAAATAAATAAATAAATAAATAAATAAATAAATAAATAAATAAATAAATAAATAAATAAATAAATAAATAAATAAATAAATAAATAAATAAATAAATAAATAAATAAATAAATAAATAAATAAATAAATAAATAAATAAATAAATAAATAAATAAATAAATAAATAAATAAATAAATAAATAAATAAATAAATAAATAAATAAATAAATAAATAAATAAATAAATAAATAAATAAATAAATAAATAAATAAATAAATAAATAAATAAATAAATAAATAAATAAATAAATAAATAAATAAATAAATAAATAAATAAATAAATAAATAAATAAATAAATAAATAAATAAATAAATAAATGAGTGAGTGAGTGAGTGAGTGAGTGAGTGAGTGAGTGAGTGAGTGAGTGAGTGAGTGAGTGAGTGAGTGAGTGAGAGAGTGAGAGTGAGTGAGTGGGAGTGAGTGAGAGAGTGAGTAAGTAAATCAATCAATCAATCAATCGTGTATGTCAAGTCAAATAAGGAGGACAAACAGGAAAATTGCAGTCTTCTTGAGCTCCAGAATGAAAGGAAGGAGCATTTCAATAATTGATAAATGTTCACTCCTATGAAATAAACCTGTATGGGTGAATGATCATCTGGTTTGATTTGAATATCCTGCTGATAAATAACTAATCCTCCATTCCTCTCATGCCTAGCAAAAGAGAGCTCAAGAAAACATGCACAAAAAGTTAAATTACATGTACTACTGTCCAGAAGAAAAGCAAGGGTTCATCTCTGCATTTGCTTTAAGGATCATGGAAAACTGGACAAAAAACCTAATCAAGAAGAAATCTGTGACCTTGAAGCTGAAATACAATCTTGTTGCAGATAGAAATAAAGATATTATAAATAAGTACAAAGGTATTAACTTATTAAAAGTTTTATACTATTAAAGTTAATGTTGAAGTTAAAGTTAAACTATGACATATAATCACTCAACTAAGAGAAATGAAAGACATGCATATACTATTTAAAAGCACTAGCCAAGTCACATAAAGAATTGTATAAAAACTGCAAGATAGAATTTAGAAAAGAAGTGAGAAACCTAAAGGCAAGCAGGCTAAATAAGAAAATAAAAAAAATTATTAAATAAAATTAAAGCTATGAGGCATTTGGCATAAGGCATTTGAGTCTCCCATAATTAGAATTTCCTTACTTTAAGGAATGTTTTCTAATATTGACATTAGTTTATCTTCAAATGAATCTTTTAAAGATTCTGTTGCATCTTCAGTTGGACCATTTGCTGATACAATTGCCATATTATGACCAACTATATCTAACTCCACTGTTAGCAGTCTCTCATTCCAAGTTCATATATTCCTTATATATTTTTTATACATATTTTTCTATATATTTTGCTACTGATACTCCACATTTAGCCATATTGTCTTTGTTACACAATAATAAATATGGATACATTTGCTGTAGTCTTTAATTCCTCTTCCTTTCTTCTGAGTTTCTGTTAGCAAACAAATGTCTATATATAATTTTTTCATCTACTGAATACTTCTTCATATGTTGCTAATACACTGTACATTCCATTTTGCTATTTGCAGTGACCGGTTTTGTTGCTTAAGTCGTATTGAATTGGGTCCATTTAAAGGCTGCTTAGAGTTTTTAACTTGTTTGTGATTTTTGTGAAGAAGCCTGTAATAAATTAAGTAGGCCTACCAACAAATTCATTTTGAGGAATCTTAAGAGATAATGTCAAAGAACATTCTTATATCAATATATTATGGAATCTTTCATTGACATATACAATATGAGAGAAATGTGGTAGGCAACATGTAATAGGAATATTGACAGAGTTATAGTAGTTTAGAAAAGAACAATCATGTGCATTTTTAATCTAAAAACAAAACACGTGCAAAAACGTATATTAAGAATATGAAATAATGACTGTAGTAGCACTATGTACATAGAGTAATTGGTACTTCTACTGAACAAAAACATTAACGTGTATGCCATAAAAACAGTCGAGTACATAATCACTATTCTTGGGGACAGTTAAACTATCACAAGATGTGTGTGCAGATAAAATGTCAACAAACAAAGTTCCCCACAGAATGGCAATTATACTATATAGTAAATTACTTAATAATATTAAAACAAGTGAAGACAGTTTCAAAAGATTATTAGAGACATACCAAATTGAGACTTGCCCATACAAAATTAATGAAATACAATAAGAATTAATGGTACTATTATTATCATTGTCAATATTATTATTATTATTATTATTATTATTATTATTATTATTATTATTATTATTATTATTATTATTATTATTATTATTATTATTATTATTATTATTATTAACACTGTTGAATTGATTGAAGATTTTCTACACTTTATAATGTTGCAGATTAAAGTGAATATTAAAAAGGTAATTAAATGAAATTAAACCATATATGAAGTATACATTGGCATTGTTTGACGCTTGTAAAACCAAATTATATAAACAATACACATTTATTATTATTTCTAGCTGGTAACCAGCGTGTTGCTGCTGCAGAAGAAATAATTGTGAAAATATTCCATTCCCCCTCTCTCCTTCTTTCCCCATTCTCTCTCTTCCGCTTTCTCTCTCTTTCACTTTCTCTTAACCCCCCTCTTTCACCGTTTTTTTCCCCCTTTTATTTTCCGCGCTCCCTCTTTTCCCTCCACTCCTTCTCTCTCTTTTTCCCCCACTATATGTCTCATTTCCCCTACTCTGTCTCTCTTTTAACTTTCCCGTTTACGTACGTATATACGGAGTAGTTTATGTAGTGTAGGGAAAGCTATGTAATGCTGCGGAAAATCGATTTCGCGGTTTCAACGGATCTACACGTTTTCGACTTCCTTGATACCGAAAAAGTGTTTTTTTCAAAACGTCCGTCTGTCTCCCCGTGTGCCAGTCTGTCTGTCTGTCTGTCCGTTCGTCTGTAAACACCGCTACCGCCAAAACCCTACATACTATTTTTTCCTAATTGAAGAAACCACTATCCATCTAGCTCGAGTCGAAGCTTTGAGATTTTGAAAAACTTTCTTCAAAATTTGGGCATAATTTAAATGAAGCCCCCGAACATTTTCAAAATTTTCTCAAACCAGCTCAAATTGTTTCTTTAAATTTCTTGTAAGAATAAAGTCAAATATTCTTATAAAGGTGGAATACGTCCGATTTTCAGGTTTAACATGTTAGAAAATTTCGCGTTTCCTAAATCGTTTTCCTACAACTACAAAATTGAAGATAAAGACTTTTCCTTCCCATAAAATTTGTTCTCCATAGTGAGTTCTTTCATTAAGGTTATGTACATTTTTTTGAAAATTTTAGTTTTCGCGCAAAATGGCGAGGAATATATACATTTTTAAAAAAAATACAAAAACTAGATTTTCCCAAGAAGGCTTCAATTTTTTTCTTTAATATTTTTGTAGGAATAGTGCTAAATGTACTCTATGAGATGACATAAGTGCCATGTTACTTTATTCTTTTGCTTTTTGAAAATTTACAAAATTTTATTTTTTGTCTTGTCTCACGTCGTTATATTTATATTAGCGGCAATTTGTTCACATTGCTATATTTATGAGTAAATGCGCTTTAATAATGTTAGATAAAGTTTCACAAAATTTAACAGTTTTCTGTAAAAAAAAAAAAGCTCAAAATTCCGCGTTTTCATTACGTTACATTAGCACATACATACGTTACATTACAATGTCATATTAATCCTTGGTTGGTCATGGGCTAATAGATGTAATATATGTTTAATCTATAGTTAGGTTCTTTTCACGTGAATATCATAAATGTAAGTTTCCATAAGTTGGTTGCAAGATGTAGAACGGCATGACTTGTTCGCAGGTATCAAGACAAAATACTGGTATATCGCGCTGCGTTCCCCAACATGTAAAAAATATCCCGGCTGTCTGCTGGAAGAGTTATAACAGCCACCTTTCGTTGCATTCAGTCTTGTACCACCAACAACTGTTGAAAATTTGTTTGGCTGTATTGGGATCATTAAAAAGGATTATGGCCTGACAATATGAAACTACCTCAAAAGTGACTGCAAATCTCAACACTCATTTGAGTACTAATACTGTTTCCACACAAACAGTAAGGTGGAAGCTTTACAATGCTAACATTATGGAAGGGCTAAACCCCTTCAAAACGGAAGCCAACGCAAAGTTTCGAAAGAAGTGGTGTCACTGGTCACACAACCTGGACAGTTGATGACTGGAATAGTGTATGGTCCGATGAATCGTCGTTTACGTTGTTTCCTACAAATGGCCGGGTTTGTACATATATTGGGGAACCCCCAAACGATCCTATGATCCGGCCTGCCTGCTTCCTACAGTCAACCATGAGGGAGATTCTGTTATGATGTGGGCGGCTATGTCGTGGTTTTCAGCTGGTCCCTCAGCATTACCCTTTCTGGCAGGATTTCTGTGAATGAACATCTTGACACAATGAAATGCTTACAATGGCCAGCATATTATTGCCAAACAGCAGTCTTCAAAGATGATAATGCGCCCATACGGCAAAAAATGTTCAAGCGTAATTTGCAGAGGATCAGAATAATCATCAAACATCTACCCTGGCCAACACAATAGCCAAACCTCAACATAATTGTACCGTTATGGTGCGTTTTAGAGCTGAGGGCGAGAAGCGAATTTCCATCTCCAACATCGTTGTAGCAATTGAGGCATATTTTTGTACAAGAATGGGAGGATTCTCTTGGAAATTATTCAGACCCTAAAAATCTATTCCGCGCGAATTGCAGTTCTTCTAAAAACAAATGGCGACCCAACACCTTATTAATAAATAAATATTTTCTATATGTCAGTTGTTCATATTATTTTTGCCCAACCCCTCTAACTACATACTCCTACAGCTGCTCTTTGCTCCTTTCATCCATAGATCCAATGACGCATTGTTGGATTATTTGATATTTTGAAGTTTCTTCTTAGTCTCTGACAGAACAACAATATAAAGTTTCATCCTCTTGAACATATTCATCAATTCTTTTACCTTTTGGCCTATTCTTCTATTTATTTTAATTTTATATAAGTTAAAAATTAACTTATATTCAAAATTACGTAGATAATCCAGAGGCAGAACTTACGAGCTTTGAGAGCACAGAGTTCATCTACTGTTGCATCTATATAAAGTGCTTCCCATTCATCGTTCCCAGCAAGGCCCAATTCTCTCGCTAGGAACCGACACATTGCAAGTGGCTGATGTGTTGATATGTTTTTGGTATCCAACTCAGGGAGACGAGCCAATTCCATTTCTGAAAATGCATTTTTGATCAATATTTTTTGCGCCAGAAAAAAAATTGTAATTGGTCGGCAATACACATGGCATTTCATTTCAGTAGTCCTTGGAGTGAAATAATAAATGAAAGTTTGTAACCAAATAATGAACTTTGATGAATTGAATGAGAAACTGTACTGCTGCATATTTGGAAATAATGCAATTAGGTCATGAGTCTGACTAACATTTATCAGCAATTATTGTTTTTAAATTTTAATATTTTTTAAAATATATTATTAAGAGATTTTCATTTTCCTATGTTGAAGTATTTTTTATTTAACTTCCGCATTTTCACAAATGCTCAATCGTGATTTTCTCAAAAACATCTCCAAATTTTTTCTTCAAAATACAGATAGTACTAAATGCACTGTTTAAGATGGCATGAAAACCATTTTAGTGTACCCTTTTCTTTCTTCAAAAATTACACAAATGAATTTTTTTAAAAATATTTTCACGGCGTTTGGATGCAAATTACCAGCAATTTGAATATATTAGTGCATTTTTGGGTGGAAGTGCTTCAAATGACGTCGAAAGAAGTATTTCGAAAACTCAAAAGTTTTCTGTGAAAAAGAGCTTCAAATTTCGCACTTACGCTAAAAATATTTTCTTAAAAACGTTTTCAAAATTTTGAACGAATATTTTTATATAGATCGGGGTTTTATTGCCCTATAATATTCCTAAATTTTGGTTCTACCATTCGGAAACCGAGAAACTGAGAAAATGTTTAAAAAAGTACTTTAGGCGGCGATATATGGTAGCCGGCAGTTGGGAAAGACCAAAAAGGTAGCCCGGATCAAAGAAATTATAAAACTTACTAGTACGAGAAAGTCTGTGCCTTGACCTTATTTAATCTGTCTTTAAAGAACAGATTTCATTACGGAAAAAATCTCTTATTTTCAATATTTTAGTTGTAGGAACACGCCGAAGGAAATTACTTTTTGCAGTTTTCGGAAAGTTCGGGACTTTAATGAAAATGAGATCTGCATCATTCTCTTAAGCGTCCATTACACTACCCGAAACAAAATTTAATAAAAAATGAAGACCCATTTTTTTCGAAAATTTTGTAAAGATCTATTCTCCTGTCTTGGCCAAAGGCCTAAAAAGGAACCGTTTTCAGTGCGCTCTATCGCCTTCAACTGTTTCTGAAATTTAAAGTTAAAATATGCATTTTGTAGGAAATTTTATATACTTTAACTTTTTTAAACAATTGTTTCGATAAAACACGCAATGTAATCTGGTTTCAATAATGTACTGAATAGTTCTTTTTGTCATAATTTCTTTAAAGCATTTTAACTTTCATATAAATATAATTTCTCAAAAATTATTGCTTTTTTAAAAAAATAAATATTCCATTGTTACAATTTGTCACATTTGTCAAACCGTGGTTATTGGCTGTTGTCTTATTCTTTTACTACTTTACTCTAGTCACTACAGAGTTTTTGTAATAAATAATAGTATTTATTTGAAGCCCAACTTTATATCTTGAATGGAAGTAAAATCTTTTGCGCATAAAATAATAAATTTTGTGGGAAAAAAAGAAAGAAAGAACTTCAGCTTAGTTTATTAACAAGTTTTAATACAAATTTTCTGGATGTAAGATCATGATCAGGCCTGTTACGTTTAATTAAATTAAATTGAAACAATAAAAGAAGATTTAAAAAAAGGTTTCATCCGTGAACATTTACTTCAAATTTCAAAATTTTCAAAAATGCTAAACAAATGGTAGTAGTACGGTAAAAGTAAGATTCACACGGGACTTCCGGCAAGCGATGTTATTAATTTGTTTGTATCTTCACTACTTGGTAACTCAGTCAAAAGTCAAGCAATGTATTTCTTAAACTGCAGAGAAATGACGGTGAAATTCCACAGCACGGAGCGTAATGGAACAACAACGGAGAGGCCAGTGCTTGTGTTCAAGGTCATCTGACACCCGCCCGCGCCCACAGGAAAGCAAGCCGCCGAGTCCACGAAAGGAGTGGGGGTAAAGCGTCTCGCTCATCTCGGCGTCCGCCGGTGCCGCCACGCTGCCGGCCGGTCAGTCAGTTGTTTGTCAGAGCTAGCTCACTGCAAAGGTGCTGTCAAGCGATCCACTGCTTCGGCTCATTCGTTTCTTGTTCCTAGCATTTTTGTGTTAAAATGGCTCCTAAGTACAAGTTAACTTACTTCAACATTCGCGCTTTGGCAGAGCCTATTCGCTTTCTGTTTGCTTATGGGAATATTGAATATGAAGATATCCGCATCGAGCGTGAAAATTGGCCCAAAGTGAAATCATGTGAGTATAATGGGGAAGCATCTGCTTTCAACAGAAAAAAACTTACTATTATAACTGTTTTGTGGCAGTAGGATTTTTTTCAGGAATGACTTGATATCGTGCTGCAGCTATGATTAATGTAGTTTGATTTATCCCCGAGGCGTAAGTAGGTATTGCCGTTCAAATTTCAATACTTAATTACTGTACAATATATAAATCTGATGCTCAACATACCTCTTTCTAGAATTTGCGGCAAACTATTGCGATGAATGTCGTATAGAAGAGTGAATAGCATTGATTGTCTCCACCTGATTTCGCCGTGTGTGAGGGGCTTGCGATGTCGGAGGCGCGTTGTTACCTTTGACAAATTGTCTTTGAGATGTCGGAACATTTTTCTAGTTGTTGCATTGCTGTTAATTAGAACTTCAAGTTGGTTTAAATCCGTCTGAGAAAAATCCAGGATTGTACAGTTTGTTTTCTACGAGTTCCATTTTGGTGTCCTGTGTGTTAGCTTAACGTGGCCTTGAAAGAGGAACGAAGACAGATGCCGCTTTCGATTATCATGGCAGATCGTTGGCCAAGGCCACCTATGAAGCCCAATCCAGCTAGTTTACCATCATACATTATTAAATAAATTGAGAACTTGCAAGTATTTTACGATTCGTCAACTCACAGCAATAAAATCGAACTATAAAGTGTTCGCATTCATTAAAAACAAAATCGTTAATTGTTTCTCTCTTTGTTAAAGAGGATTGTCAGAAGACTCTTCGACTCCTTGCCTTTAGACAAGTCTTAATTTTACGTCGCGTATCAGAAAAAAAAATAGTTGCAAACTATCATGCGTATATGTGTTTGTACTTGGTAATTAAAACCGTATATTTCATTTCATACTTGTCATTTTATCGAGTACTGGCATACGGATACATAGGAGATAAATATACTGCTCTTAGTTACTTTTATGCACGTTGCTGGTATTTGACCTTGGCAGTGAAACGAGTTTTATTAAGCACTTCTGTAATCGTCACCACTCCTTCCAAGCATTTTTTTGTATTCTGTCCAAACTTTTTTCAGACTTTTCTTCTCTATGACGTGCAGAATATTAGTACCGCTACAAAAAATTCTTGAGTTAAAATTGCCTGTGCTAGAGTTAAATTATGACACTCTGTTTCAATAGTATTTCCGTAAATGGCGGTTAGGCATGATTCTCCAATAGGGACAGTGACACGAATGGACTGGGTAATATTATTGACGGGAGGGGAAGAGGACGAGATAAGATACGATACGTGATGACTGGTCCAAATGTGCTAAGGGGTCGTCCATAAATTACGTAACAAAAATTTGTAGCATTTTGAAAACCCCGTCCCCTACAGTAGCGCCCCCCGTGACGCGAGCTCGAAATCCCCTAAATAATTACGTAACGCTTGAGAAGCCCCCTGCATTTAGAAGAAATAAAAAATAGATTGTATCACACAAAGAACAAATTGTATTAATTTTGAGTTCTATTTTAAAATTTATGATTAGTCAAAATGAATTGGCGATGCTGACTACATGTATCAATAGCATTGGGGAAAAAGTGCTATGTGAAGGAAGGACACACAGCTAATTTTTTCTAGGGTGTCCGCTGGGATTCGCGAGTAGGGGTGGGGAGTGGCCAGGAGGCGGCGCTCGCTGGCGTCTGCTTATACCGAAAACATTAGTCTACGGCATCGCACGTGCTTACGAACTCGCTTGGAAATTAATTTGCTTTAGTGTCTTCGTTCGGTAGTAGAGAAACACCCAATTCACCTGACGGCCTGACTGCTGTCATCATTTAGATCTTTTCCACTGACACTGATAATCGGTCTGATCACGATAACTTTCATCACTGTCATTACTATAGTTTGCGCAGTTTCCGGTAAAAACAACGATTTCGTGATTAAGTCATAGTGCGTCGAATCACTCTCTCGTCGAAACCATGGAGAGCAGATTCCACGTTCTTCTTCCTCTCTTTATTGGGAATTGAAAATGAACACGATTTTCCCGTTTCAATAAATTAATTTTATTATTAATTCTACAAATACATCTTTTCGAAATACCCTTAGCAGCAGCCAAGAACTGCTTAGACATTTTTAACGCTTTTTTTTTCTTCTCCATAAATTGATATACTTTTGCAACGACTTCACGCATCTGATTGTGACGGTCGTCCTTTTACAACTTGCTCTGAACCGGACGCTTTGAAATAATCACTTAAACAGAACTTTATGAATCACGTACAAACTCGCTTCACGCTAGTAGGAAACGCAACTACCAGCTTTCACCTCCCGAATACGAAAAGTCAGGGTCAATTTTTTACGCGACTGGAGAAGGGCTGTCAACACTTGCTGCGAAGGGACGCGCTCCCCCCTAAAGCGATAGGTCTGAGGAATAGACTCTCCCGGCAGCTCTGACCTCGCGATCTTCAGTGGCCACGCTAAAATAATTCTACTGTAGACATGGAAATTTCTTACGTCATTGACGACGCGTAAGCAACCGTCTACTGCATCAATTTAATCAGATTCTAGAATATACGAAGAAAAATTTTGGATATTGTCTGCGTAATCTTACAGATTCTATGAAAAATTAAGAAAATATACTTCCATTTATTGCTACAAATTACACAATAACTTTAAATTATGGTTTTTAAAAAAAAGTAATTCATATTTTACTGTTTTGTTATAAGACAGGAAAAATTAGTTTTCAAAAATTAAAAACAAGTCAATGATACGTAACTTTAAACTAACACCCCCTACCCCCAAGTAACGCAGCGTAAGGCTGCCTCAACCCCCCCCCTCGCCACCCCTCTTTAGCGTTACTTAATTTATTGATGACACATAAGGATTTGGGAATAGCGTTAACTTGGGGGGGGGGTGCGAAGGCATTCAATACATTGATTAACTTGGTCGATGATACAAGTTATTCCTGCATTATTTTTTTTAACTCGTTTAATAAGTTTAGCCTTAATTTCCGAGAAACTTTGGGGATCGCCGAAGCTTAACACTTCAAATGCTGCACGCTCCTGTGATTGTTTGCTCGTCGTAGATATCGCCAGTTTGTAAACATTGTATAGAATGGCTTCCATTGCGTCTAGTCTCGCTGCTAAACTGTTCTGAATAGCATTTACAACTGACAGGAAAGTTGTATGGTTCAAATTATGTATCAATTTATGTTCTCTAAATTTTTAAAACGACTGTATTTTTAAAATTTGTTTAGGAACTTTTTGAAATGTAAATTCGTATTTGTAAAGGTTTTACAATAAGGTATTTTATTATTACATATTATATCAGATTTTACATATTTTTTACATATTCTTACCGTTTTCATTAGATATTTATGTATATATTTCGATTCACTACATATTTTTTTCGGTCTCTAGTTATGATGAAAGGAAATTACCCATTTTATTTGACTTTTATGCATTTTTCGTCTATTTCGACTAAAAATAATTTTTTTTTTTACATTTCTTCCGTCATTTTATAGTATTTTCGCTGATTTCAATTTTAATATAATTTAAATGGCACTTGCTTCAAATAATATTTAGGAGATGCAACACATGTTCTCCACAGAATTTCCGAGTAGCCTATTCGAGATTCCTATTAGATGTCTTCGCACAGAAATTGTAATGTCAGCTGTTGAGTATGTAATCTAAGGTTTCTAACTCCTATCAACGCCTTTGTTTGGCCGATTTCAGGGTAACTAAAGACCGATTTCGTGAATAAAGAATAATCCAAAACCAAAGGTTTGCAAATTGAAATCACTTGAACGAAAGGAAGAGACATCAATTTCATCTAATATCCAACAGCTAGAGTTGTCCATCTGAAGTGGTTTTGATTTTATAAAATACGTCATTTTTCTTTTCTTTTAAGGTATTTTACTAACATTTTGAGAGCATTTTATTGATCATTTTTGGCGATGTTTTATGTCATCCAAATCCGCCCCTACTCATATGTGTAGTAAGAGTGGGGATTCTTGAACTCGAGAAGACTAGTGCACCCGCATACATATTTGACTATCATACACGATTGAAATTGTATATGCGACTTAATATTCTTATTATTAATGCACAGATTTACTCAACTTTATACTACGCCCTCATGGCGCCTTTCATCAAGCTTAGCCAGGAAACTGCGGTGCGTAGAAGGGGGGCGGGTAGTTGGGGCAATTTACCCCAGGGCCCGACTTCATTGGGGCCCCGATTTTCATTCAAATAATGAGAAATACATTTACATTAATTCAAATTAACTGCTATAACTTTTTCTTATGCATATATAAATGAAATCCCTTGAAGTACTCTAGGGGCGGTTTGAATCGACATGGGGGAAAAAAAGGGGGGGGGGTCTCTGGGACAGGGGCAGATCCAGTCCCTCCTTTGGGGGAGGGGGCATAGAAGACTTTTGTTAAATAATAAATATGTTATTTAATTGTATATTATTTATGTTCTGTAGATACCATACTGTACAATATTGTTTAAATAATAACATAATTCGAGCATAAATATTTAAATCCATTTTGCCAAATAGAGGAAGGTAAAAGGAAATTCTAGACCTTTCGGGGGGAGGGGCATGGCCCCCATGGGCCCCCTGGATCCGCCAGTGATCGGGATCTCCTGCCCCTGGCAGTGATCGTTTTCTCAGAGCGATCCTGCCGGGAATTGTAGAGAAACTACAAATATGGCGATATGGGTGACTGGAACGGTTATGACCGTGCAAAAGCAAATGGCGCGTGGCGCGAAGCGGCCGGATGGAGACACCTTGAGCGGGCGAGATCAATTGGATGGCACAAATATTGGCTAATCATTTGCGTGCTTCTCGTTCCCATGGCTTTTGCAGTTTTTTTACTATTACCACTACAATATCTAGTAGAAACATATTTGCATATTTCTACTAATTTTAGATTCTTTAAAATCTTGAAAATGCATAATTGTTATAATTTTGTTTGGTCATGGCGGCATGGCGTCAGTGTGAACTCTAATAATTACATTGAAGTTCACAACAATTTTAAATTATATAATTAATCTATTAGTTTTTGTGTGATACAATCTATTTTTGTTTGTTCTAAATGCGGGGGGGGGGGGGGGGGTCACACGTTTGTGTTTTCAAGAAATCAGAGCAGGGTTCGTGTAAAATTGTTTTAGATTGAAGTCCCTAAAACTGCTATTTGAAAATGTTTAGTTTTAGAATCCAACCTTTAAAGGATGCAATAGTAATTCACCTTTTTTTTTCCACAGCCTATCCTGCCGGTAAATTGCCCATCTTGGAAGTTGATGGCAAAATTGTGGTTCAGTCTTCCGCAATTTGCAGATACCTTGCCAAACAGGTTGGATTAGCTGGAGCCAACGATTGGGAAGCCCTAGAAATCGACAGTGTGGTCGACACAATTACAGATGTTCGCCTTCGTAAGTTCGAATAAGATTCGAGAAAAAACACATGCAATGTTTTCCCTTATCAATGTAAACGAATCACAATTCAAAAGCTATATTTAGCTCGGAGTGGATATTCAGAGACTTCATTAAACGCCAATTGTGTTGTAAATGTTTAAAATTCAAAAATTCATTCATCGAACGAGGTATAGCCGTGTTAAGACGGAATAGAACCTCTACACCTGTGACGTTAAATTGATTTTATTTCTTGTCCCTTTGGGTAATGATGCAGCAGTATTGTTCAAGGAGGACTCGGCTTCGATCGAGCAAGGTCTGCTAAGGAGTCGGGGAAAGGAATAGGCTTCGTTCCCACAAGGCCTTCTTGCTGTCATTTTATTGCCTTCAGATAATAACGACATTCGCTCGAACTGATGTGAAAGGAGGGTTGGCATAAAAATGAACGTAACTTCCGCTACCGCAAACTAGTACTTGAAGCTCGTGTAGTAAACTTACAAACTATGTATAAGTTATGATTAATAATCATGATCATTACAATATTCATTCCTGTCTATTAACCCAACTAATATACCAGGGCAAAATGAAATGGAGAAATATTATTTTTAATATAATTATTTCATGCCATAAGTTTATATAAGAACTATATAGTTAAAAATTCTGCGAAAGCATTTTCAAACAGAACGTAAATTCGAAATCTTTCATGTAATGAATTATCGTGAAAGTTGAAAATCGTAATTGAAGAGTAAAGAAAAAAAGTTTTTCGTTGGATTTAAATAAATTTACCCGGAATGCTTTACAAAAATAAAAACATAGTGATGTTACAGAAAGGCACAGACTTTCGTGTATTAGCGTTCTATTTCTTTTCGTCTCGGTTAGTTATTCGAACTTGCCACATATTCTTGCCTGCTGTCATCTATCGCCGCCCAAGGTACATTTTATTTCGCATTTTCCTATTTTTTTTAGTTTCCTAACTGTAAAGCGGAAATATTATTTGAAGACTATTAAAGAGGAGTAAAACCTCGTCCTAAATAGCAATTTTCTTTGAAAAATTTTGAGCAGTTTTTAAGAAAATGACGCTTAAGCGCGAATGAAATTCGAAATTTGGAGTTCTTTTCACAACAAATTTTTGAGTTTTCGAAACATTTTATTAGAAGTCATTTTAAGTCTTTAACTTACAAATCCAATTGTATTTACAAATTGCTGGATGTACATATCAACAGCGTGAGAGATCTTTCAAAAAAATTACATTTGTACTTTTTGAAAAAACAAACCAATACACCGGAATTAACTTTACATCATATTAATGAGTGCAATTACCACTATCTGATCGAAATGTTTGAATGAAAATTTGGAGCCATTTATAAGAAAATGGAGTTAGAGCGATTCTGAAAATGAGCAGTTTTGAGCTAGATTTCACAGAAAATGAAGTTTTCCAGAGACTTTGACATTATTTAAAGCACATGTACTCATAGATACAATAATGTGAACAAATTGCCGGGAATATAAATTTTAACAACATGATAAAAAAGTAAAAAAAAAATGTAATTTTTGAAATAAAAAAAAATAAAAAAACAGGAATAGACCAATGTGACGTTCATCATCTTACAGAGTACATCTATGACTACCGAAAGTTGAAAGAAAAAAGTTGGAGCCGTTTTTGAGAAAATCTTGTTTTTGTATTTTTTTAAAAGTGCACATATTGCACACAATATTGAGTGAAAACTCCTAAAATTTTAAAAATATTGTGCATGACCTTAATGAAAGAACTCACTATGGAAAACAAATTTTATTGGAAGGAAAAATCTCTAACTTCAATTTTGAAGTTGCAGGAAGACACCGAAAAAAATTAATACTTTTGAAATTTTCGAAAATTTAAGAGTTGATCGTGAAAATTGGACCCATGCCACCTGTGTTTTGAGGTGTTTGTCAGGTTTTGACCCTTCCAGTCCACAAAACAAAGGAAAAAAATTTTAAAATCTTTCCCTTCATTTTTTAAGAATATGTAGTGTTCTGACACAGATCATAAAAATTACTAATTATAAATTGCAGCCCTGCAAGTTCTCTAGTCTCCCAAAATTTCAACCTTGTATCATATAATTTACACAAGACAGCTATTTAACCAATATCAACAAAATGGTAATATTTTCTAATTTATTTTCTTAAAATAAGGTTTTCTTTTGTGAACTTCTGCAGTTTTTCTGCTTTATTTTTCGGAAATATAATGAAAACAAATTTGTAGGACAAATATTATAACCTGTTGTAATTTGAATATTGAACAAATTAAGATATTAACTAAAAATAGTGAGTTTTTATATACTTTATCCACTTTGCCAGAATATTTTCATTTAGTTGAATACACTGAACTGTGAATTGTAACTTTCTGATCATTGTACAATGTTTAAGTATTGTTTTTTTAAAATTATTATTATTATTATTATTATTATTATTATTATTATTATTATTATTTATTATTATTATATATTTCTGACATGTTATTCTGGAGCTGAAGTCAGTTTTTTCTATCACATTGCATTTTTTGCGAAATCAAAATGAAAATACAAGAAATGAGACACACACAGGCACGATTGCAATCAATTTATTATAATGTGCAAGGATTGCTTCTTTCTTCTTATTTTTACTCTGCTAAACTACTATGTTACATACTTATGAATATAACATAGAAATATTTAATATATTATGCAAACAGCTTTGAACAGAAACACAGCCAAATGAACCAAATATCTCATAATAAATTGAGAATCATTAGACCTTGGTTTCAGTATTATAACGTCTTAACTTAGTTTATGAAATGTCTTAGCCTTGCTTTTCGCGTGAGAGATGATCTATTCAATAACCAACAGTAATCTGCAAGCAGTCTGTTCCATTTCCCTTGATATGTGTCCTAATTCATTTAGATCCTGATGGAATCTTTCTCCTTGCTCTTAGCACAGCATTACTAGATTCTCAGGGAAATAGTCCAGGTGTGAATGTAACATGTGCACTTTTAAGCTCATTTTGCAGCTTATAAATTGGAAAGAAACAAGTATTCGGTCCACCTTTTGTTTGTAGTCTGGGTTCTTTCTGCTACCGAGAGTTTTGGGTCACATCCCAAAATGATTTCCATGCAAATTGTTCTGTAGCACTCATAACATAATCAGATAGAATCATAAAGAAGTTTTCTGATATTTGGGCCTGTGAATAAACCCTCTGATTTTAGCATTACTGATGTCAGGGAATCATGTCACAACCTACTGAAAGCATTCACCTTCATTGTTTCGAGCATTAACGAATTGCTTCATAAGCCCAAGTTTAATATGAAGCGAGGGCAACAGTGTGTCAGACTTGTCAACAAAGAGTTTTTTGGTTTGTTTTTCGAGCATCCATTGCGTGTCTCATTTCTTTGTATTCCCTGGGAGCAGTTTTGCCTACTTTATTCTGCTACCCCCTTTTGTTAATTTTTTTTGGATAGAACAAAAAACACTTGGTTGGCCAAATTATTATTTTAGAGTTATTGAATGAGACAATCTGTTTGTAACAGTAGATCTTGACCATAAACTGTGTGAACAAGTTTCTAATGTTTTATAAACATAATTCATACTTATAATTAACATACTTGTAGTGAGTAATCTTGACAATCAATTTTTAATTCCTTCTTTCAATTTGAGTATTTTGCCTGATACAAGAGTGTTATTTTAAGGATTAGTTTGTATGGCGTTCTTTTTCTTGGTTTCTTTTAACTATATTGAATCAAAGGTTTTCTATTGAGTCCGACTGTTATTTGCAGTCCATTGAAGAAGTCTCGTAAACTTCTTATATTTTCCAACTTTCTTTCCTTCCTTTCCTATTGTAGCATGGAGTGCAGTCATGCATGAATATGCTTGGATTTTTACCAAACCATTGATTTGTTTGAGGGGAATCACTTGCTCTTGTTGATCTGTAGGTATTGGGTCATGCTTCATTATACCATATCTGGTGTGTACATATCCAGTATCATTAAAAGGCATTAAATTTCAAACCAGTGTTGTTTTTCTTCAGCTGCTATTGAAGACATTGTAATCATATAAGTCTAGGAAAAACTATTTACTATAATAATTTGGCCAACTCTGTAAAATTGGCACAAGTCTAATTTTTGTTGAGTTCTCTGAATTTTCGTAAATTTCAAATGTTGAAATTTTTTTTGCCTTCCTACAACATTGAAAATAGTTGTTTTCTTCAAATGTAATTTGACCACCTTCAGTTATTTCATTACTGTGGTTTTCATTTTTGGAAAATATTATTAGTTGTGTAATTTATAGTGGAATATGTGCACTTTTAAACACAAATTTTCTCGAACGCGGCCCCAAGGTTTTTCCTTAAACATTTTGTATGAATAGGGTTACATGCACTGAATAATAAGATATAAGCACCATTTTGATGTACCATTTTCATTTTTCAAAAATTGAACAAATGTAATGTTTTGAATCTCGCTCTCTCTCAGCATTCATGTTTTAATTTCAGGCATTCTTTGTACATTTTGACCAAACTCTTTGAGTACCTCGTAAATTACAACTATGCCCTTCTATAATATTATGACCTGACTAGCAATTGTATGTGAAATGTGTGCATAATTGAGCTGGATGCAGGCATAGGCATAGGCATACATAGGTTTTCAGGCACCCACGGCAAGCTTACAATTTGAGCCCATTCCAAGATACTTCAAATTTGGGTTGTTGGTTTTAGTGGCTATAATCTACATAGTGCCCCATGTGAGTGGCACCCTTGGGATGTGCCATGTCTGCTGTACAGTGGATGCAGGGGACTATCCCTGGCACCCCTCCTTCACACCCTAATTTTGATGTTTAAAATTGGAGAAAATTTATTAGTTCTGTTGCATAGTGTACCTTTGTATAGTTTTCTTAATAAGATTGTTGATCATCTACCTTCAGAGTTGCATGTGCCTTGACTGCATGAATTATGATATTAGAATGTATCTTGTTAATGAAAATAAAAGTACCATTTTATGCTTTAATGAATATTTATTTCCCATTCAGAAATTGTATATTATGCTTTTGAAGAGGATAAAGCTGCTAAGGCCAAGAAGAAGGAAACACTTGAGAAGGAAACCTTGCCAGCTTACTTGTCACGACTGGAATCCATTGCAAAAGAAAATGGAGGTTACTTTGTTGGTGGCAAGGTAGAAAGATATTATTAATTCTTGTTCTTTAGTTGTGTAGAGAATCGGTTATAATTTTTTGCAAAGATTACTATAACCATGCCTTCATTTCCACATAAAGAATAATTTTGTGTTCATGACCTTTTTTTTTTCATTTCAGTTGACTTGGGCAGACTTATACCTTGCAGCTATTCATGAAACATTTGCACATTTTCTTGAAGGCAATCCCCTTGATTCTTACCCTAGTCTTCAGGGTGTGGTAGACAAAGTGTATGCATTGCCTGCCATAAAGGACTGGATTGCGAAGAGACCCAAGACTGACATTTAAGATCAAGATACCCTGCTGCTACAATAATGAAGAGATCTGTTTTTAAACTTGTACCATTGTAAGATTTAATTTTCAAGTTGTGGAAATGAATTTTTTCCCCCCTAAAAATATCTCATTGTGTTGAAGAAATGATTTTATTGTTCATAAATTATACAATTCTGTGAATAAAAATTATGGTAGAAATCTGTATTAATATTTTTGATTTGTTTGTTTCGGCACAACAACCTTCGTTGAAACTCTTGCAATGCTAAAACTTCTCAGTGTAATAGAATAATAGTGCTACTTGAAGATTTCAGTCTTCATCAACTTAAACACAGGTCTATCGTTCAGTTTTGACGGTCATTAAGTGAAGTATGCAAAAGCCATAAGAATAAGCACTTGTCTCTTAATATTTACACATACACATTACGAAGTTTCAATATAAATTTTTATTATTTCTTTAATATTAGATTATGCATTGAGAAATCTCAGAAGTTGGTATGTTGTTATTTTTCAAAAGGTTGATCCTTCATGCAAGATTTTTGGTGAATTAAAAGGTGTACAGAAATAATCATAAAAATTCATATTGCCTTAATAAAGCAGAGTGTAATATGTAAAAGTAATGCCACAAAAATATGGGTTAGGATTTGTTCACGGGGAGAGGACTGAGGAATAAGATTTTTCATATGTATGATTTTTCTAGAAAAGTACAATGTCAATGTGAACAAACTAGAATGTAATGTCAATACAATGACTAATTGGAAAGAACATTTTTCCTTTTTAAAATATTTTATTCTGAGGATGTGGTTAGTTTTATGAAAAACTATTTTTGGAATTCTTACCTTGCCTCTTGCTCTTGAGCTATTAATTCCATGACATGGGTACAATCGACATAAATTTCTTTACAACTTCAACAATGTCTCCTGTTATTTATTTTTTGCCTTCAACAAGAAAACCAACATTAACTCCTGTTATTCAGGGTTGTATCAAATGCCACACTGTCATAAACTCAAACTAGTGGTGCTACAGAATGGCAGTCTTTCTAGACCTAATTAGTTTTCTAATTTTTAGTCTGGGCTAGTTTTTTGGACTTGCTTCATATTCTCGCCAGCTGCCATCTATTGCTGATAAAAGTACCATTTTTTTAAAATTAAATTTTTTTAATGTTCTTAATTTTGGAGTTTCCAAATGGTAGAACCAAAGTATTACCTTAAAAATATTATAAAGAGTAAAACCCAGGCCTATAAGGAATTTTTTGTTGAAAAATTTGGAGCCATTTTCAAGAAAATTGGGTTGCAAGCATTACTGTAAATATGAAATTTGAAGATTTTTTCACAGAAATCTTATGAATTTCGAAAAACTATATTTTAAGTTGTTTAAAGTTTCTCCATACACAAATGCAGTAATGTATACAATGACTGAAAAGGTGCAAGTAGGTACTTTTGGATACTTCTGGGACCCCCATAAATTGCATGTTAATGGTGTTACAGCGGTCCCAGCTCTCTCCGCAATGTTAAAAGGTACATGACTCCTCCGGAGGGCGGTCCCAGCCATGTGAAGTGGCACGAGAGAGCTGGGACCCCCTAGTAAGTTAGCATGTCAATGACTTTACATCGGTCCCAGCTCTCTCCGCAATGTTAAAATTGTACATGCCACTACTACCTAGACGAAATGTGTACACAATACGCCGGCGACGTCATCCGTTTGGAGGGGCAGACGGTTGTTCACATTCCACAACTGTCATTGCTGACCTTCAGGGATATTACAGAAACGGACACTTTGTCATAAAATTGTTGACGGTACTGCGAATCCCGCGCAATCCGGAAGAAGATGAGTGTCTACATACGTATACTTTCAAACCTCCTTTTCACGTGTATGAACTCAGTGAGCAGGATCAAAGAACAAAGGCGTGGATAGAACACTCACCCCGCCACACCACCGTGGACGAGTGGCACTTATCCATACTGGGAGAGATGTGACGTGATTCGTCAGGCTTTTGAGGGTGTCTCAAAAATTTACGTTAAGGGCAATCAAAAGCGTAAGTGATTGTGAGAGTATGTAGACTAGCGTGGAGGATTTGGACGTGTACGGCTGTCCACCGCTCAAAAAATGCGTTGACGCGCACCGCAAGCTCTACAAGCTCTTTACCAATACCCTTCACATCAATTTTGAAGCTATCGGCATTCAACACGTCTTGGGGCTCTTCCATTGGATGGTGACACATCACTACAATGTGCTTTGGTAGCCCCCCTCCACAAGCTGTCTGACCCCCCCCCCCACTAACATCCCTGGTGATTAGATAGAACGCGCGCGAGAGATATATACACGCGTGATGGGAGACCGCCCACAACACCGCCTCCCTACAACCGCAGATAATATTGAGCGGGCTCTGCAACGCCTTCGTGACAGTGGTGGCTCTCTGCGTTACCTGGACGACGACAGTCTGGCTCATCTTTCCGTCACGTTTCTGACACATTGGGCGGCGAGAGAGGTGCCTCACGTCTACATTCGCCTACCTCTTCACATTCAACAACTCCAATCAATTCAAGAACTTCTACCCTGCCTGGAACATTACAACAAGGGCCGCACGCACATCGACGGACCGCCGCCCGCCAAGCGAGACTGCTACGGTTGCCAACGCCGGTGAGCTACCTAACCTAACGTGTATTTTGATTTATTTGCTTTGGCATGGAGACGACAACGGGAACACCGCCGCCGCCGCCTTCTTTCGCTGAGGTGAACAGCGACAGTATTTGTCCAGAGGTCATTTGTCCAATCTGTCATAAAGACAATATTACGCGATGGGTTGAAACACTTTGCAAACATCGTTTTTGTGAAGAATGTATTAAACAATGGTTGACGACTCATCAAACTTGCCCCATGTGTAGATACGTTTTGATACATAAACCGCCGCAGCAGACAAATGAATATGACGAGTGGGAAAGTACTGATAGCGAGGACGAGGAAGGAGTGGAGGAACTCGTTTATCTCAGCAACCTCGCTCTTGATGACCCTATTGTGCTTCGTCTTCTGCAAAACGTAATGCGAATTGAAAATCCGCGTAGTATAGCACTTTTGGATCTTCAGAGAAGACTGGGTATGGACATTCGAGTGCGTCACCTACGCGACATTGACCTCAGTCAGCATGTGGGAAATGAAGTTTTTGTGTTTGGGATGAACAGTATGTAAAGTTAAATATTGTTTTATTCCAATGTTTCAAAAACAAAATTTTTTGAATAATAAAAAGCTTATTTCACATGACTACAACTTTTTTGTTTTCCCCTACGTCCCCACCTGGCAGGGTCCTCTTCCTTCTATAGCTGTCTCCAAAACAAAACCAAACAAAAAATTCATTTAGACTAGTCTATTTTTTTGGGAGGGGGAAAGATAGGAAAAGGATGGATAAAGACACAATTCTCTCTTCTTTTAATCACTTATTTATTTTATCCGGTTTTTACATGGTCATTTTATTTGATTATTAAACAAACATTTTTTTATTATAATCACTCTCTCTTTTTCTCTCTTAGTTTGTATTCAAGAAACGACGTAAGGTCCTTAGGTTGACGACATCAGTTTCCTCGATGGGGTCAGCCACGTTGATGATTCGTTGTTGATTAAAATTATTATCTTGCGGCAAGGCACTGCGTGTAAAGAGGTTCATGTTGGCGTCTACGTATTGTTTCGTTACTGCGTCGTCCTTGTTGCGGGGTGGTGCCACGTTGACCAGGCGCAATTTCCGCATGTTCACGTTGCCTTGCTTACTCAACCGGATTGGAGGAAGTTTATCGACTTCTTTTTTCAGTTCCTTCACTTTGCAGTCCACGTACGATCTCGGTGTACCATCGCGGTCTTCCTCGGGGTTGCCGACATTCGAAATACGAAAAAGATCCGCATTGAATGGTCCGGGATATTGCAATTGACGTAAATAAAGAGTTTGTTTGGCTGATAAGTTATGTAAATCGGACCGCATTTCGTCGAGTCTTTTTATCTGCTCCTTGGAAGTATGGTTTGTGAATTCCCGCGCGTTTGTAAATTGATTATCCACGTACAGCTTCGTCGCAGCATCTTGGTGGTCGACCGGATCGCCCAGGTTGATCACGCGACGCCCTTCCAAGTTACGCGGTTTCGTGGGATCCTCGCGCCCCTCCCCCTCCTCCGCTTCCACGGTCTTTGACTCGTCAAACACCTCGTCGTCATCTTCTGAGTCGAAGTACAGGTCGGTCACTTCAGACATGTTGTTGTTGTAGTTGAATTGGCGGTGCGCGTGAATGAAATGATTACCGGCCAACAACTCCCTTTTAAATACTCTCAAAAAGTTTTTTTTGTGACTAGCGCGCTCTGTCTGTCACGACCTCTCTCTCTCAATGTCAGAACCCCCTCCGGGGGGGGAACAAATTTCTCTCTCACTCTTTGTTTAAAACATTGCGGAGAGAGAAAGAGATAAGAGCAAAAACAAAAAAAAGGGAACGCTCTTCCACATTCCGCCGCCCGCCCCGCTCTCATGTGTACATTTTTTTTCTTTACATTGCTGAGAGAGCTGGGACCGCTCGTGGCGTTCCTCAGGGCGTAATACCAAGGAGGAGGAAGGTCGCAGAATGGCGACCGAAACGTCGGCACCTTCGCCATGGACGCGGCGTCACCCGGACAGCCAAGTAAATACTGACTCCGGCCGCGGAAGCCTACGCTCTAACTTCATGGGATCTCGTGTGGGTCGCCCTCTACTTTCCTTCTGCCGTACACTTTCTCTTTAATCTTTCTATTTTCTTCTGATTGTGTATTTCACTCGTGTTACGGCCCTAAGCCGCCATCCTGGTTAACATTTTCCTGGGGGTTTACTCAATCGCGTAAGGCGTATGCCGGTATGGTCCCTAGTCTTGCATCCCAGACATAAATGTACAATCTGTCCTCCTTTTTACTTATAATTTGTTCACAATTGAGGCATTCCGGTTAGGAAATGATTTCTGGCATTTTGCGATAGTAAAATTATTGACTTACCTCCTTGTAAATAAGAAGCATGGGCTCTCTTTACACCATTTTAGCTTTAGAGACCAGAAAATTGAGAATGAATATACATTCATACTTTAGGTTTCATTACTTATGTGCAGCACATCTCCGTTAGCTAAAACCATCATTGCACTTTCGTAAGTAACGTGAAATGTCAGATACCATTGTACGCAAGTACCAAAATGCCTCAATTGTAATTATGTAAATGTAAACATTTAAGTGGTTTGGTGGAATAGCAGGCCTTACGGCCTGAGCCTCGTCAGAAATAAAGACATTATTATTATTATTATTATTATTATTATTGATTATTATTATCTTAATATATATAAATCTCGTGTCACAATGTTTGTCCTCAATGGACTCCTAAACCACTTAACCGATTATAATAAAATTCGCACACCATGTGCAGTTCGATCCAACTTGAAAGATAGGATAGTTTAAATCTCAAATTATAGTCGCAATTTTAATTTATTGCTAATTATTTGTCTGTTATTATTTGACAGTCACAATTATCTACAATTATTACAACAATCAGCTAGCTGACCCGGCCACGCGTTGCTGTGGTAAGCAACGGTATTACGGTTCTGCTATAAATTATATATTTTTTATACATTAATTTCATTGCTGCTAAACGAATTGGAAGCTGTAGCCTTTTGAAGGGTATGGTAGAATCTGATGGTATCATCGTCAATTATTTGTCTGTTATTATTTGACAGTCACAATTATCTGTTAACTCCAAATGATTCTAACAGATGTCGACACCTTTCGACTGGGTTGAGTAAGTAATCAATAGATGGCGCTGCTATGGTAAAAAATCAGCTCCAAGAATCAGGACAGCAGAAGGTCATGCACAAGAATCTCAAGAACAGTGTAACGAACGTATTCAAGAGAATATCATAAGAACATTATGACACGAGATTTATATATATTAAGATTATTTAACCTTCATTTAAAATTATTTTGCACTTATTATTTCAATGTGCTATGATAACATGTTTTTCAGTTCCTCTTTCTAATATTTAAACGATTATTATTATTTTCAGTCAAATGCCACCGAAAAAATCTAACCTCAACAACGCGAGCAGCAAAGGGTCACGACGCAAACGTGTTGAAAGAGCTCAGCAATTACCAGAACAAATCGAAACAAGAAATGCAGCTCAAAGAATCAGGACTGCAGAAAGTCGTACACAAGAATCTCAAGAACAGCGTGACGAACGTCTGCAACAGAATATTACGAGAACAAGAGCGGCACGAGAACGAAACATTCGAACGTACGTATTCAAGAGAATATCATAAGAACATTGTGACACGAGATTTATATATATTAAGATTATTTAACCTCTATTTAAAATTATTTTGCACTTATTATTTCAATGTGCTATGATAACATGTTTTTCAGTTCCTCTTTCTAATATTTAAACGATTATTATTATTTTCAGTCAAATGCCACCGAAAAAATCTAACCTCAACAACGCGAGCAGCAAAGGGTCACGACGCAAACGTGTTGAAAGAGCTCAGCAATTACCAGAACAAATCGAAACAAGAAATGCAGCTCAAAGAATCAGGACTGCAGAAAGTCGTACACAAGAATCTCAAGAACAGCGTGACGAACGTCTGCAACAGAATATTACGAGAACAAGAGCGGCACGAGAACGAAACATAGCTACAATACGAGGACTAGATCGACAAAGGCAACGGATCAGCCGCTCATTAACACGTGCATCATTCGTTCGGCTTGCCTTTGAATATGCACCAGATATTAACTACTCGGCGCATTCAAAAATTGCTATCGGTGGAATGGATAAAGTATATCAATATTGTCAGGCATTGAAATTTCGGAATGAAGCAGCCGGCATGTGCTGCGCATCAGGAAAAGTTGTGCTGTCACCTCTACCCGCTCCGCCGGAGCCTTTATTATCCCTTCTTACTGGCAATTCAGATGATTCCAAATTATTTTTGCGTAAGATACGCAAATTTAATTCTTGCTTCCAAATGACGTCATTTGGGGCAACTAAAATTTGCGATCGTGCATCCGATGGACGTAATTTTGAAACTACATTCAAAATTCAAGGCCAGGTGTACCATAAAATCGGATCACTGATGCCAATGCCTGATAACAATCCGAAATTTCTTCAAATTTATTTTATGGGCGATTGTGAAGAGCGCGTGACGACTCGGTGCCTGTATAATTTTATTGAACAAGCAGAGGAAAGAGCAATTGGGATATTATTGGAAAATTTTTTAGAAGATCACAATCAACTAATTCAATTGATCAAAAGAGTTTCGCCACGACTGCAAAATGACAATTATCAAATCGTCATAAAAGCCGACAAAGTACCATTAGGTGAACATGCTGGTAGATTCAACGCTCCAAGTGTTGATGAGGTTGCTGTTATCATGGTTGGTGATCCAGTTGACAAAAGATCTATAAAAATTACACGGCGAGACAACACTGTCAGTACGATTTCGGATCTACACCGTTCATATGACGCACTACAATATCCATTGATATTTTGGCAAGGACAAGATGAATATTACCTTAATATCAAACAGTATGATCCAAATACCGGTAAACTTGACAATTATCTATTTACTTTCTTACTGTATGTATAGATTTTAATTTCGTATTGCATTTAATTTTTTATTTTTTTAGGTGATTACAGAAATAATAAAGTTAGCTCAATGAACTACTACGCACACCGAATAATGGTTAGACAACATCAAGACAATTATATCCTTCGATATCGTCAGCTGTTCCATCAATACATTGTTGATATGTATGCTAAGGTCGAAAGCGAACGCTTGCGATTCCATCGATTCAACCAGGCAAAACTACGATCGGAAGAATATATTCACTTACGAGATGCTGTTGCTGGAAACATCGATGGAAATTTAAATCCCATTGACATCGGTAATGTTTTCATTTTACCTTCAAGCTACATCGGCAGTCCACGGAACATGCAGGAATACATAAAAAGATGCGATGACTTACGTACGTCATTACGGCCGACCGGATTTATTTATTACATTCACATGTAATCCGAATTGGGAAGAGATACAAACTTTACTATTGCCAGAACAACAAGCCATTCATCGTCATGATTTAACTGCACGTGTGTTTAAACAAAAATTGAAATCCTTAATTGATTTTATTGTTAAATATTCAATTTTTGGTATCACACGTTGTTGGCTGTATACGATAGAGTGGCAAAAGCGAGGTTTGCCTCATGCCCACATTTTGGTTTGGCTTAAAGATAGAATCCGTCCTGAAGAAATCGATCAAATAATTTCAGCCGAAATTCCAGACCCATTAATTGATCAAGAATTATTTGATATTGTCACCAAACACATGATCCATGGGCCATGCGGTGCTTTCAACATGACGTCACCGTGCATGGAAAATGGAAAATGTAAAAAAAAATTCCCAAAGCCGTATACGAATGACACGATCACGGATATTGATGGTTATCCAATGTATCGCCGCAGAAGTACTGAGAATGGTGGCCACACATTTACAATGCGACTGCCGAACTTTCCAAATCAAGTTGAGTTTGATAATCAGTGGGTGGTACCATACTCACCACTACTTTCAAAAACTTACAAAGCTCATATCAATGTTGAGCTTTGCAGTTCTGTTAAATCAATTAAGTATATTTGTAAATATGTAAACAAAGGCAGTGATTTGGCCATATTTGAAGTACAAAACATAAATAAAAATGACGAAATAGCACGATACCAAATGGGCAGATACATTAGCAGCAATGAAGCTATTTGGCATATTCTCAGCTTTCCCATCCACGAAAGAGATCCTGCTGTCCAATATCTGGCAATACATCTTGAAAACGGTCAACGTGTATACTTCACTGAAAAAAGTGTTCTCCAAAGAGCGTTCGAAGCTCCGAAAACGACTCTAACTGAATTTTTTACATTGTGTCAAAAACCTGATGTTTTTGGCCAATTCGCGAAGACATTGGTGTTTGGTGATGTTCCACGTTATTTCACATGGAACAAATCCAGTAAAAAATGGGAGCCACGGAAACAAGGAAAACCACATCCTTCCATTACAGGCATATTCAAAGCTAAGACATTGGGGAGACTTTACACGGTACATCCAAAGCAACGTGAGTGCTTCTATTTACGTTTGTTATTGGTGAATGTTCCCGGACCAACGTCTTTTGAATTTTTACGAACAGTTAATGGTCGAGTATTCAATACATACCAGGATGCATGTCGTGAACTGCAATTGCTAGAAGACGATAACCATTGGGACTTAACGCTTGCTGATGCTGCGTTGACATCAACACCGAATAACATTCGTCAGTTGTTTGCAATTATTTTGACGACATGTTATCCCTCGCAAGCACAAACTTTGTGGGAAAAATATAAAAATTGTATGACAGAAGACATATTGCACCGAATTAGACAAACAAATCAATGGCAAAACATAGATTATACACCAGAGATGTACAATGAAGCATTGGTCTTGATCGAGGATTTATGTGTTCTTATTTCAAATTTACCACTTAATCATTATGGTATGCCATCACCTAATCGTCCAGCCACCTACTTAGTCAATACCGATTTACAACGAGAAAATCAATATGACCATGAAAGTTTAGCAACAATTATCATGAACAGTGAACCATTACTGACAGCAGAATAAAAAATTATTTATGATCGGATTATGCTGGCTGTTGCTGCTGAACAAGGCGGGTTTTTTTTCTTGGATGCACCCGGTGGAGCCGGTAAGACATTTTTAATATCGTTGATTCTTGCCAAAATACGGTCGCAACAAAAAATCGCATTAGCAGTAGCATCGTCAGGCATTGCGGCTACTTTACTGGATGGTGGGCGAACAGCACATTCAACATTTAAGCTGCCATTGGACGTTCATAATAAACCAGATGCAATGTGTAACATCAAAAAGAATAGTGGAATAGCTGCAGTGTTGCGGAAGAGTTCTATAATAATTTGGGATGAGTGCACAATGGCACACAAATATTCACTTGAAGCATTAAACATAACTATGCAAGATTTAAACAGCAATAATAAACTTTTCGGTGGTGCTATCTTACTTTTGTCTGGTGACTTCCGGCAGACCTTACCGGTTATACCTCGCTCTACTTTCGCGGATGAGATTAATGCATGTTTGAAACAATCATTCTTATGGCGAAGTGTTGAAACACTTCGATTGACCATAAATATGCGAGTACAATTGCAAAATGATCCATCAGCACAAATATTTTCCGAACAACTACTAGATATTGGGAACGGTAAAATAGAACTGCAACCAAATACGCAATGCATTAAACTACCAGACAATTTTTGCACTGTTGTTCAGGATAAAAATGAATTGATTCAGAGTATTTTCCCGGATATACAGAATAATTATTTGAATCATGAATGGCTTAGTCAACGGGCGATTTTGGCAGCCAAAAACGTTGATGTTGACGAAATTAACTTCCAGATACAACAGTTATTACCAGGCGATATGATGTCTTTTAAATCAATCGATACTGTTGTTGATGAAAATGAAAGTGTAAATTTTCCGATTTAATTTTTAAATTCATTAGATATCCCTGGAATGCCACCACATAATCTTCGATTAAAGATTGGTTCCCCTATTATTCTCCTCCGTAATTTGAATCCACCTCAATTATGTAACGGTACGCGTTTGGTCATCAAAAAGATCACCGGAAACATTCTTGAAGCAACCATTTTGGCTGGGAAGTTTAAAGGAAAAGTGGTCCTGCTGCCACGTATTCCGATGATACCATCAGATTCTACCATACCCTTCAAAAGGCTACAGTTTCCAATTCGTTTAGCTTTCGCCATGTCTATAAATAAATCTCAAGGTCAAACAATGTCCATTTGTGGTTTAGATTTGGAAAATCCATGTTTTTCTCATGGGCAACTATATGTTGCGTGTTCACGTGTTGAGAAACCGTCTAATCTATTTGTGTTAGCTAAAGACAGGTTAACCAAAAACATTGTGCACCGATTGGTGTTAAATTAAATTGAAATTGAAAGTATTTATAATTCAAAAAAATAGATATTAATGTTTAAAAGTTTAAGACTGTCTGCCTTGCCTACCTCATTCATGAGTTTAAGCGTCACATGTTATTTACTGTATTATACTGTAATATACTTATATTTGTTATAAAATTAAATGGAAATAATAAATCTGATAAATTTTTATTTTGTACCTATTGATTTCTGCTTAATATCAAGTGTAAGAACATTTTAATTAATTGTGTTCAACGTACTTCCCCTTCAAATCTCAATCCAGTGAATTTGTATACCAACATCAATATTTTCGTCTTTGTTCGTAAATAATTTAATTGTACTAAAGGGTTATAGTAGTAGAAAGTCAAATAAGGAGATCACCATATTTTTTTACAAATACCATCTGTGTGAAAAAGCATAGTGGACTCCGTGACTGATGTTCTCTTATTGTTCCTCTTAGATTGTTTACTATAATGTAATATAACAAAAACTTTAGCCACAGCAACGCGTGGCCGGGTCAGCTAGTTTATTATATAGTAGTCGCGAGTAGAGGTTTCACCCGAAGCCTAGTGAGGGAAAGACGCGACGTGATATTATAAGAGCAGATGTAGGGATTTTCCGAATAGCGGATTGTATAATTAGCAACAGTCGGGTAACATTCAAAGTTTACACGGATATTACTATGATACATTACACCACAGGGGGACCCAGGACATCCCCTTTTGGAGAAGACGGCGGCATCATAGCAACCGAGATGATGTTCCGTAAACGTGCGAACTTTATCAAAACCGTACGGTTGAATAATGTTAAAAGGCCGTAGAATCATGAATTAATAACGAGCTCGAGAATGTTACAATAAATCTTACTTGTTGTTTGAAAAGAAAAGGCTGAAATTTCACTGAATTGCCATCAATTCAGTAGGTAGTAAATTCCACAGAAGATCGTGCAGGAGGTAAGGTGACGTATGCTCTACGTCGAACTCATGCAAGATCTTAATTGAAAACAGAGCTAGCCAACTAACGAATTATTAGAGCAATTAAATTACGAGTATAGCAGGGTAAATTAAATTTAAAAAATTATAAAACGTTACAAAAGGTTACCCAGCTTGGGGAATCGTAAAATAAGCTGAGTTGATAAATTAGAAAGGTTTAATTACGTTACAAATTGGCATGCCCATGGCGGGGCAGGTTCATTTAGGTTACAGGTTTGATAAAAAATCATATAGGGACGATCAGATGACCGAGATCGTTAAGGTAGTAGTGCCGTAGTGCTCTCGCACCAGAAGATCGCAAGATCGAGTCCCGCCTCGGGCATGGGTGCATTTGTATTTGTATGTGTGTGTTGTTCTTTCATTCCTCATTATCATTATCGCTTTATCTTCCATATCCCCAGGGTAAAAAACCCTAGGGGTTAAAAATCGGATCCAGCTAAATGCTGATCTCCCTAGATAAAGCTACATGCACCTGCCACCGAGATAATGGCAGTGAGCCTAGGTAAATACGGGATGCATGCACGCGTGGTCCGAGTCGGCATATTCGCGAGGAAATATGTATTATTAATATTATTCCTCTACGTCACGACTAAAGATGTTATGAGTCAGTTTAGTATAAAATCTACTCCATGTTGCAACCAGCTACCTAAGGAGCAGATCTAGGAGCTGTCGGTGTCTCCAGAATACTTTACAAAAATGTGGGCTGTTCCAAATAAAGCAATTTCTTGCACTTCACAGTCTTTTGAAAGACCTGAGAGTTTAGCCAGGTTCTTACACAAATTTTGCGGAACAAATTCAAGAGCTCCGATGTCTATCGGTACGACCTGTGCTTTTACGCCCCACATTCGGCTGATCTCGATTTCCAAACTCGTGTATTTAAGATGTTTCTCTGCCTCCTTCTTTATCACGTTTTGATCGCAAGGCCCTGCCACATCTACAAGTAGACACGACTTTTTCTCCAAATCCTGGAGAACAAAATCCGGTTGGTTTGCTACTATCATGCGATTCGTTTGAATTTGTTGATCGTACTATATCGTATAGAGTCCAACAATGTCACCATATTTGGCAAGTGTTCGTACAACTTGGGGCATGTGTTTGAAATTTTGAGGGTGGTACAGATCTGCCAGTAGAGGTAACTACACACCCTGTCGTGTCTTTTCAAGTATTCGGTCTTTGCTAGAAGTGGATAAGCTGAGACGATATGATCAATGGTTTCTACATGTTCCTGGCAGATGCGGCATTTATCATGGGAAATTTTGAGAACCGCTTTATCATAATGTCGTGTACTCTGCGCCTGAGCCGCTGTTAGAACTGCTTTCGATATTATTATTATTATTATTATTATTATTATTATTATTATTATTATTATTATTATTATTATTATTATTATTATTATTATTATTATACATTATTCACAGTATCTACTGGTCGGTATGTCAACCACACACAGGAATGATGACCAGGTGTGTGGTTGCTATACTGAAGGTTCAGATGGCTTCTAACAATACGGCATGTATTCAAAATTACACACTTTTGCATATTATATACATTCCTGGCATGCAAGTGAAGACACTCCAGTGCCCGAAGTGTCATTTTTGGGATCACTCCTGTAGCTGATATTATTATAGGCACAGTTGTCACTTTACCTAAGTTCCACTGAGATGCGACTTCATGGGCGAGATCGGTATACTTCTGGATCTTCTCTTGATATTTTCCCGATATGTTGTGGGTATTGGGTATTGATATATCGATAAGGAAAACCTGCTGGTGGTTTCTATCAATGTACGTTATATCGGGTCTATTGCCGCCGACATGTCTGTCAGTGATAATGGAGCGATCCCAGTAGAGTGTGTGCTCACTACTTTCGAGCACATTCTGAGGCACATATTTATAATACGGCACGGAAGTGGCGAGTAAGCCCGTTCTCAATGCCAATAATTGGTGTACCTGCTTCGTCACTTCATCATGCCTCTTTTTGTATTCCAACTGTGCGTGGCTGCTACATCCACTTGCCACGTGTTGGATAGTTTCGCTTGCAGCCTCACATCTTCTACACGAGTCGGAATGAATGGTGGAATCTCTCAGAATGTGTTTTCTGTAGTTCAATGTTGGTACCACTTGGTCCTGGATAGCTATCATGAAGGCTTCTGTCTCTGGAAAGAGATCCCCGTGCTGGAGCCATGCGTGCGACGCAGAGATGTCGACTTCTGGTTTACTCAGCTCGTGAGGGTACCTCCCATGCAGTGCCTTCGCTTTCCATAAGGATATCTTCTCTTCCGTTTCAATGATTGGTTGAACAGGCGGATCAAGCTTTTTCAAGTTCAGAGGACTATAGTTATTATCAACTGCGCTCACTGCTTGCTGAACTCTCCCACAATGTTCCAAGAAGTATCTTCTGAGTGAAGCAATTTGAGGGCTGTGTAGATTTATGAGATCTACAATACCTCGCCCTCCTTGCGGCCTTGGAAGGGTAAAACGCTCAGTACTTGAATGAGGATGATGTTTTCGGTGTTGAGTCATAGCGGTTCGAATTGTCCTCTGGAGGTTGTCGAGGTCGGTATTGCTCCATTTAATAACGCCAAAGGAGTATGTCAGCACTGGAATAACAAATGAATTGATGGCCTGCACAAGGTTTCTAGCAGATAGTTGAGTTTTTAAGAGTCCATGCAATCGTTTACACACTTCAGTTGTTAGTATGTTCTTAGTAACAGTGTGTTTGATTCGGAGTGACTGTTGGAAACCCAAGTATTTGTAAGTTTCATGGGGTTCCATGAAGGTAATCTTTGGTT
Organism: Gryllus longicercus; assembly: GCA_038098605.1. Taxonomy (NCBI): domain Eukaryota; kingdom Metazoa; phylum Arthropoda; class Insecta; order Orthoptera; family Gryllidae; genus Gryllus; species Gryllus longicercus. The sequence continues at coordinate 724,832 of JAZDUA010000199.1, read as the reverse complement.
CATTATCAGTTTCCAAATTTATAACTTGCATATGACCCCGAATGAATTAAGTAGAGTAGACAGGGGATTCAAGGCTAAGCAGAACAATAAAGGGCTTAAAGAGTCACCCTGGAAAATCCCTCGGCGGATGTGTATAGTATCTGTGTGGACGGATTGTTTTCCATTAGAGAGATACAGTTTTGTATTCCATCGACTCATCGCAGTTTTCAGGAAGTTTTGGATAAACGGGTGGACCTTGTATACATCCAAACATTGAAGGAGCCAAGAATGGGGCACGGTCGAATGCTTTAGCGTAATCTATGTAGCATGCGTACAAGTTTCTTTGTTCTGCAAGCACTTGCCCCTGTGGCGTCATATCTGTCGCCAGTACAAACGTACTATTGTAGCCATGTGGACAACCCTGGCGGAAGTGACGCGGGGCTTCACATAGGAATGCCGAGTCGTGGAGGCAGGTTTGGAGACCCCGAAGCCGGCGGGAAAGCGTGGGCAGACACTGCGTGTGACGCGCTTCCGGCAGCCTGGTCAGTGGGTATATAAGCAGAAACCGATTTGAAAGCATTCTTCTATCCTTGACTCTTCAGAGGTGAGCGCGTCGGTAGGGCGTCGTGAGGGTTGTGCGCGGCGTTGCATGGTAATGCATAGGCTACCGAGGCGGGGAATCGAAGCCGGCGTGCTACGTCGTGACAGCAGGTGCGGCATACTCGCATGTATGTTCGCGTAAGGTACTGGTGCATCACACCGGGGATGGTAATTAATTATCGGGCCAGCGGTGGTGGTAACCAGGGAAAGTTCCTTCTTGTAACGGTTAACTTCAATTGTAAATATTGTATATAGTGTTTTGGTGTCGGAGTATCTTTCTTGTAATAAATACTAAATATTTACAAGCCGTTCACGTCTGTATTTATTTGCCCCGGCAAAGACGCCACAGACGTAGGAGGAATAGAATGGTGGCAGCGGTTAAAGAACTACCACGCACGTAGAATGGTGGCAGCGGTTAAAGAACTACCACGCACGTAGAATAGTGCCAGCGGTTAACGAACTACCACGCACGTAGAATAGTGCCAGCGGTAAACGAACTACCACGCACGTGTAGTGTATGCAGCGGATCACGAACTACCACGTAGGTGTAAAATGGTGGCAGCAGTTTAAGAACTACCACGTAGTACAGCGTAGGTAGCGGTTCAAGTACGCAGTTTATGGTTAGTAAACGACCACGCAGTTGTGTATGTGCGGTGTTTGTCTGTGGTAGGCAGCATCACACGGAAGCACGCCAGGAACGGCAGGTTGAATAATTACGCCAGTAAGGGGCTTCATCCGTCCATGGGTAATTAGTGAGCGTAGGAGGAATAGAATTCTGCGTTTCACGTGCAAGGTTCGGTCGGTAGTGTAGCAACGGCTATAGAAACGAACAAAACACCCAGCAGGTAGGGCGCTTAGTACCAGCGGGACAGGCATCCAGAACAACGGATCGTGTACGCGGAAGTGAAAGTATATTTGGCCGCAGGTATTCGCCGGAGAAAGATTAAATAGTGGGCGAGCGAGCAAAGCTCAGCCAGGGAACAGTTTCGACGTAAATATATTCATAGTGCGCGAAACAAGTAAAACGCGAACGAAAACGTGCGAGTACATCGGCGGGGCGAAACTTCAAGCAGAAGGACGGGAAGGAAGGACGGGAAGGAAGGACGAGTTGCAGCCAATCCATCCATCTCATCACGACATCCGTCAGCGCCGAACGTGCACGCATAAGCAGCAGGAAGCAGCCACGTGCAAGCAGTGGAAGATAAGGGTAAGTGTGTTCTTTTGCAACGCGTAGGGCACTGTTTGAAAGCAATGGCGCATTTACTGAAATTTCGAAAGGAAGGAATGATCCGAATCGCCAGGGATTTGGGAATAGAATTAGATGGATCGGAAACAAATCCGACTTTAAAGAAATTGATAGTAGAGCATGAGGATTATTCTGTTGAATTAACGGAGGAAATGGGGCAACAGCACGAAAGAGATAGGAGAATATTAGAAGAAAGGGAATATCAATTAGAACTTGCGAGAGTGCAGAATGCCCAGACGGGCGAAACAAATTCGGAGATTCGTTCTGAAGCGCGCTCGGAACACGCGAGAGAATATATTAGAATAGGCCAAATAATTGGTAGATTTAAAGGAGAGCAGGACGATATCACATCTTATCTGAGCGCGTTTGAAAGCCAGTGCAGGCAATTGAAAATCTGCGAAGAAGATTGGGTTGTTAATTTAATCGGGTTACTTCCGCATAATGTTAACACCTGGCTTACTTTAGACGAACAGGAAGAAGCGTTAGATTATGCGGAGTTGAAATTGAAATTATTAGAACTGTACCGGTTTGATGCCGAGAAATTCCGGCAGTTGTTTAGGAAACATAGCAAAAACGGAGCGACTTGGAGCATATTCGCGAGGGAATTGTTAAACTATGCCAGAGAGTGGGTAGCGGGGCTTAAAATAAACACATTCGAGGGTTTATTGAATTTGATCGTAGCCGATCAAATGAAGCATAAAGTTCCAGGGGATATGCGGGAACATTTCGTGGATAAATGGGCCGAATTTGCGAATCCGCTGGAGTTCGCGAAAAGATTAGATGCGTACGAGAATGCGCGGCAAGGGTGGAAGAAGCCACAGTTACCATCTTTCCGGCCGGAAAGAACATTCCGGAAAGAACAAGGAACCAACAGGGCACCTGTTGCTCCTCACGTGGCCCCCAAGTCGGCAGGAAGTACTAATGGATTAGAGAAACATAGCGCGAAGAAGGAATTCGAGGCACCTTATGTCCGCAAGTGTTACGAATGTCAGTCAACAACGCACTTGGTTAAGAACTGTCCGCGGAAACAGGGCAATCAAGTAAATCACGTGTGTGAACCCGAGGCAAGGGAGTTCTTGAGGCAGCACATTGTGACAGGGACCGTGAATGAGCAGCCGACGGAGATCTTAAGAGACACGGGCGCGTCATTTGATCTTGTATCCGCAAATTTAGTCACAGATCGTGATTATACGGGCGAATCGGTCTGGATCAAACAGCCACTTCATTCAACTGCCATTAATTTGCCGGTGGCGGAAATTCGCCTAAATTCAGAATTAGGTAATGTAATCACTAGGGCCGCTATAGTGCCGAAGGAAAATCAACTTAGTTATTATCTATTAAGTAACAGAACGTATCAACTTCTGCAGGATATTAAACAGGGCCTTGTAGAAGAACAAACTGTGAACATGGTTATGACGCGCAGTAAGGCTGCGGCAGAAGGCAGAACAAAAGCAGAGGATTTGGGGAATTCGCAGGTAAAATTGCCGGAGGCGGAGGGCGACCGCACAGCAAAGCCGGGCGAAGACGAGCATGAGCCGTCGGAGGAATTCCCGGAATTCTGTCTATTAGCAGACGGAGAAGAATTAGAACGGGCTGTGCCGATCGCTGAAATGTTGAAGGAAAATACGGAACAATTCAGCGCGGCGCAGAAGGGAGATGAGAGTGTAAATACTTTGGTTGAAAAGTATAAGGATGTAAGAGCAGAATCGGAAAGGGAAACATATTTTGATAAGAATTCATTATTATTTAAGGAACCAGAACAAATAGGTGAAATTATAGAGGACGGAATAGAGAAATACGCCTTAAAATTAGAACCGGAGGAATTTGATGTAGAGGCAATGCTCGCAGGCACAGAAATGGAGCCGGAAGGAAGTGAAAGGCTGAGAGAACTTGTAATTGAGTTTAGGGACATCTTTTCTGATAGGCCAGGGCTCACTAAAAATGTTCAGATGGACATCGAGTTGCTGGACGAAAATGCAAGGGTGAGGAGCGCTCCGTATCGTACGTCTCATCGCCAAACAAAAATCCTCCAGGAAGAAATCGCGAAAATGCTAAGGGATGGTATCATCGAGCCCTCAGATTCGGATTTCACATCCCCTATGATTTTGGTGGAAGCACCCGGAAAAAAACCCAGGCCATGTATTGACTACCGCAAGTTAAATCAGGTTATTCGTACTGAATATTTTCCGCTTCCGAGTTTAGCCGAGCGAATTGAAACAGTTGCGAGGGCCAAAATCATAACCACAACGGACTTATGTAAAGGATTTTGGCAGATCCAAATGAGCGAGCGCGCACAACGGTATGCCACCTTTACGACGAAATTCGGGTCTTATAAACCCCTCAGGATGCCTTTTGGCATCAAAAATGCACCATATGTTTGCAGCAAGCTTATGGAGGCATTACTGAAAGATTGCGCGGAGTTCGCCGTCCCATATATGGATGACATTGCAATCTTTAGCGACAACTGGGATGATCACTGCAAACATCTCAGAATCGTATTCCAAAAGTTACGTGAGGCCAATTTACGCGTGCAACCGGCAAAATGTAAGTTCGCTAGGAAATCGGTTACGTTCTTAGGATACGAGATTGGTAGTGGTCTGATGAGACCAAATGAAGCCAAAGTGCAAGTAATAAAGGAATATCCACGGCCTACGACAAAAAAGGAAATCCGGAAATTTATAGGTCTGATATCATATTATAAACGGTTCATCAGAAATTTCTCGGAGAAATCAGCGGCGCTCACTGATGTATTGAGGGGAACACATAGGCAAGGCAAAATCCGGTGGTCGGAAGAGTGCGAAAACTCGTTTATACAGCTTCGCGACGCACTGTGTCAGGGGGCAGTCACACATGCACCTGATTTTAGTAAGCCATTTTTACTGCAATGTGATGCGGCACTTAGGGGAGCAGCCATTGTGTTATCACAGTTAGATCAGGAAGGAAATGAAAATCCGATTCTTTTTCTCAGTAAAAAATTCTCAGACGGGGAATTAAAATGGAGCACCACGGAGAAAGAGTGTGCTGCTTTAATTTGGGGTTTAGGGAAGTTGCGTTACTATCTAGACGGTAATGTTTTGCTAAAGATAGAAACGGATCATAACCCGTTAGTATGGTTACAACAGAATGCTGGGAATAATCCTAGATTGCTTAGGTGGTCGCTGGCGATTCAGCATTACAACATTATCATAAGCCATAGGAAAGGGATATTAAATGTAAATGCTGACATTCTCAGTAGGGTGTTTGAAAATGAGCGCCAGACAGTGTCCGAAGTTGCAGAGGGGCACACTGCACCCGGCCATGCCGATACGGGTGCGCCGAAAACACTGGAACACAGTGCAAAACAAATAGTGCAAGAAGAATGATGTATAAGTGAATGTGATGTTTGTTGTGTTGTGTCAAGATTGAGTAAACTTTTCCCAAGAAACCTACGAAAGAATAGTTTCCAGCAAATATCATGAACTTTTGTATTCATTTATATTCATTCTGGCAAGAAGAAAACTTTGTACAATCCTTCAAGAGAGAAATGTAAAAATTGTTTATTTGTTTCATTTTAAGTGTATCACTGTACGTGGTTTTAAATGTAAAACAGGATAAATGTTAGTTTATTGTTATTTTTTTTTTGTGCATTTATCAATGTAAAGGGTTTTGTCATTCAGTATGTCAGTTTGTGTGTATAGAACTGTATATGATTTTAAATGTTTTGATGTAATGTTTGTGGCTATATTGGTGATATTGTATGTGTCATTTTGTAGTGAGTGTATTGTACAAAATTAATTTAATTCAAGAATTTGGTTGTAAAAGGGATAAAGGTTAGTTATTGTTGTTTTTTTTGTGCATTTATCAATGTATAGGGTTTTGTCATTCAGTATGTCAGTTTGTGTGTATAGAACTGTATATGATTTTGAATGTTTTGATGTAATGTTTGTGGCTATATTGGTGATATTGTATGTGTCATTTTGGTAGTGAGTGTATTGTACAAAATTAATTTAATTCAAGAATTTGGTTGTAAAAGGAAAAGGAACATACTATGGTTATTAGAGGTTACCACACCAGGCTGAAAATTCGTAACAATGCATAAGAGGGACCGACCGTACGGCAAGATTTTTAATATTTCAAGTACAATGTACAATGTAGAGTAAAAATATGTCAATGGGGTAGGTTAGTAGGTCATTCTCTGTTTGTTCTTTATCTGTGTAATTAGCCAGGTCAGGCGCAGTTGTATATAATGTGAGCCGATCGGCCTAGGACTTTCACACTTGTGGAATTTTCCTTCTGTGTTGATTGCAACTGCGACGAAAATTCCCGGGGGGGGGGGGTATAGAGGAGTTTGTGGCGTCATATCTGTCGCCAGTACAAACGTACTATTGTAGCCATGTGGACAACCCTGGCGGAAGTGACGCGGGGCTTCACATAGGAATGCCGAGTCGTGGAGGCAGGTTTGGAGACCCCGAAGCCGGCGGGAAAGCGTGGGCAGACACTGCGTGTGACGCGCTTCCGGCAGCCTGGTCAGTGGGTATATAAGCAGAAACCGATTTGAAAGCATTCTTCTATCCTTGACTCTTCAGAGGTGAGCGCGTCGGTAGGGCGTCGTGAGGGTTGTGCGCGGCGTTGCATGGTAATGCATAGGCTACCGAGGCGGGGAATCGAAGCCGCGTGCTACGTCGTGACAGCAGGTGCGGCATACTCGCATGTATGTTCGCGTAAGGTACTGGTGCATCACACCGGGGATGGTAATTAATTATCGGGCCAGCGGTGGTGGTAACCAGGGAAAGTTCCTTCTTGTAACGGTTAACTTCAATTGTAAATATTGTATATAGTGTTTTGGTGTCGGAGTATCTTTCTTGTAATAAATACTAAATATTTACAAGCCGTTCACGTCTGTATTTATTTGCCCCGGCAAAGACGCCACACCCCATAATTACAGAGTCTATTATGAGTTGCTCCTTGCATCCCTGAGATCCAGGTCTACATCCTTTCTGTTCATTTGCTAAAATGTTCTGTTCCTCAATGTGTGTCATCATCATTTGTGAAACACAAGATGTTATGAGTTTGTAGAAAGTTTGAAGGCAGGTTATAGGCCTGTACATCGAGGGGTCTTTAGTGTCACCCTCCTTTGGTAACATGAATGTTCTACCTTCAGTGAGGAAGTAAGGTAGATTTTCTGGATTGTGAAGAAAATATTGAATTATATTAGCTAGTATATGATGGTGAGTGCTGGTAAATTTTTTCAGTCAATAATTGTGCAGGCCATCACTGCCTGGTGCCTTCCAGTTATGTGCTTTGTTCAAAGCTGCTTGGACAATTTCCACGGTGATGATTGATTCACCCATTAGAGGAATATCTCGGTGTCTGTCATATTCCATTTCAATCCATGTCATATCTCGGTTGTGGGACACAGCAGATGACCAGATAGGCTTCCAAAAGTCCGCTATTTGTGCCTTTGAGGGAAGCTCTGACTCTTTCATATCATTTACAAGCCCTTTACTCTTTGACATATTCCTGTAGAATGCTTTCTGGTTTCTGTTAAAAAGAAAATTCTGTTGCTTCCTCGTAGTGCAATTCCTGTAGCGTCGAAGGCGTTTTGTTAATGCCAAAAGCTTTTGTCGTAGGGTGTCAAGATGTTCTGTTATTGTTGAATTCAAGGGCTCGTGCTTCGTATGTATTTTTGTATTGATAAGGATGTTATTCACCTTTTTCTCAGTTTCTCTGAGGTATTTCCTTTTTTAAATTGCGTGAGTCTCCCAATATCTCTCCTAGTGCTTTCTATACGATTCACCAGCCGTCTTTCCCAAGGTGGCATTATTTTTTCACTTCGATCATTGTGAGCAGTTGCTACGCGGCTGAAAAGCTTGGAACCGTTACATCTTGAAGCCACAACCGCAGCACAATAAATTGCTGTGTGTACTTCTTCGAAAGATGGTCTTTGTTGTAGATGTTGTGGCAGTACTTTCTCATTCAAGGCGCTGATTGCTCTTGCTAATTTCTTCGAGCAATTTTGTCTGGGAATGAGATAGCGGTTCAGTGGGTCAGTTCCCTCAAATTCTGCAAGTGCGACTGCAAATTCATTGCGAATTTGCACCTCTTCAATACTCTTATCATCCATACTTTCTGACATGCTTGTCCCATTATCATCCTGAGTTTGCACAACTGATATCTCCATTGCCGTCAGATTACTAGGTTCTGAGGAGTTAAGCATTTTTCTCACTTCTTCCTTGATTGCTTCCAAAACTGGTGCAGAGAGGAGATTTTTCTGAACAATTGCTCGACGTTGGTCCACTATTCTTTGCTCACTAACTTCAGAATCAGGGAAACGGTGAAGAAATCTTTGATGTAACTTTTGTCGGTAGGCCGTAGTGTCAGTCTCCATTTTGGTAATGGTGTAGTATTCACGCATGATGAAGGTATTTATTTCTGTAGTCCACTTCATCCTTCTGCGTTGCCTGCCTGCGGCAGTGGTCTCCGGAAGCAATTGATTGCTTCTCTGGGAAGCACTTGCGGCAGGTGCAGCTGTAAGTGGAGATGAATGGGTGCTGCTATGTTCGGCTGTAGTATATTCGGGGTTATCCCCGATCAGGGCCCGCCTGTTCAGCACCTGATCACCACCGGCCAGCATGCTGTCACCTCCAGCGGTGGCTCCGAAGGGGCCCTGGCGCTCCCCAGGCAGCGACTGCTTTTCCGATGCCTTACGACGCATATTCCGTGTCTCCATATCTATATGGGTGTGCCATCGCCCTGTTTGCCGCCAAATTTTCTGACGTTGCCCGTCTCCCACGTGGCTAAGTTCTCAATTGCTCGGACGTAGGGCTGGACTTTGGGAGACTTATTATTATTATTATTATTATTATTATTATTATTATTATCATCATCAATATAAGGTGATGAGAATAATATGATGAGGGGTGAAAGGACTAGGCTGATGATAGGAGGTGTTAGGTGGTATGTGTTCGTGGGCATTTGGAACTATCCCAGCATTCGCCTTATGACCGACGGTAAGAACGAAAACCCTGGTCAGGGTGGCCGGCCCGGACCCGGACCTCCCGATTGCGATATTCTCTCTCTCTCTCTCTCTCTCTCTCTCTCTCTCTCTCTCTCTCTCTCTCTCTCTCTCTCTCTCATATATATATATATATATTTATTTATTTATTTATATATCACATTATAGCATAGGTCGATTTCCATTGAAATTTCTCTAATTTCTGAACTGAATTATTGAAAACTGAGTTTTTAATGGAATCAATTCCTCAATACTATATCTTTAAATCATGTCATGTAAAAAAAATCTCTTAAAATATGTGTAGCATTTGTCGCCTAGACCTAATTTTATTTATATATCTTTACAAATTTTGGGCTCAGGTATTAGAATCATCGTAATTTTAAGAATTGTCACAGCCGAACAGTGCATGACATGGTAGCAGAGGGAAATGTATGTTGCTTCGTAAACGTAAGTGCGGAGTTCAAATCACATCACTGGCAATTATATTGTTTTTCTCGTAACTTTGTGAAAGCGAAGACAAAAGTCTAATGGCAGCAAATCATTTTGATTTTAATTGTTTGGATAGAAACAAAAAAAATTACCGGTCTCAAATAATCGTTACCAAGGTAGAGAAACTATGCCCTGTTGTAACGCTATTAGTTTTGTAAGTCCTGCTTCTGTTATCCTTTTCTTCCACTCGACTGACATTCACATCACATTAGGCCCCTAGCTTTCGCACTGAATGTGGTTTCTTTCAAAGCTCTTTGAAAACATTTGGATTAATTATTAAATTAACTGAAAAGAGCTCAGTTTTGGTTCACCGTCGAAAATCTGGACATCGCGGTAGTACTGTGTAATGCCTCCCGCGAGTGAAAAGATGCGGCGTCTCTCTGACTGTTGAATTGTGTGATTCGCGGAGTGGAGCCTAATTTTATTTATATATCATTACAAATTTTGGGCTCAGGTATTAGAATCATCGTAATTTTAAGAATTGTCACAGCCGAACAGTGCATGACATGGTAGCAGAGGGAAATGTATGTTGCTTCGTAAACGTAAGTGCGGAGTTCAAATCACATCACTGGCAATTATATTGTTTTTCTCGTAACTTTGTGAAAGCGAAGACAAAAGTCTAATGGCAGCAAATCATTTTAATTTTAATTTTTTGGATAGAAACAAAAAAAAATACCGGTCTCAAATAATCGTTACCAGGGTAGAGAAACTATGCCCTGTTGTAACGCTATTAGTTTTGTAAGTCCTGCTTCTGTTATCCTTTTCTTCCACTCGACTGACATTCACATCACATTAGGCTCCTAGCTTTCGCACTGAATGTGGTTTCTTTCAAAGCACTTTGAAAACATTTGGATTAATTATTAAATTAACTGAAAAGAGCTCAGTTTTGGTTCACCGTCGAAAATCTGGACATCGCGGTAGTACTGTGTAATGCTTCCCGCGAGTGAAAAGATGCGGCGTCACTCTGACTGTTGAATTGTGTGATTCGCGGAGTGGAAGCTGCCTCGGCGGTCGCCGATGAGATTGCAAGAGTGGGGGTAAATGTTAGAACGCCTAGAATTGCATAAGATAACAATTCGAAAAGTCATGTAGGTTATATATAAGAAGAGGTCCTATCTTGGATTATGGCAGTACGTAGAAGCTACACCGTTGTGTTGTCAGTTAGGAACCTTCGACAAAGATGGCACCGAAATATAAGGTCACATATTTCGATATTATGGCGCTCGCAGAGCCCATCCGTTACCTTCTTTCCTACGGTGGCATAGAATTTGAAGATGTTCGAGTGAAAGGCGACGATTGGCCTAAACTGAAGAATGGTGAGTGACAAACGCACTAAAATTGCTGCAATGAGAACTGTAACTTGCAACTTGCGATGTGCGATTTACTCATTTGAATGCAAAAAAATATGTATTCTAAAGATTCTTTGACATTTTGCATAATAAATATATTTTTGTTTCATATTGATCAAAATAAACATGTTTTCATGGAGAGTATTTCTTGTTCATTTTTGAGTTAAATAGGTTTTTGTAGAATGTAAAAACAGCTGTATAATTAAAACACTTTTTCAACGGATAGTGCTAATTGCACTGTTTAAGATGGCATAGGATTATTTTGTTGCATTCTTTTCCTCTTTTAACTACAAAAATTTGGAACCATTTTTGTGAAAATGGCATTATTGGTGGTGAATACGGCCGCTAATGTAAATACTAACGACGTGAGAGACAAGTCAAAAATTAAACTTTTGTAATTTTTGAAAAACATAAGAATAGAATAATATGGCGTTCATGTCTTCTTATATAGTGCATTTAGTAGTATCCTTACCAAAAGTTTAAAAAAAATTGGAGCTGTTTATAGGAAAATCTTAATGTAATTTTTTTTAAATTGCAAATGACACGCAATATTGCTTGAAAACTACCAAAATTTTCAAAAATTGTACATGACGTTATTGAAATAACTAAAAATGGAGAACAAATTTTATTTTTACAAGAAATTTTGAGCCGTTTTTAATAAAAGTTTGAAACTGTCAGCCAGAGCCAACAAGATGTACCGTTTATTGGTAGTTCCGTGAGATCATTGCAGCAACAATTTCTGTCTATGACTGTTTTTTAAAGATTCAGCCTTTCCTTTTTATTCTAAACAGTCAGTTCAGTCCCGTTTCAATATTTTAATTCTCTTAAGTGTAATTAGTATGTAAACTAATTATCTGGTACATTAAATAACGCCGAGAGAATCAGTTTTATGGTGAATATGAACAGAAGTTATATCTTTTTTTTTTATCTTCTCTATTCAATAGTGTGACATGCGTTACTATATATTTATCAGCAGCAAGGAAACTATTTATAAATATATATCGCAAAGATCATTATGTCGAAAGGCTGGCTCCAGAAGCAATAGTGCCAAAGATATTTTCTCTCTAGGCCAGAGTCTGGTTGTGTTTAAGGATGCAACATCGATGTTCAAAAACATTGTTAAAAAAACATCGATGTTTTTAATCTGATTTTTAAAAAAATATTGATATTCAACAAAACTTTTATAATAAGAGGAGTAATATAAAAAATATGGCTTACTATATTATTTTGTCGACGCTAATGCAATTAACACTTGTTTATTTATAACTATTATAGACCCAATATTTTTTATTGAGTTAGAAAAAACAGTTTGCGCACGAATAGCACTGATGTCTACTAACTTTACGTCCTCGCGAGAAACTGAGTCTGAAAGCCTGAGCGCTCAGAGACATCTCAGGGAATCAGAGCATCCTCAGTTCGCCGAAAAGGGAACAGGAAGAAGGGGGACGCCTACGGACTTGCGCCTATGGCGCCGCACACGTTGACGCCTCTCCGCGTGATACGAAGACAGGCGTAGGACATATCAGGGGATCGGGGTCGTCCCTCAGCCAAGAGATGCTCCGGTCCGTTCCGGTCCGTTCCGGTCGAACACTTGAATCACCGCTTACATGTCAATACTTTATCTCTTACAAAATTGTGATTATTGTACTGTTTCATTTACCGAAAAATCGAAAACGTAAAATCATCGATGTTTACAAAACATCGACACCGATGTCGCGTCCCTAGATGTCTTAAAGGCCCATTCACAATGCAAACGTAAACGTAAGCATGGCGTTGAAATAAAAGTTAGGACTACGTCCGTAAGCGGACTCATTCACAATGCGTTCGCATAAGCATAACACGTAAGACGTTAACTTAAAAGCTTGCAAGCTTCAAGCTTCTGTGCTAATGCTTACGGAAGACATAAGAAATAAACCAATCACAGAAAGGTAACTCAAAATCGAGTATCGAAATTGGAGCGAAGTCGATAGAAGAACTAACGCCATATGGGACATAGACTCAGTCGATATCTTGAAATCGATTCTCACATCTAACCAGAAAGTCTCACAGCCAATAGGAACTTATTTTGCTTACGTTTATGTTGGGCATTGTGAATACTTCAGTATATCGCTTACGTTAATGTTTATGTCTATGCGCTATGCTTATGTTTACGTTTGCATTGTGAATGGGCCTTTATATAGTCGTTACCGAACGGAGCGCCATATTCTGATTGGTTCCAGATCTCTATTTCAATATGCATGGCTGAACCAATTTTTTTGGCTCTTCAGTGCAACATAATTCAATTTGAAAGGCGTTGCTTGTAAATATAAAATACCGTCAGGACTATCTAAATTTGTAACTTTTTACTTTTCCTGTACAATAGTGAAGAGAGAAAACGCGCTAGAATCTCGGCAGTACGATCTCGAATTTTCGATCCTAAAATTCGTGTTTATAGTTATTTTAAGCTGGAACTTCACAACCACGTCAAGATTAAGGTCTGTAAATATTGTTCCAAAGATAGTGAATATTAGTGGGTTGCCTGCGGGTGTATCTCACACTCAATGTTTTACCCGAAAATCGGGACGCCTGTAGGGAAGGAATGGCGGTGGGGGTGGATGGGCGGAATGAAGTATACGTCACGCCAAACTCTATCAAATTAGAAGTTTTTGAGTTGAAGGTTGTTAAACACCCTAGGCGTAAGATTTAGTCGTGCTGATCATTAGTTATTTCTATTTGGGGCATCCGTATATGTATGTGGAGACATACTTGTACGGATATATGCAATTATGTTTACATTTTTTTTATTTAAGATCATCTTAATTATTCAGGGGGGAACTATCATTGCATTCATAAGAAATAAGGCATAAATTAATTTATTTTGCAAACAATGATGAGACATCTTTTTTGCACTGTAACACTCACATAAGCTACAAACACCCCCCCCCACACACACACACACACACATTCATTAAATATTGTACAAAAGCGTCGAATTAAGTATTATCTTCTCACTTATGACCATGCATTCACTGACATATGAGTATTTTATGAATGTATCCTAGAAGTATTTATTCTTTTTAATGTAAAATTGTAGTTTTGTCAGTGAGATCCTCATTCCAGGCACCTCTTCAATTATAGTAAATAATTATTTATCATTAGAAGTGAAACATAATGTATTTTAGGTACTCCTTTTGGAAAAATGCCTGTGTTGGAGGTTGATGGCAAGAAAGCTCACCAGTCAATTGCAATTGCGCGCTATCTTGGAAAACAAGTAGGCCTGGCTGGTGCTGATGACTGGCAGAACTTGAAAATTGATGCCACTGTTGACACAGTCGTTGATCTTCGCATTGGTAAGTAAATGTTTGCAATAATGGAACTGTTGTACGAGATATAAATTTAATATTTTATTTGGTACTTTACAGCTGTTGTCAATGCTGTGTTTGCTGATGAAGCAACTAAAGCTCAGAAAAAAGAAACACTTGAAAAGGATACGTTGCCGTTTTATTTGGGACGATTGGATAATCAAATTAAGGAAAATGGAGGTTATCTAGTTGACAAAAAGGTGAGAAATAAATCATCATTGAATAGTGGCATTCTGTGGGTATAAAGAGCTAAACCCCAAACAGTTCATTGCTAAACTTAGATAATGGTAACAGTTCATTGCAAAAACTAGAATAAGGACTCGAAAAATGTTTTAACTGACCAGGAATTTCGACATGCTGTACATATTATATTATGCAATAGCATTATTATGTTTTTATGATCATTATTACTATTTCTATTATTATTCTCTACATTTACGTTTAATGGTGTTAGATGTCGATTTTATATAAAATCTACTTCAGGTTGAAATCAGATTTCTAAGAAGCAGATTTGGTGATTGGATGTCCGTTCAATACTGTTTGTTCTCCAAATCTCAACTAACATTTCCATGCTTATTTGCTGCTATCGTGCGATGAATTAGGATTTGTTGCTCAATCAGCATTGTAACTCAGTCCAACAGAAGTCATGGGTTTTGGTGAGATTTCGAACCCCGTCGTAAATGTCTTCGAAACTTTGAGTGCGTTACAGATCTTCCAATTTAGATAACTAGAGACTCTCATATCTTTTTAAATGTTCAGAATTTGCTAGAAATGGACAAACTGAGACGGCATGTTCAATGGTGTTTATGGCAAATACAATATTTATGATCCAGGGAAAATTTGAAAACCGTTTTATCATAATTGTGTTGTGTTCTCAATATCTCACATTGAACTGCTATTTCCCCTACTTCCGATTTTTGCTACATTCTTCCGTTTTTAAATAACATAAAGGATTGGTGTTTGTTGATCCGCACCGTGAAGATTCATGTTTTCTAGTAGAAGGAATTTTTTTATCTCCACGATTTCTTTAATATTTTTGTCTCACATTTCATGACAAGTAGCATCAGCAATTTAGTGTTTTTGTGTGTATAGTATTTAGTGCCTATGTGTCTTATAAGAGACGTAGATATTGAAAATGGAAGTCGCCACCTCAAAGGACTGCAGAAATGATCGTAATTGTGATTTCATTACTACAATTGAATGTTCGTTATTAAATACAAAATTGGTGTATTTGTGTGTTTTTATCGCTTTACTCGGTGCTGTCAAAAATTAAGTAGAACATCAAATTAGAACTTCTATATAGGATTTATTCGGATACCGTTTTTTTAACAAATTCGTTATAAAAGAAGCTCGCATTTTTTGTTTCAATCTACCAACTTTCCGAAATACAATTACTTTGGTTTTTACTTTCTCGTATACATATGAATATACGGAGTAAAGTACGTTCTGTAGGGAATATGATGTAGGAGTAATACTATGAAAAATCGATTGTGAGATTTCAACGGAAATGTACTGTTTGGGTTCCCTGAAATTGAAAACTGACTTTTCGTCCCTAAACGTGCGTTCATCTGACCGCCCACCTCTCCATCCGCCTGTGTGCTTGCACATCTGCCTGCCCGTCCGTCCGTCCGTCTGTACACACTAGCGCATTACTACTGTTTACTTTCCCGCTCTTACAAAGGAACTTATTAAGAAAAGAACGTTATGTAATCGTGCGCCCGGAAAACTGCGAATTTTCAGCAGAAAAAACTTCTATTATTGGGTCCTGGTAGTGAAAAAGTTGATAAATTCTGTTGCTATTGTAACGACCCCACCCCCTCACGGTCGCTGCCAGTGTTGGGCGCCAGGCGTACTTTGGCAGCCGAGTCAACTTATTTACCTGTCACACTGATTTTCAATGATTCAAATTCTTGTTGGGATTTGCTCCCGGTAAGATTAGACTATCTTCGGGGTGATAGGGATCAGGTTAGTTAGGAATCAGGTGTGCTCAACATGCTCTATTGAATGAAAATAAAAAAAAATCTTCAACGTCGATTCCTGAAGGGAGCTCACAGTTTATTCTTAAAATGCTCTTACAACTATTTCTATGGATTTATAGTGCAATTTTTCTTCATGATCTGAATTTTTACTTACAAACAAATAATAATTATTATGCATTAGGATACTTCTTCTCTGAAGTTCTCTAGTCCACTGCTTAATTTTCTAATCACTTCACTGAATTTCCTGTGACTCGACTCGTGATTACAAAAATGCTTATTTTACTTACAAATTCTATGGAATTCGTGAGAGGACGGTCGCTGTAGATCCGGCAACCGCGCTGGAACGCTCCTTTCTGATGGGAGAGAGGCGGGCAGGTGGCTCGGCGGTATTTCCGAAGTCAACGACCCTGACAGTCGGATGACGTCGGGGTTGTGGTGCTCACTACGAAGTCAGGCCAGATTCTCTTTCTCTCGTACAGCGTAGTTACAGGTGCGTCATGCACGCGGATTCGTGCCACAGTCACGGGGTTTTAGCAGACTCCGAAATGCCCAACCGTTAGCGTGGCGACTACTGTTCTCCATGGTGGTGGAATTTGACTGTCGCTTCGAATGCTCGCTTTTTTGCTGCCCTCAATGTTGTCGGCTCATCTCCCGTACGCAACTCTCGATGTCGTTCACCCTTCTCTGAAGCGTAGCTCTCGGCGACGTTCGGTGTTCTGCTGAAGCGTATCTTTCGGCGACTTTTGCCATTCTGCGGCTGATCTCCGCGGCGGCTTCCCACCTCGAGCACTCAGTCGCCCGCGCGAAGCCTCGTTCCCATATAATTTTGTCGTACGATACAATTAGAATTTTGCATTGCGGGAGCGGGAGACTAGCGTCAGCACCAATACCCGGGAATGTTGTTTATGACTCTTTAAAGAGAGCTCGCGACGAGACGAACGAAGCCCTTTTCTCACAAAGAAACTGCTTTCGAAGATTATTAATAAGAAAAATTAGGTAGTAATACCCATGAATCACGTGGTCGAGCTTCTAGAATATTTTAACGATTCGTCTCTTTTTATTGGCTATCTACTGTTTTCTTTATTCGGTCCTCGCAGTAGCGCCTGCTTCGGAACCGGGTCAAGCTGGCCATTGTTCGGCTCTTCACACTTATGGTCGTGACATCTCACGCGCGGCGCGTACCCTCGTTCCCGTCACTTCATACCTGGGGTGGCCTGCGTCTGCTCGCGAGATGCGCGGATGCTGCCTCAGGGGACTAATAGGAATCTTTTCTTCCCGTGATTTGTGTAAAGGGTTCCGAGCGCGCGGCGTCGAACTCCGGAGAATGTTTATAGAACTTTCACGCCAAATTAGTGCACGTCTTCGCACGTAGTGGGTAGTCGTTCGTCGGCTGCTACCGAAAAATTGATTGACGGCAAAACGTATCCGTATGTGGTCAAAACTATGTGGTAATAAGGATATGTAGTTTGTTGTCAGCTTATCTGTCGTTTGTTTGTCTTTGTCCTCTGGCTTAGGTTTGTGGCGTCATGTCAGTCGCCTTGTACAAACATGACAAAATACCGGCCACGTGCATTTCATGGACATGGAATGCACGAGGAAGTAGTTTGCGACAGCGGGCAGCGCTGGCGGGAAGGGACGCCGGGCTGAACAATGGCAAACCTAGGGAGCTCAAGGGAAGGGGTGGCGTGGCGTGGGTGGCCACTTGTGAACCCCGTAGACCACTTGGGGCAAACTTGGGAACCCCGTAGACAGGCTGGCTGTGGAAACGCGTCGGCGGAAACAGCGAGATGACGCAGTTCCGTCAGCCGGCCCAGAAAGTAATATAAGCGGACCCCGAACCTAAACTCCTGCTTCTGATTCTTGGGCGCGTCGGTAGGAAGTCGTGTGGGTTGTGCGCGACGCGGTATTTCAATGCATAGGCTACTGGTAGGCAGGGAACTGAAGCCGGCGTCTACGTCGAGACGGGAGGTGCGGCATACTCGCTCGTGTGCGCACGTAGGGCAACTGGTGCATCACACCGAACAAGTTATCGAATTATAGTGCCAGCTGTTGTGTGATCAGGAACATTCCTTATGGTAACGGGTCAATATTGTTTATTGTAATTATTATAAATAGTATTCAGGTGTTGGAGCATGTTTCAAACAAATACTCAATAAATTACAAACAGTTCACGTCTGTGAATAATTGCCTCGGCAATGACACCACAGATGATAGGAGAGGGAAGTTGGAGGATGTCTAAGGGATGCTTTTTCCGGGTGTGTCGGGGTGGGTTTCTAAGGATGTGGGGGTGGGGGAGGATTAGATCTCGAATTACAAGGTTGTTAATGTATTTTGGGATTTAGGCTATTGCGGTGTTGTGGAGGTATGTGAGGACGTGGGGTATTTTATTTTGGGGTCGTATGAGGTTGTAGATGATATACATAGGTTGTCGGAAAATGAGGCGGATGTCGTGATTTTGTGACGCGGGTTATTTTTGTGCTGTTGGTGTGGGATGTAGTGAACCAGATGGAATGAGCATATGATAGGATGGAAATGCCGGAAACGCCATAGGAGTTGTAGGTTTGGATTTTTCTCTTGGTGGGTATGGAGGGATTTGTGAGGATGGGGTATAATGTGTTGGTGATCATGGTTGCTTTGGCAGTTTTTTGTGGAAGTGGTCGGAGCAAAGGAGTTAGGCCGAGGTAGGATGTTTCTGTTTTTACATTATTCTCGGAAATCAGCTCTGTTTCACGAATTTTGTGAAGGTGGAGCCTAAACATATTTTCTAACTGCTCCATGCTGTCTGTGTAGTTAATAAAAATATTTTGATTGAAATCTAAATGATTGTAAGTGTTATATGGTTGTAGTTGTCCTAGTGCGAAAAAGTAAAACAACCAAGAGCGTAGGCTTCCGCGGCCGGAGTCAGTATTTACTAGGCTGTCCGGGTGAAGCCGCGTCCATGGTGAAGGTGCCGACGTTTCGGTCGCCATTCTGCGACCTTCCTCTACGCCCTGAGGAAGGTCTCCTCTACGCCCTGAGAAGCATTACGTCCTGAGGAAGGTCGCAGAATGGCGACCGAAACTTCGGCACCTTCGCCATGGACGCGGCGCCACCCGGACAGCCTAGTAAATAGTAAAACAACTAGTTACTACTGAACATTATTTATATCTTTGTTTCAGCTCACTTGGGCCGACTTACATCTTGCTGCCACTGTAGACAGTGTAAATGGTGCTTTAAAAACAAATATTGCAGCCAATTACAGCAATGTCGGTTCCCTGACGGAGAAAGTTTGGAATTTACCTAAGATAAAAGAATGGCGTGCAAAACGACCAAGTGCTTCTATGTAATTGTAACATTTGTAAATAAATAATTAATTTGACTTTTTAAAATTTCTTTCGCTTTATGTTAGTCTGGAATATTTATTTTATGTTTTCATGTGAAGCCTGTAATCACCATTATAAAGTAACTCCTATAATCTTTATTAAGTAATCCCTAAATACATGCTCATAAAGTAATCCAGTAAGCTGCGTCCATCTACCTGTGCGTCTGTAGGTGCCGTCCATTTAAGTGACTTACGTCATATTCTACAGGTGAACGGCCGTTTGAGTGATTTTGGAGGATATACAGTATATGAATGGGTGAAAACTAGAACGGTGTAAGTGTCGTTTAATAAATCCTTAGAAAAACTGTTTTTTTAGGCTAGATTTTAATGGCGATGTATGTTCGTGATTTTAATGATGGGACAAAGCACCACAACTTTACAATGATATTGACTTAAATTTTACAAAATGTATAAAATGTCACTTACACCGTTCTGGTTTTCACCCATTCATATTTGGGTGACTTACGGGACCCTCAGAGATGCTCATTTGAGGTCTCTTGTCTAGAAACATTGATAGACATACCGGTTCCCTCTTAAAATATTTCGTAAGAATTCTAGAAAAAACTGTTTTTTATTGTTTTGTAGCATGGACTATTGTTTGATCAGCATGTTGTTATAGAATCATGTAAAAAATGTCAGTAGAGACAAATAAGAAAGAGAGTTATTTATTCAATGAAGAAAATGATGTGAAAAAAAGATAAATAGAAAAATTGTGTGATTTCAGTAAATATAATAAATAAGACGTTATAATGAAAATGATAACCATAGTTAAAAAATGAAAGTAGCATGCATAATCGTCGGCAAGGTGGATATATATATTCAAAGTTCAAATAAAGACATTGAGGTATTTTTTAGTGTTTTCGATTTTCAAATAAAGTTCTCGATGAAATATGTTTCTTAAAATTTAGTTTCTTAGAAACTTAGTTTCATCCTACAATGCATTGACGCGGATGAGCTACTTAGATATTTTTTACATTTTTATACATACACGTTAAAAAGTTACGTAAGGATTTTTGATTTTCCTGTAACTTAAAACATTTTCATCAGATTTAATCAGCAATTTAAACCTATTTTCTTTAATTTAATTTTCACGAAATAAGCATCTCGATCCCCTACATCAGTGGTTTTCAAACTTTTTGCTGCCTTGACTCCCTTGAGATAAAAACTTCTGCACACGCATCCCCTCATTAAAATTAAATTGTTAATAAAAAATAACAACGAAATAGTTTTTCCTGAAAGTAAGACCATCATGTACACATAGTTATTATACACACAGTGTACAAAATAATTAATGCAAGTGATTTACACTCTCCACTCTTGTAATTAATGAATTTTATTAATGTTTGACAAAGTAAGAAAAAATATAAAAAAACAAACATATTGATAGTTCAGAAAAGTCAATGAGATGGGTTGACTTTTTGGCGTCAAAGTTCATCGAATCTCGGCACTAATTTAGAAATGTCAGTACGCATCTCCTTCTGGAAATTTATTCTTGATCTATATTTTTCTTAGTCATGGCTGAAGATCCTTTTTCACATACGTAAGAAATGGAAAAAGGAAGCAGAACACGCAAGACCTTCTTACGTAACTCTGGATACTGATTCTTTACAGAGCACCCAAATTCGGACAGTGTTGTAGGAATGAATCACGCAAAAACAGTGCGTGCCGCGATCTATAGCGCCAACTGCCGGAGCTCATTTAAAATAACTGATATTGGACAAAGTTGGTTTCATGGAAACTTTTTTTAATTTATTGCAAGAATGAGGTGATTATACAACGCTTTTAGCCATATGGCTTTTCAGTTGTTAGGGGCGAGTATCTTGGAAACTTTCGCGCCTCCTTGAGGAGGCGCGCCTCACAGTTTGAATCACACTGCCCTATAGTCTTTTGAACTTTCAAATTTATTTACTATTGAAAAAATGCCATTCACTGTCAATCTCTTAGCTTAAAGCATTGTCATTACTGAACGTCGCGTCGCGCCATGTGCTTCTTACTTTTGCGGATGTGTGATGTTTGCGTACGGAGATGTTAATACTTATTAATTAATTGAGATTTTGAAATGCAAAAGAACTGATCTGAAAAAAGAAAACGGTGGCTTTTCAGAACGAGTTAATGAGTGCCCCTCCTTCAGCGGGCATGCCAGCGGGCGCAGTATATTGTTGCACATATCGGAATAAGGAGGAATCTATAGTACTGGCCGGCTAAAAGGACCAGCTAACGTGACAACTTTTGAAAAATATCACTATTTGATGAGAAGATGTATTCGTGCTCAATTTAGGGTACCTCACAGGGCATTTTGAGGAGTAATTTATGAAAAACGCATCTGCAAAATTAATCGGAAATGGGTCACGGCAGTTTTCTTTTAAAAATTTGGACACGTTTTTAAGAAGACGGCATTTAAGCGCTACTGTAAATTCGAAATTTGAAGCTCTTTTTTACCGAAAACAATTAAGTTTTTGAAAACCTTCATTTGAAGTAATTTGTGGCCCTTTAAATTGCAAATATAATGGAGTTTACAATTTGTGGGAAATGTGCATATTAAAGAAATGTGCATTTAACGAGATCTTTCAAAAATATTATATTTGTTTAATTTAAAAAAAAAACACGAAAATACCCCGAAATGAACTTTACGTCAAATTAAAGAGGGCAATTAGCACTAACCGTTCGAAAAGTTAAAAAAAAATGGAACCGTTTTTGAGAATATGGCGTTTGAGCGTTTCTGAAAATGTGAAATTTTGAGGTAGTTTTCACAGAAAACTGTTGAGGTTTCCGAAAACGTATCTAACATTATTGAAAGTACATGTACTCATAAATACGTTAATGAAAACAAATTGCTGCTAATGTAAATACTAATGACGCGAGAGACAAGTCAAACATACATTTTTGTAATAAAACAAAAAAATAAAAGCAATATAGCGTTTATGTAATGTTATAGAGTGCATTTAGTACTATCACTTCCAAAAGTTAAAAAAAAAATTGAAGGCATGACTTTAATGATAGATGAATAGGACTTTTAATAACCACCTTTATAAGTGTATTTTACTCTACCCTTACTAGAAATTTAAAGAAAAAGTTTGGAGAAGTTTTTGAGAAAATTTTGAAAATGTCTGGGAGGCTTCATGTAAAGTCCGCCTAAATTTTACAGATTTTTTTTCAAAATCTCAAAGATTTTAGTAAAGCCAGATGGACAGGGGTTTCTTCAATTTGGAAAAAATCGTACGTATGGTTTAGGCGCTAGTGATGTTCACAGACGGACGGACAGAGACAGACGGACAGACACGTCGGACGGACGGTCGGTCGGTCGGTCGGACGGACGGTCGTTTTGAAAAGAAACGTTTTTTAGGTATCAGGGGACCGCAAAATGTGTATTTCCGTCGAAATCTCCAAATCAATTTTAGGCAGTATTACATAACTTTCCCTATACTACGTATATTACGCCATATATTACTCCGTTTATGTGTCTGTATACGGGAAAGTAAACTACAGAAGCTTCTCATATTTTAGAAAAATTGTACATGACCTTATTTAAAGATTAATTTTTAAATCAGATTTCATAAAAGAAAATTCTCTATCATCAATATTGTAGTTTTGCAATACTTGTCCATTTTTTATCCAATGGAGTAAAGTACGCTGATAAAATTGGCGCCTCTGTGATTTTCGTTGAACTCTTTCAATTTTCGAAAATCGCGAAAGATACAACATGAGGCTAGAACGTATGTGCTATTGTAGCCGCACACGTTGACTTCGAAACGGAACTCATTGAGTTGAAGAGAAAGCGGAAGTTGGAAGGCGCTTTGGGGAAGGCGCGCCGAGGCGTTGCGTCATCGCGAGAAGGAAGGGTTATCGTGGGGCCGGCGCTTGGCGCTGGCGGATGTTGCCGGCCCCGCCTCCGCGCGCGCGCCGCCGCCGCCGCCGCCGCCGCCCCTCCCCCGACTTCCTCGGGTTCTTCCTCGGGTTCCCGCGTCACTGCGTCGGAGGGGTCGCGTCCAGACGCTGTTTCGTCTGCGTATGTGTGGTGGCGTCTCTCCCAGCCATCTGCAGCAGGTTTTGTTTGTCATCTCAAGGGTACGTTTCTCAATTCGACGCCTTTCCTGCTTCTCGTTCCCTATTACAACATTTTCGAGTAACATCTGTCGTGTAGCGTGTAAACACTGTACACATTTCCTAAATGAATAATAGTAAATGTCAGTCAAACTACGTTTCTCTTCAAGCGTTAAAAATAAGAACCTAGTGCTTTCGTTAAATTGCAATTTGAATATTAATTACAATGTGAACATTGTAGAAGTAGCTTCACACTTTTACTTCGGATAATAACTGAACCGCGTTTGGTGTTTTGGAGTACCCTCAAAACGAATTTTTCTGAGAGTAGTTACTGTACTAGAATGGATGACTGCCATTCTTCATGAGTCATCGCTTTTTTAAGGTCAATCCGGCTAATGATAAGAGCTCTTCGTTTCCTATCTTCATATTTTAGATCCTTAGTTGTGAATTGAATTCCGAAAACTGAAATCGTCTAGAAAACTTCTACAAAAATAAAACGTAGTTGTAGCAAGTTTCTTCTTTGAAACGGGGGAGCGAAATTATTTTATCAATTGGTTTTGGTGTAATATGAAATATATCAAGAATGTGGAAAATGCATTCTTGGATTTGAAAAACACCTTGTACTGTATAAATATTGTCCAGGTTTTAAACACGGAAAATAACTTCACAGCCATGAGCAATAGCAGGAAAGTCCTATTCGTTTAGTTGACGGAAGAAATAAACGCCGTTTGTATGAGTTTTGATTATCTCATTCCAGACCCGTGACAGCAACAGCGTCACAGTATCTCTTTACTACTACTCGCCAACAACGTATCCTTAAGTAGTTATGGCTCCTCAATGCAAACTAACATATTTCGACGCGAGAGCGCTTGGGGAGCCTATTCGTTATCTACTGGCGTATGGAAGCATCGAGTACGAGGAGGTTCGCATCAAGTATGAACAATGGCCGAGTGTGAAATCAAGTAAGTAGACCAAATTTAGTGTATGTTTTATTTTCTGTAGTGTGCATATGGTCTATGGTGCTAGATACAGTACCGGGTGTTTTAACAACTGTGTGCTACCTCCATCATTTCTAAAGAGTTCACGATACCGAAATGCAAATTCGTATCATGGTGTTGACACGAAGAACATTAGAACAAACATCAATATTACGGATCAGAATGAGTTTTTTTTTCCATTGATTCATCAGAATCGAAATTTTACGTACATATTCGTAGATACAATACATATCGATGACCGCGGTGCGTACATATACACATATATAAACGTATAATTATCTAGCATCATACACTCCAGTGATGGCTTTTCCCCTTGTGCTATACCTTTCACCGCCAGAGCCTGCAGTGGGGAGAGAGGCTCTCGGCTGCGTTGAAAGGCCTTGACGTGACGCGACTTTAAATATTCTTTCGCCTACGGAGGTAACAGGAAAGGTACTCCACGTTTACTATTGGACATATTCCTGTATAAAAACCAAAACGACTGCGTGAAACTCAAACTCACATTCAGCTATATTCGTATGAACTGATTGTGTTTATAGTCAAATTTGTTAATGGACCAGAATATGATTGCTACAAATAAATTTAAATTGACTGAAATGCTGAATGATTACTTCCTGGAAGATTACTACATTTCTTTAAATATCTTCATGTAGAGAGTAGATTCGAGATACTATATCCAACAGTGTATAATCAAAGAGGGTAGTGGGACAATTTTGATAACTTGTCATAATTGAAAATCAGTTATGAATTTGTTAAACCCTCTCACCCACGTAGCTCAATTCCTTTCAGTTTCGAAATTAATTATTTTCCTTAATACTATTTCAATTATGTTTCATTTTACTTTCTCGTCCTAACTTCATAAGAAAAGTATTTTAATCGTGCACCAGAAAAAGGCAAAATTTCGACACAAAAACTAATTCTCGGACCCTAGTAAAGCAAAGGTGAATAAATCTTGTTCCTACATATAGTAAATTGTTTCTTCTAAAACGTCGTTTAGTCAGAATCCATGATTTATGGGTCCTTGATGCCCAACAATCGATTGGCGGCAAAACGTCTGTCTATCCGTCAGTGGTCAACGCTACCGCCTAAACCGTTCAGCCGATTTTCTCCAAAATTGGTATTCTTCAATCAATGTGGCTGATGTCGCGGCCCCTGTAAATTGGAACCGATACTTTAATTTTGGGGTATGTTTTACATCAATCCTCAACATTTTAAGCATTTTCTCAGAACGGTTCCAAACTTTTAAATTAAACATTATCTCGTATATAGTAAAGAACGCTTTAGAGAATGGTGCAAGTCCCATTTTTGTTAAAATCGCCGATTATTCGAAAATTGCAAAAGTTAATTTTTTTCGGCGTCTTCCTACAATTACAAAAATGAAGACAGGTATTTTTCCATAATAAAATCTGTTGTTGAAAGTAAGATCTTGAAATAAGGCCAACTACAATTTTTCAAAAATATGACCAACTTGGTGGCTCAGGGCATCAGTTGATGTCAGTGCTGTGCCTTTGACCGGGAGGTCCTGAGGTTCGAGTCCCAACGATGGCAGAATTTTTCGACACTAGCTTCATAGCTTGATCGGATTGAGCCGCTGTCTGGAAGATAATTCTAGCGACCGTCTGCTCTGATCGGCAGTTTTCTGTGGTTTCTCCGATCAACACCAGGCGAACGCCGAAGCAGTACCCGCCTGGTGCCAATCGGAGAAACCACGGAAAGCTACCGACCAGAGCAGGCTAGAGCAGGCGCCGCTAGAGTTCTCTTCCAGACAGCGGCTCAATCCGACCTAGCTATGAAGCTAGTGTCGAAAAATTCTGCCACCGTTGGGACTCGAACCTAGGATCTCAGGTCAGAGGCACTGCAGGGTCATCAGTTGATGCCCTACGCCACCTTTGCCGGTAAATAGCAGAAGTAATTTCAGATGTTGTTGTATTGGGACACGTTATTTCATAACTGTTCCATTATTGGCTTATTGTTTAGTCGGGTTGTTTTGTGTTGAGATAGTAAACATAAAATAATGAGAAGTTGAACTATTATAACTCGTAAAAAAGTTAAGTTTGCACTACTTTCAAACTGATATAAAAAGCAATCCAACTAAATGAGTTTTTTTACCGCTACTGTTTTGCGCATTTGAACATTTTCCTATTTCATAACAGCATTGTTTTTAAGCAAAAGAACTTCTTCGAATACTTAAACTACTATGCTGAAGCAGCTGTTATAAATATTTTCCTCAGTAAAAATATTTTAGCATTAATTTTCTACGTCGATTAAACCGTACAAATGTCTACATGTGTATTCTTCAGATATGCCTTTCGGCAAGGTGCCAGTTTTCGAGGAAGACGGAAAAGTCATCCACCAGTCTACAGCCATTTGCCGCTACCTCGGGAAGAAGCTCGGTCTGGCGGGCGGACAAGACGACTGGGCCGCACTCGAAATTGATGCTGTGGCAGACACCATTGCGGACCTCAGAACAGGTGTGTTCAATTTATCTTCACTGTAATTTATAATCTAATATAATCTTTCTAAACGCTTTTGCCTTGTCGCTGTGTCTCAATTGAAGCCCCTGTTGGCTTCCTTAAGATGTGCCTGAGCATTTCAGCCTATGACTGTGATCAGCCTATGACTTCTCGGTGCTACATCGGATTTTGACGTATGAAGGTCAGATATTGACGAGACGTATGAAGGACGTGCGTCATTGCAGTCTCTGCTACCTTATCCAGACCTATCCGCGCGCCAATTCTAATTTTCATTTAGTGTAAAGTGCTTTAATTTTGCCGAGAGCGTCCGTGTGACATCCAAGGAATTTTTAACGTGCCGTATTATCAACGACTGGCATGCCCCTCGATATTCACACCTGAAAAATCCGCAGTCCTGGTCCGGGATCGAAACCGTGACCTCTAATTTGCAAGGCAAGATCGCGAAAATTTTATTATTATTATTATTATTATTATTATTATTATTATTATTATTATTATTATTATTATTATTATTATTATTATTATTATTATTATTATTAGCTTATTTAGAGCCAAGAAAAATATATTGGTGTAAAATCGTATATGATGTCAATTTTTCCACGCACTTACCACAACTTTATTATACTACAAAACTATCAGTGCTATTTGACATTGAATGTTGGAAATCATAGTTATTAAATGGATGGACATGTAACGTCTTCATCACAGAGCTAAATATTTACGTACGTTTTATTTTGGACTATTGCGTAACTTGAAGTACAAAGTAAGGAATATTTTTATATTTTGAATTTTCTTTTAAAATGGTGATTCGTAAATTATATTGCACTTACTCAAAATTTTCTGCCCCAAAATAGAAATTTTGTTAAATGGGGTCGATAACACTAAATTTCCTTCTGATCGAAGGTTTCATAATATTGATTTTGATGTAACAGTAATAGATCAAAAGTAATCAGTTGTTTTCAAGTTACTTGAGAAGCAAGTTGCATATTGGAGATGCGCGCAGTGACTCGGCTTCTACGATGTCCGAATTGTACAGAATGTACCAACGTAAATAATTCCATGCCTATTGCAAAGTGGTGTGCGAGTCGATGCACAACCTCATTTGGGGCACAGCACGAAATTGATAGTTCTTCAGATATTCATCAGGCATCAGATACACCCTTCTTCCAGCCCAGATCTCTCGCTATGCCGTATGTTTTAGAAGAGATTTTTGATTTAAAATAAATCGCGCAAAGGAGCGATATTTCTTCGATGTTAAAGTCCGATGGAATGTACGAATTGAACGGGGCTTCTCCGACCAATGTATAAAGAAACATTCCTTGTCATAATATTCTTTATGGTGTTTAACGTGAGTGAAACAAACCTTTGGATTCACCTATTTGCTACATTAGTGCTAAAGGTATACAAAGAATGACATGATCCAAATACTTGGAGTCACTGATATTGGTTTGTGTTTACAGCAATTGTGAATTATTCGTTTTACACTGATGAGCCAGAGAAGCCTAAGAAACGAGAGATTCTTTTGGGAGAGACCATTCCTTTTTATCTCACTCGATTGGAAAAGTTGGTCAAAGACAATGGTGGATACTTCGCTCATGGAAAGGTAAGTACGCGAGATTCAGTTCTCGGGGTCGGTTTCACCAACACACTCTTCACAAGAGATTCGTAAACGGGTCATTAAAACTCACGTCACTGTTAAGACATTCCGTTCCACCAATGCTTTGTCGTCTCAGTTAATTATGGTCAGATAACGTTCATGAATGTACAAAGTGCTTAAATACTCCTTTGCAGAGAATTGAAGACTATTATTTGAACAAACGAATGTTTATACTCTCTGAAGACAAATACGAAATAGTAGTCGCCAAACATAATTTTATTAGAAATCTTTATAGTAGGTGTACATTGAGGTTCGTGTTGATACATTTCTTAGAAAGGAGTACAACACGAAAATAAACAAATATGTACGTTTAATAGATGTTTAATACAAAAAAGTACGTTAAATTAGTTTATATGAACCAACATAGAATATTTAAAAGCATTGATATGGCGAACACGTTCGCCGAACCATGGCGAGAACGATTAAGAAATATTATTGCAGAGTTGTTAACAAATGGTGTAACTGTTCTCAGTTAAATATCCCTGTAGAAACTTAGTTTAGATCAATTCAATACCAGTTGTCAAGGATCAAAAAAATATTCCAAATCAAAGATTCCAGATTTTGCTGCAAGATTTGGATCTATAACTAAGCGTCGAAGTTTCCTTGAAACATTTCCACGTTGAAGATATTTCTCCATTTTTTCATATGTTCGGATACCAACCAAAACACTGCATTATCACGTGATAACTATACTTCTAAGGGGGCTGAAAACATTAACGTCATCGGAAATTTAGTGATCGTTTGAGTTGGGAAACAAAACTTTTCTCTAACGCTTCGTCAACAGCTTGTAATATATCGTTAGTGTTATTTGATAAAATCGGTGACGTTCCTGTTTCTGATAATATAATTTATTTAGTGTCATCAATTAGCCATTATTTTCATGTCATTAATGCTGCTATTCAGACCTTTTGAGTATTATTTTGGAGCAGAACCCGTCCCCAGCGAGCAGCCAAGGAAATCGCTTCGCCCGAGGCCGCTTGAGGCGTACGCTAAGCCCATGCCCAAGTCTAACCCTAACGCCTTAAGGGAAGCAGTCTGGACTCTTATCAGTGTAAAATATTTTAATATTTCAGTTATCTTAAGTCAAACTTAACGAAACTGAGACCAGTAATGAAATAAGAATTATTAAGGCAAATATTCTAATAATCCACAAGCCTCATTAAGAAACAATCATATTCGTAATACGATTAATACATGACCTTCTATTCACACTATCAATATCAGTCACCGGGAGAGGTGTCTCGCAAATCAACTGATATCACTGTAGTTCCGCTGACCGGGAGGGTCTGGCGTTCGAGTCGTGTTGGTGGCAGGACTTTCGACACTAGCCGGATAGCTGCGTCGAGTTCTGTAGCTGACTGGAGGAGAATTCTAGCGGCCGGCTGCTCTGATCGGTAGTTTTTTGTGGTTTCTCCGATCAACACCTGGCGAATGCCGAAGCGAATGGCGAATGCCGAAGATCAACACCTGGCGAATGCCGAATGGCGAATGCCCGATTGCCCTAACAATCGGGTCACCATTCGCGCGCGATCTTTCCTTCACATTCCTTATCCTATCCTACGCCTTACATACACCTGCACTTACATGCACTACACTTCCACACATGCCGAGAGACCGATCGGGAGCTTAGAGCTAGTCCCGGTGCGATGGTCCGCTTATGAGAGATACCTGATTGGGGAAAACCCCCCGAGCCGAAGGTAGGTCGGCGCCGGATCTCCTCATCCAAAGGGGCAAAATCACTGCCACCTACAGAGCAAAAACATATACTACACGTATGGGAATAATGACCTTAGCAGTTGACGTGCCAGGAATCACTATTAATCAATCAATCAACACCACCCAGCCACATTTGGTTTGATCAACAAACAAATTTGAACGAAAATTATAGTTCATTGGAATTTTTACAAATTGGATAAAATGTATGACATTCGTTTCACACCATCTCATTTCGTAAACAACTACAATATTCATTTCTTTGTAATTGTTGTTCCTGCATGTTAATGTATCAAATGTTTTCGTTACTTTGACGATTCGTTTTACTACCCCAATACCCGCGGCAAGTGATGACACGTAGATTTTTGAAGCTGAAACTTATAATAACGTTTTACGCTCTATGAACATGATGCAAGAGACTATTATTAACCTAGTAGATAAATCCCTTAAAAGTGTATAGTCCAGTAAGGCTTGCCCAAAACGATGTCTTTTCGGCCAAGGGCAGCCTCGGGCATTGTTCCGCTCCGCTGAGTTGACATTCTGTAGATCGATGAGTGTTTTTAGCAATTCAAATTACCTTGCAACATTTACGTTTACATAATTGTGTAGTTAAACTGACCAAAAAGCCGAGATAAAAATTGAGTTTTTTAAACTTCCTCGTTTATGATTCAAAATCATAAAGGAGAATGCCTCCAGACAACTTTTAAAATGTACAGTTTTACGCCACCATCATTGGACTGGTCATTGTTATTTAAATCTTCATCATTGCTTCGAACAGTAAAATTAATTACCGTGGTACAAGTGAAAGTTACCAAGTTCATTTTCAATGTTTTTGAATTATTTATATTCTTAAGTTACATTTTTATTCTTTTGAATAGTTAAATTGTGCAAGTGTTTGAGTTTGTGTTTATTAAAATACAACCGTGCAAAATATATTGAGTAGATACATTTAATAGAATAAACGTCACTTTGATGTAATTCAAAACACTGTTTTTTGAGCTTAGTGAGTTTCACTTGCATATGACGAAATTAAATCCCTTCATCTTTGGATATTGCAGTTGAGCTACGCAGACGTTATCTTCGCGGCTCTGGAGGAATTCCTGTCTGGATGCATGGAGAGCGATCTTCTGGAAGGATATCCCAACCTCAAGTCTCTCGTGGAGAAAGTGAATAGTAACCCTGAAATTAAAGCGTGGATCAACAAACGACCTAAGACTCGATATTAACATTTGAATACCGATATGAACAACTTTATTTTACTACATGTAATAATGTAATTTCAGAGCACTTCTTCTCTCTTCAAAAAGGTAATTTCTTTCTCTTTCAGCTGCGAATTTGCAGTCTTCCCCTTTCACATTGTGGAACTGCATTTTAATTATGTAAGCATATTTTAAGTTATTGAATGTGTGAAATAATGTAAAAAAGAAACTGTATCATGAATGAGACAATGAAATTGAAATAATAAAAACCTAGAGGTCAATTGAAGGGCTCAGTAGAACTGTTGTATTGTATTATATGAAAGAAGTTCAAGTAAAACCCTGATTATCCAGAACTATGTCTACGTGGGATAGCCCCTTGTTCTACTGAGCCCTTCAATTATTTATTGGACAAACCGATTTGTTTTACTTCTGGAATTCCTACTAATTTTTTTAACCTGAAATCTTTTATTTACAAGTTTTACCTTCTTGTACCTGCAGTACATGCAAATAGTATAAGTGCACGATGCTTATATATGAGGATATCATTAAAGAAAAAATTGAACCATTTTTAGAAAATTCGGATAATGAACTAGGGGTTTCACGTAAATTACATTAAAAAAAACTAAAAGATCCGTTTTAAAATTTGCAGGGTCTCGAGTTCGGTCACACCCATTGGGGAATACCCATTTTGTGGAAATCCTGTGTACGATCAGAAGCTGATGTACTATTGTTTGTTCACTGACGACAGAGACTAACGGACGGACCCGGGTGGTTGGAGTCTGGTTGATTTTATATTATTAAAAGGGGGGGGGGGGTTGGGGGGCGATAGCCCCCCAATAATAAAAATGTTTGGTATATCCGGAGTTTATGGTGTCAACGGTTCCTTCGGTTCCTTTGGTTCACTGATCCGGTTCTCTAGAGGGGAATCGACTCACTGAACTGAATCCTTGTTTATTGTTCGCATGTTGTAATGGTCATTATGTTATCGCAAGAATTATAACTTCTATTTAACACTCACATGCTACTTAAACTATCATTACTACTCAAAGCCAAAATTTAATTACCAAAAAAAGCATCTTATCTACTTAACACTTTTTTATATGCTCTAGAATTCGCAGTATATTTCACTAACACTTTCTATTTAAACATTTTTATTATTGGGGGGCTATCGCCCCCCAAACCCCCCATTTTAATAATATAAAATCAACCAGACTATTTTTTCAAACAAATACTATATGTCAAAGATAGGAGTATTTTATTAGAAAAAATATAAAAAATTAACTCACATAATCGCTGATATTATAGAATTTTTAGAGTATTAAAAATACTATGGTAGTAATATGAGTGTAACATCTGCACTAATTACGTAGAACATCCTTATAACACGAAAAACTTCAATGATTCATCAACGTATCACCAAATCTGCTTATATCTGAAAAAATACACACTCTTTACTTCTTATGAACTAAAGTTCAATAAATTAATAAGTCTCCTCTCAAACCAAGAATCCTTTCGTACAGACATTTTCACACAATGACCATTCTGGCTTCTTTCTCTACAAATCCACTCAAACCCATCTGTTATATCCTTTCTCTCAATAAACTTCATTTCTTTCTGGCGTACATTACAATTTTGAGTGTGGTTGATGGGTTTGAGTGGATTTGTAGAGAAAGAAGCCAGAATGGTCATTGTGTGAAAATGTCTGTACGAAAGGATTCTTGGTTTGAGAGGAGACTTATTAATTTACTGAACTTTAGTTCATAAGAAGTAAAGAGTGTGTATTTTTTCAGATATAAGCAGATTTGGTGATACGTTGATGAATCATTGAAGTTTTTCGTGTTATAAGGATGTTCTACGTAATTAGTGCAGATGTTACACTCATATTACTACCATAGTATTTTTAATACTCTAAAAATTCTATAATATCAGCGATTATGTGAGTTAATTTTTTATATTTTTTTCTAATAAAATACTCCTATCTTTGACATATAGTATTTGTTTGAAAAAATAGTCTGGTTGATTTTATATTATTAAAATGGGGGGTTTGGGGGGCGATGGCCCCCCAATAATAAAAATGTTTAAATAGAAAGTGTTAGTGAAATATACTGCGAATTCTAGAGCATATAAAAAAGTGTTAAGTAGATAAGATGCTTTTTTTGGTAATTAAATTTTGGCTTTGAGTAGTAATGATAGTTTAAGTAGCATGTGAGTGTTAAATAGAAATTATAATTCTTGCGATAACATAATGACCATTACAACATGCGAACAATAAACAAGGATTCAGTTCAGTGAGTCGATTCCCCTCTAGTGAACCGGATCAGTGAACCAAAGGAACCGAAGGAACCGTTGACACCATAAACTCCGGATATACCGTTTTGAGTAGTAATGATAGTTTAAGTAGCATGTGAGTGTTAAATAGAAATTATAATTCTTGCGATAACATAGTGACCATTACAACATGCAAACAACAAACAAGGATTCAGTTCAGTGAGTCGATTCCCCTCTAGTGAACCGGATCAGTGAACCAAAGGAACCGGTGGCACCATAAACTCCGGATATACCCAACACTCTTTTAAATCACAAAATTAAGACTTTAGCTAGCTGGTTGAAATAGACTTGATTTACTAATAGTACAGCCTCCTAATAACACGTTTAGTTGTTACTATGACTACAAAATTATTTACTTCATAATTTTATGAATAGTCAAATTGCGAAGAATTTTGTGGCTGGATTTGCGTGTTTTATTGCCATTTCACGTTTCCTTTTAATAGTTTTGTGTGTCTTCCGAGATGGAAGGTATGAATACTGGATTTGTTTATTATTTGCGCCGAGAGGGAAGTTTGAATGTGATTCAGTGGTGTCAGAAAGTGGGTTTGCTTGCGTCTCGACGTGTATGTAATGTATGCAAGAAAGAAATGAAATTTACTGAGAGAAAGGATAGAACAGATGGTTTTGAGTGGTTTTGCAGTCAGAGGCGAGAATGGTCATAGCGTGAAAATGTCTGTGTGAAAGGACTCTTCTTATTAATTTACTGAAATTCAGTTCTTAAAAAGTAAAGTGTGTATTTGTTCAGATACAAGCAGATTTGGCGATACGTTGATGAATCATTGAAGTTTCTCGTGTTATAAGGATGTTCTACGTAATTAGTGCAGATATGTTACACTCATTTTACTACCATAGTATTTTTAATACTCTAAAAATTCTATAATTTCAGCGATTATGTGAGTTAATTTTTTATTTTTTTTCTAATAAAATACTGCTATCTTTGACATATAGTATTTGTTTGAAAAAATAGTCTGGTTGATTTTATATTATTAAAATGGGGGGTTTGGGGGGCGATAGCCCCCCAATAATAAAAATGTTTAAATAGAAAGTGTTAGTGAAATATACTGCGTATTCTAGAGCATATAAAAAAGTGTTAAGTAGATAAGATGCTTTTTTGGTAATTAAATATTGGCTTTGAATGTAATGATAGTTTAAGTAGCATGTGAGTGTTAAATAGAAATTATAATTCTTGCGATAACATGGTGACCATTACAACATGCGAACAATAAACAAGGATTCAGTTCAGTGAGTCGATTCCCCTCTAGTGAACCGGATCAGTGAACCAAAGGAACCGAAGGTATCGGTGCCACCCTAAACTCCGGATATTCCATAACATCTGCATGTTTTGGTCTTGAGTGATGTGCAAAAATCAATTTCAAGAGAGGAAAAGTGACGACATCAAAGAGTATTGATTGAGTTGATATCCTTACTGTGATTCAAGATCTTGAACCAGGTAAAACTGACAAATATCTGGGTATTGAAAAATGTGAACCAATCTCCAACGACACAATGATAGAGAGAATTCGTAGGGATTATTAGACTCCTCCTGCAGCTCATCCTGAACTCCAGGAATAAAATATCTGCAATTGGTAGTTTGGCGGTGTCTGTTGTCGAATACAGTTTCGGACTCGTGGACTGGACTGAGCAAGAAATTCGAATCATGGATCGAAAAACCTGAAAACTGCTTACAATTCATCATGTCACCACCCTCGAGCAGATGTACATAGACTTTGTGTCACGTGAGGAAGGAGGAAGATGCCTCAGACAAATTGAAGCCTCTTGGCACAATACAATAGTCGGGATGGGAAAGTAAGTAATCTGCCAACAAGATGTCCCACTAATGAGGCACGCTGTGAAATCTGACCGAAGAATGGGAAACAAGTATTGTAAGTGTAGCAAGAAGCATTGTGAACAAGACTGTGCAAGACACGCAGAATAAGACACTGTGCTTCTGATGTTACTTAACGTGAACTGTGAGACAATGTTAAAGAAATTGTGTTGAGACAAATCACTCCATAGACAATGTTTAAAAAGAAAGGACTCAGTGCAAATCCATAATTTATTTGGCTAAAAAGGGCAAGAATGAAACCAGAATTGGAAGCATTTGTAATAGCTGCCCAATATTAGTCGTTGAGAATACGACGTATTGATAAAGTGGTTCACAAAACTCCCCAAGATGATAAATGCCGCATTTACCAGGAACAAGAAAAAACCATTGATCACAGCGTCTCGGCTTCTTCAATTTTAGCAAAGACCGAAAAAAACACACTACAGGATGCGTGTCTTCACTAGAAGATCTTTATCACCTTCGAAGTTCCAAACACATGTTTCAAGTGGTATAAACATCAAAATCTGTGACGTCTATTTGACTGTGTACTGTTCTGAACGACCAACAAATTCAAACTGATCGCACGATAGCGGCAAACAAACCGAGTATTATCAGTGATTTGAAAAAAAGGTACATTGCAGATGTTGCTGTGTCGTGAGATCGAAACCTTACCAAGGAGGCAGAGAAACGTCTTAAATAGAAGTGTTTGGAAATCAAGATCAGTCGAATGTGGATCGTAAATGCACATGTCCCGATTGTTATCGGAGCTTTGGAATTTGTTCCGCAAAATTTTTGTGTAAGAGTTTGTCCGAACTCCCAGATCAATCAAAATACTGGGAAGTGCAAACATTGATTTATTGGAAACAACCTGCATTTGGGCAAAGTACGGATAGCACTCCGAAAGTTTCCGGAATGCAAAGGCAAGAATTTATTTTCAAATGTGGTATTAACAATGTTATTCTATGAAGTCTTATCACTGCCTCCTAGTTATCTGGTTCAGATTGGTCGACTGGTTTCTTATTGTTGACACCTCTAATGCAGGGCGTTGTTCGTTTGCCTCGATACGTGATGGATCTGCCCAGAGGGCAGTTGCGGGCAATGATTTTCTATGATTTTAATGTTGGTCTAAGTGTTAAAGAATGTCTTGAACGGTTGAGGAGTGCTTTCGGTGATTTTTCCCCGTCAAAAGACTTTATGAATGGCATTCGTAATTTCGGCTGGGGAAGAAGTCACTTGGAGATGAGCCTTGCGAGGGACGACCACAGACGGCGACGATTGAAGAAAACATCTCGTCTGTGCAGATGATGTTGACAAGCTGCACTTACCAACAGAGTCAGTAGGCTTGAACATTGGTTCCTTCGCAGTGTGACGAATTTCGAATGAAAACCATGGTGTCAGGGAGTTCTACAACCGATGGAAAATCACATCGTTTGTCTCGGGAACAAAAATCAGGTCGTGTGAACTGGAGTAAAAAAAATGTTGCAAAAGTTTGAAGAAGTCGTACAAAGCAAGTTTTTGATATTGTAGCTGGAGATGAATCTTGGATACACCAATTTGACCCCGAAACCAAACAGCAATCGACGATTTGGATCTTCCCTGACGAGAGAGTACCAACAAAGACCAAGAGATGGGAAAGAAAATAGTTTGTTCCTTGTGTTCACACAATGGTCCTGGAACAACTATTGCACTTGCAAACCAAAGGACAGTGACAGCACACTAGTACAACCACTGTCTGTCTCCCAAAAGTCTTCGAGAGCATTCAGAAGAGACGACCAAAGAGAGATGTGCGTGGTCTGATTTTGCATCATGACAACGCGCCAGCTCACACAGCTCAAAAGAGCAACGCATTTATGTCAGAGAATCAAGTCAGACTTCTACAGACCCCCACAATCCAGACATGGCCCCCCTTCGACTTTTTTTTAATTCCAAAAGCTAAAGAAATAATCAAAAGGCGCACGTTTGAGAGTCCAGAACACGCAGAAGCAGCCTACGAAGCATTTCTAACAGAGCTTCCAAAAGAACAATGGCGTGCACCATTTCAAAAATGGTTTCAGAGGATGGCCCGCCCTATAGACGCTGAGGGAGGGGGATACTTCGAGAAAATACAAAGGTAAGAATCGTTTTCCTCTTCTTTAAACCTATTTTTGTATTTATATCGGAGTGTCCCTTGTATTGTAGAGGCATCGATAGCCCCTTAGGAAGCTGGTTGCAACCCGGACTAGACTTTATAATCAACCGACTCATAGCCATAGTAATAATAATAGTAATAATAAGAAGAACAATAATAATAACAACAACAACAATGAGATGCCGATCAGATAGTCGAGATCACGCGTGGTCGAAATTGGCCTATTCGTGAGAAAACAATAAAAAAAAGAATGAGAATAATAATATACAATCAACCGACTTTCACTGGATAATATATTATTATATATTGTTTATTACTTTTTTAATGTCTTCTCTCGCAAGGTAAGTTTCAGCTACCCACTGTTGTTACTACACTTACCTCAGCACGAAACGGTGGGAATAAAAACGACACAACAATCATGAGAAATGCAGAACACCGTACACGAACGACATTTAGTTAACAAGGAAAAATAAGTATTTTAACATTATGCATATTTTCTGCGAAAGGAAGCATGTTTGTTTCTCTCGAAGTTGCTTCACTCAGATAACTGAGAAACGCGCTTATGGCTATCGTGTGTTCATGAATGCGTCAGGACGGAAAGTTCAGAATCTGTCCTTACTGAGCGAATCTTGTCAGAAGGAACTTTTGTTCTGACGTCTTGCGCAATGGTGAGGCCGCTGAATGAGAAATCGTTAGATGACTTTCAAATCACACTCGTCAAATTAAAATACGTTGAATGAATTCATGGGATGGATAAATATGAAAGTATTTTTACGTTTCAAACAGGCTATAAGATTCGATATATCAAGCCGTATGTATGCGCTTGTTCATAGAAGGAAACACATTTCACGTATGAGGAATTCCAGAATCCTATTTGTGACGTCAGCAACATTAGCGGCAGGCTGATAGTTGGACAAAGTCTTACGTAACTCCAATTTACATGCTTACGTTTTTCGTCGTTTGAAACTGAACAAAGTATGAAAATTATCTGTCAAAGATTTGAGCCCTTTTTGTTACACCCATTGATGCCAAACCAGGCATGCTCAGTGATTAACACGTAGAAATGATTAAAATATATTTCTCAATTTTTTTGATTACTTGTGTTTGAGACGTGTTACTACACATTTATCTCAATTCTCCATGTACTGAATGTTCGCAAAAAATTAAAGTATTTTGCTACAATACAAGGAATCTACACTTTTGGTCTTTCTTTAAAAAAAATACTAGCTGGTTACCCGGCGCGTTGCAGGCGCAGAAGAAATAATTGCAGGAATATCGATGGAAATTAGAAAGAGTTATCGTGTTTAATTAGGAATGATAGAATGATATTTATTTTCATGTCGAAATAATGCAATTTTCTGAAATTTATTGAATGAAATTTCTGAAATTTATTGATAATAATATTTATTCTATTTTGTTGACTCTATAATTCAAGTGCTTTAGGGTAGACAATATTTAGTTCTCTCTCCTCCCTCTATCCCTCTCTCTTTCCTTTTACTCTTTTCCTCTCGCTTTAGCCTCTTTATTCTCTCTTTGTCCCTCTCTTTTTCCCTTTCCCTTTTCCCTCTTCTCCCTCCATTTTGCGCCGCCCACTCCTCCTGTCATCCTTGACCTACCGCTACCGCGTTAGAGAGAAAGTTCTGTAAAGCTACGTGAAAAAAACATCGAATTTTCGGCAGAAAACCTCTTCTTACAGGGCCCTAAAAAAGAAAAAGTGGATAAATCATGTTGCTAAATTTAGAAAAAAAATCCTTTAGCACGTGGTGTAGCCAGAATCCGTATTTTGTGGCTCCTTGATACCGAAAAATCTATTGACGGCAAAACGTCTGTACGTCGGTCTGTCAACAACGCTAGCGGGTAAACCGTTCAGCCGATTTTCTCCAAAATTGATATTCCTCAATCGATCTGTCTGATGTCGCTGTTCCTTGAATTTAAACCCGATATTTTATCTGTTTTTTTACATAAAGACCCAAGGACATTTTCAAAATTTTCAAAAAATGGCTCTGATTTTGATTAAATATTGTGTTTGGATAGTGTAAAGGACGTTTAA
This sequence comes from Gryllus longicercus, assembly GCA_038098605.1. Lineage (NCBI taxonomy): Eukaryota > Metazoa > Arthropoda > Insecta > Orthoptera > Gryllidae > Gryllus > Gryllus longicercus. The sequence goes on along the minus strand of JAZDUA010000199.1, from coordinate 685,081 downwards.
GAGAATAAGGCATGTCCCATGTTGGTTAAAATCCCAATTTTCAAAAATTGAAAAAATCAAAAATTTCTCCGAGCTTCCTTCAATAATAATATTAAAAATATATTTTTCCTTCATAAAATCTGTTCCCTAAAGACAGATTTTAAAATAAGGCCATGAACAAGTTTTCGAACATTTTAGTATTTTTCGCGTAATTTTGTGTGAAATATAGGCAATGTTTGATTTTGTTTAAACAATTTTTTTTAAAAACGGCTCCATCGGTTTTGAATAAATTTTGTTACTGGATAGTCTAAAGAACGTTTAATATAATGGTGAAGGTGTCATCTTGGTGGATAACTCTCATATTTTGAAAATTGAACAAATACAAAATTTGTTCGGCGTCTTTTTACAACTACATTTACGAAGATAATTTTTTAATGAAGTGTGTTTATCAAAATCAGATCTTCAAATGAGGTCATCATTGATTTTTCAAAAACGTGAGTATTTTTTGCGAAATTTTGTGTCAAACCTAAGCAACTTTTATTTTCTTTCAACCATTTTTTCTTAAAAACGACAGAAATCTTTTTCATTAAATAGGAATCTTTGATAGCGTAAAGAACTCTTAAAAGAATGAAGCAGGTCTCACTTTCGCTAAAATCCCTGATTTTACGAAAATTGAAAACTTTTTAAAATTACGGCATCTTTCTATAACTACAATTGAGAAGATAATTTTTTATCTTAATGAAATGTGTTCATAAAACACAGATCTTCGAATATGGTCATATTGAATTTTTCGAAAATGTGATAATGTTTTGTGTAATTAGTCGCTCACTCCGAATTTCCTGCGCTTCGTGAACGTAATGATGAGAGGTGATCCCAGGCAGTTGGATGCTTCGTAAGTTAGAACTTCAATTTTTTCTTTTTGTTCGTTTCTTACATTCGAGCTTTTGTTATAGGTTTACAAATTAATATTTTAGAAATTATTTAAAACATATTTGAAATATATTAAAAAATTGTTAACCTTCAGGGAATTTCAGATTGGAATGCAACAATGGTATTCCGCGCCGCGAGACAGCAGCTGAATACCTGTGAATTAAGACTCATTTTTAGGACAAGATTTAGCTGTATGAAAAACAGTTATAATTGTCAAATTTGTGTTGATATTTGTATGAAAATATTCAGTTTTCGTATCAAACAATCTACGATTTGTAACGAGTTTTACAAAAAAAGTATGACAAATGTTGATTCGGAGAGAATTTGTGGTATAAGTATTATTACATAACCATTACTAAGGACAAAAATGAACGTGCTGTTTTAGCACCACTAGTTTTATTATTATGAAATATATTAAGTTAGTAAAACATATTCATCAGGGTAGGCAGTGCTTACCTTGCCTACCCCATAGAACCGCCACTGGTCATATCTACCGCACATGAGGCCTACACTAAAATCCTGAAGTACGGAGGGTGAGCCGCAGGTGGGGGCCCGATTAAAGTTGTTTTTTCTATATTTTTTGCATATACCTCCATAACTATTAATCCTACCGAAACTTAAGATGTACTGTACAAAATTAAAGTAGACTATATTTCCTACAAAAAGAGTTCCTAGAACGTTTTGTTGTAAAATTAACCTTTATAGACGCAAAAAGTTCTTGTTTTATGGATAATATATGCAATATATAAAGATACATATTGCTGATAAATGTTGAACAAAAATAAATTAACTTCCGTGCAATGAATATATCATAACATCCTTTTATAAGGGAGATTTCTATAAAAAGGACTTTGTAAATAAAAGCAAATCATTTTCCAGCCTATAACATTAAAAGGTATTAATTTACAACAAAAACGTATAGGTATGTTTTTTAAGGAAATTGTATCTACTTTAATTTTGTATAGAGCATAAGTTTCGGTAGGATAGACAGTTATGTAGATATATACAAAAAGTAGAAAAAGGTCTTTTAAACGGACTCCCACCTCCACCCCACCCCCCATACACTTCAGGATTTTTTGTATAATGTGCGATAGGAACCAACAATCATGCCAAATTTCAAAACTCCGGAATTTTTTAACTCGGCCTAATTTGACTGGGCTGTAGCACGAAATACTTAAAGGACGAAAATATTCTTGTCAGATGGAAAAATGAAATCTACAATCATTTATTTTCAGGCTCGCATTATTTAATGTTGTTCTTGTTCTTTCTGTTTTCTTCAGTGAATATCCTTTTTGTGGCCCATGGATGGTCAGACCCATCCCCAGCAGAACTGCCGTATAAACTCCTTACCTCTTCTATCATTGTTCTGGCTACGTCCGTACTTCCAAGAGCAATTGACCACCATTTCCAAACCAAATCTTAATGCGACAAACGTTTTGTAAAACACTGAAACGTTACACAATTTATTCTGGTTTTAATATCAAAGTTTCTATCCCATATCAATACTGAATGGCAACAAAACAGAATTTTCTATAGTTCTATAAAGATCAGTCATTGTGCGTTTAATTGATTTAAGTTAAGTAAGAGTAAGTTAAAAAACTGAACGGTGTATGTTCCCACGATTCGGATTATACTTATTCTACGAATATAAAGTGGATTAATAACAAATTAAGTTGATTCAATAAAAGTATGAAACAATATCGCGCTTTCGTCTTATATTGTACGCCCTCTGGGAAAAGCGTTTTATTTGCTGAGGTTGGGGGCGTCGTTGGAAATCGATTTCAAAGCGAAGCCCGAAGAACGCGGGGAGAACGGTGTGAGGGAACCACTGCGCATGTCCGCTGGGACGAGGACACCGCAACATGTTCTCTGGACAGAGCAGCACTAACGCACTCTACCAGTGACTAAGATGTACCATGTAAAATGTGAGTTTTCGAGTTCGAGTGGATTCGACTTCCCGAAGCCTGCGTTCTTATGAACCTCACGAAGAACGAGAAACACACATTAAACACCTGGGGGTGATGATCGCAGTAAAGGTAATTATTTCTGCTATCTATAAGAAGTCGTTCTTAAATACGTAAGCAAAATTTAGGTTTGCAATTCCCACCCACTCATGGCATTTACAAATACCCCAGCTGAGATAAAAGTTCCATTTGCTGCTCCCCACTTCCCAAATGAAATAATGTAATTTTAGTAAACATTTAAAGTTTTCCACACACACACACACACACACACACACATATATTTGTATCACTGAAAATGTATCATTGAGTTACATTTTTAAAATTTTAATATTAATTTGTTTTTAGAAATTAATAAAATATTGATTTAAATAATTGTTTTAATATACTACTCCACCCACGTTCGTTTGTATCACAGTTAAGACCACATTCCAATCTAACAGTGATCGTTTTACTTTCTCGTCTATTACGTACTTGCGTAGTAAAGAGAAAGTAATGTAATACTGCAGTGTAAAATGGCGATTTTTGTTAAATAAACTATGACTAAATGGAGATCAAAAAGTACATAAATATCGTGTTATAGGTAGTAAATGACTTCCTCCAACAAGTTGTGTAGTCGGAATACCAGTTTTATGGATCCTTGATACGGAAAAATTGGTTTTCAGCAAAATTATCATATGCCAGTCTCCCCGTCTGGCTGTGGTTAACAAAATATTCAACATTTCCTAAAAAAATGGCGTCAAATTTATTCTTTTTTCTCCAAACGAACAAAGGACGTTTCAAAAAGCGATAGTTAAACTCTCAAAACGTTCATAAATTTCAAAAGTTCAAATTTTTAAAGCGTCTTACTACAACGACAAAGATAGAGATAATTTTCCTTAATAAATTCGGTTCTTCAATAATGTACAGATGTTTAAATACGATTAAGTACAATTTTTCGAAGTACAGTGAGACGTCAACCAACCGAAACGCCAAATATCACGAAACTCGATATACTAAATATCGGAAAAACTCGGAAACTAAATATCGAACTCACATTTTTTTGGATTATTTTTTTAAATTAGGCACCGTATAATATATGTACTCGGCCTCGTGGCTAGCTTTTGGTTAGCGTGCTCGCTTTCCGCTCCGCTGCCCCGGGATTGATTCCCGGTGAGGCAAGATTATAGTGTGCTCTTTCCTTGAATGTCATGGTATATATTGCTGTGTGACGATGAGGAAATTCACTTCTCAGGTTGAGAAGACCGGAATAGAGCGTGGGGATGGTGCTCATTACAAACATTCAAGATTTTTTCCGATTATCTAGTGGTTGCACCCTAAGTACCACCGTGCAACCTAAGTACGAGCAACCACAATAAAAGCGCAAGAGGCGCGAAACTATTTTTTTTGAAGCTGATACATTAAAAAAATACCGTAATCAACTCTGCGCCTCATACAACAAGAACTATTGTCGCCTAATAATGAGAAATCAATTCTGTGTTTCAAACACCCATGTTGTAGCGTTATCATTCTGGTATTGCGACGTAATATGAACACAGTCGTGGTGCTAGTGATGCTACAGAATGGCACAGATTTCTCGTACTAGTTAGTTTCCTAATTTCTTTGGTCTGGGCTAGCTTTTCGATCTTGCCTCACCCTCATTCCAGCTGCCATCTATCGCCTCCCAAACTACATTTTTCACAATTTCTCAATTTTTCGGTCCTGTAATAGCAGAACGAAAAAGACTACTTGAAAATCATATATTAGAGTAAAATCTTACCGTATATAGAAGTTTTCGTTGAACAATTTGGAGTGTTTTTTTTTAATTTTTATTTTAGAAAATGTCGTGTAAACGTTTCTGTAAATGCGAAATGTGAAGCTCTTTTTTACACAAACCTTTTGAACATTGAAGAAACATTATTGGAAATCATTTGAAGCACTTTAACTCATAAATGTAAATACATTGCTGGTAATATAAATATTAGCGGCGTGAGTAAAATAAAATAAAAATCACATAATTCCATATAAAATCACATTTATGTAATTTTTGAAAAGCCAAAATAATACATTAAAATGGAAGTGATATCATGTTGTTTAGTTCATTTAGCACTATCCAGTTAAAAAATTAGAGAAACATTTTAGAGCCGTTTTCAAGAAAATGGCGTTTGAGCTTTTCTGAAAATGCGGAATTTTGAGCTCATTTTCACGGAACACATGAGTTATCAAGACGCTCTATAACACGCCATTTGAAGCAAATGTACGCATAAATGCAACAACAAACAATTATAATAGTCTAATTTTTGAAAAAAAACAAAACATAGTAGAGCAAAATTTCATGTATATCATCTGTTACAATACGTTTATCACTAACCCTGCCAAATGTTTTAAGACAAATTTTGGAGCCATTTTTGCAATTTTTTAAAATATTTTTAATATTGCAAATATTAAAATAAAGCAATATAGAATGGTTTTCAAAATGGGATATCTTTGAGCCGCGCCAGATCAACCAGGGAATCCATATTGGAGAAAATGCTACGAGTAGTTTAGGCGCTAGTGTTGTTCACAGACAAACGGATGTACGAAAAAACATTTGAAGAAAAAAAAAACAATTTTTTTCAGTATCAGGGATCCCCAAAACGTGTATTTCTGGAGATCGGTTTTTTTCAGCATTACATAACTTTCACTATACTACGAATATTACTGCGTATTACTCCATATATACGTACGTATTCGAAAAAGTAAAAATGGCGCTGACAGGATGATGTTCAATGTATTCAAATCTATCCCTCTGTACTGCTTACACGGTATAGGGAAAGCTTTGCAAAGCTGCCGGGCAAAAGTGGAATTTTCACAACTAAAACTCTTAAACTCTTATTGCCGAGCAGCGTTAACGAATATATATATATATATATATATATATATATATATATATATATATATATATATATATATTGTAACACTCCCGGTTACCTGGGGAACCGGATAGCGGCCCTGATGCTAGCTCAAGTCGGTGATGGAAGGAATTGTTACACAGTACGGTGGAAACACAAAATAAACACTTGTTCACTGGTAAAAATTCACATTTATTCCTGGGCAATATGATTAACATGCCCCAGGGAAGTTACACTCTTAAATTGAATAAAAAGAATAGTGGGAAAATTAGATGAAGAGAAAAAAAATTGAAAAGTTAGTTTTAGGAGTTAAGCTTAAAAAACTAAGAAGAATTATAACTAACAATTACAATGGATGAAATTGCTACTGGTCAGTGTGTCAGAGCGTGACACCGCATTACGAAAATTTATACAATAGGGCGGGAGCCCTAAACGATATTGCCTGGAGAGGGTCTTTGTGCGGCCGGGGTCGGCCGTGGCTCGGTCGAGGGCGGCGGCTGGGCGTCCTCCAGAAAAAATGCAGCAGAGGTCAGTAACCCTCCGGGCTACAGCTGACGGTCGGCTGTGACGTCACCAAAAGGCTGCGATGCGTTGCCGCGTAGGCGGTGTCTAGAAGTTCTGGTTGATCTGGCGGATTCTAGAAGTTCTGGAAGTGACTGGCAGTACTAGCTGATCTGGCCGGACGGTCTCAGAAACGGAGTGGTCAACTATGCGTCTCTCTCTGACTTTTATGATAAGAAGTCGAACACAACTTCGGACAGTTTAAAATTCGATTGGAGAAACATTCGCCTCTCTTCACGACGGAAAACCCACCCCAGAGAAAATTCTCTCTCCACTGCAGTCGGCTCACAGCTCAAAACTCGCAGTAAAATAACATAAGTCCCCACATAGGCATTATCGCCCGAATAATTCCCACCCCCACATAAATTCTTCTCTCAACTGCCCTCAGTCCAATATTCAAGCTCAAACAATAAGAAGTTTCCCAGAGACACAATAGTCTTTCCCCGACGCCTAATACTCTGGCCCCGTCTGATTGATGAAAAAATTTATAAGTCCGGCAGAGGCGAACTTTGCCTCTGACCGACGACTGTCCCCCCCGTCTAATGATCTGGCCCCGTCTGATGCCCAAGCTCTTCTGATTTTCTCTCCGTCGAAATCTTATAAGGTAAACTTTTTCCCCCACCCAATATTCTCGTATGTGCCCTAGATCCTTATAATAGACGTGTAGCTATTGGCCAAAATTTGTGGCGCAGTGAACTATTTCCAGCCAATCGCCACGCATGAAGCCACAGAACTTTCCGCTCCCCGCGTCAGCTGCAAGCGTCCAGAATTTTCCAATTCCTTCTAGAACATCGCCCCATGTTTGCGTAAACGGGGGGGCGCGTTTGCGTGAAAGAAATTTATGAGTTTGGGATTCCCCGAAACGAGCGGGCGATGTCGAAATTGCGTAGCCGGCTCAGTGAACACGTGTGTCTATTGAATCTGTCAATGCCAGCCCTCTAAACGACTTCGTTAATGCGCCGGGGGCGTAAGGGACTCTCGCGATAAGTGGAGTCGCGCACGTGTGACCGTTTGCGTAATCTCTCGGCAGAAATCCTGGGTGGCCGAATCTGTTTGTTTAAATTTTGATCCGGTGAATTTCGTTTATAAAATTATGATGAAATCGGTTTCGCCACAATATATATATATATATATATATATATATATATATATATATATATATATATATATAACATCTGAAGTCGAGGAACCTTGAATAATATGAAATCCATATTTTAATTTTTTTACATGAAGCTCCTGAGACATATTAAATTTTTTTCAAAAAATAGGTGCAAACTTGTTATTAAACTTTGTTGTTGGATAGAATCAGAGAATAGTGCAGGTTTCATGTTCATTGCAATTTCTTTTTTAATTGCATAAGCGCAATTTTTGGGGGCCTCTTCCTACATCTATAATTTAGAAGATAGTGATTTTTTCATGAAATCTGTTTGTTAAAGACGTATCGTGAAATAAAGTCATTCAATTTTTCGAAAAAATGAGTATTTTGTGTGTAAGTTTTCCCGAAATTAAGGAATTTAAAAACAATTTAACATATTTTCTCAAAATTGCTGGCATTTTTCCTTAAAGTTTCCCCATGTATGTAAGAAGTGTTAAAAATGTGGTACTAGATTTTCAATTGTAACTGTTTTTAGCTATCTCTTTGCATTTTCGAAAATTGGAGAATGTTATGATTTCAAAACTACAAAATTGAAGGTAGAGATTTTAGCCAAAGACAAAGTGTGTTGCAAAAAATCATCTGTTTAAAAATGATTATGTTCAATGTTTTGATAAGGGAAGTTTCGCTAAATTTGTTCTTAAAATTTATGCAATTTTTTTAAAAAAATGTTACATATTTTGTACAAAAATAACAGTTCTAAGTTTTTCTTTATTTTTTTTCCACAGATACAAGAGACGCTTGAAAGAATTTCGTAACTCTCATTTTCGTTGAATTTCCCGGATTTTCGGAAGTTGCAAAAACTTAAACATTTGGAAACTCCGAAGTGGAAGATACAGATTTTTGTCTGGTTTTGTTGTGTTTTTACATCTCTCCCGTTTCCCAACAATTACAATAACAATAATAATACAATTTTAATAAATTAATATTACTAGATTCGAAAAGTTTCCAGAATATTTAACTATTTATTTAAAATGTCTTCGAGAGCCAATTTTTACTTCCTCGCACTTACTAACGTAAGAAGAAAAAGTAATGTAATAGCCGGAAAACGGCATATTTTCGAGACAAAAATGCGCGGGGCCTTGGAAAGGAAAAAGTGGGATAAACCCACTTTCTAAATATAGAAAAGAATCCTCTTAACATGTGGTGTATCCAGAAACCATGTTTTTGATACCTTGATACCGAAAAATCGATTGACGGCAAAACGTCTGTCCGTCCGTCTGTGCACAACGCTAGCGCATAAACCGTTCAGCCGTTTTCTCCAAAATTGATATTCTCCAATCGTTCTAGCTGATGTCGCTGACTCTGGAATTTGAAACCGAAATTTTGATATTGGGGGATACTTTACATTTACATACCCTGGAACATTTTCTAAATTTTCAAACAAATAGCTTGTTGTTTGTTTGTTTGGATGCTGGGCGGGCCGCACATTGACTGTATAAGGTAGACTATTCACGTAATATTATATACTTATTTGGACCAAATGAAGAATACTTTTCTTCTTAATGGTTGCATGCAATACCACCTCCTCCCCGCAAACCACGATGTATTAGAAAAGCAGGGCAAAGTCAAATTATAATCCCTTGTACCCTCTAGGAAGGGAGGGGAATTATTACACTACCCAGGCTCTACTACAACTACTGGCATATTGAAAACTAAAAAGCACCAACAACGAGCTCATAGTAAAGCTACATTTACGCCCAAAAGCAAAACAGGGGGACATCTCAGTATTCTCAATGGACTAGGAAAACTGGACGAAAATCTGATCGAGATAGAGATCATTGATCCGTAAGTTAAGTAAAGCAATAAGTAAGGCAATAGAAAATTTTACTTAGGTCACCGTCTACCATTTATTTATAAGTTATAAATGTAAATAATAGCTTAGTAGTTGCAAAAGCAAGATGTAATTAATATTCCTAATATTCTCTTGGGATATTGGGTTAAGTTTATTTCTTTTGCTATCACACATCACTCCAAACACTACCGATTTAGACTTATCAATTCCTTGTCTGTCTATCACGCTCTCTCTCTTTCTTGCACACACCAACATACATAGACATTTCATTCAATTTTCCACTGAAAGTGGAAAAATGTAAAATTATCTCTTCTTTCAATGGCCGTTTCTACAATGAAAAATTTTAAGTGGTTAATCTCTCACAATTCGTATTCGAAGTTTACTTTCATTAACGCGACAGACATTTTTGCGAAAGGTGCATTGCATTGACACTTCGTTATCTCAAATTAGTAAAGAGATTAATTTTGGGCTGTATCTGCGCGTGCTCAAGCATTCTTTCATGTTCTGCAACTGCCAGTCCTGCGGAACTTCTGTATTGAAAGGTATTCTATTAAAATACATGTATTACGGTGAAAGTAAATAGTTTTATACACGGTTGTTTCTGAAATGTTCGTCCTTGCAATTTAATAATTCAAGACTGTTTTTTTGAGGTCCCAGAAACCTTGGTTTCGAATTGAAAATATTATGTTTTGTTACAAAGATTTAATGAATGCATACACTTTATGTTCGGGAACCTTTCGTTTTAAGGTGTTTTTGTGGGTAATTCTATCACAATTTCATATTTAAGACAAATATCGCTTTAGAACTTAACATTAAATGATGCCCACGATATATCAGAACAACGAGAACAAGATATCGTTCAAGATATCATTTGTCGTTGAGCAAATTTTAATTAAGATAACTCTCTTATCACCGAATACGAGGATTGACTGATTGACGCCCCAAGATAATTAAAGTAGTAAGTTGAAAATTACACTTACAAAGTCACTAAGCTCCAGCTAAAAGCAATTCCATTAATCTAAACGGCATTCACGTAACAAAAAATGCTAGTCATATTTAGATGATAATGTATTTCAGAGCAACTTGTTCAGATAGTAGTATAAATGAATGTATAATTTTCATTGGTTTTTATCTAATTTACTTACCGTATTTACAATTACTCCAATGGTCATTTGTGTATTTTCAACTTAATATTTTAAACATATAGTACATCTGAATTTATTAATTTAAATTATTCAATGCTGACGTATATAATTTTCATCATATGGAATTCTACTATAGACGATACTTGCCACATTCTTGGTCGACTGCTTAGCAAGATCTTAAAGACTATCATTTGGGGAAATTAATTTAAATACGTAAGTACGTCGTCCGTTAATATTTTAAATGTAAGATACAGGCACCACTAAAATATGCTATAAAAGAAATTCACAATTTTTTCACATTAAAAAACAAACATAGGGTTACCATACTTTCATTACGGAAAAAGAGGACATTTCTTATGAAAAAAGAGCGACACTTCAAGTAAAATGTTTTCAAATTATAATTCTTGTAGACAAGTACTGAATAAGGTCGAAATAAATACTTCAATAATCATCACCATTTTCACAATACAAAATGCTAATGGGTCTACTTCATTATCATTACTTCCTTTTCCACGTTAATTTGTAAATTTTGTACATTTTGTAAAGTTGTTAAGATATGTAATGTTAAGTTAGCGTATTCTCCCAACAAGTTCTCAAACTTAATTGCAGACTTAGTAATAAATCTAATCTACTCTAATACCAGAAGTATTTGGCGGGTGATGAAATCTCCCTCAACAGATTTTTTTTAATTTCTCAATACGTATTCGTAGAAACTAATACAGGTTAAATGCTTCAAGTTGTATTAAACACACCATACCATTAATATTTCCCATGTTAAACCTGTTCATCTATAAGAGAGAAGGTATCTTCTGTGTTAGAACTGTGACTAGAGATTGCAAAATAAAATTCTCCAATTTTTAGGAGTTCAGAATGTAACACAAGACTTAGAGACTGAAGTATCCATATCACACTTCACTAGCTGATTGTTCTTGTTTCCTTTCAGGGTTGTTTACAATATGTTGTACCAGCTGATGACAGTCGTATTCCTTGGAGTAAATGTGTGGAGTAAAATGTAGTTATAACTACATTTACATTCTATACTCCAAGAAATCTACGGATTTTGTGGTTGGTAGGCCAGATTGAAGTTAAATGTCATTTATTCATACAACAAAGAAACGTTATAATGTCTGGGACTCGAAAGGACTGGAAAAAGCTCATATATTTCATGAATCGTACGTCTATGTCGGATTTAAAATTAGTTCCCTCTTTCCAATAAAAAAAAGAGGACAACTTATTCTTTCTTGTAAAATCCATCCGGACAATATTTGTTACTTCAAAAAGAGAAATGTCCGGAGAAAAGAGGACGTATTGTAACCCTAAAAACGAGCCATTTTTGAAATCAATGATGTGAAAAAATGGGCAGACAGTAGCAATAAACTTTTTGATTTTAATAATTGATCCTGAAGTTCTTTTTTGGAAGCATTAGAAATAGATATGTTCAGGTTTTGTTTCGATTTGCATATCTACTCTACCTGCATTTTTGTGACTATGCGAACTTTATCACAGCTATCGATATTTGTGAGCATGAGCCCTTATCTCTTGATATCCTTCAGCCTGACACGACAAGCTCAGATAGCGGCCGCCAAGGCTACGGGAGCATCGGAATCCGTAGTTAGCCAACGACCTAGGAATCGCATCAAGTATTTCGTCGTTGGTTCGCTTCGCCACTATGTCTCGGCCGGAAGATGGCAAAGTACAGAGAGACAGTTCGATGGTTTCTCCCCCGGAACTCAGCGATTTGGGATCTCCAGGTTCTCCCGACATGAAGGTCGACTCAGATGTTTCCTTCTTCGGAAAGTGAGTTTTGTCCTTATCTTATGTATCGACACTGACATCAATACATGAGATTTTCTTCGAGATGGAATGAAAATTCTCTAGTTTTAATTTTTATTCAATAAACACAAAAGTTTTACATATTCGTTCATATTTCCATGTTTCAACAGTAGAAGGAGGATCATACTTTTTTAATTGTTGACATTAAAGTACGTACTAGTCTTTAGTTCTTGCTCTTTTGTAAGAATGAAGATCTCTTGGATATTTTATACAAATGTCAAGAAACGATCGTTGAAACTTAAGATATTAGGTATGACTCGTACATTTAACTGTCAGCCCATCCACTTGTCCGTCGGTTCGAATGTTGGTCCGTCTGTCCGTCTACAACATACATAAGATTCTGATCAAAATTAATAATCCACTATTTATTTCACTGTACTCTATTCCCTACGAATTTTAAACGAATCTTTTAGTTTTTGTGGGTAGTACGTTTCAAAAAGCACCTGGGACTTTTTCAATATATTCTTAAAAGCTGCTCCAATATTTTATTTATAATTGCTAGAATACAACAAATACACTCTCTTTCCTCTCTCTCTTTCTCTCTCTCTTTTCTCTCTCTCTTCTCTCTCTCTCTCTTTCTCTCTCTCTCTCTCTCTCTCTCTCTCCGTTATCATTTACATTAGGAGTAGAAGTATTTAACGGTTTAATACTTTTGTAAACTCAGAAACAAATTATTTCAAAAGATTTTTTTAACCATAAGGGTACACAAAATGACGATTTTTTAAAGACGTTCAAACAATTGTATTTAAATGACTGAAAATTTGTTCTGGAAAAGTTCCTTATTAAAAAGAGTTCACATTTTTACGATATTTCTATTTTATTTCAATGTAATTATTGAGGATTCGAGATTTTTTATGTAGGATTCACGTATGTAACTTACATATCATAACCTTTATATACAGTTCATGCATTTCAGCTCTCATGCATGGAAGCTAGTTATCTTCACTGTTTAAACTAGAGTTTACCGTATGCGTACCGCAAAGAAGTCATGGCCAAGTAAACAAGCGAGTCGACAAAACACTGAGGCAACATGAATCTACATGGCTACCGCCGCACGCACTAGAGAGATCCAAAAAATATACAGCCTAATTGTAAGTTCCCTTGGATTCGAACTAAAAATTAATATATGCAACTTGTACGTAGCGTACGCATTTCAAAATGCCGGACTCGGCTATTATCGATCACCTCGACCGTCAGCGTTTCATTCGTGCATCACTCACTTTCTCTACTAATTAACTACTACTTTACTCATTAACTACTATTTTTACTAAATAAACTGCTAATTAACTACTACCACTAATTAACTTCTACTTTTACTAAATAAACGACTGTTAAATTGCAATTGAATTTGCGGTAATGGCGTCGAAGCACACTATCTAAACTTTAGAACATACGTATCTGTCTTACTAGGAACCCTATTTAGTATGTTAATTTTCCTCAGTTGCTAGCACATTATGGAGAATATTTTTACGTCTGATTCTCTGTTGTGGGTTGAATCATTTCAAATTCAACTTCTGTAGGAAAATTCGTAGTTGCACTCTCGTATTTCATATAACTTGTGTAATCCGTTCTAGGAGTACTGGACATGCCAATCACTTGTTTTGAAAGACGCTGCTTTCCAAGGGGGTTGCCAGATGATCACAATTTGAGTGAACTGTTTACAGTAAAATCATTGACTATTTTACGATTTAAAATATTAAACATATAATACATTTTTTGAGCGAGTTATTTATGTGGTTTATTATCAGTGTGACTATTTTTCCATCACAATCAGAGCGTTCTTTATTATCTTGGCGCTGCTGAATACTAAACTGGGGCATAAACTGGCTTTCAAAAGCTTGAAAATAATTTAAAACCAATCAATACAAAGATCGTTATGGTAATGTAGACGAGAGGGATCATAATATTAATAAGTACTATTGAAGTATTTTATTTGCTACATCTTACCGCCTCACTCTTCTATTTGTCCACTATTTTCCGAAAATCCACGTGGGAACTCTAGCTTTTTATGTTACTAAAGCTTTTCCTCAGCTCTTTCCAAAATACGATACATCACCGAAAATGGGTCTTCATCGAAAACTCTACCAATATTTTAAATAATTAAGTAGATTTGTACTTGCTGGTCAGTGTTTATGTCTTCTCTTAGGTTCTTGAAGTCTGAATTGGGAATTGTCTGTTATGTTCATCTTTTTGTTCGGCCTGTATTGTTCCCAGGCCACTAACGTATGATTAATTTCAAAAAAAGTAAATTTATATAGCAATATAAGAATATAAGAATTATCATTTTTCATTTCATATTTTTCAATATTAATAAATAGTTGTTGGTTTCGCACACAATGTGATAACTAGGAGGAGGATTTTAACAACGAGTTAGAGATCATTGTATCTCTAACTCGTTGGATTTTAATGATATGTCATTTTTTTTCTTTTCACTTTAGAACAATGCCTTTCAGTATTGTTAATCAGTTTAAGTTATTACAAAAGCAAATTATAAATTTGTAAATGGCATTTTTCGTCGATTTCGACTGATTCATTTTTTACCTTTTCCCGCCGTTTTTCAAGCATTTTTCGCTGATTTCATCGATTTTAATACAATTTTAATTGTACTTGCAACAAATAATATTTACGAGATGCAACAAATGTTCTCCACAGAGTTACTCAGTAGCCTATTAACTTTCTTCGATTAGAAGTTAAAATGCCAGCCATTGTATGTAATCTAAGGTTCCTGTGACGCATATCAGAGCCATTGACGGGAAGGCCAATTTCGAGATAACTAAAGACAGAGATTTCCTGGTGAAGATCAGTCCAAACCAAAAGTTTGCCAGCTGAGTGCACTTGAACAAAGGGAAAAAGCCTCAATTACTCAGTAACATATCGAACAGCTTGTTGTTCATCTGAACTGCCTTTGATAACATTTTTCACTCATTTTTCATTTCTTTTTGGACATTTTAAGAGTTTTTCTTGATCATTTTTGGCGATGTTTTAGGTCATCAAAATCATTAACATAGGTTCTAACGAGGATGCTGATTTTTTTAACATTTTCTAAAGTACTCGGGCATTTCTTACGTAGGAGATTTCTTGTGAAAGGTTTCTTTTACTTTCTTATATAAGAGTACAGTTGAAGTATTATCATGATGGAAAAATCGAAAAATCGATGTCGAGATTTTGATAGGATGTGCATCTTTTGAGAGGACCCTGATTCCGGAAAAGTTTTCTTTTTCTTTTTCAAAACCAATTGCCTCCCGCCTGTCAAGCGTTTCTCCATCCGTCAGTGTATTGGCAACACTAGAACCTCAACTGTTCACCCAATTTTCTTCAAAGTGGATATTCCACAATCGTTACATATTACGCTTTGCAAATTTGAAATGGATATTGAAATTTTCAGGGAGTTCTTTAACACAAGCTTCTACGCCATTTTAAAAAATTATCAAGATATAGTTCCAAAATATTTCTTAAAATTTGTTTGCTAGAAATCGCGCAAGTCCTTTATTCATTAAAGCAACTGAATATTCAAAAAGTTGTATACGTTTAAAATTGTGTGGATTCCCTCATTTAACTACATTATTATAGATTTTATTTTCAATGAAATATGTTCTTCAAAATTACACTTTTAAATGAATTTTAAGGACAATTAAAATTAGTAGTTTCCCCCCATTTCTGTTTAAAATTGTGACCATTTTTACAAAACACGAAAACAAGATTTCTTAATAAATGGCTTCATAATTTTTACTTTGTTGTATACGTACGTATATACGGAGTAATACACGTAGTATAGGAAAAGTTCCTATGCTAACCTGCAGAAAATCGATTTCGAGATTTCAACGAAAATTCGCGTTTTGGGGTCTCCTGATACCGAAAACGTGTTTTTTTCAAAACGTCCGTCTGTCTTTCTGTCCGACCGTCTGTCTGTAGTCTGTGAACCCTTCTAGTCACTAAACCATGCGTAGGACTTTTTTCAAATTGAAGAAAACTATGCCAATCTGGCTCTAGTAGAATCTTTGAAGCTTTGAAAAAAATCTTTAAAATTTTACTTTCCATGAAGCCCCTCGAACATTTTCAAAATTTTCTCAAAAACGGCACCGATTTTTTTCTTTAAATTCCCTGTAAGAATACAGTAACATACACTTATAAATCTGGCATAGGTCCGATTTCTACGGTTAACTCTGATTTTCGAAATTTTCAAAAGTATGATTTTCTTCGGTGATTTCTTACAACTACAAAATTGAAGATAAAGATTTATCCTACAAATAAAATTTATTAGTTCCTAGTGAGTTTTTTCATTAAGGTGATGTACTTTTTTTTGAAAATGTTAGTAGTTTTCGCGCAATATTGCGTGCAATATGTGCAATTTAAAAAAAATACAAAAACAAGATTTTTTTCAAAAAACGCTCCAAATGTTTACTTTAAACAATTGATAGGGATAGTGCTAAATGTACTCTATAAATGCCATATTCCTGAATTCTTTTGTTTTTTCAAAAATTACAAAAACATTTTTTGACTTGTTTCTCGTATTGTTAATATGTATATTAGCGGCAATTTGTTCACATAATTATATTTATGAGAACATGTGCTTTAAATAATGCCGTATAAAGTTTCTCGAAAACTCTACCATTGACGTCCGTTAAACTGGCAAAACCATTTTCAAAAACCACATTTTCCTTATACCCATAATTTTGGGCTATTTTCTCGATCTCCAATATCCAAAAAATATTTTTTGCTCCAACGGTTTTTCCAAAAAAAGTGGTGTTGCTGCCTTAATGGTCAGCTGGCAAATCCAATTGACCACAAAATATTTTCTTTATATACAAAATGTATTTGCTTACTAATTTATTTGATAAACTATTAATTTGCTTTACAAATATGTAAACATTTTTTGCTTTCACCGTTTTTCGAAAAAAAACTTCTCGAAATCCCGGAGCGCAATAGCAATCAGTAAGAATACGACTCGTAGATAAAAAAAAACATCCAGTCAATCTATACTTTCTTGACACAGAAATAACCACAAATACATACACTATATAACAATATTGTTTTGCAATTTTCAACATTAAATATTCTCCTTAAATAATTATAATGCATTACACTATTGTCAAAAAATACTTGAAGATACATAATTCCTCATAAAATGTAAACTAATCAACAGTATCCTTTGACGATTACTTACATCAGAACCGAACATTTTTCTAATAAACTACACCAACAATGATGTTGTTGCGCTCACCATTTTTTGCAAAATTGAACAAAACCACTTATGTGTAACTCGGACTGGCGCACCACCACCAAATAACCAAAACACTTTTCGAAACAAAACTATTCTTCACACTTAAAATGTTTTTTTGAAAAAAACAGCAGTTTTTGGGTATTTTCAGATTGAAATTTGCAAAAAAAATTCTCAAAAACCGCTCCAATATTTTTTTTATATTTTCTCCACGTATGTAATAAGGAATTATATGGCGCTAGTTTCATTTTTGGATATTGCTTGTTTTTTTCGAAAATTGTTGAAACCATATGGTCTTAAAGTTATTAAGATAAATATATTCAATGTTGCAAAGCAAATTAAAGGCAGCGTAAGCATAAAAAGTCCCACTTTTGCTTTAGTACTGATTTCATCCAATTTTTATTTTACTAACCATAAGACGTTTACAAATGGCCTGGTGAAGTGATACGTAAGATAGGTGAACTGAGGCTGTGGGGTCAAACCCGCGTATGACGTGAATTTGAGTTAATGGCGTGGAGGGCATTCCGACTCCCTTGTCTATTACCTTCAAGTCCCACCTTCGAGAAGTCCCACCCCCGAGTCTCATCTTCAAATCTATCTGTAAGTGATATTGAAGAACTAGATCCCTACATCCAGAACCATGGTTCAAATACAGAGATGGTCCAAAATATCCCATGGACAAATATGTATAGGTACAGGACCGAGAGAGGCCTTTGTGGCGTTAGGAAGTGCTAAATTCCTCTAAATTGGGAATGTCCCCAAAGGAGCGGTTGGTACCGCGAGAGACTATGGTACGTTTTTTGCCGCGAATAGATGGCAGCTGCAAAGTGGGGAAAAACCGGAAAGCTAGCCCAGACTCAAGAGAATGGAAAACAAACTAGTACAAGGGTCTGTTCCATTTTTTAGTACCACTATTTTCTCGCATACGTACATATAAACGAAATAACATTTGTAGTGTAGAGGCAAGTTATGTAATTCTATTACGATTCAATCGATTTCAAGATTTCGGCGGTAATACACGTTTTAAGATCCCTTGATACTGAAAAACTGTAACTGCCTCGCTTTACTAAGTACTTAACTAATAAAGAAAAAATACTGAAAAGCTGCGGCAGCAAAATGACGATTTTTCAACAGAAAAACTCATATTGTTTTGCCCTGCCACGGAAAAAGTAGATAAATCTTGTCCCATTCATAGTAAATTAACGTATGTTAGATGTAATATGTTGTCTAGTCTGAATATCTTTGGGTCCTTGATACCGAAAAATTGGCGTTTGTACGCCAATCCGTCCGTCCTCACATCAGTCTGTCCGTCAGCCCGTGCGTTTGTCCAACCCTCAGTTCATCTGTGCTCAACGCTATCGCTTAAACCGTTCAGACGATATTCTCAAAAATGACATTCCCTGATCTATGTGGATGAACTTGAAACCCTGTGAGTTTGAAAATAATACTTTGGCTTTTACTTTACTCTGCATGAAGCCTTAATATCATTTACATACTTTACATGAAGCCATAACATAATTTTCAAAGTTTTCTGAAAATTGCCTCCAGATTTTTTTATTACACTTTTTCCTCAGTCGAAGTACGCCTAAAAAATCATGCAGGGCCTCCTGACTTCCTTTTTACATTTCAATTGCTCTTAATAAAGGTCAAGAAAGCCACATTTTTAGGTGATCAATGATTGATTTTGTTCACTTTCGATCATTAGGTTATTATTTTTTTAAAGAGAATGGACATGGAAATAAGATGATGTGGTTTCACCATTGCAAAATCATTAATATTTTTAATGTTTTGTAAATTAAAATTAAATTGGCATGAGAACCATAGTGCCATAGTACGTTAAATTTACACTCGTAACATTCAAGCGTGGAAAGAAATTCAAAGTCGATTAGGGAAACCTACATATTTCGGCAGAGCGGACAACATGCACAAAATTCAGACAACAATTGAGAAAACGAACGTTGGAAAATATTCATTCGCGAATCAAACTATTTGAGACTGGAACGGTTTGCCTGTAACAATCTTCGATCTCTTTCCTCAAAGCTTGAGCAAATTTTTTTTTTTTTTTTTTTTTTTTTTTTTTTATAACAAAAAATTTACAATCTATTTTTTACAAAATAATAAGTAAATATGTTGTTGTAGACTTGTTATGACAATGATTGATTTCCAGTGAAGGTATCCCATCGGTACTCTTCATCTATTTCTTCATACTATAACAAAAAGCAAGTATTATTTTGGGTTGGCTGCAAGTGGGATAGTTTATTAGCTGAGGGTAATGTTTCAGTTATTTGTTGAAAATCTATATGGGAGTTGTAGGGGTGAGGTTCTGGTTAGACGATGGATATCTGCACTATTGTCTAGGATGTTGAGGGCTAAGTGGTTTGGATGGTTTTCAAGGCGCTGGAGATAGTTTGAGCTGATAAATTCTATTCTTTCCAAGACAGTGGGCATTTTTAAGTCCTTGTGCAGTGCTGCATTTGTGATGAACCATGGTGCTGCCGCGATCATTCTTAGGGTCTTGGATTGAAATCTCTGTATGATCGAGAGATTACTCTTGCTTGCTGTGCCCCAGATTTGGATACCGTAGGTCCATATTGGAATTATGATAGCTTTATAAATCAGCAGTTTATTTTCCAGTGATAGTTTTGAGTGGTATCCTAGTATCCAGTATAGTTTTCGTGCTTGAAGTTGAAGGTGCTTCTTTTTGGCTAAGATGTGATGCTTCCATGTTAGCCGTTTGTCTAGATGTATTCCCAAGTATTTCACACTTTCCACCTGTACTATTGGATTGTTGTTGATGTGGACAGTAGGGCATTTGTTTTTTCTCAGGGTAAAGGTTATATGGGCTGATTTATTTTCGTTGATTTTTATTTTCCACTTTTTGGCCCAATCTTCAATCATTGTGAGATGTTCTTGTAAATGTCTTGATGCGTCATTGGGGTCGTCATCCGAAGCTAATATGGCCGTATCATCTGCAAAAGTGGCTATGGTTGTTTTATCTGATTTTGGTATATCAGTAGTATAGAGCTGGTATAGGATAGGGCCGAGTACACTACCTTGTGGTACTCCTGCCTTGATTGGATGGAATTCAGATAATTCATTTTGATATTTGATTTGGAAGGTGCGGTGGGATAGAAAAGATTTGATAATGTTGAAGAAGGGATACGGTAGAAAATTCTTGAGTTTAAATAAGAGTCCATCGTGCCAGACTTTGTCAAAAGCTTGGGCAATGTCTAGAAAGGCGGCTGAACAGTATTTCTTTTCTTGGAAGCAATTCTCAATGTACTTGGTGATTCTATTAACTTGTTCGACGGTAGAATGCTGTTGTCTAAACCCAAATTGATGATCAGGGACTAGGTTATTGGTTGCAATGTGAGGACGTAATCTTGATAGAAGAAGTTTCTCAAATACTTTGGATAGAATGGGAAGTATACTGATGGGACGGTAGGAGGAGGGTTCATGTGGAGGTTTCCCAGGCTTGAGAAAAACTTGAATTTGGGCTACTTTCCATTGCTCCGGGTAGTGCCCTGTTCTTATAATGCTGTTGAACAATGCAGTAATTATAGTCTTGCCTTTTCGTGGTAGTTCTTTGAGAAGAGGTGTTGTAATTAAGTCATAGCCAGGAGCTTTTTTGTTTGATAAGGCGTTTATGGTTTTGGTAATTTCTCTGGGAGTGAAGTGCGGGATTGGAAGAGTCATTTGGTTTGGGGAGTTAAGATAATCTCTGATTTGTTGCTCTTGGTTAGTATTTATAATGGGATGAGTCTGGAATACATTAGCAAAGAATTTGGCAAAGGTAGACACTTTTTCTGTGGGGTTTCTTGCCCAACACTTGTTTTCGTCCCTGATTGGGGGATTTGATTTGGTCGGTATTTTTAGCTTCCCTGTGGCTTTAAATAAGGAGTAATTGGTATCTTCTGTTGGGGTAAGGTTGGTTATGAAATCTTGAAACCTGTTGTTGTTGAATTCGTTTAGGAGGCGTTTTAGTTGCCTAGTTGCTCTGTTGTAGTTGGTACGGTCTTCAGGATATTTTGAAGTATGCCAGATTCTTCTTAGTCTTCTTTTCTCGGCTATTTTGTTCAAAAGAACTTTTGGATATTTCACGCAGCCTTGGGTGTAGTGAAGTTGCGGTGTAGCGGTCCAAGCTGCTTCTTGAATATTTTGTATTAAATACTCAGTCGCTTCGTCTATGTGGTCAGCTGATTTTAGTGGGAATCGGATGTTTGTTTTCATAGATATCTGTTTTCTATACAAGTTCCAGTTTGTCTTTCTATTCGTTAGTGACGCGGGAGGGGATTGTAGAATAATTTTGTTGCCGACTGTGATAATTATTGGAGTGTGGTCTGAGGACAGTTCGTGGGAAGATTCTATGATACAGTTAGTGGATGGGATTCCTTTTGTTATGAATATATCAATTACATCTGGGGTTTTGGTTAGGTCGGTAGGCCAGTAGGTAGGTTCTCCTGTAGAAATGGTTTCTAGCTGAAGTGAGGTAACTGCTTTCAGCAGTTCTCTCCCTCTTGGGGTGATGAGCCTGGATCCCCATTGCGTGTGTTTGGCATTGTAGTCTCCTCCCACCATGTACCTATTTCCTAGAGACTTAAAATAGGTTTCAAATCGTTGTTTGTCTATTTTGAATCTTGGAGGGCAGTAAATGGCACTGATGGTAATTGGTCCACTCCAGACCATAATTTGTACAGTCGTTGCTTGAATATCCTGTTCCTGTACAGCTTCCTGTTCTTGATGTTTTATAGTGCTTTTTATTAATATTGCTGTGCCACCATGGGCATTGCCACTAGGGTGTTTAGTATCGTATAAAGTGTAGTTCTTCAGTTTAAAGTAGCTTCTTTCTGTGAAGTGAGATTCAGAGATGAGTAGCATGTCTATTTTGTTTTCGTTGAGAAATATTTCGATTTCTTGGCGATGATTTGCCAAGCCGTTGGCGTTCCAAGCTGCAATGCGAAGGAATTTAGGCATTAGATAGTTTGGAGACAAGCGACGTTATGAGGTTAATGAGAGAGTTTATTTGTTGACTTTGCTGCATTAGTATGTTTTCAAACCTCTCAAAGGAGTGCTGTATAATATTCATAATGGAATGACTATTGTCGTTGTGTTCATGTCTTTCTACAGGCTTTGATCGCGCAACATCGGCCCATGTTCCTGCATTTACATGTCTGCTTCTTGAGTTTTCGTGAGAATAAGTAGTTTCAATGTTACTGTTTTGTGTCTGCACATGCATCTCTTGTTGAAACATTCTGTGTTTACTTGAGTTGTTGTACCCTTTCCTTTTTAGTATTTCTTGGTATACTTTGCAACCTTTGTAGTTGGCGGGATGATTGCCTTCACACAGAGCACAAGTCGGTTGACTTTGCTTTTCTTTTAAACACTTATCTGGGTCGTGTTCTTTTCCACACTTAACACACCTATACGGGTATGCACAGTACGACCTGGTATGTTCATATCTCTGACAGTTTTTGCATTGTACTATCTCGCGTTTCAGGCGTGGTGGTTCGAAAGCAACAACACAATTTAACAGTCGGTTAATTTTGAACACTTCTTTGTTGTTAGGTTTGGGCTCAAGGTCTACAAAAAATAGAGGCAGAGGTGATTTAGTTAGTCTGTGGCGAACATTTATAATGTTTCTAACTTTGTGGTCCTTTTCCAGAAGCGCAGCCTTGATATCTTTTACATCTACCGTATGATGTATGTGTCGCAAGACAACTCTATACGCACGTTCTTGTTTCAACTGGTATGTATAGTATACGTGACTGTTGGCTGATAAATGTTTTATTATTTCCCTGTAGGTATTAGGAGTTTTCGGCGCTATTTTAATTTTGTCGTTTGCTAGAGATTTTATTTCGAAATCTTCTGTTTTTAAGGCTTCCTTTAAAAACTTTATCATAGCTGGAACATTATTCACATTTGGCACGAATATTGGAGGTACAGTGGTTTTTGAAAAGGTTTCCTCATTGTTTTCTGTTGTACCTTCTATATCAAGAGCACTGAATTGATTCTTGGTGGGAACTGTATATACACTAGTATTACTATCGCAAGACGCTGTCTTTTGCCTTACCCTTCTATTAGCATCAGGGTCGAGGACGTCAGGGTTCGGCCTTTTTGACCGAGCTGGTGTGTATATTTGCCATACATTCTGCGTCAGGTTGACGGGAGCAGATGAATCATGATCCATGGCGTTGCTGTCGCTGCCTGTTGATTCTTCGGATGACATTTCTTGAAGTAAACAGCTTCCCGGGTGTCAGTAGCATGCAATCGCACTACATGCTACTGATCCTACCCGAAAATACTTCGGTAATCGACTGAGTTTTAGTATATGTTATCTTTTGTTAAGTTGATTTGAATATGAAGAGGATGAAACACCGTTATGCTTCACAACTGTAACTGTTCACTTAGAGCTAGTGCGCACTGGTTATTATCGCTAGACTTTTCCTTATCTTGGCGCCCTCGCGGGCGAGCAAGGTAAGACACTACGGAGCTGCGGGAACGATCCGCACACCACAGCGGCCAGGCGAGTACTGATGAGCAAATTTAAAAATAAATTAGTTTCCTGAATGTTATTCTAAATATATTTAATATTATTCAGTGTAAGAATCTGTCTTCTATATAATTAAGTATTATTATTATTATTATTATTATTATTATTATTATTATTATTATTATTATTATTAATTATGTGCAGCGCAGTGCAGTGGCGTTGTGAAACTGTGGGAAAAGAGTGTGTAAGAAAAACATTACAGTTCCGTTAGCTGCAGTGCAGTGTGGTGAAGCGAAGTGCAATGAAAGATTGCACGGTGAAATGTTCTCGTTAATTTGTACAGCTTGTAAATTTTGTAAAGTTGTTACGTTCTGTAATGTTAATTTAGTGTATTCTGCCACCAAGTTCTCAAACTGAATTGCAGAATGAGTAATAAATCTAATCCATGTCCATTTGATTTCAGGAAGAAGCCCCCTGCGACGCCGCTGGGCATCTCCGACGACGAGTACCACATGTGCCACAAACATCGGGGCAAAGCCATAATTTTCAACCACGAACGATATGATGAAAATTTGAATTTGAAAGTACGCCAAGGTACTAAAGCTGACCGCGAGAGACTTGAAAAAACACTTCAGAACTTAGGTTTTGTGGTACGAGTTTACGACGATCTGCCGAAAAAAGTTATTCTTGAGAAACTGATTCGAGGTACGTATTAAATCATTATTAGTATAGTCCTAGAATTTAATTTGACTAGAAAACAGGGATGCCATATAACATAATGCACTAATTCCAAATTACGGGTATCCTGTGATACTGTCAGACATGGTTGTAGTTCATCGGATAATCTTTGTTCAATTTTTAATTTAATTGCTTCTCGTTTTAAATTTATGAATTTCGAAGATTTTAAGGTAAAATAAACACAGAGCTTTTAGGATATGGCCATCCATAAGTCTGGATTAGATTTTTTCACTGAAGTTTGGGTTTGACTAGTATAGAGCTAAGTAAGAAGATTGTAGAGGGCGGATGGTTCAGAGAGAGATGTATAATAAGTTAGGTATTAAAGATCCACACTATAATACATATGTACCCAATATAAGTGAATTATATTATTATGTTAAGGAAGATTGAATCGGTCTTTTGGGAATCTTGATTTAATGCGGGGTCTCTTTTTGTTTCTACCTAAGTTAAACATTGTAGAACAAGGAAAGTTTGGTAAATTGAAGAAATTGTTGGCCATATGTCTTCTTGAGTTCTGATACAACTAACTCTCGTTGATCGGGGATGAACCATGGTGCATTTAGTGTTTAATCTCCCCATATTGGGCATGCATGTGTCATTGTTGGTATTATGACTAATTTGAAGACTAATAACCTGCATTCTACTCTCAACGCTGAACGACGATTTATGAGCGATGCTAGAATAAGGATTGTAATTTTTGGGTTGTGTGGCACTGCATGTACGAGTACATGGGGTTTCCAGGAGAGTCCTTTATTGAAGTATAATCCTAGATACTTAACCGGGAAGGTTGACCATGTAATATAAGTCCCTTGGAGATTTTTCGGATGACGGAGAATAAATATTTTGGATTTGCTCTTAATATGTAGATTGATTCTAACTCTCAAATGGGCTGAAAATTAACTTCCAGGCATATCTCTCTCACCTACCACTCCCCCACTTCTTACTTAGGTCTAAATTAGTCAAACCCAAAATTCACTGAAGAAAACCAATTTAGACTTAAGGGTGGCCATAACCTAAAAGCTCTGAATTTAACGTACCTTACAAGGCACAAAAGACACAAGTGTCGAACGAAAAGCAACAAATAACTAGTGGTGCTGCAAATGACACGGACTTTCTCGTGTTAGTTTTACATTTTCTTTGATTTCGGCTAGCTATTCTGACTAGTCCCATCCTCTTTCCAGCTGCCATCTATCCCCGCCCAAAGTACATTTTTTAAACATTTTATTATTTTTTCGGTCTCCTAACAGTAAAATCGAAATATTATTTTAAAAATATTAAAGAACAGAAAATCCTCGTCCTAGATGACAATTCTCTTTGAAGATTTTGGAGCTGTTTTTAAGAAAATGTTATGAGTTGGCTGGATATAAAATCTACTTCAGGTTGCAACCAGCTACATAAGGAGCAGATCTAGGAGCTATCAGTGCCTCAACAATACTTTGCGCAAAATGTGGACTGTTCCAAATAAAGCAATTTCTTGCGCTTCCCAATCTTTTGAAAGACCTGAGAGTTTAGCCACATTCTTACACACACTTTGCGGAACAAATCCCGCCTCGGAAAGAGCTCGGATGACTATCGGTACGACCTGTTCTTTTACGCATCACATTCAGCTGATCTCGATTTCCAAACTCTTGTACTTAAGAAGTTCCTCTGCCTCCTTGGTTACGTTTTGATTGCAAGGCATAGCAACATCTACAAGTAGACACGATTTTTCTCCAAATCCCGGATAACAATATCCGGTTTGTTTGCTGCTATCATGCGATCCGTTTGAATTTGTTGGCCGTACAATATTGTATAGATTCAAATTATTCTTTTCACAGATTGAAGGTCAAAGCGGCGTTTGAGACAAACGAATTTCGGGTTTTGAGAATACAAGAAGTATTTTCAAGAAGTATTTTCAAAATAAAAATGTATAATTCACCGTTCAGAATATATTTGCGATACGGTGGAAATACATGACAAAAATAACAACAATGCATATTTCAAATACATTTATTATTGATACTTCCCAACTCTATCTAAGTACTTTTTTCTCTAAATATTCTAGAATCTTGATTTTTAAAAACTAGTAGTTTAAAGAGCACATACTTTCTCGCATTATTTTCGAAAATTGAGACAGTTCAATAAAAATCGAACCGACGCTATTTTATCAGCGTAGTTTGTCCCATCCGACAAAAATGAAGAAAATTGGAAAAATGAAAGAAAAAAGAAAATGCCCTTGTGACTCCAAGTAAAGTATCCCCAAAAATCAAAATATACATTTCAAATTCAAGGGGCATGCCATTCTTCAGATCAGTGAGGGAATATCAGTTTTGGTGAAAATCCTGCTTAAACTTCAACTGCTGGCTTCGTTCACAAACAGCTCGGCAGATAGTCGGACGGATAGGACAGACGGACAGACGGACTGACGGTCAACCAGACGGGCAGAGGAGGAGAGATAGACAGACCGACAAATAGGCAGGCAGACATTTGGCCATAAACTTTTGTTCCGTATGAAGGACCCACAGAAAGTGGATTTTGACTATACAGTGATGTACAGTACAAGGAAGTTATTTACTACTTATCGGAACGATAATTATCCAATTTTCGGTTTCCGGAACACACAAAACGGTTTTTTTTGTCAAAAATTCACTGATTTTTGCTGCAGCATTACTATTTTTTCTTTTTACTACGTAAGTAGTACCCGAAAAAGTAACACATACGAAAATGGAAACTGCTGTGCATTTTATGAAGCTGAAAAATTATTAAAAAATCTAGTTACATCAGATATCTTATTTTAATAGCTTCAACGCACTTCGATCGCTTGACACTCATTAGCGCTCATTAACAATTACTTGATGAAAGAGCATTGTTGTAGGATCACCTTAATGGTGAAATTTTGTGTTATTAAGATCACACAAAAAACTAAGAGTTTTGCGACGAGGGTGTTCAACTTTTTCATTGTGACATGTGTTTTGAGGCAAGATTGTACTGCATAATCCAATAACATCAAAATGTGAATTATACAAATATTCTGCCAATTTTCATGCATTTTTTGTTTGCTTACGCCACTATTACAAGCCGAATGACGATATTTTATGAAAAAAGTGTTGAATCATGACAACCTAACAAATAGATCTTAATTATAGTGATTATTCATAATATATTAAAGAATTACCATCAAATATTTTAATTTATTTTAATAAAATCTTCCATATAAGGTTTTAGTTGTATCTTTATACAATTGGTTTAGTTGTATAAATTTATTATCATTTAACGAAGTACATATTATAAATTATGGCATTTTATTTTTTCATTACATTTACATACGTTGGCAATTGTTGCAGTGATATAGCCAAAGTGTGACATTAGTTTGGTAAACGACCTCTAACTTACATTGCGAGTTCACATTTTATGAGAGAATGTTTTTTTCATGGTTTGCAGAACAACAAAATAATTATCATTACAGCAGTGACTGTCTGGTGGTTGTGGTTCTCACCCATGGAGGAGAAAAAGGAAGGCTTTATGCAAAAGACACTTTTTACACAGTTTCTGAACTATGGGCACCATTCATGGCAGATAATTGTTCAGCACTGGTAGCTAAGCCCAAGATCTTCATCATTCAGGTACTTGCTGTCTTCCTTTTTGTATACAAGTCTCAAAAACGGCTCCAATTTTTTTCTTTTAACATTTTCTACAGATAGAGCTCAATGATTTCAATTATACGACGTAAGTATAATTGTCATTGAAATTTTTTAGTTTTCAAAAATTTCATGTTATGTATTTTTTCGATCATCTGGCGCATCGTTAACATTTACATTAGAGATGTGTTATGGCTTGACGCATTTATTTAATGAACATTTTTGACCTCGAGAATCACTATCCCTATTGTTTTATTACAAGGAGATGAATTGTGAATAGAGGTACCAAGAAAAGTTGTTGGAAACATTTGAAAACTATAAATGTAAAAATTTACAGGATTTCTTTTTGTTGTTTTTTCTTATATTGAAAGACTCTGAATTCTTGTAGAGATTTTTTTATGTCTTTATGTATAGTTCTACATTTGGCGGATCTATGGAAGGACTGAAATAATTCAACTAAGTTCGTATACACATTCGACTGTGAGTTCTGTCATTAATGTATCTGAAAGAGACAAAATCGTGTGAAATAATGCAACATTATTCGAAGTAAACGCTCCAATCGGAAACGTTGGTGAAGACGAGGCCACACATTAGTTTAATAATTGTATCAAATGAATGCAGCTGTTATCTCACCTATTTGAAGTTCTGATCCACTGGATTAATATCTGGCCGAGTTTTGAGGCGATATCCTGCCAAAAACGACACCGCAATAACGAGGTGTAAAATCAAAACTGTCAAGTGTGTTTTCATTTTTATCTGTCAACAAGAGTCATAGGCTTAATCACACACTTGAGTACACAGACACACACACACACACACACACACACACACACACACACACATATATATATATATATATATATATATATATATATATATATATATATATATATATTCGTTAATCGTCCTACTAGGACCACGCATGCAAGCATCCTGCATTTACCGTGGCTCAGTTTTTATTTATTATCACGGTGGCAGGTGCTTGCGACAATTTTTGGGGGGGACCAGCATTTTAGCTGCATCCGATTTTTATCCCCCACGGTTGTTATCCCTGGGGGTATGGAAGATGACATGATGATATGATGATGATGATGGGGTGAAAGGACAACACATACAGACATACACAAATACACCCATGCCCGAGGCGGGACTCGAACCCGCGATCTTCTGGTCCGAAACCACTCCGGCACTACTGCCTTAGCGATCTCGGCCATCTGATCGTATATTCGTATATATATATATATATATATATATATATATATATATATATATATACATATATATATATATATACATATATATATATATATATATATATATATATATATATATATAATTTTTGAAACAACAAAAGAATAGAGCAATGTGGCGTTTATTTCATCTTATAGAGTGCATTTAGCACAATCCCTATAAAAAGTTTAAAGAAAAAAGTTGAAGCCGTTTTTGAGAAAACCTTGTTTTTGTACTTTTAAAAAAATGCTCTTATTGCTTGCAATATTGCGCGAAAACTACAAAAAGTTTCAAAAAATGTACATGATCTTAATGAAAGAACTAAATATAGAGAACAAATTTTATTAGAAGCAATAAACTCCCGAGAAAATCGGACCTATGCCACCTTAATAAGTGTATTTTACTGTATTCTTAGAAGAAATTTAAATTAGAAATTAGCGGTGCCCTTCGCCCTGGTGCTTGGCGCGGCGTGGTCAGGCGGCGCTGCGACGGAAGGCGACGTGAAGTTCACGGGCGCCAACGCTGGTCCGGGCATCGGCGGTATGGTTCGCGGCAGCGGTAGTTGCGCCTCGGCCCGTCGTCAGTCCTGGGCTCGCGGTCGGGCACCCACAGTCATGGTCCGTGGCGTTCATCCTTGAGTTAGCACCCCAGAGGCGATCCGCGATATGGCGATGATGCATTCGGGCGGCGGCGATGCGGTAATGCATCTACTGGCGTCCCCCCGTAAGCCAAAGAAACTCGCCCTCGTCCCTACCTCGGAAAGGCACTTATACTCGCTGTCGTCTCCTCTATCGCGTGGGCCGAGCTTGCGTGTCGCCGATACCTCCTCAGCTTCGCCGGTCACGTGGCCCTCCCCACTTCTTTTTCCATGATTGGCGAGAGCGCGTCAAGCGTTTTCATCCGCTCAATCGTGGCGTCATTAATGACGGTTTGTGTCCCGCCAAATTCCATTGGAACTCAAACGTCACTCAAGTTCCAAGATCAGGAGTAGCTAAGTACATTTATATAAAGAATTTAATGAAAATAAACGTTTTCAATGGTTTGTCCTGTATTTTTGATCGGTCATTTTACATTTTGATAATTTGATTTCTGATTAATAATCAATGATTCAAAGTACCCTCATTTCATGATATTTCATGAAAAGCAATGCACTTTTCAAATGTCATCCGTCATATTAAATCGATCATTTTAAATTTTAAAATCTGACATCAGTTTTGTATTCAGCGACCCAAAAAACCTCCAAGTATGAATTTTCAAGAAGAATTAGTAAAATGCATGGGTAGAAAAATCATGAATATTGGGAAAAAAGTAATTTTTAGTCATTTTTAAGAATGAATAGGTTATACAAAAATATACATTCACGCCTTTGGATTTTCAAAATAAGCATTTTCCAAAACATTACTTATTTTCAAATCGTCATTCGTTTGGTGAAATGAGTTTTTTAAGAGATGACTGGAGAATTACGAAGTAAGATATAGGTTATAATATTGTAATAGCCAGTACCCGCTACAATTAATACGGAGAAATACTAATGATGTAGCACCAGAATAACTTTTGAAATACAAATTGAGACCAAACACAATCAACGAAATTATCACTGAAGCCAGACGCTTTCAAATCGGCTCATTCATAATAATATCAAGCGTGTTCAATTGACTGTTATTATTATTATTATTATTATTATTATTATTATTATTCATTTTTTCATTTCATTGGTACATTTAAATGGATTTTTGTACAGATTTACAAAATCAAAGCACAATACATCTATTTTTAAAAGAATTCATAGTACATCATTTCCGGACTATCCTTGTTGTTGAGATAATTCTTCACACGTTTGTACATGTCTTCATTCAAACCTAGCTGCTTGAGATTCCGCATCAGACACTTAGGGATGACTCCGTTGCTTGAAACAATTATCGGGACGATGTTGACTCTTTCCATATTTCACTGTTTCTTAACGGGTTCAACAAGATTTGCATATTCTCAGTGTATTTTATTATTATTATTATTATTATTATTATTATTATTTGCATTTTCTCAGTGTATTTTATTATTATTATTATTATTATTATTATTATTATTATTATTATTATTATTAGCCTACAACATCCCATATAGGGCAAGGGACCATTAGCAGGGTTACATAATGTTGATATTTGTACAATTCCGCAAGTAAGTCCTCAGAATTATCAAAACAATATAAAGCAAAAAAAATAGAAGTTACAAGAAACTATTTAATTTTTCATTAATTATAGAATCATGAAAATTTAAATGATATAGTATGAAAAATAATTATTTTAAAATAATGATATTTAGTGTCTTTTGAAAAATAGACATTAATTTCTTTTGCATGAGTTCTTTAGCAGTTTATGGTTTATATCTTCATAAGTTTCATGTTTCAGGCGTGTCGTGGCGACAGTCCTTCACTTGCAGTTGGTGTCAACACAACGAAAGTCACTACTGATAGCATTAAAATGCTGGATGAGAGTGCTGGTGCGACTTTCACAATTCCCAATGAAGCTGATATTCTCGTAGCGTACAGTACTTACGAAGGTGAGTGATCCTGAATGCATTTCTTGTCATTGTCAAGTATGTCTTTGTGGGAAATGGTTGTTAGAAAGTATATTGGGAATACAAATAGAAAATGGAAACAGGCGTAAGCTAAGTGAGAATTTTAATGATTTGCGAATGCTCTAAGTATAGCTTGTGGTGTATCAAATCTTTATGAATAAAATTGGAGTGTCTGCGATGTCAAAATAACTGCCTTTTCTAACTCTCATATGCCTATTTAAGTGATAAAAAACAATTAAATTGTTTTACGAGTTTTGCTTGTTTGTCCGGAATAGTCTCTGGAACGGCTGATTCATTTTCTATGCTGTGTTCACTGTAAGGTAGAATGTTTTGTAAGGCATTACGTAGGCCACGGTTTTTTAAATTATTTCTTTCTTAAATAAAAAGCAGGCTTGTTTTTCACAAAAATGTAGATTTATTCTAAACTAAATGAAGTTTTGGATATGTGATCTTCAAAATCAGAGAAAAGTTCCTGCCTACATGATACTTCGTAAAATTAC
Organism: Gryllus longicercus; assembly: GCA_038098605.1. NCBI lineage: Eukaryota > Metazoa > Arthropoda > Insecta > Orthoptera > Gryllidae > Gryllus > Gryllus longicercus. The sequence goes on along the minus strand of JAZDUA010000199.1, from coordinate 652,487 downwards.
TCCCATTCTTACCTCTTAAAGCAAAATTTAAGTGAGCTCCTTCAGTTTTTTGAGAATATTTCGTAAACGGTGAGTAAATCGACCAAAGTAAATTAAACGTTTCTTAAAGGTCATAAAATGTCCTGCATACATTTTAATTCATTCCAAATCATTCAATTTAATTACGCTTTGAGTATTTGAAGGTCCAAATTGTTAGTGGAAATTTGCCGGGAGTATGCAACAATGCATCAGTTTACAGCTCCCATAGCAATTCTCATTGTAAAGGTGATCGTGGCAAACATGGCAGGTCGGGGCGGGGCGGGGGGGGGGGAGCGGGACAGGTGATGCAGAAGGGATTGGGTCGGAGCAGGGAAAAGAGGGACAAGTTGGGACTGGGCGGGTGGGAATGGACAGAATAAGATCGGGCGGGGCGGGAAGGTACGAGACGCGGCTGGCCAGAATGAAGGAGGGAGGTGCAGTTCAGGGTAAGGCTGTAGAGAGAAAACATTCCTTTCCCTGTTCAATTGATGATTGTGATTAATAAATATCCGGGCAATCCAGGGTACTTCCGCTTGTCACCAATTGACTTGAGAATTTAAAGTATTAAAACAGAAATCACGACGAAAATATATTTTTTAAATGATAATATTTACATTAAATACACAAAATGTAACTCAGAGATAGCAAAAACTTCCAAGAGAATCCCCAACTTAATCGGAGTTTAAGTGTACTTTCCCTCCAACCATTGCTGCGCTGTTTTGATCCCTTTACTTCTATGTACTAAATATAGTATTTTTATCGCATGCCACATGCAGTATTTAATACTTTCGACGTTAAATAAATAAGATAAACAATGTGTTTATTCTTGAGCGTAAAATAAAAATAACATTAAATAAGTATTTATGTAAAATATATAATTTCAAACATTTTCGAAGTTATTACTCCAATAATTTGATTGATACCCTTTTGAACAGTTTTAAACTACTGAAAGAACATTATGCTATATTTCAGAAAAATGTTGGAAAGTTGAAATTCTTTGCAACATTCCCCAGTCAGAAATTAATAAAATAGTAAAATGTAAAATGTCAACGTAAAAATTAAAAACAAACAATCATCCAAATTGTCTGTTCAGATTTCTCAATATTATTGGCACCGCTCGACTAAACTCATCCCTGGATAATGAATTATATCTTCATTCTCCTCTTCTGTTTAAATAATGTCAAATATTAATCAAAAACTCTGCCTTTTTGGATAAGGGTTATTTTCACTTTTTATTTGTTTCGCCTTTGCCATCAAATTTGTGATATTTATTTTTAATTCGTTTTTTTCCTAGGGCAACATTTTGTCTGTGATAACGGAAGCAATTTTACTTTCTTACCTCACCTGGTAACGCCACTGCTAACACATATGTTTTGTGCCGATCGTAAATTTATGCAATTAAAGGGATTTATAATAAATGAATATTTAACTTTATTATATTCCAACATTTTATGCAGGTGAAAATTATTATAATTACGTACGAAATATGCATCTAATATATCTTATTTCAACACGAACCTGTAGAAATTTCAAACGAGGGCGTTAAGCCATCTTTGATTCTCTGTCGAGCATTGTAATTTTGTAACTAATATCGAACGTTTTATCCGTTCTATAAATATTTCAAAGTACTTAAATGTTTGCAAAACACTACAATGTGGAATTGCGATGCAGTTTACGACAGTACTATAACACGCTGCTATTCGACCAAGCCCGTCCTCGCCAGCCGGCCGTCAGAATTGTTGTACTCACGTTGTATACAAACTTATTTAATGGCTTCCCTAGTCTATAAGCGGTTACGATTTTTGGAAATAAAAAGGTGGGATGATTAACAGGATGTGACGAAATCGAAAAATTAAAACAACATATTTATTACTTATAAAATGAGAAACACGCAGGTGAGTTTTTTCACCTGAAATTACTCACTTAATATGCATGCACATTTGATCAAATTACTTTTGGTCGGTAGCAACTAATGGAGTATTCACGAACACACAATACAACTATTACTTATGGTGAAATCAACAGTAATTGACACATAAATATATATTTCTTTTTTGTTAAGTCGCAAGAGAAATACAATAATATTTCATCCCGAAATTATTATTTTCTGTCTCATTAGTCTGACGAGAAATAGTTTTCGAAAGCAATAATTGAAAGAAATTTAAGAAATTAAATTTAATAATTTGAACTCATTTAATGTAGTATTAAGAAAACAAGTGCTCTTCAATAAGGTACTCGTCTAAGTTCTAAAATTTTTATTGGCGGCATATATCTGAAAAGAATCATGATTACTCGTTGGATTAGGTGTTAGCAGGGTCAAAAATATTTTCTTAAAAAATATATATTGATTATTCCATTCGATATGCCTGTTTTTCCTTAAAAAAACAGCAGGAAATAGTTTGAAACAACATAACTCATTAGCCGTTAAACATTTTTTGATGATTCCTTTTAATTTCCCGTATACGTACGTATATATGGAGTAATGTTCGTAGAATAGGGAAAGTTATGTAATGCTGCAGAAAATCGATTTCGGGATTTCTATGCAAATACAGGTTTTGGGGTACCTTGATACCGAAATAAGTTTTTTTTTTTTTTTTCAAAACGCCCGTCTGTCCGTCAGGTGTCTGGAAACATTGCTAGCGCCTAAACCGTGCGTAGGAATTTTTTTTCCAAATTGAAGAAACTACTGTCCATTTGGCTCGAGTCGAAGCTTCGAGATTTCGAAATACTCTCTTTAAAATTTCGGGGTACTTTACATAAAGCCCTCTGGACATTTTCCAAAGTTTCTCAAAAACGGCTGCGTATTTTTTCTTTAAATTTATTGTAAGAATAGAGTAACATACACTTATAATAGTAGCTGTTAGCTAAAAAGTATATTGTTAACTCTGAAGTTTCGAAAATTTTAAAAGTATGATTTTTTTTGGTGTCTCCCTACAATTACAAAATCAAAGATAGAGATATTTTCTTCAAATAAAATTGGTTCTCCATATCGAGTTATTTCATTAAAGTCATGTATATTTTTTTGAAAATTTTAGTCATTTTCGCACAATATTGCGTGCAATATGTGCAATTTAGAAAAAATCACAAAAAACAGATTTTCTCAAAAACGGCTCCAATTTCTTTTCTTTTTTAGTTAGGATAGTGCTAAATGCACTCTATAAGATGGCATAAACGCTTTATTACTCTTTTCTTTTCCAAAATTACAAAAATGTATTTTTTGGACTCGTCTCTCATTTTGTTAATATTTACATTAGCGGCAATTTCTTTACATTCACGTATTTACGAGTACATGAGATAAAGTTTCCCGAAAATTCAACAGTTTTTCTTGAAAATGAGTACAAAATTCCGTGTTTTCAGAAACGCTCAAACTTCATTTTCTCAATAACGACTCGAAATCTTTTCTTTAAACTTTTCCAATATGTAGTGCTAATTGTACTGTTTAAGATTGCAAAGAATTAATTTTGCTCTATATATTTCACAAACGGGAAAAGTTAAAAACTTAATTTTGGGTAATAAATTATTAATAAGTGAGTACTAACTATTCGTATTAGTTTGAATGTTGTGTCCATTGTTTAAATTTGGTTGTGCCAGCTTGACAATCACGCCAGCACAACCAGATTTATTTCATAAACGGTAAGAGTAATAAATTTAATTATCGCGTAATAAATTAGTACTAAATATTCCATTTGATTTGGTGTTATTGTGTTCTAGTGGTTTTGTCAACTTGTCACATAATCCGAAATTTCAATTTCATTTGAAAAATATTTGGAACAGTTTTTAAGAAAATGGGTCTTAAACGCTACCTTAAATACAAAATTTCGAGCATTTTTCACAGAATTTTTTTTTGAATTTTCGAAAATCTACATTAGAAGTCATTTTAAGCCATATACTCACATTGTTGTAACGGTGTGAGGGATTTTCTTAAAAACGGCTCCAAAATTTTTCAAAGAAAATTGCCATTTAGGACAAAGTTTTAGTGATTTTTAATGTTTTTAAATAAATATTTCCATTCTACCGATAGGAAACCGATAAAAATTGAGAAAATTTCAAAAAAATGTACTTTGGGCGGCGATAGATGGCAGCTGGCCAGAGAATGTGGCCAAATACAATATTACATTTAAACAAATAACTATTTACAGAGGTATAAACATTTTTAGATTGAAAAACGAATCCTGGGGTGAAACAATAACATACCTTTTGTATTGTTCTTCGTATCTTCATATTTTCATAAGATATTACAAATAGACTATTTACATATCGCACCTCCAATAGAAAAGTGACACAAGTGCGAAATCGTCATTTTTCAGCTAAAAGTTTATAAGATGATACCAAGAGGTACTGCTACTATTCTGAAGTTGATTTTGAATTAGTTCAATTACTGTCCGCGAGAAGGTGAATATTTGGTACAATCTATAACAAGTATTACAGAACTACGAAACTTAAAATTGCAATTTCGGAGAAATCAGAAATTCGCATTTGTGTCACTTTTCAATTGGAGGTGCGATATATTATCAAGTTACGACCATATCCATATGAAAAGGCTATTATTGCCTGAAAAGTTGCCCTTTTTAGGACAAATTTTGAAAATAATTTGTGTCATGAAATTATTTTTGAAACTTCTCAGGTTTTGTATTCAATGTTTCTTGACTGTGCATATGAGCATGGCATGTGACGTAATTAATACTTACAACATTCACAAAAAAGGACAACATTCCGGGATTCATTTTTAATTTTTTGGCTCTTCAAAAAAGTATGTGTAGCATGTTTCCATGTTCAAGGGATGGAAGTCATATTTTATTTGGGCCCTAAAGGAGCTAATAACCATGTGACGTAGTACATTCCAGCCAAACATATCAAGAATGTTTAGACTCATGATCCGTGCATGTTTCTTTATGTCCAATACTACTATGCATACAGACTTTTACGCCAAAATAAGAAACTATTTGCAGTAACATTTTACTATTATCCACTTTTACAGGACGTGTTGCATACCGTGATACAGACGATGGCACCTGGTACATCAGTGAGTTGTGCAAAGAAATGGATAAAAGCGCAAAAAGCGATGATCTTTTAACTATGTTGACGCGGGTTAATCGACAAGTAGCATTAACAAAAGAAAATTTCCAAGAAAAGCAGATGCCAAGTCTTCAGTCTACGCTGACACGCAAAATTTACTTCTTCACTGACGACCGTCATAAGCAGTCTATTTCGAATTCGTCACTTCAAGAAATTCATTCAAAACTGGACCGCTTATTGAATGCTTCGGAAAGCGGTTTAGCATCACCTTCGTCATTGCCAATTTCTGATACTCTAGAGTCTGCGCGTAAATTACAAGGCAATGGTTGGGAATTGCTTCGGGGGTGCTCAGGGATCTCTGCGTCATCTGGATCCCTTCCTGTGGGTGAAAAATCTTTGAGACATGCAAAAGCGCTCAACTTATTTCTAAAAGAGAGAGGTGTGGAAGAAGAGGTGCGGGAAAACGGCAAGACAATTCTCACTCTTTTGTCTTATTGGGATGTATTAGATGTTGAAACTAAAGCTTATGCACATAAAAGATCTTTAGCCTTTTTAAAGCAATATGCTCAAGATTGGCCTGTCTTGGAGATTATTGATTTTGATCAGACATCACCGGGGCTACAACAGGATGGTGCGTCAGGAACTAGATCCAGGAAATCATCTCGCAGCAGCTCTTACAGTTTGGCTGCCTCTAGTCAACTACCAAGACCGCGACCTCCTTTCAAATAAACTTCCTGAAGAACTGCCTACACATCGCAAATTAATTAATTTGATTGCTGAATGGGTTCTGCCCAATTTTTTTGTGCCTCTATAAAAACATCTCTGCCCTAGGAACAATCTAATGCATTAATATAGTTAATTAATAAACAGAAAGTAACATACTGTACCGAATGACAGAGAAAGATAAATTTCTCTGGAATTCCTAAAAGAGAGTATTGTACATTGATTAAAAATTGTTTAGATGCTTTTACTTCCATTTCTTGAGATATGTATTTTTTGTTTGGTTCAAACTGATATCTGCAGTGGAATGTGCAACTCAGTTTAGACTTTTAAATTCACATAACATTCATGTATTTCTAAATTATTTGTATTCAAGATAGTTGAACATGAATGATTTCTCATATTTTATTAAGAAACCAAAGAATTGGTGAGGTGTAATGTAAAAATAAAATGTTAGTTAATTAACTTTCTGTTTATTTTTAAGAATAGTTTTAGTCATTATTAATATAAGATTGAATTGAAGCTGAATGCCTCACAAATTGAAATAATAGTATTGCTATTTAAAGACAGCAATTGAAAGTTTTTCTATTTTGAAATGTTACTGTGTTTACAAGACTGATGACAGCAAAATTACATTTTTGAGCACATTTATTGTATCATTTAAAAATATATGATTTAGTGCAGCTTCTCTCCTATATCTTTTGCTTTGTTCACCAAGGTTTTGTGTTAGTAAAGCACAGTTATTTCAAGGGCTTTACCCAGCTTATTTCTTTCTGCTTTTTTACGTTGAAAGATTTGCTATTTTAATGTTCATCATTTACTACTTCTACTTCTTTGTGAAGTCAGAAGCTATCAACATTAATATGTTTGTGAAACAAATAATTGTATAAATAAATTATTTTTACATAAATAAATAATTTATAACAATATGAATAATGCAAAAATGTTTAAATATAGAACATTAACACTTTAACCTATCACACAGACAATGTATCTTTTTAAATTAAAAATTAAAGTTTAAAAGTTATTTGTGTTGAATTAATTTGAATACTTCACAATATTTATTAACATTTCAGGGCTTTTCTGGATTACTATTGAAACTTAAAAAAATAAAAAATCAAGATTTTAAAGTAAATCAGATTAAACATTTTTTTTATGTGGAATAATTCTTAATTTCTGACATTATACCAATTAACACTTGGCAGCAGATGCTGCTCTATTTCATGAATGGAAATCACCATTTACTTTTATGGAATAATGAGATCCAAAAATTCAGTTTTATAATATCCATTTTCATAAATTAAAAAGCCAAAAGACATAAACCATTTTTTTGATATATCTTGAGTATCACTGATTAATGAGAAGCAAATGAAGTTAAAAGGAATTTAAAACATGCTCTCCTGTACAAAACAAGTGTTTTGCATCTCAACAGAATTCCGGAAAAGTGATAATTTATTACTTGATACTTTATTAAAACTGATGCATCAAAATTATGATTATAATTATGAATATAAAATATATAATTCAGGTTAAGCCATAATTTAGTTTTGATTCTGTAATCACAATATACTATTTTCTCATATCACTAAAATTAAACACATTTATCTTCTAAATTATAGGTTTGCGTTTCTCACCAAAATTCTCCCTTAAATCAATTTCTTTCCATCGGCTGCACTCACAACTCAAAGAACTGAACATGAGAAGTGTGCTAGCATAAATAGTGTTGAATTCAATGTGTAGACCAAAGAAAAGTTCACATCAGAAATTGAATATTCCCTCCCAAAAAATTCTTATAAATTTTAACATTGACTCATGGCCACTAACAATTTTTAAACCTTTGTCCATGTAAATAAATTACAATATTTCTTTTCTTTTCTTTTAAACTCAACAATGATAAGGTTGTAAACGACTCTGTAGTAACGAATTTGATTTCAGTTGCTTGCAGGTATGGTAATAAGTACCTTCTGAGAAAATATTTAAGTAATTTCCCCATGTCCTAGAGCAGTGTTTCTGTTTCAAATATGGTTACTTAACCCTTTTGAAAGTATGTTCATGTATTAATTAACAGGACTAAATAAGAATCAAAATTTTATTTTCTTGAACAATTGGGGGAGTGCCCAGAATAAAGATGTAACCAACAAAATTAGCAAAATAAGGACTTGTCTAATAAAAGGACAATATCAATGCCCTACATTTTCACACTATTTTCTGATACATGTAATAGTTCTGTAGTTATTAATAGATGTATATCGCATTCTGTGGAATTAGAATGTAATATCAATCAAGATGGCTGAGTGTGCAGATGAAGGATCATCTCTTGAATTTTGTTGGTTACATCCTTAATTCAGGCACCCCTTCAACTATATAATATAATATTTTATTATATTATAACCAAGGAAAATAAAACAAGACTTTGGGAAAACCAGTTTCTGAAAAGAACTGAATATCAATGTGAAATTTGATTGTGAAGGTAGCAGATTGAAAATGTCAAACACTATAGCTGAGAGAAACCTGATGCTGAATTATCAACAGCTCAAGACACAACAAAGTGGACAGTTATAAGCTCAAGGGCCAGAGTAGGAACTATTCTAAGAAGTGCAGCCAGCATACCAACAAGCAAAACAATAATTGAAACTCTTTTTTTAAAGCTTTCTGTTAAAATGAATAATCAATTTCATGCAAAATTAACTTTCACACTGTTCAATTTCTTTCTCTTCATAAATTGTATCTCTCTTATACCTTTCAACAATAAACACTCTTTTATTTAAATTTAAATCCTTCAGAAATATGAATTGGGTTATGACAGAATTAAGAAACACAATGGGTCAGGATACACATCATGCATCTGTGAAACGACAATTGAAGAAGATGAAGATCTGATCCCACAGAAACTTTAATTGAAGATTAAATTCATAGATTTTGTGTGAAAGAGCTTCGATGCTCCAATTTTTTTGTAAATGTAAGTTGCATGCTACAATTTGATTGATGTAATATTATTTAATTTATTAATAAGTTTTAATCAACTTATTTTCAATACGATTTTAATACCTGTTTCAGTTAGAGGACATTTTCAAAATGTTGGTGTGGTAGTATTATAATTTTGATATTTTTGAACTCCAAGGAATTAGATATCCTCCTGAAGGAAAGAGTATTTTCAACAATGAGCATGATGCTCCCCTTGGTTTCTTCCATGAATGTTAATGTGAAGTATTTCATGTTGCTTGTAAGAAGCATCTGCAGGGTATAATTTGATAACCATCTCAGAAAATAATATAAGTAATATTAATTTTCCATATAACATTTTTTTTATTTATAAATTTTATGTCGCATCAACTACAAAGGTTATTAGTGACATCTACACAATAACATTACTTTTGTTCATGGAATGTTGAGACACTTTGGAAGGGACCATTCATATCACAATATTAACCTGTTTATACATTTTTCTTATATGTCACTGTACAAGTTTATGCCCTTCAAAAACTTGAGAAATTGACTGAATATATTCTTTAATACTCTGTTCTTTAATACTCTTGCATGTGTTCTTTAATAATCTGTTCTTTAATACTCTTGCCATGTCATTATTGACACCATGTCGTGTCTGGTCAGCCTCAAACCTGGGGCACAGAAATAGATGATTAATGAACGTAGAAACATTCCACACATTACACATAACAGCCATTTTCCTGGAGATCAGATGGGCAGATGTGAGCTTGGTGTGATCTATTCTGCATCTAGTTAACACTACATAGTCAGCTCTGCAAAAGGATGTGGCTGGATTATAACCCTCGTATTCACATATACTTCTTAATTTGCAGAGCGCATTGTTGTTCCATTCCTGCCTGTCCAATTCTTGTAATTTTCTCTTGATGCAGGTGTGATAGTCCTGTGTTATTATGAGATTGCTTCTTATATAACTTCATATAACATTCTATACAAATAAACATATTTTTTAAACCATCTCATTGATCTGTTTTGGTATCATATATTATGTACTATTTTACAAACTATTGGCATTATAAATTACAAATAAATAAAATCTAAAGAAAATAAGATCTGGAAGTACCCTCTTCTTCCATCTAAATGTTCTAATAAATTTCAATTTTCCAACTGTATACTATGTTGTTTTTATATTTTGGGTTCTTCTTTAACTCTTAGCATGAATTTAAAATTCTTATGAGACCAAGGTGAGGACCACAATATTTTTGTACATGAACATTAAGGGGAACTGTTTAACAAAGATGTTTTTTAGAATTTAACACATTGAAAATAGTAGTTGGGATTATCTTGAGATGAACATTACCTATTGAATTTTGTCTGATGAATGGAAATTGTCTTGGCATGAATGGATTTTGTTTATGTTCATGGATTTTGTTTTGTTTAAGTTCATTTCGGTGTCCTCATTTAAGAATTTTTTAAACTCTAGAGACTAATCATTGTTACTTTGGATGTCTATGCACATCCGCTGAGACTCTCTTGAATAAGCAATGATCTTCAATTGTGAAATATACTTGTTCTCGTAAATTTGTGATAATAGGGAATTCTAAACTGGCGCGCTTATTTCTCCCCGCCCTCGAAATTCATCTGTATAGGAGCGCAGCCAAGTGGTGAAAATCGGTATCAACGGGAGCTCGGTTGCCGTGCGCAGAAACATGCGCAGTGTGTGGTGCGGTGGAGGGTTTCAACGACATCTTGTGGAACAGTAGAATTTAGCTTGTGAAATCTGTGGGATTCTCGATCATCCGATGTTTATGGTGTAGTTTAACCATCAAGAAACTTCAAGATGTCGACTAGCAGTCAAAAGCTATCAACAACAGAGCGGGTTATCAAAAGTAAGTGAGGATCTGTTACAGAAAGTGGTTGCTGTGTCCTGTACCAGTAGGATTGATTTTCCCAGTCGCCATTTCTATTGATTGCTTCACAAATTTTGCCGTAATTTCTCATTATATTGTGCCGGTATTGAATAGACATGCCTTTGGTTAACAGACAGAACATACACAGACCGGTTGTTGTAGTTTTTGTGTTGTGTTTGACATCGATACCTAGAAATATATTTGAAATATTTCGCCTGTCGCTTTAGAGGTTGGGTCGTGCGAAATATACATTGACAATTACAAACATTGAAATATAGTTTTTTATAACTTTAACATATTCAATCCTAACGTTAATACGATTTTATTGTGGTATACGTAGTGTCAGCAGTTTCTGCTGTTGTACACCAGTCAGCCATTGGGGGGTAATATTCGTATGTTTACATCTTAAGATTATGTAAACATTATAGGAAAAAATATTGTATCATATGATTTTGCTGTTACATGTAGCGTATAAATATAATTGTTTGTTGCATTGTGTATTATACTTGAATTTTTGTCTGAAAATGTAGTGTGACATACTGGGTGCAGTATTATACTTTGACAGGAAGGGAGGTGTGGTTGACACATGTCATAGTGCTTCTTATGCCTGTGAATTCCATTTATAGTTCTCGGAGACCATCTAATTTGCTTAAATATATTAATTATGAAGCAAGACACCGAAGGTCGCACCATACACCTTTTGCATCTGTGATGTAATTGTAAATCCGTCTTGAATAATTAATGCGAATTTGCTCGTCTCAAATCGTACGAAGAAATGAATTCATTTTATTTTGAAGAAAAAACCTTAAAAGTTTTATTGACCATTATGTTTTGCAAACATGGAAGCTTAAGCGGGATCGGGAATAGAGAAATGATGTCCATCTGCTTTGATGCTAGTCAATTCAATTATCTGCATTAATGTACGATGTAATTAGCGCTGATGAGAACTGTTATAAATGTCAACTATAGTCGTATGTTATGTGCAGGCGAGGGTTATCTCGCTATTTATGCTGCGAAGTGTTGTTGTGCGCGCGCGTTCATATATACATGAATGAAATACACTGTAACGTTTCAGTGTGAATTTTGCGTATGGATATAAATTAAGAGAAAATAAGTTAACTCTTTCTTTCTATGCAGATAGTAGATACAAGGCGGTGCGTCAGTATAACCCATATTTCGTTGGGTTTCAATATTCGGATATTTGCTGTGATGTGTATTGTATATATGTACAAATTTTGGTTTGCCCTGAATGTAGCATGATCGCGTGTCGAGTTCCGCCGACACTGTTGGAGTCGCGCGTCACCACGGCAGATACCCGTGGGCATCGCGCACGACTGACCTTGACCTGGCGCGTATTTACGAAATGTTGAGCAGCGAAGACGCATGTCTTTGGAATCGTGTCGGGGATGACGTGTTTTTTGTTGTTTTTTTGTAATCTTGTACTATTTATTTTATCTACGTATCATATGTGCGTTCCAATAATGGCTAATAAATATCCCCGTTGTCTAGGGAAGATGGCGCCCAAAGGTAATTTTGAAAAGAATTGTAGTGCTCTTGAAATATGATTTTAGAGCAGGAGAAACTTTGCGACATCATTAATGTGCTGCCTTTTTACTCATCTGACTCGATTTTGAAAGCAGCAAAGCAATATTAAGTGAACTATTCTCTCCGTAGTTAGGTACTTTATGCCACTTATTCCGAACATCTTTGAAAACGATGGTGTTGGTTCATAAAGGCATTTTGCCTCTACCCTGTGTATAACATGTACTTCTAACACACATGTTTATTATTTTGAAATGGAAATGTGTTTTTCTTTGCGGAGAGCCATTGAAGCGTTTGGATTCATTAGCTCGTCAGCAGGCATGAGCGCGGTTCCTTCCCGTTGGGTGGGTGGGTTAGCCGTCGAGGAGGTCCTCGCAGGGCGGGCGGGCGGTCCGCTCGGCCAGGCCTGCTCCTCGCCGATGCGGCAGCGCGGGCGTACGCAGCGCCAGTGCGAGTGACTGCCGCCGGCGACCGAGTTCCGGAGCGGTGTGCCGGGTCGATAGCTGCTGGCTGCCGCGCCGGCTGCGGCCCGGGATACGCGCGCCCGAGCGCCCGCCCGCCCGCCTGCTTGCCTGCTCGCTGCAGCGCCCTCCGCCGCTGCCACCGCCACCGTCTCCCTAGGCCCCTCTGCCACCCCGCCTTTCCCCGGAGCTCGCCCCCGCATCCACTCTTCCCTCCAGCGCGCTGTGGCCTTCGCTCTTCGGCGGTCGTCCCACCTCGTCGATCTACGATGTTGGATCGAGTGATTCAGGTGCACTCGCAAATTGCAGGCAAAGAAAAACTGAAAAAAAAACAAACAAAAAACAGAAACAAATCATTTTAAAATCCAGATTCATTCATATTCGGTGACTTCGATGGCTACTTTTATTCGCGAGTTGAAAGAAAAATAAAATTAGTTGAAGAAGCGCACGTAGTATTATTATACAATTTACCATCGATAATGAACTTAGAAATAAAATGTTAAAAAACGCGATTCCGTATTTTGTTTGTTTAGTTTATATTAAGGAGACAATGACTTTCTGCCAGTAAGAAATGCTCGTTCTTTAATTGATAACTTTGTTGATTTTATTGGCTGTCTTGACAATCATCTTCATATTTATCTTCGTATGTTTTAAATGATTTCATTGTTGTTTTAATTCCTATTTGCTTTTGAATCCTAATGCGTGTGTGATGCTTAGTAAACATTGTTTATCATTTTTTCATCCAAAAGTTGATTTTCTGAGCGTTGTTCTAGATTCTGTGTAAAAATATTCGAGTCAATGATCTGTTGGAATAACTAGAAGAAATACACTTGTTTAAGAGAATACGTTCAAAAATAGTGGCATATTAAACTGATCGTATGCTATTGCATGCCTTGCGTAAATTCAAGTCCAGATTGCAGTCATTCATAATTTCGAAATTGTTTCCCGAAGGAGCTATGATCTAATTTGCAGTATGGTACCACAGAATTGAATAGAAATTCATTTAGTAAATGTCTAAGATTATAACATGTAATTTATTGAAGATTAATATAATTGAAGCTAATGGTTGGTTGTCTCAAAACGTGCATGTCATTTGCTCTCGGGCCTTTGAGCTAGGTAAATTTCCTTAACCTTATTTGAAATGCTATTTTTTTTATAAATAACAAGTCAGAAAACATTACAGGGAATATAACATACGCTTACAGAGTCATGAAATAATTTGAACGAATATTTTGTTTTATGAAAATTTGTGAATATTCTTCGAATATGCTATTTTTAAGTTGACAGTAATGGAACTCAAGTAAATTTATTACGTCCTGAAGATTGAAAGAGACCAACTGTGCCTAAATTGTACTTAAAGAAACTCATTACAATTAAAAATATTTTATTAAAATAACGAAATTTTCATATTTTTAACAATATATTGCAATTAAAAACAAAGCACTCTTATGTGGTTAGTGGAAATGGAATGTGCCCTGAAGTGGAAAACAAATACCAGATTGATACGTCTGTTTGCCGACAGCCAGAAGTAGTAAATTTCCTCATTTGCCTTGAATGTGTTTATCGGGATGGCCTGTAGGAGTCATTTTTGGAGAGTCCAAATTCTTTTAGTTGTTTGACAGAGTCGCAGCAAACAAAGCACCTTGCCCGACATCAGTTAAGCGAATATTTCATTCGGCACCGTCCATCCTAGAAACAAAGGTTACAGCGCGCCGCATTGTTCAACTCCCATTAACGCACTAAATGTTCTATCAATTTCATTCTTTAGAGTGCAGTTTATTTATAATCAGGAAATATATTTTTCCCGTTGAATTTTTGGTAAATGTCCACAATAAGAATAAAGTGTCTGTATTAATGCGAATACTGCGTGCGCATTATACAGGAAGGCCGCGGCAAATGTGCGTGGTTGTGAAGTAAATCGTCCTCGACCTACAACCCACACTCCACCTCCTCCACTGTCACGTCTACTCGCGTTGTATTATGCGTTGTGGCAGCGGTCTCTCCATTGCTTCCAGGAAGTTGAGAAGTTTCGATTTTTCTCGAATATGCATGTAGTTCAGGAATAAAATGCATGGTGATATTTCAGTGCCATATCAAATATTGCATTTTCTGTGTATTTTAATTTGCGAACGGCAGTTCATTCAATTACATAAATATTATATATTAATATAGCTTGTAATTCCACCATTCTTCATTAGGAAGAATGTTTGGTAAAAAAGCACTTGTAATATTGTCTTCCAAGATATTCGTAATTTCGAATTTTTGAATGTATGCTTTGAGAATATCTAGATTCAAGGATGAACATTGTATTGTAAAATTTGAGTATTGTTTGTAAATTGTTGAGATATGTTAAAAATATAAGTAAGAAATCCTGTAAATTAGCTAGTAGTAAGATAAAAGAGTGAGAGGTTGTATGCCCAAATGCTATGTATTAAAAATAAAAATTTGCTAACCTGTGAAAGGCAATACTGCCGAACAGGAAGAAAATAAAAAAAAATAAAAAAAAAAAAATCTTGCGGACAAGGTGCTTGCTCAATGAAAGTGAAAGTACAAGTGTCTTGGCATTTACAAATTCATTCACTACCCAGTAATTTCCCTTTTAATAATTTTAGTATTGTTATTGAGCTGCAATAAAACAAACGGGAGACGAAGGAACCGACATCGTGTCAAAGCTTGTAACATATTTTAGAACTGTTCGTTACTTGTAACTCAAACGATCTTGGGCCAGATCCTTTTCTCTAGAAATAATTTTCTTAGTGCAACACGGTATTATATTGTGGTTTCATGTGTAGTTTTCCTCTTTTTTTAGTTAATGTGGATTTCGTGTGTTTTGAGGAAGAGAAGGGACATTGTAGAGCTCGTATTTCATTTGCTCGAGTTTCCTTGATTCAAGTTTCACTGTTCTATTGAGACCGGATGTGTGAACGAGTCCCCACCCCCGTCACACAGCGCGTGCGAAGAGAGCGTAATGCATGCTTGTGGGTGCCTCAGAAAGAACTACTAGTTACGTGTACAAAGGTAAACCCAATGTGAAAGTATTTTTGAAATGCCCAACTTATTTTTTCAAGTGTACGTATTAGTTCTCGTGGTTTCATAATGAGGGAAAACCATAGCGAAATTAAATATGTAATGTACCGAATTAATATAAAAGACTTCTAATACGAACATACATTTAGTTTAAACGCTTTGTCTTTTCTGCGCAAGGAATTGTTTAAACTATCCAGGCTTATGAACAAAATGTGAAGAATAACTGGTTAATTTATGTACATATTCTGTAGAATGCCTCTATTTTATTAACAGCCATTAAATGCCATTTTTAAAGTTCAAATGTCTTTTAAAATATGAAGAAAATACATGGAGGTATGTTTACATTCTTTTAAATTTCTCCTAAAGAGTACCCGCAGCGATTATTCTGTACATAGTCGGTTTTCAGTGTCAAAAACGTTTTGTTTACTTTCTCGCAATTACTAATGTAAGAAGAGAAAGTATTGTAATCGTGTCCCGGAAAACAGATACTTTAGACACGAAAACTCTTATTGCCGGGCCCTGGTAGGAAAAAGTGGATAAATCCTGCTACTAAATATAAAAAAACCTCTACGACGTGATCTGGTCAGAATACTTTTTTGTGGGTCCTTGATACCAAGAAATAGATTGACGGCAAAAGTCTGCATCTCCGTCCGTCTGTGCACAACGCTAGCGCATAAACTGTGCAGCTGATTTTCTCCAAAACTGATATTCCCCAATCGTTCTAGCTGATGTTGCGAACCCTCAAATTTGAAACCGATATTTTAATTTTGGAGAGTACTTTACACGAATCCCCTGGGATATTTTCAAATTTTTCCAAAAAAAAAAAAAAAAAAATATTGTTCCAAATTTTTTGATTAAATTTTGTTGTTGAATTGTGCAAAAGACGTTTAAAGAAGGGTGCAGGTCTCAGTTTTGTTGACATCCCCGATTTTTCGAAAATTGGGAAAAAAATTTAACTTCAAAATTGGAAATATACATTTTTGTCTCAGCCAGATCTGTTGTACAAAATTAAACTTTCAAAAAAGGTCATGAACAATTTTTTGAAAAAAAAAGTAGTTTTGCGTAACTTCAGCTTGAAATTAATGAACCATTTACAGGTTTCACACCAACTACGGACCACCTTCCATTTATGGCATAACTGGCGTATTTAGGAAGAATTGATAAGAAAAAATGTGCCCATTATTGGTAGCGCCCATCGCTGCATGAGCGCTTTGTCAGCGCTCATCGACTGAGATACGTTGAACTAGACAGAAATGCGGTATAATATTATTACACAATGGTTACTAAGGGGTGAGAAAGTATGTGCTTTATTTTGGCCCCACTAGTGTTTTTCTACAATCGTAATTCATGGGCTGCCGAGTCCAGTGATACGAATCGATTTGTTCAAATCAATACGTTGTTTCTTTATGATGGTGACCAGTTGTTCTGTCTTCAGTCAGTCATCGATTGTCATTGAAAACGTTTAGTAATATCACTTTAATGACTAGTGGTATTTTTGACCTGAAGTTATTCAGTACATCGTTGTTGATGATGGACAATCTCGTACGTGACGGAATTGGTAGTTTTTCCATTTTGGCATCGATGATTAAGAATTTGCTGTTCTTTAGTTTGATTAGACAATTTCCTAAGAAAACGACAAATTGGGGTCTTAAAAAGCGAATACAAAACATCGTATACCATTTATTAGTGATAAAATTTCTTGTGTGTGGAAAGGGCCACATGGGAGGTTTTCGTAAAGTGCTTTCAGAAAAATATGACAATAAATAATATTTGATACTATTGTGTAGAAAGTATACAATGCCTAAACTTCGCCTACTGTTTATTTATTTCTAAAAATGTGTTTTTTCCTTCCCCATGTATTTTTTTTCACATTGTAGGTTGTCTGTCATTAACATCGACATATCAGTGGCGGTTTGTAGTAGATTATTTAGTGGTAATAGTTAAAACTCAAAAAATCGACGAACTACATTAGAATTTCAACCAATCTCTTATAGATCTTACTTCAACATTTAATTGAAAGAGTATTAGGAAGGTAGAATCTATCTTCCCATAAAATTGGGGATATCTGAAAAGTTAATTAATAGTAACGTCAATAAATGATTGTGGCTCATTGATACCGAAAAATCGATTGGCAGTAATACGTTTGTCTGCCAGTCTGTCTGCCAGTCTGTCTGCCAGTCTGTCTGCCAGTCTGTCTGCCAGTCTGTCTGCCAGTCTGTCTGCCAGTCTGTCTGCCAGTCTGTCTGCCAGTCTGTCTGCCAGTCTGTCTGCCAGTCTGTCTGCCAGTCTGTCTGCCAGTCTGTCTGCCAGTCTGTCTGCCAGTCTGAGGCACTCTCCTCTATCTCCGAAGAGGCGTGACAGTCTTCGGCGTTGCCGCGGCCTTCGGAGCCACCGCGCCCGTCGGTACGATGGCGACCTCCGGAGTGGCCCGTAACGCTGGCAAGCACTCGTTTGATCGCCGTTTGGGAGTAGGAGTTGGCCCTGAAAGTGTGTTCGAGCTTCTGAAGTTCTGCGGGAAGAGAGCGCTCGTCACACACCTTCACAGCTCTTGTGGCCAGTGTCTTCAGTACTCCTAGTTTTATTGAAGGATGGTGGTGTGAATCCGCGTGTAGGTATCGGTCAGTGTGCGTCGGTTTTCGGTAGACCGCGTGCCGCAAGGTACCATCTTCGCGTTTGCTAACCAGGACATCTAAGAACCACAGACAGTTGTTTATTTCCGTCTCCATCGTGAACTGGATGCTCTGGTGGATACTGTTAAGGAACAGTTAGAACTCTCCTAATAATTCCGGTCCGTGTGGCCAGATAACATCTCTCTGGGTGCGGTACGTGGACGACACCTTTGTTATGCCAACCTGTTGCCCAGGTTGGCCCAGACCGCCGACCAAACAGGGAGTCCTCTCCGCCAATCACAGCGCACCTGCCCCTCCCGAGAGCCCAGGCAGGATAGTATAAATCACCGGGCGCGTAGCGCCGCAGTGTCACTGCCCTGAGGAAGCCTGCGATATGTCAGACGAAACGTCGGCACCCCAGCCAACGACGCGGCGTCTCCCGGATAGCCGAAAATTCATGGATTCGAGCCGCGGAAGCTTACGTATACGTATGTATATTTTGAATATATATATATATATATATATATATATATATATATATATATATATACATACATACATACATGCCGTTAATATACACATTCCCTGCAGTTTGTAAACACTATTGTATTTGTAAGGTTCAGTGCATCAAATGACTTCTAATGACGTTTTTCGAAAAGTCAACTTTTCTGTGAAAAAAGCTTCAAATTTCGGATTTACAGTGGCGCTAAAGCGCCATTTTCTTAAAAGCAGCTCCAAATTCTTCAATGAAAATTGCCATTTACGTCGAGGTTTTACTGTTCTTTTATATATTTTAAATAATATTTCCGTTCCATTATTAGGAAACTGAAAAATTCAAAAAAATGTACTTGGGCGGCGATAGATGGCAGCTGGCAAAAGTAAGGGTGGGAAGTTCATAAAGCTAGCCGAAACCAAAGGAAATAGTAACTAACACCGGAAAGTCTGTGCCCATTCTGTAGCACTACTAGGTTACTTTTATTTCTTTAATTTTTCTTTCTCTCTCACACAATCCGTACACGTAATATTACAAGGGCCGTTTTCTTCCCGAGGGTTCTCGAAACGAATTTTAACACCTAAATATCGGCCTCAGTTGTTTAGACTGTATCATGCTCTTGATCTTTATATTCGATATAATCCTGACGAAAAGTAAAAATAGCTAAATTCCGAAAGAAACCCAATCTACAGACCATTATCATTTATTGCTGTATTTAAAATTGTTCCCAGAATTGGAGTAGCGTTTCCGATCTTGAAAGCTTTGTGGATATGTGGAAAAAAAAAAAAAAAAAAATGGGTTTCTTAAAGCAATCCAAATGTCTCGTGTGTGCATTAAAATATTTATTCAACTTTACATAATACATATCCAACAAAACTAAATGATTTCTCTCTCACACACTTTAAGATTAGCCATTTATTGAGTGGTTAAGAGAATTAATTTAGAACTATGCAATTTGTATGTTCTGTTTTTTATTACCAATTTAATTTCTTGAAAATTTTATGGGTTGGAATATTAAAAAATGCGGGAACGGGGGTTCGTCCTTTTCTTCGACGACTGTATCTATATATGTATTTATTAAACGAAAAATAGGCCTTACTGTTGAAAAACTGAGTGGCATATGGAGTAGAAGTGCAATATATGCACGGAAATATGAAATTGTTTGTTGAAAAAATATATTGTACACACGAAACATTCTCCCATTCTTAAGTGAAATAAAGCCTATCTTCAGCATGGTGAAGATGAAGGTTATGATGATGATGATGAGGGCCGTGGTGATGAAGGTGATGGTGATAGTGATGATGATACGTCTCACGCTCATGTGCGAATACAAAAAAGGGAGTCGGTTTATTCCTTTATGACTGCCATTTTTCTGGTTATGTGATCACCTAAGGAGTTTTTCTTTGCCTTTCACTTTTTGAAGAATTGTTGGATGATCGTGGGCGAATGATGAACGGTAAATGTGGCTGGGATGATCTGATGGGATTCGTGGTGTGATGAGTGAACCATGAATTAACATTAAATAATAAAACAATAATGGAACATAATGAAACATTAAATAATAAAATAACTTCGAACACAACCTCATATTTAAATATATTTGTGTATCAACTCACTAATTTTATAAAGCACCAATATTAATTGAACTGGTAACTTGGAATGTAGTTGCTCATGTATGTTCGTTTTTTGCATGATAATTGCCGGCTAATGTTCGTGTCGCCTACGCGGCACAGCCATGGCCATGAAGGAATGCCTGACAATCAATCACCTGAGTGCCGCTCTGCTTTCGCCGGCGTGCGTCGCGAGGTACGAATTTCACATCGGCGACGGACGCACCCACCCAAAGTAATTCACTATTAAATGTCACTAAACGTACAGGGATGCCCTTTTCCCAGATCTCCTGTCGTCTGTTCGACAACGAATGCTTTAATATGTTGAGCAGCAGTTCTCGTGGCTGAACAGTTATGATACGAGTGTTATCTGATAGTCGACAATAAAAAGAACAATCAAGTTGCGCTTTCATCTCGTGTATTTGAGATAGTATTGGAGTTTTTCTTTCAATGTAATGCACTCCATTCCTGATGGCTGGCTTTACCCCCTCACGCAACGCAGTGAGCATAGGGCGTTGTACTGAAGAACAGTTTTAAATGATGGCTAGTAGAGTCGCACGCAACATGAACCGCTTCATGTGTACTGTGAATCGGTTCGCTAGTTGATTCTTCTATTTTCAGAGACATTTTTGATATCTGAGATTGGTGTTCCGTTTTTCCTTGTCCTCGCCGTTTTCATTACCTTTTTGGAATAAAAGCCTGAACAGTACCCTCGTCATACGGTCGTCAAGAAGAATTTGAAGTAGTTTCATGTTTATGTGGGAACTGAAACGAGTTGCTAAGGTATCAATAATATTATTTTTTAAATAATGTAAGATAAAAATCCTTACATGGATCTTTGCAATTACATTTTGTGGACGTTTCAGATAATACAATTTCTTGTAAGGATCCCCTTCGACACCACCAGGTGTTAGTGTGGCAAATAAGGAAAAGCGGTAAAGTAAATTGCCGCAAAATACATTTTAAAATTTGATACCTTTTATGGCCAGTCTAATGATCATATCACGAAAATGTGTTTTGTTCGGAGTTGTTTCTTAACCCGTTTTATACGTAATTCTACAAGAAATTTTATATCTAAGTGGATATGTGCGTTAATTCAATATCGAATTTGCGAAGGCTGTGACTAGCAGAAAGGGACTCAGGGCAATCAACTAATGTCGTTGCTGTGCCTCTGACCAGAGGGTCCTCCGGGTTCGATGGTAGCAGGATTTCCTACACAAACTATAGCTAGGTCGAATTCAGTCGCTGGCTGAAGGATAATTCGTGCCACCGCCTGCTCTACAACAAGCGAATGCCAGAGCAGTACCCTAACAAACGCACCACGGATTACGCACGATCTTTTTTCTCTTCCTTGTCCTATCCTCACCCCTTACTTACACTTACGTGCCACTACACTACCACACGTCGCGAACTTAGAGCTTGTTCCAGCTGGGTCTGTGTCATGCTGGTGGGAGATACCTGGCGGAGGGAAACTCCACAAGCCGACGTAGATCGGCGCCGAATCTCACCATCCAGCGGAGAAGATCACAGCCACCTCCCGCGATAAATACATTCACTACGCTGAAATAATTGTAAAGGTTGTCATTGCCAACAAAAGTATTTAATGTAATAGCAGCTTTCGATGGCTTAGCCATCATCATCAGTTGTCTGATACAAGTAGAAAAAACAAAACATTAGAACGTGAATACAGCAAGATTATGATAAAGGTTACAAATAATTTACAAATTTTTTTGGAAAAATAAATTTAACATTCAAGAAACAGGAAGAGAAAAGTGGGGGGGGGGTTAAGTCATTAATACTAAAGAAAAGCGAATGAAATAGAAATAGGAAACGTAAATTTTTTTAAACAGAGAAACATAGAAATGTAAGTTGAGCCACTTCTTACCTGCTGGATGGAAGCCACGAAACGACTACGCGGTTTCGGGCGAGCAAAGGGGCTTAAGTACCCGGCCGTGGGGTGGAGGGCAATGGCCTGGGTGCGGTGCGCTGTGCCGCCTGGGCGGGGTGCGGTGTGGGAGTGGCGTCTAATAGTAATTTTAGTAAAGGGGAGGGACTATGGTTGATGTTTTCATTCAATAAGTTATTATTTAAATGAATGTGTAGGTTTTCTAAAGTTAATCTGGTGTGGTAGTGGTTTTCTATTTCTAGTATACGAATGTCTGTGTGTGGATTGAATGTATGGCCTGTCTGGAGTAAATGATTGGCAAAGTGAGATTTACCGGTGTTGTGTTTCCAAGCATGTATGTGTTCCTTGATTCTGGTGTTGAAAGTTCTGCCTGTTTGACCAATATATTTGGCTACGCAGTCGTGGCAATTTAGAGAATAGACGCCGCTTTTTTCTAAAAGATCTGTGTGTTTTTTGGGGGACAGCATTTTTTTGAGGGAATTCTGTGATTTGAATGAAACTTTGATACCTGCTTTATGAATATTGTGTGCGACTTTTTCTGAAAGGGGTCCAAAATAAGGTAGGCAAGTGTACTTGTCCGGTGTTTTTGTTATAGGAGAAAGTGTAGTGTACATTTTTTGTTTTTGTTTGACTATTTTGCGGCGTAGTATGTTGTTGATGAGTTCTGTGCTGTGCTATGTCTAACGGTTACAGCACAGAACTCATCAACAACATACTACGCCGCAAAATAGTCAAACAAAAACAAAAAATGTACACTACACTTTCTCCTATAACAAAAACACCGGACAAGTACACTTGCCTACCTTATTTTGGACCCCTTTCAGAAAAAGTCGCACACAATATTCATAAAGCAGGTATCAAAGTTTCATTCAAATCACAGAATTCCCTCAAAAAAATGCTGTCCCCCAAAAAACACACAGATCTTTTAGAAAAAAGCGGCGTCTATTCTCTAAATTGCCACGACTGCGTAGCCAAATATATTGGTCAAACAGGCAGAACTTTCAACACCAGAATCAAGGAACACATACATGCTTGGAAACACAACACCGGTAAATCTCACTTTGCCAATCATTTACTCCAGACAGGCCATACATTCAATCCACACACAGACATTCGTATACTAGAAATAGAAAACCACTACCACACCAGATTAACTTTAGAAAACCTACACATTCATTTAAATAATAACTTATTGAATGAAAACATCAACCATAGTCCCTCCCCTTTACTAAAATTACTATTAGACGCCACTCCCACACCGCACCCCGCCCAGGCGGCACAGCGCACCGCACCCAGGCCATTGCCCTCCACCCCACGGCCGGGTACTTAAGCCCCTTTGCTCGCCCGAAACCGCGTAGTCGTTTCGTGGCTTCCATCCAGCAGGTAAGAAGTGGCTCAACTTACATTTCTATGTTTCTCTGTTTAAAAAAATTTACGTTTCCTATTTCTATTTCATTCGCTTTTCTTTAGTATTAATGACTTAACCCCCCCCCCACTTTTCTCTTCCTGTTTCTTGAATGTTAAATTTATTTTTCCAAAAAAATTTGTAAATTATTTGTAACCTTTATCATAATCTTGCTGTATTCACGTTCTAATGTTTTGTTTTTTCTACTTGTATCAGACAACTGATGATGATGGCTAAGCCATCGAAAGCTGCTATTACATTAAATACTTTTGTTGGCAATGACAACCTTTACAATTATTTCATGAAAGATGCCAACGATAACGCACCACAACACCTATATTCACTACGCTTACTGGCCTAATGACAGCAGCAGTTGAAATCACGAAATAGTCAACGAAGACCGGCTCAAAGTGAATAATTATTTTATTAAGATATTGTGTCTGTTAGACAAGAAAGATAATTTGGTAAAGTAATGTATATATGCGAGTACAAATTCTTCGTAATTCCATAGTAAAGGCAATTTGTAGGTGGGTTTACAAAAGGCCGTGTTGAAGAAAGCGCTATCGAAGGTTTCATACCCAATAATAGAAATATTTACTGGCTTGTTCCGTAAATGTCCATTTTATCATAGTACCGTCTCTATGCAACATTCTAAAGCCTGTATCGCATGGCAACATAACTGAATTTAGGACAGTTACACTGTGTAACAATTCATTGAAATTTTGATAGATTTTACTAATTTTCTATGCTAACGTAAGTCGTTCAATGTCAGATGATTACCCATATGATTATACATATTAGCTATAAGAAAACAAATAAAAATGCATTTTGTATTTAATATAAATGAAATATTCTTGATAAGAAAACAAAGTCGGGTTGACAAGAAACGATAATTGTAGCCCCTCTCTGTCCCGAGAAAAATCCTGGGTCCACCTCAGGTTATGTTCAAAATATAATCATATCGTCTTGCTTACCAAACCCTGAAAATGCCGAAATTTTACATGAGAGAAAAAAACAGTTAAAAAAATAAGCCTAGGATTAGAGGAAAACGAAATATTTGAAAACGGACGGGAATATGCATTTTTTCGATCCTATTTTTTGTGTTTTATTTTTACATACATTTTCGTGGAAAACTCTATGGTGTGCCGCGTTTTGACACATTACAGATTGAGAATTAACATTAAAAACAAGGGTTATTTTAATTGTTCCGATATTTATTGAACTTAAAAAGCATGCACATCGACAAAAGTAAATCATGTTGGTGAAAACTGACTTATTTAAGTGGGCGGAAATTGAATAATAAACTACAGTGCTACAACTTAATTCAGACGTTCTCATCTAATTTGTAACAGTTAAATTAAGTTAAACAGTTAAGTTAGGTAAATTTGAAATCATATTGCTGCTTATATAGTGATATTGATGGTGACTATTTCAGTCAATTCTTAAAAATCTCTTTATTTAACAACTGTAACACAGCACCGAGTCCAGCACCGAGTCCAATGGTTAAGAAATGTGGCCTTATTTGAACAAAAATCGCAAGGGCTGGGGGAGGCTATACGAGGGCTGTTCAGAAAAAATACGCGGACAGACGTCATAAAACAAAATGTACTTTACTTAAACGTTGGATGTCTCGATCCCCTTCAAAGTACTCTTCTCCCCAACGCACACACTTATCCCAACGGTGTTTCCACTTGAAACAGTTCTGGTATGCTTCTTTTGTAATGCCCCTCAGTCCCTTCGGCGCATTTGGCATAATTTTGAGAATTGTCTCAAATATTCTTCCTTTCAAGGGTCTTTTGAGTTTGGGGAATAAGAAAGTCACAAGGAGCAAGGTCGGGTGAGTAAGGAGGGGGGGTAATTGATTTGTTATTGTTGAATAATAGCCAATGTAACTTATTTGGAGATATACTGATTGATCGATTGATTAGTGATTGGCGAAATTCGGCGCCAGCCTACACGTCAGTTTGCATTCCTTGACCAGTTTTCTCCCACCAGTGGGGCACCGGCCCAAACCAGGACAAACTCGAAGTGGTGTATTTAAGGAAAATTAATATTGTCGGTAATTTTCAAAGAAGGGCCGCGGATAAAAGTGATTAAAGATTGATTTTATAAAGGGGGGCCCGGATAAAAGTTTTGCGGGCGGGTCCCCACCAACTTCGTTGTCCTACTGTCCTCACTCAATCTGCGTGATGTCGCGGCCCCTAGAATTTGGAACCGATATTTTAATTGTGGCGGGTACATTATATGATCCCCCTGGGACATCAACATAAAAAAATAAAAAATATTTAAAAAAAAGTTCCATCGTTTTTAAGTACATTTTTGTTGGATAGTGTGAAGAACGTTTAAGAGAATGGCGCCTGTCTCATGTTCGTTAAAAACACTGAGTTTTTGAAAATAGCAAAAGTTC
Source organism: Gryllus longicercus (assembly GCA_038098605.1). NCBI lineage: Eukaryota > Metazoa > Arthropoda > Insecta > Orthoptera > Gryllidae > Gryllus > Gryllus longicercus. Next base: position 626,420 of record JAZDUA010000199.1, on the reverse strand, counting down.
AAAAAAATTTCGGAGTTTTCCTTCAACTAAATATTAAAGATTGAGATTTTCTCCTCAATTTAATCTGTCCCTTAGAGATAGAATTTTAAATATAGTCATATAGTCATACATAATTTTCCGAAATTTTCAGTACTTTTCGCGTAATTTTGCGCAAATACGGGCGAGGAAGTACATGCTGTTTTTAGCGCCTAGTTTTTCTCCTACTTTGTTCTCGAGGTGGACATCGGAACGCCCTTCCGTCGCGCTTCGCCAGAAATCAAGCCGTCCATATGTGCACACCTGCAAGCCTGGACCACACGGAGGGGTTCTCGTGTTTCATCTTTCTGTGGAAGCGGATGCTGTGTTGGAAATCTAAATGAAAAATATTGTGCTACTTATGTGTTTCTATTTTTTTTTATTATTGATGCCAGACAGGCTTTGTTTGCGCAAGAAATCCATTTGAGGCCTTCCATCCTTTTTGAGGATAACTCTCTGTGTATGGTATTTTCCTCGGTGCTAGCGATTGCACTAGTGCGAAGAACGAAGAATATAATTCTGTTTTCACTTGTGCCGTTTCAATGCTCAAGAGGGTGTTCAAATAGCATTGAAAAGAGAACGTCTTGAGTAAAACAAATTCTTAGTCACCGGGTGGTCATGTGGAAACAATAATACAAAAAGTATTGTTTCCCTGAACTTCCGGGCTTGGCTGGCTTGACACTTTTCATTCCAGATAGCTAGATATTTCACATAGAGAACACGTTAAGTAAATAATTCAAATTATGTACAGAAGTAAACGCAATATAATCATTTTCATTATTGTGATACTGACACGCTAGGCCTCTGTCATGATTTGCCAATGCCTTTCTCGTAGGAGTGGGATCATAAGTGAATTCATAAAATCCGTCCTTTTGAATAGGTATAGGCAATTACCGTTTGCGCTAGACTTAACCAGCAAGTCAAGGTTTTTCCCAAGTCGAGCTGCGTTGCAAGTTTGACACCAGATCGACAATTTTACACGTACTACATTTGGACTACTGCCCGAAACTGAAGAGAGATATGTTTTGTGAAGTGCATTAAGCGAGTGTACGATGCTACACGATACGAAATGCACTGAATTATGACGACTTTATTCTACAGTACATTCTAGTTGAATATTTGTCGGTTTTGGCGAGAAGGGGTTCATTTCTTTTAGGTTTATTTGTTCATGTTACATAATGGGTATTGAGGAGAGTATTACTGACGGATGAGCAAGCTTCCAAATCAGCAGTATCTACATAGCTCTCGGTTTCAGTACTACTACTGATTCCCGTCGCAGTTTTCTCTATTATTTTGCCGTTTCTAAATTACAACAACAAAGGCATGGCTTCAATTCGCGCCTGTTTTCAAATGTATTCTATCAGAATTCAGCATTCTAAATTCGTTCACGAACGTTCGTGCTATTTTTAAACTAGAAACTACAGTCGCTCCCCGTTAGTTTCGTAATGAAATATGTGACCTTTGCTTCTGTGTGGCTAAGAACGGTTCGTGTATGGTTGGAATGCCCGTGGTTAAGGAATTCCTTGCCGTGGCACCATTTCGCAATTTTCGCACCCGCATCCCGTCGCTCGCTGTGCAGCACGAGGGCCCCCGAATTTCGCAGGGCCTCCGCGACTGCTGCCTGTGCCATCGCGCGGCGGAGAGGGGGGGGGAGCGCCGCCGCTCCGCTGTCGGCCGGCCGACCGACCGCTGGGCTGCACCTCCCGCCCGCGCCATTGGCCGGCGAAGGCAGCGCAGATTGCATTCCCTCCCCCCCCCCCCCCCCCCCCCTGTGCCGTTCGTTGTTGGCGCGCTCGCGTGTGCGCAGCGCCCAGCGCGCCGCCGCTTGGGAGAAAGTCGCCCTCGGGCGCTTCGGCGCCCCCTCGCTCTCCCCCTACGCCCCCGCCCCCGCCCCCTGCGCCAGCCGCTGCGGCCGTTGCGACGACGACGACGACGTGCCGGTGCTCTTCTGTTGGCGACGACGACCGCGAGCTCACGTTGGTGGGTGCTGCGCGTCTTCAAATTCTCTTGAAGCGTCGCCTGGGTTAAGAAAGGACTCTCGCAATCGCTTTTCTTGGGCAGCAACCACAGGAATGCTGGGAATGCGCCACGTTTCTCTCCTGAAGCGGGGGAGGGAAATCCCTCCCCTGATTGTGGTAGAATGTGGTGCTAATTCTGATGCGGAAATGGATGAGGCAGGCCTGTTTTCCTACCATCAGTATTATCGTGATTAAATTCTGAATGAAGATAATAAAGGATTTTAATGAAAATAACATTATGACTAGTGATTGTTCATACGAAATGTCAGTTGGTGCTGATCGTTGAAGTTATTGTGTAGAAGACACATTGATCTTGGCGTACGCTTTAAGTTTTAACCGATCATATGTCCTATAGTTATAATTCGTGTTTATTTAAGATTTTAAAAATATTCTTTGAATTTTCGCCATTTTTTTCTCGATTGAAACATTATACATGATACACTTTAATTTTTTTAATGTGGTTTCTGGATGTTCTTTCTATAAGGATTAAATTTGTAACAAATTAAAGTTGTCTGTACCTATTGTTCATGTATTCTTCAAACCAAAATCATTTAATTAGTAGAATGAAGCTAGATAGTGTACTTTTATTTGGGATCCATTCATCACTTATTTGTACGCCCCGCAGGAGGTGAAAATCGCTTGCGCGCAAAATTGAGGCTTGTCACGACGTAATATACACACACTTAATAGTGGAAGAAAATTATTGCTTAAAGCGATGGAATATTTTCAACGGGAGAAAGAACATAAGATGCTCCATGCCCGTTCTTGACCAAGCTTTGAAGTGGGCTACAATTTACACGAGTACTGCCATTGCGTCCGTGGAAAAGAATTAAAAAAAAAAAAAAAAAAAAAGATTTCGCAATCAGATCGGGCAGCAGCAACTTCAGGCAAATGAGTCACTACCGTCCTTTATAAACTAGTGGTGCTACAGAATGGCACAGCCTTCCCCCATATTAGTTTTTTCTTTCCTTGGTCTCGGCTCGCTATACGAACTTGCCACATATTCTTGTCAGCTGCCGTCTATCGCCATCTAAATAATTTTTTAAAAATAATTTTCTTAAATTTTCGGTTTCCTAATAGTAGAACGGAAATATTATTTTAAGGATATCATAGAACAGTAAACTCTCGTCCTAAATCGCAATTTTATTTGAAAAATTGGGAGCCGTTTGTAAGAAAATGTGAATTTCTTAAAAGCGTGCGTTATTGACGTTCTGTTCGCAAATGAGCTATACTGGCTGCATGGTGCTCTGCCAGTTGCTGGTTTTTAAAAGCAACGATGGTAGACAACTTGTTACTTTTTTTTACTGCTAGTTAAGTTATTTGCAACTGTCATTATTCTCTACATGTTATGCATCCAGATGTGCTTGTTAACGCGGAAAAGCTATTCCTACTCCGAAGAGTAGGGCGAGGACCGTTGAACATTGAAAGACTAGAGAAAAAACACCAGAATGCAAAATGAAGCAAAAGTTTCTCATTTGCGAAGGTATATTAATTAAATAACTGTACAAACGGAAGACGGATACACACTGCTGATATTGTGTGCCTTCAACACGGGTCCACGACAACGGCAGCAGGAACAAGCGCCGCACGAAACGACACTCGCAGCTATCCATGGTTACTAATGGTTACTGGTTAATGGTTACTAAAGGCAGTGTGTGGCAAATTTCGTAAAGCGTTCCGTGTACCTCATGTTGAAACATCTTCACTCCAATGGCTGTCAGTGGCTATCTCTTCCCAGGAAACAGGAGGCAATCAAAGATAGACTACCCGGAATTGGGAAATATGAGAAACATTGCATGTCTATGGTAGACAAGTGCGGAAAATGCGATGTTAGTGATGAAATAATTGAACCGGATGTACAGCTCTTGCCGACAGTGCATACATGGAAAGACACAACCAACTAACCAAGATAGTTCAACAATTGGCTTTGAAGCATGCAATAATAAAGAGAGGAGCCCCAACCCACCACCCGTTCAGGAAGGAGGTAGAGTTATCAAATCGTCTATTGGGACAGGTCCCTAATAACAGACGAAATAGTGGCGTCCATTAGACCATACATAGGTGTGGCCATTTGTACCCAAGTTTTTAACTCAACAAATCCTTGATTAGCCAGAAAGCTTGGATTCTGTAAACATGTCATAAAATTAAAGTTCTTGAACTGATCGAAATATGGGATGTGGCTGTCAGTGTAAAGTCTATCCTCAGCGGTCTGTTTCTTTGCAGTAGCAGAGCATTACTTTGAATTCATTATTGAATTACTTTGCTTTCATTAGGTATAGGTGAATTTGTGCCAACCTAAGTTGCTGACAAAAATCGTAGGAGTAACAGTCGTCTTCATCTTAGGGCTTTTTCCAGCCGACAACTGGTTACCCTTTGCGTCCTGAGGTACGCATTTTCAACCACACACTAGACATTAATACTCTTTGCGGTTTCCTCGGATTTGTGGTCAGGAGGACGCGAGGCCCTCCGCGACAACACATTCATGAGAAAGGGACAAACAACTATGCTCAAGGCGGGATGAGTAACAGTAATAGTAACAATAATAATAATAACAACAATAATAATAACAATAATAATAACAACAATAATAACAATAATAATAACAACAATAATAATAACAACAACAATAATAATAACAATAATAATAATAACAATAATAATAATAATAATGTTGTTTGAAGATGCACTCTGAATTGACCTTAAAAATCTCGCTTTGGAAGATCATGTCCTTCTTCTGGTTGTGGCATTCAGTACCCATATTTCACTTTCAATGAGACCAGGTTGCATAATTAGAGATCTTGAGCGTCGTTTCTGGAGGATTAGTTTGTTCCACATAGCTTGTTGAAATGCTCTACTTTACTCCGTACATTTTGTCCATTGCGATTTCGAGCGCGGGGGCGATAAAGCGTAGCAGCAGGAGGCAGTGCCTCCGCCGCTGCGTTACGTCGCGTCGCGTCGTCGCCTTGTGCGCGCGGGCGCTATCGAGGTCATGAAGGAGCACAGCTTTACTTCTCATCACGCGAACGCTCGTTCGTGAGGTATCGCAATGAGGTCTTTTGCGCCGGCGAACGGGCGGATTGCGGGCACTTTGCACGCGGGCTTCGCCGTTGCAGCGGTGGCGGTGGCGGAGGCGGAGGCGGAGGCGGAGACGTTGGGCTTTGCAGACCCCGCACCGCCCCTTCCGCCGGGCCATCGAGCCGTCTTCTGTAACGATGACCACCGCTGTCGCTGTTGCAGGCGGAAGGGGTTTTGAAAGATGAGGCGGCCGCTTGGCGGCTTTCGCTCTGTGGCGTTTAGGACAGAATGGGTTGAAATTACTGGGCGACCAAAGCTTTCTTTTACTTTTCCCCCCCCTTTTTTAGTTTATTCGATTTCGCAATTTACGCGATCAGTTATACCTCATTTAAAGTAATGATAGATATTAATCCTAAAACATGACGTTGTAAAAATGTTTGTTATTAGAGGGGAGACATTCAAAATGTACGTGTAGCGAATAAAGCATGTTTACTTTACACTCTCTGAACACAAAATAAAACGAAAAGACTTGGCTACATTCTGTATTTCATTTAAAGGGACATTAAGTTGTCTGTTCACAAGAGTCTGACGGAAACCTTATCTGGTAATGATTAGGGGTAGATTTTGATGACCTATAACATCGGTAAAATGTTCATTGAACATTTTACCGATGTTTACATTTAAAATACTCTTAAAATGTTTTACAATGTTTACATATAAAATACTCTTAAAATGTTTTAAATATTCCATAAAAGCAAAGGAAAATGACGTAAAAAATTAATCAAAACCAGTTCAGACGAACAACCCGAATCTAAACGATTTATGTAATCAAGACTTCTTCCGTACGTTCAAGTGAACTCAGCTTGCAAACGGTAGGTTTCGACTGCTCTTTACCAGGAAATCTGTCTTATAGTTATCCCGAAATTCACCGACAATGTTGCTGATGAGCGTCACTAGAACCTCCCATTAAATATTCACAATGGCTGACATTACAATTTATGAGCGAAGTAATTGAAGAGACTATTCAGAAATTTTGTGGAGAAAATGTAGCATCTCGTAAGTATTATTTGAAGCACGTACCAATAAAATATTAAAATCGATGAAATCTGTGAAAAAGGCTTCAAAATGACAGAAAAAGGAAAACGATCATTATTTCGACTTTCATCAAAATCGACGAAAAATAGGAGGGGGGATAATAAAAAGGGGGCCATTCCTTTTGTCGTAGCATAAAATTGTCTATACTAAATATCACTGTTCTAAAGAAAAAAGAACAATAATGATTTTTCATTAAAATCCGCCCTATAATAATAGTAATAATAATAATAATAATAATAATAATAATAATAATAATAATAATAATATTATAACTGTTCGGGCAAATAATCGACGTCGAATTTGCCATTTTGCCTTGGGGTCTAGATGGTAGGGGCTCTGTCAGAATACGTTTACTAAGTAGATGAGCATGCTAACAGCCGCTGGAGGATGGGCTCGAGTTCGTTCCGTGTGCAGCTCGGCGCCACAAGGTGTTCGCCCGGGGCGGCGCCGGGCGCTGCGAGCGGCGCGCGCGGCGCGGTGAGGGCCCCGCGGCGTAGGCGCGGGTGGGGCGCGCGGGCAGGTGCCGGGCTCCCGGGACTTGGCGGCGGCGGCGGACCGACGCCTATTTTTATCTCGCCCCCGAGCGCGGGCGGCACCGCCACCGCCATCGGCGATGGCGACGGCGACGGTGACGCCGGCGACGAGGAACACGTTCGCCCCGGGCGCTGCGCGGATCCCGGACGCCGCCCCCGCGAGGGCGCTTTTAATTGACAAGCAACCGCTCGGTTATGGAACGAAACGCGTGCGCCCGGTCGCGGGAGCCGCGCGGCCCGCTCCGCTCCGCTCGGGTCAATCGCCTCGGCGGCTGCGCGCGCACTCGCGGCCCAGCCACCAGGCACCCGGCGACGGCGTAAGGGATGGGAGGCCGGCGGGGCGGGCTGGGCCGGCGTCGGCCAAGACATTTCGGATAAGTGGATCCTTTGCTCCCGGGATTTCCGTAATACATACGCAAATGAGGGTGGGGTTTTAAGGGAAGTTTTACGAGTGGCTCCGGGGAGGCGCGTGAGCTGCGCGGGAAGGGGAGCGCGAGGCGATGCCGAGGGGAGCCCCGGGTCGTAGGTGGCGGTGAGAGCAGGAGCGGTAGCAGGTCGCTATTGTCCGCGGACGGGTACGTTAGCCAGCGAACCCGGTCGCTTCGCTGTCAGGGAGCCAAGTTGGCTAGAGCCGCTGGCGATGTGCCGGCTGCCGCCGCCGCCGCCATCGCCGCCTCCGCCACCGCTTATCCGCCATCGCGCGCTTGCATACACCCGCGCTCTCTCACATTTGATCACACCCTTGCGCTATCCCAGCACTTCCACACACCAGCGTTCTCGAACCCTCATGCCCCCTCATTCGCTCTGCCATTTTCATTATCCTGACTTTCATTCTCTTCTAACGCCCGCCTCATCGTAGCTGTCTGTGCTCTGGAAGCTTTCGAGGTAGTAGTGGCCTCCTCCAGGAACATGGGTTATTTGCCTATCTTATTCTCTAGGCTCTCATACCGCGCGTGCGTCTGTCCGACGGCCGCCGTCAACCGTGCAGCGTGGGCTGTTGCGCTCCGGGTCTAATCGCCTCGGACGCAGGTGCGCGCTTCTCTGCTCCCGTTGCATCACGAGCAGCTGATTGGGCAATCGCTTATTGCGTCATCGGCACACATACTCTCCTATCCGCCTCATAACCTCGATGTTTGAAGTTTAAAAAAATGGTACGCATTTGAATGCCTTTGAGAGTTTGTGGGTAACGTTAAATCAATTACTTTTGAGTTGCGTAATTTCTTTCAGTCTGCAAGTACTCATAGTGAAGCTTAGTTTCGTTTGTTGTGATTTTTAAGATACAGCAGCCATCGTATCTGTAAAATAGGTTCATTTAAGACGAGCATCTTCATTTCGTAACAAATGACTAGAATGTTTCATTCTTCATGCGGAGCCAATGAACCAGAAATGAATTCAACCATTCAGAAATATTTTTTTATTAATAAAAATGACGGGAGAGTTTGCAGTGTGTGAATGCAGAATCTAAGCTGATGCAATGTACATTTAGCTTTTCGTTTCATTTTACGAAATTCACTAGTGAATGAAATATACCTTTATCTTATTTCTGTTAGAGTTACTAAGAGTCTTCGTTGACCATTATCCGATGATCTCTGCAGAGCCTCTGACCATGAGGACCTGAGGTTCGAGTCCCGATGGTGGTAGGATTTTCTGTACTAGCTAGACAGCTAGATCAAATGCAGCTGCTGTATGGAGGAGAGTTCTAGCGGCCTGGTGGCCTGCTGCTCTCATCTCGTCATCCAGCAGGGGAGGTTCACCGCCACCTCTCGTGATATAAACATGCGCTACTCTGACGAGACTCATGACCTTAATAGTTGACGCTCCCGGAATCCCTTATAAATTAATTCGATGACGATAATAACTAGTACGGCTACAAGTGATGCACACATTCATAGTAGAACAATCAGAGTTATTATTCAGAGCTGCTCTAATGAAACTTTGAGATGTGTTTGGTAGCATCTCACATTATGCACCTTTATAACCTGGAATTCTGAAGTATCGAGTTTTCCAATTCACCCAAACTGAATGTTAGGGATGATTTGTCGTGATTGTTGGCGGGTATTCTTTTCTTTCAATCTTCTGACTTCTTTTCGGATTACCAATGTGGCGTTTTAAAATATTTGTATTGATTGTAAGATTACCAGAGTTAAAACGGAGCGGTGAACGTTTTCTGGACACTTGCATTTGTCACGAATAGATTTGTTTTTCTTCGCTTATCTACTGTTGGGTTAAACTGCTAAATTCTGCTAATGAGTAAGTAATGAGTGAGTTCCGGACTCATAATACTAACCGATTCATTGTTAAATTGAGTATTTTGGTGGGCCCGTCTGCCCTACTGGGGGCAATTAAACCCTTGGCGGCGCTCCCGTGCCGGACTTTCCGCGCACTACAACTGCCGCTGGCTCCACATTCTACGGTTTTTGTCATAAAACTGCTTTCCGGAGCGCCGCGCGCGTGAATCAGTTTTTGGCCCTGGCCGCCGTTGCCGCATGTTTCGCTCGCCCTGTATAAATCATCGGGGGGAGCGGATGTCGCAAGATAGGAGATCTAAAGGACGCGGCGACCGAGCGGTACTCTCCGCGAGACGACAAAGTATATTAAGTTGGACTCCGGTTACAACTCCTTAGATCTGTTTTTAAGATTCCGATGGAAATAAAGGATCGTTGCAATATCGTCAAAAATTTTATGTCCAAGTTGAAAGTACAGAATACATCTGCAGTTCACTGTGTCGTTTGATTACGTACGAAGTAGTTTCAAGGCTCGGCCCCAAACTTTCGATTTACCGTCCTGGAGTGGGCGAGAACGCAGAGTACTCTGGCACATGGATACGCCTGATCTAAAAGCTCTTCAATGAACGTCTACTCGTAACCTGAGTGAGCCGCTTCGCCAGCTTCCCACCTATCCTAGTTAGAACAGGTGCCATGCCTGATCATGCAAGACCCTCCTGAGTGGGGGGGGGGGGCACTGTCACGACAAATCCTGTACCCAACGGTGGGATTTCGGGCTGATCAGATCCCGTGGACACGGAACCTACCCAACTGCATCCTCCCTGTGCCCACCTTAGCACAGCGCGAAATAACTTTAACGATGCGAGTCACAGTGCGAAATGGGGCAATAATGACTACTTGTAATAAAACTAATAAATGCGACAAAATTACATGAACGACAAAAGAATCAGTGTTCAAAAAATCTTCTCAAATTCTTTAAAATTTTTTGCACAATGTGCTATGAACTTTTATGCAATTTGTTATGGACTTAACGTGAGGAAATGCATTTCTTTCGAGTATTTTTTTAAAATTTTCTTTGTAAGAAGAAAATGTATTGTATTCGTGCATAGGAAAACGGCAATTTTTCGACAGAAAAACTTTTATTGCCGGATTCTCGTAACAAAAAAAGTGGATAAATCTTGTTCTTGTATGTAGTAAATTACTTCCTCTATTACCTTATTGGTGTCAGAATCCATGTTTTGTGAGTCCTTGATACCGAAAAATCGAATGACGGCAAAACGTGAATCAAGGCCATGTACAATTTTTCGATTATAGGTTTTCCGAAATTATGCGAGAGATGCAGACAATTTTTAAAATTGAGCAAATGTGAAAAAAATGTAGTTTAGACGGTGGTAGGTGGCAGCTGGTAAGAGGGCGTGGCAAAACCGAAAAGCCAGCCTATACCATGGAAATTAGAAAACTATTATGCGAAAGTCTGTGTCATTGGGTAACCCCACTAGAGCCGAGTATTTTGCTGTCGTTGCGGATGCAGTATTCAACGATACAGTATTCGCTCCGTCAAAGTTCATTCTTATTATCTTTTTTTAAAATTATTATTATTATTATTATTATTATTATTATTATTATTATTACTTTATGGGGAGTGTCTCACATTCTGTTTAATTTCGTCGACCATCATTTTTGTAAGTCCTAATAAGCGACACTACTCTCTGTAACAAAAACAATGTTATTACCATTTTACTCAATAAGCAACAAATAGTGATTTTTCCTTTTGTGTAGATTACCCCTCCCCCCCCCCCAATAAAAAGAATTTGTCGATCCTGTGTATTTTATTTGGAACCAAACCATTTTTTCATCTTGTTTTCTTGCTGTGTTCGCTCTCTTCCTCCGGGGAAGGGGAACATGTGGGGCATTACTTTCTGCCTACCCTCATAGATGGGCTCCTTGACTCGTAGATTGACTTCGTGTGCACTGTTGGTAGATGGAAGAAAAATTGGAAACGCCTTGGCGAAGTTAGCCTTGGCCAGTTCCATTGTACTCTGTGTGCGAAGTTCAGAGTTGTTTGCGATGCATTTTACCATTGCCATTTAACATGTGTGTTACAATAGGAAAGATTGACGCGGACGAACAAGAATCAAAATGAACATTTCTGGTAACTAAAATACGTACTGGCAGTTGTAAATGTAGTTTATTTCGTATATCTTTTGCAGAATTACAGTTCATAATATGCGTTTTAATTACTATACATTGCTTGATCTACTGATTTATACGGGATCGTACTAAGTTGCAGAGAGTACATTAATATGTACATATGTATTTCAATAATACTGTATATTGTACTTTTGATTTTTTTACTTTCTCGCCACGGAGTAGAGAAAAAGTTGTGATGCTGCGCGATTTTTCGGCAGAAAAACGCATATTATTGTACATGGTCCTGGTAACGAAAAAGTGGATAAATCCAGTTGTTAAATTTAGAAATAAACTCCTCTAACACCTGGTGTAGCCAGAATTCTTGTTTTGTGGGTTCTTGAAACCGAAACGTCCAATGACGGCGAAACGTAACTGTCCGTCCCTGAACAACGTCAGCGGCTAAACCATTCTGCCGATTTTCTCCAAAATTGGTATTCCCCAATCGATGTGGCTGTGGCGGCCCCTTGAATTTGAAACCCTGGGACATTCTCAGAATTATACAAAACGGCTCCATCGTTTTGTATTAAATTTCATTATTGGATGGTGTGGAGGGCGTTGAAGTGAATGCTGGTCTCATTTTCGTTTAAAAGCCTGATTTTTCCAAACATTGCAAAAGTAATTATTTTTTTGTGTAATCTTTCTAAAACTAAAATATTAATGATAGACATTTTTTCTTATCTGTATTTTAATGATAGATTTGGAAATAAAATCATTTACAATTTTTCGAAAATTTGAGTGCTTTTTGCGTAATTATACATGAAAGTAAGCCAGCGTTGCCCGAGTTTTTATGATCCTCCGTCTTCGTCCTGTCTGGCATCATCTGTCAACAATGTCCTACACTGCGAGTTTCCGGTAACATACTTTTCGGAGTGTAACTAAATTTGTTTGAACATTCATCTATAGCAGAGATTATCACCGAGCGAAGTAAGAGTCATCAAACGAGACTGAGCTACCACCCGAGTCAACAGGGAACACGTTGGAAAACTGTGAACATATGTATAGACTAAAGCGTGAGCATATTCTAGATTTACCCCTTAGATTCTCTTAGTTTTTACTTACATCTTGTATACCATTTGCTATTTGACTCCCAAGTGAACAGATTGTAAATTAGCAGTATAGAAAACTAAAATAATATAGAGCAGTATAGAAAAATAAATAAATTTGTGGAAACACTGTAGGCTCGCGATCCCCCCCCCCCCTCAATTTTTCCCTCGACCGTCTAATAGTGTTTTTACCTCAACATCCATTTTTACATACCAGGATTGGAAAGTCGATCAACGGACACTGTTAAAAAGAACTTCGACGACCGCAAGAGATAAAGTAGGTGTTGCCAAGCGGATATAGACTTCCTTTTCCTCATAAAACGATGATTTGCTACGAACCGTATCAGTTTCACGAACACGAAGAAATTTACCATAATTTGTGTTAAACGTTTGGACTAATATTATTAGTTGCTGATAGGGTTTCCAAAAATCATGTTTAAAAAATACTGTTTTGTAATTTAAATACTTTAAACAGTAGGTTTAAGTGGGAAATGTTCCAATTGATACAGCCAGAGCGAATACAATCTGCAATCGAATTAAAATAAAATTTTGAATACATAATTGTGAAATATTAATTTATGGTTTTGAATTACAAAAGTTAGTCAATGGGCTGCTAAACCCAAAGTACTTCAGGCTAGGCAGTTCTTCAACGAACTAGAAGCTTCTGGAATTTAACCGGATTTTTGAAGCTACTTTTCATGAAGCCTCAAAAATATTTTCTACATTTTCTCAATAATGGCACCAAATGTTTTTTAAACTTTTACCTTGGATACCGTACAGGACGCGTTATAGAATGGTGCAAGTTTTATGGTCGTTGTAGTCCCAGATTTTCGAAAATTGGAAAAGTGCAATTTCTTTGGCGGCTCTTCCTACAACTACAATATTGAAGATAGATTTTTTATTAATGAAATATTTTCTTTAGATCTTGAAATAAGGTCATTTACAATTTTTTAAAAATAAGAGTAGTTTTGCGCAAAATATATGCAATTTTTTAATTTTTTCTTTCAGTTTCTCCTCGTATGTATCAAGAGACGGTAAAAACGATGGTGCTATACTTCGATTACAGCATTAAATCCGTTGACACTTCCAAGTTGTTGTTTTTCTTCCGAAATTTGGAAAATGTTAACATTTTAAAACTGCGGAATTGAAGATAGGTATAAGTCTACATTGCATGCAGATAGAGATGTTTGCCTTAAAGTCTGTTGTAAAATATCAGCTCTTAAAAAAGGTCATGTACTATTTTTTGAAGAAAAAAACTAGTAGATTTCGCCTAATATTGTGCTAGACCCATTTTCGGCGAACTATTTTCGGAAATTGCGTGTTGGAAATATTGGGTCGAGACAATGGTATTTTTAAGCGCCGCCGGTGCGATTCCATGACTTACTTTTCTTCTACAGCGAAGTGGTACTAGGGCTGTTTCGTTTCTGAAGGCTACAAAACTAGACTTACGCCTTTGCGGCTTGCGGTCCATGTTAGTCATCCCTGCTCTAGATCTTTAAGGAAATCTGAAAAAAGACCTTACAGGTAACTTGTAGCCAGGATTTATTGAAACATAACGTACGTCTACTTATTTTCTGTAGATATCGAGAACTCTGAAGGTATAGTTGCACTGCCCAATAAAATATTTCCATGTTCACCGACGTTGATTTTCTTTCAGAATTAATGTTTTTAAATCCGGAACCCAGTTTTTCAAAGCTTCAGAAGTCTTCAATTTTTAAGAGTAGGTATGTTAACTGGACTCCTCAAAACGTGGCGATTACTAACCGTGCAGCAGCACGTTTTATCCTGATATTGTTATCTTTTCTCGGACTCTCGAAACAAATACTTTTCGAACTATACGAGACAGTTGCGTGCTGTAGGAGACTGCGGAGGAGTGGGCTTTCCTGCCGCCTTGAAAACGCTGTTCACTGGTTGTTTCTCCGCAGCGCTAGCGAGGCTTCCTGCATTTGTATGGGCTCTGGCTCGTCGCTGCTACCACGCCCTTTTCGCTTGCTTTGCTTCTTTTCCACCTTGCGTCGCTCCGTCTTCTCCTCGGCTACTTACGACTTCGGCGTTTGTTCGCGTCCTTGCTTTGTCTTCCACACAGGGCCGGCGGTTGGTGCTAAGTCCGAATGGGAAATTGACCCGGGTGGGCGTTTCCCTTCCCTTCCCCCTCCGCGCTACTTTTCCCACCGAAAATGTATATGAAGGGAAAGCACTAAACACAACTTTTTCAAATCGTCATTTTTATCATTAAATGATTTATCATTTCTATCATATGGTCATTTTTATCAATTTGCCATTTATATCAAATTAATTTATTTGTCATCGCATTTGTGTTACGTAACTTCATGTCATTGATTTGTCATCGCATTTATGTTATGTAACTTCAGCAGAGTTCATTTTTGCAATGCAAAACAGCGGTGCGTTTTGCATTTTGTTATATAAACTCATTTAACAATTTTTATAAATTGATTTTGTCGATCATGTCGCTATAAACATGTAAAATCGCAATACTGTTGAGCCGATGTTGCAACATAGTTGTATATGTTTTAGTCGTCGTAATACCGAGAAACTTCGTTCAATTCTGGAATTTGAAGTTTATGGAATGTTTCTCTCATCCCAATCCCAACCCTCGCGGAAGTTTTCGTGTGGGTGTAGCTATTCACCATACCCACAATATCCGCCGGGCCTGCTTACACAATTCTCGAAGCGTTTAATGAGTCTATTACAACACCATGTCCTTTTTTTTCAATTCAGTTTTGAAGTAGTCATGCTTCGGAAATTACCATTTTTTTATTGAAGTTGACTATTCTATAGAACGAGTGTCGTACGAGACTCTACTACAGTCACATCTGAATAACTGATGGTCGTAGCTATAAAAGCTATAGTATTAGTTCAACATACGAGTAATTCTAATCCTTATTAATTTTATTTGTCGAACCATTGGCACGAAGGTTATATCTAATACATATATTTTTTGCAAATTAACCTATTGCACTACAGTCATGGGAGGCCCATTAGACACTCTATGCAGCCTTTGTATTGTGGTTTGACTTTGACGGAACACTCAAAATCAAGCTGAGAAGGCTTTTTTGTCGTGAACCGAAACTTTGGAAGAAACACCAAAACATTCCTGACAGTCCTTTCAATGTAAATAATTTTTTTTTGTGAATAATGAAGTTTATTCAAAATATAATTTCTCATGGATTGCACTCTTGTAATAGTGGCAACGATTACGCAGGTCTCGGGTGTTGTTCACAGAAAATTCCGTATATTGTGATTGTTCCACTTGATATATTAAATATGTTTTAATTTCAATTACATTCTTGGAAAATAAAGTTACTCCAAGAATGACATTTCGATCAACGGTAAGTAGAAACTCCAATTAGTCGTAGACACTTTGACAAAATTGGATTTATCCTTTGTAACCTAGTCAGGTGTATCGTAGTTAAGTTACTTTAACAAAAGTTACTTTGAAAAATGATTGTGACGTTTCGCTCCCTTCCTTTCACATTTAAACATACACGTTCTTATTTCGTTTATGGTTATTTTACGATACGATTTTATGTTTCCCATGAAGGCTGCCCGCTGAGTTACAGGTTTCTTACCTTTACTTTTCGTACCTGCCGGTCGTTTCACTTTGATTTATGTTCTAACCAAATAGACTGAATGAGTGATTGCCTCTCTTCTCTTACTAGTACTTTAAAAAATTATATAAGCTTTGAAAATTGTAGAAGCTTGTTTCTTCAAATGTTATGAGCGTTTTTAGAGTATATTATCTGGGTATGATAATGATTTTAAACTTCGAGTCACAAATACTTAGATTTTTTCCTTTATCAAAATCATTAAATTTACCACACCTTTCTCTCTCCCCCTATCTCCCCCCCCCCTCTCTCTCTCTCTCTCTCCAACACAACGTCCCTGAAATCTTCTATAGAAACCTTTACGTAGAAATGTGTAGATTTCATTTCTAAATTAGAGTTAATTATCGCCAGTGTGATGAAACTAGTTATAACAATTTATATTATCAAGATAATGCTCCAGGATTTATTTACTGACAATCAGTTCTGTTTCTATTGTAACATTTATTGACCTTATTTATTTGTTACAACTTGCTTCATAATGGATAGACAGTGTAGCAGGTCACAACGTTTCACCGCTTAGTGGCCATGAAATCCTCTAAAACGCATTAATTATTTTTAAGTAGTATTCATAATTGAAAGAATGCGATTAGAAGATCTAATGCAGGGTTGTCCAACTGGTGGCCCGCGGAAGGAAGTCATAAGTGAGTCTCTTACATTCATGTCTGGCGAGAACATTGTGCTCTTAGCGCACGCGGCCTGCTAGGGTCAGCACTGCCTTAATGTAAAAATAGGTTAAGTTTAGATTTAAGAATATTTTTTTTCTGGTGAATTCATAAATCACCTCAATGTGGTTCGTCGCGCTTTGACCTGATAGCACGCATAGTTCTATTCCCCCCATTTGAGAACAGTAGGTTAAAATGTCGATATCAACAATACGGCGAAGTCAGGTAATTGGATCGCCTGACTATTGAAAATATGGCCCGCATTACAGGTTTCAGCTTTGGCCCTGGAAGCCTTTGAAATTGGACACCCCTGGTCTAATACATACGTTCAGGGGATATTAAATTGGGAGAAGGAAGCTGTTGTATTGTTAACGTTAATGCTGAACGGAAGCTGTTAATGTTAACGAACGAGAACGTATTCAACGCTTGGGAACCCGACTTTCTTTGAGTAGCTTCTTGGGTGATTTGGCACTTACTCGTAATGTGTGTATGAGTCTCTCCACCGTTAGTTTTGTCTTGTCGCCCAGCGGGCATTCAACACTAGTGAGGTCGTAGTGGCGGTATGAGAACGGGTCGGGAGGGGCGGAGTGGGTGGGGGGGTGGGCTGGCGTTCGCTGTTCGTTTGCGGATGCGCGACGCATTGCGTGGCGACGGCGGCGGCGACGCGCTCCCCAGGCCGTGACTTGGCGCAGCGCTATGTCCGCGTGGCTCGCGCGTCGGAATGTAAAGACGGCCGATGTCACCTCTTGACATGCGATACGCCTCCCACTTCTCGGTGGCCGGAATGGCGTCTGTGGGAACCGGTCCCCGACGGGTTGATATTTTCCACGCGCTTCTGTGAAGCACATGCTCGTATCGATCTAGTTTTCTTACCACTGGAGGGCATCGGGCGCTTAAAATATTAAAATACATTGCAGTGCTTTTTATGTTGAAAGTAGAATAGAAAGAAGGCTATTTAATGTTCGTGGCCCTTATTCAGCCACATTTTAATATTTTTAATACTAATTACACGATAATTTTATTAGCATGGAGTTTTAGTTATTAGCACGTGTCCATTTTATACTGAATAGACTTGTTTCGTTTTTTTACCTTTGTTTCAAAATGACTTTATTAAATCATCTGCCACGGACCGAAATGACCAGATCAGTTGACGCTCTGTTAAAAACGAAATCAATTCATCAAATCCGTCTGTTTCGGATTAATAATTGGAATGGAGTGGAAAGTTCGCTATTTCAAGGCGATGAAAACATAAACATTCGTCAGAAAAAGTTATTTGTAAGTGATATTGTGATAGGTGGCTAGCTACATTCTGTCAGAGAGCCTTTGAACTAGGCACAAGGTGTAACAGGTAGTAAAACGTCCATCTCGCTTATAGGAAATGTAGGCCATACGTTTTATGCCGGGCATGCCAAGATCGCGGGCAAGGTAACAAGCTTCCTAGACCAGGCGGGCTCTACGTCCAGAGAAATTGGCGCGAGATTTGAAAGTAAGGGTTGTACAAACGCTACAGACTGGCGGTACGTCACTGGATATCTGGCTCATGCCGGTCTTTCGAAGAAGTTGGAAGATGTAATAAAACATCGCAAAACGAAAACAGGAAAATAATGTGCCATTCAAACATATTACGGTCACGTAGCAAAGATGTTTTTAAAAGGAAGAATTTAGTAAGAAAATAAATATCAAATAGTAGTAAGTTGTGAAGAATATAAACATAATACAGTTGTCGGTTATTTGATCGAAAACATCTGGCAAGCATATATTCGTATGAAGCCACTGTTCATCGCCTCGCGCCTCTCCAGCTTGCGCATGTCTGGATTTGAAGAGGAAAGGAGTGAGGAGTCTGTCGAAAATTTGATCAAAACTTGTCAAAATGTTAGTGATACAAAATACGTAAACTTGCAAATGGCCCATTTTCTTTAATTTGGAAAATTAGTTGATATAGATTACCCAAAATTGTGAGTTTTAAATTATTTTGGGATATGTGGAAGATTGTGTGCTCTATCGCCTTAAAAGGGATGTCCAGACTTCTACAAGCATCACAAAATTGCAAAGTAATTTTACTTCTATTTTATTCCAAGCGATGGTGTTCTTGTTGTTTACTTAGCCATGTACCGTGTCCATACGCAATAGAAGCTTATTGCTTTTGCGGTGTGATGCACGCTAACTGCCGTTCGGCTGCGCGGCCTCTGATTTTATCTCGGCGCCTACCTGAGCTTTCCTAAGGGCGGTCCCCCTGGGTGGGCTGCTTTCGCGACCTTGGCAGAGGCTTATCGCTATAGTGACCATGGCCCGGGCTCGCGACCAGTGGTACAAACGGCAGGGAAAGAAAGACAAGACGCATTCCTAATCGTGCAGTCGGCGACAAAAAAATTCTAATTTCAGAACGCTTTAAAGTTTTCAAGTACAGTTGGGCATAATGGAATGTAGAAGAGTCTTTTGTGAAGTGAATTCACGCGAGTTTGCGTGGAAATTTTAAACGTGAACATTTCCAAACATTGTTCAATTCTTAGTGTAGGTTGACTAATTTTATAATATTTGGTACGTTGTTTGCTATCTCATTGGATTGCGAGGAGGTCTGGACAAGGAATTTCAGGACGTCTTTATGGATATAATTGTTTTCGATTTCAAAGTAATGCGTTCCTTGATGATACAACTCGAAAGTTGCAGAGATTTTCATAGTCGTTGAGGCGATGCGATCATTTAAATAAAATTACTGAAGACGGTTGAAAAATTATATACAACAGAACCTCTTTTTTTCGTTAGGAAGTTTGGCAGACGCGTCAGCAAACTGGGTACCCTAGAGGTGCATCAAACGGAGTTAAGACAAAAAACATAAAGTTATCAGGTTATGTCTAATGTAGATGCAGGCGCACATGAATTGAATTGTTGCCTTATTTTACGTGGCGAAACTCAGGTCATGAGGCCTGCTCTTCCGCCTGACCATGCAAATTTCTTTCACCAACTAATGGAGAAAGGAAGTAATTCTTGGGCGACCAAACAGGCGATTTCAATTTAGTTCAGAGGTTTCATTTAGTCTTGATATTTTACATGCAGTAAATCTACTGACATGGGACAGCAGGCTTTACACCCCCTCTGAAGGAAGGCGTACGAATGATTTTTTTTACCTTTATAAAGCATAGCTTTGCTCGGGTGTGAACTCGCGTACTCGGGTAACAGTCCGATACGCTAACCGTTACACCATCGCCGCCGCACATGCAACCCGCAATACACTTCACGCCTCAACTCCATACTAGGTGGTGAACTGTATAATTCGGAAACAATGGTCCTAGAGCGTTAAAACGAGTATTTTTGTCAGGGGCAGAAATTAGTTTAATGTGCCGCAATTTACAAAATGAAACCTTTTTGGACGTTGCGTTACGTTTTTTATGCTTTCGTCTTTACGTCACAGGTTGCCAGAAACGCTTAAAGTTGTTCCAATGTGGAACTTTTTTTGGAAATCCAACTAGTGGTGGAATGTCCGTGCACGATAGTGCTCCTTGTCAACGTTCACAAAGGGTGAAGATTGAATTGGATTCCACTGATATTTGTATGCTCGAATAGCCCGTATATGAATCCAATGGACTCACTATGGAGTGTTCTTCAAACAAAAGGGAAGGCAAAATAACCTTCAACAAAGGTACAACTCCGACAACGGAAAATGTCCGGGGGGCTTCATGTAAAGTACCGCCAAATTTTGAAGAAGGTTTTTCCAAATCTCAGAGCTTTGACTCTGACCAATTGGTTTTCCTCAGGGGTTTCCTCAGTTTGGCAAAAATCCTACGCATGGTTTAGGCGCTAGTGTTCATATACACCGGACCGGCGGTCGGTTTGAAAAAAACACTTTCAGTAATAGGAGACCAATAAACGTGTATTTCCGATGAAATCTCCAAATCGCAGCTTCATATAACTTTCTCTATACTACGTATTTTACTGCGTATATACGTATGCATACGAGAGTAAAAAAGTACTTAGGAATGATTGGCTCTGAAAAATTACTAATATTATTTATAATATTTGTTATAAAAATATAATTATGACATGCAACTCCGGATCAGACAGACTATTCAATTCGTAATAATAATAAAACTAGCGAGCAGAGCACAGTTGATTTTTAACATACAATGGGTATGATTACGTACCATTTGTTGTTATATCCCCTGAATTAAGTGCTCGTCAACTTTAGCAAAAAATCTCCCAGCAATGAAACTCAGCCGCTCACGTACACTGCGGCAGACTAGTGAACTCGTAATATTTTTTTAAACTAGCCAGCAGAAAACAGTTTATCTTCAAAATATCATACATGTGATTACGTCATATTTGTTGCTATATCCGTTGAATAAAGGCCTCGTCAACTTCAAGTTTTAATGAGTTCACAGTTTCTTCAATTCTATAGTGTAGTTCTATTGTTTTGAGGCAATACAGTTTTTTTTCTTTTGAAGACTGTTTTGCGAATAATTTATTTATGTCTGTATGTAGTAAGTTACTTCCTCTAACACCTTGTGTCGTCGGGTTCCTTGATGATGTTTTGTGGTTCCTTGATATAAAAAATTGATTGTCGGCAAAACGCGTTCGTCCGTGATCTTATCGCGAACGCAAAGACCATTCAGCCGATTTTCTCCAAAATTGATATTCCTCAATCGATTTCAGGGAACTCGAGGCTCTAGGTTTGGAACAGATAGTTTGATTTGGGGGTGTAAGCCCAAATTACATTTTCAAAATTTTCTCAAAACTGCTTTGAATTAACCTAGTCCCTAGATGGTCTAAAATGCGCTGAAACGAATGGCGCAGGTCTCATTTTTCTTCAACTCTGAATTTTAGAGATCATCATTAGTCAGAAATAATGCGAGATAGTATGTGCTGGTGAAGCACCACTAGTTCATCGTACTTACATGATGTGATACCATGCAAATTGACATTTCGAGTGAGTGATTGGCAAGATGGACCTATGCTGCAATTCGTTTTCGACGAACTGACATGCCTGATGTATTACGAGCTGGGGCTCTCTGGATCCATATAAGTACAGGCCGCGAAGACGGATGCCAGCTCGCGATATGAATTAACGAGTCACCAAAAGCGTCCGGGGCTCTTGCGTTACCAAAGACGCGCACCGTGATTTGGTAGGCGATCATTGGCTTAAGGCTGTGTTGCGTTTTGATAAGTTGTCACGACAAATTTGGCAACAAGCAGCCCCAAGAAACATACGAGAAAGTCGCATTGCTATCTGAAACGGGGCGGAAGGAAATCGCGGTCGGGAGGCGGCGGCGGCGGCGGTAACGTGGTCGACGGACGCTATCAGCTGTAGGGGAAGGGGTAAGAACCGGGTTGGCGATGTGCTGCGCTGCTTCGCTCCACTTGTTGGACAAAGAATGCACCTTGAGCAAGCTGAACTAGTTTGTCGCATTCCATCCCTTAAAATAATCCAAGAAAACGACAGCAATCTCATCAAATCAACTTATGTATGAAGTATTATGTGATATTGTATTTACATAAGTCGAGACCGGACTAATATGTAATATGAATATATTGAGTACATGTGCTTTAAATGTCATATAAAGTTTCTCGAAAATTCAGTCGTTTTCTGTGAAAACTAGTTCAAAATTCCTCATTTTCAAAAAACGGCTCCAAATTTTTCCTTCAAACTTTTCGAACGGATAGTACTAATTTCACTCTTTAATATGATGTAAAGTTCATTTTGGAGTATTTTGTTGTTTTTTTCCAAAAATTATACAATGTAATTTTTTGAAAGATTTCGCATGCTGTTAATATGCACATTTCCAGCAATTTGTAAACACTATTGTATTTGTGAGTTAAAGTGCTTAAAATTACTTCTTTAGAAGTTTTTCGAAAACTCAAAACATTTTTGTGAAAAAGAGCTTCAAATTTTCGAATTTACAGTAGAACTTTAACGCTATTTTCTTAAAAACGGCTCCCATTTTTTTCAAAAAAAATTTTCCATTTAGGACAAGGCTTTATTGTTCATTAATATTTTATAAATATTTCCGTTAGGAAAGGGAAAAATTGAGACAATTTAAAAGAAAATTTACGTGGACGGTGATAGAAAGCAGCTGGCAAGACGGTGTACTTACGTACGTGGGACGTACTTCAACATCCATTGGCTTAGGTGTCTCAGAGCATCAATTGATGTCACTGCAGTGCCTCTGACGGCGTGGTCGGAGGGTTCGAGTCCCGACGGTGGCAGAATTTTCGATACTTAGCTAGGTAGTTAGGAGAAGAATGCTAGCAATGCTAATACCCTAACAAACCGGACCCTGACCGCGCGCGATTTTTCGTTCCCCTTCCTTGTCCTATCATTACCCCATACTTACGAACACTACCCACATGCACTACATTACTAATTGTGTCAAGAGACCAGTTGGGAGCTTAGAGCTTGTCTCAGAAGGGGCCACACCGATCAATTTCGCGTCGCTAGCTGCAAGAATCAACCTTCTTGAAAAATGTTCAAGAAAACCACGTTTTAATGAAAACAATGATAGATGGTAAAGAGTGCTGTAGTTGAATGAAGAGCTTATCCCAGCAAGTGTGTTATATAGTTAAGAACTATTTTAGGATTATTTCCAATTAAAGAAAAACATACTCAATATAGTGTCTTAGATAATCAGACTTTTCGTATGTGATTTCACTATTTTCAAACAAAGTATATTTGGAAAGCCCAGCTGTAAATACTGCATGCGCCTGGACGTGAGATTGCCAATGACAAGTATGGTGAAGGTTAAAAAATGTTTATTTATTATCTCATTCTGTTTGACAAAAACGTCTCTGCCGTTTATAATTGCGACAAAAATCTGTGCTGATTTATTTTTCGCTAAATATTGTTACTGTGCAACAGTTACAGTAGACGTTACATATGTGTCAGTTCATTTTCATTGATCTTCTAAGTGTCTTCAGCCAAATTTCGCTTTTCTGTGCCCTCCGTATTTTGAGAAATGATTTTTTGTCCACCTAGCGAAGCAGAATTTGATCAGGATGGGGCGTTGTCCCGCCCTGGTGAGATATATCTAGATGGGGAAAACCCTACTAGCCGACATGTATGTCGGTGTCGGATCTCGCAATCCATCGGGGGAACATCACCGCCACCTCCCGCGTTAAACATGCACTACACCTAGGGGACTAAAGACATTACCCGTTGACGCGCACGGAAACAGTCAGTCGATCTTCAAAATCGCATGATTTATTAATCTATAATTCGGTGGACTTTCCTAAGTCTCACTGCAATACCAAATAGCTTTTAAGGGAAATGTTTGCTTTGTAGAAGCGGAACGTGTTATTACCTCTTACCTATCACCCGATGTGCAATTACGACCTCCACCATATCGAAGTGTATACACGGCAGTTACGGTAGTACTTGTGTTGCATAATGCTCGTCGGCCTTTTTTCTGCTGTTGAATCCCTATACATAGACTAGATTGCATAAGGCATTGTGAACAGGAGACATTACCGTGTATTTAAACTGGGATTTGTAACTTTGAGGAGATTGGGATGACTTGTTTACATCAGAGCGCTAGAGACCCTGTTGATGTCTGGAGATAAGTTTTTATTATTACAAATAGAACAAAAGCACGCAGAGCAAAATTTAAACGCCACATTTTATACGACTTTTAAAAAAACGTACCGATGTTTATCATGTGTTATGTATGTATGTATGTATGTATGTATGTATGTATGTATGTATGTATGTATGTATGTATGTATGTATGTATGTATGTATGTATGTATGTATGTATGTATGTATGTACGTATGTATGTATGTATGTTCTTTGACACAACAGCCTTTTGAGGCATACTACGTCAAATCGTTTTGACGTGGAATGCCTCAAAACCAAAGTTTGACCTTCATATTTTCAATTTTTTCTATTCATTATAAGGATCTAATATGTTAACATGGGTATTTTAATTTTCTCCAACTTTAATAATTTTGGAAATATTGCATTTTGAAATTTGCTAAAAATGACGGGCATCACTAACTTTAAAGTTTCACAAATCTGAATGCACTAATTAAAGAAACTCCATTTAAATTCCAATCGAAATTTAAAAACATGCTTATTTTTTTAGATTTTGCAAAATATTTCTTTTCCCAATTTTCATTTTTTAAATAAATTTTGAAAATTGAATATTTGTATTAACTCGATGAGCTACAGATATTAAAAAAATATTTATAAACACATTAGAATATGGTTCACAACTCAAAAAAATCAAAGTGGGGTCTCAGTAACTTTAAAAAAATATGAAGTATTTTACGAACCAGTGTGTAGTAGACACGTTTATTGAGTTACTGACCAGCAGTTCCTGTGGATGATGCAATAATTTTTCTTCATGAGGTGGCGCAACACGATTATATTTGGTTATTCAATACCGGATTCTTCACGCACGTTTTGACTGACATTTTGAAATTTTTTCTCACTTCAAACACGCTTGCTCCCCTTTTGTAACGAAAGAAAATCTTTTCACTGTAGCTTTAGGGGGTGACTCAGGAGTGAAAGAAATGTATTTTGAATTTTCCAGTTTTTTGGCTTTAAATTTTGATACCTAGACTTCAAGTATTTACTCTGATAACTGTGTGTATCTAAAGAACAAAAAATGAACGAAATATTCGGAATACTACTTTCTGCCCAATCAAATAGTTTCTTCGGTGTTGTAATGGAATATTGACCTGGTTGTAGTCTGGCCCGTGTTGCAAGACTCTTAAAAGTTCGTTCAATGTGACCGCATAGTCCTTTACCGTGGGAAGTCACAAAAAATGTCATTCTGCACTGACTCCCAAATCTTCATGGAGGAAAATATTTTTAAAATTCATCTAATTTTTGTATTATGTACACTTGAACCATCTGAGAAGTAAATAATTTTCTTCACATCACAAAATTCCGGTTTTAAGAAGCCAATTATTTTATATTCCTTAATTTTGTTGATTAAGTTGATAGGTCTTGGGCAATTTGAACATTCCTGAAAATAACAAGATATTGATGGTGGGGTGCAAGTAATGTATGTCAATGCATCTTTGTAGTTTTCAACAACCACGCGACAATTTTCTGTTAACTGAAAAATGTATGTCCCGTCTATTATTAATTTAATACTTTCATGGTATACACAAACACTGTGGGTTGCATTAACCTCAAGTAAAACGCATTCTTTTGGCATCAGAGATGCAAATTTAGAAAAATCTATTTTGTCTTCGGGATATTTGCCCTTAAAACATTTGTAGGTTTCCTTAAGATTACACAAAATTAGTCTCTACTGCGTGTGAATTCTATGGCCGTCTTCTTTCTTACTAACGAAATTCCTCTTCCCAGCAATTAACCATACTAACTACTTCATATCTATAGAATACCTGAACTTTTCGTCACAAAGCACAGTTGTAATGCCTTACAATACATAATTATTTAAAATCAATTAAAACTAAACAAGCCATTTATATAGCGGGTAATACTATATACAGCGTTGATTTCTCACAGTTCACACGGGTTCTATAACCATTCGAATTGGTCAGATAGCTGAGAATGCGCGCTTACTACGCAGTGTTTAACTGTGACGTCATGGAATGTAGATATTACCGAATTATTTTATCTCGGAAACAAGAATAGTACCACTGACTATTTTTGTTCATTCACTTGCGATTTTCTGTCTGATTTACAAAATGAAACCAAATCATGTTGAGTGACTCTTACTACCCGAATTTACTACATGATTGTACTAAACATTAGTAAGCATTCTATTTCATTTCTCTCATTGTACGTTCATTTAATAAGCGAGAGTTATAATTGTAATATTATTTAAATAGATAAAACGTAAGTAATTAATTTTTAATAATAGCTTTGTGAAAATAACCAAAGTAATAATAACTATTCTTCTTCCGTATGAAGGGTCTCACCTAAAGCAGGTCGTACGTGAATGCTTCTTTTCTTTATTAGTGAATACAGCCCTGACCTTGGTCAACATGTGGACACGTGGTTTACATAATCTAGAAGAGCTAATCAAATATTAAATTATATATTATCACTCTTGTAAGAGTTGTTTTTTCTCGTGTTCATTGTCAGTTTTCGCCACAGTGCAGCTTATTTTCAGTAAGCGATACAGTAAACTAGGACTCGAGAGTGGCGTGTCACCGAATTTGAACATCTTGCTGATGTTACGCCCGTTTCGTATACTACTCGTAGTATTTGTCCCTCTTTCCACGCTCCTTTTCGGTGACCTTCCTAGATAGTTCGAATCGTCGGGATATTGTGGGTTATTATCTCTGGCTCTTGGCGAGTTGCCCACCCGACCTAGGGCGTTCCCGTCCGCTTCTAACGAGGCGCGAGCGTACGCTGCCACCGGTGCGCGATCTGCACGCGTGGTAGTTCGCTGGGCGCGCGCGAAATCGATCCGTCGCCGCGGACATCGGGAGGTGGGCGGTCGGCGAGCGTATGTTTACGGCCAGGGACGTGACATTTATAAACTTCTCTTGTGTCCTTGGCATTATCAGAGGTCGTAATTTGCAACAAAAAAAAGGGGGTGGGTGGGCGAGAGTTTGGTGCTTTCGGGAAAGAGGGTTAATAGCGTGAGAGAGCTAGATGAAGGCGTGGTAAATAGAGAAAAAATATTTTGTCAGTAAAATGATGAAAGGGCGAGCGGTCGAACAACTGACCTACGTGAAATCTGGAAGATTTGAAAAGGTTGCTTCTTGTAATGAATTTCGTGTTAACTGTCTTTCCATTTTATGCACCCTGATGTTTGTTCTCTGATAGTTGTTACTTTCGCATATACATACATATATACAGAGTATTACATGTAGTATACAGAAATTTATGTAATGCTGAGGAAAATTGATTTCGAGGTTTCAACGGAAATCCCCAATTTAAGGCCCTCACACCTCTCCTCTCTGTCTGGTTTCTCTTTCTCTTCAAAACGTCCGTCTGTGAACAATACCAGCGCCCTGAACATGCGTAAGATTTTTTGTTCAAAATGGATTCGCCTATCGATCAGGCTGGACGCGAAACTGCGATTTTGAAAAAAAAACATTAATTTTTGGAGGTACTTTGCAAGACGCCCGTGAAATATTTTCAAAATTTTCTCAAAAATGGCGCCAAATCTTTCCTCAAAATGTCTGTAAGCATACAGTGAAACGCATTATTATAAAGGTAACATAAGTCCGAATTCAGTGTTCTCAATTTTCGAAAATTGCAAAATTTTATTATTATTGTGTGTCGTCCTGCAACTACAAAACTGAAGGTGGAAATTTTCCCTTCAATTGGAGTCTGTTCTACATAATTACTTCTTTCATTAAGGTCGTGTAAATTTTAGTTCTTTTTCCGTTATTTTGAATGTTATGTGAAATACTAAAAAATCTGAAAAACTGCTTCAAATTTTTTAGTAAAAAGTTTGATAGAGTGCTAAATGTACTGAATAAGATGACATTATCGCGATTTTGTTCTATTCTTTAAATTCTTCGAAAATTACACAATTGTATTTTTGACATCCTCACGTTAATATAAATATTAACGGCGATTTGTATACATTATTGCCTTTATGTGTGCATGTGCTTCTAATGATGTATAAAGTTTCTGGAGAACACAAAAGTTTTTTGTGAAAATGAGCTCAATATTCCGCATTTTCAGCAACTTTCAAACGATATTTAAAAAAATAAAACAAAAGCTCCAGATTTTTCAACGATGTGCATAGTGGACCAGGCTTTTCTCTTCTAAAATATTCTTAGTCATAATTCAGTTCAACCGTTAGGGGACCGATATCTTGAGAAAATGAGAACCGGTCGGTCGGATTATTTTATTTCTAAATTTATTTCTTTTTGCAAAATAATTATGTACTTTAAAATATCTTCGTAATAATTTTGTTTATTTGGCGCGCGCCACTGCCAGAAATATTTAACCCTTCTGCCTCCGCTATCTCGTATTCCGAAGGTTCAATGGCTGCCGTGGCAACTTCCAGACCGTTATTGTTCTATTTGTGAAGGAAAGGTTTTCTACATATGTTCTCTGAAATATGTGTGTTGTGATGACTCCAGTGTCGTCTACGGAGTAGGCTGTTGGTATCTTTTCTTGATGGATAACCGGCATACGCCTTTAGTAGCTTGAGTGGTGCCGCCGGCGAATATTTTCATGTTAAAAAGTTTTTTGTGCTTTGCAAGTTCATAATAAAAATTGTGTTAAACATATTACAATTGTCAATTGCTAGCATGCCCAATTTCCAGTCTCCACAAGAAGAGGTTGGTTTATCGTCGATCGGATGAATTAAGTAGTAAAGATACTTATAAATACCGGAAAGAGAGGTTCACTCATAGTTGCTGTGAAACCTTATAAACCTTATTCTCATCTTGCTGACGATACTGCTTTGCAGCTTCCTTTTGTTATAGATGATTATCATTCTCGTTTATATTATTTTTACTGAAATCAAACAATTTTACTCGTCTTATTTTTAACATGAATCACTGCAAACAACACTGTCTTCTTACTAAGTTCTCTCCCCTGACAACATATGAGTATTTTAAATGATTCTTAAGAACATGCAATTCACACAATACTACAGAACCATCAAAAACAAAGTCGTTCAGAATATCCTCTAGAGAACCGCCTAGAACTGTGTCAATCCATGTGTTGCCCGAGGGGAATCGAATGAGCTATTGATCATCTCTGTAAGCGCCTCGGTAAGTCACTAATACTCTAATTAATGCTTAAAAAACACGTTTGTAGAGAAGTTTTATAGAATATTCTGGATGAATCCGTAGAGAAATGATCAGTTCCCCACAATTAGACCGAGATGTATCGGCGTAATTTGTTTCGATTGATGGACCGGAAATGGTCTAAGAATGACGAATGGCAAGGATGATTTTTTTTCCATTACTCTAAAAGGATGTATGGCCTTGAGTAAATATTTATCTGTTAATCAAACCGATTGAAAAAGAGATCAGGTGTTTCATGGAGATTCAAATCTGCAGTGTGTCTCATTAATTTGTTTATAATTTGTTAAGTAACATTAATTTGTTAATAGCAATTTGGCGGATCGTAATACGACAGGAAATAGTTAATTTTTTTTAACTGTAATGAAACACAAGCACGTGTTTTGTTATATTTTATGAAATAGACTACAGTGTGTGCTACTAAAATTTCTGAATTAATGTTGACCCAAGATATTTTTCCAACTTTTCAATACCTCTGCAATTCGTCGTTGCACATGATAATATTTTCAAGCAGTAAATCATGTACTCCACTGTAGGAGGAACAAGTCTCTGTGCAAGCCCTCCTCTTTCATATTCATAGAGCCCCTCTCGTCGGAATGCATTCCGTTGCCTTGCGTGGCGAAACTGGCCGTCGCCGCATGCTGGTCCCGCGTTGAGGGAAGGGAGAGGTCGAAGGGAGGAGGGGGTGAGCAATGTGAGGGCACGAGGGGGGCGACAGCACGAGAATAGAACGCGCAACAGGTGCGACTGTCCTACAACGACCGATCCGACTTGCAAGTTTACGGGCGCACATAGTAGTGATTTAGGAGCACACAATTTCTGTTCTTTTTCCATCTTTTGTTAGCCGAGCTCAGGGTAGGCGGGTCTGAAACGATCGGACGGGATGTGCAAGGCTTCAAAATACTGTGAAGGCGACGAAGGGAGGGAGGCTGGCATTTTCCTCTGCGCTGCAATTTCACCTGCAAGGGAACACGTTGCTTATTGACGTCGCCCTCGAGTGTGCACGAAGAAAGGGGCTGCGGCTGGAGGCACTGGCAAGAGCTGTGCCGACTCCGTCACTCGGATTGAAATGGTGAATTGTAGTATGATTTCGCCCCAATAGCAAGCAACCGACTCGTTGTGACACCAGACAGATAAACTAGTTATTGAATATCTGTGAGTAGGAACATTATTTTCACTATATAATGTATACGTATTTTGATATATTGTGGCTAATTCAGGATAATTCACTTACTACACTTTGAGGAATGAACACGGAGCTCAAGAGATTTACACACAAATATCGCAAACGAAAACCATGAAAGTCTATGAAAGTAACGTGACGGCGTTGTAAATAAGGTTCTACATTAAAAAACACAATAAACGGGAAGTGACGTCACATGTAACAAAGACTTGGTAAACGTTTACTTATTTTGAATCGGTGCACTGCTAATAGTAAGAAATGCGTATTGGTTAACCTGTTACAAAATGGCTGTTGTCTAGCTCTATCTATAAATACTTTATCCCAACACTTCAGGGGCTCGCCCTAGGAAGTTGCATTCTACGATGATTTCAATTTTTAAACTATTGGTACATAGAAAGTATAGAATTTTCGCACGGTTTCAGCTAGTAAGTATATATTGTGAAATCCTTACAAATAATACGAGTACCTAATTATGTGTTGTAGCCAGGGTGGGCGATTGGTGTTCAGTCAGAGTGTGTAGTGGACCGGGTGCGGGTCCTCCCTCACCTCCATTTCCCACGGAAAATTTATATGAAGGGAAAATACATTTTTGTTTCAAATTGATGTTCATTAAATTGTTATTACATTTATTTTATGTAACTTAAGCTTTTGGTTTTTGCGATGGAAAAACAGCGCTGCGTTTTGCATTTTCTCAATATAAATTCATTTTGAACATTTTTTGTAAATCGATGGTCTGTCATGTCGTTATGAACATGTAAAATCACAATACTGTTAAGTCGATCTTGCAACATAGTAGATCGCATGTGCGTTTTGAGCCGTCGCAATTCCGAGAAACTTAGTTCGTTTATAGAATTTTTCCCATCCCAAATTCCGAGTGGGCGTTTTACCCACTTGGAACCGAGTAGCTTCCAAAGGTGTGTTTTTAATTTTATTTTTAGATTTGATTAACTTCTAAAATACTAATTACAGAGATGCAAAACGGCCTTCTAACATGCTGTTGCGCCAGTTATATTTATTTTTTCCAATATAAGCATTGTACATCCCATGTAATGTTTCAAAGAATTTCTGAACGAACAAATCCCACCAGGTTAAGGCTGATTAAAATCGTGAAAAGTGTACTATATTTCTTGTTTGGTATTATCGTTTGGTATTGTACTCTCATTTTATTATAGCAGTGCTAATTGCGAAAGACAGATGTAGCTACGAATGTTTTTTATCCCTTTAGAAGAGTAACTTTTAAAACTTGGGGAATATTCGCGAGGATCCAGCTAGTTTTGCTTATAATTCATCACACAGTAGAAATTATTATTCGACAAGACGTTGGTTGTAGTGAAGTTCACAATTTTTGATTCACGAAATTTAAACTTGTATCTTTGACTATACTTGGATTTACCTCATTGGCACTTCAGTGTTACGAACTGATCGGACAGGGGTTCACTGTTACCCAATCGGGAGCTTCGTTACGACTTATATTTTTGGTATTGCAGCTCCCCATTGGATGATACTGACCCCCTTTTCCAGCTCTTGACTTTGAAGTGCCACTACATTTAAATAGGTGTATAAGTGAAGGGGTTACAAGTATAGATGACTGTGCCGTTGACTCGAGAAAAAGACAAACAGAAAACATTGGTCTCAACGGCTCAAATAACATACGGTGAATCTACTTAAAAACTATAATTAGAGTTCATAGATTTATGGTTCACGAAGTGAAATTATGTTATGTAAATAATCACTAATGAATTTGCTTACTCTCACGTGAGTCAATTTGGACTGCGAGGAAATTTAATTGGAATAATAACTTTTGTAGTCTGGGATTTTTACGACCTCACCGGTATTTTTTTGTTGTAATTTGGACGTAAAATGAAGTGTGGACCATACTCTAGAAGATTTCTTTTGTGAGCAGAGCTCGCGCAAAGTGTTTCCTATTTAACCAAAAAGACTCGGGAAGTATCTCATAAGCGTTACAAAAGTGAGAGATTAAGTCCTTTTGTCCATTGTATTGATCTACGGCTCGAACCCGGTCAGAGTAAACATTTTTTTCTTTACATTTTATGTTAGAATAGAGTTTTTATTATATAGTTTTTACTATGATTTCTATAGTAAAAGGCCATTTTCATTTAAACCTTTAAAATTTGCTTAAAATATTGCATTGCAAACACCAAGAACGAGAATGAGATAAATTACGTGTTAAACCGAGCCATTTTCAGAAATGTATTAAAACGTTATATTGTGTAAATAAATTTTCCGATCTGTTTCATTTGTATTTGATCGAGGAAGAATCTGAATAACTGTGTTGAGAAATGTATGATAAACGTACTTAGGTGTGCGAAAAGCGTTAAATTTTAGATTTTAAATACGTTCCTATCCTCCCTCTTACCTGAAAATATATGTTTTATGTATGTAATGTTCTTTCTGTACATATACGTACAAAATATGTGTTACTAATGAAAGAATACGTTAAGAATTTTGCACGAGATATTACGTCTTACGTAGTGTGAAATAGAGGCTAGGAACCTTTTAATTATTATTGAATATTATAAATGGGCAATTAGAATGTTTTGAACATTAGTTTGAGGTCAGGAAATGTGATGGTTAGTTTCGTCATGCCTATCATTGCTTTCAATAATGATATGATTCGATGTCCTGTTGGATTGGCTCCCAAGCGGATGACCGGAAGCAATGGCCCTTTCGTTTCAGTGAGGTTTCCGTCAACAGCACGCGGCGCCGGCCTGGTGCGGCGTGTTTCTCTCCACCGGGAGACGTATCACTCGTGAAGAGCGCTGGCTGGGCACGGGCGACTGCGTGACCTACACGGCCGCGGCCGCGCACAAAAGCCCCGTTGCCTGGGCCCGCGCGCCGCGCCGCCGTGCCGTCTCGCCCGTGCCAGTCTCCCTGTCGTCGACTCGCGACGCGTCGCTCACTCTGCCCAACTGCCGACTGAGCGCCATTCAACACTTCTTCTCACCTAGCGATAAAGAGTTGCATTTAGAAATTCGTGTGAAATTCTGGTCCTTAAAAGTAAAAGGATCTGTCCACGTTCTTGTCGCTAAATTGGGATATTTTCACACACCCTTTGTTTTTCACATTACATAGCGGTACGATATTGGACTCTGACCAAAAATTCAAGAACGAGATTTTGTCGGTGAAAGTCTTTTTTGAGAGTCTCTGAGAGAAAAAAAAAAAGTATGTCAAAATCCCCGGCCTAGTTTTTGCAACATTACATAATTTTCTCTACATTACGTCCGCGTGAAAGTAAAAATTGATATAGTCTTCCCAGAACGTAGATAACATTTTATAATATAAAAATTACATACGCATATGTGTGAATTTCTACAGTATTTCTTACAATCGATTAAATTGATGTATTTTTACGTCTCGCTGCTGCAACCACAGACTGTTTATGCTAGAAGGTTTGAAATAAAGATATTGGTAATTAGGTGGCCCCGCGTCAACATTTTACTTTTTGTAAATCATTGTTTAAATAGTGAAATTAGTTGCATGAAGAAATTCAGCTTCGAACGTTTATGACAACCTTCGTTATGAAGTGGGGGTACCGTCTAAAAATGTAATAGTACAGTAAAAAATTGGAATAAAAAAGTAATGTTTCATTCCTGAAAGGAAAAAAAACAACCTAAATCATGATTTCTGTGAAGTAAAGTAATACATTTTTATACAGAGAGAGAGAGAGAGAGAGAGAGAGAGAGCGAGAGGGAGAGAGAGAGGGAGGGAGAGAGAGGGAGAGAGCGAGAGGGAGAGAGAGAGGGAGAGAGAGAGAGGGAGGGAAAGAGGGAGGGAGGGAGAGAGGGAGGGAGAGAGGGAGGGAGAGAGGGAGAGAGGGAGGGAGGGAGGGAGAGAGGGAGGGAGAGAGAGAGAGGGAGGGGGAGAGAGAGAGGGAGGGGGAGAGAGAGAGGGAGGGGGAGAGAGAGAGATAGGGAGAGAGAGAGAGAGAGAGAGGGAGAGAGAGAGAAAATATTCTTCAAATTCGTTTTTTAAGAATATTTGTATGTATTGTATGTGTATTTGTGTGTGCTAGTAGTTGATGCTTTGCCATCCATTTTAATTTCGTCCTCAATACACTCCATAATTCCCCCCTTTGTTCTCATTTCGAGCGTGGGGATGCAGTTTTCCCGCTTCCTGTGTGATTTACCGAACATTCCGCGCCTGGAACGGTTCCTCTTGGATAACTTCAACAAATACATCCGTTTCGACGTATTGTTTTGTATGAATTAACCGAACTTAATAGATCTTGGAATATTCTAATCAAACGCAGATTCACGGAGTCAACAATACAAATCGGAACTTTTCGAAACCTTCTGCAAATCATTTTAATGCACTCTCTGCGCGGTACATTATATTACCTTTCAATCTATACGATGTATATCATTCAATGTTTACCGTTTGTTTGCTTGCGTGTTTTCTCTCTTTCCTTCAACTTCTATTCAATTCAATATCTTCGTTCCCATCCGATTCCAGTTCATATCTTGTCGTCTCCACTGGAGACGCAGCATTCATTTAGCAGGCCGCACTTCTAGCCGCGCTCGCAGCCACTGCAGGTGGCTGGCTGCTGGGAGAGAGAAGAGGATTGGCGCGCCAACGGCCTCCGCGAGGGAAGAGTGGGTGGGGCCTCGGGGGAGCACTGCGGAAGTCGCATGGCGACGCGACGCACACTCCGTACGCCAATGCCTCGTGCTCAGAAAGCTGGATTGCTCCTGTCGGCTCTGCGCGACGCTGTCGCTGCCATCGTTAGCCTGTGGCTGTCGCTACAGGCTAATGACTAGAGAAGAACGCAAAATACTACTAGAATATAACGCAAAATAGAACTTGCGTGAGCTGTAACGCGTTACGAGAGAAGTTCTTGCCGCGCATTCTACAACGTACACACAAAATACAAATTGTGCTATCATTCGTTTGGAATTGTTGTTTCGCGTTTCACTAACGTTCGTGTTTACAAAGAATTCGGTTAGTAGCGAGTAAGGAGGAGCACGTTGATGGCACTCACATATATTTGCAGAGAAGGTTAACTGCTCTTGATAAATTTCTCATTTCATTAGGTCGGTTTCCATTAATAAATTCACGTGCTGTATTTAATAGAGTTTCCAAAAGCCTCTGAAATGTAAGTAAGTAATCATTATTTGCTGAAATTTTCGAGCAACGTTTTCATATTATTCGTTTTTTTAGTTTGGGATCGTTCTACTTTAACGAAGGCTTCAAGTGAAAACAGACTTTTGCCTATTATAAGAATATTAATCATACTTGCAGGATAATGTTACTTATCCAGTTGATTATCCCCCTTTCAAATTTCAAGTATCCAACAATATTTCGAGAGATCAGTAAAAAAGTTGCTCATATTTTGTCTTAACTGCTAAGTTCCGATATATTAAAAGCAGTGGAAAAGAATTTAACAATCCCATTTCAAATTGTGTGCCGTTTTATTATAAAATTATATAATACGTGGGTTCTGGAAACTACACCCAAATTATAAACACAATTATTTCGTAATTATTAATTAGGCGAATTTACCTTGTTATTGCAGAAGAAATTATGATTTTACTGCTCGCTTCTTCCCTGTATTTTTTTCAATTTTTTTGTTGTTAACAGCAGGACGCATATACGCATAACCTCATATACGCACCATATTCGTGACGTCCGGAGTTGCCAGCAAAGTTGTTTTTTTGCATACATTGAAACATTTCCTTACGGTATTTAATATTAAAAAGAGGATCGTAGTATCTCTCTTTATTCATTGTATTCCCGTTACAGCTTTTACTTAAGAAAAGACAGTACTAAGTAAGTTCAACATTCTGTAAACAAAACAAAACAAAAATCCGCAGAAAAAATATTTTTATTTTATGGCTATCATTAATAGAAGCTTTCACTGTCTCTTCTAGGTAGTACAATCGATTCCTTTATAGTGGGCCTCGAGGGAATTTCTCATTTGGTTCACTACATTCAAAATTCTCTAGTGATTGATTATTATTTCAGAGGTTAAGTAAAATATCCTAACTCCCGGAGTTCAAAATTTCAATATCTTCAGTTGGCCGAAAAATAATATTTTTAATTACCATTTCCTGTATACAGATTTTTATTGATGCTTTTTACATCTTCTTTACGATTCATGCCTTTTCCATATCCGATTCTATATGCCCATTCTCAATAATCGTAGTCACTTGTTAATACTCTTCACTGATTCGTGCATTGTGGGAACACTAGTGTCATTTGTATCGTCTTTGGCACCACACACTTTTTCTTCCGTTCTAGAGGTCCTTTTGATGCATTTACCACGTCCTAACCAGATATTTCATTTATTTTTATCGCTTAGTCGGTGTCGATGGTCTTCAGAATCTACGGAATAGCCATAGACGAGCTGGAACAATTTCTTCAGTGATACATTCACTCAGCCTCTTTCATTCTTAGTAAATGCTACAAAAATAACTCACGAGTGTTGTGAGTGAAATGTGAATTCACTCACACAGGATTAGGTACGGAACCAAGGGACTCTTCAACGTTCCTTGTAGTGTTTGCCAATCGTTGGTTTCTGATCATTTTTAAAACAACTTCTTCATTACTGAGAAAAGTATTGTTGGTTCTATTTTGAGGTGGGGAGCAGAAATTTAGGTATGGAAGGAAAGGAGGAAACTAGCAGCAATACATGAAATTTTTAAAGATGGATCCTAGGAATGTACTATTGCACACCTGGTTACATGGTAAGATGGGAGACAAAGATGCACAAAATAATAATAGACATGGGCAAACTGGCTTGTAAGGTTGAGGATAAGATTAGGAGAGGTGGGGGTGAACGAGTTATTAAAGCAAGTTTGTTGGGAAATGAATAAAAACATACAGATTGAGAAATCTGATTGGGAAAAAGAATGATTTTGTATTAATAAAGATTTTTTTTCTTGGAGGAGGTGTCAAGGTTAAGAAGAGAAGGTTTACATTTAAGTAAAGAATTGATCCAAAGACATATAGATTAGTTATTGCAGGAAGATTATGAAAAATAAAGATTTCAAAATTTAAAAAATGGTATAAAATTATCCAGTTGCATGATATTTGCTATTTGAAAGGTAAAAGTAAGGAAAATTACAGACGTAGGATTGGATGATATAGGTTAGGTAATGAATTGAGAGCGAGCATATATTGGCTCAATAGTGAGAGGGGAAATGTAGGATCTGTGAGATGGAAGAACATTGGGAACATATTATAGAGAGATATCTGTTTTTTGAGGAAGGACGAATATGGACAAGGTGGAATATTCAGGATAAGGTGAGGTGGTTATTAGAGGACACAGGTGAAAGGATCAGTGAGATTGATAAATACAGGAAAAAGGCTTAGTACGAGTATATAGCATATATTATATTCATGTATGTAAGTATGTATTGTGTATGTGTATCTTGTGTACATTATGTATTTGCATTATTCAACTGTTATATTTTTACAAAGTTGTAAAATAAAATTAGTTTATTCATTTATTCACTACTGCGAAAATTGTATTCGTGCTTTGTTCATAAAAGACTGATAACGAACAATACTTACATTATTTACCGGTGTATAAGACTCACTTTATTTTCCTTCAGTAATTCGTCAAGAAACATGCGTCTTATACAACGGATGGGAATTTTTTGTAACTGTTTTAATGCTTAGTTCACAGCATTACAAAAATCAAATTTGTGTATCGTACACTGTTACTGTCATAATACTATTCAACTGTTTAAATGTTTGTCGTAAAACGTTCTAGAATATCGTTATTCAGTATCAGATGACAAGGTTTAATTTGCTGACAATAGTAAGTCCTCAGATGCTCTTCACAATGGGTGAGAAGCGAGGCTGCTTGCAAGTTAAAAGTTGTTAAATACGCAATAAAACATGGTAATCGTGCAACAGAACGGAAATTTGCCAAACCATACACTGAGAAGACTGATGTGTATCCTAA
Source organism: Gryllus longicercus (assembly GCA_038098605.1). Classification (NCBI taxonomy): domain Eukaryota; kingdom Metazoa; phylum Arthropoda; class Insecta; order Orthoptera; family Gryllidae; genus Gryllus; species Gryllus longicercus. The sequence goes on along the minus strand of JAZDUA010000199.1, from coordinate 588,200 downwards.
TATTTTGGAAACAATACTTTAGGGCGGGTTGCACCACGATCGCTTAAGATTGTTAAGCGAAGCTTTAGCAGAAATAGCGAGGTTAGGTCAAACTAGCGTTTCACCATGGTTCGTGAGCTTCGCTTAGCATTAAGCTACGATTTGTTCATAAGCGCTAGGGGAATATCAATTTTGAAGAAAATCGGCTAAACGGTTTATGCGCTACCGTTGTCCGTCAATCGATTTTTCGGTATGAAGGTCACACAAAATATTGATTCTGCCTCAACCCCTTTAAATGAATTTGTTTCTAATTTTAACAATAATTTATGTACTTTTTCGTTACCAGGGTCCGGCAATATGAGTTTTCGTGTCGGAAATTCGCTGGAATTTTCTGGTGCTCGATTACAATACTTTCTCTTGTTCTTATGTTAGGAAGTGTGAGAAAGTAAAAATTGATATTGTGTTAGGACGGCGACTATTCGCCAAGATTACAAATTTGAGATCGGTAAGTAGAACGGCAAAAAAATGTAATTTCATTAAAATCCGGTCTCGACCGAAGAGGTCTATCTGGCCAATAAGAGTTGTACCTACTTCCGGCTTTGGTACAAAATAGGAAATATAAGGAATCATATCTAATCCGTGTTGTGCTTTTTATATGCATAATAAATAGAAACATATGGTAGTACTTAATGTCTCAGTTTAGAATTGTTTAACCTTATTTTCGACAGTAACATTGATACTGTGAATATTGTTTTAAATGTGGATCTGTTTCGTTTTGGCAACGTTTTTGAGTAAGAATCCTACAAATGACACTATTTTCATTGTGATAATTTAATCATCTTGGTCAGCACAATGGTAACCAAACAAAACATTCATCCTTATTTCTATGTTAATGTACTCTCGTGAATATCGTCTTTTGTAAGACTGAGACTTTCCTGTGCATCCAAAATAAAACTCGAATTCCCTCTTATATGTATGGGCGTAATTGAACATAAGTTTTCTCAAATATTGTAATTTCGTTGGAATGTGAATTATCGAAGGTGAGAATTTAAGGCTGTCTGTTGACGTGGTAAAGCACGTGCTTATACCACCGGTGGGTGGGGGTGGGGTTATGGCTTAAACAAAATTTTGTGTTAGTCCATCAATATGTTAAAAATATTATATTTTTTAACTGCAGTTGTTAAAATAGCAATTTTGATTACTTACCTCCGATGTTTACCTATGGAAATATTGTAGGTGGACTTAGTTTCTACAATGATATTCGACTATCTCTAAAATTAGTATGTATCATTGAATAGGCTTATATTTCAGAATAACCGGTACATTCTAATGCAGACCTTATTTAGTCCTCGGTTACCAGAATTCTTGGTGTTCTCAGAGACTGAACAAGTCCTCCATTGCCACGAGGAATATCTCTGTATTGACAATGCAAATTCATTTTTCCGTCGTTCACTAACATTCTGGTATGTGCGCTGTTAAAACATTAATTTAAAGCCGAAAACACATGTTATTGTTTATCTTTTACTCATTTGTCTCCCCCCTGTCACCTTGATGAAATGGCAAACACTGCGCCATTAAGCATGTTCGAGAAGTAAACGTCTTCAGTGGTATTAACTTATTTCTGTTAAACATGTATTCGTAATAATTAAAAAATGTTTAAAGCGTTAGTTAGCCCTACCTAGGAATGGAACTCGTGTTCTTTTTGGTATGTCTCTGGAGATGAAACAGGAACTCCGATAATCATTTTTACTGTTTCTGCTCAACAGCACCAATCACTCCTTTTTCCTGCTTTGTAACACTGCGGGCAGTGCGTGCAATTGTGTGTGCCAAGGCCTGGAAGATGGATGGAACGGGCACAGTTCATTAAAGTGTTTATATTTCTTGGTCGACATGCATTTAAACAAAATCTATATCTGCCTGTAATGGCTTCGAAAATGTGTAAACATATTTCATCTGTGGAATAAGGTATTTCAAAATTGAAAGACCATAATTTATTGGCAGTAAAATGTTAAAGAGTTCATTTGTACATATGTATGTGTATTTTTTGCACATAAAGTGCAAAAGCTTGTAGGATATTCTAGTTATACCTTTTTAAAAACTTTTCTTCACTCCACTTCACTGTGTCCAGCGTTCTTAAAATGTATCTTTACTGTGAATTGACGAATAATAAATAAATGTTCATTTATTTGAATAATAATGTTCATTAATAAAATAATGTTCATTTATATGAATTTAACTTTTCGTAAACAACACATAGACTGTTAAATACAGGTATAGAATTGACTTGAACAAATTGCGGCATAGTTAGTCTTAGGTATGTTAGAAATACCAACTCGGAGATATAATTTCCTGGAAACTAAATGTACCACGTTTGCAAATACGACCGGACATTCATTTGTTGATTTTCCTACTCATTGCCAATTGTTCATGGGATCACGCAGAGCTCTATTATCGTCCTATTATTATTTGCAAACGATATGCCTTGGTCGATTGGGCCGAAAGAACAGTTCTCCGATTCAAATATTCCATATAGTACAATATGAGAAGTTTCAAATTGGTTTCCTATTAAATTAATGTTAGAATTAATAGTAAACAAAGAGAAAACTTTCAATGCAATTATCTGTTTTAAATAAACAATTGTTTATTCCATTTAACACCAACAATGTGCAATTGATTTATGTTAGGGTATAAAGAAAATCAAATGGTCAATCATAAAATTGTCGATTTACATTAAATGAACATAAATATAAGTACATTATTCTAAGCGTCAGAATTCCTTCAAATTCAACCAGCCTTTATATTTCTCGTTGTGTAAATTCCTCCCTGCGATGTAGCGTAATATTCTGGGAACTTCATCCTACAACTTCCATACTTTCAGATTACTGGAGGAAATTGCGCTAATAATTGGAAATCCCACCCATGTAATTGTCGTTAGCCTCTCTTTATTAAGTTAGGAATCCTGCCATTGCCTTGCTTCTTGATTTGCGAAGTCTTTTTTGGGGGAGGGGGTCAAAAACGTTTTGCTCGAAGGTTGAAACATATTTTCAGCGAATATAGATATCAAGAATTAAAACACTCGACGAAATAATCATATTCATCTGGTGTCAGTATCAATAGCTCACTACAAAAAAGTCGCATACAATACTTTACATTATTTTACAACACATTGCGAGATAACATTAAACTATTAAAATCGATTCGAAAGTTTAAGTGTGAAGAATTATACGTTGTACTGAGCATCAAAAAGGAAAATTATTATTTTAAATAATAAAAAATAATTATTAAAATTATTTCATTACATTTTTTATCATTACATTTATTTTTCATTACATATATTATATATTATATATTTCATTACATTTTTTTATCATTACATTTATTTCATTACATTAATTTTTACATTAAAATAATTATTAAAATAATTATTTTAATGTATTAGTTACCATTTATTTTGACAGTAAAGAAAAAGAGTAAATACGCCTGTAACAAGTATTGTATGTCAGCTTTTGAGTCAATGACCTCGATCTCCACTAGGCTTTTCATCTTGTTTTCCTGAGCCTTTGAGCGACTTCAAAGATTGCACCTTGTTTTGCTTCAGGACAAAAAGGTACCTTAATTACTTGTGCCGTTTTCTCGAGCTCGGTGGGGAATGTTTATTCAATTCGTCATTCTCTATGTTCTCGCTACATTGGATTCCGTCACGAGGGTATAGTAGCCAAATTCTGTAGCTGATTTGCCTTTGCAAATAGAATTTATTACGGGGGAGCAAATATTTTCTAACCAATTGCCAAAATCGCTCTTTTCCACGTGCATTCATGATTCAACTTGTGTATGCGTAGAGTGGGATCCTCGAATTCAAAAAGTGGAATTGTCAAGTTTTACCGCACGGTTTTTTACAGTTTTTTTTATTTAAAAACAAAAGGGGTAAACCCAACCCTCCTCAGCCAATTAAAGGGGTTTACCAGAGACAGAACTAAAATGTATTGAAATACAAATAAACGATTTACGCAATCTAATTGCTGCGTTATTTAGCAGCAAAATGTTTAATGGAATAGCGACGATTCTTCCAGAATTAGTTCTCATATTGATTTGTGTTGTACGGCGAAACCGATGTAGACGTTATACAGAGTGGACCGCATGAGCAGGCCTCAACTGTCTTCGAAATGGTTTGAGGTGTCGAGACGCTGTTAGCGCAAAGTTCTTGTTGATAATGGGGAACAATATTTTATTTTCTTGTTTGGAACACATTAAATTTTTGAAATATTGACGTATCGTTTTGATATTGTCTATTTTTTAAATATTTTTTTATTTTTCTTCGCCCTTCTAAAGTTCTCGAAGAGACTAATGCAATAAGTATTGTTCATATTCGGTATGAATCTGTAGAAAACATTGTGTATATAGACAAGTTGAGGATTACAGTAGTCAAATATTTGCATTTTCGTCGAAATCGAAACTGTTTCATTGATTTGGATTTTTTCAGTTTTCTGGGCATTGAGAGATTACTAAAAGAAGGGACCGCTTTGACAGCTTCTGCTTGGTCACTGCTAGCTATATCACTGCAAGTTACGTCCATGCACTCATTTTGTCAGTGCGTTCTTTTACAGTGAGCTCATTTGCAAATGGCTTCATCACTATTTCTGGCAATGCCATCGCCCTGCAAGACTTTCATTTGTTTCCCGACCTTTGAAAGTAGTCCAATGAGTAACTCCTCTGTATCTAACGAAACATTAGCACCTCTTACATGACCTGAGGCTGGTTAGTTTTCAATCAGTTAATGCGTATATTGGAAATAAGTCATGAAGATTTGAGGGGTCGGCATCAGCTTGTATTTTACTGAGCACGTATCTTTTTACAACCATCGTTCTAGACGTCGCAATCCAGAGCTTCTTGCACGAGGACGAGTCGTCGCCTCGCAGGTCCCGCAGGCGCCGCACTGTTGTGGCGCGGCGTGGCGTGGCGTGGCGTGGCGTGGCGTGTGCGTATGCAGGTGCGCCGTGCAGCTGGCGACGCCCTCCGACCCTCCCCCACCCCGTCGTCAACGGTTGTCTCGCTGCGACCTTGTTCCCCTGGCGCAGTCTTCACTCACGCGGGTGGCCCTGGAATTGTGCGAGAAGGAACATCTGAAACTAGGAGTTCACTTCCTCCATGATGCTCTCCCCAACTCCTCAACCATTAACATGTTCGTACGTGGCAATTTGCTTGATGAAATGAGTACGCCAGATGTGTTTTGGATAGTTACGAGTAATAAAGTAAGTTTGTTGTTACTTGACTAAAAATGTGGGCTTTTGATGGACAAATCATTCATAAGTATTTGCTTCACAGAAACATATTAGTCAACGTTTTTTGAAAAACGTATTTCCGAATTTTTTGCCCTAAATTGATGAAGGATTTTAAACTTACTTTTAATGCACCATTTTACACTCTTGTTCAACAGAATATTGCTCTATTTAGTTGTCTGACTACAGAAGTTAGGAGTATTACTACAACATGTGCATTAAGGAACATGAAATTATTGATTTTTGGACAGCATGGTAATCGTTTTTTGTGATGATTGGATGTATTTTGACGACGTTTGACACTTATTATCGTTATTTTTACCGGACATAAGAGTGTAAACAATTGACCTCTTGAATTGACAAAAACGGGATTGTGGAATGTTTATATATATACACACACACACACATACACACATACACACACACCTTCCATTTATATGCTATGCCACGTGGCCGGGCGCTTCAGTTCATCCGCGAGAAGCACCCACGAGTTTTCACAAACCACCTCTCTCACGCACGACGCCTTCTCCCATAGTGAGCCTGTCGAACGAACGCGTTACACTGTTGACTGTCCCGGGCCGCGCGGCTCGGCCCGGCGCGGCACTGTGCTTACTCTGTAGGAGCGTGGCGCCAGCCTGGCGACGTCAAAGGCGTAGCGACAGGGGCGCCACCGAGCGCGACTGCCGACCCTCACGCCCACGATTCGGCTCGCCTACACTTGTCTCATCAGTGTGAACTTCCGGGCCCGACCAACTTGCAAGCGGGAGAGTTGGGACCAGGCGAAGCCCCTAGAGGGCAGCCGGATGAATGGTAGCGAAACGCGTCCCCTGCGGCGAGGCGGTGGAGAAAAAAGGCATGGAGAGGAGGCCGGAAGGTGCACAGCGTGAATCGAAGCTGCCACTGAAGTACCTAAGACTTCAAGAGAGCGTAGAGATCGCAAAAAAGCTGCAGCAGGCAAGGATGGAGAGATACTTGCAGGGCTTGCAGGGCTGTCCCGATGCTGTTTGGGTAGAGGGATGGCGGCGGCCGCGGGGTCGACGAGGAGGAGGGTGGGAATAGTGGTGAAGGAGGGGTAGCGGCGCGCTGCGGCACTGCCCCGGGGCGGCGGCGGGGAGCGCGGGGGAGGGAGCGGACTGCGCTGCGTGACTCTGGCGCGGGCCGGGTATTGATCGGCGGTCTGTGGGGCCCCGGCCCGCCCGCCCGCCCGCCCGGTCCCGCCCTCACCCGTGCCCCGTCCGCGCTCTCGGCCGCGCCCCCGCCCTGACCCAATGCTTATCATCGCTCCCGTCTCCGTCTAGACCGCGTCCTATCGTGTCTTAAGCCTTCGCCCTTTTCCTCCACCTTCCTTCTCTCATTCCCCTCTCACACGTCTACCGCCCTCGCTCCTCGCCGTGCTGGTCTTCCTTGCACTCGTCAAGCCCACCCATGTATTATCACGCCATCGCCCTCGCCTTTGTCCTCATCCGGGCGTTCGCCTTCGCTCTTGCCTCGTTCTCGTTCTCGACCCCGTACCTCACCCCACCGTCACCTCTGCTCCCGCTTCATTTGCCACCGGCCTGTTCCTCCCCCTCAACTCCCCCGCCTTCCTGTTGCTCACGCTCTGCTCACGCCCCTCTCGCTTGCCTTCCCCTGTTGAGCTTGCTCGGCGAGTCGCAGGGCGCGCTCTCATTGACACAATGCGCGGCTTTTATGGAGAAATTAACAACTTAACCAGTCGATTGCCCCGACTGGTTATTTATTGCTTTCCTGGGGCGCGGCCGGACGAACCGTAAGAGTAGGGAACAGGGCGAACCAGCGTTCTCCTCGGGCTGCGTACTCTCCCGGAATGGCGAATGTTTCAAAAGGATGGTCACGAGCACGAGGTGGGAAGGATAAAATTCTGGAAATAATAATTACTACATAACTTCGGTTCCCGTATTTGCATCTCGACAATCTCACTCCTGTTTTGGACTTCACGAGAAGCTTTTGGCAATTGTTAATGCGTTCGTGCTTTACGGCAATACTGCTGTGAGGGGTTGAATGAAGGTGATGTGAATAAATTGTACCTCTTCGCGTGCCTTGTATGTGAGCGCCGTAAGAATTTGCTAAACAAGCAGCGTGTTTGTATCGACTGGCTTCCTCAATTACGTTCCAGGAGGTTGGTGTCGGTGATTTGGCAAAGGTGCTTTCCAAACATGGGCACATCAAGATATCATTCATGCACGCAGACCTTGCTATGGCGCGTCCGCGGTTAAGAATGAAGCATGGTCTCTTATGGCGACAGTGATGCCAAACGTAGCTCTTTTCTGCTGTCCTGTACGACTCGAAAGTTACGCGCTCGACTATGACCACGAATCGCGATATGCGGAGCACTAGTTCAGCACTCACGGAATTTATCTCGAACCTTTCCAATTTTCTGAAATTGTATTTCCTCCCTTTCCTCATATCTAAAGCTATTCCTAAGAGACGATTCTGTTCAGCTTCTCACGTCCTTTGTGCTTTGAAATGTCTTACGAAATCAGAAAGAAATATTAATTTTAAAGTGCACCACTATTTCAATACAATATCCAAAATTCAAACCAACTACATTCGGTTGCAAAAAGGCCAGCCTCGTGTTTCCTTTTTAACAGTAGATAAATTATAAGTTTTGAACTTATAAGGAACTGATTTCATTCACGGGAAACCGAGCTGCCTCGCGCCAGATGAGCGGACAGTTATCTACCGGTAGGCATTCATTACAAATCCCGTTCAAAAATATAACTATAATTAAATAGTTATAAGCATTATATACCATTTGTTTATTTCGACTATTAAGCGCTTTACGGTTGGTGGATCGTACATTCTAAATTAAGTTTGCAAAAGAAATTCAATTTTTAAAAAAAAATTAAAATTATATTTACCAGAACCCAAAAAACAAAATGAAGAAAAGTAAACGAAATCACATTTAACTTTGATGCGATTTAAAAAATAAATCTCAAAAACAAAACAACTATGTACAACTGTATACAAAACAACAAACGCATGTAAACAATCGGAACGCGGATTTTTCTGAGCAAAGTATAATACGGCAACAGAAGCACGTGGCTCCGCAGCTGTGGCTGATCCAACAGCCGAACGTATCCCCTCCTTCAAAAAAATAATAAAATCTAAAAATATTCACTACGATTTGTGGTAAATTCATAATGAATTTGAGATATTGTTTTACTAATGTAATTGTTGTGATGAAAAATTATGTTAATGAGGGTTTGAAACAGTTCTGAAATTTTAAAACCGGGGGCTATGTTTTACTGGCAAAGCCCATAAGGCCCTGTACTTCATTCATAACCTCGCGGTATAAGTGCCATCAGTGAGCACAGCCGTCTTAACGGCCTTTTGTAACAAGTTCATTTGTTTTGGCACGTCGATTGAATGTTCATGGTGGAAATTCTTCCTGTGTATGACGGGAATATCTCTTTTTCAGATCGTTCTGCATTTCCCTGTCCGTATGTACAAACACAGTAATTTCTGCTGCGTCTATGCATTCTCATATTACGTTAGGAATGCAAGAAGGATGATGTCAGTGAAATTAAAGGAGCACGGCGACAACTTCAGTTACAGAGAAGTAAGAGGCTTGTTGTTCGCCTCGTGAGAAGGCGTTTATGCTAGCAAGTGCGACCTTATTTTTCCCTCGAGAACATTTGTTTGTTTTTTAGTCTGGCGAATCCAATGCAAATAAAACCTTTTGTGTATGTGCTGATGGTTTGCGCCCAGCAACGTCAGCGAGTTCTACCGTGTTTGCTTTGCATTTACCAATACCCGCTCTGCGAGCAGCTGCTTAACTTGTGATAATTTATTACCATCTGCTCGTACCAGGGGTGCCCGTCACTTGTATACGGTATATGCACGACTCAAAAATGCTTATAACACAAACTCGGTTATCTTCCCAAATCGCTATTACAGATCGAATAAACGCAATTGCCCGTCCCAGGCTTTGGAGAAGGAAGGCTCAAAAGTATTATGCTTCCTAGTTCTCGGTGCAAAAGGCGAGTCATAACGACAAATTCCTTCAGTACTAATATATTGAATTGCATTTTCAGGATCTCCTTCGCACTAGGAGTAAGAAAGCGAAAAAATTAACATTTTATATTTTGGGGGTCCACGTAGATCATATTGTCTTCTAATAACTTCAATATTATTAAATGGAGTGCATCAAAAGTTAGAAAATCACAGAATGAATTGCCATGCCCGGGCAAACTCAGTTAAAATGAATCATGATTTACATCTGGTTTTCCCTGAATGTCTTAACAAAATTGTTTTTGCGTGAATGTTTTGGAGAGTAATAAATGGTAATCAGTCGTATCTAGTACACTTGAAGTCAGCATTTCGGCGTTGTCGTGCCTTGTTCTGATTAATTCCGTGACAGCTCGTAAATTCAGCGATTACTTGGCAGCAGTTTCAGCCAAAACCCTGTCAGCAGCGGCGAATTCGAGCAGGCTTGCAACTTGTGAAATTGTCTACGTTTTACGTAAGTCGAGTCAACAATCGTCATTGGATCGATGCCGATCGACGGTAAAGCAGCGATGCTCCGAATGGTGGAACGTGTAATGTAACACAGCGCGTCGACGAATGCTCCTCGGGCGCCCGGGTCGAACCCTCGCAATGTCGACACTTCGCCTGCCCAGTTCTCTGCAGGAGAGTCAACTAGGCTATCTCCTATTGTAGTACCGTGCTCTATTTCGCTTTGCTGAGGTCGCTTTGCACTACGCCTACCTCGCCTGTCGTGAGAGGCGAGTCGCCCGTCTGTGACGGCTGTGTATTGAACTTTGAATGGTTGCTTGTCATCGATCTACCCGCAGGTGCATTGAGGGGATAAAATTGACATTCATGTTGCCTGCATAGCGTGTGGAAAACTCCTGTACGTACATGTGGTTTGATTTTAACATTTAATTAATGTAATAATTATTAATTACTATAATATTATTCTTTAGGCCATGTGGGTTTGGTACATCGGTTTATGTGTGACCTTTTTAGAATTGAAGGAATAGTTTGGCACTCTATTGTTTTCTTTTTGAATCTTTTACTTGCATTTCATTTATTTAAAGCCGCTTGTTTTAGGTTCTTTGTACTGAGCGATTCCAAATCTCTTAGTTGAATTTTTTCCACCTGCCGCTACCTTTAGCGTGTCTAGTTCTGCATCCCCTTCCTCGCTTGTAAGCATTAGACGTCGGGGCATGTCTGCTCTCTCTATCATCGCGGAAGGCTTCGGGCCTCTCGCCTTGGGCTTCGGCCTCAGCGCCCGCTCCTCCCACTTCGCTCCACTTCTCCCTCTGCGCACGCCGTAATCGCGCCGAACTCCGCGCGCGTTGCCTACCCTTTTACTTCACTTTTTTGTCGCCTGCACAAAAGGCCAAGGGGGAATATCATCCTGTCGCTGCTGCAACCTCCTCCGCTGCGAGATCCCGGAATAACCCGCACTCGAGACTTGTCTCCGGAAGGAGGGGGGCGTGGTTTGGCAGCGCCAGGCCTCTCGCCCGCCCACTCCCTTATTCGGCGGACAGGAGGCTTCGGAAATATGCGAAGTCTGTGGTGGAGAATGATTGTGGGTTCTGTGAAGAGTCTTTTGGTGTAGTACGGTTCCTTGGCAACTTACTGAGCCAGCGGCGCGATTAGTCTATTAACATGTTCTGGTGGGGGAGAAGGCGCCGCTGATCGTTACTAAGTGAAGTGGTTGCCAGTAACACCGGCTGTTTACAAAAGCGATCAAATGACAAGCTCACTGTATTAAAGGAATACCCGTTTTCTGGCACATTGGTGTTCGTAGATTTTTCTGTATAGTTAATATCCTTACCGTTAGCAAATTCTACTCATCCACAAACACTGACACTGTGATTGACGTGATGAACAAATTGCCGGACTAATGAGTGTTGTGACTTTGTGTATCAGCTTGGGATGGGGAGAGGTACGCTGCGATTACCAGGATTTATGCGGAACAGAAATCGCAGGAATCTGTCTGGGACACACGCTCGAAGTGTGTGGGGAACCCTCTACTTCGAAATCGATTTCGAAATTTTAACGGAATTACACCGTTTGAGGCCCCTTAATACCGGAAAAGATATTTTTTCAGAACGTACAAGTCTGTCCGTCCTGTCAGTCATGCGGTCTGCCAATCCGTCTCTCCCCGACCGCCCGTCTGTTTCTTTTTCTAATTAGATCTCTGTTACTAATTGCCCTTGGAGGCTGATTTGTAAATATACTTTTTTAATTTTATTTGAGTATCGCGATTGATTGGTTTGGGGGCAATTTTCACTCATCGGCAGATTTTTAAGTTAATCCGAACATTTCTCCGTGTTACAATTTTTACAAACGGCAGTGAATTTTAATTTTTAAAATATAAATTATCACATTAGTCCGACACTTAAATTTGTTGACTCGATCACCTAGGCCGCCCGCCAGACCCACTGATTTCTTTCTCAGTTGTAAGGAGTGAGAGGTTAAACAAAAGCGTTGTTTTGTGAAGTTAGTTTCCTTACAAAAATATCCTTACTATAGGTAGTTCCTCCATCTTAATATAACAAAAAAACTTTAGTTATAGAAGTATACGTTTACGTTGTTACAACCAGCATTCTTGAGAAGTTGAAAATTGACTTTACACCCAAAAAATATGAAAAGTGATATGTATCAGAAAGAAGTTTCCAAAGTTAGTTTTCGTGATGAGTCGACTGAGGCGTTTACAAGAAAGATGGAATCATCAAAACTAGTGACTGTCACAAATATACCAGACGGTGACAATGACGAATAAACATGTACAGCTCTCGTCCTACCTCCCTACCGTGTCAACTGATAATAAAAGGACCGAAGTAGTCTTCTGCCACCCCAGGCAATACCACGTAAATAATAGACTTTTAAAACTAAACTTGTGTTTGGTGTCTCTGGAGAAATGCCAATTAGCAAAAGATAAAACAGAAAGAGTATTGCGGGCAGAAACGACAGAAAATCAAAATCACGCTTGAAGAGATAGTTGTCTCTTCGTAGTAATTTGTGTAGAAGCAGCCCCGGTTATGACACGAAGAAATTCACAGGGCAGTCAGATGATTGAAAAATCGAAACAATATTTCTACACTAATAAAAACTATTAAAATACAAATTTATTCATTTATTTTTTGACGATTTAAAATTTTACAATTTTTTTCTGTTTATGGTGCTCTTGGGCATGGCAGATTTGAATAGGACTTTAACGGTAAGGTGTTTTATTTCCGCATATAATTTATGCTAATGTTTAGGCACGTAAAGTGGGGTGATCGCGATTCCATATGTTTATAATGAGAGGAGTATTTAACTTTTAATATACCCAGGCAGGGCCGGATGGGGAACTTCCAGTCAACGTGAAGGCGGTGCCGGGTGGAGAGAGGGATAGGGAGGGACAGGGAGAAGAGATAGGACTGGACGGGTTCGGGCGGGGAGAGATGAGACGGAATAGGGCCTAACCGACAAGGTGGGTGAGGTGGGACGGGTCAGTCCTGTAAATAAAATTCACTTTTATTTTACACGATAGAATTCATTTTCCTGCATGATAGGTGATTGTGGTCAATAAATGCCGGACAATTGACTCCAAATTAGTGGGTATCACAATTCATAAAAATATGTTTCTATAAATAGCCTTACCTTCGTAAATACATTAAAAAAAAATTAAGATCCTACTTTGCTTAAGGAAAGTGAATACTGAAACGTGCGGGTGTTTATAGAACATACTCGATCTGAGCGCCCCGAGCTTCTTCGTTCCTTGCGTACACGATATTCCCCTGTCCCTGCCCCCACCGCCGTGGCGGGCCTCCGCCGTTTGATCACCGTGTACGAACTTGTGGAAACAGTTTTGATAAGCTATTGGCTACTCGTCGTTCGCCTCAAGCGCACTTGTTGGTGCTGTCGTTCGTTCAAAATTGAGGAGTCGCTGCCGCACTCGAAACGAGATGCCACACTGTGCATAAGGATTTGTAACGCTCCCCAACGGCCAGATGCTAGTGTCTACGGCGGTGGCGCCCTCAGTGTCAGTGACTTCGGCACACAAACCTACTTGAGCCGCTGTGTAGCACGCCGCCACGCGCAGCCCAGCACCCTGCCGCCACTGCCGCCGCTGCTGCCTGCGGCTCGGCCCGCCCCCTTTTCGGACGGCTTTCTCCGATCCCGGGCGCCGACCCCGCATCGACCCGGCGTTGTGGTCTGCGTTGCTGTTGCCGTCGCCAACGCTGCGCCCATCGCCGATTTTCCTCACAACTACTTACTTGTTCGCGAACCAAAGAGAAAAAAAATACTTTCTCGTATACTACTTACGTGATACAGATTGCCCTTATGTGACATATAACTCCTCTATAATTTACATAGTATTAAATCACTTTCTCGAGAACGTAGAGTCAACATTCTCTGCGTTCTTAATACGGAAATATTCGTTCTCAGCGTTTAATGTGAACAAAACGAACGCCTAAACCGCACATAAAATGATCCTCCAATTTGAGACGGCTATTTTTATTCTGGGGGCTACTTAGCATGAAGCAACAAAATGTTCTCAAACTTGGCTCCAAGATGTGCGTTTTTTGAATTGTGAGCACTTATAAAAATAGCGCAGGGCCAATTTTCACCGCCGACTGTGAATTTTCGAAAATTGCAAAAGTTTAATACTCGTGCAACTCCATTCACCAACTTAATTTTAGAAGATAATTTTTTTCGTCTTTCTTACAATTTAGATCTTTAATTAAAGTCGCCTACGAAGTTTGCTAAAGTCAAAACATTTTCGCATCACGTTTAGTGAAAGAGACAATTAAAAAATACATAAACAAGATTCAAAATTTACATTTACAATCTGCTTCTCAATTAGAGTAGAGTTTGCTGAATCCTATGTCCTATTTTCATTACCCTTTATGTAATTTTGAAAATTGCTTTAGTAGATTTTTTCAACCCCGGTCCTACACCTTCAATATTGATGCTAGAGATATGTTATATAATGCAAAGTATTCCTGAGTATTATATCATCAAATAATTTGATTTACATGTTTATGAAAATATTAGCTTTCGCGAAATTTCGAGTTGAAATGTGAAGTATCTGTGGCCAATTCCGAATATATTTATAACCCAGCACACTGTATCCCGAAATAATCTTCCCAAATAGCTCAGGTTGACAACACATGGGTCTGATACCTACAGAACCCCGGTCCAAGCCAAGTCTGAGTTTTTGACTTTCTTTAAATTTTGTATAGTAAGAAAAAGAGTCCTAGCAATGATTTGTCTCAGAAAGCCATTTTAATTTAAACCTTTGAAATAGCTTGAAACGTGACATTGCGTGCTTCAAGAAGGGTAACATAAATTAGATGTTAAAACAAGCACTTTTGAGGAATGTATTACAATATTATGTTAAGAGTAAGAAAATGTTCCTCTCAGTTTCATTTGTATTTGTTCTAGGAAGAAGATACTGAATAGCAGTGTTGCGAAACTGCACTAAATGTAAACTTCGAGTATCGTAGCGTGGTCACGGCGCGTGATAACATAGCAGCCTCCACTACTTTGTTATAATCATTCATGGGATTTTGTTTAAATATTGCTAGTTAACGCGTAATTCTGAATTATGGTTTGTGTTTTCGGGTGATGACCGAAGTGTTAGTAGAATAGCATATGGGATGTATTATCGTGTATGGAATTTAAATATATTGGAATATATAATTAAATAGAAAGTACTGTTTTACACCTAGTTTTACTTTCTCGTATACGTAGTACGTATACACGGAGTAATATATGTAATTCTGCGGAAAATCTATTTCGATATTTCAACGAAAATGAATGTTTTGGACTCCTCTGATATCGAAAAAAAGTTTGTTTTTTTTTCCTTTCTTTCAAAACGCCCGTCTAGTGTGTTTGAACAACACCTTGAACTACAACTACAACTACTAGAAAACAACTACAACTAAATCATGCATAGGATTTTTTGCAAATTGCAGAAAACCTTGATGTGGCCTGAGCAGAAGCTTTGCGATTTTGAAAACATTGATTTTTTACTTTACATGAAACCCTTGGGACATTTACTGTAACCCTAGTCTAGTCTAGTCTAGTCTAGTCTAGAGTCTTGGGCTCTTCCACTACTACCTCAGGGGAGGGATATGGCTTTGCCTTAACAGGATTCAATTCTCTTCCAATCGGACGTTGATCAGAAGTTTACGGTGCCCGTTCAGTAAGGAAGTCAACAGAATGAGCCGTTTCAAATGAATGACAGTATATTTGTTCGCATTGTATTACGAATGTATTATAAGTTAATAAGGGCCATTGTATCGTTTCTAACGGCAACGAATGCAATTTTTTCTTAAATATTGCAAGAGTTATAATTTCATGGTACGAGTTAATATTAAATTAGTTGAGTACATTTTTTTTCGGTGTGGTAGAGGTTTTCTACGAATTTCATTTATTTTTATACAGAATTGGTGGATATTGTGATGGAGCATTTGAATGGTGGTTTTCTATTATTATTTGCGCCGCGAAGGAATTTTGAAAGTGATCCAGTATAAGTGTGTTGATTTGTTAGCATCCTGTCGTGTTTGCGATGTATGTAAGAGAGAAATGGTTTTTCACTGAGAGAAAGGATTCGGAGAATTCAGTGGATTCGAATGGGCGAGCAAACAGAAAGGGGAGAATGCACATTGCAAGGTTTCCGTGGGAAAGGAATCTTGGTTTGCGTATGGACTTAGCTTGCGCTGAGAGGGAACCGTTGGGAAGAGAGGGTGTTGTTTTAGAGATTGATGAGAGCAAATTTGCCGCAAGGAAGTATATCATAGGAAAAAGAGTAGACGGGAAATAGGTGTTCGGTGTTGTGGAAGCAAGCTCCTCTCAGCTCTTTTTCGTTGTCGTTGAAAAATCACGACAAGACGTACTTTGGGACATCATTAAGACTTACATCAAGCCAAATAGATTGTGATTTTGAATTGCTGGGAATCTTGTGATTGTTAAAGTTGAAGGGTATCGCCGTTAGAGCTTCGTCATTGCAATTAAAGGTCGCAGAAGCCGGTGCGCAAGGTAATTCTATAGAGGGTACTTGGAGTGATATAAAGAAGGCTCTTCCGCGTCCTAAAGTAGAAAACCAATTTGAAAGTTATTTATTTGAACGTATGTGGAGAAGAAAATTTCGTGAAAGGAATTTAAAGAAAATTCTAAAAGGAATTATTGAAATCTACGACCCGACCGATTAGGTACGTCTACTTTATTTTTTTGTAGTTTTGCGCTGGTGAAATGACATTAATAAGTAGACACGTATTTTGTTTCTATAATTTTGCGATTAGCAGGATAGCAGGGGTTGGGGTGACAGACCTCAATGGAGGGCACTATTAAAGTAGTGATATAATAGTAGTATTGTGCATTAGCAAGGGTTTAGGGTCGGCAGCCTCCAGTAGATAGAACTATTAAAGTAGTAATATAGTAATAACAATACTGTTAAATTGTTAATACGTACGTTTTGTGTAACACGAATGTTTAAATGTACCTCGTAAATTTTGATTGGCATGTATCACACATTCATCGGTTAACATTGTTGAGAACCGACGTCTTTCTGATGAACGAAATGTTTCCGAATTATTATCGTTCACTAGACAGTAATCCTTGATATTGTTCGAGAAACATTTCAATAACAAATCACTATTACTATTCACTTCTCAATATAATACTCATTTATAACATTTAAAATGCTTATAACGCTAATCACTATTCGCAATATTACCACGGATTTTACATTTTATAACTTTGAAGATGCTTTTAATGCAAAGATAACACCCTTCTACCACTTTGGGAGATACATCGATGAAAAATGAATAAAATAATGTAACTATGACTTCTGATTCAATTATTCATGTTCTCTGCTGCTACTTGGAAGTGTCAGGGGAGGTTAATTTTGCACTTCTCGAGTTGTGTGAAGTTGGTGAGAATTTGCGATGAATCACTTGAATTCAACTCGGACGTTCTTCTAAGTATGATTAAGACTTTCATTAAGCCGGGATCCATGGTGATTTCATTTTTCAAAGTATTACGTTTGCCTTAAAGACGGTGGTTATCGCCACCTCAGCGTCAAACAACCGCTTCATTTCAAGGACCCTGAAACCATGGTGCTCACTCCATCAGGATCGAAGGCACGTGAGGTACAATTAATAGAAACTTCTCTAGGCACCTTCTCTAGTAATATCATAGTACTGTTGTGGGCAAGCAGTGTTTAGGAACGGCAGTCCACAACATAGTATTATTGAAGTCGGGATGTGGTAGTAATAATACTTTTAAAGTAGTAGAATTTTTATTAAACGAGTATTTAAATGTACCATGCAAATTATGACTCATTTGTACCTATCGTTCTCCGCACACGATTCAGAGGTGAACGATAGATACAGTACTAAAGGAGGCCGTGACAGTAGGGAAGGTGTCATGACTGAGGGGCACCGGAAACTCAAGATTAAATGCATTGTGTTCACTAAAATACTCTTGGCGGGCAAATGAAACGGTAAGCGAATGCACAATGGCATGTGGAGCTGATTGCAGGAGGGAAAGTTTTTCGGACTCGAAAACCTCCATAATGTAGCAGTTACTATTCAGATTGCTCTTAATACATATGAGGTGAGATCGCAAGTAGCCAATGGCGCCTCAAACCATCACCCTCGCGTTTGTCCGCTATGGCGCGGAATGCAGGTTGGCAGATTGCGATCCCTACGGTAGCGTCGAACACGTAAGCGGCCATCGCTCTACCACAAATTGACGCGGAACTCGTGTGAAAACACCACATTTTGCCTCGGCACACCAGTGAGTACGTTCACGTGCCCATTGCTGCCTGAGGCGTTGGTGGTTTCTGGACAACGGATTCCGACGCATTTGGTATGCGTGCCACCAGTCTCAGCAGACGGCGTCGAATCGTCGACGCATACACCCGTTGCAGTACTCCGAAGTCGAGCCAACACTGTGGACGACGCCGGTCTGTCCGTTACGGCCATACAGATACGATGGCGGACATCTCGCGCTGTGGTCACATTGTGTGGTCCTGTACCCGCTCGTCGCTGTGTACGACCCTCCTGTATCCACTGGTTTCATTCACGCATCACAATTGTGGCAGCGAGCCCCGTTCGAGCCGCAATGTCACGGTATGACATTGTATGACCCGCCTCCCGGACACCGATCATTCAGTTCCGTTCGAACTCACATGCTGACAGAGCGCCCTTTGGCGTCGAGAGGCACACTGGCACCTGCTTCCACGTTTCTATGTTTGACGGATCTACGCCGACTGGATGTGGCATAAGCTGACTGACGGCGCTGCTGGGCCAAAGTGCACGCCATCTGTATGCAAATTCAATCGCTTCTTATGGCAACGCTATTCTACATATCCACCGATTTTTAAGTTGTTCCGACCATTCCTTCTGCAATTTTCACAAAAAGCAGTGTAAGTTTATCTTGGTTGTTGTTTTTTAGGGTAATTATCACAGCCAATCTACGAAGTTGCTTCGCGTATGACGTATTTAAATGTAGGAACGTATCACACTTCATCTACAAGCACCGTTTCTCCTTCATGCTTCAAACATCTTGTTGGTCAAGTTAATTGAGACCTCGCTAAGACGTATTATTGACTCAAGAGGTTATTTACTTTCTGCCTCTCACTCTTTATAAATTTACGCTCATAAAACAGGAGTAATGGCGGCAGCAGAAAAAACAGCGCGCTATGGTACCAAACGGAACGGAGGCTGAGGGCAGCAGTAAACGGTATTTATGGCGGCCACGTGTGTGGAGTCCCAGTTCATGAGCCTTAAGGCAGAACACGTTCCGACGACTGTCAATTCATCTCGGCAAACTCCTCATCGGCTGCCACACGTCGTATGCTGCTGTGGGCGTTTGTTTCCAATTCTGGCCAATCGTGCAGCTAGAATTTGATCCAAGCCGTTTTAACGAAGCGTAGTCTTTATTCTGACTATTCCTTATGATCGTGACATTGATATTGTTTCATCATTTTTTCTCAAGTTTATTATTTATTTCCAACATTGCTTTTTATTTTGTTCGTTCTATGCTACTGATTATGCAACTTTTATATATATATATATATATATATATATATATATATATATATATATATATATATATATATATATTGGGTATTACAGTAAATCATTATTTATTTTCCTTCGAATTGTTTATCGATATTTATATTTAAATTTTCTCGTATTTAATAATCTAGCTTCTCATATTGTATTGATACAAAATTGTATTCAGGTAGAAAAGATAGCTACCTACATTCACATAACATTTACCTCGTCTTGCCTATCTATTTTGGCTTTTTACTTTTTTATAGCCTGGAAGTATTGTACAGCTGCACAAAATATGTTGACATTTTGACGGAAATAGACGTTTTGGGAGGTCTTTTAAAGAAAAAGTTTGGCACAAGAATTGATCCGGCCGTCCCTCAGTCAGTCCGGCCGTCTGTCCGTCCCTCGGTCAGTCCGTCCGTCTGTCCGACCCTCGGTCAGTCCGTCCGTCTGTCCGACCCTCGGTCAGTCCGTCCGTCTGTCCGTCCCTCGGTCAGTCCGTCCGTCTGTCCGTCCCTCGGTCAGTCCGTCCGTCTGTCCGTCCCTCGGTCAGTCCGTCCGTCTGTCCGTCCCTCGGTCAGTCCGTCCGTCTGTCCGTCCCTCGGTCAGTCCGTCCGTCTGTCCGTCCCTCGGTCAGTCCGTCCGTCTGTCCGTCCCTCGGTCAGTCCGTCCGTCTGTCCGTCCCTCGGTCAGTCCGTCCGTCTGTCCGTCCCTCGGTCAGTCCGTCCGTCTGTCCGTCCCTCGGTCAGTCCGTCCGTCTGTCCGTCCCTCGGTCAGTCCGTCCGTCTGTCCGTCCCTCGGTCAGTCCGTCCGTCTGTCCGTCCCTCGGTCAGTCCGTCCGTCTGTCCGTCCCTCGGTCAGTCCGTCCGTCTGCCCGTCCCTCGGTCAGTCCGTCCGTCTGCCCGTCCCTCGGTCAGTCCGTCCGTCTGCCCGTCCCTCGGTCAGTCCGTCCGTCTGTCCGTCCCTCGGTCAGTCCGTCCGTCTGTCCGTCCCTCGGTCAGTCCGTCCGTCTGTCCGTCCCTCGGTCAGTCCGTCCGTCTGTCCGTCCCTCGGTCAGTCCGTCCGTCTGTCCGTCCCTCGGTCAGTCCGTCCGTCTGTCCGTCCCTCGGTCAGTCCGTCCCTCGGTCAGTCCGTCCGTCTGTCCGTCCCTCGGTCAGTCCGTCCGTCTGTCCGTCCCTCGGTCAGTCCGTCCGTCTGTCCGTCCCTCGGTCAGTCCGTCCGTCTGTCCGTCCCTCGGTCAGTCCGTCCGTCTGTCCGTCCCTCGGTCAGTCCGTCCGTCTGTCCGTCCCTCGGTCAGTCCGTCCGTCTGTCCGTCCCTCGGTCAGTCCGTCCGTCTGTCCGTCCCTCGGTCAGTCCGTCCGTCTGCCCGTCCCTATATATAATATGTGTGCGGGGAGGAAACATCAAAACTTCGAAAATAGGCTCTTAAGACAATTTTATGCATATTTTGTTGAATAAACTACGTTGATATTCCGGAAGGATAAGCCGCAATTATCACTCAAAACTTGATTTGAAAAATTATTTATACTCAAAAATTTTCATTATAGAAGCATAGAAACTCTCCAATAAATGAATATATTTGTTCAGACAGAAATTTAACCCAGAAATAAAAAAAGCACTTCATTTACAGAATTCGACTTTGTTTTTTTTTTTATTTCTTTCTTAATTTTTCTTTCTGAACAAATATATTAATTTCTTTTGTAAATAATAAACAATTTGCGTTACAAAAGCATAGAAAGACTTTAGGAACATGTAAAGGTTTCCTTAGAAATAATTATTTCAAACCAACATTTGTCTGCTTTTTGTGGCTCGGAATATCCATGTAGTTTATTAGATAAAATATGCTTAAAACTGTCTTAAGAGCTTATTTTCGAAATTTCGACGTTTCCTCCCCGGACACCTGTATAGTAAAGCCCCGGTATTGCTAACTAGTTGTTCGGATTCGGAAGTGTTCGGATTATCCGAAATAATGTACCGTACATAGAATTACCATTCAATGCAATCTAACGTGCAATGTTAAAAAATTGCAACGTAGCGTAGCACTTACATCATCGCATCGCATCAAGCAGATTCAGTTCTTACGGCAAAAGATTATTATCAATTGTGCAAGTTCCTCCAAGTGAAAATTACTGCCACATAAACCTCTGATATGCACCGTAGTTACCAGTGAAGTAAATGTTTCATTTCGACTTCTGTTTCAGTAATTAATTGTTCAGTTCTACGGTAATTTTAGAATCATTTCTTTACACCATAAGTATTTTATTCATTTTGTTCTATCCCGAATTTTGTTCGAATTATCCAAAATTTCGGATTTGCTGCTAACAAACGTACGCGACGTAATATTCGCCGGCGAAAACATTCGCGGTGTAAGTATAATAAGTCGTATACCTTTATATGGGATAAAACAATAGCATCTACACGTCCTCAAGAGGAAGAGGATAATGCCTTTAATATTATATTAAGAACTTCCAAACCTCAAACTTAATATACACACACACTCACACATACACAACGGACTTACTAAATGTACTAACTACTCCCTTGCAGATTGTCTCCCCATCTTGTCATTAAAGTGTTCTTCACATCATTCCTTTTTCTTTTCGATTCTTCCTTTTTACGTCTTTCATGTCCCATTCGAATGAACGAGTCTTCTCCTTGCTCTTTTACACCATTGTTCCTATTCTTGTCCTTTACATTCTTTGTGTTCGCGCCCATTTTCCGTCCTCATTCCATGCCTCTTCCTCTCCTACTTCGTTCCGCCTGCCTTTTCCTTGTCTCGCCGCTAGCGTTTCCTCAGGCCACGCTCAACACAAAGTTATAGGCACTTAGTGTCCGAATTAGATTTTGTGTGCGCTGGAAATAGTGGGGAAGGCGCGGCCGCAGCTCGGCGCTGTTGGCGAGCGGATGTGGCCATTCCTTGCGCATTGGATGAAGGGCTCTCCTACTGCGTATATTACCGGAGTAGCCACGTCGATCATCTACAAAGAACCAGGCTTTCTCGCGGCCAAACTCTACCAACACCCGGTCTGGCGGTATGACAATAATTCGACCTTTCTTGTACTATATTGTACAAGGAGTAGAGTAGTACAAAGTCTACTTGTATGTTTTACTTTACTTTCGAATTATACGCTATATTTTTACTTTCACTCATACTCACTACGTAGTATAGAGAATATATTGTAATGCGACAGAAAACCCGTTTTGGTGGGTTCATGATACCGAAAAAAATTGAAGATTCTTGTTTTCATCCATGTATGGCAAACTAGCGGAATCTGACTGACGTTGTTCTGCCCGGCATCTCCCTTTTTTCTGTCACCCTCTCCGTCTCTCTCTCTCTCTCTCTCTCTCTCTCTCTCTCTCTCTCTCTCTCACCGTCTCTCACAGTCTCTCACCTCTGTCTCTCTCTCGCTCTGTCTCTCACCGTCTGTCTCTCTCTCGCTCTATCTCTCACAGTCTCTCTCTCTCTCGCTCTGTCTCTCACCGTCTCTCTCGCTCTGTCTCTCACCGTCTCTCTCTCTCTCTCGCTCTGTCTCTCACCGTCTCTCTCTCGCTCTGTCTCTCACCGTCTCTCTCTCGCTCTGTCTCTCACCGTCTCTCTCTCGCTCTGTCTCTCACCGTCTCTCTCTCTCACCGTCTCTCTCTCTCGCTCTGTCTCTCACCGTCTCTCTCTCTCTCGCTCTGTCTCTCACCGTCTCTCTCTCGCTCTGTCTCTCACCGTCTCTCTCTCTCGCTCTGTCTCTCACCGTCTCTCTCTCTCTCTTCTCGCTCTGTCTCTCACCGTCTGTCTCTCTCTCTCTCGCTCTGTCTCTCACCGTCTGTCTCTCTCTCTCTCGCTCTTGTCTCACCGTCCGTCTCTCTCTCTCTCTCGCTCTGTCTCTCACCGTCTGTCTCTCTCTCGCTCTGTCTCTCACCGTCTGTCTCTCTCTCGCTCTGTCTCTCACCGTCTGTCTGTTTCTCTCGCTCTCTCTCACCGTCTGTCTCTCCCCGTCTCTGGCTGTGATTCGATATGTGTGTCTGTATTACTATTCTTCCGAATAGAGGGACTAAAACTATTTTTTTAAATAATAATTACTAGTAACTATTAAATATAAGAAATTGTTATGGCTCAGATTTGCTAAAAATCTATATTTTTCAGGCGTTCCATTCCCGCCCAGTCACAAGTTGACAACGGCAGAAGTCTTCGATGCACGGACCGGCAAACCTCGCCCTGATGTCCTCAAACAGCACTTCATCTTGGAAGGGCGTATCGACGAGGCGGCAGCGTTGCGAATTATCAACGATGGCGCCACTCTTCTACGCTCAGAGAAGACGATGATAGATATAGAGGCTCCCGTCACAGGTTAGTGCTCTCACGAGGTTTTGCACCACTTTAAGTGAAGTGTGTAAAACGGTAACCCTTTGCCTCAGGATTCTGCGCGTGCGTCAATACTCAACACCACCTCAGAAAAAAATACAAAATACGTTTTTCTCTTCATTGTCGGGTACGGTAATGTGCACAATACGATACGAATGTTGCGATAATTGGAACTGGATCTTGTGTAACAGCGGAGAAGTCTGGAGTATGTAAATTATTCGCATAAGCAGTACGAAATAACTACATAGAACAAACCAATAAGATAGGGATCTGAGGGATTTAGGAAAAACAACTGCCGTTAAACTTATAATTTGGAATTACTTCCGTACACCCGAAGAAACGTTGTAGGTGGAAAATGATTTACTATGCTCAGTCAGCTCATGAAAAGTTGAAGGGGCTTGTCGTTGTGTGATCCACATTTCCTGCTGTGCACAAATACTTTTTTTCATTTGTATGTCTTGTGAGAAACCGCATTTCTTTCGCCCTTCATTTGCTCTTCTTACCGAATACGAACATCTCGAAGATTTTGCCTCGCATTTCGCGGAGGATGTTGATGCATTGATATCGCCTCGCTTTTGTTGACAATCGTTCTTACATTCATACATATACACGGAGTAATATTCGTAGTATAGAGGAAGTTACATAAAGCTGCGAAAACTCGATTTCGAGATTTCAATTTAGTTTGGATCGCCTGATGCCGAAAATGTGGTTTTCAAAACATCAGTCTGTGAAAGCGCCTAAACCATTCGTGCAATTTATCCCAAAATGGATATTCCCTGGTCAATCTGCCTCCACTCGAGGCGCCACGATTTTGAAAAACTTTCTTTAAAATTTGGAAGTACTTTACTTGAAGTCTCCCGGACTTTTTCAAAATTTTCTCAAAAACGAATCCGAACTTTTTCTTCAAATTTCTTGTTAGATTAGGGTAAAATACTCTAATAAAAGTGGCATACATTCCATTTCCACGATTAACAAAATTTTCGAATCTAAATTATGACTTTTCTTGGGTGTCTTCTTACAACTACAAAATTAAACTTTTTCCTTCAAATGAAATTTGTTGCCCATTTTTCGCGCAATATTGCGTGCATTATGTGCAATAACAAAAACAAGATTTTCAAAAACTGCTCCATTTTTTTTATTTAACATTTGGTAGGAGTGGTGTTAAATGCACTCTATAAGATGACAAAAACACCATATTGTATTCTTTTGTTGTTTTTTACAAAATACAAAAATATAGTTTATTTGACTGCTCCCACGTCACTAATATTTACATTAGCGGCAATTTGGTCATATTATTGTCCTTATGAGCACATGTGCTTTAAATCTCAGATACAATTTCTTGAATACTCAACAGTTTTATGTGAAAATGAGCTCAAAATTCCGCATTTTCAGAAACACTGAAACGCCATTTTCTCTGAAATAGCTCCAATATTTTTCTTCAAACGTTTCAAACGGATTGCTGGATGCTGATTCAGTGTTTAAGATGACGGAAATAATTTTAGTATATTTTGTTTGTTTTTTTAATTACACAAATGTAATTTTTTCAAATATCTCGCACCTTTAATGTGCACATCTGCAGCGATTTGTAAAACTGTTGCATTTGTGACTGGAAGCACTTGAAATTACTTCACATGAAGTTTTGCGAAAACTCAACTATTTTCTGTGAAAATAACTATAAATTTCGAATTTACAGTAGTTATTAAACGCCATTTTCTTAAAATCTGCTCCAAATGTTGCAAAGAATATTGCCAATTGGCACGAGGTTTTATTGTTCTTTAATATTCGTAAAATAATATTTCCGTTTTACTATTATCAAACCGAAAGAGTAAGAGAATTTCAAAAAATGTACTTTGGGCGGCGATTGATGGCAGCTGGCGAGAGTATGTGGCAATAACTAACAGAAACTAAAAGAAATGAAAAACTAATACGGGAACGTCTGTACCGATCTGTGCTGAAATGATTCACGAACAATTCTACAATAGAGAGAATGAAGCCAGTGGATAGGCTTCGTATAGACCTAATCATACTCGTCGCTAATAAAAATGATACTTGATCAGAAGTGAAAACTGGCCTGATGGCTACAGATTCCCATTGATTCAATTATAATTGATGATATCACAAATATTGGTATTGATTTACTGTATGTTAGGTAGGATAGGATAAATGTAATCAGTTATGATCATACAGGGACTTTTAGTAAAGCTAAGTTTAGTAGCTGCCGACAGGATTTTCCATTATAATTGTTGTAATTAACTTTAAGTTGAGAACAACAGTAGGTGGTAGTAAAACGAGCTTGTTACTCCTTTGTTAATGTAGGTGATATCGTGACAGAAATTCGTTTCTTTAATAGAAAGCCACCAAGGCTGCCCATGTTCGCTTTCTGTATTAATAACCCAAGATGGGAATAGGGTTCCTATTGTACGTTTTGCCGATGTAAAGAATCTGAATGGTGCATGGTATGAAAGTAGAAAAATAATGAGTAGGAATTGCTCCAGATTGTGAAAGTTGCTGCTGCAGTCAGACAAGCTATTGCCAAACAGGTTTTTGAAAACTCATCGTATCTCTGTGATGGCTTTCTCAGAGGCACCAATAATTCTCTCCAGCCGTTTTACTCACTTTCCTGCAGTGTTTGACAATGAAAAGGCGAAAATCAATGACTAACTGAACAGAAAGTGTGTTGCAATTCGTCATACTCTTGCCTGTACTTAAAGCCATGGTCTTTCGACTTCACTTCTTTGACTAGCCTTAAGTTGTACAAAAAAATAAGCTTCTAAAAATTTGATTAATCTGGTCGACAGTCTTTACAATGAAGCCCAATTACTCAGTGATATCAAAATACTGAAGTTGAAGCGCGAGGATCAATATTCTTAAAGTAATATTTCGATTCTAGTATTAGGAAATTGAAAATTGAGAAACTGCCAAAAAATGTACTTTCGGCAGCATAGATGGCACGTGGCAAAAAATAGAAAACAAATACGAGAACGTCTTACGTATGTAAAGTAGTGGACGTCTTACGTACGGTAAAGAAGTGGTGCTGAACCCATTTTAGAGGCACTCTATATTTTCAAAAATTGAAAAAAAATCGAAATGATCAATTAGAATTTTCCGCGCTTCGTTTGAGTGTAACACATTGCTCCCCGATTAGCAAGCAGATGAATATCAGACACACAACTGTTATTTATGTAAAACTAGAACTAAGAAACGCACAATAATAATAATAGTAATAATAATATAAGAAGAAGAATGAAATGACTGAATGAAATGATATGGAAAAACAAGAAGAAACAAAAGAAAAATTGAGTCTCTTGCTTAGCATCTTCCATCACTGGGGAGAATTCGTCAATAATAATTAGTAATAATAATAATTATTATTATTATTATAAACTTATTATAATGAGATTACAAATAATTAGTATTAAGTTCGTAATGTTTATTATAGACATTAAAATTTACTAAAACAGGAATGATTCTTTTACATATTTATTACACTTCACAAAGTTCATTGGCAACGTTTACAAGGTCGTTTCGCCTTCATCATGCCGTTTTCAAATAATAGCTATATCACAAGGAAATATTAACAATTACTATACAGTCAATTAGACTAATACCTGATCACATTTGTTAACACTGACTATATTATCATTTATTATAAAATCAATTACTATCAGCAACATATATACTATATTCATAAAGACTTAATAATTAACATTTAATTACATATGTCGTCATAGCACAATATAAAAACAAAAGAATTACATTTATATATTTTGAACCTCCATAACCTCCATTCGAATCTTATTTAACCACCTGCAATAGTTTTGTTCTTGATGCGGGTGTTGCATTTTTAAAGCTACTCATTTTCTGTATTTAATATTCGGTTTGTTCATTTTCTGTTGCCAAGGACCTAACTGACCTAAGGCATGTAATTATTCAATAAAAATCACGATGTAACATTCATTTCCACACACGAAGCGTTAATGTTGGCCCAGTAGGTTATTAGACTTCAGTAAACTTTGAAAGCAATGTCACCCTAACACCCGACCAACGGGGCAAAATCCGCACCAAGGTCATACAAGACTGTTGTCATTTGCATCCCGTTGCCCTCGATTTACAACTATGCAGTTTTTTTCTGCCTGTCCGTCTGTGTCTGTCTGAAAAAAAAACAATACAAATAATTCGAGATAATATGAGCGGTTTTGGCTCCTCTATTTCGTCAATAAAATTGTACTAATGTTACCAAATAAAAGACATATCATAAGGAATCATGAATTGGTGTCTGGTTTTAGGATAGAATGCGATGCCTGGATGTTAATTTACTATTATAATTCGTACTCCTTTATGTCAAAAATAGTTCATTGTACATTTCTTCATTAAATGCCTCGTAAAAATATAAATGTGTGATATCCCTTAATTTATTCAGTAGACCACTGTTTTGTTTTTTCTGCCCTCTACATTCCTAGAACTGTGACTTTGCTGTCACAGTGTTTGAAATGACACCGTGGACGTGATTGATCCATTAATATGATTTTTTCACAATACTGATGAACAAGTATCGTCTCATTAGTTTGTCTATTTTTATTTCGTTTATTCCGATGTATTTGATTATCATTTGTTGTATATTTCGAACTCTTTCTAATTATAAATTATTCATATATCCCATTGTACGAATCATTATTGTTTAAATTCTAGCTTTCCCTCCTAAACCCCAAATCGTTCGTTTCTTTTTCGACTTATTGCGTACAGGAAACGCAGCGCCTGGCCGACGCAACCGGCGCCGCAGTGCTGCACAGCGCGTTGCGTACCCGTTAGCTGACCAACACGCAGCCTGTGGAAGCGCGTCGACATCAGTGCGGACATCGGTATCGATTGTGGCTCGTTGCCGGGAAAGAAGGTCTTCACACAATAAAGGGGCAACTGTTACGATGGCGCATCGCGCTCGGAAGCTGTAGTTGAACTGCAATTTTTCAAAAGTCTTAAAAATGTAATTTTGTAAACGTAAATGTTCCGATATTCGACATGTTTCTTTCAGTACTATATTATTATACTATATTACTATACTATATTATTGCATTGTATCCTTACTGTTTTCGTTATCTTTTTCTACGGCTTACATAGTAGAGAGAAAGTTATGTACAACTGCGGCAAAAAGCGGAGAATTTTCGGCAGAAAACTGTTATTGCCGTGCCATGGTAACGAAAACCCGGAAAAATCCATTTGCTAAATTCAAAAACATAAGTCCTGAAACACGTGGTGTAGCCATAATCCATGTTTTGTGGGTCTTGGATACCGAAAAATCGATTGATGGCAAAACGTTTGTCCGTATGTGAACAACGCCAGCGGCTAAACTGTTCATTCGATTTTTTCAAAAATTGATATTCCCCGATCGATATGGCTGATGTCGGGGCCCCTTGAATTTGATTTCGATATTTTACCTTTGGGGAGTACTTAACATGAATCCCATTGAACATTTTCAAAATAAAACAAAGAGTTCGTTTTTTCATTAAACTTTGTTATTGGATAGTGTGAATTACGTTAAAGAGAATGATACAGGACTCGCTCGTTAAAAACTATGATTTGGCGAAAGTTGCAAAACTTTAAAACTAAACTATTAAAGATGGAGATTTGTTCCCTTAAAGAAATGTTTCTTTGGAGATAGATTTGGAAGTACGGTCGTGTAAAATGTTTCAAAACATGAGTATTTTTCGCGTAATTTTTTTAGAAAAGTAGACAATTTTTAATTTTGTTACAACATTTTTTCAAAATAGGCTTCATCGTTTTTAATGAAATTTTGTTGTTGTATAGTCTAAAATCATTTTAAAAAATGGTGCAAGTCTCATCATGGTTTTTTTGTAGTATTTTTTGAGAAATTTTGTGTCGAACAAGGCCAATTTTTATTTTCTTCAAACCATTTTTTCTTAAAAGCTCACTTATTTTTTATTACACTGGGACCGTAGCATAAAGGATGCTGAAGAGAATGGTCGCACAAGTCTCATGTTCGTTAAATGCCTGATTTTTCGAAAATAAAAAATTAAAAGTTTCGGCGTCTTCATACATTTCTTTCGAAATTAAATGCGTTTAAATAGGGTCATGTTGAATTTTTCGAAACTATTAATATTGTTTGTCATTTTGAGTCAAAAATGATCGCCCGCTCGGAATTTCCCGTGCTTCGTGAATGTAGAATAGAGGTGATGCCAGGCCGTTGGATGCAACGTAAGTTAGAATTTGTATGTTATTTTATATTTCTTTGTTAGTTTCTTTCAATCGAGCTTTTGTTATATTTACACTTTATTTTAGATAATTTAAAACCCCTTTAAAATATATTAAAGAAAAATTCCTAGCCTTCAGAGAATATCAAATTGGAATGCAACAATGGCATTCCGCACCGCGAGACTGCAGCTGAATTTCTGTGAATCGGACTCATTGTTGGATATGATTTAGCTGTATGAAAAACAGTTTATCAAATTTGTGATGATCTTTGCTTGAAATTAGTTTTTGACCAAAATGTTCTGATTTCTAACGATTTTTACAACAAAAAAAATGCTGTTTTAGCCCCACTAGTTTAAATAATTGCATCGTATACGTTTTACCGCAATTACATAACACCAATTTTGTAACCTCATTTTGTAATAAAACCTCTGCAGAAACCACTCGTATCCAGCAAACACCTCTTTAAAGAACTTTCTTTCTTCTTTTTTTGGAACCGACACTGAAACCCGTGCATTGATAGGCACCTAGGTCGCGCTCTCTGGAGGAGACTTCTTACGGCTGGCTGCTTTGCTTAGTAGTTTTCCGAGTTTTCTTCAATCAATACTACCGTAACACAGACAAGGACTGCTCGCGATCTTTCGCGCTTCCCTTCTTCCGTGTCCTATCCTCACCCCTTACTTACACACACACACACACACACACACTCACATGCACTACACTAGCAATCGTGTCGAGGGACAAGTCGTGAGCTTAGAGCTCTGACATGCAGGCGGGTGCTACTAGTTCGGTGAAAATCCCCGCCACTCGACGTAGGTCGGGGCTGGATCTCGCCAGATATCAAAGATCACCACCACCGCCACCCGCTATAAATACATACACTGCCCTTACGAAATTTTGACTTTAGGAGTTGGCGTGCCTGGAATCACTAATCAAAACCCGTGTGTTGAAAATGGTATTAGCGTGAAGTTCAGTCTTCGAGGAAATTGGGGTGGGTGAGGAAGATTTTGTTAATCATGAATCACCGTGGAAACTGCTGATATGGCGAGATTTTTATCCCCCTATAATTCGTAAAGAAAACAAAATTTCATAACCGAATAATGTTTTGTCCAGCACGTGGTACGATGTATTAGAAATAATTTCGGGCTTCATTGTACCTTTTCGAAAAGAAGAGGAAAAAAAAAGGAACGAACTATTCCATCATTCATTTTGTAAGCTTAAAGCTGTGGTGAGACAGCAAGTATTTTCTTGCATAATTTGTAAAAGTGTCTCAAAATTACGCGAAAACTAATCACACTTTTTTTTTAAAATTACTCATTGAAAAATAATTTTGAACAATATAATTAATTAAGAAATCCCTAAAAGATCAAAATATGTTAGTAAAGGGACACTTGTTTCAAACAATTGCTGAACATTCGTTTAGCTGTATACTATATAAAATGTTTGCATTTAAAAACCTCACTATATTTGCCACTAATTAAACCTAACACTCACACGCAGATTCTCGCTGGACTGCTAACTTCCAACTGCTTTCGGTATATAGATTGCAGCTCGCTCAGCAAAACGACGTAATAAAGGAGGGACGGCAAATAAGCGTTCATTTGATTAATTTTAAGATATTAAAATTTTAGTTCTTTTAGTACAAAAACTATTAAAAGCAAGTGATAACACATGTAGGGCCCTCGGCTTTTATTTAACGACAAATGTACGAAATTTGATTGACTAGAAAGCTGAAACTTGTTTCTACGAAAATCTATAGACCAGATTCACACGCTTGTGTTCGACGAAGGATTTCGGAGTTTTTAAAGGAACGCGCGCATGCGCAATGTAGCTGCTCAGGAATCAGAAACCCAACTGAGCTTGCGCACATTCGCTAAAATGTCGAAATCGTTTGCCGACAGGAAGCGAGTAAATAGTCGACATATATTTTATTAAATAAATAGATTTCTGCAGCAGGGATCCCTGGAATGAGTATTTTCATCGAAATGTCGATACTGTTTCGTGCAGTATTACAGAACTTTCACTGAATACGAGAAAGTAAAACGTACAACGTGCGCAGGTAGCAGAATCCGATACCAGGAGGGGAGAGGATTCGCTACCAGCACTGCACCTGTTCTTTCTCATGTCATTGTACCACAACACGAGATGTAATGCACAACACAGTTTCCATCTGCGCGCGTTCATTGTGGGAGCCAGCGAGCGAGCGCACATGCATGCACGCGCGGATGGAAAAGCGCCTCAAATCCGCGGCAGCCGCTCCGGCGCGTCGCGAACGCGGCAGCAGTCCACAACGCTACCATCACGAAGGAGCGTTCTACCTCGTGCGAATGGGCAAGCGGGCTCTTGCGCCTCCCGCTGGGCAGTGAACTGACTGAGAAGGGCACGTGAAGATAAACGGAGAAATAAAAAACTTGGAAGACAATAGTGCGATTTCAGATGTATTAGATGTTACTGCCGCGTGAGAGGGATGTGGAATAGTGTACTGAAGATAATGCGGAGATGGATATATTTGATCTACTGAGGGTTAAACACCCGATGGTAGATTTCTAAGAAGTATTGCAATGTACATGAAAAGAATATTGTTACATTAAAACACATTAACATAATGGAGTAAAAACACGTAAGGCGCGCACCACAAAGGCATTACTAAAGCCAGGAAGTTGGCAAAATGCCTTTTACTTCCCCATATATGTACGTATATACAGATTATTATACGTAGTGTAGGGAAAGTTATGTAATGTTGCGGAAAATCGATTTCGAGATTTCAACGGAAACACGTTTTGGTGTCCCTGACACCGAAAATAGTTTTTTTCAGAACGTCCGTCTGTGAACACCACTAGCGCCTAACCCATACGGAGGATTTCTTTTTATTTTTTTAAAATATTTATTTATTTATTTTTCAAAAAAGAAATTCCTGTCCATCTGGTTCGAGTCGAATCTTTGAGATTTTAAAAAATCTTTAAAATTTGGGAGTACTTTACATGAAGCTCCGCGGACATTTTCCAAATTTTCACTGCTCCAAATGTTTTCTTTAAATATTTCTTCTAAGAATCGAGAAAAATGCACTTATAAAGGTGGCATAGGTCCGATTTTCAGGCTTAACTATGAAATTTCAAAATTTTTGGGGCTTTTTCGCGCAATTTTGCGATCAGTATACGCAATTTTAAAAAATTCCGCAAACAACGTTTTCTCCAAAACGGTTCCAATTTTTTCTTTATACTTGTGGTCAAGAAAGTGCCAAATGCTCCCTATAAGATGACATAAACCCCATATTGCTCTTTTTTTTATATTAGAAAAATGTAATTTATTTCACTTGTCTCCGACGTCGTTAATATTTATAACTCATTTTCCTCATACAATTTACACGTTAATATTTACAACTCACAATTCATTACTGCTGTGGACTCTGTTTTTCGAAATTTCAGAATTGCAGATATCGTTGGTAGCTTCCACCACCTTTCAAAACTGACGGAGCTAAGGATTCCTGATAAAATAAAGACCATATTAAATATAATTTTATACAAATTCATTTTATTTAAAATTGTAATATTCTATGAATAAGTAAACATTTTCATACACATTTTAGTACTTTTTAGAAATTGTCATTTCCTCTTATTTTTAAGACGTCTTATAGGTCATTTTCAAAGAATTTTATAGGTCATCAGAATCCGAGCCCTGCTCATCAGCTACGTGTGATTTTTTTTCACTCGAACGGAAAGAGTATTTTGCATCACTCGCTTCAAGTGAAACGGTAGTCGATTTGACTCTAATAAGCGTGAAACAGTAGTTCCCTCGCATTTCAAGATATTATTTCAACCGAAGAAGTTTGGAGAGAACGTTTTGTTTCAAAAGTGTGAATTTGCACCGGCTGAGTTAGCTGATGTCGCGGTGCTTTTGACTGAGAGGACAAGGTTCGACTGCCACCAGTGGCAGGATTTTCGACACTAGCTACCAAGCTAAGCCGAGTTCTGCCGCTGTCTAAAGGAGAACTCTAGCTGCCGGCTGCTCTGATCGGTAGTTTTCTTTGGTTTCTACGATCGACACAAAGCGAACGCCGGAGGTGTACCCAAACAAACGGGCCACAGACCGCGCGCGAGCTTTCCTTCCTCTTCCTAGTCCTATCCTCACCTCTTAAGTACACAACCAAACACACACACATACATGCACAATCACATGTGTTGGTAGCTTAGAGCTTGTACGGTTGAGACGGTGCCCTGCTGGTGGGCGATATCTGGATGGAGAAAACTCCGCAAGTCGACGAGAAACTCGGCACCAAATATCCCTATCCAGCTGAGGAAGAACACCACCCTCTCCCGTGACAAAAACGTGCACTACACTCACGGGACTTATACCATATGACGAGCTCGGAAATACGAAATAATCAATCATTTCCTGTGTATTTTTTTCTCTTTCAAGTTACTTACATTGAACTGGTTTCAGTGTGTGGAGACATCCACGGCCAGTTCTACGACCTCATGAAGCTGTTTGAGGTCGGAGGCTCACCTGCCACGACAAAGTACCTCTTCCTTGGCGACTACGTGGATCGAGGATACTTCAGTATAGAGGTACGTTTATGCGTTCTTTACATGACCCATGGAAATAGACATTGATGCTTAAAATTTTGTGTGTCAATATTGTACGCAGCACTGAATTCTTGTGTATAAAAGTGATTAGGTGTGTTTTACTGAATTATGAATATTGCCGTGAAAGTTTGTTGGAATGAAAAAGCTGAGCTACAAGACATTGAAAAATAACTAATTGTCAAGGGACATGTGTGGAAAGTTATGTTTTTTTTTTTTTGTTTTTTTTTTTCTGAGCATGTTTCGACACCTAATACACATTCAATTGCGAATACAATCTGGGAAATGCCAAAAAGAGTTGAACCTAAGTCATATAGTTTGAGCGTGGCTGCTCAAGGACGAGGACAAAGCCGAAAAGAGCTTGTATTTTCGTTCTTTCATCTACAAGTGTTGTATTCCATGTGGTTCTGTTTTATTTCATGCATAGGATTCTATTTTGTTTTTGTTTTTTATATTTTTATTTTTCCGCATACTACCTGTGTGGTATAGAGAAAGTATTGTAATGCTGCTGCAAAAACGGCGATTTAACAGAAAAAAAATCTCGTATCGATAAAGTGGATGCATCTTGTTCTTATATGTAGTAAATTGCCTCCTGTAACACGTGCACTCGGAATCCAAGTTTTATGGACCCTTGGTAACGAAACATTGACTGGCGGAAAAACGCCTTTGCAGGCCACGCTTGAGCCTAGACCGTTCAGGCAATTTCCTCCTAAATTGAATTTCCCCTTAAATTGAATTTCCCCCATCGATCTGGCCAAACTCAAAGCCCTGCGAATTTGATACGAATATTTTGAAATTTGGAGGCAGTTTACATAAAGCTTGAAAGGTGTGTGTCCACCTGTGAGCTAAGATCTCGCGAGTTCGTTTCGAGAGCGTTGCATATTCTCAGAACTGTGTTCATTGGCGAGAACCGGATAGTGCGCTTGCTGCTCGCGGGGAGCAGCCACCCTCCAAATTACTGGCACTGACTTGCAGCATTCAAAACGTACTGGAAGTGACTGCGAGCGTCTGCGATGTTTTGTGTTTGTCACCTCGACATGGCCACTACCAAGCGGTGGACACAAGAAAAGGGATAATATCCCTTTATAGAAAATTCTGGGTATTTCAATATTAAATAATAGTGAGAAAATCATGCGTCTGATCTACAATATGACGGTTCTATTGCTCTGTGGTACACCAGCAGTCCCACCTTGGAAAACGACGATGAGCTAAAATATGCTCAAGAAATGGAATGGACTATTGAAGTAAACTAGAGGTGTTAGAGAATGATAAAGAGTCTTTCGTACATATTTCATTCTATTCTTGCAGGAAATTTAAAGAAAAATAAGGAGCTATTTTTAAGAAAATTTTCAAAATGTCCCAGGAGATTCATATAAAGTACACCCTCCCCCAAATTGAATGTTTTTCGAAGTCGCAGAGATTTGAATCGGGCCGGATCGATTGGCGAAATTTCGTTTTGGAAAAACTCGTACGAATAGTTAAAGTGCTGATTTTGTTTAGACGGACGGACGGAAGGTTAGACAAACGAACTGATGTTTTGAAAAAAATACCCTTGTTCGCTATCAGGGGACCCCAATATTTTTTTTTGTTAAAATTTCCACCAAAAAATTTGCATTGAAATTTCGAAATCCATTTTCCGCAGCATTACATAACTTTCTCTATACTACGTATATTTCTTCGCTTGTACCTACGGGGGCGTAGCACTAATATATATATATATATATATATATATATATATATATATATATATATATATATATATGTGTGTGTGTGCGTGTGTGTGTGTGTGGTGTGTGTGTGGTGTGTGCGTGCGTGTGCGTGCGTGTGTGTGTAAGCACAAAGATAATATAAATTATAAACAAGGTAAATTATTGGGCATATTTTAAGCGCAGTTTGCTTTAAAACAGTTTCAAATTTTTCAAAGAAAAATATCATTTAGGACCTGGTTTTACTGTTTTTTAATTTTCTTAAAAATAATATTTCCGTTCTACTATTAGAAAACAAAAAAATTAAGATAAATTCATAAAATGGAAAACTGCGCGCCCATCGCAGCTGCAGATAGAGAAATCTAAACTGGTGGGCCTTATTGGCGTAAAGCACGGCCCTTCAACCGCTGGATTATGCGCATCTATTCTCGCGCGGGGGAATTTCAGTTCATAGTGGTTCGGATCTGTTTTTTTCGTGTTGGGTTAAAGCGTGAATTTGTGTGTTAAAATTGTGTGAAAAAGGGAAGCGACGGAAAAAAAGACAGAACGACTATGTACGGAATACACTTCTCAATTCCAACATTACGAAATTTTGAAACTAAATTATTTCACATTATAAAACGATTGCGCTGAACTCTTCGTAATGAAGTATTTATGAAAAACTTTTTAACAGTTATATTTTAAAATCATAAAAAGGACTTCATGTAGGTATCTGTTATTAAAAATTCTTGGCTGTTCGGGGGACACCGCGTCGTTGGCTGAGAGGTCGACATTTCACCTGTCATGTCGCAGACTTCCTCAGGGTAGTGACACAGCGATGCTACGCCTACGGTGTTGTATACTGTTTGTCCTGGGTGCTCGGGTGGGACAGGTGCGCCGAAATTGGCGGAGGCGTAGTATGTGTGTGTATATATATATATAAAGTCCACAATATGTTTCTTTTACATTTATCTATTTTCCTTATTATAACTACGAATACATTTCGGGACAATTTTTGTTCTGTGTAATAGAAAATCTTCTTCTTTCAGTGCGTGCTGTACCTCTGGGCGTTGAAACAGTGTTATCCCACCACACTTTTCTTACTACGAGGCAACCATGAATGCAGGCATCTCACAGAATATTTTACCTTCAAACAAGAATGTAAGTAACTTATCACCATGATACTATTTGTAGACGGAAGAAATCCTGCAAGGAAGTTGGTATTTTTAAATGTTGCGGAGTGAATTGCAATAACAATATAAAATGATCGTGAACTCGACCTACCAATATCGGTCGGTGTCTGTAGAGTGCAAGCGAGCCAAACATTGTCCTTCAAACATAATTTAGCCGAAAATAAACTTTTCCAAAAGGAGAGTTGTCGTAGCGATCTCGGACCGGGTCCGAGTCGCGGTCGCGGGTTCGAGTCCCGCCTAGGGAATGGTTGTATTGTGTTCATCCTTTCACCCCCTATCGTATCGTGTCATCCTCACAGTTACCATACCGTTTCAAGCGGCAAATAGGGGTCGCTAATGGAGGGGAAAAAAGGAGAGTGAAAACTACAAATACAATGGAGGAAAGCATTGCTACACGGGGACGTTGAGTGGCGTCGTTAACCTTTGAAACTCAATTCAGCCAATATAAATGAAGGATCCTAAATAGACTAAACAATCTTGGGCGCGAAGTGTATTTTTGACAGTGTTCATGTTGAAGGGAAACATTTTGATTTAAACGGAAAAAATATGTATTTATGTTATGGCTCAAGTCCGAAATATGACTAATATTAGGAGTGCCAGGTTCAAATGAAAATTAGCCAGACAGTCTGGATAAAGCTTTATGGACGGCGATGAAAGCAGCATTTCGAACTTCATCCGGTTAATGTTGGCATTTGTCCATTTGGAACTGCCTAAAGATAGGTGATTGTCCGAGTCGTAGCCGTCTTTGAGTTCGCGAAGTGTGTCATAATAATTCGTTGAATATTATGCATTGCACAGACTCGATGTTGTTCGAAGCCCTGACAGCCATTCGGACATGATAGCAATGAGCTCGTCAGCTGATGTGCATAGTGAGGTTAGGCGATAACGTTTCAAATGAAAACTACAACTAACTCAGTGGAACTTCAAGCTAAACACCTTGTCTTTCTCTATCCATAGCAACTACCAACCACCATATCCTTGTGTATCCCATAGTACCTGCTGTTTTTCGACTGTAACATACTCCCCCACCCGAACCCGTCACAGGGCTCAAGTCAGTTTCATCGGGCTAAAGTACGAAGTGGTCTGCTTGAATCGCCGAGGTCGCTAAAGCTGGAGAGTCGTAGCTGCCTCGGGGCCTGAAGGAACGCCGGTTCGAATCCCGCAGGGGCAGGCGCCTCAGTATGAGAGTTCCTCTACCGTAATCCCCAGTGTTACAGTAGTTGCTATATGACCGTAGTAGTTGAAAATCGTGCTTAAATAAGTATTTAAAAAAGTACGAATTATGCCTCGAAGCTGTTTCTGGTAAGAATTTTATCCACTAAATTTGGATTCAGTGAACAATAACCGGCTAATTCAGAAATTAGTCGAATTCGGACATCAAATATTAGTGTATAATAGCTGGATCCACTAGCCCCCCACATGCAGCCCTGCATATACGTATACCCCGCCAGTCTCCCCATACAATGTCCCACACATACCCCGCACGTTCTCTACATGTTGCCCAGTTTGTTCCCCGCACGCAGTAAACATGCCCCCCCCCCCCAGTTCCACCCACGTTGCGCGCAAGTGAGATCCAGGCTTGAATGGGAACAGGGAATGACGGGAGGCTATGATAAGAGAAATGAAAGATCTGTGGAAAAATAGAAGTGCGTGGAGACGGAGAGCGAAGAAACTGTTACAGCTGTAGAGCTTCTCTGTATTATATATAATTTGTCTTTGCAATTTTTTTATGGCACGGCAGTGAATATTTTATTTTCTGCCCAAAAATTTTATTCTCATTTCCGTCCGTATTCAGAATTCAACTTGTATATGGGTTAGAATAAAGGATCCCAGAAGTCAAAAAAATGTGCACCGAATATTTCTCTCCGTTGTTTATCACACAGTTTTTAACTGTTTTTGACGTTAAATATATAAAAAACTCGTGTTATGATGACGACTAAATGATTTTGCAATATTGCGAAGACAAGCTTCAGTATATCTTCATTCGCCTCTTCGGATAGCCTTCTCTCGCCCCCTGTCCTTCCTTTCCCTTTTACTTTCTCGCTACGGAGTAGAGAGAAAGGAATGTAATGCTGCGCGGGAAATCGGAGATTTTTCGGCAGAAAAATTTTTTGTACACTAGTTACTGTGACCGTCCCGTCGTGCCTCTTTCTCTATTAGAATTGTTTCCTTACATCTATTATGTATTTACCTGAGACCCAAACTCTGTTTAACGAATCTTAAAATCTTTTCTGCACGAGCGACGTTGCCAATGGAAACTTTTTATTGGGTCGTGGGACTGAAGTTCTCTCCTGTACATGATGGGGGAAAATATATCTCGATATCTCATTGATAATGGGGGGGGGGTATCTTTCTTAATCTAAAATCCAAAAGGAGACTTAAGACATGACATTTTTCAACTGTAAATTCAATACCGCGTTCTGTGGTACTGTTGTTTATTCGAGAGCGTTAATCTTCGCCGTCGCTACTTTCCTCTGTGACGCTACCGATAAAATCATTACGCAAAACAAAAAAAAATCCTCCTATACAATAACAAAAGTAACTAAATTTAACATTCACACTTAATAACAAAATATTTCTATTCTCATTCATACCGTGCACATTATAAGTTTGATGGCCATGTACAATGTTTAAGCTTTAGTAGATCTACTATAATACTTGGCCTTCATATACATTTATTCCGTACGCGCGGGTAATATTTGCAGAAAATTAATATTTGCTCTTCCCTGACTGCGATAGTTGCCGTCGGCTCGCAAATCCGTTCCATCCACCATTACATTATAAAGTTCCATCAGCTGGGCACACCGTTCCATATTTCCACACATCCTATGCGTATCTATGCAACATATAAATGCTGTACTTCTGGCTCCCAATACACCTTCTCTCTGATAATTCACTCTCCCAAAAATACAAGAACTTGCTAGCACAAGTCGTCGGCTCGGAATCTACCATCCGTCTGTGTCCTTTACAAACAGTCTTTCGATTGTTTTTCAACAATTAAAAAAACACTCGCTTTCCTCTCTCACCGAGATCTTTTGGAACATTTTATATTTTCTTGACCTCTATTGTGATTTGGCACGTTTCGGAGGTTCTGAAAATTTAGTCTCTTAATTCGCCTCGTTCCCCAAAGTTCATTACCCTCTGGTTCACCTGCTTTGCCGAAATTCCAACTTATTTCGAAAGCTAGTTACATCAGTTGCCTGTATTCAATCGTCTTTCCATGTATATTTCTGCCTCTTTTAAGTTCTTCTAAATTTTTTGCCCTCCCCCCTTTTTTTTGTCTTGCTTCCAGATGATTCTTAAAATTGTTTTTTTTTTCTAAAACTCGTTTTTTAGTTCGAAAGTTCCCCTGCTAATTATCGAGAAAATAAAATTCTGTTCCGCGTCGACATTGTCACTTTTTTCTTCTTCTACCGACTTCTTTACTAAAACATTATTTTCCAAAACAATATTTACTTTTGGCAGTTTGTTGGACTGGGGTCCTGTGTACGGTTAAATTACCTAAGTTCATTCTGCCAGGCTGGAGGAAAATTGTAGCTGTTTGCTGCTCCGATACGTTTTACGTCTTTTCTTGGATGAATACAAAACTATCACTGGAGCAATACTCTAACAAATGGACCGCGCGCGACATTTCCTTGTTCATCCTTGTCCACCTTTTCTCCTTGTACACACGCACACACAACACATGACAGAAGGCCGTGCTTGTCCTGTATATGGGAAGGGTGATACGTGAAGTGGGAGATACGAGGAGGGGGAAACGTGCAAGCCGACTGGTAGGTTTTCAACGGCGAAGGAACTCCGCTTCCTCATGGAATGTAACGTACACTACACTTACGATATATTCTCAGTAGTTGACGTGCCGACTCATTTCTCATTAATCGCCTTCCTCCTCTTCCTCCTCCTCTTCCTCCTCCTCCTCCTGAATCTCGTCTTACTCGACCTGTTGCCATTACTGCCGCGTCCTCCAAAATCGATGCAGCAGGGGGGCTGCGGTCGGCCGGGAAGACGCAGTTGCCGGGTTTCTCAAGACACCCTTTCCGATCACTGATATATATATATATATATATATATATATATATATATATATATATATATATATATATATATATATATATATTTCAAAGTTTCAACAATATATTTGCAATAAAGTTTAAAGATGTCGGGTGTATTTATGTGTACAAAATCATAATATTAAAATATAGTTCAGTATATTACATTAAATAATTCACGGTTTTGAAAGATGTCCAATTGTAGAGTTTGCACGACGAATCTGTACATTGAATTGCGTTTCCGGGTGCGTCAACTGCTAAGGTAACTAGTCCCGCTCGTGTATGCATATTTTTATCACGGAAGATGGCGGCGAATTTCCCCCGCAGAATAGTGACATCCGGCGCCGACTTACACGGTTTGCGGGGTATCTCTCACTAGCGTGGCACCACCTCAGCAGAAATAAACTCTAAGCTCCCGACTGAACCCCGTTGAGGTGTAGTGTATAGGGTAGTGCATGTAAGTGTGAAAATAGGAAGAGGAAGGAAAGATCGCACGCGGTCCGTGGCCCGTTTGCGAGGGTACTGCTCCGGCATTTGCCTGGTGTTGATCGGAGAAATATCAATCAGAGCAGCCGTCAGCTTGAATTCTCCTTTAGATAGCGTCTAAATTCGACCTAGCTATCTAGTTAATGTCGTAAATCCTCCAACAGTCGGAATCGGAACCCTAGAATCTCCTGCTCCAGGACATGGTGGAAAGAGATGGCTGAGCTATTGCTCATCGTGTCCGATATCAGCCAATGAGCTTTAGGCTACAGTTTGGGTCACAATATTAGTGGGAATATTAAATGCAATCAGATAACAAATACACACACACACACACACACACACACACAAATATTAATGCTTTCAGGTTACAATTTTGCTTTATATATGTTTCAATGACTTGAAACAAGGTGAAAATTTCGTTATCTGATTGCATTTAATATATTATATATATATATATATATATATATATATATATATATATATATATATATATATATATATATATATATATATATATATATATATATTTGGCTTTGAAAAGTCTTTTCAGGCAAAATTATTAAAGAGTGTGACCAGACAATTCAGACAGATATTTTGTAATCGTCTGGTAAAGAGAATCTCTAACTGAATGGCATGGTATCAAATGAAACGTAACGTGAAAATAAATGCTAAGAGTTTGTACACGATGCAGACAGTACACCCCGGCGAATACGAATCTGCGCTTGAACAGAAACAGAGGCCATCAACAAGTGCGAGATGCATAGAAAATCAGGCGACAGAATGGAAATGTTCTTAGATGGTGTCTGGTGAAAGACTGAACAATGCAAAATTTAGCCTGCAAAACTTTCAAGAGGGGGCCTAAAAAGTTAGAAAATGTCAGCATGAAAGTAGACCAAAAAAAGAAACATTTGATACATGTGAAGATGATGAGGGTAGTGACAAAAACCTTAATTATGATGATATTAAGGTACAAGAAAATAATAGTTCAACAATAACTCTTTAACATCTACATCAAGTCAGTTTTCTAGTCATTAAAACATTTTATAATTTTATTTTTACTAAATAGTAAGCATTAGTTAAAGATTCTCAGGAGGCCTCTTCAAAATTAGGAGATTGTCTTATATTCCAGGTCAACTTATGTTGG
The DNA here is from genome assembly GCA_038098605.1 of Gryllus longicercus. NCBI lineage: Eukaryota > Metazoa > Arthropoda > Insecta > Orthoptera > Gryllidae > Gryllus > Gryllus longicercus. The sequence continues at coordinate 545,217 of JAZDUA010000199.1, read as the reverse complement.
GGTAAATACGATAATTATATGTAATGCATGGTAATACATTCCTACAATTAAATAAGTTAGTATGACAAAAACTACTGATTAATAAATAAATAAATACGTAGACAAAGCAGTGGCAACATTCCATGCCCTGCGAAAAGAGGCTTCCAGGAATTGCATGGATGTGTTTCCTCAGAGCACTATGCCGCATCTAATACAGGAAATGTACATTCACAAAATACATGTAAAGAGCTGCATGAAGGCTGAGTGTAGGGATAAAACTATTTAAAGAATGAATAACATTTTCTACGAAGTTCCAAGAAGTCGTATATTTTACAATATTTCACATTGTTCAAGTTTTTGTTTTTAACATTCAAAATGTCATCAACATTTCTCATACTTGTCTCCCCTTTAACTTTCCTTAAAATGCCTTTGTGTTTTTGAAAGTAAACATGATAATCAGGAGATGCACTATATGATGTTTAGAAATGAAGTAAGTTCATTTGGACATGATTTTTCTAAATTATTGTATTATCCAAATATTGTAATGTTTGTATTAAACTGTTAATTTCTTTTCTTGTGATAAAAAAAATTGGACTTTATCATGTTCTGATAAAAATAGTAGTAAAATTTGAAGTTCTCAATCAATTTTTTTTAGGCTAACAAAATGTCTTTGTATGCAAAAAGTGGATTTCTTAGAATACTAATTTCTGAAATATATTTATTTACATACATCTTACAATAGCAGAACTTTCAACTTACAATAGCATAACTTTACTGAACACTATTAATGAATCAATATTATTATTTATATTATTAGTATTACTACTAGTATTAGTATTATTAATATTATTATTAATGTTTAAATTTTTTACATTTATTATTTTAAATGTTCAATGTCATTACTCACTGCAGCAGCTTTTTGCAGTAAATCTGTTATTACACCCAACTCCTCAGGAGTCTTGAGCTGAACTCGAAAATTCAATTTTTCAGGCAAAATTAAATATTCCGAAAGAGTTTATGACGCATGCATGGAGGCATTTGACTGTCTCCCATTAGCAGCCCTCATGAATCAGCAGTTCCTCTGTGTGCATGGTGGTTTATCTCCTGAAATTCATAATCTTGATGATATACGAAAGGTAGGTTGATATGAAAGTATTATTGTTAATTATGAAATATTTATTGTGGTATTATTATTATTATTATTATTATTATTATTATTATTATTATTATTATTATTATTATTATTATTGATTTCATATCCTTTATCAGTGATGCAAAGTTGTAAATATTTATAACAATAAAATTGATAGACTGATTTATTGAAAAATCTTTACCACTAATTGAGGGGTTGGGTGGAAGAAGAGTGTTACTCAAATAATGGCTTTTATCCGTAAAACATTTCAAAACGTTCTTTAGGTGACTTTCTATGTCCCCTCCAGATAGTACTGCGCTCCCTCTAATAGATGACATTTGAGGGGCTTTTGAAATCTGAATTGCGCCCTTTTTTTCATAACATCATTACCTCTATGTTCTTGCCTCATTTGTTTCCCGGTTTTTAGAACATCGGCAGGAAGGCTGTGAATACAGATGTGAATTTTTCCAATATTTCTGGTTTTTCATGAAATCATTGTGGGTTACTGTTATGAATTTTTGTGCGATATGTACATGTTTTTTAATTTATATGAGAAATACAGCTTGTGCACAGTTTTTCTTGATTATCTCAAAACTGTGGTTTAAGAATTACGCCCTTCTTTCATCCAATCCCTCGATTAAGATTGTATTAATAGAAACTATTTAGAAAATTACCATTCAATTAATTTAAAACATGACAGACAAGGCAGAAACAAACAAATTGAATTTATTTATCAAATTGTTACAGTTAGACAGGTTCAAGGAACCTCCTGCCTTTGGGCCCATGTGTGATCTGCTTTGGTCAGACCCATTAGAAGATTTTGGCAGCGAGAAGAATGCTGAACATTTTAGCCATAACAGTGTTAGAGGTTGCTCCTATTTTTACAGGTCTGATGCAATGTTTCTAATTTTGATAATTAATATGTAATGTACTAAATCTTCATTTTAACATAGAATTATTTGCTGTAAGATAGCAATTGTGTAAGTGAACAGAGAATGTTATTTATGTATTAACATGGTTGTTAATGAAATTTTATTTTTTACTGAACTTTTAACAAATCTCAATATAATCTTATTTCAGATGAATTTTAAACACACATTAAGAGCTCAAACTTCATTGAATTATTAGGCTTGCATACTGCCTTCATCATTGGAAAAGTGTATTTGATAAACAGTACGATTCTCTGTTAACCTCCAGCATTCAAGCATAAGAAACATTCCTACAGAGTATATTGTCCTTCCATAATCCTCTATTAAGAAATACTTATTATGTGTTTCATATGAAAATTTTAAATTAAAATAAAAATTTCAGTAAAAAGTAAAAATAGTTTTGAGAAAAAATTAAAAAATTGTGATCTTCTTTAATATATGATTATGTTTCTTATCTTTACTTAAACTCATCGTGTTTTCAATAAACCTAACTTTTTAAAACATAATTGCATTTCTTTCACTCCTAGCTATGCAGCGTGCTGTGACTTCTTACAGAACAACAACCTATTATCCATCATTCGTGCTCATGAAGCTCAGGATGCTGGGTGAGTCATCAAAACTTTGTTTCAGAACAATAATTAATACATTTTTACTATATTGAATGTGATAAAATTAAATCTTAACCATTGCAGTTACCGAATGTATAGGAAAAGCCAGACCACAGGCTTCCCTTCTCTTATCACAATCTTCTCTGCACCTAATTATTTGGATGTATACAATAACAAGGTATGTTCTGTCTTAAAGTATGACTGTCTTTTAAGATCCAAATTTCTTTGGACTCCAATCGTACAATAAAATAATATCTGGTGAAACAGTGAAAGTAACTTGAAATTGATGAAGTAATAATTCAGTCTATTTTTGTAAGTTTATTTTATTTGTGACACTCGGGATTTTTAAGAACTGAAGAAAAAAGTTTACTACTTTTGTAGTATGTAGTTTATCTGTTTATTCATGTTTCGAAGACGATTGTCTCTTCATACCTTTCTTGTCGAAAATTCAGTTTGCAATCATGAAGTGGATGTATATTGAAAGAACCAAGTGGTTACTATTTCAGATAGTACGAAGGAATAAGAATTTTAAACAAAGGTTTAAATTTTTTTTTCATATTTCTCTTCATATATCCAGAATTTGAATGAGGTTTGGTTTTGTAGTCTATGAAGGTGTGATATTTGACTCTCATTGCTGTTGGACTGCAAAGCCCATGTAGGTTCAACTGGCAACACATCAACTGAAGAACAAGTAAAGGAGAAGTGAGGGAGATATTTATAATTTAAAAGTTTAACTACATTGAATGGCATAGATTTCAGAAGTTTTCATTTTATGTATAATATTATCATAAGTCATTCTGAAACACTTATTTTCTGATATTTCTGTATTCATAGATTTGTTTAATTTTATGTGTAAAGTTTCTGATATAAGTCTTCAGGTTTTCTTGGATTCTATGTTGATTATATGTACATTCTCAAAATCTAAATTATGACCTTCATTCAAGGGATGAGCAGTTATGGAGTTTTGTTTATGTGTTACATGACGTATCACTTGTGCACACCCTATCAAACTGCATAACTTTGGAGCTTAAAAAAAAAAGTGAAAAATATCTTTTGACTGGGATCAAAATGAAAAACCAATTTTCCAATGTTAGCCCTACTCAACATAGTGAGGAAGGTTAAAGATCAGATATTGTGGGTTTTCTTTACATACTTTTAGAAATTGAATCCCATCGTCTGATTTAGTTCATTTCATTTCTAAATGTTTTCTTACATTTTTTAAATATTTCAACCATCTTGAATGACGATTTCACTTTAGAATTCCCATTAACTCTCACCATTGTTGTGGAGTGTTCACCTCTTCTCTCTTTCTGTCTCTTGGCAAGAACGTGTGACATAGAAACATCTATTGTATTTTGTCAAATTGCCTTTTATGAATTATAGTACAAAACATGTAGAGGTTGACAGATAGTATGTGAATGGGTGATTGTTAAGGGATAAGGGATAGATAATAAAAGGGAGCCAAGTCACAATTGAAGATATTCTAGAATAATAGAAAACCTAAAAATTGAACCAGATTGGAATTTTTTTTACACGCGCATGTGTTGACACACATTCACAGACCCATTCTCGCCTATATATGTGAGTATGTCATGTAATAGCATTATCAGAGCTTGAAATATGAAGTAATATTTGTTTTCTTCCCCTGTGTGAAACTATTTTTCTTACTTCATTTTAATATTTCTTAAATTCAGGATGTCATGGAAGTTAAATTTTTTCCTGTTCGCGAGAGTTCATGAGGATATCAACTACTTTCATTGCTTGACTTACGTGAATTTTTTCTTCTTTAGAGCCAAAACTGTCATCATTGTCACTCTCATCATCACCCTAATGTGAGGTAGGTGGAAAACTACTTCTCCTGCCATAATGAGATGCTATGTCACTGTCACTTAGACGTTCGAATCCATCTCCAATAACATGTTTTTCAGCCAATCAACCATATCTTCATCAATGTTAGTGAAATCTGGAATTGATGTGGCCACCTCAAGATAAGCCTATATCTCCTTCTACATTTTCTTCGTCATCATAACAATGGTCTAAGATTTTATTCAGGAAAGTTTTATCGTACTTGTAGGTACGTTTCCCAAGCATTATATGCTGTGAAAGTGACATCTCTTAAGATTCACATTTTCAGGAGTTCTTTCATTGAATCTAAGCTATTTTCTTGTAAAAAATGTAGAAAGTTTTCTTGTATCTTCATTTCAATTGAGAAATCACTCTTTCATCCATTAGTTGTATTAAAAAAGTCACATTAGGTGGTAGATAGTACACGAACCTATTTTAGGTTAGATTCTGAGGAGTGTGAAGGGTCCTTATCAAGCAGAAGAATGGCTCTTTTAGTTGCCGTTTCTTCATGAAATTTTGTTATAGATGGTACAAAAATGTTGACAAACCATTTACAGAAAATAACCTGATTCATCCCAGTGGCAGATCCATGAGGGAGGGTCTAAGAGTTTTCGTTTGTTACCTCACTTTATTTTACACAATTTATTTAAATATTTATGTTGAAATTATGTAATTATTTAAAAATAATCTTGTATTGTATCATATATGCACTACAAAAATAATATAAAATATAACATGTTTATTATTAAACAAAAGTTTATAATCCCTCACACCACACACAAAATAATTGGCTAGATCTTCCCTTGGTTCATCCAAGCTTTTGAGACGTTGGGCATTTGTCATCGTTTATTTTCAATTTTTATTTACATTTTTTACTTAACATTTTACAAAGCCCAAGAATATCAGTATTTACAAGATATCATAACCTAATGACGTATTTAAAAATAATACTATGTTATGTTCAAGAGAGCTGATGGAATCAGCATATAAATTCATATTGATGTGATGTGCTAAGTCATTCGTAAGATTCATAAGAGTAGACAGTATCAGTTTGAGCAGCACATTGTAGTTACGTATATGTGTATAAAATTTACCTGTTGGTATGCAAATTAAATAGAGGTACTGATATTGAGATTTCATTTAATAAATAGGAACTTAATAACATGTCTAATAATTTTGATGAGAAGTAGAAGTTAATGAAAGTGCTTCCTAATTTTAAGACGTTCGAAATTAAATTTCGTCAATAGAAACACCTTATCAATTCATCTTGTAGGATAGTTTCCTTTTGATTTAAACTCTTAATATTTCAAAAACGCCTTTGACAACTTTCAAGCATTCTATCCAAACAAGGGCATCAGGTGATCAAATAACCAACCCATACTAAAGTCTAGACCTCACTGCAGAGTAATAAAAAGTTCACAATATTCGTACATACCCATGGGCTTAATTCTCATGACTAATAACAGTGTCTTTGATGTTTAAAGCTAAGCTAATGATCAAATATAACCCCCAAGTCTTTTTTGACTTCAACACTTTACAGTTTTATATTTTTATATGAAAAGTGTATTCATATGTATATCGTTCTATAGTAGGGCATAACTTTGCACTTGCAAGGGTTTACAGTAAAGCCATTTGTATTACACCACTGGAGCAAACAGAAGAATGTCAACTCTTAAGTTATTGTAATCTACAGATAAGAAAAGTGTCATGTCACCATCATTGGTCAATAAATGAGAATTCAATTAAACTTCCATATTACTTGTATTAACAACCACTGCAAAAAGCAGGGGACCCAAATTCAAACCTTCTGGAACTCCAAAACTCAGAGGGAGGGGAAGACTCGGAACTAGCCTGCATAACTGAAGACATTAACATGCCTCTCCAAGTAAGACTCAATTAAACACATATAATTAAATGGTAAATGTAAATCATTTTTTTTTTTCATAATAATATTGTAGAAGAATATCAAATATCATGGACAAGTCAGTGTAAATGACATCAACTTGAGAAAATTCATTAAGATAGTTCATGATGTTTTGTCAGAAAGTGGCCAAATTCAAAAATCCATGTTGATGACTAGCTATTGGAGGTTTAAATCCAGAATAAATTGGAACATTGACATGCCTTTCCCATATGTTTGATAAATTGAACAGAAGGGGTCTGTCATTTTGAACCTTTACTTTGTTTCCCTTTCTAAATACTGAACAAACTTTCATTTCTTTCCATACCCTAGGGAAAGTACCTGTTGAGAAAGCTTTGTTTAAAATTAACTTCAATGGAAGGCAAGTGCTTCTCTTCATTCCTTTAATGAAATGGCAGGAACCCCATCAAGTTGAGAAGTAAGGTTGAAAGGCTTAGTTTGCGTTGAATATAAACATCATCAACGGGTGCAAAATTACCCAGCGTATTATGTTTGAAGTCGTTAGATAATTAAATCATAGGGTTGTGTGAGGAATAGGATTTGGCAGAATTGTCCACATTAGACTGAGGCTTTAAATAACCAACATTTTCATATGTTAATAAACAGGGTATACAACTGCACTTAAAGTCGTATCAATCATAAGTGGCCAAAATCAGGATGTGTTATGAATCAAGCTATCCACAATATCGTCATTAAATTTCTCATATTATATTTTGATCTCATGTTTCAAGGGCTTTAAAGATTTACCTAAATTAATGCAGACAGTAACTTTACATTTTTTTCAAAGTTTATTTTTAAGTTTGGGTGAGTTAATGATACGTATCAAGTACCAGCTTGGGTATTTAGAGGAAATAGTCAAAACTACTTGTAGTTTCTCCCTGATAGTAGTTTCTCATAAAAAGTAATACTTGAAATAGACACATTTATTCCATTACCCAAAAGTTAGAACCAATTAATTCTTGACAGTTGTTTTCTGAATTCCTCAAAATTTGCTTTATGGTATTTAAGTGTCGGTGAATAATTATATTTTTTTTTTTTTTTTCTCGTTAATCGGCTGACTAGGACAACGCATGCAAGCATCCTGCATTTACCGTGGCTCAGTTTTTATTTATTATCGCGGTGGCAGGTGCTTGCAACAACTTTTTGGGGGGACCAGCATTTTAGCTGGATCCGATTTTTATCCCCCACCGTAGTTAGTCCTGGGGGTATGGAAGATGACATGATGATACGATGATAATGGGGTGAAAGGACAACACATACAGACATACACAAATACATCCATGCCCGAGGCGGGACTCGACACCCGCGATCTTCTGGTCCGAGACCACTCCGGCACTACTGCCTTAGGGATCTCGGCCATCTGATCGGCAATTATTATATTATTATTATATAAAAATATTTTTTTGACTCGTGATTGATGTAGAATGAGCAAAATTTCAAGTGACTTGAGAGATCGAGCTTTCTTTTCCTAAACAATTTTCATAGTTTACTTTACTTCATTAAACAAAAATCTGTAAAAAAACATTTAATGAAAATCATTTATTCTTGAGGGTAAACCTATAATACAGAAGTAATGTTAATTATTTTCTTGAACCAATGAAAGCACAGCATATGGACATTTATGCCTCCTGCAGGCAGGTTCTTTATTATATTTTTATTGTAAAGGAATATTAGTAATTATTATTATTATTATTATTATTATTATTATTATTATTATTATTATTATTATCATCGTTGTTATTATTATTATTATTATTATTATTATTATTATTATTAGCAGCAGCAGCAGCAGCAGCAGCAGCATTTAGGCCGAATCTGACCACATGTTCTCCTCCGAGGACCAGTCATATTCTATCCTATCTATCTTTTCTAATTGCTTCAATTTTTTTCATCTATTATTTTGCTATTATTAGTACTTGCTTTCAGTCATGTTTCCGTAATATAAATGAAATCAATATTAGTCAAATCGTATTGAAACAACGAAGAAATTTTTGTTCTTTTTCTTCTAACATTTTGCTTGCAGGAAGTAAATGCATTAGTTTTCAAGATTACTTCTCTTGAATTGCTTGCTCTTCTTAATTATTTTTGGGGCTGACACCTACATGACATATCACCCAAAGTTGTTGATCCAACGAAGGTTTCAGCAGCAGTTGATTTCTCAGTATTGCATATTGAGATGTTTGGAGAGGAGTACGGTCTCTGGTTACGGACACCTTCAAATCCAGAAGTTGATGGTCCTGATCACAGATATTCAAAACTTGGTTGGCGAAAGTAAGTTTTAGATGTCAAAGTTTCATATTGCTAACAAAAAGGTGAAGTTTTTAGGATGTCTTCATAATTTAATCCAATATCAGATAATAGTTATTTTGCAATAACATTTGCTGTTTTGATCAGTTGGTGGTGCACAAACAGCCTCCTCATGGATTTTAAAAATGATGACATTGTTTAATCCAGTCGTGCAAACTCAAAGGATGAGGTCTGAAACTCCTTTCATGACCTCATCCTTACTAGTATTTATATTACCTTAAACCTTACCAACTCAATGCTCCAATGATGTAGAAAATGAATTGGATGCCGCTTTCTTCTGAAGATCATCAAATTTGGCAGAGAGAGAATCCAATGACTGTTCACTTTAGGGACATCCTCTCTCAAACCTTAATTTCCTTTGTCTGCTTTTTAATTGCAGTGAGCTCAGGCGAGAGATCCTCTCCTGTCAGATATACTGCCAGGAGGGCAGAAAGAGTAGAAGTTAGCAACACTGTCTATACACTTTTGAGCCGAGCTTAGATGACGACTTACTGCAGTCTCCACGAAGTACAGCAGATTCAACTTTGCAATTGTTGTCACAATAGCCACACTTAACTGTAGGGCCATGGATTCTGAGCATCCTGCACAGATAAAGGAAGCTGCTTATCTCCTTTCTGTTCCTTTAAAGTATCTTAGTTACTTAGCTTTCTTAATTACGGTTATTTTGATCATGTGTGTGCCAATCACATTTCAACATGTCATAATGGTCATTTGTTCTTTGTTAGATTTGTATCCAGATGATTATTTTTCAAATCGTACATTGAGTGATTTCGAGAGTAGCATTTTCCAAAATAAAACTGACTCATCAGCGTTGTACACTTGGTCTATGGTACAATGTTGAGTGTTGACTATGAAATGAATGAAACTATGAATTGAATTTCTCATTGATGAATGTTTCAGCAATCAACTCTGCTCAGAGATTCACCTTAGCTTTCCAGCTGCTTTATATCATGTTGAGTGTTGATAAAGGAAGAAAAAGAAGAAGAAAAAAAGAGTATAATGTTCCATGTATAAAACTAGTGGTGGTAAAACAGCACATACTTTCTCGCCTCTTAGTAACGGTTATGTAATAATATTATACCGCAATTTCTGTTTATGTCAACACATCTCAGTCAATGAGCGCAGACAAGAAAGTGTGCATTTAGCAATGGGCGATGTCAATAATGGGCACATACTTTATCAATTCTTGCTAAAAGCACCATTTGTGCCATAAATGGAATGGTTTTTCAGTTTGCATTGTTCTGATTTTATGAAAGTTCTTCTAAGGCATTCTTTATGGAACACTATTGCTTGTTTTAAATATATACAATTATTTATCATCAAGTGTTCAAGATATTTTAAGTTTTTAAATCTTTAATTTTCTTTTAAATAAAGACACAACTCGATGAGCATTTAATTTTTACGCCAGTTCACACAAAAATACTCATATTTTCAAGAAATTAATATTGACTTTATTTGAAGATCTACTTTTGATAAACCCACTTCATTAAGAAAAAAAATGTTTTATCACTATTGTATTTATAAAAAGACACTGAAAATGCAATGGCATCAATTCAAGCAGGGTATTATATTTGTCACAAAATTACCCCAAAATACTAATATTTTCAAACAATTCAACATCTGCTTTTTATGAGCACATTTCATTAAGAAAAAAATTGTATCTGCACAATCGTAGTTGTAGGAAGACTCCGAATTTTTTTGATTTTTAATTTTCACAAAATCATGCATTTTAATGAAAATGAGACCTGCACCATTCTCTTAAGCATCCTTTATGCTACCTAATTTCCCAAATAATAAATTAATAAAAAAGTCCACCAACGAATGTCATAAAACAGAATATATCAGTTTTTTGAGAAAAAATTTTTAAACAAAAATTAAAAAAAAATTGCCTATATTTAACGCAAAATAACGCTAAAGATACTCAAACTTTTGAAAAATTGTTCATGACCTTATTTCAAAATCTATATACAAGGAACAGATTTTATGAAGGGGAAAAATCTCTATCTTTATTATTTTAGTTGTAAGAAGACGTCGAAAAATTTAGATTTTTTTTAATTTTCGAAAAATCAGAGTTTCCAACAAACATAAGACCTGCACAATTTTCTTAAATGTCGTTCAGAGTATCCAACAACCAATTTTAATCAAAATCGATGGATCGATTTTGATTAAATTTTGTTTCACCTTTTTTTTTTTTTTAATGTCTCAAGGGCTTCATGTAAAGTACCCCGAAAATTAAAATATGAATTTCAAATTAAAGGGGGCGCGACATCGGCCATATCGATTGGGGAATATCAATTTTGGAGAAAATCGGCTGAATGGTTTATGCTCTAGCGATGAGAACAGTCGGACGGACGTTTCGCCGTCAATCGATTTGTCGGTGTTAATGACGCACAAAACATAGATTCTGGCTTCACTACGGGTTAGAGGATTTTTTTTCTATTTTTCACAGCAGGATTTATCCACTTTTTTCCTTAAAATGCTATTAAAAAGACATAGTTGATGAACCCCTAGCGCCAGAATCATTCAGTGAAACTTTCATCACAATATCTTGAACCATTCAGAAAATATTCAAGGTGGATTATATATGCATGTGTGAGCAAAAATAATACTAGCAGAACAAAGCAATATCCTAATCTCCCTCTCTGTCCTCTCTGCCCCCTCTCTTTCTCACTCTCCTGCGCCCTCTCTTACCCTCCCTCCCATCTCTCTCGCACTACCTGCCCTTTCCTCCTCAGCCTCGCTCTGTCACACGGCAATACCCAGCAACAACTCAGCAGTTGAAACTCAGGTCGATTTTTTTATGTATTTATTAAGAATTATATTTAATTGCAGTGTCATGTAGTGGAGTTTCAACAAAATGAACAGCATTAAACCTTTCTCTATGAAAAAACACGTATATATTCCAACTTTGTCAAATAGAATTTATTGATCGTGAAGAAACAGCGAGAGACTCTGCATCTGCTTTGTCAAAGTATAAAAGCAATATTAAGTTTCACTTATGTAAGCTACAATAACTGTAGGCTATAACAATATATGGTAGAATGTTACTAAAACTTAAAAAAATAACTTTGTTAAAATGTCACTTGCATCTTTCCCTGACAGGCACTCTAATTAAAATGACAAATTCTTTCTTTTAAGTGTTATTTCAAAAATTCAATTCTTGAAAATATTTTGTTCTGCACTCAACTAGAAAACTTAATTTTAATTAAAGAATCTGTATGTCATTGAGAAATGTATTGAGTAGATTCTGAAATAAGAACTAACTGGCAAGACGTATGTATGTCTGTATGTATGTATGTATGTATGTATGTATGTCTGTATGTATGTATGTCTCTATGTATGTCCGTACGTATGTATGTCCGTACGTTCGTATGACCGTACGTACGTATGACCGTAGGTACGTATGTCCGTAGGTACATATGTCCGTAGGTACGTATGTACGTTCATACGTACGTATATGAATGATCTCATGCTCAGACCAGCGTCCTCCCTGCCTCACGGCCATGGGCTAAAGGGGTATGTGTGGTTAGCATGTAGACCCCATGCCGTATTCTGGTCTTCTTAACCTGAGAAGTGAATTCTCTGTGTCGCACAGCAACGTATACTAGGTCATTGCAAGGAAAACGTACACTGTAGACTTGGCTCTACCAGGAATCGAACCTGGGGCCGTGTAGTGAATAGCAAGCACACTGACCAAGAGCTAGCCATGAGCCCAAAATAAGAACTTGCAGAATTAAATTAATTTTGCGAGATACCCAATTTTCAGATAGCCAAAAATTATTTAAATTGAAAGGAATATTGTAAAAATTAGAGACAAATTGCATTATTTTTAGAATTTCCAAGTTTGAAAAATTATTCTGAATTTAGTATTTTGAAAAAACTTCAATTTCTGTAACTTTTAAGAGTTCTATTAATTCTGCAGTCTTGTATTCTCATGTGCCATATTCACAACCTACTTCTTCTTCTTTTCCTTTCTTTTTCTTTTCTTTTCCTTTCTCTTTCTTTTCTTTTTCCTTTCATTGAAATGAAATATCACATTAATGTTGAGAAAAAAGCAAATAAAACATTGTATTTTAACACATGACGCCCTGAAAGTTACATAAATTCAAGCTTGAAAATCGTGATGAGAATACTCAACGATCAAATGGATGTGGAAAAGTACCACCATGTAATTGTCAAAATGTACAACTGTGACCAGGTGATGAAATGTAAAGTGTTACTGACACAGGGGCTCTTAATTCCTAAAGGCTGTTCAAAGAGTTAGCTGTCTCAGTAGCTCAAGTTGTTAGAGCAACTTATATAGAGAGAGATCCTGGTTCGATTCATTGTTGGGCTGTCAATTCTTTGAGGTCAAACATATCTCTATTATTATTGTTTTTGTTTCACTAAGGTAAATTAAGCATAGAAATCTTACTTTTATTAAGTTGTCGAATGCATTAGTAAGCATATAAATTTGGGTCAACATTGTTTTTAGCCAATTCAAAAACATTTATTGTGAGCGTTGTATGAAACTGGCCCACAAAATGAATCTCTTGTAGAGAATTGCAAAGAGATCTGTCTTAATATAAAGAGAATTTGCACAGCTGCATAACTGTGAGCAGGCTGTTGTGTAATGTGTCAAATATAGTTTTTCAGAGTTCAAGTATAAGCCTTTTAAAGTGTTTCAAAGAAATTATGAAGATGTCTAATATCAGTTAAAGTATAAGTAAATTATGATCTACAGGCAGCAGTCCTCAAGTACGAGAATAATGTTATGAACATCAGGCAATTTAACTGCTCCCCCCATCCATACTGGTTACCTAACTTCATGGACGTCTTCACATGGTCCTTACCATTTGTAGGAGAAAAAGGTAAACATTGTTTTCATTATTAATGTTTTAAAGCACCTTTTATTTATATTTGAATGCTTAATTTGTATTTTCTTGTCTCTTTTTCCAGTGACCGAAATGTTGGTAAATGTTCTTAACATTTGCTCTGATGATGAACTAATGTCTGATGGAGACGATGCGCTTGAAGAAGGTAGGTGTTGTTTTTCATCTTTAAATGATAGGTATAATAAATTCACTTTGTTCTATACTACTTGTGTGATTTTAATATTACAATAATTATTGATATTGAAAGATAACTTCATGCCATATATGAAAGAATGATACATTTTTAGTATTTTATATTTAATAAAAGGTCATTAAATAAAAATAAGATGAATTACTAGAATTAAAATTGTACATGTTCTGTGACTGATTTAAAAATTACTTCTATGTATTGTTTATTTCCTTTCATATCACATTCCATCACCTCTTTCATGTATGTTTGAAGGGAGGCTTATTTTGGCCTACATTGATGGTCTCCTCAAATCTACCATTTCTATACTGCTATAAGCAGTAGTAAAATACTGGGATGCTGGGCTACCTTTTATATTGCAACTGGGACTCTAGCCTGAGATATATGTAGAATGTAATGGGATGGTGTTATTGAGTGATGGGAAACACAAATTTTTATTTTTATTTTAATTTAAAAGTTTTTGATTCAGATCTTCCCTTTTGGTGTACCTATCCTATTCCTTTTTTTCCTCATTGATAGATATCTAAATCAGTTATATTGATCTGGATTTGTCATTCTTTGTCATTGTTCATGATGGGACAACCAGATGGTAAGAATCACTTATCATTTGCAATGTGTCAGTAGTTGTGTGTCTGTAGTTGGCCTGCACAGGTTCCATGAAATCATGACATCATCACTTCCATCACAGTACTCTTCATTATTAGCTTTTGGTTGTAGATATGTACATGACCTCTTGGGTTTGACAGCACAAATCAAACTGAAATTGTTCATCTATTTATTTAGTTTTTTTAGCCTTTTCTTTGTTCACACTTGATTTGACATATTACTCTGTACATACCTGTATTGGAGCAGTCACCTTCAGTTAAGCAAAACAGTCCAAATATAAAATAATTTTTAAATGTACAAATTCTCAATGTTTGTTACAACTTGAAGGTGATGGCTTAAATGCAGGTCATTGGAACTTGATTGTGTGGATTTGTTTGAACACTTATCTCAAGTAGACATGTTATACGGACATACTCTTTGTGCCTAATTCCTGTATACTGGGAACCTGTATACCAACTTAAGACTGAAATCCATAAACATAATCTGTTTCTATGCATTCTATTGTGTTTCTCTATTTCCATATTTCAAATTATTTATTATCTAATGAAATATTGCTTATTGATGTAATTTGGTTCGTCTCTTTTTGAAAAGCTTGCTCTCTTATTTTGATATTAAATTTTGGTAGCTCTTAATGCATTCCCTAGTAGACTTAAAATTGCACTTGAAATGCAATTTCATTGTTGATGTTGCCCCTCTATCTTGTCTCAATTATCATGTGTCTAAATTCCAAGCTGAAAGTAGATTGCCCCTCTCTTTGGGAACATACATTAAATGAGCTTCCCTCTTAAATCTATATCTTTTCACGCCCCCAATTACTTTATTTTCTCAACAATTGCACCTTCTGACTGCACTTGTACCTTCTCTATATGCATTGGGACTCTCAATTGCCGGGTGCACAGGGAAACTTTTTATACAAAAGAATGGTAAGTTTCTTGTGCAAGTTTTGGGTTTCTTATTGGTTTTTTTACTCATTAAATACTAGAATCACCAAATATACCTAATATATTCACCTTAGTTGTGTGCTTTTTTATCTTGATTTCTCTCTCCATTGGCACATGATATTTGTATTACAATTATGTAAAATCAAAATCTGAATTCCTGGAGAGATTTTGTTTGTTGATATTGATATTAATAGCATGTCGTGTGCTTCACTACAGTTGAGGTCTTGTGACTCTACCAGTACAGTCTGTTCAATCTTGTGCTTGAAATGAGGAACTTTAAACTAATGTCAAGTGCCACTGTAATAACTGTTTTCTGAAGGATTGTATTTCACTAAAAGAATAACAACTAAGAAATATTAAAATCGATTAAGAACATACATATGTATATATTTTTTTAGGGTTTTAATGTATTGCTTTGCTGGGAAAATGTTATATTTTTGTTTATGTAGTAATTCTTTGAAATACATTATTTCTTTTTGCCCAAAATTGAAAACTCCATCTCTTTTCCGGTAAAATTGATTGGTGCTAGTTGTCCAGTCATAACCTCTACTTGGTGAGATTGAGCCATAGAAGGGCCCTCTCTTGTTGGCCTCAGACCATCAGTCTGTGCCAGTTCTACCCTGGTGTGAAATTTTCCCTGCATTTGGTGTTGCCTGTGTTGTCTGTGTGCGAGGTTAATTTTTTTTAAGCAAGTGACATGATTTTATTACAAACTTCTATAAAAATGACTGTTCATTTTGTTTATTTGTGGGGTAGGTGCATGATACTCTTTGCATCTAATTTTGCTGTGTTCATAGACTAATTGTTAGATTGGCTTCTTAAAAATCTTCAGTATTAATTTGTGTAGGTTACTTCATTGTACTGTACCATTTGCTGATATTGATAGTGTGTTGTCATATCCATCAAATTAGATTAGAAAATATTCATTACAGATGAAGTTATTTTTGTAGTACATTGAAGATATTAAGAATACATATAGAATGTTTATTGCTTAAATTAAAATCTTTTAGTATAATTTAGTATCACTCTGACAAAAATCAGTTGCATTCTAAAGATAAGTTCATGTGGATACAATGTTGTCCATATTTTTATGTCTGGAATTTTTCCTGATTTTGGAGGTGGATGGGTAAAACATAACTTTGGACTTCATTGTATCCTATTCAGAATGGAGAAGTCAAGTAATCAGTAGATAAAATCTGCCAGTTGGTTTTATGTGTGTATCCTCAGTCTCTCTTGGAACAGAAATAGAAACTAAATGAAATATTTTTTGGAAAAAAAATAAACTTTTAATGATATAATACTTTCATACAAATACTTGAATGAAAATTCATGTTTAGGCAAAGAACCTTTCATGCTTGTATACAAATCACATTACTATCGTCTGACAATGATTGTTTCCAAGAGTTACATATTCTGTACTTTTGGTGGCTGTTCATTTATTTTTTGACAATCATTTAATGAATATTAATATGCTTGAATTTATGTCTAAAATGAAAAGTCTACCTTATGTGGTGCAATATCTGCTCAAGACTTGGTTTCTGCTTGTTGATTTTCTGCTACTTGTGCCATTTTGGCAAGTTTGTTAGAAGTACAGTGATAAATGGGATATGAATTTTTAGGAATTAATCAGATTACAGTATATTTTTCTTCTACAAAACTCACTGTGCTTGTAACATTCTTCATCAGAGTATATGGATACTTGTTGTATCTATATAAAATATTGTTTAGTTATGGATTTTAGTTGATACTTTATCTGTATGCACTCTTTTTATCTCCTTACTCCGTGTCTGTACTGCCCACTCTCCTGGGGCATGCATCTGTCTCACTCGGATGCGGTATGTGGTAAGTGGATCAGAGTCTGTTCTCAGCTTGGTGCAATGGATGTAGAGCATTTAGTGTGACCTGTCCTCCTGCTGTTGTAGCATAACCTGATGTCTCACTTTGTAAAAGGTGTTTTTATACAAACCATAAACTAATGTGCCTGAACCAGTAACATTGCATCTAGTATGAGAAATTCAATGTTTTTTGTAGAATGTGAATTCAAATAATGAAGTTATTGTATTGAAAAAATGTGGTTTTACAAGAGTGTAATACAAGGCCATAAAGTAGGAGTTTTTTACGACATTTTAGTTGATGTGTGTATGTGATGTCACACTAAAAGCCTGCCTTTAGACTCCAGCTGTAGAACTTACTATGTGGTTGATGTTAAGGAAGCTCCCACATACTTCCTTGAATGAAATGCTGGCAAAAGTCTCGCAGCACTGGGAGTTGTTGGCCTTGAGTAAAACTATTGTGTGTGTGTGTTTATGTTTAATGAATGCTCTCATGTTAAAAATTATTGTGTGTGGTGATAGAATATTTACCAATTCTGATCATGTAAAGAAAAATTCAATGTTGGACAATGAAACTCGTTGTTGGAAAATGAGTTATTCTTGTTTTCTGTGTTGAGCATAGAATGAACGTTCATCTAAATATCTGTACCCCAGCATGCATTTTTGTTCTTGAAATAGGGCTTTCTATGTTCATTTTCATAATCGTGTTGAACAAGTTCATATTCAAATGCAAAATTGTGACACAGCCAGTAGAATTCATACAAAATATTTCACATTTCTCTTTTATTTGGAATAAATAAAGGAGAGAATACAAACATGTAAAGAATTAAAATATTTTTAATTGATGTTATTGGGAATAATGTTAGCTTGATATAAATTTGATAATGAAAATATGGAATATCAAAAAAGTGGTAATTGTATGGCTGTATCACATCTATCCAGATGTTCTGTTTCAGTCTATTTAAATTGATCATGTGTTTATGTGTGCAGCTTTACAAGAAAATAGACACAAGTTATAGTTATCTGTTAGTTATCCAATAGGAACATTCTACTAAATGTTGTTGCTATTCCTGACCATATCCCATAGATTGTCAGAAAAACTGTTGATAAATGGATGTGTAGTTTATTCATCAAGTGTGGTAGTTAATGTTCAGTAATGGGCATACAAGTAATTACATTTGTTGAACGTGCTATCCAGCTGTGTTATTTTTCTGTGCCCTTCCTCTAGCTGTTGCATGCAATAAATATATAGTATGTTCTGAAATCATAGCAATGTAGCTCTGTAACTCTGACTCGCTAGAACATGCTAGTGTAGTCCACTGTGCTATTGTGCAATTTTCACTGGTGTCTATGTGATGTCTTCCCATGTGGTGTAAATATTTATAGCTAATTGTGGAGTGCACCATAGGATCTACAGAATGATGTTTAGAATGCTGCACTGCCCATGTACATAATTAACTTGCCTTTTGAAGGATAGTAACATTCATAAGCTCTTTTCATATCAGTATTGCTCCACTGTTGTAAACATTAGATAGAAAAAGTAAATTGTTGCCTTATTTAAGACATTGTTGATAATTGTCTAATTGTATACATTCATTTTTAGGGGCAGCTGCCAATTTGCGCAAGGAAGTCATTCGGAACAAGATCCGTGCTATTGGGAAGATGGCACGTGTATTTTCTGTTCTGAGGTATGTCTAAATGATTCTCTGTCATCTATCATAGTGTTGTAGATGGGGTTACTTTGTAAGTAGTTCCATAGGAAATTCTTTGAATTACAAAGAACAATAATAATTGTAAAAAGAACAATAATAATAGATTAAAAATGAAAACTTGTACAGTTAAAATTTTACTTTTTTACTACAGTGTGATAAGATGCAGTATGCTAAAGTAATGCATTGTTTCTTAAGAATAGTGTAGCCAATTTTGTTAACTTATAGCTTTTTTTTTATACCAGCAATATAAATGACAGTTTCCATTGCAAGAAATTATTCATAAAAGGGCATTTTAAGACACATGTGGCATTTTATGGCACAGTGTTTTCTCTCCACTTTACTTCCCCTTTGTCCTCTGCCTGAACTGTTTCCTCACCTGACTTCCCCCCACCCTACCTGCTTCCCCGTCAGACGTACCTCCTGCCCTCCCCACCTGACCTGCCCCCTGACCTCCCTGCCCCCTTATCCTTCCCCTCCCCTTAGTCTCATTGCCCAACCTTCCCATGCCTGAGTTGCCCCCTTGGCCTTCTTGCCCAACCTCACCCTGTCCTCGCTATGAAACTATGAAGTAAG
This sequence comes from Gryllus longicercus, assembly GCA_038098605.1. Lineage (NCBI taxonomy): Eukaryota > Metazoa > Arthropoda > Insecta > Orthoptera > Gryllidae > Gryllus > Gryllus longicercus. The sequence goes on along the minus strand of JAZDUA010000199.1, from coordinate 525,771 downwards.
TATTATTTATTGGTATAATTTTCAAGAGATGTCATGTCAATTTCCTTCGGCTGCCCCCAGTTGGTGTCGAACAGGAACCCCCATTTTGTTCATTAAAAAATTAGATTTATCGTGTAGGTTTTTTCATTTGTGATTAGTAAGCGTTGAAATTTTTTCATCAAACTACTTTTAGCATCGCCCAGGAGCAACGATTTGGGCAAAGTAGTTTTCTGTTCCATTTGGGGTATTTGTTTTAGGTGAGTCCCCTCACTTTTCATCAGCGGGTTGCAAGATTTTTAACAAATTTCATAAATAAAAGAAAACCTACACATGAAATCTAATTCATTAATCAACAAAATGGTGGATCATGTTTAAGATTTGAAAGTTAACCCTCGCCCCAAACCCTGGAGGTGGATTTAACTGTTATCATTAGAGAGGTTTTCTAAAAATTGAGCAGGTGTTTCTTTATTTTTCAATGCAAATTGTAATTTCTCCATTATTGCAGAAATCTTACTTTTGATATTAAGGCGCCATTTATCACGAATCGCCAAAAATATTGTAGACAAAACTTGCGTGTTTTGTGGTGAAAAATTCGAATAAGTACAAAAAATGGTGGTTCTCAAATAAGATTTCGAAGTTGCTCCCGTTCCACCCTCAGGGACCGGGACCGAGGTTTGATTTTAGGTCGGGCAGATGCCCGACAACGACTACTAGAATTTTCAAGGTGGTAATTGAAAACAGATGATTTGATTGATAAATAGGCCATTTACTACTCTACGTGAAATTTGCTTACAAATAGGCCAAAAGTCGCAAAACGCAACGATTCTGATATTTTTTAAGATTACTACTACAACTACACAAATTACAGACCTTCTCTCTCTTGTTTCTTGACAAATGTCTTTAAATGAGTGTCTTTGTTTTAACATACCCGACGTTTCCGTAAATGTCTTTGTTTTAACATACTCCGCGTTGTTGTTGCCTAGTACCTGTGATCGTTCTCCAGCCAGCAAGGGGAGAGAGCGCCCCTCCTTTGACAGCCCACTGTGCACCCCTCGTACGCCAACACAATAGGTCGGCCCTCCGCTGCTGGGCTAGGCCATCGAGCTCTGCCCCCCCCCCCCTCCCACCCTCGTTCGGTCTGGAGATGTCAGCCGCAGTCAGCCATACGCCGATAACGTTACTGTTCAAACTCCTGATCGGGTAAAGTTTATAGGTCATGATCGCCTCTATCATTTACGTAAGTTATTCACCAGCTTCGTGAGTGAGTTCTCAATCAGCATACATCGGTTGCAGCTGTGTTGGTCATTCGCCATACCATACTATTAGCCCCGGAGTAGATGTTATCACTTTGCTGCTGCTGCTGCTGCTGCTGCTGCTGCTGCTGCTGCTACTGCCACTATACTTCGGAGCCCTCTCACTCCACGGCCTACGCACGTGAGCTGTGTGCTCCGTGATCTTACACAATAGCTTATTCAACCTGTCATCATTTCTTAAGATTAGCCGCGACCCCTGTCATCGAGCGTCTCACGTCTCGCCTCGACCTCAGTCAGCAATCGTCTGCCTCTCGCTCGGCCCGTTCACCGCGAAGCTCCCTCTCTCCTCTCCGCTTAGTTCGGCGAATCCCCGCCCCCCTTTCCACGTTTTACCAATAATAGTCGTGTATTCCAACGAGCTGGCAATCAGTCTCCTAATTGGCTGAATAAAAGTGAGGTCACCTGTGTATCTTTCCTTCGCTCGCTTAACTATTTTTTCCCGTGGGGGTGATTGTATTCCTAAATCGTTGCTGTCCTATTCAGTTATTGATGTATAACCTCGATGAAGCTCTGAGTATACGCCTTTCCGTACGGTTATCAAAATCGGTGAGAAGCGCGTCACCGCGCTCCCGCTTTGCGCCCTACTTTTCGCTCTTCTTTGTTCACCAGGAGCTGTCTCGTGTACCCGGTCTTTGTTTAGTCATGATCGGCATGTATTGTGTTGTGCCCTAGGCTGGCACCCTGAATCCGTCTCTCGTCGCGGCACCATAAATGTCTGCTTTGCAGAGTTTTATCCGCGCACATTTTCTTGAGCCCTCACATCGCTAGATGCAAGAGGAGTGGGGAGTTTGGTTATTTTGTCAAAAAGAATTTTACGTGGAATTTGTAGTTCATGTTTACATGCAAAATAGTTTTTAATACACGGGAGCGAACATTCCTCGTCACCAGATTTTCCCTACAATTCTCATTGCTATCATTTATTCTTAATGCAACTAATGATGGGAAAGGAGGGGCGGGTAGGTATTCCGGGCTCAAGAAAACGTGCGGATATAATACCCACTTGCCCAGAGCTGCGTGTCGTCCCCCCCCCCCCTCTATTCGCTCGAGGAGCGCCTTTTGTCCCTTAACCCTCGCTTCACACACTTGACCCAGAATACTTCTCATCATTGCAGTCTCTTTGTATCCTCTTTATTTTAGATGTGTGATACATCACTATATGTATGTATATATAGGGATATATACACACACAACTGTTTGTGAAAATTGCAACACCAAGGAGACGTACTATTACAATGAAATTTATTCCACAGATTAGGAATATCACAATATACAAATGATGAGAATCACAGAACTGTACATGCTTTTTTTACCTTTAATATTTAGTTCGGTGTGAAGAGGCCATACGCTGCCAGCAGAGCCTCTAGACATCTTAGCATGGATTCAGAGAGAGCCTGGATGTGCTGCTGGGGAACACACTGCCACGCGGTTTCTATGCGTGAACACAAAGCATCAGTGGCTACAGGAGGACCGGAACGAATAAGTTGCCGACCGATCATATCCCACACAAGTTCGAGGACGACTGGTCAGGCGAACGTGCAGGCCAGCAAAGTAGTCAACGGAATCCATCGCAGTGATATGCGTGCCATCAGTTCAGCCCTCAGAAGACGGCGTCGAGCCATCAACGCAGACATGACCACACTCATTGCAGTGCTCCAAAGTCAAGTCAACACTATGGATGGCGCCGTTCTGAAGGTTAGGGCCATGCGGACAAGATGGCGGTCATTTCGCACTGTGCTCCAGTACCCGCTCATCGCCGTGTACGATCCACTGGTTCTACAGATGCATCACTGTCGTAGCAGCGCGCCCCGTTCGAGCCACATTGTCACGGAACAACAAACCCGCATCCCAGAGACCGATCGTTCTCCCCGTTTGAACTCGCTCAGATGCTGAAGCTATTGCGCCAGTCGGCGTACCGGCGCTTGTTTGCCGGTTCCACGTCGTTTGACAGCTCTGCATTGACTTGAACGTGGCGTACCTGACCTGTCACACAAAGGAGGGCTTTTCAGAATATATTAACGAGTGGGCGACGCATGGGGCAGGCCGACTGGCTCGATGATATGGGCACCTTTGCACGCACCGAAAGAAAGAGGGGGGGAAATATCTCATAGGTTTCCAAAATTCATTTAGTGTTCTTCAAAGTCTAGTAACGTCATAACCAGTTTGATTTCTCTAGAAATATGTTTCAGTGCAGCCTAATAGTGGATAAAGAAATCAGATACAGCAGCTCAAATTTGGGTTATTATCAGTGATAGCACGCGGCACAATTTTAGCAGATGGTATTGAAATAGTTAAATTGTACGAAGCAGATTTTAAGTAGAAACTTTATTCTTCAATCTTATCTAAATTGAAAGTATTTTTGATGAACATTTTCGAAGCTACGGTCATTTGAAAAGTGGCTATATCTATGATTTTAACGTAAAATTGCCATATTTGGGTTAACGTAGCATATGTTTGATGATCACAAAATTGTTGCAGAGTAACGGGAGCACTCGCTCAGCCAAAAATCCGTTGATAAAAATCGTCTCCTATATTATTTCAGTAGTGTACATAACTTTTGCGGTTGTCACATGCAACCGATCTTTAGAAATGAGGTCTCTAGAGAAATAGAATTACACGGAGACGTGACGAATTGCACTTTGACTTAAAAAATATGACGAATTTGTTTAAAAAACTCATCCAAATATTCACGTCAAAGGCAACCTGCAGCACTCAGCTATATCGCTAAATAACTCCTAAACGTAGCGTTCTAGGGCATTAGAAACTAAAGTTTGAGGCCAAAGACCTCATTGAAACGTTTCTCATGCCGTAATCTATAGGATGAGATATTCTTGGACATTCTATTAAATTTTTGCTGGTTCGGCACTTATCAAGGTTATCAATGCCACCAATGCCACCTATATTTTAACCCCTAGCGATAGTGACCACGCTAAGATGGCTTAGATTTCTCTATCTTAAACTATTTGCGCTTTCTGTGTACACCGTGGTTTACGCAGACATATATACACATTTATATATACATTTTTCACACACACATTTTTCGATGTCTTTTTTTTTTAAATTGCTCAAGTTACACTTTTTTTCGCATCTTCCTACAACTGCAGTATTGAAAATAGAGATTTTTTCCGATAATAAAATCTAATCTCTAAAAATAGATTTTGAAATTTGGTCGTTTGCAATTTTCGAAAATAGTTTTCAGGTAATTTTGCGTGAAATATAGGCTGTTTTTAATTTTTAATGCATTGTCTTTTCTCAAAATCAGCTCCAAATTTTTTCTTTAAATTTTCTCCTCGAATGCATCAAAGGAAGGAAAACTAGTGGTGCGAAAACAGCCGTTCTTTCTCGCCCGTACTTTCACGCAAAATTACGCGAAAAAGTACTCTAATTTTCAAAAAATTGTACTATCCTTGTTTCAAAATCTCTAAGAAACACATTTTATTGAGCAAAAACATCTCACATCTTTATTACTTTAGTTGTAGGAAGGCTCCGAAAAAATGTTAAACTTGTGCAATTTTGAGTTTTTAACAAACATGAACCTGCACCATTCTCTTAAACGACTTTCACACTATCCAGAAACACAATTTAATTAAAATATGTGTGGCCATTCTTTTTAAATTTTTGAAAAGGCCCAAGGGCTTCATGTAAAGTGGTCCCCATAATTAAAATATCGGTTTCAAATTCAAGGGGCCGCGACATCGGCAAGATCGATTGAGGAATATCAGTTTTGTAGAAAATAAGCTAAACGGTGTATTTTCGAAAGGGGTGATCTCGCGCGCACCTGTGTACACACACCTCACGCAGACTGTTCTTCGCCATAATCCATAATCAGGCATTTCCACATGACCAAACCATTTCGACCAGACATCGAGTGTCCATTTCGTCTATAATGATCTCGTACATTCAGTCTTCATTTTTAACCACACGCTCTCGCCACGCACGCTCTCTCGTGACGTCTCACACACACCTGTCTCATGCAATCATACTGTAACACTAACGATTACCTGTGGAATCGATTAGCGACCCTGCCACTAGCTCAGATCGGTGATGGAAGGAACTGTTACACAGTACAAGAGAAACACAACAAAAATAAACACTTGTTCACTGGTAAAATGATTCACTTTATTCCTGAGCAAAAAAAAATAAACAAAGTTGCACCAGGGAGATTACAATTCTTACACTAACAATGGAAAAGAAAAAATTATAGAGAAAAGAAAATTAGGCATGTTAGTAATTATAGAAAAAGACTTATAACTAGGAAGAAGGTCAACTTATTACAAATAATATTTACAAGCGTTACAGAATGATAATTTGACGTGCCCAAGCACATTACTGCGTTACATAAGTTTTGTAGATGAATACCCGTCAGGTCATCAACCTCGTAGGGTCCTTTGTGTGCCCAGGCAGGCCCTCGGCCGGCGTCTGGAAGGAGGGCGGCGGCCTTGGGCGAGGGGGCGACCGCGGCCGTCCCTCACCCCTCTTGGCGCGTGGCGTCAGCTGAGCGGTCCTCCGGTCATTCAACCAGGGGAGGCGATGTCCCGGGCGAACTGGCTGCGATGTCTAGGCGACTAGAAGTTCTTGAAGATTCTGGCAGAACTGGTTGATACTGGCAGAACTGGTTGATACTGGTTGATACTGGTAGAAGTCGGGCGATTTCTATCTCCGGAACGTAGTAATCAGCCTAATGTCTCTTTAATTTTTATAACATAACTTCGGAAAGTCTAGCGACAAATAATTCCCGCCCCAGAGAAACAATTTTTCTCTACCCCCTTTTTAAACGCCACAGAGGTCTACTTGCCTCTCCCCGACGAATAAATCCCACCCCAGAGAATTAATTTTCTCAATTGTTGTCAGCTAGTAGCTCTCGCCCCTTCCGAAATCTTTCTAAACTTTTCAGAGACAAACTGGCCTCTCCTCGACGAATAATTTTCTCCCGGTGAAGTAATTCTCTCCCGACTCCTGTCAGCCCAAAACTCAAATCACATCTGATAATTTCTGCGTCGAAAAAATTCTAAGTCCGGTAGAGGTGAACTTGCCCCTAACCGCACAATATTCCCCCCCCCCCCCCAAGAGAAACTTCTGCCCCGACTGTTCCGTCTAGAAATCAAATCCCTTCTGCCGTTCTCTCCGTTGAAATCGCACCAGGTTAGCTCTTCTCCCCACCCCAATTTCTTACGTGTCCTAGTTCCCTTTGATAGCAGTGTCGCTATTGGTCAGAAGTTGTGTCGCAGTGAAACATTCTAACCCAATCGCAGCGTGAGAAGCGAAGGAAACTTCCACCCTTTGTGCAGGCTGTGAGCACGTGGGGTTGTTCTTGAACCTTCTAGAAATCTAGCCCTCGCTTGCGTAGGGGGCGCGTTCGATGACGGAAGTATTGCTCTGGGCTCCCCCGAAAGTGGGTGATCTCGAAATCTGCAGCTGGCCGCGCGCACGTGCACAGTATCTGTCAACGGCAGTCCTCAAAACGGCCGGCTTAATGGGGAGGAGGCGGTAATGGCCCCCGCGATAAGTGAGACTACGCGTGCATTGCAATCTGTTTAAGCTCCCGGTAGAATTCTGGGTGGTCCGAGTTTGTTATATTTAATTTTTCCAGCATGAATTTCGTTTCGAAAAGTATGACGAAATCGGTTTCGCTACAATACACTGAATCACTTTTCACCTCTTTTGGAATAACATTTGGAATGTCAACTTTGTTATTTTTGATTCTCATCATTCTTTGGCCAAATTTGTAGGAAATAGTCCAGTGATTTTTTGGATAAACAAACGTACATCTCATTTTTATGGTGTACATTAACTTCCTTTACAAAAAAACTTATATAAATTTCTTTATTTTTTTCAGAGAGGAAAGTGAAAGTGTATTGCAACTTAAGGGACTTACTCCAACTGGATCTCTACCTCTTGGTGCTCTCTCTGGAGGCAAGACTTCACTCAAGAATGGTATGTGCTAAAGTTATTCAAAAATATATTATTTTATATTCCATGAATTTACAAGTTTAAAGAGCATAAACAAACTTTTTTTTTATGTTATTAAAGTATGTGAGAATTTGATTTATGGTAACAAAATACAGTAGATACCACTTATTGTAATCACAGTTAATGTTATTCTTTTAATGCCATCTTATTTAGGATGTCCCGCTCAAACTAAATTTACAACAATAAGAAAACGTTTATTGTGTTCAAAATTCTTTTTATGTTATCATTGTTTTGAAACCCATTTCAGTTAGCAAAAGTTTTCAGCCATCATGGTTCGCATTTCAATAAAGACGAACAAATATTATTATTTATATGCTATGGAACTATAAATATTATAATTTATTTGCTATGGAACTTTCCTTTGTACTGTCTACAAATTACTTGCTGGCCAGCACATACACACTGGCTCATTCACACACATACACACACACACACACTGGCTCGTTCACACACACTGGCTCGCTCACGCACACTGGCTCGCTCACGCACACTGGCTCGCTCACGCACACTGGCTCGCTCACGCACACTGGCTCGCTCGCACGCACACTGGCTCGCTCGCACGCACACTGGCTCGCTCGCACACACACTGGCTCGCTCGCACACACACTGGCTCGCTCGCACGCACACTGGCTCGCTCGCTCGCACGCACACTGGCTCGCTCGCTCGCACGCACACTGGCTCGCTCGCTCGCACACACACTGGCTCGCTCGCTCGCACACACACTGGCTCGCTCGCTCGCACACACACTGGCTCGCTCGCTCGCACACACACTGGCTCGCTCGCTCGCACACACACTGGCTCGCTCGCTCGCACACACACTGGCTCGCTCGCTCGCACACACACAGGCTTGCTCGCTCGCACACACACATAGGCTCGCTCGCGCGCGCGCGCACACACACACACACACACACACACACTGACTGGCTTGCTCAAACACACACACACACACACTAGCTTGCTCGCTCACCACATTCTAGGAACCGTGCCTACACATCTGCTAATCAAGAATTAGTGTGTGTCTGTGATTTAAACCACATGTGTGCTTGCTCATGTTGCATAGCACCTATGTGAAACTCAATCAAAAACTAATTTTATTGTTTTATTGTGTTGTTGGATTTTGTGGGGAGGGATGTTCCATCCAAATTCATTGCAAGGTGTCTCACAATTTGAGGATAGTGTGTAATGTAATTAGTAATGAATGAGATGTTATGATACGTTTTATTTCGCTTATTAAACATGAAAATCTTGTAATTTGTCAACCTCTTTCTGACTGCATATACTTTTTTCTAATGTAATGTATTGACCTTTTTGTTTAGCATTACAAGGCTTCTCACCCAATCATAAAATTACATCATTTGCTGAAGCCAAAGGCCTGGATGCTATTAATGAACGAATGCCCCCAAGGAAAGATGCTCCACCTACACCCACCTCAGAATCACAGCCAGGCAATCAGGCTTCTCATGCCCATGGAAATACCAATACTAATGCCCATTCGTGAGCCTGTTCTGTGCAGTGGCGTGGTGCATGGTAAGTTATTAATGAATCCTTTAATGGTATTGTTAGAGTTAGGATACTTGGTTTTTAACTTATTTTATTCCTTGTTTAACATCATTAATATACCAATACATATCTGTTTCAAATATTTCTGAACCAAAAATAAGAATCGTATTAATCCTGAAAATGGCCACAATGAGTTAAAAGGCCTGAAAACATGCTAAATGCGAATGATAATAAAAAAGAAATCAAATTGTAGTCGAAAAAACCTTCGTTTGGGTTGATAGGAATTTTACGATTGCTTGGACTAAACATCTACCATTGCTGACTTCCTTGCTACTAATTCCTACCAAAATTAGAAGTAGTATATCTTCTATTACACCAAGTGATGTACATCATTTAAGCTTTTTCATCGAAGGAAGAATCAGGAACTGTAGGTGTTGTGATCTCATTGAAGCTCTAGAAAATTTATCCCACCTAGTGTAACACAAAGATAATATTCCAGATATTCTTTTTCTTAGAAGACTGAGCAGTGGCATCTACGTAGTATGGACCATTGACTTCATGTTACTTAGAGCAACCTTCTTTCATTTCAGTTGTGCTGACAGAGACAATACAAAGTTCTTTGTGAAAAATATATCGGTATTATGCGTGTTTGTTCATTGCAACAGGCGTTCATACAGATAGGGAATTTTTCTTTTTTGTGCTAATTTTGAAGAAAATGTTTAAGAAGCTGGAAATTTTTTCTCAATATTTACTTTCTCGCTACTGCTCATGTAGTATAGAGAAAGTATTGTAAAGCTGCAGGGAGTAAACTGTGAATTATTGACAGAAAAACTATTGTCAGTCTTAAAGTGGATGAAACTTGTCCCCATACCGTATGTAATGAATTTATTCCTCTAAAATGTTATGTAGCCAGAATCTTTTTTGTGGGTATACAGAAATGTGTCTGTCCAAAATTTATATTCCCTAAACGATCTGGCTTTTGTCGCAGCCCCTTTTAAATTTGAAACTGATATTTTAATTTTGCAGGTACTTTTTAGATGAAGCCCATGGGATATTTTCAAAATTTTAAAAAAATATTTGTCCACATTTTGTAATTTAAATTTGCCCTGGGACGTGGAGTTGTATCCTACATATGTGGAATAGACAAGGTCTTACTTTCTGTGAAATCCTGATGTTTTGAAAATTGGAAAAGTTTAAAATTTTTCAGCATTTCCTTTCAGCTACAATCATGAAGATAGAAAAAAATGCCCTTATTGAAATCTAGTCTTTATATACGATCATGTCCAATTTTTCCTAAATTATTATTTTTTACTTAATTTTGCCTGAAACATGAAAGATCAATTTTTTTCTTAAAACAGCCCCAAATTTCTTTTTTTAGTTTTTCTTCATGTGTAAGAAATCATGGTAAAGAAACTCATATTGGTGCACTAAACAAAGGAGTCCAATGTCTTCAGGATTTATAATTTGCCTTGTGTAGTGTCATTCAGCAAGTTGCTGCAACTTCTTCTAAGCAAACCTGTGGGGTTGCATGTTAACAGGGTGTTCAAGACGCATGTGACAGATAAAAGGAATTAAGATAGGTAGAGAGAGCAATGTTACAATATTTACATATTCTTGACTTTGGGATAAGTTATTTTATTTACTTAGGATAAGTAATTTAGGCTTACATTGTCATATTTATTAACTATATAAAATGTAAATAATTGTGAATACTACCATTGTATTTAAAAAAATTAAAATTGTTAGAGACTGAATATTGAGAATATGAGCAAATATATTATTATTATTATTATTATTATTATTATTATTATTATTATTATTATTATTACTACTACTACTACTACTACTACTACTACTACTACGACGACGACGACGACTACGACCACGACCATCGCTACGACCACGACCATCGCTACGACTACGACCACGACCATCGCTACGACTACGACCACGACCATCGCTACGACCACGACCATCGCTACGACTACGACCATCGCTACGACTACGACCACGACCATCGCTACGACTACGACCACGACCATCGCTACGACTACGACCACGACCATCGCTACGACTACGACCACGACCATCGCTACGACTACGACCACGACCATCGCTACGACTACGACCACGACCATCGCTACGACTACGACCACGACCATCGCTACGACTACGACCACGACCATCGCTACGACTACGACCACGACCATCGCTACGACTACGACCACGACCATCGCTACGACTACGACCACGACCATCGCTACGACTACGACCACGACCATCGCTACGACTACGACCACGACCATCGCTACGACCACGACCATCGCTACGACCACGACCATCGCTACGACCACGACCATCGCTACGACTACGACCACGACCATCGCTACGACTACGACCACGACCATCGCTACGACTACGACCACGACCATCGCTACGACTACGACCACGACCATCGCTACGACTACGACCACGACCATCGCTACGACTACGACCACGACCATCGCTACGACTACGACCACGACCATCGCTACGACTACGACCACGACCATCGCTACGACTACGACCACGACCATCGCTACGACTACGACCACGACCATCGCTACGACTACGACCACGACCATCGCTACGACTACTATAATATGATTCACTCAAGATCTCGTCTGAAACCACGAAGGTATTAAATCATGTTTGTCTGTTATAAAAGGAATGTAATATGAGTGAATCGACCATTCTTTATTTGGTTTGAAAGATATTTGTTAAGCTAGCACCTTCAGTTTCAAATTAAAGGTAAACTTCGTTAATAGTAGTCATGTGTGTAACAGATTTTGAATATGGGGCTACTAGATGATGGTAAAGTTAGCACCCCAACTTTCTCAAAACACAGAAATTTTTAGACTCTAAAACAAGCAAATTTTGGGCCCCATGTTGAAATTCTTCAATTCTACAAGTTCTGGTACTTTTCATTTCTTAGAAATACTACTTTTTGAAGAACATAAATTTTACATCAAAATGGAAATTTCATTACAGACTGCTGTGTTTACCATTCAGTAAACTCTTAACCTCACAGCAGATGTACAAACAACCATTTTGCCATTTATTTAACACATATAATAGATCACAATGGCACATTCAAATAATGTTGAGATATTTGTTTCTGTTTGAAAAACCTTTATAAACTTATTCCAAATTTTACATTCCATTACAGATTGCTATTTTTGCCAGTTTATAAATCTCCCAACTATTCCACAGTGGTTTATAATATCATCAAGCGTACATAACAGGTCAAGAGTGCACGCTAATATAATTATGGACTTGTTTCATTTTTTTATATGACATATATAAATTCATCCCAAATTTCAAAACTGCAAGTTAGCCAAATTTATTTCATAGCACTATTTAAAAAATAAAATTCAAGGAACAAAATTTGTTTATTTCTAATGTAAGCATTTTTTGAAAAATTCTGTGTATTTCTTCTCTGTTCTAGGTGGCAGGCAGAGACTGGCCCCTGGGTGCGTTCACCCCATCCCCTGCCCCCTGAATGTTCCCCACCAGAGCTAGGCCTCCCCGCCCCTGCAAACACTGGCGTACGCAGCAGGCTGCGTCGTGGCAATGGGAACGTGGCCCAGCTAGGCGCACAGTCTTGCACAGCATGCTGGCATGGCAAAGTGCTGCTGTGCGCCAGCGGCGTGCGCTGGGGGAAGCGCACCTCGTGGAGCCAGTCCCCCATGCGGGCTGGCACTTGCAGACCTGGACCTCAGTTTTTCCGTCTTTAAAGCTTTCAATTTTATTGATTTTGTTTGTAACTTATTAAACAACCGTGAAAGAGAATTTCATATTGTACTTGAGCGGAGCACAGTTTGACTTAAATCTTGTTCTTCCTCCCGGTCTCCAGACAGAGTCTGTGGGGGGCTGGATCAAGGAATGCCATCTCTTCCTCTAACCTCACTCTACAACATTCAAAATGTTTGTATTTTATTGGTGGTAACAATGAATATGAAGTAATGTGTATAAGAAGGTAGTTTGCAGTGTTCGGTTTCTGTTTAGTAAATTGTAAATACTCTTCTTTTTCTCTTATTTCCTACTAGATTGTAAATCAGTATAACTTGCTTATGTAGATAAAAGTTGGAGCATGATGTTCAGATGCTTTCAGTGCACATTTCAGTGAAAAAATGTATTGCACCTGTTAAAACATTCTGTGCTTACTATTCAGATAGGGTTGTAACCTATCTTCTGGGGGAAAAAATGATGTTGTAAGTGCGATGGCAAATGCAGCAACTTCAGCAGCTGATATTGTTTACAACCACAACAAGAACAACAGCCATGCCTGTGTGGAACTGCGCTCCCCACTTTCTGATGCTGCACAGTGTGACTACCTGATGTGGCAAGTGGAGTTATTTAGCACAACAGGCTGGGAGAGACAGAGGTTCTTTTGCCTTCTGTGGCAGTTGGATGAATGCAGAAGAGAATGCCTCTTACCACTATGTTTCCATTGCCTTACAAATTAACCTGATGTTTTAAAGAAATGAACATGAAAATAACTTAACAATGATCAATAAAAAGTAAATATATTGCAAAATGAATTCTCATGTGTGTTTCCTGCTAAACAGACATGCATATGAATATATAAATATATATACACTCACATACATGTATTTTCCTACATGTATGCGTAAAAGCATTTATACATACACATATACATACCTACATTCATTACTGTATAAGAAACACAAAACACACATGTTCATAGAAAGAAGGTAAACCAGTGGTATCTCTCTTCTATAAAGTTGTACTTACTCATTTTCTTGTACAAATGTGTTACAAACTAAAGTGGGGCAAGTTGCCCTAATCACATTTTCATTCTAAGGGGTTCCTCATATGTAAAGTTAAAGAAAAGTAATTACATGTATAATATTGTGCAACCCTAAGGCAAGAGCCATTACCCTGCTCTCCTGCAGCCTGCTCATGGCATGCATTAGAACATGCTGCAGGCTAAAAGCGTGCCATGCCCCATTCTTGCTTCTCTTTAGTTGAAACACGTGTTCTCCTTTATCCAAAATTTGTATGTTTCTGTGAGATTTCTCCAATTTTTATATCCATGTACATATACAAAACCATTCTGTTGTGCATCTTAGCTTGTGTAGCCGCAACAGTAGAATCTCTTGGACATAACTGAATGTGTATTATGGTTGCAACAGTTCATATTGTGTGAATGCTTGTATGATAGTGTTTGCAGTAAATGTCTGCAAAGGGGTTATGGTCAGTGCCTGTGTGTGCTTGTGCATACTAAATGGGCAGAACTGACAAAACATTTGGTGCACACAGTGGGCAAAGGAATGTGTTTCATTGTACGTTGAAAACTGACTGTAAACGTTTTTTCATTTATGGTAGGGTAATATTATTAATTGCTTCCAGATTGTATCATTATGATGTGATCCTGTTTCACCTGGAAGAATTTAATTCCTTGCATAACAGTTTCCCTTCTGTAACAACAGTCCATCAAATCAAAATATTTTGTACTTTTGCTTATTAACTTTGTATTACCTGATCCCAGTTTAAGGAGAATGGTTCTTTGTTGCATATCGTGAATTTATGGCTGTGTGTTTCACCAGCTTTATCTGCCTCTATTTTATCCCAGTGAGAACTGATGGTTTCTTTTAGTTTTTGTGATTCTCTCTAATATCATTAACTGATGCTTTCAGAAGTTTGCAGTGAGTATTTAATTGTGTCAACTCCCCAACACTTTGCCTCATTTTGGATTGTACTAAGAAAATTGTCAAGTATGAATGTATATTACATATACCCAATCTTCAAGTGAGTAGAGATGCTAAAGCAGTAATTTCCAATTGTGGTCTCATAGGAACAGACATGTGCACATATTTCACATCTGTTACTTCTTAAAGAAATAATCAAGAAAGTGTTACAAGCATTTCTTCTTTTCATCTCATTGTGTACTGCCCTCGTCACCTGTAAGTGTGTAATGTTACATAATTGTACAGTATTCACTCATGGGACTGTTTTCACAAGTGTGATCATCTTGCCATTGTTGTTGATTATATAAATGTTATTATTGCTATATCTCATGAAGAGAAAGAATGAACTATTATCCAGAGGATTTGAATGCCGCCTTCTGCACTTTTTTTAAAGGGTGTACATCACATTTCATGACAAATTAAATGAAATATGCTAGTGTGCTATCGAATCGTGGATAATTATGTGAATAAATAATTAATCATTACCTTTTCAACTCCCTTATGAAATTCTTAAAGCTTTTCTGATGTATTGATACAGATTGATAATTTTCCATTTCATTTTCTCTTTAACTTTTCAATTACTGATCGTCACTGGATGGTGATGCCCATTGCATGATGTACAAAGATTAAGTAGAGAGCTTGTGCCATCCGTAAGTTCAGTTTACTTCTGTTGTCTCAAAGCCAACTCTAGTGATATTTACTTTGATGTGTTGTTGACAGATGCAGATTTTTAAATATTTTAATGTATATTTATCTCTACGTTTGAACATTGTATTTAAAATGAGCTTTCACTTGCAGTTTGTTGAATTTATTACCCCCCAGAGTAGTTAGCTTGAGTGGACAGTAATGGGCATCACCTTTCTTTTAATTTCTTTTCTTTTTTGTTTCTCCTTCATATTTTGAAATGAATTTAAGTCTGTTCTTACTTACCAAAGTTAATGCCACTAGTCATGTTAAGATCTATTAATAAAACTTATGTAAACTTTGATATATATGAACTCATGTTTTCCCTACAGTTTTCTGAAGTTCTAAATAAAATGTAACTTAATATTGTTGATTTCTTTGACTTTTAGTTCAAAGAATGTGTGAGTAAGTTTTCTGTTATCCTAATTGTATTGAATGTTTTGTGATTTTCATTAGGATTTTCAGTGCCCTGTCATTAAATCGGTCTCATGGCAATCACGTTTTTGCGAATGTCAGTTCAAAATAAATCTTATCTCAGGTAAACAGAATATAATACATTTTATGGACTAATTAATACATATATAGTTTTAATTATGGTTGATATTTTTTTAAGAATTAGTGCTCTAATTTGTTACAATATCATTTACATGAATGGAACACGACAGATACATAATTGGAAGATGTGAGAAAAGTTGGCTTTATTTTGATGATTCTTAATCTGTCTTTTCATAAAGACTGATGGTATGAACCACATATTAAATAGAATATGTGGAAATAGATTGAATATTATTCTTTAATGTGTAAACCTATCAGCATAAATGTACATTTGTAGGAAAAGTCTTATTAACTACAGGAAAAGCACTGAATAGCAATAACAGAGCCAATAAAGAAAGGTATTTAAGGAAGTTGGATTTGGTTTTCTGCGTAAAGCCAATAGAATATCAGTGTAAAAGAAAGTATGCAGTCATTGCTGATGTTTTTTGCAACTCTGTTCATGATCCACATCTCTTCCATAAGTAATAATTAAATTTTCATATATTGACTCTTCAAATCCAGGAGCTACAAGAACAGTCCCATCAGCACAAAAAATATCAATGGGTAATTCTAATTGCTGAGTAGTTTGGCAGACACACACCTGAATCAGGTATGTTATCTGATGTTAAGAAATTGAAATAAATGCAGCAGAAATGAACAGAGTGAGAAAGTAGTAAAAATATGTGGAAAATTAATTGACCATGTTTTTGACAGAAAACTGAAAGCACTTCCATCAATGATTCTCAGCATGTTTCAGAAATGATTACCAGCCATTGGTGAAACATGTACAGCTACTTTGATATTTGGAAATGAGTTATTACTTTAGTGGTAGGGTTGCAGTTTTGAAACAAAGAAATGAAAGTGATGAAATGTGAGTAAAATGAAATAAACATTGATATTCAACATTGTGTAAGTCATCTTGTATTTTGCAACATGGTTTATACAATTTATATATTAGCAATCTTGCAGATCTAGTTCTCTTCTTTTATGCAGTGTTCACTTTGCTGTTACGAAACAGCCTATGACTAAGTATAACAAAGACCTCTCAGAGTAGCTTGCCTCCAGGCCCAGCAAATTGGGTTAGTATAACTATTTAACTGGCATGAAAACTCTGCACCTGCTGTGATTGTGTACGAGATATTTCAAATTACAAATATTGTCCATTGTGGTCAGTGAAATAAAACGTGAAATGTGAAGTTTCAGAATAAATTATTAATATTTGTTTTTTTTTCTACTAGTACATTTTGGAAACGGGTACTTGCTACATTGTTCTTGACATTTACTTCAAGTTTTTTTTTGTCATGGAGGAACTGAACAGTACACTTTATTGTTGCTAAAAACTCTCTTGGATGATATTTTTCTTCTTATGCTACTTTATCAGATGAGTGATATATAGAATGTTGAACAACATTGTTTTACGGTATTAAGGGACTGTAACATTATAGCCTACACCAATTTAACATGAGATCTTTGGTAGGCTAAATCCAATATTTTACATCTCAAATGTAATTAATCACAATTTTAGAGAATGTTCTCCTTGTGATTTTTTTTTAATTTTAATTATTTGGAAACACATGGGTGATATTTGGTTCCTTAAAAATGTGTTTAGTAGCGGGTGGTCCAAGTTTGAGAGTTTCTTGATATTTCTCATTGCTGAGAATCCATTGTCTAGCAAAAACTTCAGATGACCATTTTGTGCATATTTCTTCTAAATATAACCAAAGACTTTAAAAATCATAATTAAAATAACAAATAATTTATAATTAATAAATCATTGGCTGAATAAATAGCCAATGTAGGTACTTTATCTCTACCAATTATAGCCACTTTTGCATCATTACAACTATTTAGTTTTCACTCATTCACATTGTCATACTGTCATTAAAATTTCTATATTAGTTTAATATCAATGAATGAAATAGTTTGTACCAACATGCATCGGTTTGGCTCGTGCCAATTGTTTCGGTATTTGTGCTGGAACCAAAACAATTCATTATTTTGAACATTTAGTTTTGAATATAAAACATGTTCATTTTTATAAATACTCTCGTGAGTTAAAATAGCATCACAATTTCCTTGCATTAATTGCAAATCAAATAGAGAGATTAATCTGCATGTGTACTGCTGGCCTGGTGGTTTACTCCATGATGCGCTATACATGTGAGCCATAATGCTAAAGCATAGACAATGACAAACTATTGTTGTTTTTTTTGTTTCCGGGCGCGTCAACTGCTAATTCTACTGCTGAGGTCATTATTCCCGTATGTAGTGCATGTTTTCTCCTCGGGCGGTGGTGCTTTTCCCCCGCTGGATGGTGAGATCCGGCGCCAACGGGTCGGACTGTCGACTAGCGGGTTTTTTCCTTCGATCAGGTATCTCCCACCAGCGGGGCACCATCCCTGCCGATACAAACTCAAACTCCAGGCATGTGCGATAGCGTAATGCATGTAAGCGAGGAGAGGACAAGGAAGAAGGGAAGATCGCACACGTTCCGTGCCCTGATTGCTAGGGTTGTACTGCTCCGGCATTCACCTGGTATTGATCGGAGAAACCACTGAAAACTTCCAATCAAAGCAGCCGGCCGCTAGGTTTCTCCTCCAGACAGGGACAATTTGAACTAGCTAGTGTCGAAAAACGTCGGAACTCGAACCTAGGACCTCCTGGTCAGAGACACTGCAGTGACATCTGTTTATGATCCCTGAACCATTTCTCCCGATACAAACCTTTAGAAAAGTGGGGAGGGAAGATAGGAGTAGTCAATATCCAAAGACTAGAGCGAATCAGGACAGACAAGACCAAAGAGCACGTGAATGGCGCGATCGCTCTCGCACGTGCTTCGCGAACCGAAGTCAAGATCCCAGAGGACGAGCGAACTTCGATTGATGTTTCGGGGCACGTCAACTGCCTTGATCATTAGTCACGTTAGTGTAATGAATGTTTTACCACTGGAAGGTGGGATCCGGCGCCGATCTACAAGTCACCCTGTAGCCATTTCCTGGTCTCCTGAGATGTGTATAAGGGGAAATGATAGGAAGAGGAAGGAAAGATCGCGCGTGATCCATTGCTTATTTTTTGGAGTATTACTCCAACAATAGCCTGGCATTGATCGGAGGCTCCACACTAAACCACCTTTAAAAGTAGCCGCCAGAATTCTCCTCCAGAAAACAATTGAATGCAACTAAACGACACAAATTGAGTGAAAAAAACAATGTTGAATCAAAAAAGAAGTCAAACTAAATGAATGTTAAAGTATAACAAAGTAAGTAACAATTAGTATAACAAAGTAAGTAACAATAAGTATAACAAGTAGTATAATAAATGTTTAAATTACTTTTTTTTAAAGTTTGGTATCACAGCGATCTAGCATGTACACTTTTCAGATTTTTATCTGGTTCCCCAACATATTACTGTTGAAATTTTGGAAAAAAATTCGAAATTACAATTTTTAAATGGTAAGGTATTTACCCATGACATTTTACAAAATGTACCAATGTCCAAACGTATGGACTTTGGCATTGGTAAAATTTGAATATGGGACTTGGGTAAATTTTTGTGTGGTTTCAGGACGCTTCAACACGTTCGCATCTGTAGTAATGACTAGGGTGATAATGAGAAGATGAAATTACAAGCACAAATACTATTCCTATGGCAAGACTCGCACATACAGCCCTTCAAGCATGGCCGTCTCGTGCTTCAAGCCGAGGCGCTAGTGCGCTCTCGACCTACCCGCTCGGCTACCAGGCCGTGGTAAGGTAATAGTAGGTTACCGCACAGGTAATAGTAATTGTTACTGATGAACAAATGGAGTTAAAACAGCACGTATCTTCTCGCTTTTACCGAAAATTTCTGGCATTTTAACGAATGAGACCTGAATCATACTTTTAATCGTCCTTTCACGCTATCCAAGGTCCAAATTTAATTAAAACTAGTGCTACAGAATGGCACTGAAGTTCTCATACTAGTAAGTTTTTCTTATTTCTTTTAGTAAGGGCTATTTGTACTTGCCACGTACTCTTGCGAGCTGCCATCTATCGCCGCCGAAATTACATTTTTTGAATTTTTCAGTTTCCCAGGGAGTGGAACCGAAATATTAGTTTAAGAATATTAAAGTAGTTAAAGCCTCATCCTAAATGGCAATCTCCATTAAAATATTTGGAGCTGTTCTTAAGAAAATGGTGATTAGGCTCTTGTGTAAATGTAAATTTTGAAGCTCTTTTTCATAGGAAAATTTTTGAGTTTTCGAAAAACTTGTTGGAAAAACAATTTAAGATTGTGTGTTGTACGTGTGTGCATTTCAAGAAGTTGATTTGATTGGCCGAATGACGACGCTAGATGCGGACTCTCGTTCTTGTTTTCTCTTTGCGCAAGGACAAGAGTCAGCCAGTCGCGAGACTACGTCTTTCCACCCCCGTGAACTTGGCTCGAAAAAATTACAAAATTTTGAATTTTTTGTGCATTTGTTTGTCCATCGATTGATCACGTTTGCCCACCCTTTTGAAAATAGTTCCCAGCCCGCGTTCTCAAATTAGAGCAAAAAAATCGGGCCAATTTCACCCTTTTACGATATTACAAGATTTTGCCTAAAATATTCAAAATATCAAAATTTTAAGTGCACTTTCGTTTGACCTCCTTTAATGACAAACTATTTTATTTTTCCCACGTTTCCGCCAGTAGATAATGCAGAAGAAAAGTATTCCACTCTACCCTAAAAGCGTGAACATGGCCCGAAAAAAAATTTAAAATGCAAATTTTTTGAGTGTATTAGTTTGTCCATCGTTTGACCACATTTGCTCACCCTTTAGAAAATGTTTACCAGCTTTCAAAAATCATTGACAAAAATGGCTTTTTCCGCCACAAAATCGCCAAGTCGGCAACAAATATACAAATTTTAAACATTTTAATTTACATTCGTTGGTCCGTTGATTGAGGGCGTTTGTCCACCATTTAGAAAACATTGATAAGCTATCGTTAAAAAATTAGTGGACAAAAACGGTTATTTCACCAAAATACCTGGAAACATTGAAATTTTGAATATTTTCATTTTGAATCATTTGTCTATCGTTTTTTTAACGTTTACCAGCTACGGTTGAAACATTTTTGGCAAAAACACGATATTTGACACATTGCCTAGAACTCTCCGTAAACAAATAACGCAACATAGATTTTGCTACATCGTAATTGGGCGAGGACCAAACTATATCGTTTTATGAGTAAAAATAGCACCCTACTATTTTATTACATAATCGTGACCATCCTTGGAACACTCACAACTAGAAATAACTTCTGTTTCTTATACAGCACATACTTTCTCGCCTTTAGCGACTTACTTGTACATCATACAAGTCTACGGCAATTTCCATCGTAATTAACACCTCTGGCATATTTTGTAAAACGCATTAAAAATTCTGGAACATTCGGTGAGAAAGCTAATTATTTTCAATCAAATATCAACCGAAATTCGACAATTAACATTGCATTTCTTACAGCTACATCATGTCTCAACATTGAGACGGAAATCACAGAAATTCACACGTACGTACTCAATGAATACGAGGAGAAAATTTAAAGAAAAAAATTGTGTTGTTTTTTAGAAAAAAATTGTTTAAAAGAATATGAAATTGCATATTTCACGCAAAATTACGCAAAACTACTCAAATGTTCGCAAAAATGTACATGAGATTTCAAAATCTCTTTCACACCTAATGTTCTAGAATTTGTAAAAATTTATGAAAATGTTTCAACTTTTTCAATTTTAGAATATTCAGAGAGTGCAACGAAAATGGGACCTATGCCATTTCTTTAAGCATCTTTAAAATTTGGAGTCATTTTTGAGAAAATTTTGAACATGTTGAGGCTTCTTGTAAAGAACCCATAAAAATCCAAATATCCATTTGGAATTTGAGAGACCACATCAGTCAGATCTATCGAGATACATATCGATTTTGGTGTAAATTCCGAGTGCGGTTTAGCTGCTTGCGTTGTTCACAGACATACATTTCTCCATCAATCGATTTTTCAGTATCAAGGACGCACGAAATGTGGGTTCTGACATCTCAATGTATTAAAGGAAGTAAATGAGTACATAAAGGAACACGATTTATCCATGCTTTCTTTACCAGGGACCAGGAATAGGAGTTATCTGTCTTGTATTTCTTGTTTCTTGCTTTTAAAATTTTCTACGTTCATTGAAAAATTGTACCTAACCTTATTTAAAGATACAACTTTGTAAAAGTATTTCATGATTTATTTTTTTTTTCAATCTATCTTTAATATTGGAGTTAAATAAAAACGCTGCAAAAAATGTTCATTGTTACACTTTAACTCAACTCGATGTGCAGATTTTCCAAAACACTGTTCAAGTCACAATCGTATAACAATCAAAATATTGTAAACAATTTCATGTTTGCTTATTCTGAGAAATCGCTTTTAATTCAGTTTCTTATTTTAAATAAGTTTATTTTCTTTAGTACATTCTGAAATTCTGTGGTTGGCGGACTGGGAGGCTATTTAACAGCGAAAAATGTTCAGTCGACATGCACATAACAATAACTTCTTTTTTAATGCTTTGATTAAGTTGAAAGCATGCCTTTGCCTTTGCCAGCTTGCCTTTGTAAGTTCTTATTTTGCTGATTACGTTTTATCATTCCTCTAAAAATATTGATCTAATATGTAATTATTATTGTATGTGTAATTGTGTATGTCCGTGTGCTGTTTGTGTTTTAAAAATATCAATAGTCAATATATCAAAATATCAATAATCAATCAAAATATCAAATAACAATCTGTGCAAAATTTCAACTCGAAATTGCATACAGAACGGGAATCAAGGCGAGCTGAGCGAGGGCGACCAACAATCACTTGAGCCAGTCGACTTTACGTCACGCATACTCGTGATAGTAGCTCACACAGATATTTTAAACTGGATCTCGCCATTAAGGCTAAATGTCCCGACACTAGTACAATTTGTAGCCACCACGTGGCAGCACCAAAATAAGTAAAATTTACTTTATTGATAACGTATTAACCAATGTCGGCGCGGCCACACGGCCAGGCCAGGCGGCGTGCGGCCAGCCGCGGAGGAGGATGCGGGACTTGTGGGATACGCAAGCCAGACAGTCGGTTTATGCTTTCGTTATTTCCATCTCAATCTATTTTTCCACAGATATCAAACTAGAGATGCTATACTACTATTACAGACCGAGTGTGGCGTCATATCTGTCGCCAGTACAAACGTACTATATTAGCCATGTGGACAGCCCTGGCGGAAGTGACGCGGGGCTGCACAAAGGTATGCCGTGTCGTGAATGCAGGTTTGGGAACCCCAAAGCCGGCGGAGGAGCGCTGGCGGGCACTGCGGGTGACGCGCTTCCGTCAACCTGCCACAGGGTATATAAGCAGAATTCGACTTGTAAGCAGCCTTCTATTCTTATGATTCTTCAGAGGTGAGCGCGTCGGTAGGGCGTCGTGAGGGTTGTGCGCGGCGTTGCATGGTAATGCATAGGCTACCGAGGCGGGGAATCGAAGCCGGCGTGCTACGTCGTGACAGCAGGTGCGGCATACTCGCATGTATGCTCGCGTAAGGTACTGGTGCATCACACCGGGGATGGTAATTAATTATCGGGCCAGCGGTGGTGGTAACCAGGGAAAGTTCCTTCTTGTAACGGTTAACTTCAATTGTAAATATTGTATATAGTGTTTTGGTGTCGGAGTATCTTTCTTCTAATAAATACTAAATATTTACAAGCCGTTCACGTCTGTAATTATTTGCCCCGGCAAAGACGCCACAGACGTAGGAGGGATAGAATGGTGGCAGCGGTAAACGAACTACCACGCACGTAAAATGGTGGCAGCGGTAAACGAACTACCACGCACGTAGAATGGTGGCAGCGGTTAACGAACTACCACGCACGTAGAATGGTGGCAGCAGTAAACGATCTACCACGCACGTGTAGTGCAAGCAGCGGTTTAGGAGCTACCACGCACGTGTAGTGTATGCAGCGGATCACGAACTACCACGTAGGTGTAGAATGGTGGCAGCAGTTCAAGAACTACCACGTAGTATAGTGTAGGCAGCGGTTCAGGAACTACCACGCAAGTGTAGTGTATGTAGCGGTTCAAGCAAGCAGTTTATGGTTAGTAAACGACCACGCAGTTGTGTATGTGCGGTGTTTGTCTGTGGTAGGCAGCACACGGAAGCACGCCAGGAACGGCAGGTAGAATAATTACGCCAGTAAGGGGCTTCATCCGTCCATGGGTAATTAGTGAGCGTAGAAGGGATAGAATTCTGTGGTTCACGTTCTAAGTTCGGTCGGTAGTGTAGCAACAGCTATAGAAACGAACAAAACACCCAGCAGGTAGGGCGCTTAGTACCAGCGGGACAGTCATCCAGAACAGCGGATCGTGCACGCGGAAGTGAAAGTAAATTTGGCCGCAGGTATCCGCCGGAGAAAGATTAAATAGTGGGCTAGCGAGCAAGGCTGAGCCAGGGAACAGTCGACGTACAAATATTCATAGTGCGCGAAATAAAGTAAAACGCGAACGAAAACGTGCGAGTACATCGGCGGGGCGAAACTTCAAGAAGAAGGACGGGAAGGAAGGACGAGTTGCAGCCAATCCATCCATCTCATCACGACATCCGTCAGCGCCGAACGTGCACGCATAAGCAGCGGGAGGCAGCCACGTGCAAGCAGTGGAAGCTAAGGGTAAGTGTGTTCTTTTGCAACGCGTAGGGCACTGTTCGAAAGCAATGGCGCATTTACTGAGATTTCGAAAGGAGGGAATGATCCGAATCGCCAGGGATTTAGGAATAGAATTAGATGGATCGGAAACAAATCCGACTTTAAAGAAATTAATAGTAGAGCATGAGGATTATTCCGTTGAATTAACGGAGGAATTGGGGCAACAGCACGAAAGAGATAGGAAGGATAGAATGCTGGCAGAGGAAAGAGATAGGGAGGATAGGAGAATATTAGAAGAGAGGCAATATCAGTTAGAACTTGCGAGAGTGCAAAATGCCCAGACGGGCGAGACAAATTCTGAGATTCGTTCGGAAGCGCGCTCGGAACACGCGAGAGAATATATTAGAATAGGCCAAATAATTGGTAGATTTAAAGGAGAGCAGGACGACATCACTTCTTATCTGAGCGCGTTTGAAAGCCAGTGCAGGCAATTGAAAATCTGCGAAGAAGATTGGGTTGTGAATTTAATAGGATTACTTCCGCATAATGTTAACACATGGCTTACTTTAGATGAACAAGAAGAAGCGTTAGATTATGCGGAGTTGAAATTGAAATTATTAGAATTGTACCGGTTTGATGCCGAGAAATTCCGGCAACTATTTAGGAAACATAGCAAAAACGGAGCGACTTGGAGCATATTCGCGAGGGAATTGCTAAACTATGCCAGAGAGTGGGTAGCGGGACTTAAAATAAACACATTCGAGGGTTTATTGAATTTGATCGTGGCCGATCAAATGAAGCATAAAGTTCCAGGGGATATGCGGGAACACTTTGTGGATAAATGGGCCGAATTTGCGAATCCGCTTGAGTTCGCGAAAAGATTAGATGCGTACGAGAATGCGCGGCAAGGGTGGAAGAAGCCACAGTTACCATCTTTCCGGCCGGAAAGAACATTCCGGAAAGAACACGGAAACAACAGGGCACCTGTTGCTCCTCACGTGGCCCCCAAGCCGGCAGGAAGTACTAATGGGTTAGAGAAACATAGCGCGAAGAAAGAATTCGAGGCACCTTATGTCCGCAAGTGTTACGAATGTCAGTCGACAACGCACTTGATAAAGAACTGTCCGCGGAAACAGGGCAATCAAGTAAATCACGTGTGTGAACCCGAGGCAAGGGAATTCTTGAGGCAGCACATTGTGGCAGGGACCGTGAATGAACAGCCGACTGAGATCTTGAGAGACACGGGCGCGTCATTTGATCTAGTATCCGCGAATCTAGTCACAGATCGTGATTATACGGGCGAATCGGTCTGGATCAAACAGCCGCTTCATTCGACTGCCATTAATTTGCCGGTGGCGGAAATTCGCCTAAATTCAGAATTAGGTAGTGTAATCACTAGGGCCGCTATAGTGCCGAAGGAAAATCAACTTAGTTATTATCTATTAAGTAACAGAACGTATCAACTTCTGCAGGATATTAAACAGGGCTTAGTAGAAGAACAAACTGTGAACATGGTTATGACGCGCAGTAAGGCTGCGACAGAAGGCAGAACAAAAGCAGATGATTCGGGGAACTCGCAGGTAAAATTGCCGGAGGCGGAAGGCGACCGCACAGCAAAGCCGGGCGAAGACGAGCATGAGCCGTCGGAGGAATTCCCGGAAATCTGTCTAGTAGCAGACGGAGAAGAATTAGAATTGGCAGTGCCGATCGCTGAAATGTTGAAAGTAAATACGGAACAATTCAGCGCGGCGCAGAAGGGAGATGAGAGTGTAAATACTTTGTTTGAAAAGTATAAGGATGTAAAAGCAGAATCGGAAAGAGAAACATATTTTGTTAAGAATTCCTTATTATTTAAGAAACCAGAACAAATAGGTGAATTTATGGAGGACGGAATAGAGAAATACGCCTTAAAATTAGAACCGGAGGAATTTGATGTAGAGGCAATGCTCGCAGGCACAGAAATGGAGCCGGAAGGAAGTAAAAGGCTGAGAGAGCTTGTAATTGAGTTTAGGGACATCTTTTCTGATAGGCCAGGGCTCACTAAAAACGTTCAGATGGACATTGAATTGCTGGACGAAAATGCAAGGGTGAGGAGCGCTCCGTATCGCACGTCACATCGCCAAACTAAAATCCTCCAGGATGAAATCACGAAAATGCTAAGGGATGGTATCATCGAGCCTTCAGATTCTGATTTCACATCCCCCATGATTTTGGTGGAAGCACCCGGAAAAAAACCCAGGCCATGTATTGACTACCGCAAGTTAAATCAGGTTATTCGTACTGAATATTTTCCGCTTCCGAGTTTAGCCGAGCGAATTGAAACAGTTGCGAGGGCCAAAATCATAACCACAACGGACTTATGTAAAGGATTTTGGCAGATCCAAATGAGCGAGCGCGCTCAACGGTATGCCACCTTTACGACAAAATTCGGGTCTTATAAACCCCTCAGGATGCCTTTCGGCATCAAAAATGCACCATATGTTTGCAGTAAGCTTATGGAGGCATTACTGAAAGATTGCCCGGAGTTCGCCGTCCCATATATGGACGACATTGCAATCTTTAGCGACAACTGGGATGATCACTGCAAACATCTCAGAATCGTATTCCAAAAGTTACGTGAGGCCAATTTACGCGTGCAACCGGCGAAATGTAAGTTCGCTAGGAAATCGGTTACGTTCTTAGGATACGAAATTGGTAGTGGTCTGATGAGACCAAATGAAGCCAAAGTTCAAGTAATAAAAGAATATCCACGGCCTACGACAAAAAAGGAAATCCGTAAATTTATAGGTCTGATATCGTATTATAAACGGTTCATCAGAAATTTCTCGGAGAAATCAGCTGCGCTCACTGATCTATTGAGGGGAACACATAGGCAAGGCAAAATCCGGTGGTCGGAAGAGTGCGAAAACTCGTTTATACAGCTTCGCGACGCACTGTGTCAGGGGGCAGTCACACATGCACCTGATTTTAGTAAGCCATTTTTACTGCAATGTGATGCGGCACTTAGGGGAGCAGCCATTGTGTTATCACAGTTAGATCAGGAAGGGAATGAAAATCCGATTCTTTTTCTCAGTAAAAAATTCTCAGACGGGGAATTAAAATGGAGCACCACGGAGAAAGAGTGTGCTGCTTTAATTTGGGGTTTAGGGAAGTTGCGTTACTATTTAGACGGTAATGTTTTGCTAAAGATAGAAACGGATCGTAACCCGTTAGTCTGGTTACAACAGAATGCTGGAAATAATCCTAGATTGCTTAGGTGGTCTCTGGCGATTCAGCATTACAACATTATCATAAGCCATAGGAAAGGGATATTAAACGTAAATGCTGATATTCTCAGTAGGGTGTTTGAAAATGAGCGCCAGACAGTGTCCGAAGTTGCAGAGGGGCACACTGCACCCGGCAATGCCGATACGTGTGCGCCGAAAACACTGGAACACAGTGCAAAACAAATAGTGCAAGAAGAATGATGTATAAGTGAATGTGATGTTTGTTGTGTTGTGTCAAGATTGAGTAAACTTTTCCCAAGAAACCTACGAAAGAATAGTTTCCAGCAAATATCATGAACTTTTGTATTCATTTATATCCATTCTGGCAAGAAGAAAACTTTGTACAATCCTTCAAGAGAGAGATGTAAAAATTGTTTATTTGTTTCATTTTAAGTGTAACACTGTATGTGGTTTTAAATGTAAAACGGTAAATGTTAGTTTATTGTTTGTTTTTTTTGTGCATTTATCACTGTATAAGGTTTTGTCATTCAGTGTGTCAGTTTGTGTGTATAGAACTGTATATGATTTTGAATGTTTATTGATGTAATGTTTGTGGCTATATTGGTGATATTGTATGTGTCATTTTGGTAGTGGGTGTATTGTACAAAATTATTTTAATTCAAGAATTTGGTTGTAAAAGGAAAAGGAACATACGATGGTTATTGGAGGTTACCACACCAGGCTGAAAATTCTTAACAATGCATAAGAGGGACCGCCCGTACGGCAAGATTTTAATATTTCAAGTACAATGTACAATGTAGAGTAAAAATATGTCAATGGGGTAGGTTAGTAGGGCCTTCTCTGTTTGTTTCTTTATCTGTGTAATTAGCCAAGTCAGGCGCAGTTGTATATAATGTGAGCCGATCGGCCTAGGACTTTCACACTTGTGGAATTTTCCTCCTGTGTTGATTGCAACTGCGACGAAAATTCCCGGGGGGGTATAGAGGAGTTTGTGGCGTCATATCTGTCGCCAGTACAAACGTACTATATTAGCCATGTGGACAGCCCTGGCGGAAGTGACGCGGGGCTGCACAAAGGTATGCCGTGTCGTGAATGCAGGTTTGGGAACCCCAAAGCCGGCGGAGGAGCGCTGGCGGGCACTGCGGGTGACGCGCTTCCGTCAACCTGCCACAGGGTATATAAGCAGAATTCGACTTGTAAGCAGCCTTCTATTCTTATGATTCTTCAGAGGTGAGCGCGTCGGTAGGGCGTCGTGAGGGTTGTGCGCGGCGTTGCATGGTAATGCATAGGCTACCGAGGCGGGGAATCGAAGCCGGCGTGCTACGTCGTGACAGCAGGTGCGGCATACTCGCATGTATGCTCGCGTAAGGTACTGGTGCATCACACCGGGGATGGTAATTAATTATCGGGCCAGCGGTGGTGGTAACCAGGGAAAGTTCCTTCTTGTAACGGTTAACTTCAATTGTAAATATTGTATATAGTGTTTTGGTGTCGGAGTATCTTTCTTCTAATAAATACTAAATATTTACAAGCCGTTCACGTCTGTAATTATTTGCCCCGGCAAAGACGCCACAGACGTAGGAGGGATAGAATGGTGGCAGCGGTAAACGAACTACCACGCACGTAAAATGGTGGCAGCGGTAAACGAACTACCACGCACGTAGAATGGTGGCAGCGGTTAACGAACTACCACGCACGTAGAATGGTGGCAGCAGTAAACGATCTACCACGCACGTGTAGTGCAAGCAGCGGTTTAGGAGCTACCACGCACGTGTAGTGTATGCAGCGGATCACGAACTACCACGTAGGTGTAGAATGGTGGCAGCAGTTCAAGAACTACCACGTAGTATAGTGTAGGCAGCGGTTCAGGAACTACCACGCAAGTGTAGTGTATGTAGCGGTTCAAGCAAGCAGTTTATGGTTAGTAAACGACCACGCAGTTGTGTATGTGCGGTGTTTGTCTGTGGTAGGCAGCACACGGAAGCACGCCAGGAACGGCAGGTAGAATAATTACGCCAGTAAGGGGCTTCATCCGTCCATGGGTAATTAGTGAGCGTAGAAGGGATAGAATTCTGTGGTTCACGTTCTAAGTTCGGTCGGTAGTGTAGCAACAGCTATAGAAACGAACAAAACACCCAGCAGGTAGGGCGCTTAGTACCAGCGGGACAGTCATCCAGAACAGCGGATCGTGCACGCGGAAGTGAAAGTAAATTTGGCCGCAGGTATCCGCCGGAGAAAGATTAAATAGTGGGCTAGCGAGCAAGGCTGAGCCAGGGAACAGTCGACGTACAAATATTCATAGTGCGCGAAATAAAGTAAAACGCGAACGAAAACGTGCGAGTACATCGGCGGGGCGAAACTTCAAGAAGAAGGACGGGAAGGAAGGACGAGTTGCAGCCAATCCATCCATCTCATCACGACATCCGTCAGCGCCGAACGTGCACGCATAAGCAGCGGGAGGCAGCCACGTGCAAGCAGTGGAAGCTAAGGGTAAGTGTGTTCTTTTGCAACGCGTAGGGCACTGTTCGAAAGCAATGGCGCATTTACTGAGATTTCGAAAGGAGGGAATGATCCGA
The DNA here is from genome assembly GCA_038098605.1 of Gryllus longicercus. NCBI lineage: Eukaryota > Metazoa > Arthropoda > Insecta > Orthoptera > Gryllidae > Gryllus > Gryllus longicercus. Next base: position 495,560 of record JAZDUA010000199.1, on the reverse strand, counting down.
ATCGCCAGGGATTTAGGAATAGAATTAGATGGATCGGAAACAAATCCGACTTTAAAGAAATTAATAGTAGAGCATGAGGATTATTCCGTTGAATTAACGGAGGAATTGGGGCAACAGCACGAAAGAGATAGGAAGGATAGAATGCTGGCAGAGGAAAGAGATAGGGAGGATAGGAGAATATTAGAAGAGAGGCAATATCAGTTAGAACTTGCGAGAGTGCAAAATGCCCAGACGGGCGAGACAAATTCTGAGATTCGTTCGGAAGCGCGCTCGGAACACGCGAGAGAATATATTAGAATAGGCCAAATAATTGGTAGATTTAAAGGAGAGCAGGACGACATCACTTCTTATCTGAGCGCGTTTGAAAGCCAGTGCAGGCAATTGAAAATCTGCGAAGAAGATTGGGTTGTGAATTTAATAGGATTACTTCCGCATAATGTTAACACATGGCTTACTTTAGATGAACAAGAAGAAGCGTTAGATTATGCGGAGTTGAAATTGAAATTATTAGAATTGTACCGGTTTGATGCCGAGAAATTCCGGCAACTATTTAGGAAACATAGCAAAAACGGAGCGACTTGGAGCATATTCGCGAGGGAATTGCTAAACTATGCCAGAGAGTGGGTAGCGGGACTTAAAATAAACACATTCGAGGGTTTATTGAATTTGATCGTGGCCGATCAAATGAAGCATAAAGTTCCAGGGGATATGCGGGAACACTTTGTGGATAAATGGGCCGAATTTGCGAATCCGCTTGAGTTCGCGAAAAGATTAGATGCGTACGAGAATGCGCGGCAAGGGTGGAAGAAGCCACAGTTACCATCTTTCCGGCCGGAAAGAACATTCCGGAAAGAACACGGAAACAACAGGGCACCTGTTGCTCCTCACGTGGCCCCCAAGCCGGCAGGAAGTACTAATGGGTTAGAGAAACATAGCGCGAAGAAAGAATTCGAGGCACCTTATGTCCGCAAGTGTTACGAATGTCAGTCGACAACGCACTTGATAAAGAACTGTCCGCGGAAACAGGGCAATCAAGTAAATCACGTGTGTGAACCCGAGGCAAGGGAATTCTTGAGGCAGCACATTGTGGCAGGGACCGTGAATGAACAGCCGACTGAGATCTTGAGAGACACGGGCGCGTCATTTGATCTAGTATCCGCGAATCTAGTCACAGATCGTGATTATACGGGCGAATCGGTCTGGATCAAACAGCCGCTTCATTCGACTGCCATTAATTTGCCGGTGGCGGAAATTCGCCTAAATTCAGAATTAGGTAGTGTAATCACTAGGGCCGCTATAGTGCCGAAGGAAAATCAACTTAGTTATTATCTATTAAGTAACAGAACGTATCAACTTCTGCAGGATATTAAACAGGGCTTAGTAGAAGAACAAACTGTGAACATGGTTATGACGCGCAGTAAGGCTGCGACAGAAGGCAGAACAAAAGCAGATGATTCGGGGAACTCGCAGGTAAAATTGCCGGAGGCGGAAGGCGACCGCACAGCAAAGCCGGGCGAAGACGAGCATGAGCCGTCGGAGGAATTCCCGGAAATCTGTCTAGTAGCAGACGGAGAAGAATTAGAATTGGCAGTGCCGATCGCTGAAATGTTGAAAGTAAATACGGAACAATTCAGCGCGGCGCAGAAGGGAGATGAGAGTGTAAATACTTTGTTTGAAAAGTATAAGGATGTAAAAGCAGAATCGGAAAGAGAAACATATTTTGTTAAGAATTCCTTATTATTTAAGAAACCAGAACAAATAGGTGAATTTATGGAGGACGGAATAGAGAAATACGCCTTAAAATTAGAACCGGAGGAATTTGATGTAGAGGCAATGCTCGCAGGCACAGAAATGGAGCCGGAAGGAAGTAAAAGGCTGAGAGAGCTTGTAATTGAGTTTAGGGACATCTTTTCTGATAGGCCAGGGCTCACTAAAAACGTTCAGATGGACATTGAATTGCTGGACGAAAATGCAAGGGTGAGGAGCGCTCCGTATCGCACGTCACATCGCCAAACTAAAATCCTCCAGGATGAAATCACGAAAATGCTAAGGGATGGTATCATCGAGCCTTCAGATTCTGATTTCACATCCCCCATGATTTTGGTGGAAGCACCCGGAAAAAAAACCCAGGCCATGTATTGACTACCGCAAGTTAAATCAGGTTATTCGTACTGAATATTTTCCGCTTCCGAGTTTAGCCGAGCGAATTGAAACAGTTGCGAGGGCCAAAATCATAACCACAACGGACTTATGTAAAGGATTTTGGCAGATCCAAATGAGCGAGCGCGCTCAACGGTATGCCACCTTTACGACAAAATTCGGGTCTTATAAACCCCTCAGGATGCCTTTCGGCATCAAAAATGCACCATATGTTTGCAGTAAGCTTATGGAGGCATTACTGAAAGATTGCCCGGAGTTCGCCGTCCCATATATGGACGACATTGCAATCTTTAGCGACAACTGGGATGATCACTGCAAACATCTCAGAATCGTATTCCAAAAGTTACGTGAGGCCAATTTACGCGTGCAACCGGCGAAATGTAAGTTCGCTAGGAAATCGGTTACGTTCTTAGGATACGAAATTGGTAGTGGTCTGATGAGACCAAATGAAGCCAAAGTTCAAGTAATAAAAGAATATCCACGGCCTACGACAAAAAAGGAAATCCGTAAATTTATAGGTCTGATATCGTATTATAAACGGTTCATCAGAAATTTCTCGGAGAAATCAGCTGCGCTCACTGATCTATTGAGGGGAACACATAGGCAAGGCAAAATCCGGTGGTCGGAAGAGTGCGAAAACTCGTTTATACAGCTTCGCGACGCACTGTGTCAGGGGGCAGTCACACATGCACCTGATTTTAGTAAGCCATTTTTACTGCAATGTGATGCGGCACTTAGGGGAGCAGCCATTGTGTTATCACAGTTAGATCAGGAAGGGAATGAAAATCCGATTCTTTTTCTCAGTAAAAAATTCTCAGACGGGGAATTAAAATGGAGCACCACGGAGAAAGAGTGTGCTGCTTTAATTTGGGGTTTAGGGAAGTTGCGTTACTATTTAGACGGTAATGTTTTGCTAAAGATAGAAACGGATCGTAACCCGTTAGTCTGGTTACAACAGAATGCTGGAAATAATCCTAGATTGCTTAGGTGGTCTCTGGCGATTCAGCATTACAACATTATCATAAGCCATAGGAAAGGGATATTAAACGTAAATGCTGATATTCTCAGTAGGGTGTTTGAAAATGAGCGCCAGACAGTGTCCGAAGTTGCAGAGGGGCACACTGCACCCGGCAATGCCGATACGTGTGCGCCGAAAACACTGGAACACAGTGCAAAACAAATAGTGCAAGAAGAATGATGTATAAGTGAATGTGATGTTTGTTGTGTTGTGTCAAGATTGAGTAAACTTTTCCCAAGAAACCTACGAAAGAATAGTTTCCAGCAAATATCATGAACTTTTGTATTCATTTATATCCATTCTGGCAAGAAGAAAACTTTGTACAATCCTTCAAGAGAGAGATGTAAAAATTGTTTATTTGTTTCATTTTAAGTGTAACACTGTATGTGGTTTTAAATGTAAAACGGTAAATGTTAGTTTATTGTTTGTTTTTTTTGTGCATTTATCACTGTATAAGGTTTTGTCATTCAGTGTGTCAGTTTGTGTGTATAGAACTGTATATGATTTTGAATGTTTATTGATGTAATGTTTGTGGCTATATTGGTGATATTGTATGTGTCATTTTGGTAGTGGGTGTATTGTACAAAATTATTTTAATTCAAGAATTTGGTTGTAAAAGGAAAAGGAACATACGATGGTTATTGGAGGTTACCACACCAGGCTGAAAATTCTTAACAATGCATAAGAGGGACCGCCCGTACGGCAAGATTTTAATATTTCAAGTACAATGTACAATGTAGAGTAAAAATATGTCAATGGGGTAGGTTAGTAGGGCCTTCTCTGTTTGTTTCTTTATCTGTGTAATTAGCCAAGTCAGGCGCAGTTGTATATAATGTGAGCCGATCGGCCTAGGACTTTCACACTTGTGGAATTTTCCTCCTGTGTTGATTGCAACTGCGACGAAAATTCCCGGGGGGGTATAGAGGAGTTTGTGGCGTCATATCTGTCGCCAGTACAAACGTACTATATTAGCCATATGGACAGCCCTGGCGGAAGTGACGCGGGGCTGCACAAAGGTATGCCGTGTCGTGAATGCAGGTTTGGGAACCCCAAAGCCGGCGGAGGAGCGCTGGCGGGCACTGCGGGTGACGCGCTTCCATCAACCTGCCACAGGGTATATAAGCAGAATTCGACTTGAAAGCAGCCTTCTACTCTTATGATTCTTCAGAGGTGAGCGCGTCGGTAGGGCGTCGTGAGGGTTGTGCGCGGCGTTGCATGGTAATGCATAGGCTACCGAGGCGGGGAATCGAAGCCGGCGTGCTACGTCGTGACAGCAGGTGCGGCATACTCGCATGTATGCTCGCGTAAGGTACTGGTGCATCACACCGGGGATGGTAATTAATTATCGGGCCAGCGGTGGTGGTAACCAGGGAAAGTTCCTTCTTGTAACGGTTAACTTCAATTGTAAATATTGTATATAGTGTTTTGGTGTCGGAGTATATTTCTTCTAATAAATACTAAATATTTACAAGCCGTTCACGTCTGTAATTATTTGCCCCGGCAAAGACGCCACACGAGGTAAACGGTCTGTAATAGTAGTAAATAACTATCTTTTTCACATATTTCCGTCTTCCTTCGAATACCATCTTAAAATTGTTTGGGGCATTACTCAAACTATCGATTCCGACTTGGAACTGTTTTTTTTAAATGAACTAATTTTGTAAATATCACCATTATTCCATCTCCTCACATCTTATTTTAGATATATTTTACTTCTAAGGTCTTCCGTTAACGTTCCACCTTGCTCTAAGATCTTCCGGGTTCCAATACCGGAAAGAATGAGCGGAGTATACGCGCGAGCTCTTTTATCCTACAACTCGATTTTGATCTCAAAACTACGTTTATCTGCTTAAAAGAGTTAATCTGCCGAATCTCTAAATAATATGCAATATAATAACAAATACATTTATTATTTACAAAAATATATGTATACAAAAATATACCTCCACCTCCCGAAAAATAATCGGCTGGATTCGCTCCTGCTGTGACACCTCTTCTAACTCCGTAAGCGGAAGGCAATAACACAGACTCTCGTATGTCATCGGAAGCGACCGCAGATCCTGCACAGATCTGGCGTCTCCCACGGCAACGCTTCAGGGAGAGAGGCGAAACGATGAGGGGAAGACTTGAATTTTCACGACGCGAGCTACAATTACCGGTAACATTGGGGAAAGTTTTATCTCATAAACTAAAAGTAAATTATAATTTTGAATTTCTTGGTACTTTTTATGCATGTAGCCGGAGTTATCTACAGTGTAATTTTTGTTTATTATTATTATTATTATTATTATTATTATTATTATTATTATTATTTCTATTCACATTTATTCAAAAGTACCGAAATCAAGGGTAGACCTTTGAGATCGGAGTCGCTAGGACAGACATGCAATACTTTCACAATCTCTGTTGAACAGACTAACGGGTAGATACAAGAGAGAGAACAGAAAGCCTTTGTGACTGACCAACGAAATTCTAAAAGTTCGTACATCTTATGTTTGTAACATGAAAAGAGTAAATTATGAAAAATGAGTGGTTGTCTCTGCGTCGTATTGCACCGAAGAGTTCTGCAGTTTTCGAATTATGTTTTTGATGGATCACTCACCGTCTCTTGTTTTCCATTTTCCAAGTCATGAGATTAGAAGGCAACAATCTCCTTTTCCTCTTTCGAGATGACGGCAGAGATTTTTTTGGTGGTGGTGTTGTAAGCGATTCTGATGCAAAAGGAACTTTTGAATTCTGATTTTTGCAGTGATAATTGGAGGATCTAAAGTATTATTGAAAGAAATGTTTACAAACACTCAATTCATTGGCCATTTAATACTTGAATTACAGTGCAGTATACTCCTCTATAAATCAAAGATTTTAGTACCTGAGATAGTACAATCTAAAAGCCACTTTCACACTTTGCGGTCTCAACAAATTACTTTTGATGTTGAAAACCTGAGAAGTGTTCACACTAGTGTAACGATTTTTGACGCCTCATCTTTCACAAGGCGGCAATTTGACAATAATCTTTCTTGAATAGTGAGGGAAATTTAATTACATTGCACAAATAAATACATTTCCAAAACTTAAATAAGCCACATATTTAAATATTACTGTCATCTGTCGTACATACGAGGTTGAACTAAAGAATTCGCCGAAGACCTAATGTGTAAATACGAGGGTTGCCTTTTATATTTCAGAATTAGAGAACAAAAACAAATGTTAATCATCTAAAATCATTTTATTGTTTTTCAAAATATTCCCCATGAAGATCTATACACTTTTGCATGCGTTTGAACCAATTGTCGAAGCACTTTTACCACTCTGATTGAGGTATCTCCAAAACATGCATTCTGTATGCAGCAACCGCTTCTTCAGGTGTCGAAAAACGTTGACCTCTCAGTTTGTTTTTTACGTACGGGAATAAAAAGAAGTCATTCGGTGCCAAGTCAGGACTATACGGCGGATGAGTCATCAAATCGATGTTTTGGGTGCTCAAAAATGCAGTTGAGCCGATGTGTGAGAGCTCGGATTGTCGTGGTGAAGAGTGATCCGTCTTCGGCGGTTGGTTTTTCTGATTTCTTGGAAGACAGCTGGCAAACAAATCGTTGTGTACCACTCACAATTGACTGTTCTGCGTTGTTTTAGTGGTACGGTTGAGACATGTCCAGTTTTTCCGAACAAACAGGCGACTATCTGTTTGGAAGTGCTTCGTGCGCGAACAACTTTTGTTGGATTTTGCTCATTTTGAAACACCCATACAGTCGACTGCTGTTTTCTTTCGGGGTCATGCGCGTAAATCCACGATTCATCACCTGTCACGATGTCATAGACGTGTTTCGAAGCACCGCGATCGTATTTTTTAGCATTTTTTTCGACCGATCGTCACGAGCCTTTTTTTGAGCGATTGACATTGTGTGGGATCCAACGCGAACAATTTTTTTTGACAGTCAAATGTTCATGCAATATTGAATGTATGCTGGTCCCACTAATGCCTAAGGTTGTTTCAATCTCACGATAGGTCACATGACGATCAATGGTTTTCGGAACAACATCTGATTTTGGACGACCTTCGCGAAATTCGTCTTGGAGTGAACTACGATCACGATTGAATTCACCATACCATCGATAAACACTGGTCCTTGTTGGAGCTTCATCGCCAAAAATTGAATTAAGTTTATCCATGCACTGTTGCTGAGTTAATCCACGTCGAAAGTTGTAAAAAATAATCGCACGAAAATGTTCACGATTTAATTCCATTTTTTGGGCCAAGATGAATCTTTTAAGTTACTGTAAGCAACACAAATAGCATTCGTATGTCAAAAGGTTCTGAGTACGTATAACCTCAAAACATCCAACTTTACGATAGAGATGTCAGTTGCCAGATTGCAACAGCAGGGTTGCCAAATCCCGAAGCATAAAAGGCAACCTTCGTATACTTTCATAAGATTTTCAAAAACAATTCACATTGAAAGAAACCTCATTTTCTATCTCCTCTGGAGAGTTGTGTAGATTACATTACGTCGCGTAAGCATTAGCGTAAAGCATATCCTAAGATCATACTCACAGAAAAAGATTTTCTTGGTATTTAAACTCGTTTGAATGTTCCATATTATTTATATCATTTTGGACGATACGTCACGAAAGAGAACTATAGGAAAAGAGACTGAACAATCCTGTCTACAGCACAAAGAAACGTTTCAATATTGTTCGCTGCCGCAAGTAACTTATCCACTGCTACAAATAAACAGGATGAGTCCGCCATGTCGCATCCTTTCATACACAAAAAACGTTTTATTCTTTCGCGTTACAATTTCGAATTCACGATTCTCTAACGGATTACTAGTTTGACAAAGTAGTATATTTAACGGACATTAGTATAGTACGAAACAGCATAAGTACGAAACAGCATTTACGTTTCAACGCACGACTAACATGACGAACGAAATAACATGGCAAGCACTGTTTCAACTTCTCGGACCCTCATGGACTGTTCCTACTGTACTATTTTCTTACATGAAGGGAGTGCCCTTGTTTAGCCAGGCATGCTAACCTACATCGAGTTACCTAACTGTACTTAATCAGGTAGAAATGTGCGTAGGTATTGTTTGCAAACTTGCTAGAGTTGTGGAGAAAGACAGTCGTAACATCTGCCCCCCCATCACCCATCCCCCCTCCCCGCTCTCTGCTGTAGGGTTCACAACCGTAGCACGTGACGTCTGGGATTTCCAGGCCCGCTGCCGAATTATGACTGCATTAGACGAGGGGATACACAAACGGCAACGAGACCCCAGAAGCCTGTGATGCGAGAGGCAATGTCTCATCTCCGGCAGTCGAAACCTCACAGCCTGAACAAGGCCAATGCCAATGAGTTCAATGGCCTCGCCAACGAAGTGAGGTTGCTCAGGGGATGTTTCTCGGCCCGTCACATCCAACGAGGGGACTGACGTCTATTGGATAGCGCACGTAAATGGCGAGAGGGAATAGAGAAACAAAGAGAGATACTTACAAAAGACAGTAAAATACTTTACTGAAAATATTTTAAGTGATGGAAAAGTAGGAGATAAACACATCACTTTCATAAAATGAGCCTACGCTACTGGTCTTACTCCATTCGCCTGGGAAAAAGGTGACATAGTTGTTACAAATAGAACGTTGCTAGCGATCATTATTGTTAGAAAGTCATCGATCGTAATGTATCAATTATTGCCAGAGTATTAACGAGGAGAAACTGGTATGACATGATATCTCGCATTCGTTGGTTGTTATTACCCGCAGCGAATTGATTTTGTTGAATTTGGAATAAGGTTCCTGATTTCATTCCATTAATGAATGATTCGTTCTATGTAATTTCATTTGTATAGGTTTGAAAGTCTTATGTCTTGCTGTCGTTGTCACTGGTAATTCCCCATGTTCATTTTTTGCATTATTTTTGATATCATTATTGACGTTATTGTAGGTTAGTTTATAACTAAAATCATTCATAGAGAACGAACGAGAGGAAAACTAAAATGTCCTTTTACCCCGCGCTGGTTGGTTCTTTTAGCCACACGCGAACTGGTTTCTTAGTGTGAATTAATTACCTTTTTAGTTTTTCAGCGTTTATTTGTCATCGGCGACATGTCGTGTTTGATGTTGTTTTGAGTCATCGTTGTTAAGGGTCGATTAATTTGTGTTGGATTGAGATGTCAGAATACAGTATTGTAACGTTTCTCGGTGGTGAATTAAAACACACAGGTATTTAACAAATATGTTTATTTGTAAACAATGATACACTAAAATACTTGATTTATTTACTGATAGGTTACATAGTCCTTCCGTTCTTCACTTGATTATTTATTTACACTATTCACTTTCTACACTATCGCACAGTCCGATGCACTGTCTACGGTCCACTGCGCAGACCACTCTTCACTTCGCAGACTACACTTCATTGCGCAGACCACACTTCATACTTCTAACTGCTGTTCACCTACTGCACCATTTTCACCGCAATGCACACTTAACAGCTCAGCTTCCACTTCAGACACACTTAGACTGCATACTCACACTGACTGACTGACTGACTGCTTACACACTGACTACATACACTGACTGACTCGCGGCTGCTTACTTCCGACTACATACTCTGACTGCCTGTTGCTGCTGCTACTACTACTACTACTACTACTACTACTACTACTACTACTACTACTACTACTACTGCCAGCGGCCGCCGGCAGATGCAAATTTATACTTGTTCGGCCCTCACCTCGAGCCATCGGGAACGTGCTCCACACCTCTACGCGACTCTCGAATAACCCGGAACCGTCCAGTTCGGGGGGCGCCGGCAATTGACGCAATCCGCGCAATATATTCTATTAAATTACCTCAGCTTAGAATGCTCGCAACAAATTAATACAATTATTCACACAACTATTTATAATGAATTTCCTTTAAGTATTAAACATGAATGAAACGAACTACACGGATTACAAGACTTCCTTTTTGTGTGTTTCACTTGTAACATTGACTGCAACGAAATCTACAGGGATTATGCAAATTTGCTAGAATTCAATATTTCGTCTGCCGCGTCGCCTGCCCTCGGTTCCCGTTACAAATTCTGTTACCTTTGCCGTCGCGCTCTCAACAGCGGATTGTGCCGACCCTCGTCGTAGGCCTGACCTTGATCCACATATTGGCCGGACGGTCGCTCGTCTGCAGACCCGATATCCGCGATGTCGTTCGAAACGGCTGTCCTCGTGCTGCCATCTCCAAACCCCACGTCCACTCTTCCTTCTCACCCAGTACCAGAATCCAGTCTTCCTTCTCCGCTACACGTGACTAGTAGCACGCCGACGCGTGTTACAGTCTTTAGGCGTAATTGCTAACGGCGTATTTAGGCGTTCTCTTCAACACTTTGGACTTGTTTTCTTAAGTACACAGTTCTATAAACGCTTTGTAATAATTCACGGCCCTCGTTCTCGCGGCTACTGCTCTTCCTTGTCCTAATCTTTCCACTAATTCACTCAGTTCTAACGTAATATTCTACTGCTTCACAATAAATACAGTTCAGCTTTTTAACTTCTCGCCGCTCTACAGCTCACTTCTGAATAACTCTATTCCTACTCGCACTCTCTCAACAAAATGTCTACTCTCTCTCTCTCCTCCGACCTCGCTCTCGGTACATGTCCGAACACTTCGACATCTCTTTCAAGAAGGGCTGAGTGGTCAGTTGTCCGACCATTCCTGGAGGGGTGGCATGGCGTTACGGCGGATCCCTTCGCGCTTGCCATGAACAGCAAGTCCGGTGGTCGAGCAAGATAAGAGGTAACAGGTCGCGCTGTGTCGCACCCTTATCAGCGGCATGCCTGTGTTGCGGAAACCCGTCTTGGCGTCGCCGAAGCAGCGTGGGTGTGTTTGTGGGGGTTTGAGCATGACTCAAACGCCGCAATATATATGAACAAATATACAAATGGACAGTGTTATGCATTAACCGCATAAGCGCCATTTAAAAAATGCGATACGGCCGCCATAAATTGCATTGGACAATGCACTAAGTATACGCAAAATTTTGGCGTCAAATCTGTAAAAATAGCCTGATAATTAATGAAAAATGTAAACACTGTCAGTCATATCAGGGGTTTTACGTTTCGCAACAACCGACTATAGACCTCGATGTGCTGTTCTTAATTTCGCATTATGTAGGTATGCGCCAGATATTCCCACTCATGTTGGAGACGTTTGACGCTCCAATGAACAAGGAAGGTCTCCGCGACCCACGCAGCATGAACGGAAATGAACTTTTGTAACGTGGCGAACGTTTTGCGATACTCGCGCTCAAAACTAACAATAACTAATTATACAAAAAATTTAAGAAAATTGAAATATGCAGAAATATGTACTTATGAGTAAAATGTGTAAATAAAAGTATTAAAAGTCAACGTTTTTAAGCACTAACCGATTTGAAAGTTAATATATCGTTGATTTGACATGAGTGAGTTAACTTAGGAAAATATGTAATTACATAGTTATCAGGGCCCTAATTACTAATAAGGATATCAGAAATGAAGATAGGAAAAATGAATTTGAAATATTCGGTAAGTTAGTCATATGAAGCCAAGGCTTGGTTCTTTGCCAGTAAAATAAGTCAGTGAAGTAAAAAAGGAGAAAGTAGACGACCGTCAACAGGGCTGGGGTTCATGCATCATTAGTTTACCGTCATTAGAATTTTGTGTACAAGCTCATGGAAAATTATCAGTGTTTTTCTGTAATGAAAGATTCCTGATTCGATAAAATTTTGACAGTGGCTCAGTTAATTTTTACATTATTTTCTGTGGTTTTTGTGAATAGTAGTGCAAATAAATTTATTTCGTATGTAAATTCGTAAATTTTTAAATGTCAGGTATACAAAGACAAAACAAATAATAACTGTATTACGCGTACAAACACCATGATACGTTATTTTGCATCAACAGTCTATAATCGCGCTTAGCTGATTCGTACATAACAAGCTACCCCATACTAAAACGTATCGGCAAGGTAAGCGTACGCTCGTAGCACGTAAGAGATTGTTGCAAAACTCTGATGATAACATTATCGTTCCGACTAAGTGCAATTTGAAAATATTGACCGTTAATAGTAATATAGAGGACTTTTACTCATGGGAGTCCGAAGCAGTATATACAATACTGTCATGTTAGTGATTATCAAGTAAGAAATAATTAAATTACAGTTTTTAGAGGTGAAAATGTAAAAAAATCTTTGAACACGTTTATCTCAAAGCTTGTATATTGTGGCAGAGCCTGTTGATGCTTAATGCCGTTGCAACCACGCCCTTCGTGTGGCTGCTCCGACTCACCTGATTACCTGTATTTCATCCGATCCAGCGTTGCCCCGGCTGCTCGGTCCGCAGATTCCCTAAAAGGAGGCATGCGTGATAGGGCTCATTCTAATGCTAACACAACATTTAAACACATGGTTTCATTTTTTAAAAGGTGGTTTTAATGTTCCTTTCTGAACGAGGTGAAGCCTCAGGCTAAAATTGATCCTTAGAAGTACCTTATATCTAATCTTATCTTATATGGCCGTACGGGCCAGAGTTGATCATCGGCTGCCGGGCGGTGTCCACCCCGGCGGTCAAGACCTTTCCCGCGGGAGCGGCGGCCCGCGCCCCGGCGGTCGTCGGCCAGCTGCGTTTCGCCTAGCCCCTTCGCCCACTAGCAAGGCGGCCGGGCACTTACAGTCATGGCCCACTGCGTTAGTTCAGAGTCAGCGTCCCCAGAGGCGGCCTGCGATGTGGCAGTGAAGCAATGTATTCGGGCGGGGCGGCGCGGCGGTGATACGGCAATGCATCCGCTGGAATTGCCCCGTTAGTCAAAGCAACTCGCCCTCGCCCCCACCTCGGCAAGGCCCACCTACTTCTTGTTGTCTGTCTGATCCAAATCGGAAAGGAAGAGCTAGCGTCTTGCAGCTCTTCCAGCCTCCTCGGCTTCGCGGGTCACGTGGCTCTCCCTCGCTTCATTTCCCGCGATTGGCAGGCGCGCGTCACGCGACTTCTTCCGCCCAAACGCGGCGTCGTTGTCGGACGCCCTAGTCTCGCCTAATTCTGCGAAACTCGAACGTCATCCAAGTTCCGAGAAAAGGGTGCAGCGGCGATGCGGCGCTCGGAGACAGTGGCGTCCGTATTGTCCCATGAGTCACCGGGTGCGGTCTAACGTGGGTTGTGCCCAGACAATAGGGCTGCATGCCTCAGCATCCCCGATACCCCGAAAACGCTTGCAGGTAGTCAAAAACTGCCTGGCATCTTTCACAGCAACGTTATATTCAATATGATTTTGTAAAACACGCGTCGCCACCTGACGGTTTCCTGTAATGAATTGTCGAATTCTAATGTGCTTTTGAATGACTTTCAAATAAAGTTTAATAAAAGTTTTGGTAAAATAATTGTCATCAAGTAATAAAATTTTCACTTGACAGAATTACTTTCCGTTTGTAACGGCGAGCCTCCTATTCCTTCTCATCTTTCACTTCCGTTCTCTTATTTTAATGACATGAGGAGTCAGATATTCATTGTTCGTAAAGGTCTCCATCCACTTCATCGTATCTGCAGAGATTTTTTGTTGCACATTACGAATTCTGCTCCAACTAAAAATCCCTCAATGCTTCCATCATGTAACAAGGCGAAACGAGGACCTCTGGACGCCGGTTACTTGAAACCAAACCAACAAGAAAAGTTGGCGAGGTGTTTTAATTTCAGTATCTCGCCAAGCTTTTTGAACACTGTGCCCAGCATTAACCCATGACTCGTCAGTACAAATAAGTTTTGCCTTCTCTCCGAAAGTTTGTAATGTCTCTCAAATATTTAGGTATCTGGCAAATGTCATGCCTTTCCATTAACATAGTAATTTTTCCTCTTCTTTCGTTAACAAAACCGATATCCTTCCAAGATATTATGTAGTTGATCTTGATAAGTTAGGCAATTTTTTATTGGCGTTGATTACATTCAAAATTTGATTACAATGTTGGAGGTATATTTTTAAAAAAGAAGTCATGAACTATTCGCCAAATTTCAAATTTTACGTATTGATTGTATGTGAACTGCCTGGCATTTTTATTTCTCTTGCTATGAGTTATCTTTTTACCTGGTGTCATCAAAATGTCTTGGGCAGATTCCTACCGAAGCTTGTAAATGGTTCTTTCCGAACAACATATTGCAAAAGTTTCCTTGTTTCTTTGAAAGCAGTTAAAACGTTATATTTTTTTGTTAAAACAATGAAAAAACTATGATAAGGGGCTGTCCATAAATTACGTAAGACGGCTTAGGGGGTACGGGGGTAGGGGTTCATCCATGTCTTACGGATTTTTACGATGGGGGGGGGTACGGGTGGAAACGTAATCTTACGTAAGAAATTATTGAAATTAATTTTATTATTTCTTTCATTTATTCTTATAAAAATAAATATATTCTGTTTAAATTTCGCTCCATTTTGAAGAAACTTGTTTTTTTCAGTTTTTCTATTCTTGTCTAACTTGTAATCTTAATGTTTCTATCTCATAAATATAGTACTAAAAGTTTATTTTAGAATGTAACCAAAACATCTTGTATAAATGCACAACTTCAGTTGAGTATAGTTCTTGGTATTTTCTTGTTTACAATATGTCAACACTGTTGGCGAAGAAACGATCTTTCGAACGCTAAGTACAGTATTGTTATTAAACTATAATTAGTTTATCAAAAATGGATAATTCGGAGCTCTATGCAAGATTTTATGATGCATATATTAAACGTTTCCCGTACAAAACCAAATCTAACCAACAAGCGAGGCAAATGATGTTTGGAGATCGACGAAAAAAGAATTTACGGGGATTGAATTTCAAAATGCAATTGAAGAAAAAATCAAAACATGGAAAATTGAATCAACAGTTAGAAAATGTCATACAATTACATCTTTCTTTGCAACGGTAATGTATATCATATCTATTGTATAAAATATGAATTATAGTAGTTGCATTATTAGTTACATTAATTGTATTTGTTATTATATTAAATTCATTGCAATTTCATTATTAAAATTGTTTTATTAGTAACAATTTAATTTTATGTACTGTTTTTTATATATAAATCACAACATAATGTATTTAGAAAATGCCTCTTTTTTATTATAAACTTAAAAATATAATTATTTTTTAAAGTAGTATTACAAAAATTGTGTATCTTTATTTCTATAGAATATTCTGTTAAAAATAGAATCAGTTAACTATTTGAATGTTAATTCACGGTTATTTTAATTGATAATTTCAATTACAAAAAATATATGACTATACGCTAATAAATAAAATTATTAAAATTTTAATAAATTAGTAAACACACATTCAAAGTGACTTTATATGATCAATATTCTTTTTAAGGCGCAACAAATTTATTTAATTGGTAAACTTATTTTTTACTATATATAAGAGGGATATGAACACATTATTTAATTCAGTTTAAAAGATTACTTGACTCAGAAAATGTTAAATCAAATGAATTTTTAGAAATATTTTTAAATTGACAATGACCTATTCTTTAACATGTATTGTTTAATAACTATATTTTGTTTCCGTTCATTTTATTAAATATTATATCTTTTTTATATTAAATTTTCAGAAACAGAGTAGTTCAGATGATTCTTCGAAAAGAACAGAAACTGCTGTTTCCAAAACTGCGAATAAGGAACAAAAAGAGTCTCAATCGAGTACATTGCCAATTCCCGTTGAAGATAAATCGCAAAAGTGTAATCAAGTACAATCTTATGACGCACCTGCTCAAGAACAGTTAAAATCACAAATACAGTTAGTAGAATCTGAATTAAATCATGAATTATTAAGAAAAAATGCTGGTTTTGCAAATGATGATTGCAAAACAAAAATTAAAAAACTGACAGATCAATTAGAGGAACTAAAAAAAACTTAAAAAAAAGGAATATGATGCAAATTATCAAAGGCAGTATAGACAATCCGTTAAGAGAAAAATGGAAGCAGGAACCCAAGATTGTACTCCATCTAAAAAACAAAGAACAAGTGGTAGGCCACGATTAGAGGAAGAGCAACCAAAGTTACTTGATGCAATCGTACAAATTGCAATTTTTGGTAGTGCTGCGCATGAACGTCGACGCATGGAGGAAATTAAGAGTTGTAAAACTCTTTCAGATTTACATGAAGAACTGTTGAAAAGAGATTTCCACCTTTCAAGAAGTTCCCTTTATTTGCGATTGTTACCTAAAAGAAACTCTACAACTGAGGGAAAGAGGCACGTTTCAACGGTGCCTGTTAAACTGTGCAGAGCGCAAAATGATCATCATAAAAGCCACATAGATGGAAAGTTTTGTACTTCAACTGTGCGTGATTTAGAAATCTTAGCATCATTTTTAGGCCCTGGACAAGTAGGATTCATATCCCAAGATGATAAAGCTCGCGTACCTATTGGTATCACAGCAGCACACCACCAAGCCCCAATTTTGATGCATATGCAATATCGAGTAAAACTTCCAGATCACGATTGGGTTATTGCTGAAAGGCATAAGTTGATACCATCTGTTTACGCTGGAATCGTTATCAAACCGGAAGGTTTAGGATCACCAGAGTCAGTATCGTATTCTGGACCCACTTATATCGCTGTAAGAAGTGGGAAACATTCATCATCGACTGCATCAACTCATGCCGCGGATTTTGAACGATTATTAGAACTCGATACTTTTTCTGAAATTCTACGTGATGGTGAAAAAGTCAAGCCTGTTTTGATTTTTTGTGTTGACGGTGGTCCGGATGAAAATCCTAGGTAAATAATATAATTTTCTTTTTAGATTTTAGATCAAAAATGTAATACAAGGAGTAAATTTATGAATAATTTTGTTTATATTTTTTTATTTTTAGATATCCTAAAACTATATCAAATGCAATTCAACATTTCAAGAATCATGATCTAGACGGACTCTTTATTGTTACCAATGCGCCAGGTCGAAGTGCATTCAATCGCGTTGAGCGAAGAATGGCACCATTAAGTGCACAATTATCTGGAGTTATTATCTGGAGTTGTCTCATGACTCATGTGGTTCTCACCTAAATAGCAAAGGAGAGACAGTTGATCCTGAACTTGAGAAAAAAATTTCGCTAAAGCTGGTCAAATATTGAGTGACTTGTGGAGCGAATTTATCATAGATGGTTATCAAGTCACCGCTGAATATATTCAACCAGTCAAGAACACGAAAAACATACCACCGATCCCGAATGGTACAGAAAACATGTTCGAGAGGCTCAGTACTTGCTTCAGGTAATTCATCTTTTCTAAAATTATTTAAAAGTAATAATTAAATAGTTTTTGAGATAAAAATGACTGGTCTTTCCTCTTACAATCATGTGATAAAAGTAATCATTGTCGCTGCAAAATACAAATCGCTCTTGAATTCTTGCAGTCAAAATTTCTCTTTTTACGTGACGAATATAGACTATTTGAAATATATTTTCTTTTTAACAAAATGTGTGACCATGCTTATATAACTATCATTATCTTGTTAGTATAATATTAAATATCGATTATTCAAAGTTAATATGATTTTATTTACAGGTGACAAAATGTACAAATTCAACATGTTGCAAACCGTATAGAAGCAATTTGCATCAAGTTTTAACATACCAATTTCTCCCGTCTCCTTTTCCAGTAAAATATGAAGCAAACAAACTGGTAATTCCTAAAATTGGTGACGAACAGGGTGCCAAATTTTTGCCGTTATTCCAAAGGATGTCTTTAAACATGCAAATACCACAACAAAAGTATCAATGTATGCCGTATGATTATTATTGTCCGTCGGTGCAATCACAGATAGAAGGAAGAGTGTGTTCGACTTGTCATCTGTACTTTGCGTCAAAAAAAGCAGCAGCGTCACATTCGAAAGCTTTGGCCCACAATATTAGGCAAAAGGAAGTAATAAAAAAGGATAATAAAAAAGGAGTAATAAATTTCTTTGTATAATTCAAAATGATGGTAATTCAGAAGATGTTGAGTGGCTGGAAAGCGATGAAATTGACGAAAATACAGAAGAGTTAAGTGCGGATAAGGAGGAGACTGCATCAGTACCAATTATAAATTCTATTGAAAATTGGTTGACAAATCCTTGGAGTTCAGATTAGGGTCTGAATGTTATATTCTGACTAAACTGTGATTTATGAGTGAACTGTGATCTAAAATTTAACTGTGTTACTATGATTAAACTGTAATTCAAATTTTATAATAATTAAACTTGTTAACATGTTGCAATATATGATATACTTTCATTTAAAAAATTTGGAATCTTACGTAAGAAACCGGGGGGGGAGGGGGGGTCAAAAGGAAATTTACGGTATTTTATGTGGGGGGAGGGGGGTATTGATTTTCACCGAAAATTGTCTTACGTAATTTATGGACAGCCCCTAATAATTTGGCGTTCCTTGCTTCGCAAAGTTTCTCACGACACCTTTTATTGGGTGAAACACTAGACATTCGTGCAAGTAACGGAATATAAAATTAATGAAAAAAGGAGGTGGTAAACGCCGAGACTCACATACACGCACAGCAATCTAATGAGCTTGGAACTCTTGGGTATACTGATCAGTATTGAGAATATTTGCCGCCTTCGCTTCCAACACCGGACGTCGCGTCTCTCTTCCCACGGACGAGTGACATCGACATCTCAGGGTTTCGCCAGATGAGAGACAAGGTCACGGACGACAAAGTTATTTTTCCTCCCTAAGCAAGACTGGATTGCTACAGGAGGACTCAACGTTTTTTCAGGTCTTTACGTACCACTTACAAACATTGAGAAAGTTAACATACCACTTGAACGAAAATCACTTCAATACATTTTAAATAATGACTTAATATTACAAATTAAAGTTTTTTTATAGGAAAGATGGCACATGTATTGGAAATTTATTAATACTGTAATCACGGTGCGCCGTTTCGTCCCAATATATGGTAGTGATAATACACACAATTTTCTTAATTGATGTATATAAAAGAGTATTTAAATAATTCCCATTTCCCAAATTGATTCCATCTGAACATTCTCCTCCATACTCTAAGAGCGTCGTCTGCTGTCGTATATTTAAAAGCGTTGGAGACAATCGGCACCCCTGACGCACTCCTTGGTTTACTAAAAATGTTTTACTCTTTAGGTGATTCATACTGAAAACTATCTCTGTTCAATTATATAATGACTTTATACTTGCTATTATTTCCTTGGGATATTCTCTTGTCTCTAATATTTGCCTTAGCTATCTTCTTACCACTAATATCAAAAGCTTTTGTCAAAGCTAATATCAAAAGCTAATTGTCCATGAAGAGAAAATTTGTTTCCAAATTATATTCTCTTCTCTTTTCATTTAACTGTCTCAGAATAAAGATATTATCAGAGCACGAACGGCCTTGTCGGAAACCGTGTTGTTCACTTAATAGGTGCCCATCACTAATAGTTTTTAATGTATTGTTTAGGGAGTTACACTATCTGTCATATACTTTATAACCGTTACTGAAAACAGTGATTCCTCGATAGTTTCCAGGTTCACTCTGATCTCCTTTCTTAAAAATAATGGTTGCTTCTGTAGGCATCCAGGTTTGGGGAATTATTCCATTTTCCACCACATGTTCAGGAAATCTAGCAGCCTAAGTTTAAATAAAAAGTTTATCGTGTAGCCATAAACTAATTCCTTCTTTGAATGATTTAAAGGAAAATAATAATATAAATTAAATTCAAAACTTACTGTTTTATCACATACAGCATAGTATAAAGCTGCCGTCTGTGATTTAGCAAGGATATTATGACGGTTCAAACGGTCTTGTCAAATATAATTAAATTGGTTTTAATAAAGACGAAATGCGACATGTTTGCTAAAACAAGTGACGGGTTCGGGAACATAGCGGTATTTATTTATTTCTTCGCCAAAGCTGACAAACTGTGTAATTACAATCAGACTGGAGTAAATAAATAAATAAAATAAAATAATATTTAGGCTGAGCAAAAATAACTATATATTAGTTTTTCAAGAGATTCGAAAGAAATTATAATTTTTTGTTATAAGACAACATGTTTTGTTATAATATATATATATATATATATATATATTGTGGCGTCACCAATTAATTAATATAATTTTATTATGGCATCGCCAATAACAAAGTAATTCCTACAGCTGGAAATAGCTCGCGTCGAGAAAGAAGTGGGTCAAAGGGACGCGGCCTCCACCGCGACGGTTCCCTTCGCTAGACAGGGAGGCCCACCCCCCGACCGCGCACAGGTCTTCTTTCCAGAGGCAACTGGTTTATTGCCCCTCATAAACAGACATAAAGGCCCAGGCCGAAGACCGGCCGAACAAAGCGCCACCCTCGCGTTCTTTCTGTTGCCGCTCGACCAGGGAATGCCAGCCCCGATGGAGTTGGGCCGGGTGTCAATTAGGCGAGGAAGACACATTTACGACGCGTCGTGTGCGAAACCTTTCTTGGCCATCAAACTGATCCCTTCTCGGACAATGCTAACTCCTCACATTCGTTCTGGCACGCGTCGGGGCACGCGACGGGCACCAGAAGTCCCGCGGGAGTTGTTTCTCTCTAAATACAGTAGGGTGTCGATTAGCCCATGACGATCCGGGAATCGGGAATCCGTGAAATGCGCTTTTACGCGCGCACGTGTCCGGACAGCTGCGATCAGCTCCCGGAGTAACTGACAAAGGGAAGCGAGTGAGAGAGCGAAGCCAGCGACAGACAGAGAACATTTACGGAAAAATACAGAGAAATCGACACGAGATTGGTTAATCAGAATCCTGCGACGCAGCCACCCTCGGCCAATGGGAAGCTTCGCCATGAGGGAAGGGAGAAATTTGGTGCCAGGAACAATTTGGGAAGGGGAAAGGAACTTCTTTTATAAACGCGATGCATAGTAGGAATGAGAGACCTTTGTAAAATTTCTTCGGAGGAATACTTCTAAAAATTTCTTCGAAACGAGACTTCTTCTTAGATTTGTTGAAGAGACTACTTCTAAGATTTTCCGGCGAACTTCACTTGTAAATTCCTTCGACAGTCTCGACTTGTAAAATTTCTTCGTGGAACTTCGAAATTTTCGTTACATGAGAACTTCACTTCTAAAAGTTATCCAGTCATTCACGATCGGGATGCGAGTTTGGGAAAAGACTTTCTCACAGCCGAATTAGTCAGGACGCGACTCGTAAATTGTTGCGGAGAAAACTCGGGCGGGAAACTACCGGATCCCGCGCCGTTTTCGCTTCGGCCCGCCAGCCTTGCCGCCTCTCGTCCCGGGCTAAGTGACAGCCCTTTTCGCAACGTCAACGCTCGTGGCCACTCGCCCCCTCTGAGCCTGCTGGAGCTGACAACCTGGAATCGCCGCTACCTGAGCGAGAGAAGACGCGCCGCAGAAGATCAGCAACCCGGAGCCGCCGCCGCCTCTGCTTTGAGGCTGCCGCCTCGGCCCGCCCACGAGGACCAGCAGCCATTGGTGATAACCATGAGACGATGCCGTCTCACTGAACAATTATAACAGCGAAAAACTGCAAGTGGCCGCGCTCAGGCCCAGCAGAATTAACCACTTGTAATTAATTCACAGAGTAATTTTAGTAAAAAAACTTGCGTCGCCCATTGCGACATTGTAATTTCCCTGGTAGCTTTTGGTGCCAGAAATAAACTGGTATTCGTTACAAATGACTCTGTGTTCATTCCTGACCTCCCATCTCTTCCATTCAGTTACATTTCAGGAGCTGAACCTGGCGCCCTCCCCCGCTGGTATTACATTCGGCTGGTCCCTAGTCGGGCTAGTTTAGGCGACTTGATCGCTTATATTACATTTGCCTGGTCCCAACGTGGGGCTAGTTTAGTGCATCATTAGCTATATTACAATATATATATATATATATATATATATATATATATATATATATATATTGTAATGCAATCTGGGAGTTACACTATCATCAGGAGGATTGCCGTCACACTTAAGGTACGACGGTCACTTTCAGACAGCAGGGTGTACGCGCTGAATTTCTTTAAAGGGCATTATGCCTTACCTGCTACCCGGTCACCGGCGTTGAGCATCTCAGGCGTGAGCGCCCTGGGGCGAAGGAGTGCATTTGGCTCACTGACTACAAGTAATACACAGGATATATCTCTTTGTGTTACCACCCGACAAAATGGCTGGGACACAATTATTATGGATAAATTGAATATTAACATACAATTATCTGTTGAGCTTTCTTCTGACTGTTAATAAATATGGGCGTGAATTCACTTACAAAATGGTGATGATTGTGGTGTCGCTACTTCACCCCGAAAGGATTGCACGTCCAATACGGGTCGTCTGCAGCGGAGGACCCGTTGAAACGCCCTGTAGTCGGCAGGAGTGCTCGCAAATGTACATCAGGCTAGGCGGGAGATCATCCGTGGCCGCCCGCGAAATGAAGAGTCGATTTTGACACGCGGGTCGCAGGTCGTCACACGTCGCCTGGACTGCATTTTATGTTTTATAGCCGAATGGTCGGGCTGCACACTCTCACGGATAATTTCAGGGTGATGGTTCTATTATCCCAGCCCGGCATCCGGAATGAATTCCGATGCTGAGTGAAGGCTGGTAGGATCGTGCGGATAACAGCGATCGTCCGTTGGATGGCTGTTATCGCCGCTAAATAATTTACTACGATCTCTCTAAGAGCCGACCGATCACTGTCGAGATTCTTTCTCTAATAATCTGCTCTTTTTAGCGCCCTCACCTCATCCGTTTCCCGTCCCCAAGATGCGAGATCTGTCACGTGCGTATCGCGAATCTTTTCATTGGCTTGTTCAAAAATTTCCAGATTCCAGTCTACCACTGGCGTTCTCAACTGTGGGCGTGTGGGACGAACGTAGTCACTCGCGTTCGTCACAATTATATAATAAATTTTGTTGATACAAATTTTTTCCTTACTGTGAAATCTGTTTTTAAAGATGGATTTTGAAATAAGGTCATGTACAATTTTTCGAAAATTGGAGTACTTTTCGCGGAATTTTGCGTGAAAGCACGGGCGAGAAAGTACATACCGTTTTAGCACCACTAGTTCATGTTTGGAATGGATACGAATAGTAATTCTGTTCAATATTTAAAAAACTGCGAAATTTAGAAGCTTAACTTTTCAAGAAGTGCGATATAAATGCTCGCGATATACCTGCACCGGCAATGAACATAACTCAATTCATTTTCTATTTTTGCATGCGCCGTTCCCATTGAGCCGCCACTGTCCATAGTGGAATATCCTGCTACCGTTGAGACTCGAACCCTAGGAACCCCCGGTCTGAGTCGCTGCAGTGACATCCGTTGATGCCCTGAGTCACCTCAGCCGATCATATTATTCGACCCGGTTCTTCTCCCGGCGGATGGGCGCACGCTCAGCTCACCCAGGCTAGTGAAAAAGAAAAGATATAAAAGTAAGTCACACATGACATGGAGAACGAGAAAATAACACATAAGCACCTTCTTTGCATCCCTGCCAGTAATACGTGGGCTGACCCATCTAAACAGGATATGAATATTACAATTATGAAGTAATTTTTGTATCAATTAGTCCATCATAATGAAATGAGTATCACTTTATGAGTTTCATCACGCGGTCAACATTTAACTTGTTTCGCTAAAAAACATTCTATCATGATCTCCTGATTTAAAAACAGCTGTTATAAAGCTAGCTTTCCAGGTTGTATGCAACGACCTTTTGTCCATGGATTTTGTGAATGAACTAGTAGTGCTACAACAGCACATACGTTTTCGCAATATTACAATGTTATCGTTATATAGGACGGTACGCCGATATGTATTATTAATTTCAAACAAAAATTTCGCGAAAACGGCTAACCTTTTCAAAAACTTGTACATGACCTTTTTTTAAGGAGATCATTTTGTACAACAGACTGTCTGAAGCAAAATCTTTCTCTAAAATTGTGTAGTTTTCAAGTTGTTTTTTTGTTGCTATTTTCGAAAAATCGAGCAACACCCCAAAATGGGACTAGCACAATATTTTAGCGTCCCTTGTTACATATGTGGGGAAAATTTATAAAAAATTTAGAGCGGTTTTTGAGAAATTTTCTTTTCATAAATATCAATCGCAAAATACGCCAAAACTATTAGTTTTCGCAAAAAAGAGTACATGACCTTTTTTAAAGAGCTAATTTTGTACAACAGATTGTCTGATGCAAATATTTATCTTCTATTTTGTAGTTTTATTTTTTTTAAATTTTCAAAAAACCGAGCAATATTCGAAAATATGACTGGCACTATTTTTTTAAAGCCTCTTATTACATAAGTGAAGAAAAGTTAAAGAAAAAATTTGGAGCGGGTTTTGAGATTTTTTTTGTAAAATTCAATCGCAAAATACGCAAAACGTACTAGTTTAAAAAAAATGTACATGACCTTTTTCGAAGAGCTAATTTTGTACAATAGTTTTTGTTTGAGACAAAAATCTTTATCTCCAATTTTGAAATTAATTTTTTTTCAATTTTTGAAAAATTGAGGATGTTAACAACAATGAGATCTGCACTATTCTCTTAAACGTCCTTTGCACTATTCAACAACAAAATGTAATAAAAAAAAATTGGAGCCATTTTCTTGAAAATGTCCCAGGGGCGTCAGTAAAGTACCCCCCAAAATTAAAATATTGGTTTCAAATTTTAGAGTCCTTAGGTATAACGATTGGGAAATATCAGGTTTGGAGAAAATCGGCTGAACGGTTAATGCGCTAGCGTTGTGCACAGACGGACGGACACACGTTTTGCCGTCAATCGATTTTTCGCCATTTCAAGGGCTCACAAAACATGGATTCTGGCTACACTACGTGTTAGAGGATTCCCCCCCCCCCCCCCCCCATATTTAGCAAGTGTTTTCTATATTAAAAGTGCTTTTATACACTTTTTCCTAACCAGGACTCGGCAATAAGAATTTTTGTGTCGAAAATTCGCCGTTTTATGGAGCACGATGACAATAATTTCTCTTCTTACGTTAGTAATTGCGAGAAAGTAAAAATTAAGAATTTGAGTAGGATAAGATCAGCGATTTTTCAATTTGTTGATGGAATACCATTAGTTCCAGGGCAAGATTTTCCTTCATGCCTTTGAATTACTGTACCATATAAATCAATGTCATCTATTTAGATATTCAATTCTGATGCCCGAAATTCCAAATTACTGGCAAAAGGAATACTGATTTATCCACTTTTAAATGGTCATTTGAAACATAAAATTCAATAATTTTCACTTTTGAATCTAGAATGACATTTTCAAAAGTCATCTTATTTGAAGTAATTATCATCCCTCATAGAATTTGGATTACCCTCATTTCCTAAAAGTTTAATATCATAAGCAATAGAATTTTCATAATAACTAATGAAGATACTTTTATTTATTCTTACAAAATTTCTACATTTTATTTTTTATTTTATAACAAATGCCAACAAGTTACATGTCAAAACTCTTCATCACAATTTATAAAATTACACAACAAACTTTTGTGTATAAAAAGTTGTGAAGCGCATAGTCTATTGCAGCAAACACATTAAATATAATTTAAAAAATACATTTGAACCCTAAGAAAAATAATTAGTTAAGAGGTCTGTAATTGATATTGCACCTGTATTAATGAAACAAAATAAATTAAAATTCTGTGGAGGGTCTTATTCTTTCACGGAACATATGAATGAAGTGATAAGGTATCCTTGGACAAGCAACTAGAATACATTGTCCTGTAATTTACTGTTATTTTCAAGACCACAGTGTACATTTAGAACACGTGGATGAAATTCTTATGACAACAAAATCACAAGCTTAGAGTGAATTCCCAGTAATTTTGTCTCATTAATACAGGTATACAGGCACAATAACCACCGCTTTTATTTAAACTTCTGTAGAGTGTAACAATTCCAAGCAATTCTTTCTTTTAAGTACTGAACCAAATTTATCTGCACTAGTCAAGTGATTAGAAAATATGTTTTTGGTAATCGTTTAAATTGTTTCCTTAATCTCAATAAAGCGCAAAAGTTGTGCTAAACAATATATTTAGAAACTGTCATTTTCTTTCTAATATGGGAACAGATGCAGCAGAATGTATACGATGACCAATATAAAATGAAAACAAGGAACATTCCAACATATGCACCCAGTTGAGAGAAGCGTGAAGGTAACCAAAGAACTGTGTAAGTCATGCTACCAGAGTTATCTACAAACAAAAACAGAACAATTCATTACCTCATTAGTCATTACAAACAAAAGTATCAATTGTATTCAGTCATAAACATTTCCTCTGAAGATAATAGGTTGAAATAATTTCTTTACACACAATAATTCATTAAACAATTAGGAATTAATTATTTACTGAAATTGCATCCTCATAATATATTTTAACATTTCTCAATTATTTGTCATGTATTACAAGAACTTTGCAGTGGCTGCCAGTTTGCTGTTTCTCTGCATGTGTATAATAAGGAATAAATTTTAAATAATTGTAAAAGAAAATGTATGGAATGTGATGTCATGTCCTTGGACTCACAAGGACCCAAAACCAATCAAAAGTTTATTAACAATTTCAATTCAATAAAAATCAAATGAAAAACACATTTAATAATAATTCACATGAAAATTGTCTGGGCAAGCCACACAACTAACAATGAAAATTATATTTGAATACAAATAAATTAAAATCATTTCAATATTTTTGCACAAAAGGAAAATATCCATTTTTAACAATCAATTTTAACAGTTTATCACCAATTATCAACTTATTTCACAATTGAATTGCTTCTGAAACAACTCTCATTGCCTCACTCAATGCAACTTCATGAATTACAAAACAATCTGATTGGATACAGTCCCACCACACGGTTTACATGTCTGTGGAATGACCCATAGTGTTTATGTAAACGAAGCCCATTGGTAGCAGAGAGTATATTGGTAGTCTCACACAAGACGAATGTCTTCATCGGTATCCTTCCACAAAATCATTTAATTTCCAATAGTCTACAGTGAAACTCTCACATGTAACATACCAATTGTTAACAATAACAAAATTCTTGTGGGCTAATAGGTTAATAGGTAATTGAGGGACTCACAAGAGCAGACATTAACTGAATAAGTCTACTTAATGGGAACACAAAATTAACTGATCTCCATTGAAATTGACTCCAAAAATTATCAACGGTAAGAGCAATGGTCATTAAGAAAAATTCTGCTTTACTGCATGAAATTGTGTATTTTAAGATAAGAAAAAACATACATTATACCACATCTATTATGAAAACTGAAACAAATAAATGGATTATTAATTTACCAATAAGTGCAACTCCGTAGCCCACATCAGCAACACCCATCCTGTAAGAACAAGTAGGTACCATTATCTCATGAATCACAGTTTTACTTAATTGAAATTGCCACATTGGACCTCCTGAGGGAAGTAGCATTTCAACAAACTGTTCATCCCGTTTGAGATCAGTTTCTATGCTAGTGTGAAGTGATTTATGATCATGAGCAGAAAAAATTATTTGAGGACGGAGTTGCTTCACAACCTGAAAAATTTAAATAATATATTCACTTTAAGTCACTGACAATGTTAATTAACACCCTTTATATAATTCATGTTTACCTTGTGCACAAATTGATTTGGCAGAAACAACAATGGGAGGTGAGTTAAAACAATATTAGTTCTGTTTCCTCCTGTTGCAGTCAAATTTCGAGGCATAGAGAAAGTTAATCTATTCACCTACAACAAAATTTAAATAATAAGATGGCATTTCAGTATTTGTTTTAACAAGTTTTTGTAATTTTGCAGAAAATAATCATTTATAGTTATTTGAGTTTTGATATTTACCTTGTATATATCAACACTTTTTATCCGGAAACTTTCTGCTTGACTGAAAGTCTTATCATAGCGTTTCAATTTGTCATTTGTTAAGCGATCGTCATCTTCTCCCCCAATGTCATTATCTCCAGGGAGATAAATATACTGCAAAAATTTACAAATAATCATGCTAGTCATGTTTTTCACCATCAATACTAAAAGAGAGCAAGATCATTACCTGCATCAACACATTAGTTTGAAAAATATTAAAAAATCTTCGGCTGTAACGAATATATTCCTCTTTGGATGCAATGCTTCCTTCATCCATAATATCACCAAGAAATGCAACTACATCAGGGTTTACATGAGACACAACATGGTGAAATGTTTTGGACAAATATCTATAAAAAAAATTACAGAATTTCAACAACTGAAACAAAATTAGATTTCAATGCACTGCTTTCACAATATACCTGTCGCAGTCCCATCTTGCAAGGGTTCCTAGCGGAAATCCAGGTTCAAATTGTTCACCAATTATCTGCGGGTCAGCAACCAATAAAATTTTGACACATTCAGGTCGCCCATCGCATGAGACAGCTGGCCACTTGAAAATGCTTTGAAGAAAATAACTAAGAAATTCATTGTAGAAAATAAGAGTGCCAAGAAAAAGCAGCACAATTTTTGTCTTGCTTCTGCAATGTAAATGTACATTTTGATCATGGGCAATTTACACATATAATAACATATGTTAAAGACTACCCAATCACTGTCACAACCTGTGTATTGCTGGCATGTATATAATAAAATAGCGGAGAAAAACAGATAACTTGAATATTTCAGATTCGAATTATGTAATTTGAAAAGAATTTGTCTCCCTAACGGTTAGCTGTAACACTTGTGTAAAATGTAAAATTAGAAGGGCATTTTATACACAAAAATATATTCACTTTGATTCAACATCTACTGTAGTTCTTATTTTTTATTCATTCTTTTAGCTATTAATATTTTTAACGTGTTTTTAATTGAAATTCATACACAGAACCTCCACATTAGAATGTTTAAATTTCGCGGTCGACTATTAACTATGTAACATGTTAATATTGGTAAACCTTTAAAAATGTAAATCGAACGGTGAAAATAATAGAATAATAGTAATTGAAATGGTACTCAAAGTTAAGTCGAGTGCGGGACAATCCACGGATTGAGTAACATCAACACGGTAACGAAAATTAACCTTGATATCGTTATCAGGGCTAATCGTTACTACACTAGTTCACTCTGCTAGTAGGTGTAGCGTATCAGTTGCAATGTCGATTAGATTTTAATTTAAAAAATTAAAATAATTTTCAAAATAATGACACTGACAACAGGGCAACCCCGGAATCCCGTTTCGAAGTGCCAAACCCGTTCGGGCACCAAGTTCATCATATGGACATTGTCAAATCCAAACCGACCCAACTCGTCCCTAATCCAATCGTCCTACTCCGCCGGCACGGAAGGAATACTATAACTGATGTATACAGAGTTGTAAGGAACGTCGTAGTGTAGGATACAAGGATCTGGATAGCTTGTTCGACGATTTCACTCGAGCATTTTCTGTCTCTCGCGTTCATGCGCATTTGCGTGTCAAGGAAAATGCACTTTTGAGCGTATTCAAAAGGTTGGGTCTGAAAAACCCATTTTTGCGAAACGATTTGGAAATACTAGTACAACGTGGGTACATCTTTACAAAGTCAAACGAATATTTTATACGCCTTCTGATTGCAGGTGCAATTACGGCGTAAGAAAAGGTGACACCACGGAATTGTCAAAATAATCAGTAGCTCGGTCCGGCCGTGCGAAAGACGTTCACTCTAAATTCATGTTAGATTAGTAATACTTCGATATCTTCTCCAAATTATGTGTATTTTATTTTTTTTATGTTTGTTTATTAATTTTCTTCGAATAGAGAACGAAACTCTAATCAAATAGAGCATTGTATTGTGTTACGCATTATATACGAGAAATATGTGACGTATGTGACGTCGACCCACCTGCAATGTGTAATACTCTGGTGGAGCTATGTACTAGTGTTGTGCGTGTGAACGTGAATCTACTATGAAGTACTTTAATGGTTTTTCGTATGGACAAAACGATATACGGCCTGCAGGGCACTTTTCTCAAGTTTATTTCACAGAATATACCTTGTTAACTATGAAGCATATAGTTTTGTTTTCTACATGTTAAATGTCGAACAGTATAACCCGATCAGAAATGACGTTTTGTGTAGCATTTCCTTTCGAGACTTTAGTTACCAAATATATCCTGCCTCAAGGTCATAAAACAGCTGTTTCAACATTTGTTTTCAAAAGCAGGTTAACTAGATAGTTTCTGTACCTACAACAGTTTTGATTGAAGAGGTTGTACTATGGTTACAGTTAAGTCTATAAGAGGTCATGTAAATGTCTATATTGACACATCATGGCACTGAGAAATGAATAATAAAGGATCAGGTTTTACCATGTAATTCGTTGCCATTCTCAATACATTTTTTCAAGATGGGTTCAATTGCCATGGAGGAGTACGAGTTGATGAAGGATTCAAAATATAGAGTGTAAGGGGAAAAACTACTTCACTTGCAAGTTGAATTTAAAATATTGACATTTTCTTAACATTTAATTTTTTTTTATTGAACAGATATGTGTCTGCTGTCGATAAAGCATTGAAGAATTTTGAATACACAAGTGAATGGGCAGATCTTATATCTGCATTAGGAAAACTGAACAAGGTAAATATTTTGGTATTATTTTATTACATGAAGTATTGAATCTAATTTAGTGTAATTCACTGGTGCCATGGTAATTCCTCGTATCTGTAAATTCTTACACTTTGCAATAAAGATAAAAATCATTTCTAGCAAACAATAAAGGAATAATAATTTAATATTCTTTAAATATTAAATTAATATGGTACAATGGGATGATTATTAGAACTACAATGTAACAAATACTGATGTCAAACATACTTCTACACAATTGCAAGTAGCTATCTGAATTTTACCAGAATTGTAGATAAAGTGGTATTGCTGTGGCATCATCAATAGTAATTTTATTTCATTTTAATTTGTATTATCTCTCCAGTTTTGTTTCAAAATAAATGTCTGTCATAAATGATAATTTTGTATTAATAGATCAAATTTTTTTAAACATATCACCAATAATTTTTAATTATTTTATTTATCATTTCATTTATTTATTTATTTATTTATTTCAAGATTCTAAAATTAGAGTTTGTTGACAAATGCAAGATTTTTTTTTAGGAATAATTTTATGGTTTTTATTCTGTAGGTTGAAGGTTGTTGAAAATTTGGTTTGTCTCCTTTTAAATTTTGATTATATTTGTGGTTTGAATTATAAAATCAAGCCATTGAAATATAATACTTTTTATATTTATTATAACTGTCATAGGTCCTCCTGAACTACATGAAATTTCCAGTGATACCTCGTCGCATTAAAATCAGCAAACGTTTAGCACAGTGTATGCATCCTGCATTGCCATCTGGTGTACATCTGAAGGCTCTGGAGACGTATGATATTATTTTTAAATGTATGGGCACGAATCGTTTGAGCCATGAATTATTTATATATAGTGCTGGTAAGATATTCCTAAAAAATATTCTGCGTAGCTGCACTTTCTCTTGATACTGCTTGCTGGTACTTTGTGTTTGAACTGTGAACTAAAATTTATTTTCCTTAATAATGGATGTGTGATTTTGTGATAATAATTATTTTCACACAATGTTTTCATGCAGTGTATTCATTTAGAGCAGGTTTTGTATTTTCAATAAATTGAAAACACTCTACAGTAAATACGGTGCCTAGTCTTTGAAGTAAATTACACTTGTAGTAAAAATAACAATGCCCAGACTTTCAAAAATTATTTTAATCTGTTTTAATTTTGTGTAATTACTATACTCACATTTTGGTTTGAGATCTTTTAAAATATATAATTTATTTTAGTTAAATACAAATGCATATACTTCAATTGTACATATTTTCACATTCATTGTGTCTCTTCTAAAAAAACATAAAAAAGAAAACAAAGCTATGAAATTACCCTATTAAGAATATATTTCCCATGTATTTATTAAAAAGTTATTCAGACATGAATATTAAATTTGTATTTAATACAAAATTACTAAGAATGTATTGCATTCTGTGCAGACGCAATAAGAGAATGATGAATGTTTATACAATGTATTAGTAAAGTAGGAAAAGGTGGCAGAAATTACTGTAATATGTATTATAATTATGATATCCAAAAACTCTTCTCTTTTGAAATTTCATTTAAACAATATGAAATGCTCATGTTTAGGCTACCTGAAACATGATTGGGGGGGGGGGGGGGGGGGGGGCAACTATATTCCTGGGCCTCAAATGTCCATTAAACGTTTTTAATTACACAAGACTCACAAGTGCAATAATGTATACAAATCTCTAGAAATATAAATATTAACAGTGTGAGATGGATTTCTAAAAAATGTATATGTGTAATTTTTGCAAAAATAAAATAAAGAAATTTGACTTTGTTTTCACAGAAAGAATTTTCTAGAAAATTTATTAGATATTATTTGAAAGCACATACAAATGCAATAATGTAACATGCACATAAATGCTATAATGTAAACAAATCACCAGTAATGTAAATATTAACCGCTGGAGAAACCCAAAAATGAAATTACAATTTTTTTAAACACAAAAGAATACAGCAGATGGCATTTTTATAATTTGTTACAGTACATTTAACACTAACCCGACTCAACATTTAAAGGTGAAATGTTGAGCCGTTTTTGAGAAATTCTTGTGATTGATATTCATATTTCACGCAATATTGTCCAAAAGCTACAAATATTTTCAAAAAAATGTACATGACCTTAATTAAAGAATTTAACTACAGAAAACACAATTCATTTGAAGGAAAAATCTCTATCTTAAATTTTGTATTTGTAAGGAGTCAATGAAAAATTTCAAACTTTCACAATTTTCAAAAATTCAAAGGTAACTGAAAATCAGACCTGTGGCACCTGTCTTTCACAATAGTGTACTTCACTCTATTGTTACACAAAATGTAAAGAAAAAATTTGCAGCAATTTTTGGAAAATTATGAAAATATCCCAGGGACTTCATACAAAGAACCCCTAGAAGTTAAACAAAGATTTTTAAAATTACAGAGGTTCAAGTGGGGCCAGTTCAACTGGGAATTATTTAGTTTGGAAAACAACCTACTCATAGTTCAGGTGCCAGTGTTTTTCACAGATGGATGTACATTTTGAAGAGGTGGGGGAAGAAAAACCTTTTCTGTATGGGGACCCCAAAACATGTATTTATGTTGAGATCTATTTTCTGCATCATTACATAACTTTCTCTACATTATGTATGTTACTCCAAATATGTGTATGTATACAGGAAAGTAGAATCACTTGATCTTGGGTGTTGTTAATCTGGATCTTATTGATCTTAATGAAAGTACAGGAGACTTGTATCATTGCAAAGTAATGGTTGTCATTATATGGTAAATATATGCACCCATCCAATAAGGGATTGTAATAATGAAAGTTTCAATGATCACATTTTTTCAATTTAGTGTGGGTAAAGTGATAGACCAGCAAGGGTCACAATTGTGTATAATTTCATTGCATGATAACAACATGAAAATAGTTCTAAACAACAAAAAATAGTTAGTTTCCTTTTTGTCCTTAGCCTAGGCTATTTTTTCGGTTTGGTCCCACTCTCTTCTCTGCTGTCATCTATGTTTTAATGTCAGGTGTTTAATTTTTTTTCTGCCAGGTGTTTTTTAATGTTTTCTCATTTTTTCTGATCCTTAAAAGTAGAAACAAAATATGATTTTAAGAATATTCTAAAAGGGTAAAATCTAATCCCCTGTGTACATTTTGATAAAAAAAATTATAGCCATTTTTAAGAAAATGTCACTCGAGCGAATCTGAAAATGTGCATTTTGAAGCTCAGTTTCACTCAAAGTTTTCAAGAAACTTCATTGGAAATAATTTAAAGCACTACTATACACAAATGTACAAAAAATGCTTGCAAAGTAAATATTAATGGCGTGAAAGATATTTAAAAAAAATTACTTTTGAGTAATTTGGAGAAAAAGTAAGTACATCAAAGTGGTGTATATTTCATGTTATTCAGTGCATTATCACTATCGGCACAGAAAGTTTGAAGAAAACATTTGAGGCATTATTGTGAAAATGGCATTTGAGCATTTATGAAAAGGCGGAAAATTTTCAAAAAAAGTACATGGCCATAATAAATTGTTCGAACAGAAATCTCCATTTAAATTTCATAGGTAAGATTAAAAAAAAAAAAAAAATTCAGATATTTGAAATTTTTTGAAAATTCAGTGAATATTAGACCTCTGTCATCTTTATAAGTGTATTTCACTCTATTCTTAC
The DNA here is from genome assembly GCA_038098605.1 of Gryllus longicercus. Taxonomy (NCBI): domain Eukaryota; kingdom Metazoa; phylum Arthropoda; class Insecta; order Orthoptera; family Gryllidae; genus Gryllus; species Gryllus longicercus. Next base: position 461,101 of record JAZDUA010000199.1, on the reverse strand, counting down.
AAAAAAATAAAGAAAAAATATGGAGCCATGTTTGAGAAAATTTTGAAAATATCGCAGGGGCTTTATGTAAAGTACTCCAAATATGAAAGAATCTTTTTTCAAACTCACAGAGCTTCGAGATGAACCGAATCAACCTAGAATATTCATTTGGGAAAAAGTCTTACAAATAAGTTAGATGCTACTGTTGCTTACAGACAGGCATGTTTTTTGGGAAATAATAAAAATTAGACTTGCATCTTTGTCTGAAATGTCTATTGCATATATATATGTCTTCACCCTATTGCAAGGAGAATGTATTTCTCATGGATTCTGTTGAAACTAAACTTGATGACCCTTATTTTTGTAACAGGGTTGTTTCCACTGCTTGGTCATGCTGCAATGAACGTACGTCCTTCCCTTCTTACTGTATATGAGACTCATTTTGTTCCTCTGGGAGAACGATTACGACCTGGTCTCAGTGGGTTTCTGAGTGGTGTTTTGCCAGGATTGGAGGAAGGATCGGACCACTTTGAGAGGTAAATGTGTTGATTTTCTTTCTTCTTATTCATCTGTGTGTGTGTGTGTGTGTGTGTGTGTCTCCCTCTCTCTCCCTCTCCTCTCCTCTCCTCTCCTCTCCTCTCCTCTCTCCCTCTCCTCTCCTCTCTCTCTCCTCTCTCTCTCTCTCTCTCTCCCTCCCCCTCCTCTCTCTCTCTCTTTTGTAATGTCTATCCTGGGTTTAATTAATTCTGTTTTGTGATCGTCCAGGACCACTTCACTTCTAGAAAAAGTCTGTGAAGGTGTAGGCCCTCCTCATTTTTATGGATGTTTATGGGATTGCTTGGCTGCAAACACTGGTATCAGATTACCTGCTATATCTTTTGTGCTGTCTCATTTCAACAAGAAGTTGTCTATGGAGGACCAACTCTATATTATGGGGACCAATATTGATGTCATGGCAAGTTTTTACAATGAAATAAATTCTTTTAAAATACTTTTAGATGTTAATGTTTTTCAAGTTAGATGTGTATAATGAATCTGAAAGCTCTTTGTCATGGTTTTATAGGTTTCTGCATTGTGTGCTGGTGTTCAAGATGGTAGTGTTCTAGTTCAGCGTTCAGCCCTGGATCTGTTGTTAGTGGGATTTCCTATGCATAATTCACAACTAGTGCGAAGTGATATGGTACGTTTAGTGACTGCTGCCCTAGTCACTATCTTACGTCGTGACATGTCACTTAACAGGTGATTTTCTTTTTTTATTAACTCAAGGTTTGAAAGACATGCTATGTTTTGGATTTGTAGTAGCAAAGAGAAAGCTTTTCTTCAATGAACATTTCTTGAAGGAGATTCAAAAAGTAATACGTCATCTGAAATGGATCCAGTAAATAAAATTTAACAGGGATTTACAATGCAGACAAATTCTTTGGCATTCCTTTGCACTCTTGTTACAATGTATAGTATTTCTAAAACTCATGGGTACTTTGAGTTTTAGAAATACTGTTCTTCTTATTAAATTAGTCTCCTTCAATAATATAAGGTCCAGGAAATAAACCCAATTAAAGGACTACATGTGACTTGAAACCAAAATTAAAGCATATTGATGTAATTCCTTAAGTTATAAATAAGTGAACCAATGAAGGTAAAAAGCAAATCCACTTTGAAGCATGGAGGAATGTATAATAGAATGTGTAGAATATGGAAATCATGCTCTTTAAGAGTATGCGCCAGTGTAGTTTCCATGTGGTGGCATCTATTTTGAGGTATACGGCCATGTTCAAATGTTACTTTGCTAATTTCCTTGTCAGGAAGTGGTGCATGCTTACAAGTCTTCTACCTGTGATTTCATCCTCAAAAGCAACTTTACTAATGGAGAGGGTGTTGCCTAGGGCAATCCACATGTTTACATGAATAGGTTTCCAAAAAATTTGCTAGTATCTGCAAAGGAGATAACCTTGCAACAATTTCTATCTATTGAAGTCAATCATGTAAATTGTAAAATGTAGAGGTCCCATCACTGATCCCTATAGAACCCACTCTGAACATACGGATCTGATAATTCTTTTCCAATATTCCTTTGAATTACCAATGTGGTTCAACTTTGCATGTGACCGTTTGTGGAACACAATTCTTCACAGTCTACATAAGTAGATCACATCAATGGGTTGATTATAATCCCGTTTGTGCTTGATGTGTTGCCTGGTAGGAACCAGTTTTATGAGGTAGGAATTAAATTATTGATTGTCAGAAAATTTGTAATTTTTAGTTTCTCATTTTCATTTGTAACTAATTGTACTACCGCTCCCATGGTACTTTTCCCAGTGAGGAGCCCTCTTGTGCTTCCTGAACTTTATGCTGAGGAAGCCCTAAGTGCCCACCTCAGTCCTGGATAAGTAGCAAATAGGATATAAACATAGGTAGCCTGAGATTATAGGTCTTGTACCCTTAATGTGGTGTAAGGAGCCAGTTCTTCATGCACATAAATATCTCTTACACACACAAACACACACATGGAGAGGTGGCTCAGGACGTCAACTGATGTCACTGAAGTACCTCTGTTCAGGAAGTCCTAGTTTCCAGTCCTGACAGTGGCAGGATATTCGACACGCTTGTCAGCTAGGTGGAATTCAGTCGCTGTCTGGAGGAGAATTCTAGCGTCCTGCTGCTCTGATTGATAGGTGTCTGTGATCAACACTATGCGAATGCCAAACCATGGACCATGCATGATATTTCCTTTCTCTTCCTTGTCTTATGCCCTCTCATTACTCACACACACTTACATGCCCACTCATTACTCACACACACTTACATGCCCACTCATTACTCACACACACTACACTACCACACGGCGAGAGTCCGGTTGGAAGCTTAGAACTTGTCCCGGTTGGCACGAGGCCCACCTGGTGGAAGATACCTGGTTGGGGAAAACCCCGCTAACCTACAGATAGGCGGGCGCCGGATCTCACCGTTCAGCTGGAGAATATTACTGCCACCTCCCGCAGTAAAATCATACACTACACTTACGGGAATAAATGATCTTTGCTCTTAGCGCGCCCGGAATCACTAGTCAATCAATCAAATCCAAGAGCATTTGGCTCAATTGTTAGTCAGTTCCAGTGAAATGGTTTATATAACTGACATAAGTTTTTAAAATTGTGTAAAATGTTTGTAATGAAATTCGTGATTACAATATTTGCCGAATATCCTATTGAGTTTTTATTATTTATAACATCATTGACAAGGAAATAAAAATAACATTGGAAATTAATGGCATATTAACTGAAGCACATTGAATTTTAAATGTCGCCATAACACTTCCATGAGTCCCTGCCATTCTCTGAACATAGCCTTTGATGATGCAACAAAGCACTATTGTTGGATGAAGTGAGAAAGGGTATTTTTACTGGAAGAAAGAAATGCGAAGTTAACATTTCCCCAAAGTTTTAAATTGTTTGTTTTCGATAGTTCGTAATGATTTCCAAATAGTAATATTTTCAATTTATTTATTTATGAAATAATAGAAAGAGAGTTCATGAAACCAATTTACGATTAAAAACGTAGAGAATTCCGTAGTTTGATGTTTGAGCTATTCAAGAATCGGGGAAAGAAGAGAAAGAAGAAAAAAAAGAGAGAGAGAGAAAGAGAGAGGGAAATAAAAAAAAAAAACGTTTATTTTAGAATGAAAAAGTGTGACATTGTGAAGGAAGATGTAAAATAAACAAACGATCGTTAGGCTACCTCTCTTGGCCTGTGTCACATGGGCGTTGCGTTGACGCGCGTCACCTAATGCTGATGTCGGCCGCGATTGTGCACACGTCACATAACGTGCGTCGTAGATTACCACTATCTTATGCGATACGGCACAACAGCGCTCGTAGCGACGTGCGTTGTGCCCACAGCTGAAGCATGACTCTTAAGCTACCACGTAAGACGAGTCAAGTTTGGCTTTCAACGCGCGACGCCCGCTAGACGACGAGCGTCGTCGCCAAGTGTTCCTTTTCGCATAAAGGTCCGTTTACACTGCGCAAGCAAGCGATTCTGAACGAAGGCTCGTTCGTTCGGCGGACGGTCGCTGGGCGGATGGTACCACCCGTTTACACTGAGCGAACTCGCGCCCGTCGACCATGTTCGCTCGCTGGGGCAGCCCTCCCAAGTGAACAAGCGACTGAATTTACTTTTCACAGTAAACAGAATAGAAGATAAGCGACGAAATTTGGGGTTAATTCCTTTTGCATGCTTTAAAAAATCACACACACAAAGCTGACAAATAAATCGGATTCTATTTCTGAAAACTGGTTCGTGAATTGAAAAATGTAAAATTTCTTACTTTTATTGAATTTAATGGTTTTAAATTTTAGTTCTTACAAGAGCGGAAAGAACTTAAGATATCTTGTATGACCCATATTTCATTTAGGTCTGCGAATAGGTCACAAATTCTCCACAAAATGTAAATTAACATTTAACAAAACATGTTAATTTATGTAAAAACTATTGTTATTGAGCAGAAATATCTGAGAGTTATCACATTAAATTAAAATAATAAAATAAACATTCTCTACAAAAAAAGTATAAAATACTTCATTATTCAAGCCACAGCTTCATCAATATTATTAAAGTGCATTTTAATAGAAGTGAATTGTATCTGTCATCCACAATATTAATGTGTAATATTGAAACAAATTTTAAAAAATTTAAAATAAGTAAATTTATGTATTTTGTACAGTTTTTTCCTCTTTTCCTACCTTTAAACTTATCATTTAAAAGTTTCAGAACCTCACGGCTCTGAGCAAATGTGTTCGCTCGGCGTCTGTTCAGTTCTTATATTCTTCTACCAATGCGTGTTAGTAATTTTTTCTACCTTTTTAAATATCTCTGTAATGTTATAAAATGAAAATTTGTATAGGCCTAGCTGCTCAATAATGATACTTTACTATATTTAAATCTAGTCTTCATGTAACATTCCATAACTTTTTATAATATCGCACCATTTCAATAGTCTTTCTGTAATGGCCATTTTTAACGTGGCAAGGTGGTGGGAAAGTGCAACGGCAGTGCTCGTTTTGCAATCACAACACAAAGTGCTTTACAGACGGTGTTGTGGCTAGCAGACTTGTATATTGCAGGAAAGTTTAAATTATACTCTTGTAAATGCCCAATAATTATAACATAATGAATAAATGAAAACTGATGGGTCCGACAAGAAATGATGTAAACCCTGGGAAAATGTAAATTGCAGGAAGGTAAAAGGAGGTTGTGTGTGTGTGTTGTGTTTTTTTTTTCTTTTTTTCTTTTTTTTCCTCGCGAATCGGCCAACTTAGGACCACGCGTTCATACATCCTGCATTTACCGTGGCTCAGTATCATATATCGCGGTAGCAGGTGCATGTATCTGCACTTGGGGGGGATCAGTATTTTTTTACTGAATCCGATTTTTATCCTCCAGGGTTGTTAGCCCTGGGGGTATGAAAGATGAAATGATGATGATAATGAGGAGTGAAAGGACGTCACACTCATACAGACACACACAAATACACCCATGCCCGAGGCGGGACTCGAACCTGCGATCTTCTGGTCCGAGACCACTCCGGCACTACTGCCTTAGCGATCTCGGCCATCTGATCGGCTAAAGGAGGGTTTTACTGTAATTCACAACTATTGTAAATATATTAAGAGTTCATGGAGTTCTTTAAGTTTTTAACAAAAAAATGTTTTCACATGTAAATTATAACAATTTTTAGAGTGAGATGTCATTTTAAACTGAAATTTTAGTTGATTAATGTTTTAAGTGAATAACATAATGCAAATTGTACATATATCTTAAATGTACATGTTAATTTTAGAGATAGCTATTCCCAGAGCTTAGTTTTAGAAAATCCTGTGTGTATTAAAATGTTATTTTCTTAGTAATGTTTTTTCTGTGTTGTGTAGGCGCCTTTTTGCTTGGTTACTGGGGTCTGAAGTTAATACAAGCCTGCTTGGTGCAGAGCATCCACTTGTCAAACGTCCTTCAAGCAATAGCAACTATTTTGATATGTATTCAAGAGATATGCTAATACAGGTGTGTAAAAGATTTCAAAGTAGTAAATATATGAATATTTTTCAAAGATGAAAATCATATAAGCTTGCCCCCTTTTCAACAAAAAATGTAACACATTTTAAATGTTTATGGTGGTGACAGGCAGTCAAAATCACATTGAGCCAGGGACTTGGTCAAAATCCACCTGATGTGCGACCATATCGTTTACTAGTTTCTCTGCTGGATAAACAAGATATTGGGCCCATTATTTTGGATGATATTCTTTTTGAAGTTTTCAGGTTAGCATATTGGTATATAATAATTTTTATATTATGAAATATTTTATTTGGAATTTTATAATACTTTTAAAGTATATTTAGCTTATTTAGTTTTTGTTTGTGGATTACCAGATCATAATATTCTGTAAAAAATGCATTTTTGATTACTTTTTCAGGACTCTGTATTTATCATGTGGTGATAATGATCGAACTGTTGGAAATGGTTCTGCACCTACAGGAAGTCGAAGTAGCAGTCAAGAGATATTGAAAGCTGCCAATTTGTTATTCAGCTCTTTAGAACCATGTTATATTTGGCAATACACAGGCACTCTTTTTTCAAATGCTTGTCAGTCACAACCATCAAATACAAATTCTTTATCCCAGTCTTCTGAGAATTCTGAAAGTAGTGAAACTCGAAGTTCTAAAGGCCATGTACGTCCAGTTGGAAGTGGTCCTCCTGATCTTGAAGAGGTATGCTGGCACATTTCTCAATCACGATTTTTTTTTTTCTAAATTAAGACATAGGTACGAGGAAGAAACATTAGAAAGAAACATGATATGCATTTAGAAGAAAAAAACTGTGCAATGGAAAAAATGTGGGCAGAAAAGAAATATTTGGAACTTTTATGACATGATATAGTCTTGGTTTTTCAATCCAACCCTGGTCACATTACTACCTGGACATTGATCTTGTCATGGCCGGGGTGACCGATTTCTGGAAAACGAAAACAAACAAACAATAACTGGAAAAACACAGGGACACAGGATTGCACAGGACACAGGAAATGCAAAAATTACATGGGGGAAAATGTGGGAATAATGCTGGTGATGTCAAAAAATGTGGATTTCATACCATCCTGAATGCTGCCGGAAAGAATGGTGTACCTGTGACACAGTAAATAGTAGTAAGATAAAGTAAAAAAGCCATGTGTATACAAATTTACTTGTATTTTGGTTGTCCAAAGCCAATTAAAAAAAATAAATTATTGTTTGTAGTTCTCCAATGGGAACAGTTTTTTAAAGCTTGTGCCATTTTTTGCATTTGTAGACTTTTACGAATTTGTAAATTACTCGACACTAGATTGCTGTAGCTCGATAAACTAAAATCCATTGGATTCAGTAAACTCTGTTCTCCAAAACAGTGATATTTATGTACCTAATAGGATTTTATTCAGACAATATTTGCAACCAAAACTATCAAATGTGAACGAACAATTTTTGTTTTAAGAGAGTAATTTTTCAAGAAGGACTAGAGTCGAAGCCTTAGTTTTCTGTGCTTTTACATATAACAATGTACTTACGTTATGTAAAATATTAAAGATGAGTAGACTAACACTTACACATTACTCTCTCCTAAAAACTGTCATTTTATTTTATTTTTTCAAAATTTTCAACTGTAATATCTCCATTGAGAATAGATAAATATTTGTAGTTTATATAAGAGATGGCTAAGTTACCAAAATTCAGAAAAATCTCAACCTTGAGATTTAAATCAAAGGTGGTTTTTAAGAATTGTAAATTACGCCTAAAATGCTCCATTTCTCCATTGGGGAGAAGTGCTGACAAGCGTAGAACAAAATTCTGTGCGAGTTTGATGATCCTGTAAAGTGTAATAAAATCTCGGCAACGATTTTCATTCGTTTTTCACTTTGCCATTCATTTAACTTTATACAGTGCCTTTCATTTGAGATTCTCTCTTTACCGAGCCATTCAAAAATGTCCTGTAAAAGTGAATTGTCCAAATCTTTATGGTAACTATTGGAATATAATTTTTAATTCACCATATACGAATATATGGAGTAATATACATAGTATAGGGAAAGTTATGTTATGCTGCGAGAAAAATGATAGATATCCGGCAGGAAAAAAAAAATTATTGCCTGAAACGAAAAAGAGGATAAACCCAGTTGTTAAATTAAGAAAAAATCCTCTAACACGTGGTGTAGTCAGAATCCCTGTTTTGTGGGACCAATTGACAACAAAATGTCCATCTGTCTCTCCGTTGGTCTGTACAATTTTTTCCAATACAGATATTCTCCTGTCGATCTGGCTCCACTCCAGGCACCACAATTTTGAAAACTTTCTTCAAAATTTAGGGGTACTTTAAATGAAGCCCCTGAACATTAAAAAGTGTTTCTCAAAAACGGCTACAAATTTTTTCTTTAAACTTTAGGTACTACATGCACCCTATAAGATGACATACACACTATATTGCTCTATTCTTTTACTTTTTGGAAAATTACAAGTATTTTTTGGACTTGTATCTCATGCCGTTAATATTTACATTAGCGTCAATTTGTTTACACTAATGTATTTATGAGTACGTATCAACTGTTTTCTGTGAAAATGAACTCAAATTTCCGCATTCTCAGAAACGCCATTTACTCAAAAATGACTTCTAATTTTTTCTTCAAACGTTTCCAGCAGATAGTGCTAATTGTAGTGTTTAAGATGATATAGAATTAATTTTTCGTATATTTGTTTTTTCAAAAATTACACAAATGTAATTTTATTTAAATATCTCTCACGTCATTACTTTGCACATTTCCAGTGAGTGCTTGTAATTACTTCCTTTGAAGTGTTTCGAAAACTCAGTAGTTTTCTGTGAAGAAGAGTTCATATTTCGAAATTACAATAGCGCTTAAACGCCATTTTTCTGAAAACAACTCCAAATTTCTCAAAGAAAATTGCCATTGAAGACGGGGTTTTACTGTTTTTACTTGCCCGTATTCATACGTGTATACGTAGTATAGGGAAAGTTATGTAATGCGCGAGAAAATTTATTTCGAGATTTAAACGGAAATAGAGGTATTGAGGTCCACATATCGAAAAAGTATTGTTTTTTTCAAAACGTCTGACAGTCGATCGGTCAGTCTGTCGGACGGTCGGTCCGTCTGTCGGACGGTCGGTCGGTCGTTCGGTCCGTCTGTCGGATGGACGGTCGGTCCGTCTGTCGGACGGACCGTCTGTCGGACGGTTTGTCCGTCTGTCGGACGGACGGTCTGTCGGACGGTCGGTCGGTCCGCCCGTCGGACGGTCGGTCGGTCCGCCCGTCGGACGGTCGGTCGGTCGGTCCGTCCGTCGGACGGTCGGTCGGTCCGTCCGTCGGACGGTCGGTCGGTCCGTCCGTCGGTCCGTCCGTCGGTCGGTCGGTCGATCCGTCCGTCCGTCGGTTCGTCCGTCGGTCGGTCGGTCCGTCGGTCGGTCCGTCCGTCGGTCGGTCCGTCCGTCGGTCGGTCGGTCCGTCGGTCGGTCCGTCCGTCGGTCCGTCCGTCGGTCGGTCCGTCCGTCGGTCCGTCCGTCGGTCGGTCCGTCCGTCGGTCCGTCCGTCGGTCGGTCCGTCCGTCGGTCCGTCCGTCGGTCGGTCCGTCCGTCGGTCCGTCCGTCGGTCGGTCCGTCGGTCGGTCCGTCCGTCGGTCCGTCCGTCGGTCGGTCCGTCCGTCGGTCCGTCCGTCGGTCGGTCCGTCCGTCGGTCGGTCCGTCCGTCGGTCGGTCCGTCCGTCGGTCGGTCCGTCCGTCGGTCCGCCCGCCCGCCCGTCCGTCGGTCCGCCCGTCGGTCGGTCCGCCCGCCCGTCCGTCGGTCCGCCCGTCGGTCGGTCCGTCCGTCGGTCCGCCCGCCCGTCCGTCGGTCCGCCCGCCCGTCCGTCGATCCGTCCTCCCGTCCGTCGGTCGGTCCGTCCGTCGGTCAGACCGTTCGTCGGTCCGTCCGTCCGTCGGTCAGACCGTTCGTCGGTCCGTCCGTCCGTCGGTCAGACCGTTCGTCGGTCCGTCCGTCCGTCGGTCAGACCGTTCGTCGGTCCGTCGGTCGGTCAGTCCGTCGGTCGGTCGGTCCGTCCGTTTGTCGGTCCGTTCGTCGATCCGTTCGTCGGTCCGCCCGTCGGTCCGTCCGCCCGTCAGTCGGTCCGTCCGCCCGTCAGTCGGTCCGTCCGCCCGTCAGTCGGTCCGCCCGCCCGTCAGTCGGTCCGCCCGCCCGTCAGTCGGTCCGCCCGCCCGTCAGTCGGTCCGCCCGCCCGTCAGTCGGTCCGCCCGCCCGTCAGTCGGTCCGCCCGCCCGTCAGTCGGTCCGCCCGCCCGTCAGTCGGTCCGCCCGCCCGTCAGTCGGTCCGCCCGCCCGTCAGTCGGTCCGCCCGCCCGTCAGTCGGTCCGCCCGCCCGTCAGTCGGTCCGTCCGTCCGTCCGTCCGTTGGTCGGTCCGCCCGTCCATGTCCGTCTGTCTATCCTTCCGTCCGTGCCTCACTGCGTTCGTCTGTCTGTCTGTTCCTCTGTATGTCCGCTTGAGAACGCCACTAGCGGCTAAACCATACATAGGATTTTTTTCCAAATTGAAGAAACCCTTCTCAGTCTGGCTCGGGTTACAGCTTTGTCAAATCTCAAATTTATGGGTACTTTACATGAAGCTCCCCGGACATATTCAAAAATTTCTCAAAAACTGCTCCAATTTTTACACAAAATTTCTTGTTAGAATAGAGTAAAATACTCTTATGAAGGCGGCACAGGTCCCAATGTCACTGACATCTCTGAATTTTCGAAAATTGCAAGACTGAATTTTTTTCAGCTTCCTCCTACAACAACAAAATTGATGATAGAGAATTTTGCCTAAAAAAAATTGTTCATGGTAGTGAGGTCTTTCATTACAGTCATATTCATTTTTTAAAATTGTAGTATTTGCGCAAAAATGCATGGAAATTCGTGCGATTTTTAACAATAACAATTTTTTTTAAATGCCTCCAATTTTGTTTTAAACTTTTGTTAGGGATTGTGCTCAGTGTTCAGATGACATAAACATTAGCTTGCTGAGTTCTTTTGTTTTTTCAAAAGTTACAAAATTGTATTTTTTTTACTTCTCTCACGTCGTTAGTATTTACGTTAGCAGCAATTGGTTATTATTGTATTTATGTGTACATGTGCTTTAAATGTCATATAAAGTTTCTCGAAACTCAATAGTTTTCTGTGAATATGAGCTCGCGGAAATGCGGTAATTTTGGTTTGTGGGTCAAAATCATTGACCGCTTTTCTTCGTTTCCTAGAGTTATTACCAATTTGATAGAAAATCGTAGATAGGCACCGTACCGCATTTGTGCACAAAACGTACGAGTACTGGCTTTTTTATCTGATGCATGCGTAGAAGCGAGCTCGTTTTGTTTATCAGATGAAAAGTGTCACTGAACACCGAGTCATAATCGACGCTCCGGTGTGAACGGTCCCGCAGTTTTCGTTGCCGCGTCTGGCGCGGAGCGTTCCGCGCCTCCCGCTGCGGATGTTCCGCGCCGGTCTGTGGGAGCCTTTAACTCTTCGATTGCAAATATAAAAGACGCTGAGAGCACGTATGCTTTGATGAGATCTTTTTCGGTCTTGGGTACTGAAAATTGGATAGCACAAGCAATAAAACAAATCAAGAAACTGTTTGGAAATGCTTTCAAAAATCGGAATGTAGGAAAGATAAATCTGACATGAAGTAAGCACGTGAAAGCATTACGGCAATAACACTGTGTGCGACTAATCCTTCCAGCCGTCACTGCAGAGCATTTCGTTGTATGTGATGGAAATTTGGCAACATGATTTTGAATCATCGGGGACTCGCTGCTAAATGGCCGCTCTTCCAACTTTCGACCACCTGCTCCGACTGCTGAGACTCGCTCCGAGCTAGCACTCAGCTTGTCGGGCAGTGGTCATTAGGACTCTGTCTCAAAGGAACTTTTAGCCGGGTGGACACTCACCCTTTCGGGCAGCAGCGAGCGGCAAATATAAAGAAGGAAAAGAAAAATGCCTAGTCGGGGATGTAATTGCCCATAGTTCTCTTTGGGGCTCTTCCCGCACTTGTTCACGAAGCGACATATTGGAATGAGTAATAGATACCTCAAACTTGATTATTCTAAATTCATGTGAACCAACTTATTTCGCCGTAGCCACAAACTCTAGCACGTGTATTGATGTGCATCTCTGCAGCCCATTACTTGCAATCATGCTCCAATCATGTTCTAATGACCTGGTCTATTCTAGATGGCCATTACATCCAATATCCATATCGATGGATTTGTTCGGGGGTTGGCTCAACCCCTTGAATGGCATGTACAACGTAAAGACTGGCTGAAATTTTAAGCGAACATCAGTTTATGGGGGTCACTTTGTGTAAACGAAATAACAGTGCTGTACTATAAGCTGCGGAGATTTTAAACCCCCATGTCGACTGGTAAACCGCGATACACCTTTGTCCCGTGGTGGAACTCGGACCGACCGAGGGCGGTCAGTGTTCGTTAAGAGACGTTGGAGCGTCTGAAACACTATACAATCGCGGATAACTTAATAGATTACAAGAAGTGCAGACTGAAAGAAAGAATAGAATAATAGAAAGAATACATCGTGGAGAGCATATCTCTCCTCCCTCAATTTCTATACGCCACCGTCTGATATTGAGGAAGGTAGGTCAAATTAAGAGATATTCCTCCTCAAATTCAGGTCTTAAAAATGGGGAAACGATTACATCTCGACACGGAATTTTAGAGGAACTTGCTTCTCATTATGAAAACTTCTCAAGTTCGGCGAACTTTGCTCCTGACTTTTTCTTCAAAGAAAGAATGGATAACCGCGCTTTGGATTTTTGTTGCAGGGCACATGAGGATTACAATACCCCATTCTCCATTGTGAATACGTCCTGCTGTGGCTCTTGCGAAAAGTATTTCAGATGAAATCCATAACCTAATGCTACAATATCTTCCTGAAATGGCCATGCAATTTCTGCTCCGGTTCTATAAGGGAAATCTGGGAAGAGCGCTCAATCCCTGCTGTATGGCTAGAAGCCATCACCAATTCCCAAAGAAGAGAAAGATTGATCATTGCCATCAAGCTATCTACCTACGTCTCTTACAAAATGTGTATGCGAAGTGCTGGAACTCGTGGAGAATCTGCATTCGGTGTGGACCTTGAGAGGGTAAAAATCTGTTGATGCCAATCCAATGCGGGTTTAGAAGAAACCGGTCAACCTGTAACCACCTCATTGGGTTCGCATCAGCAATCTCTACATCGTCAGTAGGCAACATCTTGAGGCCAAATAATTTTACATTGAAAAGTCCTACGACACCTCTTAGATATACGGCATTCTGCGAACTCTGCACTCTGGGCATTTAGTGGAAAGCTCCTTCTATTCCTCCAAAACATATTTTCGAACAGATATTTTCGTGTTCGCATTGCTGACAGTCTTTTTAGCAGTTGCCCTCTAGAAAATGGTATCCGTCAAGGATCGGTTCTGAATGTCACTCTCCCATTGCCATAAATGGTATAGTGTCGACTCTGAGAACCTGTAGAGGCATCGTCGTTTGTGGATGATTTGGTCATGTTGTTCGTCCAGCAGCATCAGTGTGATCCAGAGGCAACTTCACCTGGTGCTCAACAAGTTCCACGAATGGAACAGGAACACGTCGAATGGGTTTAACTTTTCTACCACTAAATCTATTGGTGTGCATTTCTACTTTGTGTGCATTCGCCGAATCTTCCAGGTTTGACATGCCCATCACGCGGGGTGTTCATATGCGTAGACTGCAAACCAGATGTGCCTCCCCCTTCAATCATCTTCGTATGCTCAATGGTACATCATGGGGGGCCGACCACATTTGCCTATTTCGACACAATAGAGCACTCGTCCGGTCAGTTCTTGATTACGGTACCAACACATCAACAGCATACACTATGCTGGTATTCACCTCTCAATAGGTGTGTATACCCACAGCCAAATAGAGTACCTCCTAGCTGAGGCTGGGGGCCATTCTTAAAAAGTAGGCAGGCTGTTAGCGTCTTACGGTACAAAAGTATTGGGACTCGTTACCTATCCTTGTCGAATAATTATCCAAATTGAATATGACACCTCATATTCTTCGAACATCACTACTTCAACTCCAGGTATTCGATTGCGAAATCTTTTACGGGACCCTAAAGTAGGTCTTCCTACCCCTGTGAAAATCATAGACTCACTCCCTCTTGGAAACTCTTCCACTTCAATGTTGACCTCAGGTTCTTCGATCTTCCCAAACCAACTACTAGTCCTGTTTACCAGATGCAGTTACAGGAAATGAGGAAAGTCTATCCGAATCATTATTTTGTACATGGTTCTTCGTTCAATGACTCAGTGTTATGTAGTTTATATTGTATCGGGGTCACGAAATTATATCGGCTTCATTCCCAGAGCAGTATATTCGCTGCTGAAATGCAATTCTCGTTCCCTCCTTCGAGGTGAATCTCCTTCCATTTGCGACTCGTGCAGTTCTTTCTGTGGAACACGTCCTCCCAAATTGTTAAATTGTTTGAAATTTCTTGGCAGTCGACGACATTTCCTGGGCAACGTCTTACGGAAGGTGCTCAGGGCTGGCGATTCCGCGATTCCGTGCTTTTCTGTTTTTTAATTTATTTTTATTTTTGAGAAAGCGGAATTTATAATTTATATATAATTTTATTTGAGAGATTAGGACAATATTATGTAACTCTTGCATAAGGTAATGATACTGTCGTTTTGGATGTATTTATAATGCGGTATATTGGATGGCTTTTAGTTCTGGATGTTAATTTTTGTTTGAAATTATCCCTGCCTGTCTATAATATGCTGCAAATAAATATGAAAGTGTGTGCTGTTTAGCACAACTAGTTTATGTATTTTTTAATTTGTGAGCACTAGTACATCAGTTTACTTCTTATGAAATTTCTGGGAAAATGAACTTCTTTGGTACCTTCGTTGGTTCAATTACCTCAAAAGTGCGTTTTTTCACAAACGATGAAACATTTTCTTAATTAGTGTTGCTAAAACATCACATACTTTCTCGCCCCCTATAGTAACGGTTATGTAATAATATACCGCATTTCTGTCTCTATCAACACATCTCAGTCAACGAGCGCTGCCAACAAAGCACGCATGCAGCGATAGGCGCTGCCAAGAATTGGCACATATTTTCTTAGCAATTCTTCCTAAAAGCGCCATTTTTGCCATAAATGGAACTATTTTTCAGTTTGCATTGTTGTGGTCTTATGAAAGTTCTTCTGAGGCGTTCTTTATGGAACACTATTGCTTGTTTCGAATACATACAATTATTTTTCGCCATGTCTTAAAGATATGTTAAGTTCAATCTTAAATGTTTTTTTTCTTTAAAATGACTTACAACCAAACAAAACCATAATTAGTCTTTTCATAATTCATTAACAAATTAAACAGTTATAGATGTCCCGGAGAGCACTAAAGCAGAAAGCTCGCTAAAACGTTTCATATTTGCTGCCAAGTTCGTTCGTCTGTTTTTTGAAAAAAAAACACATAAAAATATTTTGTACTGCTAATTTTGTACTGCAGACTGTCTGAGGCAAAAATTTCTATCTTTAATTTTGTAGTTAAATTTTTTTTAATCTTAAAAAAATCGAGCGATATCCTAAAATTGGTCTAGCATAATATATTTTACCGTCTCTTATTACATATATGAAGAAAATTTGAAGAAAAAATATGGAACGGATTTTGAGAAAATAAATTTCGTACATTTCAATCGCAAATAACGCAAAACCACTAGTTAAAAAAAAGGTTCATGAATACCTAATTACGTCCAACAGGATGTATCTGAGACAAAAATATCTTTCTACAATTTTGAAGTTTTAAATTTTTTTAAATTTTCAAAAAATCGGGTATGTCAACGAAAATGAGATCTACACCATTCTCTTCAACGATTTTTGCACTATTCAACTACAAAATTTAATCAAAAACTTTGACGCCATTATTTTTTGGAAATATCCCAGGGGCTTTATGTAAAGTATCACCCCCAATTAAAAATATCGGTTTCAAAATCCAGGGGCCGCTACATCCGCCAGAACGATTGGGGAATATCAATTTTTGGAGAAAATCGGCTGAACATACCCAGTTTTTCGAAGATTGAAAAAAATTAAAACTTGGAGAGATTTTAGTCTCAGATGAAGCCTGTTGTACAAAATTAGATGTTCACGTACTTTTTTTTAACGAGTAGTTTTTGCGTTATTTGCGATTGAAATGTACGAAATCTCAAAAACCGTTCCATATTTTTTCTTTAAATGTTCTTCACTTATGTAATGAGAGACGGTGAAATATACGGTGCTAGTCCAATTTTCGGGTATCACTCGATCTTTTAAAGATTAAAAAAAATATAAAATTAAAGATAGAAGTGATGCGTTAGCGTTGTGAACGGACGTACGTACGTACGTACGTTTTGCCGTCAGTCGATTTCTCGGTATGAATGACGCACAAAACGTGGATTCTGGCTACACCATGTGTTAGAGGACTTTTTTTTCCCTATATGTAGCATTTGAATTTATCCATTTATTCGTTTCTAGAGCCTGGCAATAAGAGTTTTTGTGTCGAAAATTCGCCGTTTCCCACCGCACAATTACAATACGTACTCTTCTTACGTTATAAGTAATTACGTTATAGTAAGTGCGAGAAAGTGAAAATGGCTCCAATTTTTGTCATTAAACTTTTTGCATGGAATAACGTAATGGCCATTTAATGTATTTATTTGACCGTAATATGGACAATGCTATTTTTTTACATCTCTCACGTCATTAAAAGTTATATTACAGTATTTCTTTATACCTTGTTGGATTTATGAGTGCAAGTGCTTGATGTTAGTTTTTATGAAATTTCGCGGAAATTCAAGCGTTCTTTGAAAATTTGCTCTAAATTACTCATTTTCAGAAACACTGGATCGAAAGATTTTCAAAAACGGCTCGAAATTTTCGATGGAAAATTGCATAGACACTATGTTCTGATTTATAATGTTCTAAACGTCAGATTTCAGTTATACCATTAGAGGATTTAAAAATTGATAAAATGTGAAAACTTCTTTAAATTTTAAAAGAATGCTAAATAGTTAATAAGTAGACCTACATAAGTAGTGAATTATTAAATCTCAATCATTAAAATTAGGTTGAAAATAAAATCTTGTGTGATGAGCAGTAACTGGTATTTTTGTCGCTGGTTGGGGCAAAACCGAAATGGTAGCCAAGACTAAAGAGCTCAAATACGAGAAAGTCTGTGCGATTTGTAGCACCACAAGTTATATTATGATTTTAAATTATTTGATGTACGTGCCAACGACCATATGAAGCTGTTGTAGCTCACTTTCAACTAATCAAACCAACATAGAGATTTTAAAGGGTATTATTTGCTTTTACAGAAAGGCTGGTATTAGGAAAACATTTTTATTAAGTCATCCTTAAAATCTTCAAAACATCTTTAATAAATATTTCTTTTTGTTCTGACAGGTGTGCACATTGACAGAGTTTCTACTTGACTCAGTATCTCTTGAAGCATATGTTGAAACTCCAGGTGAACATTTGCCTGGATTATTCTTGTATATTGTGACCCAGTTGACTGAAGGTTGTGGCAGTATCTCACCTTCTGAAGTGGCTCGTGCATTGCAGTTATGTGCCAAAATTCTCACTAGGTATGTATGTGTTGAGCATTTATACAGTCAGATAAGACTGGGCATGTTTGGGTTAATGCACTGAAACATGTAGTGACTTTTTTTCAAATGGTTAGGTTGTATCAGAGCAAACCTGTTGCGGGGGGGGGGGGGCTAATGTTGTAATGACTAGGTTCGATCCTAGCTAATGCCTATGGAATTTGTGGGATTGATTGTTTAATGATTCCGGGCAGGTCAACTACCAAGGTCATTAGTCCCATAAGTGTTGTTCCCATAAGTGTTTTTTTCTCGGGAGGTGGCGGTGATCTTTCCTCCACCTCCCGGCGAGATCCGGCGCCGACCTACCGTCAGCTATTGGGAGTTTCCCCAACCAGGTATCTCCCACCAGCAGGGCACCACCCCAATCGGGACAAGCTCTAAGCTGCCGACCGGTCTCCCGGTATGTTTGCTTGTGAAGTACTTGTTAGTGTAAGTGTGTGTGTAAGGGGACAGGATTGGGCAAGGAAGAGGGAGGAAAGATCGCGCGCGGTCCGTGGCCCGTTTGTTAGGGTACTGCTCCGGCATTCGCCGGGTGTTGATCGGAGAAACCACGGAAACTACCGATCAGAGCAGCCGGTCGCTAGAATTCTCCTCCAGATAGTGACTAAATTCGACCTAGCTAACAAGCTAGTGTCGAAAATCTTGCCACCGTCGGGACTTGAACCTAGTCAGAGGAACTGCAGTGGCATCAATTGATGCCCCGAGCCATCTCTCCGGTGAATTTGAGCCAGAACATCTGATTGGTGTGTCATGTTGTGTCGTGTGTCGGAAACAGAAACCTTTTTTCAAGGCGAAATTACAAGATTGTTAAAACTGTTAAAATTGTCAGAAAAATTGAAAATTTTAAAAAGGTAACTCATCAGATTTGAAAATTTTAATGTGGCAAGGGTAATTATTTAAATCATTTTAACGACATCTTATTAAATAAACCAGAGATATCAAAGGGAATTTTGATGAAATCGGCTATTGCTTTGGGCATTGAACATTTTGAGTCTCACTTTATATACGCTAGAATTCGCAATAAAAATATGACGAGACATGGTTTAATAAGTTTGTAGAAAAAGAGGAAAAAGAACAGGAAATGTTAAGAATAGCAGTGAGAGTGAGAGGAAATGTTACTAGAAAAATAATTAGAATTGGCAAAGATTAATGCAAATAGAATTAGCGAAGGTATAAAATGAAGTATTAAATTGGCGAATTCAAAAATAAGTGTTTCTTGAGTATGAAACAGCATTTTCAGAATGTTAAACTTAATTGAATGCGAAATTTGAAAGCATTCGAACCAGAAAGTAATGATAGAATTGATGTAAACATTTAGAAATATTTGCAAGAGCAGACAATTTGAATTGCAAACATTGAGAACGATATTCAATGTCTTTATCGCCAATAGCAGAAACAGAATATTCGTGAAAGATAATGAAATAAATTACGATCAGGTAGATTAGTTATTGAAAGGGAAATTCAAAGTAAGCTGGGCGAAGTCAGTAAGCTGGGCGAAGTCAGTAAGCTGGGCGAAGGCAGTAAGCTGGGCGAAGGCAGTAAGCTGGGCGAAGGCAGTAAGCTGGGCGAAGGCAGTAAGCTGGGCGAAGTCAGTAAGCTGGGCGAAGGCAGTAAGCTGGGCGAAGTCAGTAAGCTGGGCGAAGTCAGTAAGCTGGGCGAAGTCAGTAAGCTGGGCGAAGTCAGTAAGCTGGGCGAAGGCAGTAAGCTGGGCGAAGGCAGTAAGCTGGGCGAAGGCAGTAAGCTGGGCGAAGGCAGTAAGCTGGGCGAAGGCAGTAAGCTGGGCGAAGGCAGTAAGCTGGGCGAAGGCAGTAAGCTGGGCGAAGGCAGTAAGCTGGGCGAAGGCAGTATGCTGGGCGAAGGCAGTAAGCTGGGCGAAGGCAGTAAGCTGGGCGAAGGCAGTAAATCTAGTGAAGTAGAACTTTGTAGTGATTTATCTTGTCAGTGGTAAGCTTTGTTTCAAGATGAGGGACTTATGTTAGAGAGAGAGTGGGGTGTATGGTCCATACGTATGAGTGTATCGTCTGGGATTGGGAAGGAGACATCATGCAGGTGGTTTAAAATAAAGACATTCAATTGGAGACTTAAGATTCGTGTCCCAAGCACGAAACAGTGCTATCTGTTTTTGAGTAAACTTTCCCATAACTCATGGCGTGAGAAATTATGAATGTGTCATAATTATCAATGTGTTTGGTAATTATGTGTTTAATCATTTTGGAGGGTACATTTTGCGACGTGTTGAATTTTCATTTAAATTTATGTGAGGTGATTGACTTTATGGTACCAGGCGAAGTTGATTTACCGATCATTTGTTATGATTTTGGAGATTTTCAATTGTTTTGATCAGTACGACTTCAATTTGCAACATTAGACTATTATTGGATTATGTGGAGAACATCATTGTGCTTTGTCACATATTTTTGTTATTTTTTTTTTTGGGGGGGGGGATCATAGGAAGTCATATGCATTCTTTGCATTAAGCAATACAGCAAATGTAAAACATTTGTGCTGACAGGTCAGAAGAGTGATAGACACCTTATATTTGAATTTTTTCATTAAATGTTATTGCTTATTTCAAAAATGCACTTGCTTTTCTTTTGTTTGGAAGGACGTGAGGCCACGCAAATAAGTATTCTTTAAGCCGCCACCCACGCCTAAGATTCTAGGAGTCGGAAGGTTTCGTGCCCAAAACGAAATATGGAGTTTATTGATTGTTTCTAGGCTTGCAGTTCGAACAGAAGCTTCCGCGAGTTTCGTTTTTGGCAGCTCCAGCGAACGATCGCGTGCTCAGATAACCCTATAAATGATTGTACATGAATTAAGATGTAGATTTTCTCTCCCTCAGATGTGCTTGCTCCCAATGAAGGTTACCTCAAATAAGAATAGTTTTGGGAGCAGTGGATGTTTAATGAGCTGCCGTAAAACGACCTAGCAAATAGCGTTATTATTGCTTAGGGATGATTCTGAGAGCTGATTAGACGAACTTTCTTCTTCTGCCAGGAATTTATTTTCATAGGGTCTGTTTTTGCAAAACATGCGATAATGACCTCCAGTATCCCAGTATGCACAGAGTTTTGGCAGACGAATGTGTATTCTGGCCTTTGTGTTCCTGTTCCGTAGGCGAGGTGAACGCATACCACTTTCCCGAAGCTTTGAGATAATTCGTAAAATCCTTTCTGGACGAAATTGGCGGCGTGTTGGGAAAAGTTAGTTTGTATTTTTTTACTCCATGTAAGCCTTTATGATTTGTACAAGTGTACATAAGTATGTTTCCTTAATTTTTTAGACGTTTGGATACATATAAATTGAGATAAAACGGCATTTTTATTTCTGAAGTATTCCTTTATTTTTTGCCCAAGAAACAGTATTTTAAAAGAGGAAATCTCATTTTACGCTATGACTACTGCTTAAATATATTTGGCAATATCAAAAAATAAGTGAGTAGTTTCACAATAAAAGCGTGCATTTTATCTTGATATATTCTTACTTAAAGACCTTCAAAATGTAGGAAACTTGCATTCTGACTTGCCCTCATAGACTTACATTCTATTCTTTTTTGAAAATAACCTTGAGTAAATGTAGTTATTATTAACAAATATGTTTTTCGCAGGGTGCAACCACCAGTATTAACAGTTTCAACAGAGCCAAACAGAATTCCATGTGATGTACGTGAACCAAAATCCCTATCTAATGTCTCTTTGGAAAGCAGTCCAGTTTCTGAAAATACTGGCCCTTCTCTTGAACATCGTAGCAAGTCCACCAGTGATTTGGCAACTGAAGGTGCTAAAGTAAAAAACAAATCTTCACGGGTAAAGAAGCTAAATGCTAAGTTGCGTCTAAGACAGTCTAAAGGCAGCCCATTGCTCTTGTCAGTACAGCCTTTGGAATCAGAACCTGTTACTATCGAAAACAATTTGCTTGATACGCCCCTTCGGGCCAGTACCGGAAATTTGGATGACTTGGATAATTTGGAAAGGGACGATAACTGTGACTCTCAGGTTTCAGCGAAAGGTCCAGAAAATGAAGCTATATCTATAGCAGTGCCTTCAAGACAACAGTCCTTACTTGAACAGTGCTTACGTCAGTATGAACAGTTCTATGTGAAGTTTGTAGGAGGACAGGGTGTAATTTCAGGAGAGCTAGTGAATCAGATGTTCTCAGAATTGTTGGTATCGCATCCTCGAGAGACAGATGCAGAACGGACAGAGAAACTTGAGGCATTGTTGTCTGGTGATGTTCCTCCAAATGCATGGTGCATTGTGTCGACTCGTAAGTTCATTCCAGTTGTATCCAAAAGAGAAGGTTATGAACAATGGGAAGAACCAATGCGTGTGGCGTGTAGTTTGCTTGTTGAACTGTCAACTTTTCCTAATTACTGCCTTCCTGATACGGGAACACTGGTGAATGGTTGTGGAGATAACAGTGTAGATGCTTTGCCGGAGTGGCTGCGAGTGTTAGTTGTTCTGGCATGTTCACTCACGGCAACACCCAGCCTTCAATTGCTGGCTATTGGGACGTTGCTAGACTTAATGTCCCTAGTACGTGTGCCGGATGGTGGCGTTGGACCAGCGGCTGCAGGTGGTACCACACCTGTTGTTATGGTACCGCTGTTAAAATCTTGGCAGTTGCATTTTCTGGAGTATCGTACCTGTGCTGTTGAGGTAAGACATGATTTTGTTCTGACATTATGATTTTATATCTACTGATTTATTGAATGTTTCTTCATCCTTTGTTGAATTCGTTAAGTTTTTTTGCATTAACTCTTTAAAGTTAATTTACTTAATTATAGACAATGAAATAATGACTGTATTGCTCATAAAATATAACAGTAAATTAAGAATGTCAATGAACTTTCATAATTTATTCATTCTCTTAATAAAGAAATAGGACATTAAACACAATCAGATCCCAGTTGTGGTGCCATTGAAAGGAGAGACGAAAACAAAACACACTAGTAGTGTTACAGTACTTATTTACTCGTAATATTGGTACCTGTCACATAATATTACTTTTCACTTGTTAACCTACTAATGACGAAGGCGCCAACAAGTAGAACATAGCTGTTAAAGCGACTTTAAACCTCAATTGATCAATCGTTAGCACACCAACACTTCAATATCACTAAGTAGCGGTGCTACAGAATAGCACTAGACTTTCGCGTGTGTTGGTTTCCTTATTCTTCAGTTCGGGCAATCTTCTCTATTTTACCCTCTTCTTAGCTGCCATCAATTGGCGACTAAAGTAATTTTTTCATCTTTTATCAATTTTTCGGGTCCCTAATAGCTGAATTGAAGTGCGACTTGAATATTATAGAAGGGTAAAATCTGGTCCTTTATGCACATTTTCAATGAAAACGTGGGAGCCGCTTTTACGAGGGTTGCCTTTTATATTTCAGGATTAGGGAACAAAAACAAATATTAATCATCGAAAATCACTTAATTGTTTTTCAAAATATTCCCCATGAAGATCTATACACTTTTGCATGCGTTTGAACCAATTGTCGAAGCACTTTTGTCACTCTGATTGAGGTATCTTCAAAACATGAATTCTGTAAACCGCTTCTTCAGGAGTCGAAAAACGTTGACCGCTCAGTTTGTTTTTTACGTACGGGAATAAAAAGAAGTCATTCGGTCCCAAGTCAGGACTATACGGCGGATGACTCATCAAATCGATGTTTTGGGTGCTCAAAAATGCAGTTGTTTGAGCCGATGTGTGAGAGCTCGCATTGTCGTGGTGAAGAGTGATTCGTCTTCGGCAGTTGGTTTTTCTGATTTCTTGGAGGACAGCTGGCAAACAAATCGTTGTGTACCACTCAGAATTGACTGTTCTGCGTTGTTTTAGTGGTACGGTTGAGACATGTCCAGTTTTTCCGAACAAACAGGCGACTATCTGTTTGGAAGTGCTTCGTGCGCGAACAACTTTTGTTGTATTTTGCTCATTTTGAAACACCCATACAGTCGACTGCTGTTTTCTTTCGGGGTCTTACGCGTAAATCCACGATTCATCACCTGTCACGATGTCATAGACGTGTTTCGAAGCATCGTATTTTTGAGCATTTCTTTCGACCAATCGACCCGAGCCGTTTTTTGAGCGATTGACATTGTGTGGGATCCAACGCGAACAATTTTTGACAGTCAAATGTTCATGCAATATTGAATGTATGCTGGTCCCACTAATGCCTAAGGTTGTCTCAATCTCACGATAGGTCACATGACGACTTGCAATATCAGTTCACGCACAGCATCAATGGTTTACGGAACAACTGATTGTGGACGACCTTCGCGAAATTCGTCTTGGAGGGAACTACGACCACGGTTGAATTCACCATACCATCGATAAACACTGGTCCTTGATGGATCTTCATCGAAATTGAATTAAGTTCATCCATGCTCTGTTACTGAGTTAATCCACGTCGAAAGTTGTAAAAAATAATCGCACGAAAATGTTCACGATTTAATTCCATTTTTGGGCCAAGATGAATCTTTTAAGTTACCGTTAACAACACAAATAGCGCTCGTATGTCAAAACGTTCTGAGTACGTATAACCTCAAAACATCCAACTTTACGATAGAGCTGTCAGTTGCCAGATTACAACACCAGGGTTGCCAAATCCCGAAACATAAAAGGCACCCTTTGTAAGACATGTCGTTTAAGCGTTTCAGAAAATGCGCATTTTGAAGCTTATTTTCACTTCAAACTCTCCATGTTTCTAGTAACTACCCGTAACTTATAAGAAACAGCGCATCGTTTAGGCGCTAGTGTTGTTGACGGATGGACGTTCTGGAAAACAACAAAAACAAATATTTCGGTATCAGGACAGCAGAAAACGTGCATTTCTGTTGAAATTTCGAAATCAATTTTCCGCAATTTTCCGTATTACTCCGTACATACGTACTTATACGAGAAAGTAAAACCACATAAACAATTCAAAATCCAGGGAAATCTTTTTCTCAAGTTCCACGTATGTTTATAACACAAAGACGCGACAGCGAGACCTGTCAACGGTTCACAAGCCCTTTGCCACAAAGCAATGCCGGCGTTGGTATTACTCGCGCAACTTTTCTTGACCGACGGATTTGAATAAATGAGGGTAGAGTGGGGTATTAGTTGCGAATTCGGTCACTAGATTTTATGAACTAATGCCAATCGTTCGAATATCAGTCATGCGACCGAAACGTTTTTCAGTAATTTACGTACTAACTTCCTCAGGACTTTTAGGTATATTTTTGATGGATCTTGCTTTGACATTTTATTAGATTATTTGGAGAAAAATGCGAACGGGAGTTCTCGTTTCAGCAGCAAATAGTTTGTATTGCGCCCCTATGAAGATTTTTGGAATGTTGTCATCAGTGCTCGCTGAGAGCGTTACCTTCCAACTGTTTATTATGCCAGGGAGGGGGAAAGTACCCCATTGGTCAAGAAAAGTTGCGCGGTTATTAGCAGAGTTGCTGAACTATGCTCGATGAAGTCATGTAGGTTAAACAACTCGAGCCACCGTGGGTTTCTGAATGGGTGACCGCCTGGAAACCGTTGGGAGCTGGCGGCCACGAGCCCTTGGCCGAATGGATGAAGGCAATGAATAACTTGATTAGTTCACGTTCGTTGCCAGTACGTGGGTATAGACAGGTGTTGCAAAAAAACGTAACGGATTAAAAAAACATAACAGCACATACTTTCTCGCCATTAGTAACAATAACATAACATACTGCAATTTCTGTCCATATTCACGCATATCAGTTATCAACTGTGAAATCGTTAGAAACCGTAGAACTAGGTGCAAACACTAATTCTTATGCAGCTAGAACATCAACGCAAATTCGACAGTTTAAATGTTTCATACAGCTATAACTTTTCCCAACAGTGAGAAGGAATTATCAGAACTAACAATGAGAAAATATTCTCGGCGTGACATGCGGTGTTGTCGAATTCACAATCATCTGAGACTAGCAAATAGAACCCGGGAAATTAGAAAATTTGCAAAATCACGTTAAACTAGTTATTGTTTAACAAAAATTACACGACTTAAATAACTGTTTTTTAGAACAGATTTTTTTTTAAATACGCAAAAGCTACTCAAACTTTTGAAAAATTGATCATGACCTTTTTTTAAAAAAGAAGGGAAAAAAGAAATAATGCTTGTCTACCGGTCGGAGTTGTCACATGCAGAGGTGTATTTACGCATAGGCACAGTAGGCACGTGCCTACGGCGGCAAATTTTCAAGGGCGGCAAATTTTAAAAGGCGCAAAATTTTCTTGATATTTTCTAAAACAAATTTAGGTTCTCTAAAAACTATAACAGCATAAATCATATTTTTATTTTAAAAATATATTAATATTTAATACAAGCTATTTATTTGTCTACTTCATTAGAGTATACCTTACGATTTCAGAAGTATATGAATCTGAAACTAAGGCCCGTTGACGAAAGAAAACATGTTGCAATTCTAGTTGTCATGTTTTAGTTTCCTTTTAATGTTAACGTTTCAGTGTTGAAACGTTAATAATGTTGAACGTTACTTGCTATAAAGATTCAGTTTATATCCAAAATTAGCTAATCCAAAAAAAAAAAAAATAATTTATGAAAACAATGTGCAAAATTTAAAGTTACTTTTAAAGTTAAAACGTTTAAATTAATGAGGAATTGTTACTGAAACGTTACAATTTGAAATGTAACATTAATTTTAAACAGGGGGCGGCAAATTTGATGTGCCTACAGGCGGCAAAAATATTAATCCGCCCCTGGTCACATGGAGACGTATGGTTAGCATGTGAATGTGATGTTCCTTGACAAGTGTCTTTGTGACGTGTGACCATCCACGATTAAGAAGACGGGATTTGATGCTTTGAGGTTTAACCATTCAACAGAATGCGCGACTGTTTTAGAAAGCCCTTCTTCGTCATCCGTTCTGTCTTTTACCCAGAAAAATACTTTTTAAAGGTATTTTTTTTGTTTTCTGGAGGGTCATTGCTGATTCTCTCTCGTGGAAAAACAATCGAGCTATGAACTGGTCACCTGTTGCTTTTATAGACAGAAGAAAAGTTGTTTCTACTTCTCTCCACAGAGATCAGCTTTTTTCCTCTGCCTTGATGATTCTACATGAGCCGAATTTGTATTGGTGCTTAAGTTCAGCAAGCTTGTCAAAGAATCTAGTGATTTGGTCGTTTCTGAACGAATCTGCTCGCTGCAAATGGACTTATTAGTTCTCAAACTTGGGTTCTGATGTCTTCTCGTGAATTCATAATAAAAATATATTCCACTTGTTTATCTGTATTGAAGAGATAGTTGTTCTTTGTTTGTGCAAATTGGTAAGGTAGTTTCAAAAACTCTGATTTGCTTAGTGGCTTGAGTTGAGTATCCATAGCTTTCGCGTAATTATAGGAAGTTTTTTGTGATTATCAAACGTTCTTTTAAACGTGTGTGAATTATCTGTATTAGGCTGGACTATTCTCTCTCCTCCTGCCAGTGTTTTCATCAGACCGCCTGGTATGCTCTTGGGAACAGAATATTTAGCAGTAGCCTCTCTTATCGATATTTCTTGTGAAATATCCTTGACAATGGCCTTGACAATATCCTTGACATCCAATTTCTCTCGAGTTTTACCCATAGTTTCCTGAAAACGGACAAAATATTTTTATTACACGAACATTACATTGTAACACACGAGAGATACAGACAAAAATCGACAGACGATAAAGAAAGGACTGTCCGGTACCACCTGAACGATCACGACCGACCATTAAGACGACAACAACACATCTACAAATAGCACGAACGACGTTGTGCTGCTAACCAATCCACCATAGGAATTACACTAGTCGCAGTGGAAGATTAATATTTTCATACATTGAACAGCACACACTACACTCAGCTATTTCGTTTTCAGGTACACACTGTCAACTACAATAGAACTCAATGCCCTAAACAGTACGGTATTTGGTACCTACCTCCCGTTGTCCGAATCTACTCGATCTCTTCTATGCATGTGTGTGTTCGTGTTCCGGCTTCTCTCTTTAACGCGGGAACAATTTCATTTCAATTAAAGTTGGGGGAAATTAATACTGAAGAGGTAAAGACATTTACAAAATTACAATGCAACCCGCGATGCACATATCGCGGTCTGGCGTGTTAAGCGCACAGACCAGGCACGGTGCGGCGAGACGGGCAGGGCTGTTTAATAGATGATTGTGATAAATAAATACCTTGGCAACGCCGATTATGCAGCTAGTCACCCGATAAATGTATTATATGGTGCATACGTGCTTTGTCTATGCAGTGTATTATGGGTAAGGTATGATTCTAGCGCGCCCAAAATTAGCCGGCTAATACTTTCGTAATAAAAAATGGGTGAATAAAGTCCGTAGTTGGAAAATTTTGAAGCATATTTCAGGCTTTGGCCGGATGAATTTCGCCTGAAGTGGCTGCTGTGGGTAAAGTACTTTACGATCACGAGGAGTAACCGATATGTGATACACAGGAATCGGGCAGCCGGCGAGAAGTGTCCAACTCTTTAAGGTTAGTGAGATGCAAGATGTGTAGTTTTTTTTATTTTATTACAAACATTTAGGGAATGTACTCTAATAAATTTTGTTACCAACGACCAAGTTGTCTAGTATTTATATTTGGTATTACGGAAATCTGATAGAACCACACAAAACAAACGCACAATGTATTCTATGACGTATTTTTTCAACTATTAATTTCCTTTGTGATAGTGAATTATGAATAGGGAATAAATAAGAGTAATATGTAACTGAAATTAAATAGAATACACTAGAAAATTAAATAATGTGCAATTGGAAATTGAGATCTCGGGATTTGGTGAAGGTTTTAACCAAATGGGCAGGGAATACATGCCTAATAAGGAAATCAAAAACGCCGCTTCTGAGTCAGATACATGACTCTCTTCCGCTAATGCGATATTCGCTCTCGCGTGACTTAGTGAACCATCTCGAAAAACTGAATAGGTGGAATAAAGTTCGATTTGCTTGACTGTGAGTGAAAATATTGATTTTTTTTATTACCAAGTGACAACGCTGTATCCTTCTCTCATTTTCACTTGGAGTGAAAATGTCGCAAAGCTCACTCGCGGGAGTTTTGCGACCACTGACACACCTGTGAGATATAATACATTTCTGAGAATTGAGAGACCCATTCAATCATGTTACGAGTAATGGATTTTGAAGATAAAGTGTTCGGGCAAAGATACGGACATACACAAGACACTGACATACACTTATTATCAAATAAGTCTTCCAGAAATAATTAAGCCTGGAATTCAAATTAAACCTTGCGATCTCTCCCGGGATACATACACTGAGTTTTGCATCCAGTGTCGATCTTCGCGTCGAGTCGAGCGCGGTACAACCCAACCGTTTCTCCTCTGCTTTATTACATGTCTCACCAAAGCCTCTCAGCCTATTGCTTTACATACAAAAAAATCCGTTTTAACGAATAATTTTACTTTCTCGCATACATGTGTAGTAGAGAAAAAGTATTATGTTGCGGCAAAAGACTGCTCTTTTTTGACAGAAAATCTCGTATTGTAGGACCAATAAACAGAAAAAGGAGATAAATCTTGTTCCGATATGTAATATACTACTTGCTCTAATACGTTGGGTAGTCAGAATACGCACGTATTCTGAGTCCTTCATACCAAATAAGTGTCTGTGTGTCTACCTTTGAACAACGTTAGCGGGTAAACAGCAAACAAAATTGATATATCCCAACTATTTTTTTACTTTACATTTTAGTGTTTATATACTTCATATTTTGATTTATTTTACATGAACCCTTAACATTTTCAGCATTTAATAAAAATAGCTCCACATTTTTGATTGAATCTCCCCCCCCAGATACAACAAAAAACACTTTTAAAAATGGCACGTGTCTCATTTTCGCAATGTGTTCTAAAAGTTGGATCTTTAAATTAAGTAATCTGCAATTTTTAGAAAATCCGTGTAGTTTTGGCGTATTTTGGCTACAAATATAGGAAATTTTGGAAAAAATACCTTCTCAAAAACGGCTCCAAATGCTTTCTTCCTTCTGTAAGCTGGATTTTCATCAAATTTGAGATTTTCCGATCAGTGTGGTCCCTTAAATTTTTAAACGCAAGTTTTGATTGGGGGGTACTTTACATGAAAGTCCAAGACATTTTAATTTTATTAAAAAGAATGCTCCGAGTTTTTAGATAACATTTTTGTAATAGAGAAAAATATGCTTATAAAAAAGGCGCAGATCCAAATTTTGTTTAATTACCACAATTTTCGAAAATTGCAAAATTTTGATTTTTCGTCGTCTCCTTACTTTATTGCAAGTTGGGATTTTTCTTGTGAAATTTCTTCAAATTTTGATATTTAAATTAGGTTAGGGACACTGGTTTCAAAATATAAGTAGTTTTCGCGAAATTTTGAGTGAAGTAAAGGTAATTTTAAACTTTTCTTAAAAAACTGCTATTTTTTTTAACATTTTTGTACGGATAGTTGTAAATGCACTGAATAACATGACAAACTCATTTGAAAGCGTAGGCTTCCACGGTCGGAGTCCTTATGTATGTGTCTGTCCGGGAGACTTAGGCATAGGTGCCAACATTTCGGGCGTCGTTAGTGTATTTTACTCTATCCTTACTAAGACTGACAGTCAGATGGATGTTTTGAAAGAAAATACTTTTTCGGTATCGGGATCCCAAAAAAATTATTTCCGATGAAATCGCGAAATAGATTTTCCGCAGCTTTACGTAACTTTCCGTATACTACGTATGATATAGAATAATCCGCTTAAGAATGAGCCAAAGTGACAGGTCGCAAACAAATGAACATCACATGTAATTCACAGAAGTATCCCTTAGCCGCGTCATCTTTTCAGCCACACCTCTTCGTAAATTGTTTGTATATGGCCCCCATTAAGACATCATGGCTTTTCATGGTTCAAAATGGGTATATATATATATATATATATATATATATATATATATATATATATATATATATATATATATATATTCTAACACCCCATTTACCACACACGAACGTATACCTTCTGCACACACAGCCGCATGCACTGTAAGCGGGTTGTTAAGATATTATGCTCGTGAAGCGAGCTTAGAATCTCAGGAAGCAGGATCTTTGGGGTACGAGAAAGGTCTGAACCCTTGACACAATAAAAGTCACACAAATCACACATAAACGAGCATATAATTCACTAAAAATTCTGTGGCATGAGTTGATAACAACGAAAAACAAATCAAAATAGAATTACACTTTCAAGAATGATCAAATAAATACAAATAAGCAACCTTTACAGCCTATTTAATGAATGAACACTTAATTTTTGTTCAGAACTAACTTTCTGAAGCAATTTCTTTAACCAGTACTGGGAATTCCCTTTGAAAATTCAATACGTCTAAATTTAAGTTATTCTATTTACAATTGCACGTGAAATTAAACTTAATTTACAATCTCTTGCCTTTCTTTAAAATATTACATACAATAAATAATATGTGGGCAAGCGCATTACTCTCAATTTATCTTTTAATTATAACTGCTAATAACAAAATAATGACTGCTCCAATAGAATGGTTTAAGGCAAGCAATAACGCATTAAATCTCCCACTACCAAGTTGCAAATTATTACCACCCGTGTCCTCAGTTTTCTAACACTTCTGGAACTATTCTTTCCCTGCCGACGTGAACTTGACCTAATTTCACAGTTCTACAGGTTACCTCGAAACTGTCCACTTTCCAACCTTGAAGTCGCGTGCTGCGTTCCGCACCGCGTTGCTCGATTCCGAAGTTCTGCGTCGCCTGCGCTGTCCTCTTGCGTCTTTTTCTTTCTTCCTGAACGGCGTCTTCTCCCCGGTCGACTCGCGTATTCTTCCGTCTCCACTAATCGGTTTCTTCTCCTCCCACGGCTGCTACCGCCTTCGATTACGCCCAATTTGTAGAAAATGTCCCTTGCACTTCCCTGGCTGCTAGTGCAAGTACCTCGCTCGTTCCTAACTTTTACTGTTAATCAAGAACTTTCAGAGCTTTCCTCACAACGGGCAACTTTTTACTTCCCGTATTAGTTAATAGAAGAATACTTCACTAATTCCTCACTACTGCGCGGACGACTAGCTAGACGTCTTTGCAACGCCGTAAACTCCTATCTAAACAGTCGTTGCGGCGGCAATTACTACCTAATCTGACGAGCGCTGATAAAAATCTGCTTACTTGTCGAGCGGTGACTTACTAGAAGAACTGCTGACCTGACGCGTGCTGGCAGAAGAGAGATGTTGACTCCAGGCGTGATGGTTCGGAAAAGAGGTCTTCTGCTTGCGTGTCAGCGTATTTATTGGCGTTGCCTGGGGAAATTTCTCCGTGGCGGGGGTAACTTCTCCTCCTTCAACCCTTCACCAGTAAAAACGTGGCTTGATAGTTCGTGGCGACTAGTACGAGCAACGGATACCAGGCTGCGCGTTTTGCTACTCTGGTTTTCGGCTGCTCTTCTCGCTGCCCGTGAACGTTCATGCCGATGAAACGGTGGTGTTATGGGGTTGTATAATCCCATATCGCCACAATATATATATATATATATATATATATATATATATATTTATAATTTAATAAAAAAATTGTCTCTAAGATGCCAATAAGTTGCAGATGGGATAGGGCACTTTCTAGTATATGGAAGAAATTTTAATTTGTGGGATGAAACATTATAAATGCTCGGTATATTTATTACATTTATTTCACAATTCTTTCTCAAATCAATCGTGCTCAATTCAGTTTTGTTTAATTTTAGCTTTTATTCCTAGAAATACTCTTTGCTTTGCTCTTAATTTACATACTAGTGACATAATAAAGACAAGAGTGAATGATTATCTAAGATATTTATTTATTTATTTAGCTGGTTAGTTTGTTTTTTGATATGCTACTTGCAAAATTTTCCAGCTGCTTAATACCCTATAATCTTAATGTTTCTATTATGAGAGTCCTTTCATACTATGTTCTGCCTAATTCAGGTTGAGAAGTAAGATGATGTTCTAAATCATTCTAGGTTCTGGCACGTGCTCTTTGGCAACATTTAGGACAATTAGAACCTCATCTTCAGATGAATTGTGTTGAGTTGTTACATCAGTTGCATAATGTATTACCTGCTTCTGATGCAGTAGAGGACATAATTGGAGAAGCACTTACCCAAGATGGCGATGACAAGAAAATGGAAGCATTACAACATTTTTCTCTGTTATGGCATCTAGGTCGTGAATTAGAAGCCAAAAGTGGCTCTAGTCGTACATTAAGAACTTTTGATAGGTAAGATGTTAGCTTAATTTGGGTTGAACTACTCGGATCATTTTCAAAACTTGAACATTTTATAATCAATCGCTTTGCCAACTTTATAAATATTCTTATGTATTTGCAATTTTATTAACTATAACTCATCCAAAAATGAGTTTCAAACATTTATGAATCAATGAGCGATATTTTTCAGAAATAAAATATTTTTTATATTTTTCAGATCACTTCTAAAAATGTTGGATCATTTGCAGAGACCAGAAAGCTGTCCATTACGATTGCAAGCCCAAGCTTGGCTTTTGCATTCTTTAGTTCGTGGAGATGTTGCACGTCTTCTTGACCCGTTGCTTCTTCTTTTGTTGGAACCAAATACTGCCCGTCTGAGTGTATTACATGTGAGCATACAACATTCAAACACAGTTGTTTCTGGTGGTGATGCTCGAACTGCTGATGGACCTGATGAAAGAGCATCTGCTCGTATTTATGCAATTAGTTCTGTTGATGGAAACGTTATATATCATGTGTCAGAAGATAACTCGCATCGAAGTGGTCAACAGCGGATGGCTAATGATGATCCAGTGCGTGCCAAACGTATATTTGCAGTTACAACATTAGTAGGTGGTGATTCAGCGAAACATTATATCACAGAAAAAACTCCTCATCTTCGAGAAATAGATTTTCCAACATCCTTTTTAGCAAGACAAAATATTTCTGTGTTTGTGAATCCATTTGCTGCTAGCCATGTCTCAGAATCTGCCCCGGAAGATGAATGCATTCCTGAGACACGAGAGAGATCAGCTTCCATGCCTGATTTCTTGCGCCATGCCACGCGACTGCATCCTCCCGGTCGAAGTTTGAGTGGCTCAACTTCAGAAGATGCAGGGCCTGTTGAAGAGACTGAAATTACTGCCTCATTCCAAAGTAGATGTACTAGTGATCCAGATAGCCCTAGAGAACGAAGTGCAGAAAATGATGGGTCTGACAGCAGTAGTAGTAGCACAGAGGGTGCTGATGGTTCACAAGGCCGCAGCTGGTCGGCTGTGGATGATGTGTTGGGAGAACCTGAAGAATCAACAGCTGCAGAAGATTATTTCAAAAATAGTGCAGAAAGTTCAAGTGTAAATGTGGTTCAAGATATATTGAAAGAAGTTTTGGATAAAGTTGCAAAACAATGTGCAGAAGATAATGAGGTAAGTACATAAGCATGTTGTAGCAAACACAGAATTAACATTTATTTATTTTCTTCCCAGGTATGAGGAAATGTACAAGAGGTGGATAATGTTGTGGGCACATCATTCTCAATGTAAAATTTAGTCACGGTCTCGTAATTAACGAAAGGAAAAATAATGTAACTTTCAAAAATTCCAGTTGTCATTGAAACCTCAACCTACGTACATTTTTGTTTCTAAATGTGGTAAATTAATCTTTGCTAAAACATTAATTTATTCCTGCCGTGATTCAAAAGTTTTCCCATTGCAACAGTCTCTCTTCGCCAATTAATGTTCTTTAGATAAATACATATGTGTACTTGTAGAATTAGCACTCAGTTACTCAATATGTTGCCCTCAACACTTGTTAGTTACTTCAGACTGTCTAAGAATTCGATTTACATTTGAATAAGCATGTCAAATCTCTTCCAAAATGCATCTTGCACTCATTTCAGTCATTTAGCAGTTTTCATTTTATTTTCTGTGTGTTATGATTTCTCATGCCTTTAGCCATTGTATTGCTGTCTACACGTGTGCAAGCTCTTTTAGTATTTAACCAAACAATTTAATACAGTGGTTTTAAAATAAAATCTTGTCTATAATAGGTTTCAACAGTTTTATTGTTAGGATAAAGCTGTGCTGTCAGACTTGCAACCTGTCCTTTCTCCATCTTCACTCGCTTGTTGTATAAAATCTAATTTCTCACTATTCTAATTTCTTAATTATTTTCTGCATGGAAATTTATGTTATGCAGTAGATTTTTTACGTTGCAGCTGCCCCAAACTGCTGCGGTTGCTAAGGCAGTATTGCTCATGTGAGCGTGGTACGTGGGGTCGCAGGTTCGAGTCCTGCTTCGGCATGGGTGCTTCTCTCCAGTGTTGAGACATGATTGGCTTCCCTCCTTCAGGCTTCAAATTCCCTAAAGCTTCCCGTCATTCCTGGTCGGCCCGGTTGGCAGAGGAACTTGCGTGAGAGGCAAATACCCGTAACATTTGGCTCGGCAGATCCCTTTGATCCCTCAATTTTATGTATTTTTTTGGCAAATTGTACATTCCCTGTACCTAATTTCTCCTATACATGTATCCCTACATTTCGATTATACTTTAATCATACCCTTATCCCTTGCCTATGTATGTATGTGTGTGTGTGTGTGTGTGTGTGTGATTGTTAGTGATTCCGGGCGCGTCAGCAGCTAAGGTCATTAGTGCACGTGTTTTCCCCGGAAGGCTGCGATCTTTCCCCGCCGGAGGGCAAGATCCGGCGCCGGCCGACTGTCGACTAGTGGGGTTTTCCCCAACCAGGTATCATCCACACGCGGGACATCGCCGCTGCCGGGACAAGCTCTTAGCTTCCGACCGGTCTCCCGGCGTGTGTCATAGTGTATTGCGTACTAGTGTAAGTAAGGGGTGAAGAATGGACAAGAAGGAAAGAAAATTCCGCCAGACTGAATTCGACCTAGCTGCCAAGCTAGTGTCGAAAATCCTGCCACCGTTGAGGCTGGAACCTAGGACCTCCCGGTCAGAGGCACTGCAGTGGCATCAGCTGATGCCCTGAGCCATCTCTCGATATATGTGTGTGTGTATGATTTATGTGCAAGAACTGGCTCCTTACACCACATTAAGTGTACAAGCACCGAGACGGACTACCTCGGTCTATGTTTGTTTAGATTCGAAACCGAGGTGGGACTTATGGCTTCGGCGTAATATACGTTTTTCTGCATTTGTACGGCCATATTGTACGGCGTTCGGGAAGTACGAGAGGGCTCCTTTCTGGGAAGAGTGCCGTAGGAGCGGTAGTGGCCGCGGGCGAGAGCCTGGCAAACCCGGAAGGTAGCTCCGACGGGAAAGAAAAGACAATCTATCTACGTTGTGTTATGTTAATAATTGTTCTAATTAAAGTATCACCTTGCTTACATTTCCATGCTGGGACAGCCGAGATGGCTCAAGGCAACAACTGTTCCCACTACAGAATCTGACCGGGAGGTCTTAGGGTTCGAATATCGACGGTGACGGATTTTCGATACTAGCAAGATGGGTCAAATTCAGCTGCAGTGCGGAGAAAGAGCAGAGGCTGGCTGCTGTGATGGTTTATTGTCCGTGGTTTCTCCGATAAATACTAGGCGAATGTCTGAGTAGTGTCTTAAGAACGGACCACGGACTGCGTGCGATATTTCATCCTTGCCCCTTCTCTCCCCTTACACACACTTATTTGCTCTATCACACTACTCTATCAAACATATCAGAAGATCAGCCAGGAGCTTAGAGTTCAGGCTGGGGTGGTGCCGCGCTGGCGGAGGTAGGTGGAGGGAGAGACCAGAAGCCGACGTGTTGGTCGGCGCCGGATTTCACGTTCCATTGGGAAAGGAACATCCCGGAATATAATATGTATGACTATAGCAATTGAAAACTCCTCGGAAACTATTAATTAGCAATCACTCAGTTTCCATACTGGTAAATCTTCCTCTCTGACTTATATTCACATCTTGATATTTGCATCTGCTCGGTCTCTCTTAAATCAAATTTGGAGGGTTTGGGAATGCATTTGGTGAACATTGGAAGGTATGTAAAATATGCATTCATCTCAAATGATATATCGTCTGTGGAAACGAAGTCTGGGACGTGGCGCGTGGCAGAGCAAACAACGTAGCAATGATACAGTATTTTGCTTGGCCCTGCGATTCTGTTGAGAAGACACATTCTTGGCGCGTTTCGAAGCTGCTCGAGTGTCGCATCACATCACGCTCGCTCTCGCAGTATCTTCCCGTAGGCTATGATCGTACAATTGGTGCTTGGTGGAGTGAACTTCTCCAGCAATATTAAAGGATTTCAATTTTAAAATTACAATCGGCAGGCTGCGGTTGCAATAGCTTCCGGCTCTCGACTCGCATCCTCGTTCCATCCCGGCCGGCCCCAAAGGTCCCTACACACGTAACAATTTGTCGGGCCGATCGGCCAGTCACACCGACAAATTGCATCGTGCCCGACGGAAATTTTTGTCGGGCGATTGGTTGGTCCTGACCACACGACCGCCGATTCTCCCGCCATACTGCCAGACAAATTGTGTAGAAGTGTTGGGCCAACTTACAGTGATTCCAGACCGCAAAACGCTGGTTCAAATGTGAAACAGTTGTTTAATTGGAAAGTTCTTCGGTTCTTGGAGGTTTTGGAGTTCACTGATTATGAATATGAAGTCGAAAATTTCAAGAAATAAATTTACGCAGAAAAGTCAACAAAAAATGCATTTTTTTTTTAAATCGGTAGTGTAAGTGAATTTTGACAATAATTATGAGAATGAAAGCAACCTAAAGAAAAGCAGTTGTTTTCAGTATTCATTTAGACGAAATCTTTTATTTTAACTCGTGTTATATTTGCATAAAAACTTTGTCAAAAATGTTAATAACTTGATGGTATTTTTCGCTGCCGTCGCACGTGCTTTGCTTTCGAACTGGGCTCTGATGGGATACGAAAGATGTGTTTTTCACTTGCATTTTAACTCTATGACTCTATGGGTAAACTATCGTGTACATA
Source organism: Gryllus longicercus (assembly GCA_038098605.1). Lineage (NCBI taxonomy): Eukaryota > Metazoa > Arthropoda > Insecta > Orthoptera > Gryllidae > Gryllus > Gryllus longicercus. The sequence continues at coordinate 423,376 of JAZDUA010000199.1, read as the reverse complement.
AACATCGCTAAATAGGATTTGTTTTTTTCATTGTGGCCTGATTTTCGAGACCGGGAATCACTATGCTTGCACTGCCTTGCTCACATAGATGGTGCCTTCTCGAAATCCTGCACTACTGAAATATCGGGTTGTTGGTCGGACAGTGTGTAGCCAAGAGTCCAATTTCATTGCCCCGACGGTCGCTCCGACAAATTGGTCCATGTTCAGAGGCCTTAACACCTAGCGTGCGCCGAGAACTGCCTGTCTATTGTGTCGACGAGAAAGGGCGAAAGCTGACAAATTCGGAGTCATTAACGAGCGCCACAGGTCGGAATTGTCGATCCTTGTTCTCTTCCCGCCCTCTGGTCACCGCTTCCGCCTCCTCGCTGCCGTCGAGGCTCCCTCTCCCTTCCCTCTGGTCAGCCTCAAATGCTGTAGAGACAATACAGGACACTTCTCCGTTCTTCCACGCACCGATGGAAACTAGTTCCCAGTGTCAGAACCTGGTACTTCACCTACCTCCTAGTGTCAGAACCTGGTACTTCAGCACCAAATAGAGACATCAATGTGATTTTTACGGAAGAGATACATTTTTTTAAAATTAACCCAACCAAATAAGACTCATATTTACCTTCTTTTTCTATGACTTAATTATATTTAATGGCTCAAATTACGGAAAATGTACAAAAGAGATGTTTTATATATTCCTAGAAAAAAAAATGGTTAAAAATGCAAGATTTTTCTTGCCTTAACACTTCCAGTGATACATTTGGTATTTTTTCATTTGCTTTCTTCAAAAAAGCACTGTATCAATACATTGATACCTCTGTTTACATATAAATTAGTACACTCCTTACATAGAATATTTTCCAATTGAATATTAATGATTTGCAATTAATTGTTTTTTGACCTCAAGTTTACTGTGACATAAACAATTTAAAAAGCCTCTATCGAAAACATACTTGATCTTAAAAAACAAACTAATAGCTAATTCATTTGGGTAGAAAATAGTGGCATTCACAAACTGCTTAGTCAAAATATGTGAGTTTCTTAATTTAAGCTTTTCATCTACATTCGATAAAGCGTTCTTACGTGAAGAACGAACGCGAGTTCTTTTGAATTTCATAATTAAAACAGACAAAAACTGCACATATTTTTCCTGCCAGAAGGAAGGATGCCAAGAACAGTATTGTAAAATAAGTTTTCCAGAAATTGGCCAGAAAGACAATCGAATTAAAAGAAATCGAGCAGAAAACAAACACCAACAGAACACTGAGCTTAGGGTGTGTGAGTTTTTACCAGGTTCTGCCACTAGATGGAGTTGGCATCAGTGTTTCTCGATATATCGCGAAGTGTCCTGTATTGTTTCTATAATATTTATCAGTTTATAACGCCGGCTCGAACTGTGCAGAAACGCCCACTTTTGCGCCGCGGGGTGCTCCTCTACACTTGCTCTCCGCACCACATATCAGTTCGGTCTTAATATGTATCTTCTCCTTCTTTCCCTTTGTGCCTTTCAACGTCAGGGGTGTAAATGTATCAATGATGTATTCTATTACATCTCATTGAATGAAGATGGTCATCATGTACTACTGTATTAGGTGTGTTGTCCGAACCTCTTTGATCAGAATATCTGGTAGTGTTCCTGAATGTTCCATTTCTTTGGCCTTCCTAACCCTCTGCTCTAATGGCTATTATTTAAAATAGCTTTTGTGACAAGTTTCCTCTCTCATTCTGTGGAGGTCATGCCAACTCCTCTGGTTCTTTTTTATATCCTAGTTGAGCTTCTTTTTATTACCTGCCTTTTTCTAACACATAGCTAGGCAGCCTTAGACAGCTATTTCCGCCTTCTCTTTTACAGAACTCCTTTCATTAAATTGCTTGAATGACAGCACCATTATGTCCATTTCCTTACTTACGACACACATGAAGAAAATTGACTTGATATTGCTAAATCTTACGGCAACGAGCTGTTTATCCATGGCGAATCATTGTCACATATGATTGACCATGGTGAATCGTGGCTAAGGCTGTGATTTATATGCAATAAAAACAGCGAAATATGCGCATATATATGTAAATAAATTTGAAAATATATGCAATTAAAAAAGGAAAATATGCGAAATAGTGTATTGTGTAAGTGTAAAAGTAAATAAAAAATGTAATGTGAAAAATACGTTTACTGCAAAAAACATACAGAAATCATATAAATTGTTAAAGCGACAAACATTAAGTGAAGGGTATACTTTTGAAGAACACTAATTTCTTAGGAAAATAATGGGAGATGCAATTAATGCACATTTCACAAAATAAAACAAAATATATAGGTATTGTAACATAAATGTGACTTCCTCTCATTTCACGACAAATTCACGGGTCTGACTCTTAACACCACTCCACGTATGCGCCGTATAGGCGTGTGGGCACGCATAGGCACTCGGTGGATGTCTGCCGATGACAGGTCTTAGCGAGCTTCTCGATCGACTTCGTACGAGTCTGGCGAGCGGGAACGCTGATCCGTGGCTATGGCAACGTAAACAAATCCTCGGAAACCGATTGCTTCAGAACACGTCACATGATGTACCAAGCAAGTGGCGAGAGAACTGTCAGAGCAGCATACAGGCTGACGGAATTGTAACTTTTGGGCATCTTTCCGCGGATGAGGGGTGATTATGAAACAAAAATATGCAAATACGGTTCAAATATGCAATTAAGGTGATATATGCAAAACTATGCGAAATAAAAATAGCTTAAATTGATTCTAAATGCCTTAAAATGTAGACAATTTGTTGAAGCGAAATGTTTTACTTAACAGAAAAAAATGCAAATGCATATAAATTACAGCCCTAATTATGGCCAATCATGTATGTGAATGCCATTCATTTGTCAGTGATGAATGACATTCAACAATATTTCATGGCCGTATGTAAAAGGAGAAAAGTCTCTCTTTTTTGCAAAATGAGTTATGAATGAGATGACATTACTATGATGCTATTCTTGTGTATAGTGGGATAAGTCACATTTCAATTTTCCCATTTGGTGTAAGGTGTATTGTAAGGCTGCTAGAAATTCTCAACGACTTGGAAGTAAAACAGGATATGTTATTAAACAATCTACTTTACTCACTTCGTCATCTAAACATAATTGTATACCACGATAAATAGGATGTTTTAAAAAAAGAATAACAACATATCCTATTTAGTGCAACATGACTTTGACTTAACCCACTAAAACACTAGTGGCTTTCATTTCACAATATATAGGGATACCCATAACAGGCAAACTGAAATAAGTCTTTTGCAGCCATGCGCATTTGTAACATGCACTTACTTTGCAACAAATCATAATTTTTTTCTGTCTGGGCACATGCATACGGAATGTGATAGTTATCATAGTTTAATAAAATAATTATAATAAATGAATACAATGCATTTTTCAAATGGTATTTTAGTATTACCGTATTTACCCGAGTATAAGACGAGGTTTTTCCGAAATATCTCAGTCGAAAAATGTGGGGTCGTTTTATATTCGCAGATTAAGCACAGCCGGTTAGGATTTAAGGTTTTAAATTGCCATTCCATGTCACGAAACTCGTAAATATTGATGTAACAATAAACTGCGAAGACGGTGAAAATAACACACATAACAATACGTAATTATATTCGCGTTCGTATTGTCTGCATCCTCCGTGAATTTGTGGGTCAATTCCGATCGAAATATTTGAATAGGCCGGTAATGAGAATCTCTAACCGAATGGCATTGTATCAAATGAAACGTAACGTGAAAATGAATGACGAGTTACAATGCGAGTTCGACGAGGCTGCGCAGAATCTCGGTTCCCTGCCCGGCGAACACGAATCTGCGTGTGATCAGAAACAGAGGCCATCAACAAGTGCGGGGCGGGCACTAAATCTAACGACTGAAGGAAATGTTCTTAGATCGCGTCTGATGAGACTATGAACAACGCAAAACTTAGTCCCCAAAAATTTCAAAAGGGGCCTAAAAAGTTAGAAAATGTTACAGCATGAAAGGAGGACCAAAAAGAAAGAAACATTGATACATCCCCATCTCGATCAGGTTTTTGTCCAGTTTCCCTGATCCATTGAGCAAATGCTGAGATGGCCCCTTGTTTTGCTTCTGGACGTAAAGCACGTTCAGTATGAGCATGTTTTGTTGAACTCTCCTTTTGCTTGTAATGGTATGACTAGAGGTGAGGGCGAGTTGCTATTTTGTTAGCAATGCAAAAAAATCATACTTGGAATTCGGGTACTGATGCAAATAAGTTTTCTGTAACTCAGAAACAAAAATGACTATTTTTCAAATATTGCTAATCTTGGGATTTTTAAAATTTATTTTTATTTATTTATGTTAAACTTTTACTCATCTTTCAACTATTTATAGTTAAAATGACAGGAAGGGATTCTGGAACTCAAGAAAACGTGCGCAGATAATCTTCTCCCCCCTACATCACATACAGTTTTTACTGTTTTTTTTACTGAATAAATCTAAATCTAAATCTAAATCTACATGTGAAGATGATGAGGGTAGTGTCAAAAACTATGATTATGATATTAAGAAACAAGAAAATATTAGTTCATCAATAATTCTTTTAACATTTTCATCAAGTCAGTTTTCTAGTCATTAAGACATTTTGTAATTTTATTTTTTACTAAATAGTAAGAATTAGTTAATTTTAAAAATTCTCAGGAGGCATCTTCAAAATTAGGGGGTTGTCTTATATTTGAGGTCGACTTATATTTAAGTAAATATGGTATTTAAATATTTTAATTTTACAATGCCACTTAAACTTTGTTTTTCAATTTCCTGAAAGTTGAGTTGCAGTAACTTATCCCCTTTTATATGTGCACCCACCACTTGCTTCTTGACATAGTAACAATGCTTCTGAGGTTTTTCTGCTTTACTTGTGCTCCCTTACCCACAAATAAACTTTTTTTAATTATTATTATTATTATTATTATTATTATTATTATTATTATTATTATTATTATTATTATTATTATTCATTAACTATACACAAAATCTTGTGTAGAGATTTCTGGAAAATTAATACATTTGTATTGAAAAGTACGCCAAATAAATTAGTATTTTGAAATAAACAAAATTAAATTAAGTCCAAATATTGAAGAATTGATTGCTTTAAGAACAACTCTTTCGTTTCAGTAGTGAATGTGTTGGAAAGGATCAAGAAAAAAATTAACTTTTTCATTTTTTGAAAATTCAGGTTTTAATGAAAATTAGACTATATTTTAGCTAGTTTAAGCTGTTTACATATGTGAAATCACACTGTATTCTCTTGAGGCAGTACATTTCAGTTCATTTATAGAATAAAAATGAAGCTGTTTCTGAAAAAATTTTGAAAATATAGAGAATAAGTTTCATAGGTATCCTCAAACGTTAAAAGAACCTTTTTAAATTACCAGGGAACAATAGTGGAGGAACAAGTTGGGCCAGATAGCATCAGAGAATATCAATTTTGAAAAACAATTCTGTGTTCAGTCTAGTTGCTAGTGTTGTTCATGAGACAGGTACACAGTATTTTTTAAAATAACATGTCTTTGGTTTCGAGCACCATCAAAACAATTATTTCTGTTCAAATTTCAAGATAGATTTTTTGATGTACATAACTTTCTATGTACTTTGTATGTGAGGAGCTAGAACATAATTAATATTCATTGTAGCTAGATCTTTCAATTTTGCAATGCAATTCATCTCTGCTTATATAATATATTATTTTTTTTTTTTTCAGGTGCGGCCAAATGCAGGACGTCCAATGAGTAGTGGTTCTTTGCCTGCTACTTCAGTAACTACAGCTGTTGGTGTGCACCCACTGCACTCACACATGCTTTTGTACTGTGGTGTATATGACTCTGGTCGTGCACTCTATGCATTACGGACACTTAGAGCAGTACTTCTGACACATGCTCGTATGTTTTTATGTGCTGCTGCTGCAACAGGTCTGGCTGGGCAGCAAACAGCCGGACGTCGAGCTGCTGGACTTCAAGTCCTGCTTGCTCGTCATCGAAAGTCCGTTTTTGGCCGAAGTTTTCATGGTGATTTAGCCTCTCTTGCTATGGGAGAATACAGTGCTGCTTACAGATCAAGCATGTACTTGGAAGTTCTTATGTCAGTGTGTTTATATTATTCACGAAGCTTTTACCCCAATTTGGGACAAATGCGCCTTACCCCTGAAGAGATTGCAGGCAATCGTCAAGTTCAGTTGGCCAGTGCAGAACTTCTGATGTTAATATGCTCAGAACTCATTGTTATTGTGCGTGACTCGGGTCGTGGATTTGCATGTTACCTTGCAGATTTGTTGGTGCGCTGCAAAGTCCAGAAAGTTGTGTTACACTGTGTTGTTGCTAGTGTATATGATATGAGCTGCGTTGGAGTGAAGGTAAGTGGTAAATAATTGTAAGAGTAAATTGTATGTGAATGAATTTGAAATCAAAAAAATTATTGAGAAGTGTTTAGTGGAGGAACAAGTCAGGGATAAATGTCAGGTACATACTACTTTGGAATAAATTGAGGACTGAAATTGGGGGGTTGTCATATAATGAAACTATTTATTTTGTCTCTTTCAGCCATCTCGAAGAACATTTACTGAAGAAATTGTGAGTTTTAATGACCCTGTAATTGAGCACACTGATTCTGTATCCAAATGCCGCTTTCGTAGTTCTGAACATTCGGAAGGCTTTCAGATTCAGTTACTGAGGTAAGTTCTCATTTGCCAACGGGTTACATTAATTTATTTGAAATGGTAATTGCCTGTGTAATATTACATTATTGACTTTGCATTCTGTTATATATGTTGAATATGATGAATAATTAACATGAAGAATTGTAATAATATGAAGAATATATAAATATAAACAAAAATGCACACGTGTGCTCACATGCAAGCATGCACTTTCTCTCTCTCTCTCTCACACACACACACACACACACACACACACGCTCACCACACACACGCTCACCACACACACGCTCACCACACACACGCTCACCACACACACGCTCACCACACACACGCTCACCACACACACACACAAACACTCACCACACACACACACACACAAACGCTCACCACACACACACACAAACGCTCACCACACACACACACAAACGCTCACCACACACACACACAAACGCTCACCACACACAAACAAACGCTCACCACACACACACACACACGCTCACCACACACACGCTCACCACACACACGCGCTCACTACACACACGCGCTCACCACACACACGCGCTCACCACACACACACGCGCTCACCACACACACACGCGCGCTCACCACACACGCGCGCTCACCACACACGCGCGCTCACCACACACACGCGCTCACCACACACACGCGCTCACCACACACACACGCGCGCTCACCACACACACACGCGCGCTCACCACACACACACGCGCGCTCACCACACACACACGCGCGCGCGCTCACCACACACACACGCGCGCGCGCTCACCACACACACACGCGCGCGCGCTCACCACACACACGCGCGCGCTCACCACACGCGCGCGCTCACCACACACGCGCGCGCACCACACGCACACGCTCACCACACACGCGCGCGCTCACCACACACGCGCGCGCACCACACGCGCGCGCGCTCACCACACACGCGCGCGCACCACACACACACACACGCTCACCACACACACACTCACCATACACACACACACGCTCACCACACACACACTCACCACACACACACACGCTCACCACACACACACACGCTCACCACACACACACGCTCACCACACACACACGCTCACCACACACACACACGCTCACCACACACACACGCTCACCACACACACGCTCACCACACACACACACGCTCACCACACACACACACGCTCACCACACACACGCTCACCACACACGCGCTCACTACACACACGCGCTCACCACACACACGCGCTCACCACACACGCGCGCTCACCACACACACGCGCTCACCACACACACGCGCTCACCACACACACGCGCTCACCACACACACGCGCTCACCACACACACGCGCGCTCACCACACACACGCGCGCTCACCACACACACGCGCGCTCACCACACACGCGCTCACCACACACACACGCGCGCTCACCACACACGCACGCGCGCTCACCACACACGCGCGCGCGCTCACCACACACACACGCGCGCGCGCTCACCACACACACACGCGCGCGCGCTCACCACACACACACGCGCGCGCGCTCACCACACACACACGCGCGCGCGCGCTCACCACACACACACGCGCGCGCGCTCACCACACACACACGCGCGCGCGCGCTCACCACACACACACGCGCGCGCGCTCACCACACACACACGCGCGCGCGCTCACCACACACACACGCGCGCGCGCGCTCACCGCACACACACGCGCGCGCGCGCTCACCGCACACACACGCGCGCGCGCGCTCACCACACACACACGCGCGCGCGCGCTCACCACACACACACGCGCGCGCGCGCTCACCACACACACACGCGCGCGCGCGCTCACCACACACACACGCGCGCGCGCGCTCACCACACACACACGCGCGCGCGCGCTCACCACACACACACGCGCGCGCGCGCTCACCACACACACACGCGCGCGCGCGCTCACCACACACACACGCGCGCGCGCGCTCACCACACACACACGCGCGCGCGCGCTCACCACACACACACGCGCGCGCGCGCTCACCACACACACACGCGCGCGCGCGCTCACCACACACACACGCGCGCGCGCGCTCACCACACACACACGCGCGCGCGCTCACCACACACACACGCGCGCGCGCTCACCACACACACACGCGCGCGCGCTCACCACACACACACGCGCGCGCGCTCACCACACGCGCGCGCGCTCACCACACGCGCGCGCTCACCTCACACGCGCGCGCACCACACACACACACGCTCACCACACACACACTCACCACACACACACACGCTCACCACACACACACACGCTCACCACACACACACACGCTCACCACACACACACACGCTCACCACACACACACGCTCACCACACACACACGCTCACCACACACACACCACACACACACACACACACCACACACTCACACACACACACCACTCACTCACACACACCACTCACACGCATACACACACACTCTCTCACCACACACATGCATACACACACTCAAATTAGTATTGCGATTCCCCACTCACTTTTATTGCGATCCACTGTTGTAAGTTTTAACTAAGAATGAGAAATACAACAGAATCTTTCTTAATTTATTCATATTATAATAAATATTTATTATTATACTTTACTGTTGTAGTTGTGGAAATTGGAAAATGAATGATAAAGGAAAAGTATTTTGTTGAAAGCAATTTTCAAAGAAAATTCATAGTTAATCCATTTTCAGGCTGCTGCTTGCACTTCTAATGTTAGAGCATCAGGTGAGTCTGCAGAAAGGTGAAGATGCAACCACAACACCTACAACAAAGGAGTCAAAAGAAAGTTCAACTCCGACCAAAAATCCTCATCAAAAATACACAGCTGGAGTTGCAATTCCAGAGCAACCGATGTTTCTCTCAGGAATCCTTAGTGCATTAAAAATGGTAAATACTTTCACATTCTTCCTTCTAATTTACCATTATTTATTCTTCTTTTAACTAATTCTTTCAGGAATAGTATTTTCTTTAAAATAATTCATTTTGCATCTGAATGTATATTATTTGTTTAATTCCAACCTTATGTTAATAAAATACAGACATTTTATTTCATTAATATGATTGAGATATTTAGAATTATAGAAGGGTTCTTTTAGGTTCGCTAATAACTAGAGCCCAGAAGTTTGGCAAAATGCATTTTTCTATTCTATTTTATGGCTTTTAACAATAGAAATCTCTTAATTGTACTTCTGGAGTTGTTTAATAGCTTTTCGTTTTGCCTATTTTAGCTTCTAGTGTATATTTTTGGTATTTTGCCTTATTTTGGCTTGTTTCTTCCTTGTTCGTCGTTATTTTCCTTTCTTTAATTATGAAACTTTACTGCCAAGTTTAAAGGGCTATAGAAGGGTTTAAATACAAATATTCTTTTTCATCAGTAATATGTTGTCTCATGTATTTCCCTAGTGACAAAGTTTAATGCCTATTGGTTGTGAAACCCCATCTTCATCAGTATTGGAAAAACTTTCAGTAGTGTGGTGTTGCAAGGATTTTGCGTATGCATTTCTCTGTTTTCTACTTCAACCTTTGGTTTGTCAATTGCATATGTCAATAGTAGGGAAGCTAGGGAAATGGGAGTCAGCTGTAAATTATCAATAAATATTGTAAACAAATCATATTGGAAAGCAGAAGAATTTGCTTCTACTTACCATTAGCTATGATAACTATAACCAGGTAATTGCCACAGCCAGAGAAAGCTTACATCAATGATTATTGCATTCATTCCAGGAAAGTGAGTGGTTCATTTTAGAAAGTACTAGATAGAAAACACACTCACATAAACTTGGAGATTTCTGTAAGAATTAAAATTTGTTTGAAGGGAAGTATTTTAGCTAATCATTTGATAAGAATTGCATATAATTTTAAACATTCTAAAAAGATAATGAGTAAAAATTTATTGATCTGAATCAGTAGCCCTTTGGAATCATTTACACATAGAACAAGAGTGGTTGAACGGTCGAAGAATTCTTCGATTCTTCTTTAAAATCCTTCCTCAACCAACCAATCTAAATGTTTACCAAATATTAAAATTCTTATGAGACTTTCAGCACAATAGAGGTGCAATATTTTTCCTGGGCAATGAGTTTACCAGTGAATTGAACCATTCCAAAGAGTTTCAACAGGCATGAATGATGAGAAAAGAGCAAGACGTTGTACCTTATCCACTACTGATGCCAATATTGAGGAAGTCCTCAACGTGACTCTGAATAATTGATGTGTGGCTATTGAAGAGGCTAACCAAGCATTAGTCAGATTTTGCATATGAGAATGCTGGGATGGATTGGTGAAAGATGTTCTTTAGTTGCAAGACCATGTGCATCCACATACCATGGCCCAAGCTCTACAAAATGTCTGTTTTAAGGTGTAGGATAGAGTTTCGGTCTTGTCATGTCTAATTACCATCTTTGTGGTCCACTTAAAGATGCTTTAAGAGGCCAAAGACATGCTCCTGACCTACAAGTGAGGAAGCAGCGTGTACATGGTTTGCTGCTCAATTGGAAATCATTTTCCTGAGGGTATTGGGGGTGCCATGATGGATCAAGTACATTGAAAAGTGATGGTCATTGAAAAGCAATCAGTTATCAACATTGAGAGCAGATACGTTATTGACTTTTCCTCATATTTGTTTTGTAATTTTGAGTTATATTTTGACCATTTTGCTTCTTAGATGTTTAAATAACTTTAACATTAATAATTCTTTGTAGCAATTGAAACCCTTAAGAACTACATAGTACAGGAGTTTGTCTCTTTGGAAACTTAAAAGTTGAAGTTTAAATCCCATGCAGAGCAACTTTTCTTTGAACTTTTTGTAATAATACAGCACACTGAAGAATTAAAAATTCAATATTAAACTTCAGAATTAAAGAATCAACCCAACAAGTAGTTTGGTTATGAGTTTTTCAAGTGATTGTTGAGTGTTAGTAGGATAGGAATTGCAATATTATAATGTTAGGTAACTATTGAGAAAGTATATGTTGTTGTAGAAACTCTATTTTCAGATAATGATCTTTGGTGAAATCAACTTCCCTAATTTAAAAGTACTCTTCCCTTTCTTAGGAACATATGCGTCATTTGCATCAACAATGGACAGCACTTGTTACATCTGCTCTACCCTTTATGGGATCAGCTCTGACACCAGTTGTTATGAGTGTTGTTAGCCAGTTGTGCTGCAATCTAGAAAAACTTTCTCAATTTTATAACACACAGGGACATTCTGGGTAAGTGCAGATTACTATCAAATGGTGATTTATTTCATATTTTTTGTTAATGCTTGTATTTGTGAACCAATTTTTGTAATGCAAAAAATAATCTTGTTTTGCTTTACATACAGTACAGAAATGATATGCTGCTTGCCACCTGACTACACTGTCACACAGCTAGAGTCTCTCACCTTATTGAGTCACTATTGCCTTCTAGACAGTGCTCAGCAGCAGTCACATGCATTTAGTCAACCTCTTTTGGGAGGTGTTGGAAGTGCTGGGGTAGGTGCTCCTGGTGCAGGTCCTGGCCAGGTGTTCAGCAATTTGGTTCATGTTTTCATGCCATCTCCTTTACAAGTAAGTTTCCTCTACCCTACAGTACTTATAACTAAAAAGATGAATTAGTGAATAAATAGGTGAATGAGTAGTATCAAATATACCAAAGTACATTTTCAGGAAACTTCTACTGCTAAAGACAAACCGGGAGGTCTACAAGACACACTCATGACAGCCCGCCTAACAATGTTGTCTAATCTCCCTAGAATTCTTGCTAGTGTTGCTTCCTTGTGGCAAGCAGTGTTAGGTACATCTGAAAGGTCTGTTTCTCAGGTTTCTTGTTTTTCAAAATGCCTTTTAATATTTCTTTTATGTTTATGAAAGTTGTGTTTCAAGGGAACAACCAAGTTGTGTACTGGGAAGTGCACGTGTTGTGAAACATCAACTTTTAGAACTGTTGTCACCGATTTCTCTCCATCACGGTCCTTATTTTCTTGCTGCTGTAGCAGTAGCTTGGCAAGATCGTCGGCCTCTTTCAAGTTCCAGTGTGAAGGTGTGATCATTATTTTATTTGAATGAAAAACAATAATTAACCGGCAAACAGTGATTTAGTTAACATACTGTTTAAATTTTGTTTAAAACTCACCTTTTAATACGAAACCTTATAATTATCATATTACTGAGGTTTTGTTAGAAAGGTCAAGTAAAAGTGTAACGCAGTTCAGGTATAACACTTGGTTTAAGGAACTTTTTCACATCTTAACTGGCTACAGGTTGATTATGATACCACTTCTAGAGTGTAGATTCTGAAAATAGGAGTGGAAGCACTTTTTGGGGAGGTTGCCTTTGAGGAGTGACTAAAATGACTGTTCATTCTTTATTTGAGGGAATGAAAACAGTGATGTAGATTTATTGTGTGAAACATTCACATTGAACCCTGTAAATCATTTATTTTGATGGTCTGTTATTAAATACCCTATAAACATTCATTTTTCAGGCTTCATTAATTTTTTAGATTTAATGGTGAATATCATCATTTATTTCCAAAATTATTTTGTATTATCCCTGAAGAGTGGTTGAATTTCTTGTTATATTTGGCAGTGAATGAAGAAATACTGATTGTGCACAAGTTCTTATTGATAGGGATATGGTTGCCAATGATGTTTTATTTATTACATGCAGGTGGTGCCAGTGGCAGGTCCTGAGCAGCAAGTTCTTGTTTCACTTGTAGGAGCCCTGCGAGTTCTTCCAATGGATACCTTGGTGCAAACAGTGCATTCAGTTTTGCGTCAACCACCACCTATTCAAGGCGCTAAACAGGTGATACATTCTTCCATAAGTCAGATAGTTAATTTTTGAAAACAAGTAGACAGTAACTATTCAAAAACTAAAGTATATGGTAAAATAAGCGTAAACATTTACATGAGAAAATATGAAAATAGATTTACTTATTATTTTAATATAATGTACTCAGTTATTTCAGTAATATATTTCAGCAAATGGTTGGTTAAAAATAATTTATATCACAGTCAATTGAGAATGGTTTGAGAGTGTCACAGGGATAGCACTTAAGTTTTTGATTTTTCCTCCCTTGTAATACTTGCATTAATGAAGTATGAGTCTTTAGAAATTATTCTGTCTCTATGCTGACCATTGTAAGTTTTGGCACATCATTGTAAACGATATTGGATGCCCAACGTTTATAAAGTGATTAAAATCAATAGTTTAAGGGGGTCTTGTGCAAACAAATTGGTGTTAATATAGAGAAATGTTCAGTTTTACATTCGAATAGAGGCCTATGCGAAATCAATGATACCTACTTAGGAAATTTTTGATGTTAAGTGATTCTCAAATTTCTGTGTAATTAAGAACACAAAATGTCATTTAATCTACTTGCTTAAAGTCTAGGTTTTAGGGTTCATTAAAGACAATCATCAAATTTTAACTCTATTGCTGCAATAATGACATAAAAATACAGCTGAAGAATGTATTTACTAAGTGATATATCTCCATTTCTATTTGTTGGCTAGTATTACATATCAATATATTCTTAAGGCACTTCCCATTTTGCTGCTAAATATTGTATTAAAAAATGGCGTTGCTCCTATGTTAAATGGTTTCCAAATACTGTTGAATCCTATCTTCAAATCTAAGGCTGAATGAATTTTTGTACTCAATATTCCTGAAAATTTGTAATTGTTGGTTAGGTTTTGATTGATGGTTGTTTCCAGGCGCATCAATTGCTATAATCATTAGTCTTGAAAGTATAGTAAATGTTTATATGCCCAGAGATGGCAGTGTTCCTCTCCTGCTGGCTGGCGAGATTAGGAGCTCTGACAAATGCAGGCGGCTCCCGAGAGGTACCACCCAGCAGACGTTCGAGATTTAAGAGGGAGTCAATCTTGTTTGCTGAATACTTATATGAACACACTACATAAGAATCTGTCTATTGAACCTGGCAGATTCAGCAAATGGGAGTTGATGGTCTCCAAGATAAAGATTTGAATAGTTACCTCAGTGGGCAGCGGCATATTATGAACAAATGTAGCAACCATGCCACAAGTGCGGCAGGAGTTTCCTCTAAACCAGAATCCTCCGAGAACTGCTTCAGTGGCTGGGTATTCTCTCAGAGCTTGTCTTGGGAATATGAGCTAGTGATTGGTTGGAAGATTGTTTAACTGGAGTTGAGGCTGGAATAGAAAAACTGACATCTTCGACTCGGAAGTGGAGGCTTGGATAGACTTTGGCAGCTGAAGGGGTTTCTTATATTTGGTATGAATGATTTTCCACCTTGCAGGGGCGATGTCTCCACTAGGAGGTCTACAGGAGAAACCTTGAAACTGAAGTGCGCCACTGGGATGTAGCAGTTAGTCTGGCAGCTCGCTGTTATTTTACTGGTCTTGTTTATGCCACTGGAGAAAGTTGCATTAGTGCACCCCCACCCCCCTACCTTTTGTCCATCATAAATGCTTCCCTTCTGCACTTAAAAGTTTTCTTTGTTACGAAGGTGCCTTCACGGCCCCTCTGTTGGGGAACTCACCTCTGGTGAGCCGCAAGTGGTCTCCACCTTTACATGCTCAGAAAGCAGGGAGGGGAATTAGAATGGGCCATTTTTTCGGGAGTGAAAAGCTAAAAAGTTGAATTTTCTAAATGTTTGAATGTGTTTTTATGTATTTTTAGTGGCTCCTAATTACTTGCATTATATCTGATTTAATAATGTGATGGAATGAAAATTTCAGAATTGTATTAAGAAAGAGTGAATTATATTTTGTGCTAAATGTTGAATTTAAAATATTGATTTCTTAACAGCAGCAGAAAGATATTCTACATTTTGTGCAGGACCTTTCACTAGAAGTGAGTCTTCTTGAACTCTTCTATTGCTGCCTGAAAGGATGTGCAGGCGTTCAGCTTGCAGAAAGTTGGGGTTCTCTTCTTCCCCTTCTTCGGGATGGATTAACATTATCACCACCTGCACAGTTTCTTCTTTTGGCTGTTTTAAGTGAATATGTTCATCGTTGCCCTCCTCTAGCTGAACGTAAAGATCAGCGAGATCTCCAGGACATTACTGCAAAGGTATGTGTAATTTCTTTTTCTCTCTCTCAGTATAATTAAGGGCAACAATGAAACATATTTCATGAAAACTATGAACTGAAAACCATGCCCATTTTTA